>OU342746.1:291139519-293539519 GCA_910589775.1 Avena eriantha | reverse complement strand
TGTAAGATAGATCGAGAAAGAAATCATAATCTTCATCTATAATGTTTATGGGGGAAGCAGCAAACTTAGCAATAGGAGACAATTTGGGTCTAATAGTACGCCTCTCAAGGAGACTCTTAGCAGCACTCCTATCATGGGTGTTCTTACAGTCTTTAATAAATTCATCAGTCATCTCAACATAACCATATTCAATATCATAACTCTCAGGTGAACTAACAGGTGTGGTAGTGTCTTCATTAGGAGTTTCGGTATTTCCAGCTATAGTTCTAGCAATCGTAGCGTCTAGGAAAGGACCTAATGAACCACTCTTATCAAGCACAGTAGAAGCAGCATCGTAAGCATCAGAAGTTTTGGATTCAGCAGTAGTAGCAGTGTGTGTAGCATGTGTATGTGGTGGTGTAATGAGCTTACTTATAACAGATGGTGAATCAAGAGCAGCAGAGGTGTTCAGAACCGTACCTCTTCTTGTAGTGCATGGTAAAATAGGAACCTTGCCATCCCGAGACTTACCCATGATGGATGGATAACAACGAACAATAGAGAATCCAAGTAAACTTGATAAATAAAGCTATGCTCCTCGGCGATGGCGCCAGAAAATAGTCTTGATGACCCACAAGTATAGGGGGTGTATCGCAGTATTTTCGAGGGAAGTGAAACCCAATTTATTGATTCGACACAAGGGGAGCCAAAGAATATTTATAAGCCTTAACAACTGAGTTGTCAATTCAGCTGCACCTGGAAACAATCTTGCTCACAGCAGTTTATCGGTAGCAATAGTTTTATAGTAGGAATAGCAAAGTAGCAGCAGCAGTAAAGTAAAGACAGCAGTAACAATAGCAGTAAATAGTGGGATTCGAGTGCGGTAGGCATAGGGATGGATGGACAGGCGTTGCATGGACAAGACAATTCACATAGCAATCAGAACATAGGGCAATTGCAGATAAATAAGATAAAGCATCCAAGTACTAGATAATCCTAGGCATGTGTTCCATATATAGTCATACGAGCTCGCAATGAGAACTTGCACAACATCTTTTGTCCTGCCAGCCCGTTTGCAGCGGGGCCTCAAGGAAACTACTGACAATTAAGGTGCTCCTTTTAATAGAGCACCGGAGCAAAGCATTAACACTCTATGAACACATGTGATCCTCACATCAAAGCCATTCCCTCCGGTTATCCTGATTTCTGTCACTTCGAGGCCATTGGTTCCAGACAACAACGTGTGTATACAACTTGCAGATAAGACCAAAAACAATACTATCATAATGAATCAATAACATGTTCAGATATGAAATCATGGCACTCGGGCCCTAGTGACAAGCATTAAGCACAACAAGTCGCAACAAAGTCATAAAGCACTAATAAAAGATACTAGGCACCATGCCCTAACAATCTGATGCTATTTCATGAACGATCTCATCCAATCCCTACCATCCCCATAGCCTACAGCGGGGGATTACTCACTCATAGATGGGGAAACATGGATGGTCGATGGAGAAGCGATGATGATGATGACGGCGATGATCTCCTCCAATTCCCCGTCCCGGCAGGGTGCCAGAATAGAGTTTCTGGTGCTGCTTCGTGGAATCTGGTGGTGGCGGCGGAGCGGAACTCCTCTTGAAAAAATGTCAAACCCCTCGAAGTTTTTAGGTCAGAAGGCTCCTTATAGGTGAAGAGAGAGGCCGAGGGGGTGCCTGGGGGGCCCACACCACCCCCTGGCCCGCGCCACCAGGTGGTGTGGCCACCCCCTGGCTCTTCTCCGTCTCGTATTCTGGCTCCTGGAGGCTTCGGGTGAAATAGGATTTTTGGCATATTTTCCGGGATTTTTCCTGATAGTTGATTTTCTGCACAAAAAGTAGACACCAAGGCAATTCTGCTGAAAACAGCGTCAGTCCGCATTAGTTGTATCCAAATCACACAAGTATAGAGGAGAAACGGTAGCAAAAGTGTTCGGGAAAGTAGATACGTTTTAGACGTATCAACTCCCCCCAAGCTTAGCTTATTGCTTGTCCTCAAGCAATTCAGTTGAAAACTGAGTGCGATAAAAGAACTTTCACGAACACATTTGCTTCATAAGATGTAAATATTCTCAGCAATGTGATCAACTACTTAGATAGTTCATAATAAAGAGTATGCAACTGAGTCTACTTAATAGTCATTGCAAGCTATGAAGAGATTCCAACTCAAAAATAATAAGTAGCATGAAGCATAAACATAAGCAACATTACAATGCTCATAAAAAGGTATGATAGAGTGGTATCTCGCTTGCCTTTTATTATGAATGTCAAGGCACCTCTGAAGTTCAAGTGATGACTAGAAGTAAAGATATCAAGGATACAAGCATCAAAGTCATAACACAAATAATCAAGAAATGGGAAAAACACAAAGAATGACAACTATGCTCTCAAGAAGGTGCTCAAAGAATATGTGGAGACTCAACAAGTAAAAGAAAAGGTTCTGAATAATTTGAAAGGCTTCCAAATGCTGAAAGTATGGTGCTCATTAGCTTTGAGCTCTCATTGCCCCTGTCATAAGCATCTTTAAATGGTTAAGGTTAAAGTGACACAACTAAGAGGATATGCTTGACAAGTTATAAATCGAAGTCTCATGCCCCTTACTTACGAAGACCGATCCTCATGCTACTCAACTTTAGTCACAAGTAAGCTCTTGTCATTGTAAGTATATACGTATCATAGAGAACTGCCAACGGGGTACCCCTTGCACATGACACGGGAGCTGTCCCATAATCAAAATAACAAGGCAAGCAGACATCTCGACGATCTTTTTATTTACTATGTGCATATATTTTTATTGAGCATGCTTCATAGAATGCTCATTATGGTTATGCTGCAAGTTTCCACCATGATTAGGCATGGCTTAGGCTAGCGGCCTAGGCGTTTCTCTAACATACATACAAACTCCATGATCTTACAAGTTCTACTTTTATTTCACACCGCGGGATCCATAAGCAAAAGAACATGATATCAACTAGGTACAAAGTACCAATGAAGTGTTGAAAGCGGTCCCCATGATACATGGTTCTGCTAACTTCAACTCATAAAGCGCAAGCATATACACAACAAAGAAGGACGCAATGGTTCAGATTTATTAAGTGCAAGAAAATAAAGTGTGCCATCAAGTTCGTGAGAGCTTTACTAATTAACTTTCTCATAACTAGCAAACATTTTATTCAGAAGAAAACAAGGCATATTGAATATGCACGGAAGTAGCAAATGATGCTAATAGGTAGGTATGGTGGACACTTTGGAAATATTTGGTTTAATGGAGTTGGAAACATGAGTAAAACACTCAGTAAAAGTGAATGCTAGCAATAGTAAGGGAGCGACAAGCGAGAGAGCAATAGCTGTCATTATCATGCTTGCAACAAAACAGGACTACTCATGGCATGAAAGTGATTCAAGATCCTCAAGGCAAAATAATTCATCAAGGCTTAACTGATTATCACAGTCATGTGCATGTGTGAGCATGTGCCAAGTCAATTCAAATGAACCATTCAGAGGAGGATACCACGGTGTCATACCAAGTTATGAATAGAATAATGCAAGCAAACATTCATAAGACATGCTACAAACTATTAGCGAGCTGGAGCTAATCATAAGAAAGCAAGAACTACTAAGCATCCAAAGATAACATACACTCTACATGAACGGACTAAGCATGCCCACAGTGATGAGTATATGTACAAAAATGAAAACAAATAGAGTTCGTTACTAGCCTCTTACCATGCCTCAAGTTATCATTAATCCTCATTATTGCTCTTCACTTGTGTGGCTTGAATAATAATATGAAACCAATATTCCACTGAGGACTGTCGAACCCTATAGCAAACTCACAAAAACCAAAGAAGAACGACAAATATTTTTGTTGTTTTTGATTTTTAAAACAAGAACCAAAGAGGAAAAAACAAGCAAAGCAAAATCTTTTTGGGTTTTTCAAATAGTTCAAACAAAGCAAGAAGGGAAGAACAAACCAAGGCAAAAAGAAGAAGAAGCAAACCAAAGAGAAACAACAGAAATATTTTTGGTCTTTTTGTGTTTTAGAAAAAAAAGCAAAGAAGAACGAAAACTAAAAAGAAAACGAAAACATGAATATACAAAGTACCGACGCAACATGATATGGAGATGAGTGCGGTGTCGGCGTACCTCTCCCCAAGCTTAGGCTTTTGGCCTAAGTGGGTATCAATCCCAAGCCGACCAAGATGAAGTGTCACCATGGTACGACGAGGAGGTACCCTCATCCTGGTGCGAGCTCGAGTACGTCCCTCCATAATGTGCGGAGTAATCATAGGAGGGCACATCCTCCTGGTGCTGCTCGTGGAAACCCAGCAAGCGAAGCTGCTTGTCCACCACCTCCTTGGAGCGCGACCATGGTCTCCTGTGAACACTAAACAAAGAAGGCTGTGGCAAAAGGATCTCCCTTTCATCCCCGTCAGTGAAAAGCATCCTATATACTAGACTGTTCAAATCAGAAGTAGCAGTGACAAAGTGACGAGTTTTCATAGCAACAAGGTCAAGCCTATGGGGTGCCAGCATAGCATCATAGGGATACACTAAAATACCTAATGCATTGACTATACGCGAGGCAATGATGCCCCGATAGATAGGCCCCCTAGCAGCTAGGCGCGAGCAATAAGCGAGCCAAGATTGTATCGAGTATCGTTGTTAAGCGCAGCAGCAAGGAACGCTAAATGATAGTTGGAGATATTACTTGTGTTCTCCCTACCAAGCACGCTAGTAGCAAGATAATATGCAAAGTATCTAAGAGCAGGGAGTTGGATATTTCTTATCTTTTCGCGCTGCGCCACGCGGTCATCATCATTGGTCACCCCTCGGTAAAGCTCCAACAAATCAGCGGGTCACCCTTGAATTTTCTTCACGGTCCCTGTCATGCGTACACCTGAAGGGTAACGGGTAGGCTACACTAGCGTAAAATCAAAAATTTCTACCGCGTCAACCAGGAATACTATTGTCATAGATCACGGGATTACCGCTAGACGCGCAGGTGCGGAACTCGATGAAGCACGTTGCGGCAGTGTAGATGTTCTACGTCTCCTCCTCGTCCTCGTCCCACGAGCAGCTCCCCTTTGCGCGGCTCGTCCAAGTGCTACAGATGCAGCACCTCCGAGGTATCCACACGTCCGGAGTGGAAGTCGTCACACGCCAGACTGCTAGGTCTGCGCGTGCAACACAGGCGGAAGAGGAGTGGCGGCTGGGTGGAATGCTCTCCCCTTTTCAGCTCGCCTTACTCCCTCTTATATAGGCATCCCTGGTGGGCTTCTACATTAGCAGCCCATTAGCAGCCTAAGCCTGGTCTAATTCGGATCCAATCCTCATTAGGCTTCCAGCCCCTAAAGTGTGTGACCCTATAGGTTCATACACGTATAGACATGACGCGAGTACACTTACTCCGTCAATAGTTGGTAGCGGCCTCTAGCAAGACGTGCCAACTCCTAAACGCATATAAAGATCATTCGGACGAACCATCACAAGGTTGAGTACATGTCTTTCCCTTTGCCTCACGATATTTGGTCTAGCTCTAAGCTGACCTCTCTTTCTCGATACTGTGATTCAGAATCCCTTTACTAGGTTAACTCTTAACCATATGTAGCACGGCCATGCATTTCTGGATCCGATCACTCGAGGGGCCCAGAGATATCTCTCTCAAGTAGAGAGGGGCAAATCCCATCTTGATTGACCGATGCCTTGCAGCATGTATCAGGACAAACCCGAAAGCTACCTTTATAACTACCCAGTTACGGAGTAGTGTTTGATAGCCCCAAAGTAGGTCGATCCACATCTCAAGTACATGCGACAATCTCAGGTCTAAGGACAAAACGTACACGATGTGTAGAGAGAGCTGCAAGTATTATTGCTAGTCTCATGTTGGGTCAGTCCAACCCCATGTTCATAACATGTGTCCACATCATTGGTTTGACATCTCCATGTCAATGACTTGCGAAACATAGTCATTAACCAATCGATGTGCTAGTCTAATATTCACGTGTGTCCTCGCATGAACTCCGACTAGGGACAATTATTAGATAACCATACAAGTAAAGAGTTTCACAAACAATTCACATAATTGCCAATCAATACAAGTTGCCTGGTATATGGATATTCAAGGAACATTATAATAACTCATGGATACACATGAAATACAATCATCTCTATGATTGCCTCTAGGGCATATTTCCTTCAGTCTCCCACTTGCACTAGAGTCAATCTAGAGAGTATCTAATACCTATTGCTCTTGTGTGCGCTTCATGCGCAGGCTGCGGGAGTGGCTTAGTCAAGGGATCAGCAACATTTGAGTCCGTATGTATTTTGCATAACATGACACTACCTTCATCAATGAACTCACGAATCAGATGGTAGCGCATGCGAATATGTTTGTTCTTCTGGTGCTGTCTAGGTTCTTTGGCTTGTGCAATAGCACCATTGTTGTCACAATAAACGTCCAAGGGATTGGACGAGCCCTGAACCACACCAAGAGCGATCAGGAAATTCCTAATCCAAACAGCTTCCTTTGCAGCCTCCGAGGCAGCAATATATTCAGCTTCTGTTGAAGAGGAGGCCACTGTATCTTGCTTGGAACTTTTCCAGCTCACAGCACCACCATTCATGACAAACACATAACCTGATTGCGATTTCGAGTCGTCTGAGTCATTAAGGTAACTCGCATCTGTGTAACCCTTTACACTGAGTTCAACCTCACCTCCATAAACTAGGAACATATCCTTAGTCCTTCTCAAGTACTTAAGGATATTCTTTACCGCTGTCCAGTGAATCTCACCTGGATCAGCCTGGTATCTGCTCGTAACACTTAGAGCATAGGAAACATCTGGGCGAGTACATGTCATTGCATACATGATGGATCCAATAGCCGAAGCATATGGAACCCTACTCATGCGTTCTCGCTCATCAGTGGTCGAAGGACACTGAGTCTTGCTGAGTTTAATGCCGTGAGACATGGGCAAGAACCCCTTCTTAGCCTCTTCCATGCTGAACCGTTTCAACACTTTGTCAATGTACGTACTCTGGCTTAATCCAATTAGCCTCCTTGATCTATCTCTATAGATCTTGATACCCAGAATATATGCCGCTTCTCCCAAGTCCTTCATAGAAAAACTATTTTTCAATGAGGTCTTAACAGACTCGAGCATCGGAATGTCATTTCCAATCAATAATATGTCATCCACATATAAGATTAAAAACACAAGTGATTTCCCATTTTCTTTCTTATACACACAAGGTTCTTGTTCGTTTTTGGTGAAGCCAAACTCCTTTACAACTTCATCAAATCGAATGTTCCAACTCCGAGATGCTTGCTTCAGCCCATAAATAGACTTTTGAAGTTTGCATACCTTTCCAGCATTGTTTGGATCGACAAAACCTTCGGGCTGCATCATATACACGTCCTCAGAAAGGATTCCATTTAAGAAAGCCGTCTTGACGTCCATCTGCCATATCTCATAATCGAAATGTGCAGCAATGGCTAGAATGATCCGTATAGATTTAAGCATCGCTACGGGCGAGAAAGTCTCGTCGTAGTCAACTCCTTGAACTTGTCGAAAACCTTTTGCAACAAGTCGAGCTTTATGGATGTGAACATTTCCATCCATATCAATCTTCTTCTTATAGATCCACTTGCACTCGATGGCTTTAAAACCATCAGGCAGGTCAACCAAGTTCCAAACTTGATTGTCTCCCATGGACTCTATCTCGGATCTCATGGCAATCAGCCATTTCTCAGAGTCTGGGTCCACCATCGCTTCTGCATAGGTCGCAGGCTCATCATTGTCTAACAATAATAACTCTCGCGCTTCGCGGAGCCTCGCCGACCTTCGTGGTTGTGGTGCTTCTATTGCCATGGGTTCCTCAACTTGTTCTGCTACAATAGCATCACTCGTAGAAGCATCCCCGACTGGCTCATCTTGAACTTCTTCAAGTCGCACCGACCTTCCACTCGTTCCCTTTGTGAGAAACTCTTTCTCTAGGAAAACACCGCTACGAGCGACAAACACTTTGCCCTCTTCTCGGTTGTAGAAGTAATACCCTAAGGTTTCCCTTGGGTATCCCACAAAAATGCACTTATCCGATTTGGGTGTTAGCTTGTCCGACTGAAGTCGCTTGACAAATGCATCACAACCCCAAATCTTCAGAAAAGACAAACTGGGATTCTTTCCAGTCCACATCTCATATGGTGTCTTAACTACGGATTTAGATGGTACCCTATTTAGTGTGAAAGCTGCTGTTTCTAGCGCGTAACCCCAAAATGATAATGGTAAATCCGACTGGCTCATCATCGATCGAACCATGTCCAACAAAGTTCGATTACGCCGTTCAGAGACCCCGTTTCTTTGAGGCGTTCCGGGCGGCGTGAGCTGTGGAACAATTCCGCAACTCTTAAGATGATTGCTAAACTCGTGACTCAAATATTCGCCTCCGCGATCAGATCGCAAGGCCTTTATTTTCTTGCCACGTTGATTCTCTACCTCATTTTGAAACTCTTTGAACTTTTCAAAAGTTTCAGACTTATGCTTCATCAAGTAGACATAGCCATATCTACTGAAATCATCAGTGAAAGTAATGAAGTAGTGATATCCTCCTCTGGCTGTCGTGCTCATTGGTCCACATACATCAGTATGTATGAGTTCCAACAAGTCTGTCGCTCTCTCGGGAAACCCCGTAAAAGGCGTCTTGGTCATCTTTCCAAGTAAACAAGCTTGACATGTCTCGTATGATTCAAAATCAAACGAAGTTAGAAGACCATCACCATGGAGCTTCTTCATGCGCTTTTCACTTATATGCCCCAAACGACAATGCCATAGATAGGTAGGACTCAAATCATTTGGCCGAAGCCTTTTAGCACTAACATTGTAAACACATGCATTATCAAGATTTAAAATAAATAACCCATTCACAATGGGAGCATCAGCCACAAACATAGCATTCTTAGAGATTACACAACCATTGTTTGTACTCACGAATGAATAACCATCCCTCATCAAACATGAAGGTGATAAAATGTTTCGACCCATACTAGGAATGTAATAACAATTATTCAACTCCATGATAAATCCTGACGGAAGGTGAAGTTGCATGACGCCGACGAACAATGCAGCAACCCTTGCTTTATTTCCGACGCGAAAATCCACTTCGCCTTTTTGCACTTCTCTAGTCCTTATTAGCCCCTGCATCGAATTGCAAATATGAGCAACCGATCCGGTATCAAATACCCAAGAGTTAACATAAGAATCTGCGAGAAAAATGTCCACAACATTTACAACAAGCGTACCTGAGTGGGAAGTACTCTTACTTCCACTTTTCTTCAAAGAAGCCTGGTACTTGCTGCAGTTTCTCTTCCAGTGGCCATATTCGTGACAAAAGAAACACTCAGTGTCTCCTGCAGGACCAGCCTTTTGCTTGGGTGCAGGGTTTGGCTTAGGGATCGTATCCTTAGCCTTGCCCTTCTTCTTCTGCCAAGAAGTGCCCTTTTTCTTGAAGCTAGGCTTGTTCTGCACAGCCATCACATGGCTATGCCCTGCACACTTCTTAATGTCACATTCTGCTGTTTTTAGCATCCCACATAATTCATTAAGGCCCCTCTCCACCCCATGCATATGGTAGTTCGAAATGAAATGCCCATAGCTAGATGGAAGAGATGCCAAAATGAAGTCAGTGGCCAACTCTTGGCCTAATGGAAAACCAAGCTTTTCCAAAGTCTGACTGTAACCAACCATTTTGATCACATGGGGGCCTACAGCTGCTCCCTCTGCCAGCTTGCATTCCACAAAGGACTTAGCGACATTGTACCTCTCAGTCCTAGCCTGAGTCTGGAACATGTCCTTAAGCGCAACGATCATATCGTACGCTTCCTGATCCTCAAACTGTTTTTGAAGATCAGGTTCCATGCATGCAAGCATAAGACAACTGACCTCAAGAGATTCATCACATGCTTTCTTGTAGGCATTCTTAAGGGTAGCAGTTGCATTATCAGCAGGTTCATCCGGGATTGGGGTATCCAGAACAGTTTCCTTTTTCTCAGCCCTGAGAACAATTCTCAGGTTACGGACCCAGTCCGAATAGTTTGTTCCATTTAGTTTATCCTTTTCAAGAATCGAACGCAAAGCAAAAGGTGATGAATTGTTCGGTGCCATTGATCTACAACAAAAAATATGCAAAATACTAAGCCATGTAACCATGAAAGAGTAAAACATATTAAACAATTTAATAGCATATACTCCCACTTAAATCAACATCCCTCTATTGATACTAAGTGATTCAAGATCCACAATTAACAAGTCGACTAGTGAGCTTTAGCATCACTGCTAGAATACAAGGTAAATCGGTAAGCAACCTTTGCTAATCATATCACATATGACTCTTGTTGTTGGGTGACATCTCTATGTCAAACCTAGGCGCCCAACCTTTATGCCCCAAGGTCCTTAACTGTTAAGATGACCTTGTTAAGCTCACCAACCCTTATGCGTGTAGGTATCCGATACAAACCCATCCAGCCAAGGAAAACCGTGGCACCCTAATTTCATAGACCCACCAACGATTGTACAGGGCATAGGATGGTGCAAGGTTTGGTTGGGAGGGCATGGTTTAACTTAAACTTTGTGAGGGATCGTTCTACTTCTATCATCTAAGCATGCATAGTAGTAAAACGTATAAGAATAGCATTCACATAGATGTGATACAGTATGGCCCATTTTCTCATGGTGATCTCCATCGCCATAGAACCTGTCCACCATGATGATCTCCATCTTCATGCTCTATGCGAGCCATCCTCCAAGTGATGAGTTCTCCAAGAACTAATACAAGCTATTACTCCTAACATCTGGTAATCAAAATTACATGGTATTGGGATCATCACAAGTTGGCACGCAGGCCATTACAATAATTGACAACACATATGGCTCCAGCCGTGTTGCCCAACTCACGACACGCAGGTCATGAAAAAATACATACATGCATCACATACATTTTTTGGGCCATACTGATCACATAAATCCTGCAAAAACAAGTTGTGCATAGAATCGCATTCTACCGGATCATGTGAAATCGTACCACCTATGAACCTTAACGAGATACAAAAAGGGGGCTACGACTAAGGGGGGTCTAGGGGGTCTCCCCCTGCGGGGTTCGAAGGGGCAGCGCCCCTCGCGGTACCTTTCCGGGCGTCCGGACATTCGTGAAAAATGAGAGATCAAATCTATACAATTTTATTTAAGGATTTTGATCGGCAAATCCAATTTACCATAAACCGACCATAGTTCCGATTTGACCAAACTCCTTTGATCACGGTACGTCGATTCAGATCTAATTCCCGATTCGATCAATCATATTGATCTTCGCGTGATTCAGAAGGATTTATGTGTCACTGTCTACCCCGATGGCGGAAACCGACCGGTAGGGGTAAGTCGTTCGACGACCTTAGAATCACGATCACGGAAATTAAGATCATAGATCAATCCAGAAACACCGCCATACAAACGATCATATCAATCTACATATCACCATATGCAAACTTCCCGAACCTATGACTGAATAGCATCGGCTCTGATACCACTGAAGGGTAACGGGTAGGCTACACTAGCGTAAAATCAAAAATTTCTACCGCGTCAACCAGGAATACTATTGTCATAGATCACGGGATTACCGCTAGACGCGCAGGTGCGGAACTCGATGAAGCACGTTGCGGCAGTGTAGATGTTCTACGTCTCCTCCTCGTCCTCGTCCCACGAGCAGCTCCCCTTTGCGCGGCTCGTCCAAGTGCTACAGATGCAGCACCTCCGAGGTATCCACACGTCCGGAGTGGAAGTCGTCACACGCCAGACTGCTAGGTCTGCGCGTGCAACACAGGCGGAAGAGGAGTGGCGGCTGGGTGGAATGCTCTCCCCTTTTCAGCTCGCCTTACTCCCTCTTATATAGGCATCCCTGGTGGGCTTCTACATTAGCAGCCCATTAGCAGCCTAAGCCTGGTCTAATTCGGATCCAATCCTCATTAGGCTTCCAGCCCCTAAAGTGTGTGACCCTATAGGTTCATACACGTATAGACATGACGCGAGTACACTTACTCCGTCAATAGTTGGTAGCGGCCTCTAGCAAGACGTGCCAACTCCTAAACGCATATAAAGATCATTCGGACGAACCATCACAAGGTTGAGTACATGTCTTTCCCTTTGCCTCACGATATTTGGTCTAGCTCTAAGCTGACCTCTCTTTCTCGATACTGTGATTCAGAATCCCTTTACTAGGTTAACTCTTAACCATATGTAGCACGGCCATGCATTTCTGGATCCGATCACTCGAGGGGCCCAGAGATATCTCTCTCAAGTAGAGAGGGGCAAATCCCATCTTGATTGACCGATGCCTTGCAGCATGTATCAGGACAAACCCGAAAGCTACCTTTATAACTACCCAGTTACGGAGTAGTGTTTGATAGCCCCAAAGTAGGTCGATCCACATCTCAAGTACATGCGACAATCTCAGGTCTAAGGACAAAACGTACACGATGTGTAGAGAGAGCTGCAAGTATTATTGCTAGTCTCATGTTGGGTCAGTCCAACCCCATGTTCATAACATGTGTCCACATCATTGGTTTGACATCTCCATGTCAATGACTTGCGAAACATAGTCATTAACCAATCGATGTGCTAGTCTAATATTCACGTGTGTCCTCGCATGAACTCCGACTAGGGACAATTATTAGATAACCATACAAGTAAAGAGTTTCACAAACAATTCACATAATTGCCAATCAATACAAGTTGCCTGGTATATGGATATTCAAGGAACATTATAATAACTCATGGATACACATGAAATACAATCATCTCTATGATTGCCTCTAGGGCATATTTCCTTCAACACCTACAGTACTGCAAGATCTCGCCAAAGACATGGTGAAGGGCAGATTATAGATTTTAAAAGAGACAGTCGAGTGATAGGATGTGTTAGTAAACGTGAAGCTCTCAACAAAAGTTTTGGTGAGCATAGCGTATTGCGCACTCTCATCTTGCATATATGAGGTCAAACCAACCCTCTCAATCAGTAGCAAGAAATCATCAAGAATACCTGCAGCTTGTAAGAAAGTAAAACAAGGAAAAGAGGATGGGTGAGCATCCCCATCATCTCTTTCACTACCAATATGAGTTGCAATGAGATCTTCGTTGTATGATGGCCTAGCCCGAGAGGCTGATCTTGAGGGCCTCGACCTCCTAGGTGCATCACTCTCAAATATCTCTCCAAAGATATGGTTGTTCATGCTTGATATTCTGAAATTTAAACACCTATTAAACAAGTCATTGCAAAGTAAATATAATGAAGGATTCTACTCATAGGTTCTTGCAAGAGGCCTAAACATGCATCAAAACTATATTTCTAAGCATCAAACAAGCTTACAAGCTCTCATAACCAGTCACCTACAACAGCAAAATACTCAAGATATAATCCACTAAACACAAATCTACTTGGACAAGGGGAGGAGTCACATACCAGGGAACAAATGCTCCAAGTTTCAGCAAGAAAGATGGACTGAGCAAGGAGATCGAAAGAATCGAGATAAAGCATAGCAAGAATGCGATTTTGAGCAATGAACTGGAGCTTACTCAGGAGAGAGACGAAAGTGGCAGGTGAGAGAGTTAGTGGGGGGGTCAGGGGTGGCCCACACCAGGGCATGGCGCCACCCAGGGCTGGCCGTGCCACCATGTGGTGTGCCTGCCTGGTGGCCCCCCCTGGTACCTCCCAGGTACTCCTCTGCCCCTTTTTTCACGTAAAAATTTAATATGAATTTTCTGGAATTTTTCGAGACACTTTATTTTTGGGCATTTTTCAGAAATAGAAGAATGATTTTCTGACAGACAGATTTTTTTTTGAAATGATGCAAGGACAAAACAAGTCTAGAACTACGGAAGTTCTAAGACACTCTAACATGCAAGCAACTAACAACAAAAAGAAAACTAAACGAAAGCAAAAACTAAAATGCAAAGGGTAGAAATAAACGGAGATAATCATAATGAAAACATTGTTTTGTTCAATGGAATCCTTTTGTTAGCAAGGTTGATCAAGTCTTGCTACCAAAACAATTGCATATGAGACAAAACTTTGTATTCCACTAATGATTATGTTACCTCAACCTTGATAGTAATGGTCCCAATCATAATAGTTTCAAATTTTTCTCTAGGTATGGGACAATATATTTCTCCAACTTGAATGCCCTCAACATGTTCAATTGAATTCAAACCGTAAGTCCTTTCAATCTTCTTGGGGAAATAGACATTATGTTCCTTGTCATTAACATTGAAAGTCACATTTCCTTGATTACAATTAATAACAGCTCCTGTAGTATTAAGAAAAGGTCTCCCAATAATAATAGACATATTATCATATTTAGGCATTTCAAGCACAACAAAATCAGTTAATATCAAGCAATTGTGAGCCACTTGAATAGGTACATCCTCACATATACCAACAGGAATAGTGGTAGATTTATCAGCCATTTGCAAAGATATATTAGTTGGTATCAAATTTTCTAGTTGAAGCCTCTTATAGAGAGAGAAAGGCATAACACTAACTCCAGCTCCCAAATCACACAAAGCAGTTCTAACATAACTGTTCTTAATAGAGCAAGGGATAGTTGGAATCCCTGGGTCTCCAAGTTTCTTAGGAACCTTACCATTGAAGGAATAATTAGCAAGCAAAGTAGAAATTTCTTCATTATGAATCTTCCTTTTATTCGAGACAATATCCTTCATATACTTTGAGTAAGGAGGCAATTTAATAGCATCAGTCAGAAGAATTTGCAAGAATAAAGGTTTCATCCACTTATTATAGTGTTCATCTTCCTTTGACTTGTGTTTCTTATCAGGGAAAGGCATAGGTTTTTGGACCGAAGGTTCTCTTTCACTACCATGTTTCTTAGCAATAAAATCTTCTTTGGTGTATTTAGTATTCTTAGTGTGGTTTTTAGGTTCTTCTTCAACTTTTTCTTCATTAGGAACTTCATTTTATTCATTACTACTTTCAGTTTCAGTATTAGAAATAGATATACTATTAGGATCTATAGCAGGTTTAGAGGGTTCTACAATAGTTTTATGTTTCTTTTTCCTTTTCTTACGAGTGGAGCCACTATTTTCAGGTTGTTGAGAATCCTGCTTGATTCTTTTGGGATGCCCCTCAGGATATAGAGGATCCTGGGTAGCAGCACCACTTCTATTTCTAAGTTCATAAGCATATTTTTCTTTAGCAGCATTAACTAGCAAGTCGTTTTGCACTTTAACGAGTTGATCTATTTGAGTTTGAACCATTTGAAAGTGTTTAAAAATCATTTTAATATCATTAGAGGTTCTTTCCACAATATCTTTCAACTCAAAAATAGCTCTAGTGTTTTCCATTAGATGATTTTGCACCCTTTTATTAAAGTTATCTTGCTTAACAATAAAGATGTCGAATTCTTCTAAGCATTGATCAGGAGGTTTAGAGTAAGGGATATCACCTTCATCAAAGTGTTGGAGAGAGTGTACCTCAATAGTGGATGAGTAGGGAATAGGCTTACATAATTCTTCTATAGGAGGTAAATTCTTGACATCTGCAGCTTTAATTCCCTTCTCCTTAAGACATTTCTTAGCTTCCTTCATCTCTTCACCATTTAATTCAATAACTCCCCTCTTCTTTGGAATAGGCACCGGAATAGATGGTTCAGGTACAATTACTTCAGGTATAGCTTGTTTAGGAGGGGTCCAATCTTCATAGTTCTTGCTTAATTTAGCCATTAATTTCTCAGCTTCCTTAGGAGTCATATTCCTGAAAACACAATCAGCACAACTATCTAGGTATGTCCTAGATTCCTCTGTTAGTCCATTATAAAATATATCAAGAAGCTCATTCTTAGGTAACTTCCACCTTGTGCATGAATCAAAGCACAAAACCTTGCCCAAGATTCAGGCAATACCTCTTTTTCTCCCTGTTTAAAATCAAAAAGTTCCTGCAAAATAGCATGTCTAGCACTAGGAGGGAAATATTTCTGCAGGAAAGTACTAATCAAACACTCAGGGCTATCAATAGATCCAGGAGGTAAATTACTAAACTAAGGTTTAGCTTCTCCTTTCAGTGAAAAGGGGAAAAAAAATCTTAGCAACAAAGTAAGTACGCATCTTAATATCATCAGAAAACAAGCCACTCATGGTAGAAAGTTCATTCATATGTGCTACCGCACTTTCATTCTTAAGGTTCTGTCTCGACAATAGCTATGTAAGATAGATCGAGAGAGAAATCATAATCTTCATCTATAATGTTTATGAGGGAAGCGGCAAACTTAGCAATAGGAGACAATTTGGGTCTAATAGTACGCCTCTCAAGGAGACTCTTAGCAGCACTCCTATCATGGGTGTTCTTACATTCTTTAATAAACTCATCAGTCATCTCAACATAACCATCTTCAATATCATAACTCTAAGGTGAACTAATAGGTGTGGTAGTGTCTTCATTAGGAGTTTCAGTATTTCCAGTTATAGTTCTAGCAATCGTAGTGTCTAGGAAAGGATTTAATGAACCACTCTTATCAAGCACAGTAGAAGCAGCATCGTAAGCATCAGAAGTTTCAGATTCAGCAGTAGTAGCAGTGTGTGTAGCATGTGTATGTGGTGGTGTAATGAGCTTACTTATAACAGATGGTGAATCAAGAGCAGCAGAGGTGTTCAGAACCGTACCTCTTCTTGTAGTGGATGGTAAAATAGGAACCTTGCCATCATGAGACTTACCCATGATGGATGGATAACAGCGAACAATAGAGAATCCAAGTGAACTTGATAAATAAAGCTATGCTCCCCGGCAATGGCGCCAGAAAATAGTCTTGATGACCCACAAGTATAGGGGTGTATCGCAGTATTTTTTAGGGTAGTGAACCCAATTTATTGATTCGACACAAGGGGAGCCAAAGAATATTTATAAGCCTTAACAACTGAGTTGTCAATTCAGCTGCACCTGGAAACAATCTTGCTCACAGCAGTTTATCAGTAGCAACAGTTTTATAGTAGGAATAGCAAAGTAGCAGCAGTAGTAAAGTAAAGACAGCAGTAACAATAGCAGTAAACAGTGGGATTCGAGTGCGGTAGGCATAGGGATGGGTGGACGGGCGTTGCATGGACAAGACAATTCACATAGCAATCAGAACATAGGGCAATTGCAGATAAATAAGATAAAGCATCCAAGTACTAGATAATCCTAGGCATGTGTTCCATATATAGTCATACATGCTCGCAATGAGAACTTGCACAACATCTTTTGTCCTGCCAGCCTGTTTGCAGCGGGGCCTCAAGGGAACTACTGGCAATTAAGGTGCTCCTTTTAATAGAGCACCGGAGCAAAGCATTAACACTCCATGAACACATGTGATCCTCACATCAAAGCCATTCCCTCCGGTTATCCCGATTTCTGTCACTTCGGGGCCATTGGTTCCGGACAACAACATGTGTATACAACTTGCAGATAAGACCAAGAACAATACTATCATAATGAATCAATAACATGTTCAGATCTGAAATCATGGCACTCGGGCCCTAGTGACAAGCATTAAGCACAACAAGTTGCAACAAAGTCATAAAGCACTAATAAAAGATACTAGGCACCATGCCCTAACAATCTGATGCCATTACATGAACGATCTCATCCAATCCCTACCATCCCCATAGCCTACAGCGAGGGATTACTCACTCATAGATGGGGGAAACATGGATGGTCGATGGAGAAGCGATGGTGATGATGACGGCGATGATCTCCTCCAATTTCCCGTCCCGGCAGGGTGCCAGAACGGAGTTTCTGGTGCTGTTTCGTGGAATCTGGTGGTAGCGGCGGAGCGGAACTCCTCTTGAAAAAACGTCGAACCCCCCGAAGTTTTTAGGTCAGAAGGCTCCTTATAGGCGAAGAGAGAGGCCGAGGGGGTGCCTGGGGGGCCCACACCATCCCCTGGCGGCCTGGCCTGGCCCGCGCCACCAGGTGGTGTGGCCACCCCTGGCTCTTCTCCGTCTCGTATTCTGTCTCCTGGAGTCTTTGGGTGAAATAGGATTTTTGGCATATTTTCCGGGATTTTTCCTGATAGTTGATTTTCAACACAAAAAGTAGACACCAAGGCAATTCTGCTGAAAACAGCGTCAGTCCGCATTAGTTGTATCCAAATCACACAAGTATAGAGGAGAAACAATAGCAAAAGTGTTCGGGAAAGTAGATACGTTTTGGACGTATCACAGCGCTAGAGGCGCATACCATATGCGCCTCGGATGAGGGTTCCAGGTGCACCTCGGGCAGGCTTTTCTCTAGTGGTGTCAATGGAGCTCGATTTGTGGACTAGGATTTGTGGATGTGTCTAAGTGGGAGCATGTTGTTTTTAATATTGATGTGGCACTGATTTGATTGCTGCTGGGTGGGCCATCCCCAGACACGCGTGGACTGGACACATGGAGTGTTCATTTACATCCAACCGGTCCTATGTTTGGGACCAACTTAGGATAAGTGGTTTGTCCTACAGACACTTTCCGTTTGAGGACAACGTTGAGTGCTACTACCTTTGTTCCAAAATATAAACCTTTTTAGATAGCTAGTTTAGCTTACTAAAAGGCTTACATTTCAGAATGGAGGTAGTAGTTTTTAACCAAGAGTGTCCGCGCGGCTTGGTTCGAACACTTGGCGTAGCTTTTGGCGCGTTTGGTAGCCTACAGTCCTCTGGGATAGGCCAGGTTGGGCCAAAAATGTCCTGATTGATTGCCTATAGGTCCTCTGAGTTGTGGCCCAGGCGATTCTCAAAGCAGCCTAGAGGCAGGCCCAATGACAACGCCTGAATCAGCCGTTTTCCTAGAGTGTGGCTTGGGCGGGTAAAAATATTCCGAAGCCACATGTGTGGGGCAACGAGAGGGAGATGCGCGTCCCTCCCAGAGCATGCGCCATAAATTCTCTCACCACCCACCGCACACTCCTCTCCCTCTCCACTCTTCTCCCCCTTGACGGTTCCACTATCGGCGACGAATCTCTCATTCACCATCGCCGCTAGTGACGAATCTCTTAGAGGGAGAGATCAGGTATACCTTCGTGTATTCCTCAATCGTCCATGCTAATTCATGATAATAATCCGTTGCATCTGCGTGCTTCAACTAGTCAGCAATGGCGGTAAGCTCTTTCTTCGTCTTATCCGAGCCATTTTGACGGTAGATCTGTAGATAGGTAAGGTTCTCACTTGCATGTGTTGTAGATCTACACCGATAACCACGGTCTAGGATATTTTCGATTTGGGGTTTACTGTTAATGCTCTGTTTTGTTCTTGGGGATTTTGGTCGGCCATTTCTTTGATATATATATAGAAGAGTGGGGTTTTAGATTCGTAGTCATCCTACGATTGAAGTGATAGTAGTTCTTGCATACATAGATGCCGATGATTAAAATGCACATGTTACACTTTGAGGATGGGGTTATCGAACCAAGTGGTGTGTATAATGGTTGTGCATTCGACCAGGTTCACTCACCCCATCCCTAGAAAAAGTGTGCGTCCAATGCCACATACAGAAAGAATCTTGAAACTACATCACACACACTATATGAGGTAATGTTTTCCCTTTTACATGAACTTCCACTGTTTAGGACAAGTCCACATGAAGCAATGTTTCCACTTATATGAACAACAAATAATTTGTACCTAGTATGTTTTTCCAAAGAGGAAAACTGTGCACTGCTATCGTTGTTTCGTGTGCTATGCCAGTGATTAAAAAGTTACACAATGTAATTTCGGGGGAAGTTAATTGAACCTTGTTGTGTGTACAAGTCATTAAGCTTGTGCATGCGATTTGGTTCGCTCACACCGTCCTGAATATGTTATGTGCATATATGAGGCAATGTAGCTAAACCTTTCCAAGTGTTGGATGATCATGTTCTTCCTTTAGCTTGATAAGCATATCTGCAGGCTTTGAAGATTGATAGCCTGGGTAGGGGTAAGGACAAGGGCTCTAATAAGAGGTTTAAGAAAACCGGAATGTCGGACAATGTTGGCCACTGGGATGCGGGAGTGACCCCAACCCAGTTCTGGAAGGTGATGATAGCACCATCTCTCGGAATGCTTCCCATCCCAGATACTTTTAGGCCATATTTGGATAGCGCCCCCGATAAGGTGACACTGAAGATGATGATTGGTTGTCAATGGGACATCACGATCAAAGATGTCAAAGGAAAAAAACCTGCTTTGATCAAGGGTGGGCAGCTTTTGCAATAGCTCGTGAGCTGGAGATTAGATACCTGATCACCTTCAAGAAGATCTTCCCTGAGGTGTTCAATGTGGTGATCTGCGACTACGGTCGGGCAGAGACTGTCAAGAGGTACCCAGAGCACCCATAAGAATTCAGAAGGATCGTCGCCTAGCAGTGATCCCTGTCTCTTGGCATGTGGGTTTTAGTAAGGTGTGCATGTATGATGAACATGTGTGATGGCTACTGTCGTGAACTCGCTAGTTATTTATGATCTTGTTGGTAACCTTACCCCTCCAAAAGAGGTTACCGTAGTAGCAATGGTGCAAGCTACCAAACATACTGCTGCAATACATTGTCTAGCCTTTAGACATGCATCCTGGCAACCAAACAACATCGATCATGTGTGAGCTAGATGCAAAAAAAAAAAGTATAGAGGCTACCAAATAGGCTGCACAATAGAGCCCATGGTCTAAGCTCTTTTTTCACCTGTCATGTCCACCAGCGCACTGACACTAGCAGGATGGGCCGCGAATGTGGTGAAGGCTACCAAACAGCGCTCTTTGGGATCCATCGGAGATGCTGTTACATGCTCACTTTTCGTGAGCACAAGCATTTTACTGCAGCAAGTGACTTTGCGCAAACTAAGGCAACCTGTGTTATGCGTGATGTGCTCTGCGTACGCACATTTTTTGCGATCTCGCCCGTGATGCGGCAGTGACCCGTGTGTACGCGTGTGAACACAAGTGGCGCCGATCTCTGCGTCGGACTCCCTCGTGCGCGCGAGCGAGGCCACCGTCCGTCCCAGTCAGTTGGTCCCAGTCCCAGCTAGCGCGGGTCCCGGTCGCTGCTCGGCCGTACGGGCGAGATCTCGAACCGATATCAGGCTTCACCGGCAGCCACGTACACAGAAGATACAGTATCAGGGGGCCACCGCCTGTCATGTACCCGCGGGCCCCCTACTACTCTACCCGCGGAAGAAAAGAAGCACGCACGATGATGCGTCGATCGTGTTGCGTCTGAACCGAGTCGGAGGCGTACGCGCGCGCGTGCGACACACTTCACCGACCGCCACGGGTGGTTGCCCCTGCACGCACGAGTACGGCGTACCGGCCGGTGTTTTCCTGTCCGGGTTGGGATGGGATCCGAGGGCGCGTCGCGTTTCTTCCCTTTTTCTGCAGGTATGGCACGTCGCGTCCAGACTCCCAAATGCGTGCGTGCGTGACACATGCAGAGAGGTACTCGTACGACATTGTCTGGCCTGGCTCCCAGCACCATAGCGGGCGTACGTGGGATCACGTGGGACGTGGAACCTAATTCTATCGGGAGTAGTCGACTTGACGCGACCAGACCTTCCTGACGTGATGACGATAGATTCGCCATTATTTTCAGAGGAACGTGCATGTGTGCGTGCGCCCTTTCTTTTTTGGTTTGAACTCGACCAGAAGAACGTGCTGATTTTTCTGGATGCCGATGGAAGTCCACTGCCGCCATTAGATTCTCTAGAGAAGGTGACGCAAGCCCAGGTGCTGAGATCTCGGGCATATATTCAAGATGACTAGAGTTGTAACTACTGTCAGTATCTCTCCTCTATGGTTTTCGGTTCAAACCACAAAAGACCAATTTCTGGATAAAAGTGTCAACTCTGCTAGAGAGAAGTATGGTGGATTCGGGCAAAACTCTGGCAGCCCCAGGCCCCGAAAGCCGAGCGAGCCTTTTCTTTGTGTTGGAAAATACCAAAAAGACCAATTTCTGATACCAGCAGTAGTATACACTGGTAATTGTTTTGTCAGAAATTGGTACCAGCAGTAGTATACGGTCAGAAATTTGATACTCTCCCATGCCCTTGATACATAAGAACAAACCTACTCAAAGTTTGATTAACACTAGCAATGACCTTAAAAAATAAAGCCGCATGGCTCTATTGCTATCCTAGTGCGGGATTCGTATGGTATCCAACATCAGAGAGTTGGTAGTGTTTTGGTCCCGGTGATTGGCGACTGTTGAGCATATGGATCTTTTGCCCGATACTTGGGTATGCTTTTGCGGTTATGACGGCGATGATAGTCTTGTGTGTTTTGGTTAGAGGTTTTTGTCGACCCATGAATATGTTCCGAACTCGACATGGTACCTCCTAACTCGGACAAGTGGGCCTACACGGTGCAAGTCAAAGATAACCAAGAAGCCTCCTATTAGACCCCCTCCGAAAGGCAAGATATGGGTCAAAAGGAATGTCCTGAGGCAGAAATATGAGATCACAACAAACCTTCTTGTACGCGCACATGACTCTCATTCGTGGCATAAGAGGACACGGGCCTAGACGGAATGTGTCATCTGATGGGATTCGTAGAATAAAAAAAATCCTACGAGAGAGCGAACAAGATCTAGATCTAATCTATGAGATGCATGCAACTAGATACATTAGATCTACATACCCTTCTAGAACATGCGTGTTAATGATCAAGAGATCGTTGTATGATAGTCATACTTTCGTCGGATCAATCCGATCCAGCTCCGCACGAGCGACATCTCCGAGTTGCGCACACGTACAGCTCGAGCACCGCATGTACGACCTCAGATGAAATACAAACTCGATGCTGATGATCCGCTTCACCAACCCCAAGGACACCACTTTGCTCTACGGTCGTGCCTACCACTGCGGTTGTGAGATTGTGGTGTTCACCCATGCCAACATGCACACCAACTACTAGGACCAGTTCCCCAATGTTGGTAGATCCATCCACCGCTTCATCTCGGAGTACTGACGGAGGAGGTGGCGGTGGCTCCGGAGGACCAACTGTAGATGGAGGTGGTGGAGGTGGCGCCGCTGGAGCGGGAGTAGGTGCGAGGAGGCCCTAGACCAGCAATATTGTAGAACTTACGGCAGTATTGTTAGTTCTGCTAGTATCGAGTAGTTGTTAGATCATGATTATAAACTTCTGCTCGTAATGAAAACTTCTATTTCAATTTCAACATGACTAGTGTTCTTATCATAATCATGATTGCAAACTTCTATTTCAGTTTCTTTAGATAAGCACAAACTCTTTTTTATTTCAGTTCCGTCAGAAGCTCATAGTCAAACCCACCTAAACTTGGTCTCATTGTAATCATACACACCTCTACTTGGTCCCCAAGCATAAAATACCGACAAATTTTGTATCTTAGTGTTAAACACCAACGAACTAACCCCAGGTATGGCAAGTTTCAAACCCGAGATTTAGCCAAATTATATTTTCCTCTACCTCACTAATCCTCTACCCCACTAACGCACTTCTGCAATAAGGAACACTGACACTTGATTTTCCTCCTATGTCTGAGTGATCCCCTATCAATTCCTCTGCCTCGCTGCAAAAAAATAGCCTTTGAGCTTGCCACCAGCCAAATACCTCTCTCTTATTATTTATTATGAATTCGAACAAAATGCTTGCCATTGGCACCCATACTTTCACATACACATCCACGATCTCTAGACCCACGCCATGTACGAAATCAACCTAAGGTTATAGAATCTATGCTCCGATGACTTTATTTAGAAGCAATGAAGACGGAGGCGCTGAACCAGATCCTTCTCAACTTTGGCGGTGAGGTGTTGTCCCAGGAGAGCCGGTTCTTCCAGGCTTGGCTTGGCTTAAGGACCAGGGCACCCTTCCGAAGCAGTACGAGCTTGACATTGTTCGCGACTTACCTGGAGCGCCGATCGCCTTGAAACATCGGGCCACCATGCTTATCGCCGACGACCTCAGTAGGCCACCATGCGTGGCTAGCGGACATGACCATGGGTCGTCTGGCAGTAACAAAGAGAGGCGTACAAAATATATAAATCAGTTAGGGCTGATTCTGAAGATTGACAAGCACAAAAATATCGGTGACCATGCATATTGTGATATAATCGTTGTATTTTTTACCTAGGGTGGTTGAATAAATTGAGAAATTTAAGGTCCGTTCGATTAGTTTCCATCTAATTCATCGTAAAACACCTAACATGTAGTTGTCATGAATATGCTACTTGTATTATCAGGGGGCCAAAGGCCACAATATATACGTGTACAGGTGTGAAGAATATGCAGGAACCCCTCATATAAACGGGGAAATACACAATACATAATATAGCTCTAACACCCCCCCCCTCAAACTCATGGTGAATCCACAACACTGAATTTGGAGAGGTAAAAACCATGTTGCGCTCTAGTCTGGGCCTTCGTGAAGAAATCCGCCAACTGTAATTCTGAAGGCACATACTGAAGAGCAATAATCTGATCCTGCACACTAGCGCGCACAAAAGAAGCATCAACACCAATATGCTTAGTAAGCTCATGCTTCACAGGGTCACGCGCAATACTGATAGCACTTGTACTGTCAGACAAGAGGGTAGTAGGTGTCGTAACAAGAACACCAAAATCCTCCAATAACCACCGTAACCAAGTCACCTCTGCCGTCAAAAGAGCCATAGCTCGCAACTCGGCCTATGCACTCGAACGGGAAACATCTGTCTATTTATTCATCTTCCAGGCAATGAGAGAACCACCAAGAAAAACACAGTAAGAAGAAAGGGAACGACGAGCAGAAGGATCGCTAGCCCACGTAGCATCTGAATAGGCGTGGAGCTGTAACGAGCTGGAACAGGGAAAGAACAGGCGGCGAGAAAATGTGCCACAAAGATAGCATAGAACACGAAGAAGGTGACTATAGTGAACAGAAGTGGGAGCAGAAACAAACTGACTCAGAATATGTACAGGATATGATATATCTGGACGAGTGACAGCAAGATAGACAAGACTCCCAACAAGATGATGATATCGCGTCGGATCAGGGAGAGGATCACCATCAGAAGCGCGAAGCTGGACATTGAGCTCCATAGGAGTCTCAACAGTGCACTCATCACCAAGAGCAGCACGAGCAAGGAGATCTTGGATATACTTTTCCTGGGAGATATAAAATCCATCGATAGTGGAGGAAACCTCAATCCCAAGAAAGTAGCAAAGAGGACCAAGATCAGTCATAAGAAACTGCTCACGAAGTCGAGCCTTAACAAAGGCAATATACTCAGAGTCATCGCCGGTGATGATCATGTCATCAACATAGAGGAGGAGAAGAGTCCGCCCACGAGGAGAAGTGTGAACAAACAACACGGGATCATGAGCGCTGGTTGAGAAGCCAGCAGCAGTCACCATAGAAGCGAAACGCTCAAACCAGGCGCGAGGGGCCTGTTTCAGGCCATAAAGAGAACGCAGAAGACCGCAAACCATGCCATCAGGGACAGAATACCCTGGAGGAGGCTGCATGTAAACCTCCTCACGCAACTCACCATTGAGAAATGCGTTCTGAACATCAAGTTGAGACACAGACCAGTGGCGAACAGAGGACACGTCAAGAAGAGTGCGCATAGTGGTCATATGGGCCACACACGCAAAAGTCTCATCATAGTCACGACCCTGCTCTTGCTGGAAGCCACAAGCCAAAATACGCACTTTGTAGCGCTCAAGAGATCCATCGGAGCAGGTCTTAGTCTTGTAGACCCACTTGCATGTGATGGGACGAACACCGGGAGGAGGAGAGACAAGATCCCAGGTGCCAGTGCGCTCAAGCGCAGCAATCTCCTCGGCCATGGCAAGCTGCCATTCGAGATGTCACTCAGCATCCCGATAAGAAGTCGGCTCAAGGGCAATAGACAAACCATAGTGACTAGGAGAGTAGCGATCATGTGGAAGACGATGGCGAGCAGGAAGAGGAGGAGGTGCTGACTCATGTATTAACGAGCTAGTTGGGGAACCCCAAGAGGAAGGTAAGATGAGCACAACAGAAAGTTTTCCCTCAGTTATGAAACCAAGGTTATCAATCCAGTAGGAGCAAGGAAACACCTCCAAGGTGTTGCTAGCTGGACTTTGGCAGGGCGCACTACCGGCACCAACAACAACGTGGAAACCTGCACAACACAACCACATAACTTTGCCCCCAACTTACAGTGAGGTTGTCAATCTCACCGGTTTTGCTAAAAACAAAGGATTAAACGTATTGTGTGGAAGAAAGTAATAGTTTGCAGAAAGTAAACAGAAAACAGTAAACAGTTGATTGTAGATTGATGATAAAAGAAAGGACCGGGGTCCATAGTTCACTAGTGGTGGTTCTCCTTAAGATAGATGACATGTTGGGTGAACAAATTACAATGGGGCAATTGACAAACATCGAGAAAGCAATACATGCATATACTAATCATCTTGACTCCTATGAGATTTGATTGGGTATTATAACATTATACATAGACCGTAATCCAACTGCATCTACGACTAATAATCCACCTTCAGGTTATCATCCGAACCCCCTCCAGTATTAAGTTGCAAGCAATAGATAATTGCATTATGCATTGCGTGTAAAGTAAATAGTACGATTGTTCTATAAACAAAGGATTGTTGTTTTCTCCCTAGTAGCAACAACACATCTAGTACCTTAGTGATTTCTGCCACTTCCCTAGATTACTAGAGGCATGAACCCACTATCGAGCATAAATACTAACTCTTGGAGTTGCTAGCATCTACTTGGCCAAGATAGTTACTAACAACAGAAAGCATGCAAGATCACAAATAACAAAGACATGATAGAATCAATAATCAATCTGAAATAGCATCTCAATATACATCGGATCCCCGCAAACACAACATGTAGAATTACAAATAGATGATCTTAATCATAAACGGAGCTCACAAGATCTAAACATGATAGCACAAAGGAGAATAACCAGCCATCTAGATACTATGTGGACCCGTAGTCTAGAGATGAACTACTCATGCATCACACCGGAGGCTTGCATGATGATGAAGAAGGCCTCCAGGGTTAATTCTCCCCTCCGGCAGGGTGCCGGGAAGAGCTTCAGATCCCTCCCGGTCTAGGGATGGAGATGACGGCGGCTACCGACTCTTTCGTGGATTTTTGATCAGGTACTTAGGGTTTCTGTATCGGAGGCATCTTATAGGCGAAAGGGGAGGCCGAGGGGGTGCCCGAGGCTGCCATACCACCCCCTGGCATGGGCTAGGCTTGGCCACGCGGCCAGGTGGTGTGGCGGCCCCCTAGCCCCTCTCCGTCTCGTATTCTGGCTCCGTGTCCCCCTCGGTGAAAAACTGACTTTGGCTTTTGTCCCGTCCAATTCCGAGAATATTCATTTTCTGACTTTCCTAGAACCAAAAACATCAGAAAACAGGCAGCTGGCACTGTGGCTCTTGTTAATAGGTTAGTCCAAAAAAGTGTATAGAAAGTACTCCAAAGTGTGGACAACACATAAGAAAGTAGATAAAACCAAGCATGGAACATCAAAAATTATGGATACATTACCAACGTATCAACCTCCTCAACCTCCCCAAGCTTAACTCTTGCTCGTCCTCGAGTAAGTAAGTGATAAAAAGAAAGAATAATTTTTGAGGTGACATGCACCATCATAAAATTGATCAAATTTGTAAAACATTGATAGCTGGGATCATAGTACTTTCATCATAACATGAAAGATAAAGTTCTAACAATAAGACAAAGCAACTATTGTTGCAGCATGAAAATGCACAAACAAAAGATTCATGAATAACAATGCTTTGCAAGACGTTTGTTTGTTTCACATAAAGAAAACATAGCATAGTGGCATTCAGCTTGTCCCTCATAGAGTAGCAAATATAAATGCATAGGACACCTTCAAAGTTCATAAGAGTGACTAGATACAAATAGTTTAAAACAAGCAATATCAAAGTTATGCATCAATCAACAAGTCTTGGGACAATGCACATAGAACTAATAATGGACACTATGCTCTCAAAGTAGGTGCATAAAGATAGAAGGTGGAGACTCAACATAAAAGTAAAAGAAAGGCCCTTCATAGAAGGAAGTAGGGATTCAAGTTTCATAAAGAGCTTGCAAAAATTATGGTACTTATTAGCTTTTAGCTCTCATTGCCCCTATCATAAGCATCTTGAAGTGATTAAGGTTAAAGTGAACAAACTATGGTGTATATGCTTGACGAAGTATAAGTTGGAAATCTCATGTCCCTTGAATACGCGGACCGATCCTCATGCTACTCAAGTTTAGTTACCGGTAAGTTCTTGTCATAGTAAGTACATGTGTATCATAGAGAACCGCCAACGGGGTACCCCTTGTCCGATGATACGGAAGAATCCCCATATCAAAATGACAAGACAAGCAGACAATGGGCATCTCAGCAATCTTCTTATTTACCATGGGAAAATGGTGTTTTTTCTCCCTTTCCTCTTTTCTCATATCTTTTATTCTTTTTCTCTTTTTCTCAATATCTGACTCTTTTTTATAAAAAGAATGCTTCATAGACAGCTCATTATGGTTACGCTGCAGGTTTCCACCATGACAGCATGGATTAGACCGGCGGCCCAGGCATTTCTCTAACACACATACATAACTCCATGAACTTACAAGCTCCCCTTTCATTTCACACCGACGACATCCATAGACAAAAGAGCATGATATCAACTAGGTACAAAGTACAAGTGCAATGTTGAAAGCGTTCCCCATGACAGCCTGGTTCTTCTAATCCCCAACATATAAGTGCAAGCATATACAACATAGACGACACAATGGTTCAAGTTTATTAAGGGCAAGAAAAGTAAAGTGTGCCATCAAGTTCGTGAGAGCTTTAATATCTAGTTTTCTCATAACAAGTTTAATTCGGAAGGTAGATAAAAACATGAAGATACTTGGAATAGCAAATGCTAATAGGTAGGTATAGTGGACTCTTTGGAATAACTTGGTTTTAGGAGTTGGATGCATGAGTGGAACTCATACTTGGTTATGGAGGCTACCAAAAGACTGGGAACAACCAACTAAGAGAGCAATAATGACCATAATCATGCAGAGCGAAAAAACATCATTAATCAAAGCATAAAGTGATACTACAAGTCGAAAACTAAAGGATCATAAAGGCTATGGTGACTTGGGATAGGCATAACATGGTGTGAGCATGCGCCAAGTCAACCCAAATAAAGCATCAAAGGAGAATACCCTAATACTATGCTAAAACAACGCATGATTCTTGCAAGACACATTAAGCAATATCAGTTGTTTATAACGTGTCATGCTACAACAAAGATCACTAAGCATAAAGCCAAAACAATATCAAGCATGGCATGACAAAGAATAGGCCATAGTCAAAAACAAGCTCTCTTTATCACTTAAGAATGAACTTTCCTACTCTTTTTCCAATCCAAACCAAACTATTTGAAAACCAATGCATGAAAGAGGGATCCAACCAATTTATTCAACAAACTAAGAAAACCAAGCAAACGAAAAAACAAAACGAAAACGAAAAAGAAGACGCTCCAAGAACAACACAACTGTGCATGAAACAATAAAAATGAAGTGTTTGGAAGAAACCTGGGATTTTTATTGATGAAGAAGGGGATGCCTCGGGCATCCCCAAGCTTTGACGCTTGTACTTGTTGGATATTTCTTGGGGTGACACGCGTGGCATCCCCAAGCTTGAGCTTTAGTCCATCCTTCATCTCATTACCCATTCCTTCCATACACCTGAAATTTTTCTTCATACAAAACTTCACACAATCTTTATTAGCAACATTAGTGCACTCAAGATAATAAGTCTTTAGGTTCAGTTTAAACACCAATAAAACTTTCATTAAAAGACAAGCTACTGTAGCACTTCCCTCAGAAAGCTCAATTCTCCAAAAGAACTCAAAAGGGAACCAACAAGAAGCAAATGCAAATAATGGCAGAAATCTATCAAAACAGACCAGCAGGTAAAAACCAATTTTTTCGAAGACCTTATGTTGCTCAAATCAAAATGTGTTGAACTAACGAACGTTAGATAACAACCTGGGGCAGAAGCACAAAAATTCATGCCTCAAAACGACGTACAGAGATTTTACACGAATATTTAGGGTGAAGCATAGAAATCTATTTCGGGACAACAACTTTCCCAATCATTACTTCCCTCTCTTTCGAGGTTACTCTTGGCACAAAAATCAAATAAAAAGTATAAGGAGAGGTTATTACTTAAGTAATAACTTCCAAGACTCATCTAAAACTTTTGGGTTATCTCCCAATATGTACTTTTCTTTAACGCCTTTAAGTTAGGCACAAGAAGCAAGAAAAATAATCAAGTGTTCTCAAATGAAGAAGCATTAAAACCAAATTTCTTGCCCTTACCTCTCTTGCTTTTATTATTAACCTTGGGAACATATGATTGCTTGGTGGAGAAGCAAAGTGCATGGTGCCCTTTTCCACATCTATTATTGCTCCAAGGAGTTTTAATAGGGATCTTCCAAGTGTAATTTGTCCTTTTCCTACACATTCAACAACAAGATAATCAGTAGAAACCATTTTCCCCAGGATTTTTGTAAACACTCCTTCAGCTATTCTGATTGGTAATATTGTGGCATTATTAGCAAGAAATATTTCTTCTCCACCTTCACAAAGTCCCCAAAGATTACAAGTTTCATAGATATCTTTGGGCATAAGACAAAATCCAGACATGGTATCACAACGAGCATGAAAAGTTTCATTATGTATAACAATCTTTACTGTGGGAAGTCATTTTGAGGGTTCAGAATTTATTGGAACATAATCATGATGCTCTCTAAGTGTGTTATAGCAATCCTTTAAACTAGTAGTGTGGGTCTCAAGAGTGTTCAATCTAGCAAATATGTTTATAAAGGAAGAATCAGATTTGCTAGGCAAGTTGTAAGTAAAGACCAACTTCTTTATGGCATTAACAGCATCATCCTCATTGCATTGGAGTAAATCTCCTCCTAGTACAACATCCAAAGCATATCTATAGCAAAGAGTAATTCCAAGGTAAAAACTGCTAAGGAATAAGCTTTGAGTCATTTTAGCTTCAGTTTTTTTCATGTAGATCAGAGATTGATTTTTTGAAACTTTCTTCAATTCCTTGTTTGAAAGTGAAAATCATTTCCTCAGGTGACATAGTGATTGGAGCAAATCTAGACATAATGGCAACTTAAGATAGGAACTAATTTTTTTCTGTTGTTAATAAAGAAAGCGAACTAGTAAAACTATTTTTTGTGTATTTTTTGATAAAGAAACAAGCAAACAAAGCAAAAGTAAACTAAGCAAAACAAAAACAACAAAGTAAAGAGATTGGTTATGAGGGACTCCCCTTGTGAAGATGTCCTTGACTCCCCGGCAATGGCGCCAGAGATGAACTACTCACGCATCACACCGGAGGCTTGCATGATGATGAAGAAGGCCTCCAGGGTGAATTCTCCCCTCCGGCAGGGTGTCGGGAAGAGCTTCATATCCCTCCCGATTCCACAATGGAGATGACGGCGGCTACAGACTCTTTCGTGGAATTTTGATCGGATACTTAGGGTTTTTGTATCGGAGGCATCTTATAGGTGAAAGGGGAGGCCGAGGGGGTGCCCGAGGCGGCTAGACCACCCCCTGGCACGGGTCAGGCTTGGCCGCGCGGCTAGGTGGTGTGGTGGCCCCCTTTCCCCTCTCCATATCGTATTCTGGCTTTGTGTCCCCCTCGGTGAAAAACTGACTTTCGCTTTTGTCCCGTCCAATTCCGAGAATATTCATTTTCTGACTTTCCTAGAACCAAAAACAACAGAAAATAGGCAGCTGGCACTATGGCTCTTGTTAATAGGTTAGTCCAAGAAAGTGTATAGAAAGTACTCCAAAGTGTGGACAAAACATAAGAAAGTAGATAAAACCAAGCATGGAACATCAAAAATTATGGATACGTTAGCAACGTATCAGGAGGCAGTGCATCAGAGGAAGAAGACGCATCAGAAGAAGAAGAAGCATCTAAGGAAGCATTCGAAACATGAGAGCGACGATAATAATGGAAGGGAAAAGGAGACAACGGTGAGGTGGGTGGAGGGTCGGAAGAGGAATGAGAATAACTAGGTGGTGAAGAGGGTGGAGATGTGGAAGGAGAGGCATCGACAGGGATGGGGTGTGGAGGAGGATCACTAGAAACAGAGGGTGGTGTGTCAGGAAACAAGAGAAAGGATATATCCTCCACCGAGAATGCCGAGGAGGAGGGGCGAGGGTAGAAGGGTGATGGCTTAGTGTCGGCGCCAGGAAAATGCTGGTGCGATATTGATGTAGAGCTCGTTGGGGAACCCCAAGAGGAAGGTATGATGAGCACAACAACAAGTTTCCCTTAGTTATGAAACCAAGGTTTAATCGAACCAGTAGGAGTAAGGAAACACCCCAAAGGTGTTGCTAGCTAAGCCTTGGCAGGGCGCACTACCGGTGCTAGTAGCAACGTGGAGACCTGCACAACAGAACCACAGAACTCTGTCCCCAACTTGCGATGAGGTTGTCAATCTCACCGTGTTTTGCTGAAAACAAAGGATTAAACGTACGAAATGGAAAGAAGTACAAGTTTGCAGAAAGTAAACACAAAACAGTAAACAGTTTATAGATTGTATGTAAAAGAAAAGGACCGGGATCCATAGTTCACTAGAGGTGGCTCTCCTTAAGATAGATAACATGCTGGGTGAACAAATTACAGTGGAGCAATTGGCAAACATCGAGAAAGCAATACATGCATATACTAATCATCTTGACTCCTTTGAGACTTGATTGGGCATTACAACATTATACATAGACCGCCATCCAACTGCATCTATGACTAATAATCCACCTTCAAGTTATCATACGAACCCCCTCCAGTATTAAGTTGCAAGTAACAGATTATTGCTTTACGAATTGCGTGTAAAGTAAACAATACGATTGTTTTATGAACAAAGGATTGTTGTTTTCTCCCTAGTAGCAACAACACATCTAGTACCTTAGAGATTTCTGTCACTTCCCCAGATTACCAGAGGCATGAACCCACTATCGAGCATAAATACTAACTCTTGGAGCTACTAGCATCTACTTGGCCAATATAGCTACTAACAACGGAAAGCATGCAAGATCACAAATAACAAAGACATGATAGAATCAATAATCAATCTGAAATAACATCTCAATATCCATCGGATCCCCGCAAACACAACATGCAGAATTACAAATAGATGATCTTGATCATGAACGGAGCTCACAAGATCTAGACATGAAAGCACAAAGGAGGAGAACCAGCCATCTAGCTACTACATGGATCCGTAGTCTAAGGATAAACTACTCACGCATCACACCGGAGCCTTGCATGGTGATGAAGAAGGCCTCCAGGGTGAATTCCCCTCTCCGGCAGGGTGCTAGGAAGAGCTTCAGATTCCTCCCGATATAGGGATGGAGATGACGGCGGCTACAGACTCTTTCGTGGATTTTTGATCGGGTACTTAGGGTTTTGGTATCAGAGGCAATATATAGGCGGAAGGAGAGGCCGAGGGGGTGCCTGGGCTGGCCACACCACCCCCTGGTGCGGCTAGGCCTGGCCCGCGCGGCCAGGTGGTGTGGTGGCCCCCTGGCTCCTCTCTGTCTCGTATTCTGGCTCTAGATGACTTTCGGTAAAATAGGCACTTTGGCTTTTGTCCTGTCCAATTCCGAGAATATTCATTTTCTGACTTCCCTGGAACCAAAAACAACAAAAAACAGGCAGCTGGCACTGTGACTCTTGTTAATAGGTTAGTCCAAGAAATCATATGAAAAGTACTCAAAAGTGTGGGCAAAACACAAGAAATTGGATAAAACCAAGCATGGAACATCAAAAATTATAGATACATTTGCAATGTATCACCGCCCGAAGAAGCCACACTAGTCGATGTAGAGCGGTGAGACGACATAAACGAAGTCGACGAAAGGCGGCCATAACCGCATGAAGATGCCGTGAAAGTTGATGTAGAGCGACGTGTCGATGTAGACGGAATCGGCGAAAGGCAGCCATAACCGCATAAAGAGGCCGCGAAAGTCGAGGTAGAGCGGCGTGCCGATATAGACGAAGTCAGCGAAAGGTGGCCATAACCGCGTGAAGAGGCCGCGAAAGTCGATGTAGGGCGGCATGCTGACGTAGACGGAGTCGGGGAAGAGCAACAAGGCAGCGGAGACGAAGTCGAATAACCACGTGAAGAAGCCGTGAGAGTCGACGTATAGCGGCGAGTCGATGACAAAGACAAAGTCGACGAACAAGGACCAAGTAAGGACGGAAGGCCCGAGCACACGGAAGCATCGGAAGAAACGGAGGAACTAGGAAGAGCCGACATTGATTTTTTTTTCTGATTCTTTTTTTTGACACCACCGATTGGATCTGGATCTGGCTTCTGCAAGTCAACGCTCGCGAGAACAGCTCGTTACCGAGCAGGCGAGCACGCAGGAAGATGCCCTGCAAAGGCCGACCGATTCCACTGACACCAGAGCAGCTCCGGCGGTATGAGCACTGGGACGGGCCAGATCAGAGAGCAGGAGCAATCTATTCCGACGGAAATTGAGGCAGGCCGGGGAAGCGAAGTGGCTGGGCCGGGAGGGCCGGGACGAGAGGCGGCGGTGGCAGCCGAGACGGGGCCGGCTGGCGGCGATGGCGACCGAGACGGGAGGAGCGGAGCGGCCAACGGCCCGGTAAACTGGGACAGAAGTAACAACCACATCGGCTAGGAAGAAGACCAACGACGAGGAAGCCCGATCGACGGCGATCGGGAAGAAAACTGGTTGAAATAGTGCACGAGTTGCGCGTGCGGGACACCCTAACCAGGGCTCTGATACCATGTCATGAATATGCAACTTGTATTATCACGGGGCCAAAGGCCACAATATATACATGTACAGGTGTGAAGAATATGCAGGAAACCCCTCATACGGGGAAATACACAATACATATATCGGAAGGCAACGTATCTATTTGTTTTTATTGTTGTTGACAAGGGGAGGTTTCGCATGTAAATAAGAATCAAACAAATGGCATGGCAAGTATGCCCAACTCGTAATGACAGCCTGTGTCAAGTTTGTCTAGGAGTACAGACGTACCGAATCCGTGTCGGCTGGTGTCATTTATATCCGAGTGAACTATGAACACAGTCCTAATAAATCTTTTTCAAAAAAATCTTTAAACATTTTTAAAATGAAATACAAATAAACTACTTTAAAAAAAGATGGACATGTTTTATTTTCAAAACGTACTGGTTCACGCGTACAGAAACTTGTTCTAAAGCATACTAGTTCTCGTGTACTGAAACTTATCTACAGATTCGATCAAAGAAAACCAAAGACTTTTTTTTATAGTACATATAGCGAACCAGTCTTTCAATACAGAAGATTGTTTGGGCCGGCCCGTCAGGAATTTGCTTCTGGTGGCACGTCGCTTCTGCGCCGCAAAGGACGGTGTACAAGGGAGCTCACTGCACACCAGGGAAAACCTATACGCCGACTAGGTCGAGAGTTACCGGGCGCCGCACACCCTGCGGGGGTATGGGCCTAGCCCATTTAGGTGTCTCATCTTTTTTTCCTGTTTCCTTTTTCCTTTTCAGATTCAAAAAATGCTAAAATTAGGAAATGTTCAGACTCAAGATATGTTCAGATTTTGAAAAATGTTAAGATTCGTAAAATGTTCATGTTAAAACATGTTCAGATTTTTAAAAGTTCAAACTAAAAAAATTCCAATTTAAAAAATGTTCAAATTAAAAAATGGTTTACATTTTCTAAAAATATCCGAACACTAAAAAACAAAAAACCCGACAAAAAACAAAGAAACAGATAGAAAACCGCTCTAGAAAACCACACCGATTTATATGGGCCTAGCATAAGAAGCACGAAGGGTGTGCGACAGTCTGCACACACCGACCAGGCGACCAGTCCGGTGTATAGAGGGGTGCTCCTATTTCCCGCTCGCTGCAAGCGCGAGCGCCGCGTGAACGGTTTCTTCACGGGTTGCCCGAATGCGGCTCAGTAACATGTACAATCTCCTTTTTTACCTTTTTTATGTTTTTCTATTTTCTATAGGAATAAAACAAAACCCAGATTTTGAGAAAAATTAAATTTAAAAAGTGTTCAAATCTAAACATTTGAATTTAAAATATGTTCAAATATGAAAAATGTTCAAATTTTAAAAATAGTCAAAAATTTGAAAAATACTCTGAAAACCATAACCAGGAAAAACCCCGAAAGAAAACCGAAACCAAGAAAACCAAAACCAGGAAGAAAATCTGGAAAAAATGTTGAAATATGTAACACCCTCAAATCGGCCCTATGCAAGTTTTACCCCTTTCCGTCAAACCCGCATAGAAACGATTCAAGGACGCCCACCAGGCACTTTCGTGCGGGTGGAAAACGAAGTAATACCATTACACAACAGTCCTCGATGGGACCCACAGAACAGATATATATACAACAGTGACTCAACGAGTCAAGAATACAGATATAATATACAAAGATCCAAATCACCTCAAAAACGATAGAGCGTCCGGCTACGGACAAGATGTAAATGGGGCTAAGAGCCCTGAAGAATAACCAATGGCGTCCATAACCCTGCTCAGGCCAAGCCGGAAGGGTAACCCTGCTAACGACAGCGATCTCAAACCTGCTAAAACAAAAGGGGTGTCGACAAAGGGCAAAGGAAAAAGAGGAGCGTTAGTACTGAGGCCGGTACACGGCGAAGCTAGAATTCGGCGGCTCTCGCCTACATAGGTATGGTGGGCTGAAACGGCAGCGCAGCGGCACTAAACAACCTATAGAGACTCGGTATCACTGGAGGCTATTAGAGAGGGGTAAGAAAGACCTATTCGGATCCAACCTGAAGCTAACACCAAACAAACCCATCCTGGTATTTCCCCCTCGAGACCAAACGAGGAAGTCAGACCAAGGAACTCACACAGTTGACAGTTTTACACATTCCGTTATAGTTGCAGCAATTACTAATCAGATATAGAGAGCACGAGTCATCCTGATAGCATAAGTAGTGGGCAGTTTTAGTTAACATTTCGTTATAGTTGGAACATTTTCTAGTCAGATATCATTGTCCTGAGGAATCCCAAGACCCAACAGTTGTTGCCACTTTTATCACATTCCATTGGAGTTGCAATACTTACTAGGTAGGTATGTCAGCACACGATACAACCAAGATCCACCAGTTGTTGGCATTTTTTTAATATCCATTCCGTTATAATTGAGCTGATTACTAGTCACATATTAAGTCAAATTTATAGCACTACTTTAGTTATGCTTGTCTATGATCGAGATACTGTGCTCCAAGTCGTCCATAACCGCGGACACGGCTTTCAGAAAGTTTTACCCTGCAGGGGTGCACAAATAGCAACACACACTCAATCAACCTTGGAAAAACCAACTCAAAACCCAACGAGGCTTTCACGACAAAGCAATCACAGGATTCATAAAATATTTCAGGGGGCCACCCCACTAAGCTACCCGTAACGAAGTTGGCCGGCTTCGGGACGGACCCAGGGTTTGTGTCAATGGCTGTAAACGACTAGGAACCCGAAAGTGTGACTGGGCTTGTCGATACCGCGAAAACATTCCACGTTCCAAAACAGTACAGGTGCTTCACACACAATCTTAAATAAAGCAGTAAAGCATGGCATAAGTACAGGATAGTAATAAAGCCCCAAACTACTTGTGGCCCCAAGAAATAGCAATGAATCAAGCTCTGGCTCAGGGGGATCCATAAGGGCTCCCGGATGTGGATAGTGCGAATAGTCAAGGAACATGTATCAAGTACTCGGGGTCCTACGGGACATAAGTGAGCGTGGAAGAACCAAATAACATCTATTGCCCACCGATGCCTCTGCATTAGTTATATCTAGCAATTTAATAGTTATATTTAAAGTCATGATTATCTCCACCAGTGAACATCTCCACCATTAAGCATCTGCCAACCTTCCAACAACTGTGGTACTTGACAACACGAGATCGCACCTAAGCAAGCAACTACGACTCACAAGGCCAGCTATCTACCAAACACAGGTAATAGGAGGTGTCCATGGCAATATAGAGGCTGCACGGGATAGAACTGGGGTGCGAAAACTAAAGCATCGCGACACGGATAGCAATAGATCAACATGAGGAAATAAAGATTATAAATGCAAAATAGGTAGAAGGGGAAGAGATGCTCGCCTGGGAAACACTGACGACGGATCATATCCGGAGAACTTGTCGAATCTCACAACATCTCATCGGCCTAATCCGCGAAGAAGCAAACACTAGAAAAAACACCGGATGCAATATTTAATACTACGGCAGAAGATCCAGCATGATTATGATATGATGCAGATGCGGTGCAATTAGGCAATATTAAGCAGAACCGGGGTCCCGACAGTTAATTAAACGGTTCCAGTTATTTAGATACCCCGCATTTTAAATGTTGCATTAACAGGGCGAAACATGGCATCGGTTCACTACACCAATTTAAATGGAGACAATATAAGACTAGAAAAGCCCTCATATAGTCTCCATGTTTAATTATTAGGTGAGTCAACAAAGTACCCCCAAACCACAAGATGCGATGTAGGCAATCATGAACAATTTAATATGCAACAATTATATATGACATTTATAAAATAGGGATAGGTAGGGGTCACACATGGGGTTCGGCAGATCTTGGTTACGGGGTTCGGGGGTTCAGTCTCAGGGTTCGACGGGGGTCGATCTCGCATCCGGGAAGAAGGACTTGGTTCGGCGTCGAGGCGCAACGGGTTCGCTCTGGTCGATGTCGATCTTGTCGTCGATGGCGAACTTGAGTAGATCGGGTACCGGGGTCTTCGGATCCAGGAAGTAGATATTGTCGCACGGTGTCCGGGTAGGCGAACTTGGCGGGTTGGGGACGATCTTGTCGGGTCCGCGTATTGGGTCGGCCTTGGCGTTCGGGAAGAAGAACTTGGCGTCCCGTGGCGATCTTGGCGTTCTTCAGGTCCGGGTCTTGGCATCCGAGAGGAAGTACTTGATGGTTCCGAGAAGGAGGTCCCGGCGCTCCGGATCGGTCTTCAGGGTCTCGGTCATCGGATCTGTGAAGGAGATCTTGGCGTGCCGAGGGTTCGCGCAGCAGATCTCGGCGTTCCGTGAAGAACTTGTCAGGGTAGATTCGAGGAAGTTCTTGTCGTTGTCACTTGGCGTCGATGGTACATCGGGTGCAGCCGGGTTCGGTATGGTCTTCGCGTGGTTCCATGTTCCTTCTTCAGAGGTATCGGGCAACGAGAAGATCTTGGCGGTGCCGACCTTGGACACACAGGATCAAACCCTCAGAACACCAATCGATTCGCTAGCTTGCAAAACACACACAGGCAACAGCAAGCTGCAGATGCGTGCTACACCCGGGGCTCAACCTGTCCGTTTCTTGACCAGAAGCACCGCAGCAAGAGGCAGACGTGACGCCGGGTCTGGTGGGAACCGCGCGCTGGTGGACGCACTTCTCCAGGGGTTCATCACGAGGCAGCGGTTCTGCAGAGAGGAGGCCTCGATGCTGCAGATCTCGGGCCCGGTCGAGCGCGGGCTGAGGCGGCGCGGCTGGGGGGAGAAGCAGAGGCCGCTCGCGGGGTGGAGATGGACGTCGAGCGGCGACGGTCTGGGATCTGGCGGCGGAGAGGATCATCGGGGAGCGAGGCGCAGGGGCGGAACCGAGGCGAGGAGGGCCATGGCGGCGGACAGGGGCGGTCCACGGACATGGGGGTCGTGGCCATGCTGCCGCCGCGGTTCTGCGAAGGGCCTGGGCTCGAGCGGCAGTTGACGGGCCGGAGCAGGGGCGAGGCCGGCGCAGGGGTTGGTGAGGAAGGGTCCACGCGGCGGCGGAGGGCCAAGAGGCGGCCGAGCGAGCTCGGCGGTGGGGATAGGCGACCGGGGGTGCGGGGAGGCCCGGCGGCGCCAGAGAGGAAGGTGGAGGCGGCGGGGAAAGTGGAGAGGGGAGGTAGCTGCGGGTAGCGGAGGGCGCGACCGGCGGGGTAGGTGAGGACGGGGTGGAGCGGGCGTCGTGGGGGCGGACGAGGAGGTGGCCGCGGGGGCGCAGGCGGCCGGCGGGGAATCGAGCCGGGGGAGGAAGGAGGCGCAGGTGGGGCGAGATGCGACGGGGTTGGGGCCGCGTGCGGGAGCGGTGAGCGGGCACGGCAGGTGGGGGAAGTGGTGGGCCAGGAGGCGCGGATTCTGAGGCTGTCGGGGTGGGGCCTAGCAGTGGGGCCGGCATGTGGCGTGGGGGAAGTGTGCGGGCGGGAGGGGCGACGCGCGGCTGGGCGGGAAAGATGGCCAGGTGGCGACTGGGTGGCGGTGGTTGGTAGAGGATGCATGGTGGGGTCAGATGGGGCTGGGGTGAGGTGGCAGGCAGCAATTGGTGGGAGCGAGGTGGCTGGGGTCATGATGACATAAGCATGCGGTCATGACGATGCAATGCACAAAAACAACGCGATTTTCTAGTAGTGGTTTTGGCGGGATGCCACAAAATAAAACTAACTCATGTTAATGGGCCGACCCAACGCGGGCACCCGCATGGGCGGAGTGCCCAATGCGTCGCAGGATTTTCCGTTCTCTCGGGTGCCCTAAATCCTAAACCCTAAATCCTATTCCGTGTATGTTGCGAGCGCGAGAGGGCGCCACCTGGACGGTTTCTTCGTGGGTTGTCCAAATGCGGCCCTCCTTTTCCCCTTTTTCTTTTTATATGTTTTTGCTGTTTCTATAGGAATAAAAAAATCTCCATATTTTGAGAAAAATTTAAATTTTAAAAATATTCAACTTTAAAAGGTGTTCAAATCTGAAAAAAGTTTGAATTTAAAACATGTTCAAATTAAAAAAATGTTTGCATTTGAAATTTTGTTCAAATTTGAAGAATGTTCAAATTTAAAAAATGTTCGAAATTTTGAAAAATGCTTTAGAAACCGGAACCAGGAAAATACCCTGGAAGAAAACCAAAACCAAAACCAAAATCAGGAAGAAAATCTGGAAAAAATGTTGAAATAAAACCATCTTGTGTTAGTGGGCCGGCCCAATGCGGGCACCCGCGTGGGCGGAGCGAGATAGCGCCCGCATTGGGCGCCGAATAGGATTAGCCGTGTACAGCAACCCCCGGAAAACTTACGGTAGTCGTTTCAGGCCCATCCAACACATAAACCTGCTAGCACAGGCAACAAGTCTATAATCGGGCCCATCTCGCCAGAAACCCTCTGTTCCCGCGGCTCTGAGCCCTAGATACCTTTTGCTGCTTCCTCGCCGGCGATGGCCGCGCCGCCGGAGACAATCCAGGCGCCGGTTCCGCGGAAAGGGGAGGAGGGAAATAACGGTGTCGAGGTCTGCCTGTTCGATGAATCGACGGAGGAGTTCTCCAACGCGGTACGCGCCATCTCGGAGCTCGCCGCCGGCGAGCCCGAGCCGAGTTTCCCCGACACTGAAGTAGACAGGCTCTCTTCCTCAATAACGTTCCTCAGGTGAAAAACCGCTCTCCTTGCTCCCGCTACGCCGCTGCCCAATCACCGAGACAGAATTGGTAATTTTCAGTTGTTGGGCGTGTGGTGGCCGTGTGTAACGGCGACAAAAAATTAATGGTTGCTTCATTGGTTGAGCTTTTACACGTGCTGCCGGACTTAATTACGTGGTTACATGTATTTCGGAGCTTTGAATCGGGAACCTCTCTAGTTTGGTTGATTGTGTCGTTTGTGCTGCTAGAGTTGGTGAATTTGGAGTTCATGGCATCGTTACAAACAAAAATTCTAGCCGTCATGTTCTTGTTTTGGTAGCACTTCCTTCTTGCGGTTAGTGTTCAGTACATTTCATTTGGTACAGTCACTTTCGTTATCAGCACCTCCCTTAGCTTATAGTAGTTCTCAGGTGCTTTTTAGCTGATTAGAATGGTACCGTCATACCTGTTCTGTGATAACTAAAATTTAGTGGATGTGATAGCTTAGATAACTGGGGGTTCTTGGCCTTTTCTTGATCTACATTTCTAGTTATACTTCCATTTTGGCTTAAAGCAAAATGTAGTAGTAGTAATTTGTTCCCACAATTAAGAGTTGGCGGAACACCTTATTTCTGCATAATGGGCCATTGGATAGTTAATACTGTGGATTTACAATTTACTGGTTTACTTGGATCTTTTGGTGTTAGGAATTTAGGATGGTATATTTTACTCTGTCCTTTCCCATGTTCGTATTTTAATATATATTTCTGGATTACTCAGAATATATTCTGCCAGGATGGTACATTTTACTCTGTCCTTTCCCATGCTCATATTTTAATATTTTTTTTGGATTACTCAGAATATACTCTGCTAGAGATTTGATCTCTTGTTATCTTCACAGAAAATGGAGAGATTTCACTTATGAGCCAAAAGATGTTAGTTTTAGTTATGGCACTGGATCAACTTCATCCAGAGATGACACACAAGAGATAACCTTACCACAGTTCTCATCTGCATCTGTTCCTCAGGCTCAGGTTAGTAAAACTAAGCATTGATTGTCAGCGCTAATTTCTCAGTCTAAACTTCATGTTATAACATTGGAGGGCGTAGCTTCGCTGATTTCTTGGATCATATATGTGCAAATCAATGCAGGTCACACACTTGGAAGATGGGAGGGATGATAATACAAACAGGTATTATTTCTAGAATCTAGACTTCTTTAACTATACAGAATCTATTTATTTTGTTACATGATTCTCCAAAGTAGTTACAGAAGGTAGTATTGTCGTGGAGAGATACATTATGATTTAAGTTCCTCAGTTCTGGTTATTTGGAGTATTGAAGTTATGACACAAAAATATCCCATAGCCCTGCTTATGTTATATTTTTGTTTATCTGTTTACCATTCAAAGGTCGCTGCACATGGACTGGTAAGTAGACAATTATTTCTTGTGTTGTTGGTGGTGAGGAATTTTCTACACAAGTACAATAATTTCTTGTTGTTTCACACGTAGCATGACCTCAAATAGACCTTTCATCAATACCTTTTCTAATTATATACTAGTAAAAAATATTTGAAACAGTTAATGATATGAAAGTACTTCCATTGACCAATGTAGGAATACCATTTTGTGCTTTTGTGTATATTAGCGATTAATAAAATTTTAAGTTTTCTGACTGCACATGCTGTAAAAGTATGACGATTTAAGAATGAAATCAGTTTTGTCTTGGTCCAGGATTAATCGTGTATAGTGAGTTGGGTTTTGCTGCTTTTGGGTGATTTATTAGTATGAACAGTGAAGTTGCTTTATGAAAAGAGAGATGTTCGATATGCATTCTGTACCATTGCTTTTTTTTTTCTAAATTTCGTTAACTGAAATTTCAGTAGTGCCATAAACTAATTTATGTGGATATACTGGTAAATTCGACTTTCGTATGTCTACCCTCTTTCACTTTTCTCTCTTACATTATCCATGTGACTGTAGAGAACCATCTTGGTTGAACTGTGATTAAATCTCTTAATTGTTGCAGCTCTGATTTCATTTTGTTCGCTGGGGGAAATGTTTGGTCGGTTGACTGGTGCCCAAGGTTGTGCGACAAGCCTTGTTCTCCTGTAAATTGTGAGGTTGTGATCAACTGACTGATGATCATGAACTAGTAGCTCTTTTGTCGTGAGTCGTAACTTAAATTTTTTATCTGTCATCTTGTTATCCAATGTTTGCCTTGCAAGGCTATCTGGAGAAATGTGTTGTTCACTGCCCAAGTTTAGCAACGAGAAAAGGACATAATCTGTTTGCATGACACGTGGGTCCTAAGCCCACATGTCAATGACACATTGATTCGTTTTAATTGACTGTGTACTTTATGTTGGCATATAGATATATATCTGAAAAAACTCTAGACATACGTTGCAGTACTTTTCTAGTGCATCTTTGCATTCTGGCTCCTTGTATTTTTGCACTTATTTTTCAGCATCTATGAATAGTACTCTCTCCGATCCATAATAAGTGCCCCTCATTTTGTACTAAGCTAGTACAAACTCTGTACTAAGTGAACGACACTTATTATGGATTGGAGGGAGTACTTTTTCTTCTGATTTTTAATTGCAAGAATTTAGTAGATTTACAAAACGATTAGTAGAACATATGAGTTACTTAGAGCTGATCATGACCATCTATCTGTTGCAGTATCTCGCTGTTGCTGCTCATCCTCCTGGTTCTTCTTACCATAAAATTGGTATGCCACTGATTGGCAGAGGCATGATTCAAGTTTGGTGTCTCGTAGCACCCTTTGAAGAGGCACATACTCATCAGTCAACGATTGAGTACAGTAAGGGCAATCGTAGAGGAAGGCCTAGAAAAATACCAAATGTGAACAATTCTATTGACAGTTCATCAGTTCCACAAAAACCTATAGGGAGACCAAGAAAGATAAAATTGACAACTACTGATGATCACGCAGAACCAAGTCCGAAAAGACCAAGAGGAAGACCAAGAAAATATCCGCTCTCCATTGCCAAAGTATTAGATTCAACGGGAAATAATGGAAGTCAAGATCCCAGTTTTATTGACCCTCTTATCACTTCAGGAGTTATTCCAGGTGATCTTGCATTGTCTTGTGCCATACCAACTGTGAAGCTTGCTGTATCAACCCCCAAAAAAGGTAGGGGTCGACCTAAGAAAATGCCTAAGTGTTCGCCTGTCGTTGAATTGAAAGAAGATATGTCTAGAGCTCTAGTATGTATAGAACCAAAGAAAAAAAGGGGGAGGCCCCGGAAATGTCCATCCCCAAGCAGCAGCAAGCCTGTTTTGGGCACTGATACTGAATTTGGAAGAGAAATTGCGTGCTTAGCTGTTTCAGTTTACAATTCGGGCCACAATGTTGCAGAACAAAACAATCAGACAATTCCCAAACCAAGTGACAATGTGGCCTCAGTTGAAAATTGTGAGAAAAAAATAATTGTCTACACCAGAAGGCGTGTACGACGACCTATAGAGAAATCTGCTTCAAATGAGACTTGCTCACTGGTTCTTAGTGGTGAGATACAGAAGATGGAGAAATCATCCACGTCTATCATGCCTAATCATTTGTCTTCTGCCGAGAAGCCCAAGCTACTGGGTTCATCTATAAGTGAAGACATGGTCAATGGGGATGTTTTGGTTGGATCTAAGAATGCAGTTGTTAACTGTGAAGTCATGGAAATGAATGATGGCGAGGCTCCCAATCAAATTGTGCATGTTCCTTTTGAAAATAGTGCCCAGATCATTGATGAATTGGAAGATACAGAAGTAGCTCCATTCAAAGAATCAAGTAACAATAATAATATAATTACTTGTTCAGAAAAGTTGAACTTTTCTGCAATCCCAAAAGGCCTTCATCTACCAAGGGTCGTCTTGTGTTTAGCTCATAATGGCAAAGTTGCTTGGGACATCAAATGGAAGCCTCCTTTACCAAATCAGTCAGAACAGAAATCACGTTTGGGTTTTCTTGCAATACTGTTGGGAAATGGCTCACTCGAAGTGTGAGTACATCCTGTGCTAGTGATCATCATTTTGAATATTTTTTTCATTATTTTTTGAATATCACCACTTCTTACGTACTTATTAATTATTTTGCACAGATGGGAAGTTCCATCTCCAAGCATGATCCAGAAAATATTTTCTTCTTCTTTAGTGGAGGGAACCGACCCTCGCTTTCTAAAGCTGCGACCTGTATTTAGATGTGCTAAAGTGAAGTGCGGGAATAGACAGAGGTATTCCGACTTTTACTTTTCATTTTGCTATTATAACTAGGTGGAAAATAAAAAAATTCCGTTAAATTCGTCAGCATGAATTTTCATTTTGAAGCCATTGCATCTTTATAATGGTAAACAGCATTCCCTTGACAGTTGATTGGTCACCTTCTCCTCATGATATGATACTGGCAGGATGTCATGATGGAACGGTATCTTTTCTACCTGTATTAAATTATTTCCTTAGTTTAGATCAGATAACTTCACTGTTGGGTTATAATGTGCTATTCTGAAAGTTTCATGGTTGGATTTTGATGTTCCAGGTTGCTTTATGGAAGTTCTCTACAGACTTGTCATCACAAGGTATTTTAGGGTCTGTTACCCTCCTTTTCATAGGATCATATCACTTATGCCGTTCACCTGTTTAAAAAGCAATCTATTTGAATGCCTAAAATGCATATCTCCTATTTATTTCGTCTCGGTGTTATATTAACTGGCTGTTCTGGTTACTGTATAGATTCAAAACCTTTTATGTGTGTCACTGCAGAATCTGTTCCCATCAGAGCCCTCTCGTGGGCACCATATGTAAGGTACTAAGTTTTATTATACTTCTGTTTTATTCCAGAAGGTAAACACTGAGTTCTGACTTCATATCATTTTGGCAGTGAGGAAAACACAAATACCTTTGTCACTGCTGGAGAGGATGGACTAAAATTCTGGGATTTAAGGTAGCATAAACTCTACTAGGAACTGGAATCAGTAACTTAAATCTTTGTTGCGGACAAAACTACTCTTTGCCACACGATGTACAATATTGCGTATATGGAGCTGTACTGAGGCTTATCTTGATAGTTGATACAGTTTCCTATTTATTTGGTTAATATTTCACTCAAGAAGTCCACATAGAGTTATCTATTTTTTTCCAAACAAATTGACTGCACTTGCAGTTTGAGAACCATGCATATTTTTTGTGCTGTTTCGTAATGATAAAATTTGGGTCAATAAACAAAGGTGTTTTTAACTGCTGAATCTGTTATTCCCACATGAACAAATATGCCTGTCTTTCAACATCACTTTATAGTTGCCAAAGTCCACGGTTGTCATCAAGTTTTATGAAAAAATTGAGGTGAAAGTAACCAACCGAGGTGTAGCAGCTACTCTTGAAAAGCACAAATTTCCTTGCACTAGCATAACCCTAGTTGAGTAGATATTGTCAGCACACAATAATATAATCTTGGATTTACAAGTTTTTGCTATGATTTTCTGAAAGGGTTGCAATATTTAAATACTGATTTGCATTTCATTTAATTCGTTTTTGCAGAGAACCATACCGTCCTCTGTGGGAACTAACTACTGCCCCAAGGGCTGTTTTAAGTCTTCACTGGTTGAAGGATGCAAGGTAATATTTCGTTCCATTTCTAGCAACTAAATGTCATTTCGTTTTTAGTAACAAGTTCCATTCTCCCATAGTAAATTAATCCTGCAGACACTAATGTTACTCTGCTTCCTTCACTCTGACATTTACTTAGCTTTCATCACTACCCATTGAGATAGCTAGCCTTTTTTTACCCATTTAGGGACTTGGTTTTACCTTGTTTTTCACTTTTCCCTATATGTAAGAAACAGCGATTGTTGCTAATGAATGGAATCTAATGTGCTTGAATTGAGGCCTCTTCGTCCTGGAATTTTATTTAAATCAGAGGGCGACTTGTATATCAGTTACCTTGGTGTTTATCCATTTTTAATCAAGCATCATAGATTGGTTACCATTGTTGAAATATATTGCCCGCCCTTCTCCATCAGTTCGGACTGATGGGTGAATTGGTTAGGTGCAAACAACTTGCAACCAGAGGTTCAGGGTTCAAAACCCAATTAACGCAATAAATAATTGAGACCTGCTTCAGCTTAACTGGGTTTTGAACCCTGAACCTCCAGTTGCATATTGTATGCACATAACCAATTCTCCCATCAGTCTGAACTGTTGGAGAAGGGCGGGCAATGTATTTCAACACTCCCCCTCACGTCTAGACCCCACTAGGCCTATGTGGGATCGATGAAACCCGCAAATATTTTTTATTAGATACTGCATTGGCCAGGTCTTGAACTTGAGACCTTTTGGCTCTGACCATATTGACTTGGATGCACCTACCAGCTCACCCAAAAGTTTGAACTGATGAGAAAGGCTCGTAATATATTTCAACAACATTATGCCCTATAAACCATGTTTACCTTGGCCGAGCAAGTAAATTGGGGTCTAGTCCCGTTCATTTTGTCAAAACTGTTGGGTTTGAAGAGGTACGATGGTTGTTTCCACTTTCCACTTTCCAGGTATACTAGTAAATGAGTGCGTTGCATGTCCTCGTGATGCAACAAGTATCTTTTAAATTCCATTTAAGTAAATCGTTTAATATAACGACTCATCGTCAAATCTTTCTGGCTACTAGGAAAATAGTCACCCGTGTGCAGATTAAAGTTTGCCTTCTTCCAAGTTTGATACCTAAAACAATTACATGGGAAATATTGTTTTCCACCTATGTGTAGATTGAAGTTGACCACATTCGTTGTATCGCAATAATATGTGTGAAGATTAAAGATATAAGTTTCTTCTGCAAGTACTATACACTCTTGCGTAACCTACGATTAAAGTTGTGTGGCCTGGCTCGTTCATTTTACTGGGGAAGAGACTCATTTCTGCTTTTATATAGAGTTTGCACTTGTAGTTTTTTATTCACCCATCCTTTCAGGTCAAAATTTCCTAGGGATCCCCTGTAAGTTATGTAACATATATTTTTATTGAATATATAGCAGTAGGAGTCTCTCCTGCTGTAAGGTCTCAAAAGAAAAAGAAATGCCCTTTAGCGAGGGAAAACTTCCATGTAAAAAATTGAACATATGGGACCTTAACTCTTTGTCTGAATAACATGTCAGTGCAACTATGATGTTAATGTCTAGAAGTCCTACCAGCAACAACACGTGCAAGAAGGAAGTCCTAATACAGTTTTTTTTTCCTTAAATGCAACCTGATTCTTGTACCCACAATATACAGTACACGAATACATTCTCCACAAATATATGGATAAAACAAAATATCACTGTTTTTCAGAGCTCCATATATACAGATTAAACAAAAATCAAACATAGAAGATACTTCATATGAAACAGGTGAAAGAGAAACATTCATATGAACTATAAAACTATCATCAAATGCCTAATGGTGTAGCATAAACAGTACAAATAAGATTCAGTGGTGGATCACACGGCTCCAGTCTGAGCTCTGACTGCATACAATGTGTCTGCAAGTACTTCAAGAGAAGGCGAAGTGCAGCTGTGCAGGTTAAGGAGTGTTAAATATTCGAATGCTTTTGGAGTACTTGGTAGAGTCAAATGGAAGAAAATCTTAAGCTTTGCATTTAACCTACAAAGACAGATGCAAAATATCTTGAATTCCACCAATTGAGAAAGAGTCATAAGGAATGCATGCCCTTCAGTTTGGAAGGAGTTACCTGTGACCGCCGAGTGGGTTCTGGGGTAGTTTTGTCGGTCGGAGAATTTTGCACAGCTCCACTCTTCTGTTCCATAACTTCCTGTCAAAATATATTTATACATCAGGTCCAAACCTCTTAGTGAAGATAGTGATATATCCGCCTTCTATAAAATTAAGGTACGCCTTCGGCATACTCTCCAAAAAAAAGAAGATAGTGATATATTCAATGGAAATAGTAACAGCCAGATATGTATCATGCTCTACTGTTTCTCCGACAGAAAGAAAAAGAAGGAACGGGGAGGAGATGTACCAGCAGTAAGATGAATACTAATGTTCTGGTAAAATCAGAAGCAAGTGACTGGTCACTTATATAGCTTAATCCAGCAGATCACTAATCCAATTGCTTGCCCCTGGTTGCTATGAGGCTATGCACTGTACTCCAGGGAATATAGCAATCCAATGGTCCTAAATGAGCTACTACCGAGATGCTGGATTAAAATGAATATACAATGTTTGAAAAGTCCAATGGTGTAAACTGACCTCCCCACAAGCCTCCATGGCAGCAAACCATTCTCCGAAAATTTGTGCACTGCCTAATTCTTTCATAAAAGATAAGGAGACACTATCAATATACTACTAGTAAGCTTAGGCGCGGCGGCACGCCGTGCCCATGGTGATATCTCTTTTTTGATAATTGTTTCAAAATGCACTAAGTATTTAAATTGGACCATGTGTTCTAAAGGTTGCAGACATTTGTGAAGTATTGTGCTAACCTTAAGGTTTGTACACCTGTTTGTCCTTATAAATCGTAAGTGGTGTTAATTAAATTTGAAAATGTCATAAGAATTATATGTGTGATTACATGCAGCACAAAAGTTTGTCAATGTAGTAAGCAAACTATATCTATAATTTCAATAAGAAATTAAAAGCTAGGCTTGAAAGGTCTAAACAGAGTACATTTATGTCCATTTTTTTCAACCTTTGGTGCCGTAGAATTCAGTACCTATATTGGGTGGACTGCATGATAGTCCTGAACTATGGCAAGTTATGCTTGCAAATGCTCGTGAGAGTGTGACTGGGTGCGGAGCAATGGGCTTTTACCGTCTGCGGTGGTATGTGCCGGTTGATAGTGTGACAATCACAACATGCCGAGTAGACATATGACTGTCCACACGGACGCATTGCAGAGATGCGACATTTAACTGGATTTGATCGGTCGACTCAGTCAGGGTTGGTCTAGGTTGTTGGTGGCATGGTGCTTTTGCGCAGTGGTGTTAGATCAAAATTTTGGTATCTTAAAATGATCTGGTAAAACCAGCTAAGAAAGAACTTGGAAAAAAAACAGGCCTCTGGTGGAAATAAGATAAGCCAATTATTTCTATTTTTGATGTGCCATAGTATTGTAATTGCAAAGAAAGTTACAAGTGCATGATATCGGAAGTTCAGTGTTGAAACCATAATTGTTTCTAGATATTGTGTTCAGAGGACTATATGTGGTGTCAAATTAATTGTGGTCGGCCGCTGCATAGTGCACGTATTCAAGCAGAGTAGCCTTGTCAGGGTTGGCTCTAATGGTAGGTAGAATGATTGATGGGCATTTTGTCCATGAGCACTTCTCATTGATGGAAACTAAAACGTAAACAGTAATCCTACCTTGCACTAGGGGAAGGGGCGGGTATGGCCTCGGGCAGCGGCGTCAGGGTGGAGACGACGGCGCAGAGCTGTTGAGGAGGCGGAGGCAGCTGCCGGCGTCGAGGCAAGTACACAGTGCACGATGTGGCGAGGGCGGCAGTGGATCGAGCTGGCGGCAGCGTTGTTGGTGTTGATGGTCGTGTGGCGAGGGGCGGCGAAGATGGCGCGCGGCGGTTGCGGTGGCGTGGCGGTAACGGCAGGCGGTGGTTGCGGAGGCGTGGGTCGTCGAGCGTGGGGCGGCGGCGGTGGTGGGGGATGGCAGAGGCGAAGCCCTTTGTTTTCCTCTCGGTGTAGAGGATTAGGAGATGTTTGCGGGACTAGGGAACTGTTTGCTTGATGGTTTCGTCATACAACATTTTGTTGTGTTTAGTTGTTGGATTAAGAGGGACGGACGGTTCAGATGCTTCGGATCTGACAGTCTGTCTTTTTGTATTAGCGTAGATAAACCCCTTAGGGACATAGGCATGACATGGATCCAAGATCTATCACTTGGCTTCCCCTAAACAAAGTGAACATGCAAGCTTGCAATGTTTGGTGAGGATTATAACATTGAAGAATGGCTAACTAAAACTTGCTTGTCCAATATGATATTTTATATTTGTCCATGATTATGTCTACTGTTTATATGTGCAGGTTATATTATTTCATGTCCAGTAGTTTAATAATGTTAAGCGTGGTCAGCAATCTTCTTTTCACATGATTCTATGTTAACTGTTACCACTTTTCATGTTCAGAGGTATTGTCATCTCATTGGAAGATGGCACATTGAAGTTTCTCAGCTTACCCAAAATTGCTAATGATGTTCCAGTCACTGGAAGGCCATTCGCTGGGACTAAAACTCAGGGCGTTTCTACTTACCAGTTGTCAGAACATTTGATATGGAATGTCCATGTTTCAGAAATTACTGGTACTTTCCAGAACCATGCCTAATCATAGTCAATATCCACCCTAAGCACTATGCGTTACAAGTTTTCTCATAAGAAGTCTTGGGTTGTACCTGTTTTTTGATTTTTAGAGAACTATTTGGAATCTGGAAGCACAATATTGGAGGCCCTCACACAGTTTGTAAATAAATGAATATAAAGATTTATGCTATTTACCGTATACACTAATAATTGAGTAGTTTATTGCTTTTGTAATTTTCACCTCTGATGACATCCTGTTTTGGACACTTGCTTATCTTTTTATTGCTATTTTATTATTTTAGTAATATTCTCCTACATCTTGGACACTTGATAGTGTTACTTAAATAAATCTGTATATAGAAGAGAGAATTAGTAGCTTCTCTTAAAAATATCAAACTCAAGCACATAAAATCGCTATGATCCTTAAATTTGCAAATTTTTGCCTATTTACAGGTTATGCAGCTTATTGCGGGGCAGATGGTACCGCTGTGCGCTTCCAGGTAGACTCACTAGCCTGTACTCAATAACCATGGTCACTGTCTATCGGTGCTTGTCATTCAGAATCTCTGTGCTGTGCTAAACAAATATTCCACACGTGTAGCTTACTTCGAGATTCTGGGAGAAGGAACCTGGGAAGAACCGTGTACCTTATTTCCTTTGTGGTTCGTTAGCAGAAGAGGGATCCGTCATTAAGATTGGTGGTACGTTGCAACACTCTCCTCTACCAAATGTTCCTCTTGTTGCAAAGAAGGGTCCAAAAGCGCAAGATATACGAAAAGAGAAACTACAAACTATCACCAACTCAGGTAAAACTCTTTCCATTTTGCTGCAACGTGTATCATTGGCTTACTACCTCACACGCCCACTGAACCACCCGCAGAATTTGTAGATCCAGAACCCAGAGAGGGTCAACTAGATGGACCTGATGAAGGTCAAGAAAGTCATGCGTTAGTTTTAGCTGATCATCTAATGCAAGAAAATGGTGGCATATGCAAAAACACGGTTGATGAATACCCTAAAGACTTTGAGGTCTTCCCTCCCAAATCTGTAGCACTGCATCAATTGAGATGGAACTTGAACAAAGGTAGCGAGAAATGGTTATGCTACGGAGGCGCTGCAGGCATTATTCGATGCCAGAAGATCTAAAAGGCAATCACAAGTGGTGAATGTTCGCAACAAACCAGGAGAATCTGCATTATCCACCACCTACACAATAAGCTGTTGCGGCATCTGCTGTTACTTGCAGCAATATATTGATTCTTGTCTCCGACTTCTGAACTGTTGGTTGCTGGTGATGCCTGAACTACTCATCCTGTCTACTGACATGGCAGAGCTGTGTAACTTAGGAACTCCAACAGATCCTTGCAGTTTAGGAACTCAAGTTCAGGCAAAATCAGCTAGCTGGTCCATTGTATCTTGGGCTCCAGCAAATTATAAAGAGCTGGTTCTGAAAATATTATCAGCTTAGCAACTCAATAAGGGGCATCAGTACGTAGTGTGTTGTGGGGCTTAGCCCCAACTTTTCCGAGCCTGGTGTGGTTGTAACTGACTGATTCTTTCCTTTTCTTTTCTCTAACAAACTGATGTACATGTATTGTTGATGCGGTCAAACAAACTGAACACTGCCCCCACCAATTGTAATATCGATAAACAGAAAGACAATGTTGATTCAAATATGTGATAGAGAAATAATAGAAATCAGGAGCCATACACTGCCAGTTTGTGATGTGGTCTGTGTCCTCTATAATTCTGTTGCTTTTCAAATATAGAGAGGTGATTTTCTATGCATGGTGGTAGCTACACACCCTTACATTTTATCTTGTGTACATGATTTTCAAGTCATGTATTCCCATTATATCTTGTTTCCTTAGTAGAACACATATTTCTGGTGTACAAAAGTGGTTTTAGAATTTTGGTTTACACGGAGTTATTTTCATTCAAATATAAATGATTTGGTATCAGATCATTTGGTATCAGGTTTGCTTGAATCTTTACGTGAGACTCATGATGTCAAAATTATGCATGTATACTAAGTTCATTATTGTTTGTAAACATGGAGTGATAATGATTTGCTCAAGGTCAAATGAGATACATTACTGCTTGTTTCTCATGGTGTGTGGCTGATTGAGGAGTTGAAAATGCGAATGAATTAGAGCTCCGCTGAATTTCAGATTTTTCAGAAATGATCCAGAGTTGCCATATTAAATGGGGAAATCTGCACAGGACAGAAACTAGCCATATTAACAATGAACTATCAAAGGAACTTGCGATTCACTGATACACATCGATCAACGTAGTGGGAAATCCACAAAGTTCCTCTGAAGACTTGTGCACCTGTTAACAAACTATTCATTGTGCACTCTCTGATTTTCCTAACAATAGTAGAATTGGAACAATTCATTCACCATCTAGCAAAAGTAGAATTGTGATACACATCTTTCACCTGAACTATGTTAATGGCAGTACCTAAACATAGTGAAATGTCGTTAAAAAAATCTAGCTACAGTACCTCTTAGGAATCATCAAGCACAAAAGCTGTTCATACAACATGTATCGCTGAAATTGACCTCACTCAGAGCCCACATCGACACCCTTCTTAGCCAAGAATTCCTTAGCCTCCACAATATCCTGCATATCAAGTCAATCTCAAACAAATTAGGAATGGAAATAAACCAAGGAGAGGTTCAACATAAGTTGGCTGGGGTATCTTTGTGGTGAACAGTTGTACTATATACTACAAGGAAGACTTTAAAGAGTTTTCAAAGTTTTCATTCATATTAGTGTGATTGAATAATCACACTCTCTCAAAAAACCCAAAAGAAAAGGATAATACAAAATGCAAAAGTTTATCAGCAAAACAAGAAAGAACCAAGGCCCTAGCCACCAAAGTTTTGAGAATAACGACGTGATTGCATAGACCAAAAATTTAGGCTTCTGGGACTACATCAGTTACCTGCTGTAGTAGTACAGCTTCTTGAGAACATGTTGGGAAGAACACAAGCCCATATCCAACCATAAAAAGGCCATAGCATCCAAGCGCCACTATCAAAAGCCACAAGCAAACATCTTAATCTGAACAATGTCATCTTCAAGAAATTAGTAGTTGAACAAATTGATGTCACGAACCAAGTATAGCTGCAAGGAACGGTTGTGGTTTCAAGGAGCGCGACCCAGACAGACAAGATCGCCACCAACACCGTGGTGATCTTGTATATGTGCTTCATCTGCCATCAAAATAGTGAATCGAAGTTCAGAACTACAGCAGCTAGCTAGTTTTACTTGCTACTCCCTCTGCCCCATTTTAAGATATTCACCCACCTGGAATTTTAGATGAACTAATTCAATTCTGAAGAATATCGCCGTTTTCGAAGCCAATCCCCCACACGGTTTCTTCCCGTCCGAACCTAACCTAATCCCTAAGGCCTTGTTTACCTCTAGGGTATTTCCACCCCCTAGCGGTTTGGGGATGGGAAGGGATTTGGCGAATCCCCCATTTCACCTAATCCCTACATGTCCCAATCCCCTCTAGTTACTTTGATTTTTGGGGATGGGAGGGGAAGTAAGAGGACTTAGATCAAGCAATAGAAGATAGAACTTTACACCTATGACATGATAATGGACATAGTCACTGAAGCAAAAAATCAATCTTTGCACTAAATAAATTATAAATATGATTGTCTACATAAAATTCAATATTTGCACTAAATAAATTCAATCTCATGACATAGACTACAAGAACACATGATTAACCATATGATCCATAAACTAGAGCTTAAATATATCATCAACCTCTACTCAATATAGCCTAAAGTATGGCCTGGAATATTATATCAGGTTACCCTCTCAAAAAGTGGGTATCAATTCTTAGGCTACTGCCAAATGCTAGTTCTAAAAAAAGTGAACAGCTGAGATGAGATCATTGTTTCCTCAAGCACCTGACAAATGATATCATTAACATCAACCTATTATACAAGGAAAGAGACATAAGTTACTTCATTTTGTAACCAAACCAGTCAAACACGTACTGTAGAAAACACAATTCGATATTTCAGCATGTAAAGAAAACGACAAAGCCTAGAGCTACACAACTACCCTGAGTTATGCCTTTCAAGAACTATACAATGTACTAGTACTATAATAATTGCACAAATAATTTTGATCTAGAAAAGTAACGTAATCAATGCACAAATAATGTAAAACTAGAGGGAAAAAGCACTATTGTCCAACCATGGCCATTGCAGGCATGGAACCAGCTACCCTTTTGAAAACGACGCAAAAAAGGGTCTTCCATTTTTTAGCATTCCTGATAAAAATGGAACAAGATTATCCTGGCAACCTGCAAGCCAAAAAAATAAAGTATTAATCATTTATGCAGCATGTCTAGTCATAACAGGCTACGAATGAACTAGGGAGCATAGCATGTTCAGCACAAAACTGACATTTAAAACATTTAGCACAGAACTGACATTTAGAACATTTAGCACAAAACTGGCATTTAGACTGCATGCCGAACAAGTTCGGGAAGACTGCATGCATAAAACGAGCAATAATAGCTAAACAATCCTCTCTGTGCGCACGTAGGAATAGCCAAGCAATAATATATATGTGTAAGCAATAATTGTTATAAGCAGATAACTACTGTGTTAAAATAATATCACTCACTCAACTAAGTTCAGGAAGGCTGCATGGTTACATTTAGAATGGGATTTTTAGTCATAGGAGCACCGAGGGTAGCAAGAGTGTAGACGTACAGTTCTAACTCGAGTTTAAAAGTTCAAAGTTTGCTTAAGCCTGACACAAGGTCCATCAGAGCATCAGGATGTACTAACAACATCCAATGGCTCAAGAATAACCGACCTTGACACATGAACAAGAAATGAACAAGTGTGATTCAGTTGATAAAAGCTCTGTAATTGAAGTATTGAACAGAGCTTTCACACGCATTAGAAAGTAGCAGTATTGTGGTGTCATTAATGAGTTTAACTGATCCAAGCGACATACATGAATCTCATGAACACATAAGCATACATGGACCTCATGAATCAACAAGAATTCAGCACATGAACAATCATTGGTCTGCTGGTGAATACATGAATGAAAACGCAAATACACACATATCATTGACATGGTCATAACACACAGCAGAGCTCAAGACATGAGCACCAAGGACAACCGACACTGCACCGCAACAGCTTACCACCGAGTGGAGGGCAACATCGGTTCCTCCTCAAACAAAAAATCATGTCACATGTCAGCGACTTGTGATGAGCATTGGAATGGAACTAAAAATTGGCCTCAAGAAACGGAATTGATGCATGTTAAAGTCAGTACATTCAGAGAAATAGGAGTATTATAACTGAAAGGGCGAACAAGTAGTAGATCAGAATAGAGACATGTGCTCCTGTAACAGATCAAACAACTGGATGGCCACAAGTGGATAGCTAGATTTACTTTACCTCGAGACACAGATTGACACGAGGTGAATAATATTAGATTGATAGATCAACATTACTATTTATTCAAATTGAAATAACAGTGATGTTCCAAGCAACACAATTCTTACAAAGATGGAAGTCATACACATCTAACCATATGGTAGTATGTTAGAATTGTGAAACAAGCAAGAAACCATGAGAGCGGACACTCAGAGAACACGAGAAGAGCCAACGATGAGGTGAACTTGGTGACAGCCTCCAGTCTCGAAGAGGTGGAGGACATTGGCGAGAACCAAGTCTGCAAGGTGACTCCAGTACCGGAGCTCCGAGGCCGACGAGGGTGGCAACCAAGGAACCCTAGAAAATAGGGGAGAAGAGGGAACAAGGCGCTGGAACTAATCGGAGACAAGCATCCTCGCTGTCCCCTCCGGTCCACACCGTCGCCTCCATCCTTGATACACAGGCTAACCTTTTCGGAAGAAAAAAACCACAGTTTTTGCAGAGAATGCTAATTGCGGTTGATCATGAATCGACACCGTTTCTGACAAGTGTGGCCGATTTCTCATGGCTAAATCGATGACGCGGCCTGCTATGCTAAGGTGGATGTGGTCCCACATGTCAGCCTCCCATCCGCCTTCTTCCTCTCTCTACCACCGGCGAACTACCCGATGGCGAAGCCCTAGGCCGCCTCCCACACCCTGGGCCCACCATTCTGCTCGCCAGTGAGCACCATCAAGTCGTCGTGCCCCTGACATAGCTCCGCGCCCTACCCTCGAGCGTGCTTGTTGCCATGGTTGCGCACGTAGTTGTCACTACTGCGAGTATGAGAGATAATGTAGGAGCACGCATCGAGGCGACCAAAACCAAAAATCGCCATTGATTGCTAGCTCTACACAAGCGGAGGAGGACGAATGGCGGCGTTTCGACGCGGCGGAGCTCTACGGACTGTGAGGAAGATGAGCTCAATTCCGACGATGACGAGAGTTCCAACAACCATTCTTCAGCGGAGAGTAGAGAGCGACCGGGGGAGGAAGAAACCATCCTCGGTTTGCTCAGGAAATATGAAAGCGTATTTTTACTTTGGGCGTTACTGACATCGTAGTTGTGATGCATATTTTCTTGAGTGTTAGAATCCATATGTCTCAATAAGTACGGATATTAGATGGCATATTCATTAATTTTTCTATATGTTTGATATATGTTGAGCTAGGAAACTTTGAACAATTTCGGCCCTTTATGGTGCAGAATTTAACAATACATTAAGATTATTGAATAACAGACCCAAAAAGCCCAATAAAAGATGATCCTTCATTTGCCATAGCAAATTTTGGTCCAAGACTAACGTGTGGAAATACATGAGCGGCGGAGCTCTAGGCCTAGAGGGTCTGCCTTGTGCCCCAATGTATGTAGAAACAAGCCTCATGCATGGCCCATTTAACCCCATAAATCTGGCCAAAGCTTGCGGAACCGTACTTGACTAACGGGACTCTCAAGAGGCATTATGATAAAACGTGTCCGCTTATTAGGGATATTAAAACTGAGTCAAAGAGGAGGCCTCCCATGAACTGGGCAATTTTAGCCATCCGATCGCGTCCTCCGCATCATTCTGGCCGTTGGATGGTCATCAAATCCCGCGTGAGCCGAATTATCCCTTAGGGACTCTTCTCTGGATATCAAAACGTCTTTATGTGGTTAATTGGGCCGGAATGCTACTTCGACCCGTTACTTGGTTTACTGTACCATTCTACAATGAACCCGGTGTCGCTGGAATGAGCTGAAAAAATTAGGAGAGCACATGGCGATGCGGCAGACTCCAAGCGAGATTCGACAGACCGAGACTAGATGCCACCTCTCGATTACTAGGCCAAGATAAATCCCATCTGCTCAAGGCCTATCTGAACTCATGTAGGCATGCACCGAGCAAAACCGTTACAACCGAGAGAGAAAAATGTGCTCACGTGGTAGGAAAGGAGAACCAGCAGGCGGCCGAACTCAAGCGGCAGGGAAAGCGATGCGACGGGATGGTCGTAATTCGTCCGCCATCGTTCGGTAGTGGAGTTCGTCTACCATTTTTTGGGGAGTAAAGCAGCAGTTTGTAAAATCCATTAATGGTAGAGATGCGCCAATCACTGGAGGTATGTTACAGCATGCCTTAGCTCGAGCATATATACCATTTCTTGTTCATTCCATTCTCCAGAGTGCCTGTAGGATTTATACTCCCCCTCCTCCCCTACGTGCAACGCGGAGCCGGACAGAGGCTGCAGAGGGCGGGGGTGGGATGGGTGGCCTGAGAAGGGTAGGTTAAACCGGATGGTCGGTGCATGCCTACAGGGCCATTGTCGTCCGTCTCTGTCCCTGACCCTATGGACAATCGAGTACACGGCATCAGCCACCCTCTCCTATCCTCGGTGGCAACGACTAGACGACCTGCTGAGAGGCGGCGGCAAAGGTGTGCACAATATGACGAGACGTGATGGAAAGAGAGCATAAAGCATGCGACGAGAAGGTAACTGCTGTTGTAAATTACGATTTCATATTGAGGGTGAACCATGTACTGTCTTTTGGTTCAGTGCTTATGATTGTTTGTTGTAGTGACGTATTCCGTGCTTATGATTGTTTGATGTAGTGACATAGCATGCTCTCTGCTTGCATGTCAATGATCTTTACAACTTAACATTGCCTTTTTCTCTCGCGATGAATACTTTGCATTAATAATTCAGGTGTTGCATATACTAGGATGTTATGCATATGCATTTACACCGCGTTCTGTTCTTTTAGATGATAAAGTTATGGGCTTTCATAGTTAATTTTCCGATGATTAGAGCCATCAAACCGTATTGTTCTTTTCACTGTTTCAGTTAGCACACTGCAGTACTGAGAGATTCATCTTACTGTTACATATTGATATAGATAAAAGTGGCTCTGAATATTTGTGTGTGAAAAACTCCCATGAAAACAAGGTCTTTTAGTCACTATTTTTTATACTATTTGTATAGATCATACTGCATCACGTATCTTGAATCACTGCCGGTCCATGTTCCTACCAGTTCATGACATTGTTCCGTTTCTATATCAGATATTTGAACACTGGAATCATGTGGATTCAACTGACATATTTGCCTATTCAAATTCATGGCATTCTTGTATTTATTAATTTATTAACCAGATGTCATGCTGGTACATGTTTCTGCTAGTCTCAATCTTATGTAGTGACTCAACCTGTTGATTCTCCATGAATAATCTCCTTATCTTGTATTTTCTAATAGTACATACCATGCTTTTGTATTTAGAGTCCTACAACACATACATATTGACTCCTTCCCATCATATGCATGCATATTTTTCTTTCCACTACTATTGTTGCCTACGGGTGTTACCAGATGAGTCAAAATGGAACCGTCTAAAATTGATGTGTACCAGCTACTGGATTTGGCAACAGTTCAGATTACACCACCTGATGAGAGTTCGAGATGCACAATTGGTTATCTCACAACATATTCACGACTCATATTTTTTGTAAATGCTCTTTCTACAAATGTCATCTTACTAGAATTACAGTTTTTATTGACGAGTCCACATGATTTTGCGGACGGTAATGATAGCTTGACAAGAAGCCTAATGATTAAAAATTCAACTATAGAGTAAGAATGTAAGAATGGTAATATCATAAAGGAACACAAAAAGACACCTACAAGTCTCTTTATAAAACGTATTCACATTTTCCTTTAGTATCACCTATGTTCGATTGGAGTATTTGCCGTCTTTTTTCAAATATTTCAATCTTTTAACAATGAAATCCATCTATATTAAGACACTATATTCTAAATTGGTAATAAATCTTATGATTCATTACTACAACTATATATGTGTAATCAGGCCATTCTATTATCAAATGGATGGGCGCGGCAACGCGCGCCTCCATGATCTAGTATATTTACTAACATGTGGTGGCAACAATGATCACGTTTGTAATATCATGAGACTCGCACTAACATGTGTCCCTCGTGTGTATGACTTGACTCTTGGTAGACACATGTAAGCGCATTTTCGCGAAAATGGTGGGCCTTGAACTAACATGTTGGACCCATGTATGGAAGAAGGTCCTTAGACTGCCGCACAGGTACGGAGTGGGAGTGACTGCTGGTAGACACATGAAAGCGTCTGCGTGCAAAAATTAGGTCTTGTGTACTCCTAACATATGAAACCCAGGTTGGTCGTACAGACAATATGGGACCACTTCACCTTTTGGTGAGCAATCGGAATGGTGACCCCATATAGAAAGTGTGTGTCGAGAACTAGCATGCGGGTTCGTGTGCACCATCACATGTGCATGTGCGCAAAAAGTGGTTGTCTTTAACATAACATGTTGCCTACTAGTGATAGACCTTGGACTCTTGTGTGGAAATGTGTGGGTCCTGGCCTAACACCAAGACGCTAGGCAAAAAATTACGTGAACGGGTATGCAAAATGGGTGATTCCATGTTTGTCGGCTTGCCGGAAGCCCAGCTCTTGTGACGGATCCCTTTGGGAGGGAGCTGTTCGTCTTGCCCAAAACCGTTGATGGTAAGTCTTTGACAATCGTTGATGGTTAGAGGCCACCCGACATCCCTTTTCAGACTTGGACAGGCCTAAGATAAATCCATGACAGGAAATCATCAATAGATCTTCTCGTGGACCGTAGTTGCAACCTTCGATTGTTGGTCTATACCACTTGTTTTACTAGAATTTTCACATGCTAGAAATTGGCCAAAGCCGAATGAACAGCAGGATCCACATGTGTACTTAGGGAGACCAATTATAGAAGTAGAAATGGATCATCATGCAGAAGAATAGGGGGAGCAACAACCGTAGAGGGAGTTATAGGTTATTGAGGATGATTTGCCTGAAGAGGGTCTAGTTGGCAATTGGAGTTGTTGGATTTTCCTATTACTTTAAGGAAGGGGCACGAGTATCTACATCGAACGAAATCGATAGATATGGCTTGGTACACAACATTAGTAACTATGTATCATATGAAGCATTATCGCCTTTATACAAGGCATTTGTAGCGTCTCTCCAGTCAATTGCAATTCCAACATATTGGAGGGCAGCCAAGTGGGATCCAAAGTGGTTTGTAGCTATGGAATAAGAACTGAAGGCATTGAGGAGGAACAACACATGAGAATTGACTACTCTTCCTAGAGGAAAGAATGATGTTAGTTGTACATGGGTTACTATAAAATAAAGCCCCGAAGGAAAGGTAGAGAGGTACAAAGCGATATTTGTAGCTAGAGTATATAGTCAAACATATAGAATTGACTATGGTGAAACATTTGCACCCATGGCAGAAATGAACATAATTAGGGTCCTGATCCCATGTGCAACAAACTATGGATGGCCCTTACACTAGTTGGATGTTAAAAATGCATTCCTACATGGTGAGTTTGTGACTATAAGAAGAAGTTTACATGGATTTCTAATGACCTAGCTTAAACTTAAGGTAAAGTGTGTAGGCTAAAGAAGTCGCTCGATGTATTAAAACAATCTCCTAGAGCTTGGTTTGATCGATTTACAAGGGTTGTGTGCCAGATGGGATATGAATAGTGTAATGGAGACCACACTCTATTCTATAGACATTCAAATAAAAAATCACAATTTTAGCAGGATGACATTATAATCACAAGATACGATGCAATAGAAATAACAAGGGTAAATAGTTGTTTAAGCAAGGATTTTGAAGTAAAAGATCTTGATCAACTTAGGTAATTTCTTGGAATATAGGTAGTAATGTCAAAGAAGGGAGTAGTTCTATCACAACGCAAGTATACCTTGGACCTTCTCAATTGTATGTGGATTATGGAATGTCATGCAGCTTCGACACCCATGGATCAAAATCAGAAAGTAACATCTCAATCAGTGAACTCGTAGATAACAAGAGATATCAAATACTAGTGGGAAGATTTTTGTACCTAGGTCCCAAAATAGTAGATATTGCATATGCAATTAGCATAGTGAGTAGATATATGCATGAACCAAGAAGTGGACATATGGATGTTGTTCATTGAATCCTAAGGTATTTAAAAGGAACTCTAGGAAATGGGTTATGGTTTAAAGAAAACATACACTTGACTGAGCAAGTTGTTTAGATGATAGAAGATCAACTTCAGGTTATTGTCTATTTGTTGGGGGGACTTGGTAGTAGGTAGAAGCAGAAAAAACAAGTTGTATCAAGGCCAGCCACAAAAGCTGAGTATAAATCCATGTATCTAGGATTAAGTGAGATGTATGGGTAAAAAACCTTCTGAGTGAATTGAATGTCATAAACACAGGACAACTGAACGTATGGTGTGATAACAAGTTAGCAATTTGCATATCAAGTAATCCATTCCAACATGATAGGACAAAACACATTGAGATCGACAGATTCTTCATTAAAGAGAAACTAGATGCTTGAATTATCAAGATCAACTATGTGAGCACAGGGAAGCAGATTGCCCATTGACTGACAAAAATATTTGGATACCGAGGACTATGATCGAGCTTGTGAAAAGATGAAGATGATAAATATCTATCACCCATCTTGAGGGGGAGTATTGGACAATAGTTAGGTTGCAGTCTATCTACCAGAATGTCTACCTTCTTGTCCCATTAACCCAAGTGATATGGGATAGTATATAAGCTGACACTAGTGTGTAAGAAACCCTAAGGAACACAACATCAATTGGATGTTGCCTAAAGGTTAGCCACCCCTCTCTTCTATAGAGAAACACTACTTTCCCACCCGAAGATAGTAACTTTTCTTTCCATCCATTAACTCTTTGGCACACTCGATCAACCAAGAATTGAATCAACACCCTCCATGACAGGTAGGTCTAAATATCTATGTGTCAATGGTTTAGTCGTAATGTCAAAAATATTTGCATATCTCTTCCCTACCTCGTGCATGAGTGTTTGAGACGAAGAATATGCTCGATTTGGCTACACTGACCATCTGTCTAGAAGCTACAAAATAATCAACCAAAATGTGCTTGATACACCCTACACTAGACGCATCAACTTGCATCAGGGTAAGAGAATCATCTGTGAACACTAAGTTAGATATTTTTGGGGAGAGTGACTAGCGGGAGGCCTCCCTCCACAGTGCGCGCGAGGGCGCTGGCCCATGTGCTGGCATGCCTGGTTGCCCTCCATGTGGGCGTATGCAGTGCTTCTAGATGCATCGTTCACATTGCTCCATTTGCTTTGTGTTCACACTGCTCCATCCTATTCTCATCATGTAGTGCAAAGCGAGCAGCTATGCTTTGCTGGTCATACTATGCAAGCTAGTAGCTCTTCACGCGCGTTTTTTACTCGTGAAGCATAGGTACAAAAAATAGTGCAAAAAAGAGAAAATGGTGCACCTAAAAAAAGACACAATGTAGCATAGTACATCAAGCCAGTGCATGGTCGTGCACTGCGAGGAAACCACACCATGCACTGAGACCAAAGTCAGTGAAACACAGAATAGATATGCAGTGCGACAGTTCACTACCACTGCATCGTCCCATGCACTACAATTGAAGGTAGTTCAACCTCAAAATAAAAGGTAGTGCATGGACAGTGCACCGACCCAAGATAGTGCAACAAAGAGTCGGAAGGCAATGCATGAATGATACAATGCCAGTGTACCATCCCATGCACTTCTACCCAAGGAAGTGCAATGCCGATGAGGGAGAAGTGCTTGGTCAATGCACTGTTGGTGCACTGACCCTTGAATTGCAGAAAATTAGGCAGTGCATCCTAGAAATCAAAAGACAGTGTCAAAAAAAGTCTGTCAAAACCTACCAACATGTGATCTAGTTTTGTAGATCTCGATGATACTAGTGCAACCGTGAAAACAGATCGTGATTTTTACACTCGATCTGAAAGATAATTATTTTTTCGTATTCGAATCCATAAAAGAAAAAGAGAAAAAGAAACCCGTGCGCTCTCCACCAGGGGACGGTGCAGACTCGCAATCGCATGGACGGGATCAGTGGAGCTGCGGAACGCATGAACGACCTCCACGTGTAGGCATCAGAATGGGTCACGTGCGCGCTCCCATGAGCATGCCCTTTTTCTAGTGATTTTGCTTTTTTGGGCATCAACACAAGCTCTTCATGTAATTTAGCTGAACAAATATAAGAATAGAGGATCCCCTTAATGAAGTCCCCTAGAAGGGATAAAAGTATCACCCTCGTATGGATTAATCCTCACTCGGTAATAAACCGTGCTAATGCAAGTCATGATGAAATTCACGTGTTGTTGGTTGAATCCCATCTTGAGCCTAATTTTCTAAAAAAAATCACACCACATAGTCATAAGCCTTGTTCATATCGAGTTTAACAAAACAAAACCTTTTGTTTCCTTGCTTCCTCTTCTTGGTCGCATGGAAGCATTAATATGCACTGATGCATTATCTATGATGAGATGTCCTAGCATGAAGGAACTTTGTTTCGGTCCTATGATCACATGCAGCAAAACCCTCAATCTCGATGCAAAGCCTCTTCGATATCACTTTGTAAACCACATTACAAATGTTAATAGGTGTGAGTTGTATTGATTTTTCCGGTGCCTCGACTTTAGGAATCATTACTACTGTCGTATCGTTCCATCCATCCAGAATTTTGTACGCATTAAAAATGTCACCTCATGAAGCAGATCATCTCCAAGAAGGTGCTAATTAATAAATTTAAGGTTGATTCTTAATGATAGACAAAGAATAGGGGATCTATTCTTCTTTTTCTGGAGTTAGCAAGATTGCACGTTGGTGGCCTACAAATTAAGATCCACCGTCATCCTCTCGGCCCCTCCTCTTTCCCCTCGAGGGAACGAGAGGGAGAAACCCTAGCCGCCAGCTGCTGGCCATCCCTACCTCTCTCCTTCCTCCCTCGCCACCCCTTCCTACCTATCCCTTCCTCCGCCTACCTGACGAGGGGTAAACTTGGCAATGTCCATGGTTATGGACTTAGTGTTCCATGGAAAAGAGAATGCTGAGGATTTCGTCGACTGATCATACAAACAAGAGAGTCAAAGTCGTCTAATTTCTTACAAACAAATCGATTACAGATCACTCAAGACTATTTTGGTACCTCTCCGCTGGCTCATCCTAGCCTAGATATAATAGGCTGGGTCCCGAGGCCGTATACGGATAGGTTACAATTTATGATCACAACACTAATACAACGTCGGTTCCTACTCTTTCCTTGTCTAGCAAGATATGTCTTTCGTCAGATGCTTCTTGGGACTTCCTTAGTTCCTTCTTGGGCCTTGCGGGTATAAGCATAGGGTAACTAATTACAATAACCTGGCTAATTATACCTATGTTAGTAGCCCTCGAGACTCCATCTAAATCATAGATTCGGGTTAAGTCTCAAAGATAATTTGTACTGTAAGCCGAAGTTTTTCTTTTGTTTTAATTATTGTAGGGATTTGGTATAACGGGTCTGATGCATCCGACGAATCGGGAATCAGTTAATTGCTCCAGGAAAAAACACCTTGAACCTACGTCAAATTCAATTTCCCAGGCTTGAACTCGGAGTTTGCTGGCGCAATTCAGTTCGGGCCGTTGTGGTCTTATCGAATACTGAAATCTAGTTCTATTATTTCGGGTACCCAACGCATCCGTCAGGATTTTTCATCGTATCGTCGATACAAATAATTTAGTGGCAGAGCGCATTCATGTACGGTTACTAGGCCAGATATGGTAAATCCTAGGGTCTTACCTTTATGTCGTGGACACGACATTTAGACTTATTATCGCGTCCAGCGCTATTCGAGATTTTTTTGAAATTTCGTTGACTGCCTTGTTTGGCTGTTGGAATAGCTAAAATTATGAGCTTCTTATTTTCTCGGGTGGAGTATACAAATGCTCCTGATGGGAGGAACCGTTTGAGGATACAATGATGTAATACTCATAGGTTCATACTTCGTAGACTCCTTCGGAGTTTTTTATTTTTATCAAGTGTGCTTTTAATAAATGAGGATAATATTTCTTCATGGCATGCTTGACCACATCTGTAGATCGTTGTTTTTCTATCGGGTGCACGACAGCGCTCCTGATGTGAGTATCCCTCGAGGTTATGTTAGGATGCTTGCATCAGGACATAGCCTCGAAGTTTTTAAGAGTAATACTTGGGGTCAATTTTTGATTACTCCATAACTTGTATTAAGAAATTTGTCGGGTGTGCGGCCAGCGCTCCCGATAGGAGTAGCTCCTGAGGCTATTTTCGAATGCTTGCATCGGAATATAGGCTCACAGTTTTTATTTTTAATAACCATATACTTTAAGATTACCCAAATATTTCTTCGACGCTAGCCACTCATGACGTCATTGCTGACGGGGATGGCGCGTCATGGCTTCCGAGAAACGAGACCCAATGGGACGTTACAATGGTGGGTCCATGCTTCAGTAATGATGACACCTCAGCGGCGCATCAGCGGTGACTTTTGACCGAACGATGCCCTTTATGCGCGAGAATCGAGGCATCATGCAGATTTCCTCCATTTTCACTGTGGTAATAACTACCCATGATTTTTATCCTTTTATCAGTTCGTGCCACGCGTCTTAATATCATTCATCTTGATGTTCTGTTGCCCTCATCTAACGGCTAAGCTTCGTGCCCCTTTCCCTTATAAACGAGGGAGATCTATTTTACTATTTTTACTATTCCCCCTTGTTGCATACTTCCTCTTCTTCCTTGCGCCACGCTTGTGCTCTCTATGTTATTGCATGCTCTTCCTACGTTGCACACTCTCCTCCTCTCGTTGATAGACGCCATGGGAAAGTCCAAGGTAGGTACTTCAGCTGCCGCCGCCAAGGCGACGAAGAAGAGGGCCATCAGATGGCCCCCCACGAAGTGCACTCAACGAGATCTGCGTGAAGCACGCAACAACTGTCTTGTTGAATAAGGCTCCTACAATATCCGAGGGGATGAAGCTACTCCAACACCTGAATATGGCTGGCGAGTAATTTTCCTCTCCTTCCTATACCGTGGCCTTTCTCTTCCTATCCACAAATTTCTCTGTAGTCTCCTATTTGTCTATGGCGTGCAGCTTTATCAGCTCACGCCAAACTCTATTCTCCATGTCGTCTGCTTTATCACACTATACGACTGCTTCATTGGGATCCATCCCCACTGGGGCATGTGGAAGTATTTCTTTTATGTTCGCCGCAACGCCTCTGACACCCTTGTTCATGATGTTGGAGGCGCCATTATTTCTGTTCACACCGATGTCTATTATTTCGATTTCAAAATTTTGGAATCTCTCCAAGGCTAGAAATCCAAATGGTTCTATATCAAGGACTAGAAGATTGAAGGACAAAACTTCGGGTTGGCCCCCTTTGACCCAAAGAAACGCTGCCGAAAGCTTGATTCATTGGACCAACATCCCACTCCCAAAGAAATGAAGGAGATTGAGCCTTTGCTAAAGAGTCTCAAAAAACTGCATACCGAAGCTGGTTGATACGTCCATTTTGCATCACTATTCTATGTCATAATTCACTGTTATTCCTTGATATAATTCGTATTGAGAGGTGATACTTATGTTATTTCATTTGTTTTTACATGGTTGATGACTTTTGGAGCATGGACCGCTGCAGTCAGGATTCTGATGGAAAAGGTGCTGTTTGGGGGCAAAATTCATGAAGATCAGAAAATCCAGGAAAATATACGGAAAATCCTATTTTTCCAGAAGACGAAGGAAGCCAGAAGGAGGGCTGGAGATGGGCCACAGGGGGCCCACACCACCCCTGGCGCGGGCCAGCCTAGGTCGCGCCACCAGGTGGTGTGGCCGCCCTGGTCCATCCCTGGCACTCCCCTCTAGCGTATATTATCCTCCTGAAACCCTAAGACTCGGGGAGCGACCACAGAAAGATTCTGCCGCCTCTGCGAGGCAAAAAACACCGAGAGAGAAAGATCTCTCCGACAGACAGATTTCTGCTAGGGGAATTCCTTCCCGGAAAGGGGAGATCGTCGCCATGAACACCATCATCAAGCTGGACTTCATTGGGATCATCATCACCAACATCATCACCATCAGCACCCTCATCACCATCTCCATATTGATGTAGCAATTATGTTGAATCTTGCATAGTTCATAGGGGAAACTTTTCCGGTGTTGATTACTCTTTGTAGTTCATGCTATTGAGTGAACCATTGAATTATTGTCTATGTTTAGATTGTTATACATCATTATTCCATCTCTGATCATGATCCATATGATGTCTTGTGAGTAGTTCGTTTTGTTCTTGAGGACATGGGAGAAGTCATGTTGTTAGTAGTGGAATTGTGTTGAGAAAGATTCAATAGTTTGATATTTAAGTTGTGGTGTACTTCTTCTAGTGGCGTCATGTGAATGTCGACTACATGACACTTCACCTATATGGGCCTAGGGGAATGCATTGTATATTTGGCTACTAATCGTAGGGGTTGCCGGAGTGACAGAAACCTGAACCCCCATTAGGAAACCATTACACAAGGGACGTAAGGGTCTTAGAGTTTAAAGATGGTGTTAGGTTTCTACCTTAATTACTTTCTTGTACTTACGAATGTTTGCAAGGGGTATAATCACAAGTATGTGTTAGTCCTAGGAAGGTCGGTACATTAGCACAGGTTCACCCACACAACACTTAGCAAGCTAAAGAAGATTAATCAACTATATGAAGCGAAAGCACTTGACAGTCTTCCCATGTGTCCTCGAGAATGTTTGGTCATCTTAAGTAATACAATCGGCTTGGCCACTTGCTGCATTTATTCCTACTGTCTTTTATTTACTCGTACTTTGTTTACTTGCTTTATCAAAAAACCCTAAAAATATGTTTGCTAAGTATTTGCAGAGAATTCCTGATCCATACCACTAGCCATCACCTTCTGCTCCTCGTTGGGTTCGACACTCTTACTTATCGAAAATACTACAATACACCCCCTATACTTGTGGGTCATCAAGACTATTTTTTGGCGCCGTTGCCGGGGAGTGAAGCGCTATTGGAGAGTGGAACTGGTAAAAGAAACTTCTACTATGAGTATTGTTTACTTCTGCTAGTTGCTTTGTTTTCGTTATGGATAATTCGCTGAGTTTCTTATTTGGTAATGCTACTACCACTGCTAAGGTAGTAGATAAACCACCACCTGCTGAGAATGATGTTTTAAAAATACCTACAAGAATTATTGATCGTGTTATGGATAACTACTATGTTGGGGATGGAACTGTCCATCTCGGTGATCATTTGCTCTTTATACACGAATTATGCAGGTTGTTCAAGTGTGCAGGTATTACTATAGATCAAGTTAAGAATAAGTTATTCTCATTGTCGCTGAAAGGAAGAGATGAGGAATGGTATAAGCTGCTGAAGAATGGTCAAGCTCTGGAATGGGAGGAAATAGTGCCTCTCTTTTATTCAAAGTTTTATCCTCCTAGTGAGATTCATAAAGATCGAAATCAAATATACAACTTTTGGCCTATTGATGGAGAGAGTACAACTCAACTTTGGGGGAGATTGAAGTTACTAATGCTCAAATGTCCCATTCATGAGCTCCCTAACATTATTATTATCAATAACTTTTATGCAAGGCTCCCTCTACATGACAAGGATTTATTGGACGCTTCTTGTGCTGGATCATTCACTCGCATGGAAGAAGAAGCTAAATGGGATCTTCTGGACTGTATTCAAGACAATGCTGAAGCATGGGAGAATGACAAAGGTAGAAAGCCAGGTACAAATTATGATTATGAATGCATTGAATCTTTTATGGGAACTGATGACTTTCAAAATATTAGTAATGCTTATGGTCTTGATTTACAAGTTATTACGAATTGCTTTAGGGATTTTGCTTCTTATATTGAGATTCCAAAAAGGGGATGGAACAAGTACCATGCACCTTATAAAGATATTGTTGACTGTGTTCTTGTTGGGAGTGCTGAGTATTGCACTATTGATCACATCTTACCTGAACCTTATATCGAGAAGATTCCCTTCCCAGATAAGGTAAAGGATCATCCTATGATAACTAATGTAATCACTAAAAGTGAAAAGAGAACTGTAAAACCTGATGAACAAATAAATGTTGAACCTGTGGTAGCAATTGTGAAAGACCTTGTCACTAAAAGCATAGAAGATGGACACATAGTTTTTTGTGAGGATGCTTCTAATATTGTTTCACATCCTAATATAGTTAAAAAGCTAGTGTCCCTGTGCTTTCCGTTAGAATCGGTGATCATTGCTATTATGGTTTATGTGATATTGGTGCAAGTTCTAGTGCTATTCCTTATGAGCTTTACAGAGAAATTATGCATGAAATCAGTCCCTGCGAACTGGAAGAGATTGATGTGGTTATTCACCTTGCCAATAGAGAGACCATCTCTCCAATTGGTATTGTACGAGATGTGGAAGTTCTTTGTGGTAAGATTAAGTATCCTACTGATTTTCTAGTACTTGGTTCAGCTGCTAGTAAATCTTATCCTATCATTTTTGGTAGACCTTTTTTGAGTACTTGTGGAGCTATTATAGATTGCAAGAGGGAGAAAATCTTGACTAAGTTTGATGGGGAATCTTATGAGTTTAATTTTTCGAAATTTACTAAAGAACCCTGTGAAGAGGAAACCCATAATGAGGATTTTAGAGTTGAACAACTTGCTTCTATCTCTCTTGCTCCTAACAATGCTTTGTAGCAATTTATGGAAGATCACGAAAGTGAGATCTTCATGGAAGAAAGGAATGAGATTGACGAGATTCTCCGTCATCAACCTAAGATGTTTAAGCATAACTTGCCTGTAGAAGACTTGGGTACCACGTTGCCACCTAAAAAGGATCCGGTCTTCGATCTAAAACCTCTCCCTGATGATCTTAAATATGCTTATATTGATGATAAAAAGATATATCCTGTTATTATTAGCTCTAAACTTTCAGGAAAGGAAGAAGAAAGGTTATTGGAGGTTTTGAAGAAACACCGAGGAGCTATGGGCTATACTCTGGATGATTTAAAAGGGATTTCACCTACTATATGTCAGCCTTCTATCAATATAGAACCGGATGCAAAGCCAGTAGTAGAGCACCAACGACGTTTAAATCCTAAGATGAAGGAAGTGGTAAGGAATGAAGTATTGAAACTCCTTGATGCTGGTATTATTTACCCTATTGCTAATAGTGAATGGGTTAGTCTTGTTCATTGTGTTCCTAAAAAAGGAGGTATTACCGTTGTTCCTAATGATAATGATGAGCTTATTCCCCAAAGAGTAGTAGTAGGCTATAGGATGTGCATTGATTTAGAAAATTCAATAAAGTTACTAAGAAAGATCACTACCCGCTTCCTTTTATTGATCAAATGTTGGAAAGGTTGTCTAAAAAGACCTATTTTTGTTTTCTTGATGGTTATTCTGGCTTCTCTCAAATTTCTATTAAACAACAAGATCAATAAAAAACTACTTTTACTTACCCTTACGGAACTTATGCTTATAGACGTATGCATTTTAGTTTATGTAATGATCCTGCTACTTTTCAAAGATGCATGTCTGCTATCTTTCATGGTTTTTGTGAGGAAATTGCAGAAGTGTTCATGGATGACTTTTCTGTCTATGGAACTTCTTTTGATAATTGTCTGCACAACCTTGATAAAGTTTTGTAGAGATGTGAGGAAACTAATCTTGTTCTTAATTGGGAGAAATGCCATTTCATGGTTAATGAAGGGATTGTCCTTGGACAAAAAGTTTCTGAAAGAGGCATAGAAGTTGATAGAGCTAAGGTTGAGGCAATTGAGAAGATGCCATGCCCAAGAGACATCAAAGGTATTCGCAGTATCCTTGGTCATGCTGGTCTCTATAGAAGGTTTATTAAAGACTTTTCTAGGATATCAAAACCCCTCACTAATCTTCTTCAAAAAGATGTACCATTCGTTTTTGATGATGATTGTAAGGAAGTTTTTGAAACTCTTAAGAAGGCTTTAACTACAACCCCTATTATTCAACCACCTGATTGGAGTTTACCCTTTGAAATAATGTGTGATGCTAGTGATTTTGCTGTAGGTGCTGTCCTTGGGCAATGAATTGATAAAAAGTTAAATGTTATTCGTTATGCTAGTAAAACTTTAGGCGCTGCTCAAAGGAATTATGCTACTACTGAAAAAGAATTTCTAGCTGTTGTTTTTGCTTGTGATAAGTTTAGACCCTATATTGTAGACTCAAAAGTCACCATTCATACTGATCATGCTGCTATTAAATACCTTATGATGAAGAAGGACGCTAAGCCTAGGCTTATTAGATGGGTGCTGCTTTTACAAGAGTTTGATCTACATATAGTAGATAGGAAAGGCGCTGAAAACCCTGTAGCTGATAATTTATCTCGATTGGAAAACATCTCTTTTGACCCTATTCTTGTTAATGATAGTTTCCCAAATGAACAGTTAGCCGCAGTAGAGGTAAGCTCACGAGGGAGCCCTTGGTACGCTGATTATGCTAACTTTATTGTCTCCAAGTATTTGCCTCCAACTTTTACAGCTCAGCAAAGAAGGAAGTTCTTCTATGATTTGAGGCATTATTTTTGGGATGAACCACACTTATACAAAGAAGGAGTGGATGGTATTATGCGAAGATGTGTTCCAGAATATGAACAAAAGGAGATATTGCGTAAATGTCATGGTAGTGCATATGGAGGACATCATGCAGGAGATAGAACTACACAAAAGGTGCTACAATCAGGTTTCTACTAGCCTACCATTTTTAAAGATGCAAGAAAATTTGTTTTATCTTGTGATGAATGTCAGCGTGTTGGTAATATTTCTAGACGCAATGAAATGCCTATGAACTACTCTCTAGTTATTGAACCCTTTTTGCTGGGGATTTGACTTTATGGGTCCTTTCCCTCCCTCGAAACGTTATACTCATATTCTTGTTGTCATTGATTATGTTACTAAGTGGGTAGAAGCCATTCCTACAAAGAGTGCTGACGGGGAAACTTCTCTAAAAATGCTTAAGGATTTTATCTTTCCTAGGTTTGGAGTGCCTAGGTATCTCATGACTGATGGGGGTTCTCATTTCATTCATGGTGGTTTTAGAAAGACCCTTGCTAAATATGATGTTAATCATAGAATTGCTTCAGCTTATCACCCCCAAACTAGCGCGCAAGTGGAGTTATCAAATAGAGAAATTAAATCCATCTTGCAAAAGACTGTTAATAGATCTAGAAAAAACTGGGCTAAAAAAGTTGAATGATGCTTTATGGGCTTATAGAACTGCCTACAAAAATCCTATGGGGATGTCTCCTTATAAAATGGTTTATGGGAAAGCTTGTCACTTACCTTTAGAATTAGAACATAAGGCTTACTGGGCAGTTAAAGAACTAAATAGAGATTGTAAGCTTGCTGGTGAGAAAATATTATTTGACTTAAGTTCTTTAGATGAATGGAGGAGTGAAGCATATGAAAATGCTAGGCTCTTTAAGGAAAAAGTTAAAAGATGGCATGACAAGCGAATAATTAAGAGAGAATTTCATGTTGGTGAGAAAGTTCTATTGTATAGGTCTCGTCTCAGTTTTTTTGCAGGAAAGCTACTGTCAAAATGGGAAGGACCTTTCATTATTGAAGAAGTATACCATTCAGGAGCAATAAAAATTTCTTCTTTAAAAGATAATACTACACAAGTAGTGAATGGGCAGCGACTCAAACACTATATTGCTGGGGATTCTTACAATGAAGATGTTGATGCCTTTCAAGTTATAACTCCGGAAAAATTTATCAAGGACCAAATTCGGAGACCTGCAGAGTCCGCTTTCAAATAGGTAACAGTTCTGGTAAGAAAAGTTCCGCGAAAATACAATCCAACTATATTTTTGCAGTTTCTAGTTAATAAGGAAAGCTATGAAGCGAAAGAGGGACGGAAATGGAGCCAGGGTGGCTCACACCACCCTGTGGCACGGGCCCACCCCTGGCCATGCCACCAGGTGGTGAGTCCACCCCAGACTTCGCCTCCGACTCGTTTTCTCCCAGTACCTTCCTTTTGTTGTGAAACTTCGTAATATATAACCCCCCGGATCCCCCGAGATTCGTATATCGTGTTTTCATCGTGTTTTTTATTCGATCTGATTCTGCGAGGAACTATTCTTAAAAGCTTAGAAGCACAATGGTGTCCGCCAAGGATAAAGGGAAGGAGCCTATGGAGGAGGATCTCCAAGACCCCAGGCAAGAGAAGGAGATCAAGAGTGAAGGTGAAGAGGGGGCAAAGCACACCAGCACTACCGTTGCAAGCATTGGAGTGGTGGCAAATCCTGCCGGGACTATGTCAATTGGAGGGAAGCCTCCTCATCATCGTTTAGATCCCTAGTCACTTCCTCCACGCGCCAAGAATCCTTTCCATACCCTTATCCATGAGTATCAATACCAGAATATGCCCAAGGTGAAATTACCCTCCAATTGGGATTTGCCTCGTTCTAGCCATGTAGGAAAAGAAGACTTCAAGGAGGAAGAGTGGGGAAATAATCACAAGAGCTAGAATTCGCAACCCGACATGATCATGAGCCGCATTGAGCAAAACTCGCAGCTTATTCGCAATCTCACCTTTGAGATTGAGAACTTGGGGAAATTGATCAAAGAGCTCATCAAGAGGATACCACCACCACCGAAGGAGTAATTCATCATCAGGTTTGGCATCCCCTTGGTTTGTTCCAAGCCTGGGGGAGTGCCGCGGTATCACATCACTATCTTCTATCTTTTTACCTTATTAGTAGAGTCATATCATGAATAGAGAAGTTATTATATAGGATGGTTTGCATTATGGAAGTGTCCCCTCTCTCATTAGATATGTATCCCTTGGTGTGAGTTGTTGTTATGGAATATTAATGAGAAGTTCTATCATTTACTCTTTTGCATAGCTTATATTAGTTTTCAATTCGTGGTTATATGATTGATCTTGTTGTTAGTATTGGTATCACTTTGGGATCATTGAGTTAATTTAGTTGGTTTTGGCAAACCTGGCTTGGTCAGTAGCACACTATTTTTGAGAGTTGAAAGAAAAGACAAAAGTACTCTAAAGAAATATAAGTACATCATCTTTCTTTCTTGATTTGCTCATAAGTCTAGTATTCTCTAGTTAAGATCTTTTGTGCTTCCAAGGAAGATTGCATGTTTGTCTTTATCATTGTATGTTTGTTTGTTAACTTCAACTCTTGTACTTGCTACCCAGCCTTGCTAGCCAAAAACCTGTATCGAGAGGGAATTCTTCTCGTGCATCCACTCCTTTAAACCAAAACCAACACCATTTGTGTCCACCATACCTACCTATTAGCATTATTGCTATTCCAAGTAAATTCATGTTTTGTCTACCTTCCAAATTAAACTTGTTATGTGAAAATTAGTGATTAAAGCTCTCACGAACTTGATGGCACACTTTAATTTTCTTGCATTTAATAACCTGAACCATTGGGTCCTTCTTTGTTGCGCATATGCTTGCGCTTTATGAATTGAAGTTAGCAGAACCATGTATCATGGGGAACGCTTTCAACACTGCCATGGTACTTTGTACCTAGTTGATATCATGATTCTTTTGCCTGTGGATCTCGGCGGTGTGAAATAAAAGTGGAACTTGTAAGATCATGGAGTTTATATGAGTGTTAGAGAAACTCCTGGGTCACTAGCCTAAGCCATGCCTAATCATGGTGGAAACTTGCAGCATAAATATAGTGAGCATTCTATGAAGCATCCTCAATAAAAACCTATGCAATAAGCAAATAAAAAGATCGTTGCGATGCTCACTGTCTGCTTGCCTTGTCACTTTTATTATGGGATAGCTCCTGTGTCATGTGCAAGGGGTACCCCATTGGCGGTTCTCAATGATACACGTGTATTTACAATGACAAGAGCTTACTCATGACTGAAGTTGAGTAGCATGAGGTTCGGTACTCATAAGTAAGGGGCATGAGATTTCAACTTATAACTTGTCAAGAATATCCTCTTAGTAATGCCACTTTAACCTTAATCACCAAAAGATGCCTATGATAGGGGCAATGAGAGCTGAAAGCTAGTAAGTATCATAATTTTTGGGAGCTCTTTATGAGACTTGCAATCCCTGCTTCCCTCTGCGAAGGGCCTTTCTTTTACTTTTTAGTTGAGTCAGTAAACCTATTCCCTTCTATCTCAGCAAGTATTTTGAGTTGTTGTGTTTCATTCATTCATATGATGATTTATTCAATCATGTTTCTTATGTTCCTTATTTTGCACATTGCTCTTATCTTGGTGATTACTACTCTGAAAGCTATCATTGAAAACCAGTTATTTGTGAACTTCAGCAAATTATCAACTATTCTTCGACCAAGAGCTAAGTTTGCTATTACCAATTATGATTTACTTTATGTATCTTTATTGTGTTTCCTTTGCTTATTGCAAGTTGAGTTATATAATAGTGAGTTGTCTTCTATTATGATCTATGTATTGATGATGAGATGCTTCTTGTTCGTATTCTTTTATTACTCTTCACTCCATAAACCTGAGGCCATGTTTATTGAGCACAGTTTCGCTTGGGGACAAGCGAAGTCTAAGCTTGGGGGGAGTTGATACGTCCATTTTGCATCACTATTCTATGTCATAATTCACTATTATTCCTTGATATATTTCGTATTGAGAGGTGATACTTGATACATTGCAAATGTATCTATAATTTTTGATGCTCCATGCTTGGTTTTATCCACTTTCTTGTGTTTTGTCCACACTTTGGAGTACTTTTCATATGATTTCTTGGACTAACCTATTAACAAGAGCCACAGTGCCAGCTGCCTATTTTCTGTTGTTTCTGGTTCCAGGAAAGTCAGAAAATGAATATTCTTGGAATTGGACGGGACAAAAGCCAAAGTGCCTATTTTTCCAGAAGACTCGAGGAGCTAGAATACGAGACGGGGGAGGGCCAGGGGCTGGCCACACCACCCCCAGGCATGGGCTGGGCCTAGCGTGCCAGGACATGGTGTGGTGGCCCCAGGCACCCCCTCGGTCTCCCTCTTCGCCTATAAGAAGCCTTCTGACCTAAAAACTCCGGGGGGTTCGACGTTTTTCCACGAAAAGTTCTGCTGCGCTGCCACCACCGAAGGGGAGATTCGGGGGACAGAAAGTCTCTGTTCTGGCACCCTGCCGGGACGGGGAAGTGCCCCGGAGCCATCTCCATCGATCTCCACCATCATCTCCATCGACCATCCATGTTTCCTCCATCTATGAGTGAGTAATCCCCCGCTGTAGGCTATGGGGATGGTAGGGATTGGATGAGATCATTCATGTAATGGCATCAGATTATTAGGGCATGGTGCCTAGTATCTTTTATTAGTGCTTTATGACTTTGTTGCGACTTGTTGTGCTTAATGCTTGTCACTAGGGCCCGAGTGCCATGATTTCAGATCTGAACATGTTATTGATTCATTATGATAGTATTGTTTATGGTCTTATCTACAAGTTGTATACACACGTTGTTGTCCAGAACCAATAGCCCCAAAGTGACAGAAATCAGGATAACCGGAAGGGAATGGCTTTGATGTGAGGATCACATGTGTTCACGGAGTGTTAATGCTTTGCTCTGGTGCTCTATTAAAAGGAGCACATTAATTGCCAGTAGTTCCCTAGAGGCCCCGCTGCAAACGGGCTGGCAGGACAAAAGATGTTGTGGAAGTTCTCATTGCGAGCACGTATGACTATATATGGAACACATGCCTAGGATTGTCTAGTACTTGGATGCTTTATCTTATTTATCTGCAATTGCCCTATGTTCTGATTGCTATGTGAATAGTCTTGTCCATGCAACGCCCGTCCATCCATCCCTATGCCTACCGCACTCGAATCCCACTGTTTACTTCTTTTGTTACTACTGTCTTTGCTTTACTACTGCTGTTACTTTGCTATTCCTACTACAAAACGGTTGCTACTGATAAACTGCTGTGAGCAAGATTGTTTCCAGGTGTAGCTGAATTGACAACTCAGCTGTTTAAGGCTTATAAATATTCTTTGGCTCCCCTTGTGTCGAATCAATAAATTGGGTTTAACTTCCCTCGAAAATACTACGATACACCCCTATACTTGTGGGTCATCAATACTATTTTCTGGCGCCGTTGCCGGGGAGCATAGCTTTATTTATCAAGTTCATTTGGAATCACTATTTTTCAAGCTAAGTTTATATTTCTCCTTGTTTGCTTGTTTCTTTATCAAAAATACAAAAAAAATTAGTTCCTACTCTAGTTGTTATTTTCGTTGGTCTGTTATTGTCTTGCTTTATCATGCTTGTTGGCAATGGTTGGTTTCTTTGAAACTGAAGCTTATTGGCAAGGTGGGTTCACGGAAGATCAAAAATATTATTATAAGGAACACCGCTTGTCACAAAAAGGGAAACACTTATGGGAACAAATTGATAGATTGTAGACCATTGCTAGAAACGTGTGCTCTACTTATAATGTTACTTATTGCTGTGATGAATCTCGTTGCAGAAAAAGGTATAAACACCTCCCTTTTCAATGTGAGTATAATGATAATGATACCACATCTTCTTATGCTACAGGAATTTATGACTTTTATGATGCAGAACAAATTGAAGAATTTATTGCTTGGAAGGGTGCTTTTGAACTTGCTAGTTTTCTTGAAAATATTGATGATTCACCTTATAAGTATGAGGTTTATGGTATAATTAAATTTTTGTTTGATAATTACAAGTATGAAAATGGCTATATCCTTGAATATTTTAATAGATGCTCTCCACAAATGGAAGAGACTAATGCCTTGTAGGATCCTATGGAAGAAGAAATTGATGAACCTGAAATCTCATTAGATGAAAAAGAGGAGGAGAGTGATGAACAAAAGGAGGAAGAATGGATTAGCTACCCATGCCTACCTTATAATGAGAGTATCTCTTTATCCGTTACATTATTTGATTGTCCTCCATGCTTACTAAAGGAGGATGAATGCCATGTTCCCGAGGATTCTTTTGAAGATGTTTATAATAAGGCTCTAGTGCTTATGGATCATGAAAAGCATGCTTTATGTGATAGTTATATTGTTGAGTTTATTCATGAGGCTACTGAAAATTATTACGAGAGAGGAAAATATGGTGGTAGAAGTTTTCATGGTATTGAAACACCTCTCTATGTGCTGAAAGTTTTGAAGTTACTTTTGTTTTATCTTCCTATGCCTGTCACTTTGTTCTTTGCAAATTTATTTGCATACACGATTCCCATGCATAGGAAGTGGGTTAGACTTAAATGTGTTTTGGATTTGATTCTTGATGCTCTCTTTTACTTCAACTCATATTTCTTATGAGAGCATCCTCTCAAACTTTTATGCCTGAAGATGATAATATGTCTATTATTCTTGGGAGACCTTTTCTTAATACTGCAGGAGCTGTTATTAATTGTAATCAAGGGAAGGTGACCTTCAATGTCAATGACAAGGAACATACTATCTATTTACCCAAGAAGATTGATAAGAATTATGGTTTTGAATTCAATTGAACATGTTGAGAGCATTCAAGTTGGAGAAATATATTGTCCCATACCAAGAGAAAAATTTGAAACTATTATGATTGGGACCATTGCTATCAAGGTTGAGGTAACATAATCATTAGTGGAATACAAAGTTTTGTCTCATATGAAATTGTTTTGGTAGCAAGACCTGATCAACCTTGTTAACAAAAGGATTTTATTGAACAAAACAATGTTTTCACCATGATTATCTCCGCTTACTTCTATTCTATCCATTTTAGTTTTTGCTTATGCCTAACTTAAAGGCTTTAAAGAAAAGTACTTATTGGGAGATAACCCAAAAGTTTTAGATGAGTCTTGGAAGTTATAAATTCTGTAATAACCGCTCCTTATCCTTTTTATTTTCTTTTTGTGCCAAGAGTGACCTCTAATGAGAGAGAAGTAATGATTGGGAAAGTTGTTGTCCCGAAACAGATTTTTGTGCTTCACTGTAAAAATTCGTGTAAAATCTCTGAACGTCTTTTTGAGTCTTGAATTTTTGTGCTTCTGCCCCAGGTTGTTAACTTTAGTTAGTTCAACACTTTTTGATTTGAGCAACAAAAGGTCTTCGAAAAAATTCGTATTTACTTGCTGGTCTGTTTTGATAGATTTCTGCCATTTTCTACATTTGCTTCTTGTTGGTTCCTTTTTGAGTTCTTTTGGGGAATTGAGATTTTTGAGGGAAGTGCTTCAGTAGCTAGTGTTTTAATGGAAGTTTATTGCTGTTAGAACTGAACCTTAAGACTTATTTATCTTGAGTGCACTAATGTTGCTAATAAAGATTGTGTGAAGTTTTGTATGAAAGAAAAATTTCAGGTGTATGGAAGGAATGAGTAATGAGATGAAGAATGGACTAAAGCTCAAGCTTGGGGATGCTACGCGTGTCACCCCAAGAAATATCCAAGAAGTACAAGCGTCAAAGCTTGGGGATGCCCAAGGCATCCCCTTCTTCATCAATAAAAATCTCAGGTTTCTTCCAACCACTTCATTTTTATTTGTTTCATGCACAGTTGTGTTGTTCTTGGAGCGTCTTCATTTTCATTTTCGTTTTGGTTTTTAGTTTGCGTGGTTTTCTTAGTTTGCTGAATAAATTGGTTGGACCTCCTCTTTCATGCATTGGTTTTCAAATGGTTTGGTTTGATTTGGAAAAGAGTAGGAAAAGCTCATGCTTCAGTGGTAAAGAGAGTTTGTTCTTGAATGTGGCCTATGCTCTGTCATGCCATGCTTGATATTGTTTTGGCTTTATGCTTAGTATTATTTGCTGTAGCATGACTTGATATAAACAATTGAGATTGCTTAATGTGCCTTGGATGAATCATGCGTTGTTTTAACATATTAAAGCATACTATAGTGGTATTCTCCTTTGATGCTTTATTTGGGTTGACTTGGCACATGCTCACACCATGTTATGACTATCTCAAGTCACCATAAGCCTTTATGATCCTTTAGTTTTCAACTTGTAGTATCACTTTATGCTTTGATCAATGATGTTTTGTCGCTCTGCATGATTATGGCCATTATTGCTCTCTCGTTTGTCGCTCCCTTACTATTGCTAGCCTTCACTTCCACTGGGTGTTTTACTCATGTTTCCAACCCCCTTAAACCAAATATTTCCAAAGTGTCCACCATACCTACCTATTAGCATCATTTGCTACTTCCGTGCATATTCAATATGCTTTGTTTTCTTCCAAATAAAATGTTTGCTTGTTATGAGAAAATTAGTTAGTAAAGCTCTCACGAACTTGATGGCACACTTTATTTCCTGCACTTAATAAACCTGAACCATTGTGAACTCTCCATGAAAGTTATATGCTTGCAAATTATAGGCTGGGGATTAGCAGAACCGTGCTGTCACGGGGAACGCTTTCAACACTTGTAAATATATACCTAGTTGATACATTGCTCTTTTGTTTGCGGATGTCGTCGGTGTGAAATAAAAGGGGAACTTGTAAGTCCATGGAGTTATGTATGTGTGTTAGAGAAACGCCTGGGCCGCTGGTCTAATCCATGCTGACATGATGGAAACCTGCAGCGTAACCATAATGATATCTATGAAGCATTCTTCTTATAAAAAAAGAGAGAGATAGCTATTGAGAAAAAGAAAAAAAGGAGTTTTATGAAAAGAGGAAAGAGAGAAAAAGGCACCATTTTCCCATGGTAAATAAGAAGATTGCTGAGATACTCATTGTCTGCTTGCCTTGTCATTTTGATATGGGGATTCTTCCGTATCATCGGGCAAGGGGTACCTCGTTGGCGGTTCTCAATGATACGCACATACTTACGATGACAAGAACTTACCGGTAACTAAAGTTGAGTAGCATGAGGAGCGGCCCTCGTACTCAAGGGACTTGGGATTTTCAGTTTATAGTCTATCAAGCATATAACTCAGATTGGACCTCACTTTCACCTTAACCACATTAAATATGCTTATGATAGGGGCAATGAGAGCTCAAAGCTAATGAGTACCATACTTTCAGCATTTGGAAGCCTTTCAAACTATTCAAAACCTTTTCATTTCCTTGTTGAGTCTCCACACATTCTATGAGCACTTTCTTGAGAGCATAGTGGCCATTCTTAGTTCTATGTGCATTGTCCCAAGACTTGTTGATTGATGCATACCTTGATATTGCTTATTTTAAACTATTTGTATCTAGTCACTCTTGTAAACTTTGAAGGTGTCCTATGCATTTATGTTTGCTACTCTATGAGGGACAAGCTGAATGCCACTATGCTATGTTTTCTTTATGTGAAACAAACAAACGTCTTGCAAGGCATTGTTATTCATGAATCTTTTGTTTGTGCCTTTTCATGTTGCATCATAGTTTCTTTGTCTTATTGCTAGAACTTTGTCTTTCATGTTATGATTGAAGTACTATGATCCCAGCTTTGAATGTTTTACAAATACTTTGATCAAGTCTTTGATGGTGCATGTCACCTCAAAAATTATTCTTTCTTTTTATCACTTACCTACTCGAGGATGAGCAGGAGTTAAGCTTGGGGATGTTGATACATTGCAAATGTATCTATAATTTTTGATGCTCCATGCTTGGTTTTATCCACTTTCTTGTGTTTTGTCCACACTTTGGAGTACTTTTCATATGATTTCTTAGACTAACCTATTAACAAGAGCCACAGTGCCAGCTGCCTGTTTTCTGCTATTTTTGGTTCCAGGAAAGTCAGAAAATGAATATTCTCGGAATTGGACGGGACAAAAGCCAAAGTGCCTATTTTTCTAGAAGACTCCAGGAGCTAGAATATGAGACGGAGGAGGGCCAGGGGCTGGCCACACCACCCCCAGGCGGGGGCTGGGCCTGGCCACGCCAGGGCATGGTGTGGTGGCCCCAGGCACCCCCTCGGTCTCCCTCTTCGCCTATAAGAAGCCTTCTAACCTAAAAACTCCGGGGGGTTCGACGTTTTTCCACGAAAAGTTCCGCTGCGCCGCCACCACCGAAGGGGAGATTCGGGGGACAGAAAGTCTCTGTTCCGGCACCCTGCCGGGACGGGGAAGTGCCCCCGGAGCCATCTCCATCGATCTCCACCATCATCTCCATCGACCATCCATGTTTCCTCCATCTATGAGTGAGTAATCCCCCGCTATAGGCTATGGGGATGGTAGGGATTGGATGAGATCGTTCATGTAATGGCATCAGATTGTTAGGGCATGGTGCCTAGTATCTTTTATTAGTGCTTTATGACTTTGTTGCGACTTGTTGTGCTTAATGCTTGTCACTAGGGCCCGAGTGCCATGATCTCAGATCTGAACATGTTATTGATTCATTATGATAGTATTGTTTATGGTCTTATCTGCAAGTTGTATACACACGTTGTTGTCCGGAACCAATAGCCCCGAAGTGACAGACATCGGGATAACCAGAAGGGAATGGCTTTGATGTGAGGATCACATGTGTTCACAGAGTGTTAATGCTTTGCTCCGGTGCTCTATTAAAAGGAGCACCTTAATTGCCAGTAGTTCCCTAGAGGCCCCGCTGCAAACGGGCTGGGAGGACAAAATATGTTGTGCAAGTTCTCATTGCGAGCACATATGACTATATATGGAACACATGCCTAGGATTGTCTAGTACTTGGATGCTTTATCTTATTTATCTGCAATTGCCCTATGTTCTGATTGCTATGTGAATTGTCTTGTCCATGCAACGCCCGTCCATCCATCCCTATGCCTACCGCACTCGAATCCCACTATTCACTGCTTTTGTTACTACTGTCTTTGCTTTACTACTGCTGTTACTTTGCTATTCCTACTACAAAACTGTTGCTACTGATAAACTGCTGTGAGCAAGATTGTTTCCAGGTGCAGCTGAATTGACAACTCAGTTGTTAAGGCTTATAAATATTCTTTGGCTCCCTTGTGTCGAATCAATAAATTGGGTTTAACTTCCCTCAAAAATACTGCGATACACCCCCTATACTTGTGGGTCATCAATACTTATGTTATTTCATTTGTTTTTGCATGGTTGATGACTTTTGGAGCATGGACCGCTGCAGTCAGGATTCTGATGGAAAAGGTGTTGTTTGGGGGCGAAATTCGCGAAGATCAGAAAATCCGGGAAAATATACAGAAAATCCTATTTTTCCAGAAGACGGAGGAAGCTAGAAGGGGAGCTGGAGATGGGCCACAGGGGGCCCACACCACCCCCTGGCGCGGGCCAGTCTAGGCCGCGCCACCAGGTGGTGTGGCCACCCTGGTCCACCCCTGGCACTCCCCTCTAGCGTATATTATACTCCCGAAACCCTAAGACTCGTGGATCAACCACAGAAAGATTCCGCCGCCCCTACGGGGCGGAAAACACCGAGAGAGAAAGATCTCTCCGGCAGACAGATTCCTACCGGGGGAATTCCTTCCCGGAAAGGGGAGATCGTCGCCATCAACACCATCATCAAGCTGGACTTCATTGGGATCATCATCATCATCATCACCAACATCATCACCATCAGCACCCTCATCACCATCTCCATATTGCTGTAACAATTGTGTTGAATCTTGCATAGTTCATAGGGGAAACTTTCCCGGTGTTGATTACTCTTTGTAGTTGATGCTATTGAGTGAACCATTGAATTATTGTCTATGTTTAGATTGTTATACATAATTATTCCATCTCTGATCATGATTCATATGATGTCTTGTGAGTAGTTCATTTTGTTCTTGAGGACATGGGAGAAGTCATGTTGTTAGTAGTGGAATTGTGTTGAGAAAGATTCAATAGTTTGATATTTAAGTTGTGGTGTACTTCTTCTAGTGGTGTCATGTGAATGTCGACTACATGACACTTCACATATATGGGCCTAGGGGAATGCATTGTATATTTGGCTACTAATCGTACGGGTTGCCGGAGTGACAGAAACCTGAACCCCCATTAGGAAACCATTACACAAGGGACGTAAGGGTCTTAGAGTTTAAAGCCGGTGTTAGGTTTCTACCTTAATTACTTTCTTGTACTTACGAATGTTTGCAAGGGGTATAATCACAAGTATGTGTTAGTCCTATGAAGGTCGGTACATTAGCACAGGTTCACCCACACAACACTTAGCAAGCTAAAGAAGATTAATCAACTATATGAAGCGAAAGCACTTGACAGTCTTCCCATGTGTCCTCGAGAACGTTTGGTCATCTTAAGTAATACAACCGGCTTGTCCTTTGCTGCATAAATGATTGGGCCACTTGCTGCATTTATTCCTACTGTCTTTTATTTACTCGTACTTTGTTTACTTGCTTTATCAAAAAACCCTAAAAATCCGTTTGCTAAGTATTTGCAGAGAATTCCTGATCCATACCACTAGCCAGCACCTTCTGCTCCTCGTTGGGTTCGACACTCTTACTTATTGAAAATAATGTGATACACCCCTATACTTGTGGGTCATCACTGGTCATGAACTCTTAGGTTTGCAGATTTTGACCTATTTCCTTCGAGTTTGCACCCAGCCTATCCAGGCTAAAATATATGGCATGTAGTCCTATACTGGGAAAAAGGACCTGTTACGGGTTTCACCAGATAACCTCCCACTCAATATTCTTTAGAAAAGGGTCCGCTCATTCACGACCTTGACGATAAAAAACCCAGTTCCGTCAGATTGTCAGCTGGAGCCCTTCGGCGAGAATAAACTTGTTCCTGATGTAAGTTTTCTTTATACCCTTCTATTTTCATGTATAATGCAATTTTATCTCCCAATTCTGGTTCTTTTTATGGTGCAGGGTCATGACCATCTTTGTGCTTTTCCTCTGCTCCCTAAAAATTGTGAGCTTCCTGCCAATGCCACTGCATCTGAAGATTTGACCAGGGAAGGAGTCGCACCCGAAGAAGAAGAGGAGGCATCCGCTGATGAGTCTTCTTTGAATACTCATTCTATTGCTTCTGCTTAGTCTGAGGATTTCTGAAGGGTGCCTGCTGATGAGAAATAGAAGCGCTCTGAGGCCGTCAAAATGGTCGAAGACTCGGACGATTCGATGGGTACAAAACCGATGCGGGTTGCTCCTGTCTCCTTGCTCTTCCTCGGATGGATATTTTTCGTATGATGCAAAATGTTTCCTCATAAGTGTCCCTTTTCCCTTTTGATACTTGTTGATGGTAACTTTGTCTTTGCTGAAGTGAGAATTTTTTTCCTGCTTCTGCAATGATGATGAAGAAGAAGATCCTCCATTGTCTCCCCTTGGTGCTTATGTCGCACCTCCTCCTGCCAAATCGCCTATGCCATCAATGGATCTGGAGAAACCGAAGGAATCTCCTGCAGAAAAACCGATCCCGAAAGATGCTATTGTCTCACCCAAACCACCACCATAGAAAAGAAGGATAATTGTGGGCAAGGGTGTGGCGATGATTGAAAACCCTATCAAAGTTGATATGCAGGATGTAAGTGCTATTTACCGGAGTTTGTTTTTGTGACTTGCCCCTATTTATTCTCATTATCATGATACTCCGCTCTTTTATGCCACATCTACTGATGTGCGAGATGGTTGACATGGCCTATCACTTTATCAAGATCCGTGATGAAGCCGAGGAGTTTAAAGGTTTGTTCTATCACCCAAAAAAGTTGTTGTTACTAATTTATGTTAACTTGGTGCCTATTTTGAATATCCAGCCGCTACCAAGGAATCCGAGGTGCCTCGGGACGAGGCCTTAAGGCGTGCTAAAGATTTGGAGGCCAAATTGCGGGTCGCGGAGGAGGCGCTAGAGGAGGTCAGGCAAAGAGCCAAAGTTGATGCCGAAGAAAGGGAGAAGAAAGCTACCACTCTTGACGAACGAGATGAGAATCTCAGGAAGCGACTAGAGGTCCTTAACACTTCTCTAACTTGTAAGTTTCCCTTTCTCAATCTTTTTGTTTTGTTTTTGATACTTTCCTTCAGTTCTTGTTCTTTATTATAAATTTCCCTATCACAGAGCTTATCGAACAATCTCTAATGCTGGATGAGGACAAGAGGGTTGACCATTTGTTAGATGTTGTTGGTACTCTGGAGGCGAACAATGTCCGTGGGCGTAATCTTCGGATTCGTTCGCACCGCTCTTTTAAGAGCCTTCATGCCAAAAAATTCCTGCAAAGGAGGTGCCAAGGGACCTGAACGACCTTGTTACTGTCTTTGGCACCGATCCAAACCTGCTGACAGGATACATTATGGTTCAATCCAAGAGCAGTGTTGAAACCTCCATGGCCCTGGCAATGGCGCATGGTGAGAAGGTCGACTGGAAGAAGGTTATCTCATGTGTTCTAGTCACCGATGATGGCAAAGTGATTGACTTGAAACCCTATATTAAGAGGGACAAGAAGTATTCGCAGCTTCTTCTAGGTATATGTGCGGGTATAGAGAAATTTGCCGCCCATCCTTTGTCTAGAGCTCCTTCTAGGAGTACTGCTCGAGTTTTCCATTCTTCGGCTGATGCTCCATCAGCTAGTGCTACTTTGTATGCCGAAAAATCAGCTTCATAACTGGCCCATCTCTGTAGGAACCTTCCTTTTGTGCTTGTATTTTTCTTGTAATGAACCTTGTCACATGTGTTGAACTATTCCTTGGGTTGAGGAACAACTTTTTGACTTGTATATATAATGTGTCTGTTGTCGTGTATGAAAATTGTCTGGTTTACTGAAGTCCTTGTACTTTTCTTTTGTTCTACCATATATTCCTTGACTCAACTGTTCCCTCTAGGTCCATCCCGGCTTTAGATGTGCAAGCATCTTCTTCCGGAGCAGGAGCATCCGAGACTACTATTGTTCGTGTTGTGGATCCACCGCTATAAGCAAAAAAGATCGAACATTTGAAATGGCTAGATGGCGACCTTCGAACTGTGTAGCAAATTGTAGATGTGCCACAGTCGAAAATGCGCAAAGCATTGGATCACGAATCATATATTTTATAAGAAATCTCTAGGGCAAGCAAAAAAAATGCTTTGTAAGTTTTTCACAGAGCCCCCGAGCTTTGCTTGTTTAGCCGTGGAAGTTGATATTCTTATTTTTTCTTCAGGTATTCAATTATGCGAGAGGGAAGAAACCTAGCGACTGCGGACCCAAATGAATGCTCTGATGGCAGCCTCCCAAGGTACTAGTAGTGATTTCCGAACTAACCATCACCGTGCCTACTCGTTAGCCTTGCTCCAGGATCGTGTGTCTGAGGTGGAAGAATTTGTCGAGTCATGTTGCCGGTCCTTGGCCATTTTATATAATGCCATGTTTCCTCGAGATCCCCAACCTCGGAGGCTTGCCAATTTGATGGCGAAATTTCGGCAAGGCGAGAGGAATTATTTTTTGAAGTTTCAACTCGTGGCAGGTGCCAAGCTCACTCTTTCTTGGGTGCACATGCATTATTCTACGCTGAACTTGGATGTTGTGTCGCGGCGACTTCCTCCCCTTCCTGGTGGTGAGATGGTCAACATGGAGCCCCATCATGCGGTTGCTCGTAAGCCTACCATCAGAATTGTCCGGAGGTGCCTAGAGGAAGATGAAGATTTTTTCCTAAATTCCACCATCTGAATGAATATTTTCCTGCAAAATGAAACATGTATATTATGTAGATTTCTGTTTCAAAGTTGATAAATATATGATGTCTCTGTTTTGATGAAAATTTAGTTGTTGATACGAAAGTTTTTTATTACGCGAGACCCTTTCGTTTGCCTGATGCCCTAGGGCCAAGTCATCTATTCAGGTCAAAGCGTGTTGTGTTGAAGTTGAAAAATTTTGTATGCTATATTTGGCGAAGCCCCCGAGTGTTGGGTTGATGAAGAAAACGAATAAAAATGGACCGAAACTCAGTTTTGAGAACTTATCTTTATTTACTGCCAAATCATAGGAGGTACATGTGTTGGCATGCTCGTCTGGCCATTGGCCTTATTGAATATAAAATGCATAAAAGTAAAAAATCCTAAGCGTGGGTGCTTCCCAACTTGAGATGCTTCCTTGCTATCTTCTCGTGCTTCCTTTAGTTGTCGGCTTTATTATTGATCGTGTTGATTCAAGGGGGTTTTCTAGCCTCTCAACTAGAGGCACGGCTTCTGCGTTGTGGACCGGAGATAAAGGCATGTGTCCTGCTTGGTTGCTTCGGGTGGCGAAGTTGATGCACATACGTAGTCCTATGCTTTTATTCAGGGTGAGTGCTGGGTTGGCCACCCATGTTTCTTTTGTTACTTCTGTGATGTACCATGAGTTGGTGATGCAATGGAGCTTTTGTCCAATGGCCTTGGTTGTTGGTTACGTGATCTGTCGGGTGGATCATACTTTGGCGACTGGATGTGGTTCTAATAGGTGCTCGTCGGGTTCCTTGGAGACTTCGTGTATGTTGGTTAATTCTGATGCGAAAATTTTCCAGTTCTCACGGGGGAGGGGGCAACGAGCGCGCTTTCCTGTGCGAGGCCAATATTGGAGGCTGGATAAGTCTTCTTAATGTTTTTGCAGTAGACCTGGTTTTCTCTTGTACTATCTGGAGTTTGGTCGATCGAGAGGTGTCCTTCGGATAGTAGCTCTGTATCTGCAATTTTCAGCTGGGCAAATTATGTTTCCATCCCAAAAGATTCTAATATTTTGTTGAATTCCTAATCACAATTATCGGAGCAAGTAAAACTACCTCTCATGGTTATTATTCCATTGGGTGCTGGCATTTTTAATACCAGATACGCATAGTGAGGTACTGCCATAAATCTGGCAAAAGCTGGGCGTCCTAGGATCGCGTGTTATTGCGATGGCTAGTCCATGACTTCGAACTTGAGTTTTTCATTCCTAAAATTGTTCCTTGATCCGAAGACTACGTCAATATAGACTTTTCCTAGAGGAGTTTCGGCTTTGCCTGGGACTATTTCGTGGAAGGTCGTGTCTGTAGGTGCTAGGTTTGCCAAGGACCAATTCGTTGCTCGTAGGGTTTTGGCATATATTAGATTGATGTTGCTGCCTGCATCCAAGAAAACTTTGCTCATGTCGAACCCGTCGAGCCGAATGACCTGGTCATGGGACCCAAAGTGGGTGATCGGCCCTACTAAACGTGATTTCTTGCTCTAACCAGTGAAGGTATTCGGGTGTGGGTGGTGGCGCTATTTCCGCCATTTTAAATTGTCGTGTGATCATCTTTTGGATCCTATTGGATGGGCGCCATTTGTGGATCATAGACATTGCGCCTCTAGACCTTGGATACTTGTCTTCCTGGTTTCGGTTTATTGCAGGTTGCAGTTGCCCTGCTAGTGGCTATAATGGAGGTGGCAGCGGTGCACCAAGAGCTAGGGTTCCAAGTGTGGCGGCGTATCCTTGGTTCACTGCTTTGGCTACCTTTGCGTTGCATACCTTCTGCATTTCTATGAAAGTGAGGTAGTCCTTAATGAGATGGTTTGATCGCCTCCTTCCTGCAAAGTCGACGTAGAAATGCATATTGTAGGGTCCTTCCAACATTTGTAGTGGAAACATTGGGGGCTCCTGAGCCCTTGGTTGGTACCGTTGTGCAGGCTGGCTTCCACCAGCATCTTCTCTCCTGCTACGATATCCGCTGCTACGGTCGTTGTTCCTTCGGTTGTTCCCCCTGAAAAGCTAGCCGCGACATAGCTCAACCCGTTGTATCCGTCGTTCCTCCGTCTTCTCCTATCACTATTGCGCCTATCCCGGTCTTCTTTGGGTGAGCGCCCTCGCTTGTTGTTCACTGCATCCTCGCCATATGCCCAGCGATTTGCCATGTCCATTAATTATGAGATTGTTTTGGGCTTGACATGTCCTAGTGCCTCAATGAATTATCTTCGATGGAGGCCGTCGTTGAATGCATCGATTGCTCTCTTATTAGATATAGTTTCGGCTGAATTCTTGATGATGTTCCACAACTGGATAAATGCTCGTATCGGCTCTCTAGGTTTATGTTTGCACACCCGTAGCTGGTCCAAAGATGCGTTCGCTTAAACATGGATGTGAAGTTTCGGATGAACTTACCTTCGAGGTTGTTCTAGCTGCTGATGGATTCTTCGGGTAGCTGCCTAAGCCATGATCGGGTAGCGCCGCTTAAGTGTAACTGCAAGATTTGCATTGCGGTAGCCTTGGAGCCACCTTGAAGTTTAACGGTTTCCAGCTAATCTGCTAGCCAAGCCTCATGTTCTTGGATACCGTCGTATTTGTGGCGATCATGAGGAAGTTTGAAGTCCTTAGGTACTAGGGTCTTACGAACCCGCTGGGTAAAGCAGCTGGCCCCACATAGTTCATACTCATCCTCGCTTTCTCCATTGTAATACCTTCAACTACCATGCTCTTCACTTGACCTATTGACTCTGCGTCGTGTAATGTCGTTTCTTGCATCATCCCATGGTTCGGAGTTTGGGAATTGCACCCGATGTGGCGACCGTGATCGTGGGTGTGTCCCACGTGCCGAGGGATGTTGTGATGGCATGGTGATTTATTGAGTTGCCTTGAAGTTCCTTGTTCTCCCTGTGCGAGGGATGCCCCCACCATGCTAAGTTTTAGGAGAGTGGAGCGATGGAGAGCTGCCCGGGGATCATCGGGTGCGGGTTGAGTTGTGAGTAGGTAAGTCTGAGCAACAACAATTGCGGCTTGCGCTGTCTTTGCTTTGATGTGCCTTGTCGGATCTACTGACATGAAGGACAGGTCCAGATCCCGAGTCATCTTGTTTCTTTCACCTTCTGGGATATTTTGGAACCGCGAGATTCCTCTCCGTGGTATGCCTTCGATTACGCTCTAGATCTGTAGGTGGAGCTTAGATGTGCCCACTGTATGCTGGATTCATCAGCTAACCTTTTTATTTCGTTGAGTTGTGTCTACATCCTTAGCAAGTCCCTCCTTTTGTGGTGAAGCAGGTAGTGGTATGCCATCAAATCCTCGCGTGTGGATTCCTCCGTCATGGGGACTGCACCCGAGACTGCGTCCCTTGCTCTTTGCCATGTTTCTACCGATAATTGGAGGGTCAAACATTCGCCGTCGCACCCTCCTTATCTTCCTTATTCAACGTGATTGTTGGATGCATCTCCTCCATTTCTGTGGTGTTCTACATCATCACCTGAGAAAATATCTTTAGGGTCAAGGAGTTGGTTACCGTTGGAGTCACACGGTGTTATTGGTTCGCCATGATCACACACACTTGGTGATACGTTAGGTACGGGTTGCTCTATTTTTGTTGGATCCACAAGAGACACTGTCCGTGAGATCTCGTGTTTTGCTCTGGATAGATTTCGGCCATCCTGATTCTGAAATTGATGTCTCCATCACTTTCCTCGGGTTCAATGTTTGCTAGACTTGAGCCAAGTGGTGGCGTTAATTGGGCATTTGACCCGAAGGAGAGACCATCATATAGATCGGCCAGATCCCCTAGATCCATGGATTTCCTAGAGTTTTCTTTGCTATTTTACGGTTGGGGCACGGCTTCTTCAGATGAGCGGACAGAAGATGCAGGTATCGCCATGGGCATTGCTGTTGCGACCGACGGACCCGACGAAATTGGGGCCGATAAGGCAGGTTCTTCGGGTTCCTCCATGCAAACCTGATGATGAGATCTGATCCTCCGTTGAAGTCGATAGGAACCAAGAGAGGGTGGGTGGGCGTGGTTCTGTTGCTGTTGGATTGTTGCTTGATGGAGAGGGGGCACCGAATCCATGACTCCAATGTCTAGATTTCCCACAAATGGCACCAATTGACGAGGGGTAACCTCAGCAATGTCCATAGTTATGGACTTAGTGTTTCGTGGAAAAGATAATGTTGTGGATTTCATCGGCTGATCAGACAAACAAGGGAGTTGAAGTCGTCTAATTGCTTAGAAACGAATCGATTACAGATCACTCAAGACTTATTTGGTACCTCTCCGCTGGCTCCTCCCAGCCTATATATAATAGGCTGGGTGATACCTTCGATCTGGATTCACGGATCTAGTATAATAGCTTTTTACCTAGAAGACCTAGGTTTAATCGAACCTCGGAAAGCAATGCTAAAAGGAAATAAAAAGGACACGTCTATAACACTTTGTTTGTTTGTTTTACCTTAGTTTATCGGACCAATCTAGTTTACTTTATAATGGGTTGAATCAATGGATGGAGATAGGCTAGGGTTGAAGATCCACCTACAGCTGCACATCATATGGGATAAAATATAATAATAAGCATAGTAATGTGTAATGTTTGAACGGAGATAATCTCTTGTGGGCAACCCATCCTAATATTCTAGAGCCCCTGTGATGCAGCGGGCATAGCAATAGACTTTTAATCCAACCGAGTGCACACCAAAGCCATGGGTTACAAACGATTATTAAGTGTAAAACACAGATCAAAGCTTTAAGTGGTGATGTTGTTGTGATCTTGAATGGGGCACTAAGCGAAGAACGTACTACCCTTTCTGTCACTTAGGTTCCTATGAGATTGCTGCTAGCCAAGTATCTCACCTCAAGCCTTTATCAATCTTTGGGATCTTGGGTACCTACAAGTCCACAGATCGAGACAAGAGACAAAGAAACAAAATATACAAATCTCAATTGCAAACAAAATACAATACTCCATGATCTAGATGTGCATAACTGCTACGAGGTTTCTCCCCAACCCGCAGCCCGTGAGGACTACTCACTTGTAACAAAAAGATCAGAGATAGAAAACATCTAACAAATACTTAGATTGAAACCAAATATTCTTACAATGGTTGCCAAATCACAAGGAGATCTAAAGTGCAAAGCAATGGCTATGGCTAGTGGATGCATGGATGGTGGAAGTGATGAAAAATGGATGAGAAATGGTGTGGATCTCCTTTGGTGGTATTGTGATGTAATCTGAGAATGGCGGCTCTCTGGCCGGCGGCTGGAGCCTCAAAATATATAGGCATCTTCACGAAAGTTGTAGTGTTTAACGAGACAAAGCCGCCGCCACTTGGTACTGGCGCGTGGTACGGGCGGACGCTACCTGTACCCTTGGTCGTTAAGCTTGCTGACGCCCTGGAACTTCTTCCCAATTACTTGGCCGTGTGGAGTTCCTCAAAAACCTTCATTATGACTTCTTATTTCGCATTAAAAACCATGATTTCCTGCACAACATAATTCAAATAGAGGTTTTGCATATCTTTGCAATTATTAGTCATTAGTGGCAAGGATTGAGAGTTTCTTGGCAATTGCTTGACCAAAAACAATGTTTAAACATAGTGGAAGATGGCAAATATTGGAGCCATCAACTTCCCAAAAGTTCAAACCTTGATCGCCCTCAGGTAAGAAGAACCAAAAGAACTAGAAGAAATTCAGCATTTAAACTTGAAACAACAAGAATAAGAATCCGCTTACAGCTGGTAGTCATATGCGCTCATCACTTCATTCATTTGCAAGGCTTATAAAAGTTAGAGAGATAACAAGAATACTATACAAGCTCTAGTAAGTCAAGATAATCAAAGTAAAGTTTAATATAAGTATAAATAACTATGAGTGTAGCAATCAATCCAATTCTTCTAATTAACTCTCAGCTTGCCAAGGAACACTAGGATGTTTAAATACATAATTGAGTAAGAGAGTTTCATGTCCCAAGTAGTATAACAATGCAGTGTCTTATTTACACCCACATCAATAAATCAAGTCTATCAAAAACACTTATAATCCAATCATTGTTTTTCAAGAAAAACTCGTAAAGTAGTAATGAGACCATGCCAAGGACTTGTTATGTGGATCCTCATAGATATCTTTTTTATTTCTTTCATTTTTTCAAGGATCGCTGAATGTTTCTTTTGCAAGTGTTTGTGCAACCTTTGAGACTACCAATACTTTTGCCCATATATTGACACGTATGCCACTCATGTCATCAACTCATAGCCGAAATCCGGGGTTATACCATAGATCGTTCAAAAGCTAGTGGAGTTGTTGGCATCCCAAAGGTGTGCATTACAGACATAAAACAAAGTTGTCTCACTTCCTTCTTTCTCTTTTTTTGATCTAGTACCGCAGTTTGATCCACAAGGTTAGCTTTGGCATGCATCACAATTACCACTAGACTTTATTTCAATCAAACAACTCATTTCATGAGTGTCGTCAAGACTATCAAAACATCTATGGGGTTAAGTATCTTCAAGGGTATACTCTCAAGATAATCATTCATCAAACAAGTCGTAAATTTCGGACTTTTTCTTATTGTACTTGTTTGGCAATATTATTTCCAAGGCAAGACTCGGTTAACTAAAAGAACTAGAGCAAGAGATTCAACAACTAATCATCATACTAATAAAAAAGCCTTACTCTAACCATATTAAATTACTTCCCACTAGCATGGCATCTTGGCAAATCAACCAACTAAGATAAACAACTCAAACTTCATAAGTGGGAGACATAGGACATACCTCTCATAAGTGACTTCATGATCCTCTTCCTTATAGGGATGTGTTCCTTCAAAACTCAAACACGGTTACTCTCATAATGATATTAAAGCAAAGAGGCAAAGTGCGAATCCACATTTACGAAAAAAGGAGAAACGGAAAAATCTTTTTGTATTTTGAGATAGGGATTAAAGAATAGAAAAGAACTCGCGACTAAGCAACGGACTAAGAAAAGAAAAACAAACGAAAAACAAAAACAAATTAAAAACGAAGCAAACTAAAAAGCAAAGTGTTGGAACAAGCCAACACGAGTGTTTCAAAGCTCCCAAGGAGCTGGAGTACAACCTCGTTATTACACAAATAAATTTGCCGGGAGAACACATCCCCAAGATCAGGCTTTTGCAAGCCCTTTTGTTGCCCATTATGGTGGCGGTGGATAGTCTCCCACATTCCATTGGCTGCTCCAATCATGGAACTAGGTGGCGAGGCTTGTAGTAGCATCTCGAAGGTTGATGGAGAGGTTGTTCATGTTTTGAATATTTCCTTTGAGTGCATAAATGTCTTCATAGGTGGTGTAGTAGTTTGGTGGCTTCTCATCTTGTTCGAGTCCTCCTTGTTCTACTTCTTCATCTTCTCCTCCTCCCATGGGTATTTCTTGTTGGGGTAGATTAGCTTCAACCTGCGCATCAAAACGCAAACGTCCATCCTTGATAGAGAATAAACCATTAGGCAAGGGAGCTAGGATCAAGTGATCCGCTCCAGGTATATCGAAGAAATATCTACCATGATTTTTAGAAATCATGCCACATGCTCTCAGAGTAGGGAGACCGAGACGGTGACTTCCTGTCAATGGTTGGATGTTACCTAGGTCGATGCGAAGTGCGCGTGCAAGAACGGTCACAACTCCTCCTCCGCATATGGGTCCTCGAGATTGAAGAGCCTGATGCTTAAGGTAAAACACGAGAAAAGCGCCCAAATTTGGCATTAAGTTACAATTAATAATAGTAGCTTTTGCGAGGATCAACATGTCCTCCTCATTAATTCTAGTAAACTCACCACGTGCCTGCAAAGTGTTAGCAATCACATAGAATAGATATCGAATAGCAAGATGATCAATTTGGTTCCCCTTGGGTGTGTTTCCACGAATTCTCATCAAAATAAAGTACTATGAAGGGGAAGGATCTAAAACAAAAGTAGTTATGCGTACATCGGTAGTGCTATTGGCAAACCTAAAGCATTGAGCCCATTGGCTGAGTGTTAAGGTGTACTCACAGTTTATAAGGCGGAACTTGATGCGATCAACTTCAGACATTTGTTCCTCAGTACAACCATAAGGGTCCCCTGTGAGCATCAAGGCTGAAGAACTCAAGTATCAAGCGGCGATACGTGGCAACATCCTGAAAGAAAAATCATACAAACCAATTTTGTTGCAAAGTAAATCGAAATCATCATGAATGCCAAGTTGGTTCAGGATATAAGGACACACCCACTTGGTGGACTTGATTTCTTAGAGCTTAAAACGATTGAAGCGGTTCAGCTGAAACTCCTCGGTGACCTCGATGCCAAGTGGTTCGAGGGTCAACGTCACAACGATGGTGTGGAGGATTCCGCAACCATCTCACGTGTACGGCTCCTTGTGTTCATCTAATAATAAAAATAAGACAAAGTCATTAAAGATTTCTAATATTTTTTTGGGTCCAACAGAAACATAGCATAAGTGATTCTCTACACTAACTACAAAAGAAACTCCTCTAAAAACAATACTAAGCATGCTCAATATCTAGATTGAATTAAGAACAAGACCTAAGTCTAGATTGAGAATGATGAAAGATCGAGTGAATCTTTTGCACAAATAAGTTGAGGATCAGAGGAGAATCATACCTTAGATCGAATGAGTGCGAGGAATTGAAGAAAGATTAAGTAAATTTGAAGATCCAATGGAGGTGGTTTGGAGTTTAGAGGAAGAAGAAAGACAAAGATTTGTTTTGGGGGATTTTAGGTTACCTCCTTGGGCTGATATGGTGTCTGTGTACGTGGTATGGGCGGGCGGTACAGCCGGAGCCCGCCCGTACCGGGTGACATACCTTGGGGGTGACGGTTGTTCCTAGGTGGTGCACTCAGTACGGGCACGCGGTACGGTCGTGCGCGCCCATACTGCTAGTCATTATTGGTACTGTACCTTTTGCTTGAAAAATGATATTTTCTCGAGGGTACGGTACGAGCACGTCCGCCGTACCAGTGGTCATTAAGAGCACTGATCCCTATGGCAAAAATCAGAATTTTTATCTTCCTTCGGCTTGATATGGTATGGGAGCACGGTACGGTCTCTTCCGGCCATAGCAGTGGTCATTAAGAGCACTGTGAGATGCAAAACTCAAGAATTTTGATTACAAGTTCTGTGCGCCTTTGCAATCTCATCAAAGGATAAAATAATAGCAAATATATTTCATAAAAAATCAGCAATACTTCTTAGGCCATGTGTTAGTAAAATTAAAATATAGAGGATTACCTTATTTCTTCTCCTCTCTCCAAAGGTCTTCTTGGACACTCTTTATTAAAAACAAAACAAAACTAACACAAAAATAAAAACTTTATTTCACATGGATTTCCTCCCATGAAGCGCTTCTAGTTAAGGTCAATTAGCTTGACCTTGATGGCAATCAGTTAGGTTTAAGAAGTGGAAGCCCCACTCTAAAATAGTTGGCTTTTAAAGTAATTACACCATCATCATCATTAGGCTTGGCCTTCTTTTTCCTAGGGAAGTGGACTATAAAAGGATCTCTAGATAAATGGCCTTCCTAGAATTATAGTTGCTATGGGATCTTCAGGCATGTCCACAATAACAAAATCAATAAGAGCGAGACTACCTTTAATTTCAACAACTATATTTTCGTTGATCCTAGCAGCTTGTTTATATGTTGAATCAGCTAGATGGAGTCTTAATTTAGTAGTAACAAATTGCCCCAAGTTTAATTTGTCAAATAAGCTTTTGGAAATTGTTGAGATTCTCGCACCAAGATCACAAAGTGCGGATATCTCATTGACTCCCAACTTAATTTTATTAGTGGGCTCAAATATATCAGCTAGCTTAGCTGGAAGCTTATCAGCTAGTCTTTTATACTCCATCTCTAAATCTCAGACTTTAGATGCTACTTGTTGTATAAATTGTTGGTACATAGCATCATTACCTTGTTCTATACCTGGATTCTTCACGGTGATCATCCTTAGCAGATATTCCATGGTATATTCCAGTATTGGCGCGTTGCTATAATCCAGATCTTTAGGTTTCTCTTCATTAGTTACCACCCTCATCATCTTGAGGTCTTCTACCAGATTTGGCTCAGGTTTTCCAGCAAACTTTGCTAGTATGAGAGCTTGGCTCTCAGCTACTTTACCCAGCTGAGCCTCCATGGTCTTTGTCCTTTCCTGTAGAGCCTGCACATCATTTCTAACTGCAACGGCCTGGTTAGATAATTTTTGTATACTACTTTCATGGTTCTCTGTGATTTTAATAAGCATATTATTTTGCTCGGGTTGATCTTGTATAAAGGTTCTAACAGTTTTCTCAAACAAGAGATTGCCATGATATGCTCCATTAGTACTATCATAATTATTATAAGGAGCTCCTGCAGGATTAGAATGATATTTTTGAACATTAGAAGCATAATTATTTTTCCATGCAGGATTAAAAGGAGTGTGAGCTATAAAATTAACATCATTAACATCGGTAGCAATATCATTAGCTTGGGTATCTTCTTTACCCTTTACTAAGCTAAGCAACTCATCTACCTTAGATGTAAGCTCTTCATTATTTACCTCGGTAATTGAACTTACTCTCTTCGAGGATCTTTCCACATGCCATTGGGCATGGTTGTTTTGCATATCATCAAGTAACTTCTTTGCAACACTCACTTGCTTTCCCATGATTGTTCCTCTTGCTGCAGTGTCTAGCATAGACTTAGACATTGGGTTAAGACCATTATAAAACAAATGTAATATAAGCCACTCTTCCATCCCATGACTAGGACAGTTCATTACGGCTTCTTTCATCCTTTCCCACTCAAGCACTACTGGCTCACTGTCTTCTTGTCTAAATCTTGTAATGTTGGATCTTAGTTGCATAGTTTTAGCTGGAGGAATTTTTTTAGTCATAAACAAATTAGTACATTCCTCCCAAGATTTAATAGTGCCCTTTGGTAGAGCTAGCAACCAATCCTTACCCATTACCCTAAGAGAGAAAGGAAACAATCTTAATTTAACAACATTTTGATCTACATCCTTAATACGCATCATGTCGCAAATTTCAGTGAAAGTGTTTAAGTGCAAACCCGAATCTTCAGGGGATGAGCCCCAAAATTGGTTTTGTTGAACCAAACTTAAAAGGTTAGGCTTTATCTCCACATCAACGGTGGGCTGAGTGATGGGTGCATGAATAAAATCATGAGTGGGAGTAGAATACTCCTCTAATCTCTTTTGAGCCATGGCTCTTATGTTTTTCGTATTTTTTAAGTAATGAAAATGAATAACAAGTAACTATTTTTTTGGGGTCTTCAAATAGATAACAAGAAAGTAAACTAATAACAAGAATTAAACTACCAACTAATAATAAAACTAAAAACAAGGTCTCTAGTGACCTCACTAGGATGGCGAAATTGCTTCCCCAGCAACGGCGCTAGAAAAGGGTTGATACCTTCAATCCGAATCCACGGATGTAGTATAATAGCTCTTTCCCTAGAAGACCTAGGTTTAATCGGATCTCGGAAAGCAGTGCTAAAAGGAAATAAAAAGGACACATCTATAAGACTTTGTTTGTTCGTTTTACCTTACCGGACCAATCTAGTTTATTTTATAATGGGTTCAATCAATGGATGGAGATAGGCCAGGGTTGAAGATCCATCTACAGCTGCACATCATATGGGACAAAAGATAATAATAAGCATAGTCATGTGTAATGTTTGAATGGAATAATCTCTTGTGGGCAACACATCCTAATATTCTAGAGCACCCATGATGCAGCGGGCATAGCAATAGACTTCTAGTGCAAGCGAGTGCACACCAAAGCCACGGGTTATAAATGATTATTAAGTGTAAAACACAGACCAAAGCTTTAAGTGGTGATGTTGTTGTGATACCGAATGGGGCGCTGAGCGAAGACCGTACTACCCTTTCTGTCACTGAGTTACTATGAGATCACCGCTAGCCAAGTATCTCACCTCAAGCCTTTATCAATCTATGGGATCTTGGGTACCTACAAGTCCACAGATCGAGACAAGATACAAAGAAACAAAAGATACAAATCTCAATTGCAAACAAAATACAATACTCCCATGATCTAGATGCACATAATTGTTATGAGGTTTCTTCCCAACCCACATCCCGTGAGGACTACTCACTCATAACAAATAGATCGGAGATAGAAAACATCATACAAATACTTAGAATAAAATCAAATATTCTTACAATGGTCACCAAATCACAAGGAGATCTAAAATACAAAGCAATGGTTATGGCTACTATATGGATGGATGGTGGAAGTGATGAACAATGTATGAACAACGGTGTGGATCTCCTTTGGTGGTGTTGTGATGTAATCTGAGAATGGCGGCTCTCTGGCCAGCAGCTGGAGCCTCAAAATATGTAGGCATCTTCATGAAAGATGTAGGGTTTGACGAGACGAAGCCGCCGCCACCTGGTATGAGCGGACCCTACCCATACCAGTGGTTGTTAAGCTTGTTGAGACCCTGGAATTGCTTCCCAATTACTTGGCCATGTGGACTTCCTCAAAAACCTTCATTATGACTCCGTATTTTGCATTAAAAATCGTGATTTCCTGCACAACATAATTCAAAGATATATTTTGCATATCTTTGCAATTATTAGTCATTAGTGGCAAGGATTGAGAGTTTCTTGGCAATTGCTTGACCAAAAACAATGTTTAAACACAGTGGAAGATGACAAATATTGGAGTAATCACTAGGTCCCGAGACCATATACGGATAGGTTACAAGTTATGATTACAACACTAATACAACGTCGTTTCCTACCCTTTCCTTATCTAGCAAGATATGTCTTCCGTCAGATGCTTCTTGGGCCTTCCTTAGTTCCTTCTTGGGCCTTGCATGCTGTAAGCCTAGGGTAACCAATCACAATAACCCGGGTAATCATACCTATGTCACTACCTCTCCCCTTCCTCCCCCGTTGCCCTCCCTACCTCTCACCTTCCTCCCCTGTCACCCCAGAGCACATATGGACAAAGCCTGGCCATCACTAGCAGTGGGGGCCTCCTCGTACCCATCCACGAAGGATCAACAAGGGTCGTCTTCTCCTAGTCGGGTTGTGGTACGGCCAAGCACCATGAATCGGTGGATCCTTGATACATGTATTTTGCATCATCATAATAGACACATATATGATTAGTTTAGAATATTATTTGCATGATTCTACCTTTGTTTATGCATTTTTAGATGATTTTCAAGACTTTCCTACAAAGTTCCCTTCTTTGATATTTAATTTATGGGAGGCAAAAAACCTCCTTTCTCATATTTTTGTTATTTCAGGGACCTTCTAGACATTAATAAATCGAAGGAAAAAAAAATACCTGGGGCAGTTTTTCACTTAGAGAACGATAACTGGGCGAAAGAATCAAGCATGGAATGGCACAAAAGCCAAAAGAGACTAGGTGGCGCGCCACCATGGCCCGTTTGACCCTCGAGCGTGATCTCGTACCCTCCTTTTTATAGATGTCTCTGTTTCACAAAAAAACTGCACCATATTTTCCCCACGATTTATAGAGGCGGTGGCGGAGGCGAAAGTCTTCTCCTACTCTGGGAAGGGCAGATCCTACTGCAACGGAGCCTCTGATGAGGGGGAAATCGACGCCATCATCATCACCAGTACTCCTTGGCATAGGGTGAGTCCTCTCCATCAACATCTCCATCAGCACCAACATCATCACCATTTCTATCTCCAAGATCCACCTTGTTCCCCTCATAGTTTGTGACTGATTGAACCCTAGATATTGTTTAAGTGCTATTTGCATGATTGTGATTGGCAACTTGTCTTTATTTTGTGGAGAGATTATATTTTCAGATTGTGTTGTAATCCATATGCCACTGATCCATATCATGTTTGACATTTGTGAGTAGATCCCCGTGTTATTGAGGGCATGGTGAATTGACAATGATTCCTATATAATATGCAATGAGTATTTGGTCAAGTTTTTATCTTTTATGTTGTTCTATGATGGTGATGTGCGAACATCGACTGCACATCACTTCACCTATGGGATCATAGGGCTACACTTTAATGCAATGATGAGGGTTGGAAGAGACAAAATGATAGAAACCGCTTTCCAATGTTTAGAGTTACATTAGAGGGGATATATATTGGAGACCCATGAACTTACCGCTACGGTGGGACATTTATGTATTAATGATTCCTATGTTTGCACAGGAAAATGGTTATAGGACCCATCATAAGGGGTGTATTTTGCTCATATCTATGGCTGCACCTAAACTAGGCTCCGCCCTAAGAGAACTAAACTTGACAAGATATCCACCATATTGTGTAGAAATCTTTGTGCTAAGTAAATCCATGCCTCCCTCGAGAACACTTGTCATATATAAGTACACACTTGAGCTTGTCCTCTTGCTGCATAGAGTATTGGGCTTTCTCTTATTAAGAGCATCTATTTACTGCAATTTATGTTCAGCAATTTACATTACTGCAAACTACAAACCCAAATCACACAAATCAGTGCATCTTTTATTGTTTTACTTGTCAAACTTGCTAACCAATACCTTAAGATCCTCATGGGTTTGACAACCTTTTCTTAGTGAAAGGTACTACAATTGATCTCTTGCACTTTGGAGACATCACTCCACTAGCATGTCTGGAGGAGCTATGGCATGGTGGATCAACATATTGGTCTGCACTATGGAGGGACGATGGCTTCGACCCTGATCTCTAGGCGACAAGGAGGTGGACGACACGAGCTGCGGGATCACTGGTAGCTTTGACGACAATGATGTATGTGGATAGATCAAGATCCAATTAGATGGATATGGATTTGTGTAGCTGCTAGTGAAAGCCAAGATTGATGATGATGACGCCTGTTGGCATCGCTTTCCTTGTTGAAGGCATCGTTTTTGTAGCTCCATTTACTTGCTCGGGTGTTCTAAGGGAAACCCTAGATCCAGGTCTCTGTGATTGGATGTTGGTGACACTATGGTGTCTTTATCCCTACCGGGGACATCATCTTTGCAACACTAACTAACAGGAGTGGATAGGAGATGGAGAGGTGTTGATCCTATGGCATCAACGGCGATGAGTTTCAGCGGCATGGCGCAAGAGGGTCTTCGCGTCAAAAGCATGATGGTGGATAGGTCTTCGCGTCAAAAGCATGATGGTGGACATGACTCACAAAGTCAATGTATTGATCCCTATTCTGAAGACAGGTCTTCAGAAGATGGCAGTGTTCACTTATGGAGTGTGTGCGCTGAGGGTCTAACGAACCGGTTTGTGCTCCCGGCTCGCCGCTGGGCTGTTGGGTGATGCCTCCGACTTTATGATGATGTATGTAGGTTTGAGGTCAGGTGTGAGACCCCCGAGATCAGGGTTATACAAAACCCAGACCTTAGTCTGACATAAGCATAACCTGAAACTTGAGAGTGAACAGTGAGAGAATTGATAACACAATAGTGACCCTACGACACAAAAATTATTACAGCAAGCTCATAACTGAGAAGAGAATCAAAATATTACAAACAAAGGTCACTGACCACATACATCAAACAACAGAAGGCAAATTATGCTATTAAGTATAGCAAACTTAACAAATTGCCAAAGAGGCCTGAAGCATAAAGGCGATGTCCCATTCCATAGACCCTAGACTTCCGCCTAGGAACCCCAAGCTGCTCACCGATGTCGATGCTGTAAAGAACTCTTCTTCTATGGTAACACTTACTCTGTAGCAAAAGTACCAACAAAGCAAGACTGAGTACAGGGTGTACTCGGCAAGACTTCTGACTGCTGGAGTTAATTTGCATAAAGCTATCTTTGTTTATAAAACAGGGAGGAGTAGAAGCTCGACTAATCAGAATATTTAAAAGGGGGTAAGAGAGCAATATCTCTAGCTTTGATCATCCTTTGATATCCACTGAATCTTTATCAGCTGAACCTACCAACTAGGATCACCCTTCGATCCCTAAGGAAGCATCCTTAAGCACACTTTACTTGCCAAGTTTTACGATTAGGTTCTAGTTCTCTATGATCATCACATCCGTTCCCAAGTCATCCATAACTATGGACACGGATTTTCGAAAAGATTAAAACCTTGTAGGGGTGTACAACTTTACCCACACGTACCAACCGACTCTTAGTGCCACAATTAATTTGCCCTCTTCCTTGGAAGGCCGTCAGAGGGTGGTTGACCATGACCTTTACCTTGCTTTTGCTAAGACCATGAGTCACGTCCTAAGGAGATGTCACCGTAATGGGTCAAGTCCCAAAGTCGGTTCCTAGGGATGTGCACAGGGATCAAGATTACGAAGGTTGTGACTTTCTTGTTCCCGACCACGTCCTACCTGTTATGAATGCACCTCTTTCACTGCCTTCATCAGAACATCCAAAGTGCATATGCCAAATAGAACACCCAAACTATGTGACTCATTAATCTACTAGGCAAGTTAGTTCGTCGAGGGGGTTTCTAGGCCCTCGTGTGGCTGCACTCTCGTCATGGTTCAAGAGGCAAAAACTCAGGTCCTAGTAGTGGCAAGTATGGGACTGTAAAAACCATAACCCTCTGTGTCCTCCCATACAAGCCTTAGCATGTTCAAGTTACATCTCTGATCATACCACGTCATCCTGTCAAACTAGGTTCCCTCGTTGCTCTGATTCATCAACCATATGGACCAACAGTAACAACTAAGCATGGCTAAGTACACCAGATATAACAGCTATAGCAATGCTCATAAACCCAAACCCTAGTTATGCTAGGAGAAGTGGATCATGGAATATAGGCTACAAAGGAAACATGCATTAGATAAGATACTCTATCTATCCATAGAAGACTTTAGAATCGTACACACATGACAAGAATTGAAATACTTTGAAACATAGGATTATATCACGTGTGGGGCAATGCTTGCCATTGCCTGTTGATAACCAATGAGCAGATATTCGTAAAACTTATACTTGAATTGATTACAGTTGGTCAAGTATTGATCTCCGATCTTTGATGGTGTTGATCTCTGACTTCGATCTCGGACTCGGTCTCGTATTCTACCGAAAAGAACTAAACATCGGAAAGAAAGGAAACAATCAACACATGGCATCAATGCAATGCTCAAACTAGTATGCTGATATCACAAGTTAAAGGTTGTTGAAATATAACCCTAAACATGGTCATCAATTTAGTTGGGGTCGAAACGCTCTAAAGATGACATTTCTAGAAGAACCCAAAATGCACCTATGGGGTTGCTATTGTTATTCTAACAACTTATTAATTGAGGTTGTTTAACAATACATTATTATAGTTTTAAAAGGTAGATATCATTTTTTTAACACTTTGATATATTATTTACATTTTTCTAAATTACAGATCAAAAGTTATGAATTTTACAATATTTAAGCATTTTCTGTTATTTCTGAAAATATTTGAAACCTTTACTGCATCATCATGACACAGGGCTAACGTCATAAATGGGGAGGGGATTGTACTAAGGCTGGGGCTAGCCTCAATCACTGACGACTGGGCCCCTTTAGCCACCTCAGCATGCTGCCCTGGAGAACCATGCCAGTGCCATGCTGGCGACATGCGGGCACCACGTCGATGCCACATAGGCGCCACGCAGGACTCGCCAGAGAACACATCGGGTGGCGGTGGCTAGTGGCGCTAGATGGCGAGCGGAGCTGCGCCGCGTTTGAACGAGCAGAGCGCTCGGAGGCTAACGGTGGTCACGCCACCCCTTATCGGTCATCAGAGCCACGGTGAGCTCCGACACAGGCGCGATAAAGAGCGAGAGGGAAAGGAAGAAGGGGTGGTTGAGCACCCTGAGCTCACTAGGAGTGCGTTGGGGTAGTCGGCATGGACAGACAAGGTCTTAAGCGACGACAATGGCAGCGACGACGCTTGGACAAAGGCGAATAAGAAGACATTGATTCCGGTGATTCGTTGCTCCCCAGCAAGCACGGTTCGACGGGAAGAACTAGGATGGCGAGTCGGAACTTCCAACAACCTCGGTTGGATCTAGGGAGGCCTGGGACGGCGGGGCACCATCAAACTCCGAAGCTAGGGTTTCAGGTCAAATTGGGAACGCGTGAGAGAGAGAGAGGTCGTCCGGGGGAGGATAGGGACAAGGTAGAGGCGTGCGCGGTGGTCTTATCCTCCTCTAGAGCGGTAGCGGGCATCTTGGCGTGGCTGACAGCGAGGTGCGACATCGGGCGGCGTCGAAGGCGACACCAAGCAGCTTCGGATCAAGGAGGAACACGACGAACCGGTAAGCTGGGTCGGGCTTTTGTTGGGCCGGCTAGTGGGCTACGAGAAAGGTTCAGGGAAGGAAAGAGAGAGAGTAGGCTGCAGCATGTGAAGCTATTCGTCTTATTTTTTCTCTGAAACTGTTTTCTATTTATTTCTCCTTTTCGATTTTGTAAATTCACTTCCAAACTGATTTTGAACAATTCAAAATATCGAAGAGGTTGTGTATCCATTTCTTGCATGCATTTTAAAGTAGATGATGCTCATGATGCACAAGTCAAATCCTAATTACTATTTAATAAAACTAGGGTTGTTACACCAGGGCAATGTGTCCAACTGGCCACCCCTTTATCAAGGTTGTAGGTATTGCGACAACTCTTGTTAGTGAGGTGGCTTCGTATTGAGCTTTGTATTTTTGTAAGCCTATAATGGATAATAAATAAAAAAGGTTATGTGCATAGTTTGATACAGAGGCCGGCCTATCACCTCTCTTTCGAAAAAATGCAAGATTGCCTATTTTACTATCTCCCACATTTTAGAACATTCTAAATTCCAATTAGCATCCAAATATGTATCTATAGCAGCATAAACGAGCTAATGATTATAAAATCACACTCATTACAAAGTGTTTTTGAATACGAATATGCTAGTGTCTATTTTGTGTAACGTAAGTTACATAGTACTACTCCCTCCGATCCAAATTAATTGACTTCGATTTGTCTAGATTTGGATGTATCTAGACATGTTTTAGTGCTAGATACATCCAAATGTAGACAAATCCAAGTCAATTAATTTGGGTTGGAGGGAGTATTTGGATTTTTAAAATAAAAAAAAATTAAACAGTCAATTTATAAATTTTATTTTGCAACGGATGTTGCAACATCTTTCTGAATGATGATTATGTCTGTAATTACCAACATGTAACAGCTCAGCTCTCAAATTCAGAAAGATTACATTGTTGTCTCCTGTGTTGTGCTACTGCACGGGATATCTCATTTCTGTCCTAGCTGTTATTTGTTCTGTATTTTCTGAAGTTAAAATTTAGAACTGCAAGTGCAAGACTGTTAACTGTATAACTCCTATCCCAAAGGACCCAATAAATAAATAAAATAAAATGCACATTCTGAGGATGGATAGTTGCAAGTTGAACCATCACAAGGCTGACCATGGCCTGTCCTCACTCCTCACCCTTTTCGCACCAGATGCTCCGCGTCGCCGAGCTCCACCTCCCCCAGGCTTTCCCCCTCACCGTCCCCGAAGAGCAGCTCGATCTCTTCCAACGTCTTGCCCTTCGTCTCCGGCACAAACCTGTACACGAAGACCACAGACAGCGCCGAGATGGCCGCGAACACGGAGAAAGCGCCCGCGACGGAGAGAGCGCGGCTCACGGACAGGAATGACATAGCCACGGTGCCGCTGGTCACCCGGTTCACAGCCGCGCCGAGCGCAGCCGCCTGTGATCGCAGCCGCAGCGGGAAGATCTCCGAGCTCGTCACCCAGCACACCGGCCCTATCCCCACCGAGAAGAAGGCGACGTCGCCGCAGACCGCCACGACGGCGACGGCGACGCCAAGTGCCTTGGGCACCGCCCCGTGTGCCAGCAGCCAGAGCGTCGCCGCTAGGAGAACTAGGCAGACGGTCATGCCAACCGTGCTGACATACAACAGCGGCTTCCGGCCAACGCGGTCGATGAGCACGATGGCGAGCGCGATGAACACCGTCTTGAAGAACCCGACGGCGACCGTGGCGAGAAGGAGCTGGCTCTCGGTGGTGACGCCCGCGTCCCGGAAGATCGTCGGGCTGTAGTACACGAGCGCGTCGATTCCGGTGATCTGCTGGAAGCATTGGATGTCGAGCCCGGTGACAAGCATCCGCCGGATCGTCGGCGAGGGCCTCGTGAGCTCCCGCCACACTGTCTGGCCGGAACCCGTCGCGGCTGCGGCCGCCGCCTCGATCTCCGCGAGCCTCTCGTCGGCCTCCTCCTCGCTGTCGGTCACCTTGAGAAGCACGGCGCGCGCCTCGCCGGCCCTGCCTTGCACGACCAGCCACCGCGGCGACTCCGGGATCACGAGGAGCGCGAAGACGATGGAGACCGACGGGACGATGCCGACGGCGAGCATGACGCGCCAGTTGATATGGTCAGGCAGGCCCGAGAATACGTAGTTGGAGATGTACCCGAGGAGTATCCCGAGGTTGATGAAGATCTCCGGGAAGGAGGTGAATGAGCCCCGGGAGGCCGCGGGGGAGATCTCGGCGATGTAGACAGGCGCGATCATGACGCCGAAGCCGATGCCGACGCCGGCGAGCAGCCTGCCGGCCATGAGGACGCGGAAGGAGGGCGCCAGGGTCATGACGGCGGCCCCCGCCTGGAAGACGACGGCGGCGAGGCCGAGGGTGCGCTTGCGGCCGACGGCATCGGAGGTGCGGCCCCCCGCGAGGCTGCCGAGGAGGGAGACGAAGCTGAGGCAGCCGACGAGAACCTCCTGCTGCACCTCCGTGATGTGGAGGTCCCTCTGGATGAACAAAATGCACCCACTCATTACTCCGACATCTGAGACAGAGAGATGAAATCAAGTCAACGATGCTATTAACCAGTAAACAAGTCAACGCGATTCATTGATCACTTGTTAGAACTAATTATCCATATGACCATATGCCCTGCACGATCGTCAAACTCACACGGAAACCAAAATGAAATCTGCGTCACGAATTCTATCGACGGCGACGGCTAGCGCTGCCGGTGCCGGAGATGCGGCCGGAGGAGGGAGGACGTACCGTATCCCAGGAGCACAGAGTTGAGGGAGGCGAAGACGGAGCAGGCGAAGACGTATCTCGTGCTGCTGCTGCGGCTCCGGCCGACACGGACAGCCCCGCCGGACTCATGCTCCTCCGGCGGGGGCACGACGTCATCCATGCGTACATACTTGTTCTTCCGGCCGAAGAATCCCGGTAAGCTGGGCAAGTTGCTGCCGCCGTTGGGCGCCGCCGGCTCGGCGCCCAGGAGCCCCATGGTTCACCGTCCGTGCTCCAAGCGTCTTAGTCGCTCTCGGTCCCCCGGTAAGATCTGGGCAAGAAAGAAGAGACGGGGAAGGAGGGGGAGACGAGACGGCTTGCATTTTTAGACGTTCTTCGTGTACTTTTGGCGACCTGCAGGCACGCGATTTGGTCGTCGTTCAACTCCAAGGCGTCGCCGCGTCGGGACTCTGGAGCAGCAGCATTTTTCAAATGGACATCTTCCCTACGAGCCCTTTGACTCCTGTGCTAATCTCTAAACAGGACTATAGATTCCACAGAGTTTGTCTACGTCTCAGTTGATTGAGATTTTCTTAAGTATAAATCAACGGAGAAAAGTGCAACCGTAATTAAAAGACTGCCAACAAAGTGTAACTAAAATTAGTTGCACTTTTTTTAACAGATCAGTTGCACTTTTTTTTTAGGTACTGAGATTTAAGAAAATCTTAGTTGACTGAGAAATACCAAAATTGAAAAGAAAATCACAATGCGCATGATACTTGGGTCTTTCTGCAACTTTTATTCGAACAAAGACACTGCAACATGAAGATTGGAAAGGCAAACAAATTTGAACTCAGGCGCTGAATACATACTCCAACTTATGTTCAATACACGAACTATAGGTTTTGGGGATATTTTTGTTGTTTCGCACCTTGCTCCTACTACTATCTTATTTTGGCCATTTCCACTTTTGCTTTCGTGCCTTGTTGTTGGGCCCCAAAATAATGCAGAATGACAAGTACAAGATGGATGCAAGTCTTGTAACGGGAGAGGGCTCGTGCGGCTGATCTCCATGGGCGTGGGGTACGGCTTCAGCGGGTCTTGGATCTCGCGGAGGAGCGGATGGAGGACGGATGCGGACGTACGCGGGCAGCGGTGGCCGTCGGCGGCACGGCGTTGTGCTGGCGGCAGAGGCGGGACATGCCGTTCTGGACCCGATCTGGGCCCGATCTCGGTACTATGTGGTGCCTGCCGGCCATGCGGCTTTCTGCCCCTGTTTTGGCATCTCAAGTTCGTCTTCTTCTCCGCTGCCGGCCGGTGGCGTGGGGGCTGTTGGCGCGGCTTTGAATAAAGGTGGTGGTCCTTGGATTTCTCTGTCGCCATGATGAAGAATTGCCTGTCACCGATCTTCATTGATCTTGGGTGGACTACCGAGTTCTGGAAGACTCCACCGGTGAATTCTAAATGGACGACATGACTAGAGTTTGCCGGTACGGACGGTGTTTCGGTCATGCGCAACCATGTTTTTTGCTGGCTGTTTGGTTTTAGAGGGGGCGTTGTGAAGCTCTGCAGTCTGTTGCCATCATGGTACATGCCTTGATTCCACGTTGAAGTCAGACGCGGAGAATGGCAGGGAAGCCGGGAACTGAAGACTGGCAATAATGGAAGTTTGAGTCCTGATGGTGTAGGGATTCCGGCTTGGTGTTTTGTGACTTGGAGCAGCGGAAGTGGCAAGTGGTTCTTGGAGGCATTGCTTTTGAAGTTGTTGGATTTCTAGTGTTGTTTTGGTGGTGTTTGGTCCGCGATTTCAAGGAACTAATCACTGTAGCAGGACTTTTCTTTTATGTATTTCTTCATTCTTTTTTTTGGTTGTGTGCATCCGTAATGCCAATAGGGTAATGCGTTGTTGCAGAGGCTGAGTGTAATTGGTATCTCCTGATATTAATATATACTCATTTCCAAAAAAAAGGTACCCGAGGAAAAAAACTCCCCTGGAATAAGCCTTCTATCAAGGACTTTCAGTAACCCTCAAAAAAATCAAGGACTTTCAGTTGGATTTGGGAATCAAAAGGATCAGATTTTGAGATTTCAATGGAATGGATGAGTGCCAACCAAAAACGACACACACGGAAAATAGACACATATATAAGAGTTGTCATTTTCTGTTGATTATTCATATGAGAAGTTCATGTATCATCTATGAGACGGACAGACATATCACAACAAAACCTGCCAAATTGTATAAAAATTGTAAAAAATGGTACTCTCTCCGATCCATAATAACCTTCACCGTTTTGTTGGGTATCCTCCTCATGTGTGATGTGAGAAGATGGCCTTATGAAACCTTTCAGGTGACCCAAAAAGCTCCAAGAGCCCACCAACCTTTAGGGTTATGACTAATGGTCATTTTAGACATTGCATATGAGGGAAGGGGGAAGTTAAGCCTCCCATCTAGCCACCATAAGGCTGAGTGACAAAAATCCAGGTTAGCCTCCATTGGAGAAGAAAACCAAGAGAGAAGGGAAAGGGAAGAAGCTGAATCAAGCACCGGACTTTGCCCATAAGGTCATGACGTCCATATCCACTACCTTGTCTCCTTCAAGTTGTGGTTCCACCATCTTTGGTGAGATTGCTCCGATCCCTAGCTCTTATGCCCCAAGTCTTGATGTATGAGATTCTCTAGTGCTCTCTGGAGAAAAACAAGTTATATCCCCATTTGATAATAGTGGAAGAAGATTTGGGTGGCTTCGGCCGTGGTTTTTCCTCTCAAGTTGAGAGGTTTTCCACGTAAAAAGGATTGGTGTCCCTGTGTGTTGATTATCTTGTTGCTGCTCCAATGTGCTGAGAGCATATAGGACTTGTCATGCCTACCTGCAGATTTCAGCCACTGTGTGTGAGAGCACACAGGACTTGTCCTTGGTTGGGATAGAATCTGTTTCCTCCATATATGTTCAATGCATATGTTTCCTTCTGTGATTGAGCAATGATCCGTGGATTTAGTACATGAGTGGATCTGAAGTTTACATCTTATTCCGCTGCGTATTTTCATATCATGTTTGAGTATGTTAATTCCGAAATAAAGTGGTATCAGAGCACAAGGTTTGCTCTAAGGTTGCCGCTAGCATGCAATGGCTTTGGAAGAAGGCGCAACCACAAGTGGCATCATAAAACTTGATTCTTACAATTTCTCATTATGGAAGCCCGAGATGGAAGACATCGTTTATTGCAAGGATTCGTATGAGCCAATTGTGAAAGAAAAAATACTGGCATCCTGTGTCATGGAAGAAGAATGGAGAGTGCTGAACAGAAAAGCAGTAGGTATGATTCATTTGTACATCAACCACAATATATTCCACCATGTTGCAAACGACACAAATGCGTATGAGATGTGGCAGAAGTTGGAGTCAATGTATGAGAGGAAGGCAGCTATGAACAAGGCCTTGGTAATCAAAATACTAGCCAAGCTTGAGTACCGGGATGGTAGCAGTGTTATTGAACACTTGAATGTCTTCCAGTGCCATATAAATCAACTCTTTGTCATGAAGATCAACTTCGAGGATGAGGTGCAAGCATTGTTGCTGCTGAGTTCCATGCCTGATAGTTGGAACACGCTTGTTGTGTCGGTTAGAAATTCAGCTCCGGGTGGGAAGTTGACGTTAGAGATGGTGAAGAACAACATACTGAATGAAGAAGCTACAGAGAGAGAAAAAAGGCGATGTTGCCTCTTCTGATGCCTATGTGGCCGAATCCCATGGCAAGAATGACAAGCGTGGATGTGGCCAAGGCAAATCTCAGCATGGAAAAGACCAGAAGTCCAGGGGGAGATCAAAGTCAAGACAAAGATCAGGTGCTACTTGCTATTATTGTGGCAAGCTGGGACACAAGAAGAGCGATTGAAGAAAATACAAAAGAGATCTGCTAGAGGGAAAAGTAGAGAAGAAGGCCGAGCAAAAGGGCAAGAATGGTGCCACCATGACTGCAGAATGTGAGCAAGGTGAAGATTACCTAGTCATTGAATATGAAGAATGCTATAGTATTGTTCGTGATGATGCCATGAGTTGGGTTGTGGATTCAGGTGCGTCCTTCTATATTACATAACACAAGGAGTATTTCACGTCCTATACGAGCGGCATTACTGGCCAGGTAAGGATGGGGAATAGTGGTGCATCGACTATTGTTGGCAAGGGCACTATATGCATTGATAAAAACACAGGCTGCAGGTTGGTGCTCAATAACGTGAGACATGTTCCCAACATACGACTGCATTTGTTGTTAGTTGGAAAGCTTGATGACATTCGCCATGGAAGTTATTTTGGTGATGCAAAATGGAAACTCACCAAAGGCACTTTGATTGTGGCTCGAGGAAGCAAGCAAGGCTGTCTCTATGTGACTAAAACCAAGCTATGCAATGATGTGCTGAACATCGCCGAGAATGACACTTCGATTGAGTTGTGGCACAAGAGGCTTGGGCACATGACTGAGAAGGGCATGAAGACCCTTGCTCGCAAGAATTACCTCCCTGAGTTGAAAGGTATAACCTTGAAACCCTGTGAACATTGTTTTGCTAGCAAACAACATAGGGTTAAATTTTGTACACGCCCGCTGCATCATGCGGAGAATGTTCTTGATATTATGCACACTGATGTTTTCTCCATGACCCAAAAATCCCTTGGTGGAGCATTATACTTTGTGACATTCATTGATGACCATTTCAGGAAGATATTTCTCTATGCATTGAGAAACAAGTGGCAGGTGCTCGACGTCTTCAAGGAATTCCATGCCAAGGTTGAGAGAGAAACTGGCAGGAAATTGAAGTGCGTGAGATCAGAGAATGGTGGTAAATATCGTGGTCCCTTTGAGAGGTATTACAAAAAGTTTGGCATCAGGCTTGAGAATTCTCCACCAAAGACATCCCAGCTCAATGGACTTGCAGAGAGAATGAACATGACTCTTACGAAGAGGGTCATGGCTATGTTCTCTCATGCAATGTTACCTAATTCCTTTTGGGCTGAAGCTTTGAATCATGCTATGTATGTACTAAACCTGTCCCACTCAGTTTCTCTTGCAGGTGATATTCCTCAGATAGTTTGTTCAGGGAAGGAAGTGCATACAAGCAATTGAAGGTCTTTGGGTGCAAGGAATTTGTGCACGTCCCTAGGGATGAGAGATCCAAGATTCATATCAAGACAAAATAGTGCATCTATCTCAGTAGTCCAAGTGATGAATTTGGATATAGACTGTGGGATCCAATCAAGAAGAAGACATGTAGAACCCGAGATGTGGTTTTAATTGAAGATGAAACAATACAAGATATTGGGAAACCGGTGAAGCCGAAGGCCACCACACCTTAGGTTAACTTGGATCTAGTTAACCCTCCGCTCGTGTATTGGTACGTCCATTTTGCATCACTATTCTATATCTTAATTCACTATTATTCATTGATATATTTCGTATTGAGAGGTGATACTTATGTTATTTCATCTATTTTTGCATGGTTGATGACTTTTGGAGCATGGACCGCTGCAGTCAGGATTCTGATGGAAAAGGTGCTGTTTGGAGGCAAAATTCGCGAAGATCAGAAAATTCGGGAAAATATACGGAAAATCCTATTTTCTCAGAAGACTAAGGATGCCAGAAGATGGAGTGGAGATGGGCCACAGGGGGCCCACACCACCCCCTGGCGCGGGCAGCCCTAGGCCACGCCAGCATGTGGTGTGGCCACCCTAGCCCACTCCAGCCTCTCCCCTCTGGCGTATATCATCCTCCCTAAACCCTAAGACTCGGGGAGCGACCATAGAAAGATTCCGCCGCCTCTGCGGGGCGGAAAACACCGAGAGAGAAAGATCTCTCCCGCAGACAGATTTCTGCTGGGAGAATTCCTTCCCGGAGAGGGGAGATCGTCGCCATCAACACCACCATCAAGCTGGACTTCATCGGGATCATCATCATCACCACCACCATCATCACCCTCATCACCATCTCCATATTGCTGTAACAATTGTGTTGAATCTTGCATTAGTTCATAGGGGAAACTTTCTCGGTGTTGATTACTCTTTGTAGTTGATGTTATTGAGTGAACCGTTGAATTATTGTTTATGTTCAGATTGTTATACATCATTATTCCATCTCTGATCATGATCCATATGATGTCTCATGAGTAGTTCGTTTTGTTCTTGAGGACATGGGAGAAGTCATGTTGTTAGTAGTGGAGTTGTGTTGAGAAAGATTCAATAGTTTGTTATTTAAGTTGTGGTGTACTTCTTCTAGTGGTGTCATGTGAACGTCGACTACATGACACTTCACCTATATGGGCCTAGGGGAATGCATTGTGTATTTGGCTACTAATCGTAGGGGTTGCCGGAGTGACAGAAACCTGAACCCCTATTAGGAAACCATTGCACAAGGGACGTAAGGGTCTTAGAGTTTAAAGTTGTGGTTAGGTTTCTACCTTAATTACTTTCTTGTACTTACGGATGTTTGCAAGGAGTATAATCACAAGTATGTATTAGTCCTAGGAAGGTCGGTACATTAGCACAGGTTCACCCACACAACACTTAGCAAGCTAAAGAAGATTAATCAACTATATGAAGCGAAAGCACTTGACAGTCTTCCCATGTGTCCTCGAGAACGTTTGGTCATCTTAAGTAGTACAACCGGATTGTCCTTTGCTGCATAAAGGATTGGGCCACTTGCTGTATTTATTCTTACTGTCTTTTATTTACTTGTACTTTGTTTACTTGCTTTATCGAAAACCCCTAAAAATCCGTTTGCTAAGTATTTGCAGAGAATTGTTGATCCATACCACTAGCCAGCACCTTCTGCTCCTCGTTGGGTTCGACACTCTTACTTATCGAAAATACTGCGATACACCCTCTATACTTGTGGGTCATCAAGACTATTTTCTGGCGCCGTTGCCGGGGAGTGAAGCGCTATTGGAGAGTGGAACTGGTAAAGGAAACTTCTACTGTGAGTATTGTTTACTTCTACTAGTTGCTTTATTTTCGTTATGGATAATTCGATGAGTTTCTTATTTGGTAATGCTACTACCACTTCTAAGGTAGTAGATAAGCCACCACCTACTGAGAATGATGTTTTTAAAATACCTACAAGAATTATAGATCGTGTTATGGATAACTACTATGTTGGGGATGGAACTGTCCATCTCGATGATCATTTACTCTTTATACACGAATTATGCGGGTTGTTCAAGTGTGCAGGTATTACTAGAGATCAAGTTAAGAAGAAGTTATTCTCATTATCGTTGAAAGGAAGAGCTGAGGAATGGTATAAGCTACTGAAGAATGGTCAAGCTCTAGAATGGGAGGAAATAGTGCCTCTCTTTTATTCAAAGTTTTATCCTCCTAGTGAGATTCATAAATATCAGAATCAAATATACAACTTTTGGCCTCTTGATGGAGAGAGTACAGCTCAAGCTTGGGGGAGATTGAAGTTACTAATGCTCAAATGTCCCATTCATGAGCTCCCCAAAAATATTATTATCAATAACTTTTATGCAAGGCTCCCTCTACATGACAAGGATTTATTGGATGCTTCTTGTGCTGGATCATTCACTCGTATGGAAGAAGAAGCTAAATGGGATCTTCTGGACCGTATTCAAGACAATGCTGAAGCTTGGGAGAATGAGAAAGGTAGAAAGTCAGGTATAAATTATGATTATGAATGCATTGAATCTTTTATGGGAACTGATGACTTTCAAAATATTAAAAATGCTTATGGTCTAGACTCTCAAGCTATTGCTTCTTATTTTAAGGCTTTTGCTTCCTAAATTGAAGTGCCTAAAAAGAAGTGGAATAAGTATCATGAACCCTATAAAGATGTTGCTAAGAGTGTTCATGCATGAAATACTGAAGTTTATACTGCTAATCATGTTTTACCTAAACCTTACATTGAGAAAATGCCTTTCCGAGTTAAGATAAAGGAACATTCTATGATAGCTAGTATGGTTAATGAAAGTACAAATAAAGCCGTTGAACCTAATAAACAAATGGTTGATGAAACTATAATAGCAAATGTGAAAGACTTTGTTACTGAATATGAAAAAGAGGGACATACTATCCTTTGTAAGGATACCTCTAATATTGTTTCACAAAGTAGTGTTATGAGAGCTAGTATTCCTATGTTTTATGTTAGAATAAGCAACCATTGCTACGATGGTCCTTGTGATAGCTATATTGTTAAGTTTATGCATGACACTGAAAGTTACTATGAAAGATGGAAAAGTGTTCATATGCATCTCAATAATATCAAGTTTTCTTGTTTTATGCTGAAAGTTTTTATGTTGCACTTCTTTTGCCTTCTTATGCTTGTAGCCTCGGGTTTCAACAACTTGTTTGTTTACAAAATCCCCTTGCATAGGAAGTGGGTTATACTTAAATATGTGTGTGTGTTTTGCTTCTTAATGCTCTCTTTCACTTCAATTCATATTCCTGAGTGAGCATCTCCAAAATTATCATGCCCATCTTAATGGCTATAAAGAAAGAGCTTTTTGGGAGACAACCCAATTTGTTTTTGCTTTCAGTTTGTTTTTGTTTCTTTGAGTCTTGGAAGTTATTACTTCGGTAATAACCGCTCCTTATCTGTTTTGTTTGGTTTTTGTGTCAAGATCAACCTCTAATGAGAGAGAAGTAAGATTTCGGGAAGTTGCTGTCCCGAAATAGATTTTTGTGCTTCACCGTAAAAATTCGTGAGAGATCTCTGTATGTCGGATTGAGTTGTAATTTTTTGTTCTTCTGTCCTAGGTTGTTATTTAACTTTCATTAGTTTTGAACTTTTTGATTTGAGCAGCAGAAGATTTTCGAAAAAATTGATCTTTACCTGCTGGTTTGTTTTGACAGACTTTGCCACTCTTGCATTTGCTTCTTTATTCGATTTCCTTTTTGAATTCTTTTTGGGTTTTCGGAAGGATTTGCTACAGTAGCTTATGTTTTGATGGTTTTCAGTTGAATTTGGACTCAAAAGGTTTTATCACTTCACTTATACTAATGTTGCTAATAAGAACCGTGCGAAGTTTTGTGTGAAAGAAATTTCCAGGAAGTGGAGATAATGGTGTAATAAGGAAGACAAAGGTTTTATGACTCAAGTAATAAGTGTATGAAGATGAAGATATTGATGTTATTCAAGTGGTGACTCCGGAAGAATCTACTAGATACCAAATTCAGAGACCTGCAGAGTCCATTTTCAAATAGGTAACAGTTCTTGTAAGAAAAGTTCCGCAAAAATACAATCCAACTATATTTTTGCAGTTTTCAGTCAACAAGGGAAGCTACGAAGTGAAAAAGGGACAGAAATGGAGCCAGGGTGGCTCACACCACCCTGTGGCGCGGGCCCTCCCCTCGCCGCGCCACCAGGTGTTGAGTCCCCCCCGGACTCCGCCTCCGACTCGTTTTCGCCCAGTACCTTCCTTTTGTTATGAAACTTCATAATATATAATCCCCCCGGATCTCCCGAGGTTCGTATATCGTATTTTCGTCGTGATTTTGTTTCGATCTGTTTCTGCCAGGTAGAGTCCCAGATTTGGAGCCACAATGTCTTCCTCTGGAACAGCCAAGGGAGATTCCTTAGAAGATATCATCAACCCATACATGAGAGAGTTGAAGATTCATCCCAAGGAGATGATGCTCGAAGATGGGGAGGTCTAGATAAAAGAGGTTCAAGGCCCTAAAGGTGAAGGAAGTCTGGAGGACAGGATGGAAGCACTGGAGCAAGAAGTCTTTAGGTACAAGAAGATGCTGGAGCGCGAAGTGGATATCATCCATAAGATTTGTTCCGAACTCATCGCCGAGCACCAAAAAGAGACTGCTAAACTCAAAGACGAAGTCCTCTCACTCTGCCAAACAACCAACGAACTGCAAGCACAGTTCTATGACATTCAAAATCAAAACTGTGAGTATGAGGCTAGATTTAAATGCATAAGTGTTGCTGCAAGTTTCAGGATGTTGGAAACCATGATGTCCTTTGTTGATGGGAAGTCCTTACCATGTAAGACGGACGAAGATGAGAGGATACCTCCACCACCAAAGGAGTAATTCGTCATCAGGTTTGGCATCCCCTTGGCTTGTTCCAAGCTTGGGGGAGTCCCGCGGTATCACATCACTATCTTCTATCTTTTTACCTTATTAGTAGAGTCATATCATGAATATATGAGTTATTATGTAGTATGGTTTGCATTATGGAAGTATCCCCTCTCTCGTTAGATATGTATCCCTTGGTGTGAGTTGCCGTTATGAGAACTTCTATCATTTACTCTTTTGCATAGCTTATATCAGTTTTCAATTCGTGGTTATATGATTGATCTTGTTGTTAGTATTGGTTTCACTTTGGGATCATTGAGTTAATTTATTTGGTTTTGGCAAACCTGGCTCGATCAGTAGCACACTATTTTTGAGAGTTGAATGAAAAAGATAGAAGTACTCTAGAGAAAAATAATTTCATCATCTTTCTTTCTTGATTTGCTCATAAGTTTAGTATTCTCTGGTTGAGATATTTTGTGCTTCCAAGGAAGATTGCATGTTTGTATTTATCTCTTGTATGTTTGTTTGTTTCCTTCAACTCTTATAGCCAAAAACCTGTATTGAGAGGGAATTCTTCTCATGCATCCACCTCCTTTAAACCAAAACCTTTGCCATTTGTGTCCACCATACCTACCTAGTAGCATTATTGCTATTCCAAGTAAATTCTTGTTTTATCTACCTCCCAAATTAAACTTGTTATGTGAAAATTAGTGACTAAAGCTCTCACGAACTTGATGGCACACTTTACTTTCTTGCACTTCATAAACTTGAACCATTGGGTCCTTCTTTGTTGCGTATATGCTTGCGCTTTATGAGTTGAAGTTAGCAGAACCATGTATCATGGGGACCGCTTTCAACACTTCATTTGGTACTTTGTTCCTGGTTGATATCATGTTCTTTTGCTTATGGATCCCGGCGGTGTGAAATAAAAGTGGAACTTGTAAGATCATGGAGTTTATATATGTGTTAGAGAAACACCTGGGCCGCTAGCCTAAGCCATGCCTAATCATGGTGGAAACTTGTAGCATAACTATAGTGAGCACTCTATGAAGCATCATCAATAAAAACCTATGCAAATAGCAAATAAAAAGATCGCTGAGATGCTCACTGTCTGCTTGCCTTGTCATTTTGATTATGGGATAGCTCTTGTGTCATGTTCAAGGGGTACCCCGTTGGTGGTTCTCAATGATACAAGTGTATTTACAATGACAAGAGCTTTCTCGTGACTGAAGTTGAGTAGCATGAGGTTCGGTACTCATAAGTAAGGGGCATGGGACTCCAATTTATAACTTGTCAAGCATATCCTCTTAGTTGTATCACTTTAACCTTAATCACCAAAAGATGCCTATGATAGGGGCAATGAGAGCTGAAAGCTAGTAAGTATCATAATTTTTGGGAGCTCTTTATGAGACTTGCAATCCCTGCTTCCCTCTGTGAAGGGCCTTTCTTTTACTTTGTAGTTGAGTCAGTAAACCTACTTCCCTTCCATCTCAACAAGTATTTTGAGTTGTTGTGTTTCATTCATTCATATGATGATTTATTCAATCATGTTTATTATGTTCCTTGTTTGCACATTGCTCTTATCTTGATGTTTACTACTTTGAAAGCTATCTTTGAAAACCAGCTATTTGTGAACTCTAGCAAATTATCAACTATTCTTCGACCAAGAGCTAAGTTTGCCATTACCAATTATGATTCACTTTATGTATCTTTATTGTGTTTCCTTTACTCATTACAAGTTGAGTTATATAATAGTGAGTTTTCTTCTATTATGATCTATGTATTTGATGAATGTGATGCTTCTTGTCCGTATTCTTTTATCGACTCTTCACTCCATAAACCTGAGGCCATGTTTATTGAGCTCAGTTTCGCTTGGGGACAAGCGAAGTCTAAGCTTGGGGGGAGTTGATACGTCCATTTTGCATCACTATTCTATGTCTTAATTCACTATTATTCATTGATATATTTCGTATTGAGAGGTGATACTTATGTTATTTGATCTATTTTTGCATGGTTGATGACTTTTGGAGCATGGACCGCTGCAGTCAGGATTCTGATGGAAAAGGTGTTGTTTGGAGGCAAAATTCGCGAAGATTAGTAAATTCGGGAAAATATACGGAAAATCCTATTTTTTCAGAAGACTAAGAATGCCAGAAGACGGAGTGGAGATGGGCCATAGGGGGCCCACACCACCCCCTGGCGCGGGCAGCCCTAGGCCACGCCAGCAGGTGGTGTGGCCACCCTGGCCCACTCCAGCATCTCCCCTCTAGCGTATATCATCCTCCCGAAACCCTAAGACTCAGGGAGCGACCACAAAAAGATTCCGCCGCCTCTGCGGGGCGGAAAACACCGAGAGAGAAAGATCTCTCCGGCAGACAGATTTCTGTCGGGGGAATTCCTTCCCGCAGAGGGGATATCATCGCCATCAACACCACCATCAAGCTGGACTTCATCGGGATCATCATCATCACCACCACCATCATCACCCTCATCACCATCTCCATATTGTTGTAACAATTGTGTTGAATCTTGCATTAGTTCATAGGGGAAACTTTCTCGGTGTTGATTACTCTTTGTAGTTGATGTTATTGAGTGAACCGTTGAATTATTGTTTATGTTCAGATTGTTATACATCATTATTCCATCTCTGATCATGATCCATATGATGTCTCATGAGTAGTTCGTTTTGTTCTTGAGGACATGGGAGAAGTCATGTTGTTAGTAGTGGAGTTGTGTTGAGAAAGATTCAATAGTTTGTTATTTAAGTTGTGGTGTACTTCTTCTAGTGGTGTCATGTGAACGTCGACTACATGACACTTCAACTATATGGGCCTAGGGGAATGCATTGTGTATTTGGCTACTAATCGTAGGGGTTGCCGGAGTGACAGAAACCTGAACCCCCATTAGGAAACCATTGCACAAGGGATGTAAGGGTCTTAGAGTTTAAAGTTGTGGTTAGGTTTCTACCTTAATTACTTTCTTGTACTTACGGATGTTTGCAAGGGGTATAATCACAAGTATGTGTTAGTCCTAGGAAGGTCGGTACATTAGCACAGGTTCACCCACACAACACTTAGCAAGCTAAAGAAGATTAATCAACTATATGAAGCGAAAGCACTTGACAGTGTTCCCATGTGTCCTCGAGAACATTTGGTCATCTTAAGTAATACAACTGGCTTGTCCTTTGCTGCATAAAGGATTGGGCCACTTGCTGCATTTATTCTTACTGTCTTTTATTTACTCGTACTTTGTTTACTTGCTTTATCGAAAACCCCTAAAAATCCGTTTGCTAAGTATTTGCAGAGAATTCCTGATCCATACCACTAGCCAACACCTTCTGCTCCTCGTTGGGTTCGACACTCTTACTTATCGAAAATACTGCGATACACCCCCTATACTTGTGGGTCATCATGCATCACAATCACGGGGGAGATGATGATGCTGAAGACAATGATGATGCAACTGAACAAGGCAGTACAAGTGAGGGACATGAACAACCATCTAATGAAGATGATGATGATCAAGGTGATGTTAATCTACCTGATTCCCCACCACTAGTGAAGCAGTTGAGGAGAAGTGGAAGATATCCAACACCTTCCACAAGGTATCCACCACATCAATATGTGTTGATGACTGATGCAAGTGAGCCCTCATGCTATGAGGAGGCAGTGTCTGATGAGCATACGAATGAATGGTTGGAAGCCATGCAGGATGAGATGAAATCCCTGTATGAGAATGACACCTTTGAGTTGGTGTATTTGCCAAAGGGCAAGAAAGTGCTCAAGAACAAGTGGGTGTACAAAGTGAAGACTGAAGAGCATATCTCACATCCAAGGACAAGGCTAGATTGGTTGTGAAAGGTTTCAGTCAGAAAAAGGGTATTGACTTTGATGAGATATTCTCTCTAGTGGTCAAAATGTCTTTAATCTAAGTTACGATAGGCATGCGTGCCACCATGGACTTGGAAATTGAGAAACTCGACGTGAAGATAGCATTCTTACATGCTGACCTAGAGGAGGATATATACATGGAGCAACCAAAAGGATTTGTGGTTGCAGGCAAGGAGAACCAAGTGTCCAGATTGAAGAATAGCTTGTCTAGCTTGAAACAAGCTCCTCGGTAGTGGTACAAGAAGTTCGAGTCATTTATGACTAATCTTGGATACCACAAAGCACAACCTAATCATTGTGTCGTTATGAAGAGTGATACGTCCATTTTGCATCACTATTCTATATCATAATTTACTATTATTCATTGATATATTTTATATTAAGAGATGATACTTATGTTATTTCATCTACTTTTGCATGGTTGATGACTTTTGGAGGATGGACCACTAAAGTTAGGATTCTGGTGGAAATGGCACTTTTTGGAGGCAAAATTCGTGAAGATCAGAAAATCCCAGAAAATATATGGAAAATCCTATTTTTCCAGAAGACGAAGGAAGCTAGAAGGGGGAGCGGAGATGGGGCACCGGGGGGCCACACCACCCCCTGGCACGAGCCACCCTAGGTCGCGCCACCAAGTGGTGTGGCTACCCTGTCACACCTTTGGCTCTTCTCTTTGGCGTATATAATCCTCCTGAAACCCTAAGACTTGGGGAGCGACCACAAAAAGGTTTCGCCGTCTCTACGAGGCGAAAACTATAGAAAGAGAAAGAGCTCTCCGGTAGGCGGAAATCTGCCAGGAAAATTCCTTCCCGAAGAGGGGAGATCGTCGCCATCAACACCGTCATTGAGCTGGACTTCATCGGGATCATCATCATCATCACCACCACCATCATTTCCACCAGCACCATCATCACCCCTCCATACCGTTGTAACAATTGGGTTGAATCTTGCATAGTTCTTAGGGGAAACTTTCCCGGTATTGATTACTCGTTGTAGTTGATGCTATTGAGTGGAACCATTGAATTATTGTTATGTTCAGATTGTTACTTATCATTATTTCATCTCTGATCTTGATCCACATGATGTCTCGTGAGTAGTTTGTTTAGTTCTTGAGGACATGGGAGAAGTCATGTTGTTAGTAGTGGAATTGTGTTGAGAAAGATTCAATGGTTTGCTATTTAAGTTGTGGTGTTATTCTTCTAGTGGTGTCATGTGAACATAGACTACATGATACTTCACCTTAAAGGGCCTAGGGGAATGCATTGTGTATTTGGCTAATAATCGCGGGGTTGCCGGAGTGACAGAAACCTGAACCCCCGTTAGGAAACCTTTGCACAAGGGAGTGTAGGATCTCAAAGTTTAAGGCTGTGGTTAGGTTTTTATATTAATTACTTTCTTGTAGTTGCAGATGCTTGCAAGGGGTATAATCACAAATATGTATTAGTCCTAGGAAGGGCAGTACATTAGCATAGCTTCACCCACACAACACTTATCAAACTAAAGAAGATTAATCAACTATATGAAGCGAAAACACTTAACGATATTCCCATGTGTCCTCGAGAACGTTTGGTCATCTTAAGTAATATAACCGGCTTGTCCTTTGCTAAAGAAAGGATTGGGCCACTTTCTGCAATTATTATTATTGTCTTTTATTTACTCGCACTTTATTTATCTGCATTATCAAAAAAAACTATGTTTGCTAATTTTTTACAGAGAATTCCTAATCCAAGCCGTCAACACCTTTTGCTCCTCGTTGGTTTTGATACTCTTACTTATAGAAAATAATGTGAAACACCTCCTATACTTGTGGGTCATCAAGACTATTTTCTGGCGCCATTGCCGGGGAGTGAAGCGCTATTAGAGAGTGGAACTGGTAAAGGAAACTTCTACTATGAGTATTGTTTATTTCTGTTAGTTACTTTATTTCAATATAGATAATTCACTTAGTTTCTTATTTCGTAATGCTACTACCACTGCTAAGGTAGTAGATGAACCTACACCTGCTGAAAATGATACTTTTAAGATACCTACAAGAATTATTGATCGTGTTATGGATAACTACTATTTTGGAGATGGAACTGTCCATCCCGGCGATCATTTGCTCTTTATACACGAATTATGCAGGTTGTTCAAGTGTGCAGGTATTACAACAGATCAAGTCAAGAAGAAGTTATTCTCATTATCACTAAAAGGAAGAGCTGAGGAATGATATAAGCTGCTGAAGAATGGTCAAGCTCTTGAATGGGAGGAAGTAGTACCTCTCTTTTATTCCAAATTTTATCCTCCTAGTGAGATTCATAAAGACCGGAATCAAATATACAACTTTTGGCTTCTTGATGGAGAGAGTACAGCACAAGCTTGGGGACTTTCTCTTCATGATAAGGATCTATTGGATGCTTCTTATGCTGGATCATTTACACGTATGGAAGAAGAAGCTAAATGGGATCTTCTAGAACGTATTCAAGACAATGCTGAAGCATGGGAGAATGATAAAGGAAGAAAGTCATGTATAAATTACGATTATGAATGCACTAAATCTTTTATGGGAACTGATCACTTTCATAATATTAGTAATGCTTATGGTCTTGATTCTCAAAGTATTGCAAATTATTTTAAGGCTTTTGCTTCTTATATTGAAATTCCTAAAAAGAAATGGAATAAGTATCATGAGCCATATAAAGATATTGCTAATTGTGTTCCTGCAAGAGATACTGAAGTTTATACTGCTAATCATATTTTACCTGAACCTTACATTGAGAAAATGCCTTTCCCAGTCAAGGTAAAGGAACATTCTATGATAGCTAGTATGGTTAATGAAAGTACAAATAAAGCTATTGAACCTGATGAACAAATAGCTGTTGAACCTATAATAGCAAATGTGAAAGACTTTGTCACTAAATATGTAGAAGATGGACACACTATCCTCTGTAAGGATATTCCTAATAGTGTTTCACAAAGTAGAGTTAGGAGAGCTAGTGTCCCTGTTTTTCTATTAAAAGTGGTGATCATTGCTACAATGGTTCATGTGATAGTCATATCGTTAAATTTATGCACGATATTGAAAGTTACTATGAGAGAGGGATATTTGTTCTTATTCATCTCAATAATATTAAGTTTCCTCGCTTTATGCTGAAAGTCTTTATGTTGCACTTGTTTTGCCTTCCTATGCAAGCAGCCTCTAGTTTCAAAAATTTATTTTCTTACAAAATTACCTTGCATAGGAAGTGGGTTGGACATAAACATGTGTACATTTGCTTCTAGATGCTCTCTTTTACTTCAATTCATATTCCCATCTTAATTGCTATAAAGAAAGAGCTTTTTGGGAGACAACCCAATATATTTTTGCTTTTAGTTTGTTTTTGTTTATTTGAGTCTTGGAAGTTATTGCTCTACAATAACCTCTCCTTATCCTTTTGTTTGGTTCTTGTGTCAAGATCAGCCTCTAATGAGAGAGAAGCGATATTTGGGGAAGTTGCTGTCCCAAAATAGATTTTTGTGCTTCACTATAAAAAAATCGTTAAAAATCCTAGAACATCATACGGATCTGTAATTTTTAGTGTGCATGCCTCAGGTTATTATTTAACTTTCGTTAGTTTTGCAATTTTTGATTTGAGCAACAGAAGATTTTCTAAAAAATTGATCTTTACTTGCTAGTCTGTTTTGACAGATTTTTGCCACTCTTGCATTTGCCTCTTAAATCGATTTCCTTTTTGAATTCCTTTTGTTCTTTCGGAAGGAGTTGCTACAGGAGCTTATGTTTTGATGGATTCCAATTAATACTAAACTTAAAGGTTTATTATCTTGCATGCACTAATGTTGCTAATGAGAATCGTGTGAAGTTTTGTGTGAAAGAAATTTCCAAGTTGTAGGAGAAAATGGTGTAACAAGTGGTGAATGGTTAGAGACTCAAGCACTATATTTTTGGAGATTCTTAAGATGAAGATATTGATGCTAATCAAATGGTGACTCCGATTTTTTATATCAAAGACCAAATTAAGGAACCTGTAGAGTCCATTTTCGAATAGGTAACAGTTCTAGTAAGAAAAGGTCCACGAAAAATCTGTCAATTTATATTTTTGCAGTTTTTATCTAACATGGAAAGCAACGAGTCGAAAGAGGGACGGAAACGGAGCCCGAGTGGCTCACACCACCCCGTGGTGCGGGCCCACCTAGTCGCGCCACCAGGGGGTGTGGCCACCCCGGAGCCCGTCTCCGACCCGTTTTCTCCCAGTACCTTCCTTTTGTTGTTAAACTTCATAGTATATAATCCCCCCGATCCCTCGAGGTTTGTATATCGTGTTCTCATCGTGTTTTCGTTTCGATCTGTTTCTGTCAGGAACTATTCTTAAAGTTTAGAGGCACAATGGTCTCCGCCAATGACAAGGGCAAGGAGCTTGCGGAAGATGATCTCCAAGACCTTGAGCAGGAGGAGGAGATCGAGAGTGAAGTAGAAGAGGAGGCAAAGGAAGACCAGCATCCACATACCAGCACAACCATTGCAAGTATTGGAGTGGTGGGAAATCCCACCAAGTTTAAAAGGACTGCACGGATGTCCACTAGAGGGAAGGTTCTGCGTCATTGCTTGGCTTCACGGTCACCTCCTCCATGCACCAAGAATCCCTTCCATGCCCTTATTCATGAGCAGCAATTCCAGAATATGCCCAAGAAAAAACTACCCTCCGATTGGGATATGCATCGTTCTAACCATGCAGGAAAAGAATACTTCCAGGAGGAAGAGTTGGGAAAGAATCGCAAGAGCTAGGATTCACAGCCCAACATGATCATGAACCACATTGAGCACAATTCGGAGTTGATTCGTACTCTCACCTTCGAGATTGAGGACTTGAGGGAATTGATTGAAAATCTCATCAAGAGAACACCACCACCACTGAAGGAGTAATTCGTCATCAGGTTTTGGCATCCCCTTGGTTTGTTCCAAGCTTGGGGGAGTGCCGCGGTATCACATCACTACCTTTTATCTTTTTTATCTTTTTAGTAGAGTCATATCATGAATAGAGAAGTTATCATATAGGATGGTTTGAATTATGGAAGTGTCTCTCCTCTAGTTAGTTACCTATGTATCCCTTGGTGTGAGTTGTCGTTATGGAATATTAATGAGAAGTTCTATCATTTACTATTTTTTACACATCTTATTTTAGTTTGCAATTTTCTGTTATATGATTGATCTTGTTGTTAGTATTGGTATCACTTTGGGATCATTAAGTAAATTTAGTTGGTTTTGGCAAACCTGGCTCGGTCAGTAGCAACACTATTTGAGAATTGAATGAAAAAGAGAAAAGTACTTTTAAGAAATATAATTTCATCATATTTCTTTCTTGATTGGCTCATAAGCTTAGTATTCTCTAGTTAAGATCTTTTGTGCTTCCAAGTAAGATTGCATGTTTGTTTTTATCACTTGTATGTTTGTTTGTTTCCTTCAACTCTTATGCTTGCTACCCAGCCTTGCTAGCCAAAAACCTGTACTGAGAGGGAATGCTTCTCGTGCATCGAATCCTTAAACCAAAACCTATGCCATTTCTGTCCACCATACCTACCTATTAGCAGTATTGCTATTCCAAGTAAATTCATGTTTTTATCTACCTTTCAAATTAAACTTGTTATGTGAAAATTAGTGATTAAAGCTCTCACGAACTTGATGGCACACTGTACATTCTTGCACTTAATAAACTTGAACCAGTGTGCCCATCTATGTTGCGTATATGCTTATGTTTTATAAGTTGTGAATTAGCAGAACCATGTTGCCATGGGGAACACTTTCAGCATTGCACTTTATTTAGTTGATATCATGTTCTTTTGCTTATGGATCCCGGCGGTGTGAAATGAAAGGGGAGCTTGTAAGGCTCATGGAGTTAGTATATGTGCTAGAGAAACGCTTGGGAGGCTAGTCTAAGCCATGCCTAATCATGGTGGAAACGTGCAGCATAAGCATAGTGAGAAATCTGTGAAACATCCTTAAAAAAAGGGAAAACCCTATGCAAAGAGCATATAAAAAGATCGCTGATATGCTCATTGTCTGCTTGCCTTGTCATTTTGATATGGGAAAGCTTCTGTATCATCGGGCAAGGGGTACCCCATTGGCGGTTCTTTATGATACACATGTACTTACAATGACAAGAACTTACTTGTGACTAAAGTTGAGTAGCATGAGGAATGGTACTCGTAAGCAAGGGGCATGAGATTTTCAGCTTATAACTTGTCAAGCATATCCTCATATTTGTTCACTTTAACCTTAATCACCTAAAGATGCTTATGATAGGGGTAATGAGAGCCGAAAGCTAATAAGTACCATAATTTTTGGAAGCTCTTTATGAAACTTGAAATACCTACTTCCCTCTGCGAAGGGCCTATCTTTTACTTTTTAGTTGACCAGTAAACCTATTCCTTTCTATCTCAAGCAAGTATTTCGAGTTGTTGTGTTTCAATCATTCATATGATGATTTATTCAATCATGTTTCTTATGTTCCTTGTTTTGCACATTACTCTTATCTTAGTGAATATTACTTTGAAAGCTATCATTGAAAACCCCATTATGGTCGAACTCCTGCAAATTGTTAACCGTTCTTTGACCAAGAACAAAGTTTGCCATTACCAATTATGATTTACTGTGTGTATCTTTATTGTGTTTCCTTTACCTATTCCAAGTTAAGTTATGTAATAGTGAGTTGTTTTCTATTATGATTTGTGTATTGATGAATGTGATGCTTCTTGTCCGTATTCTTTTAACGACACTTCACTCCATAAACCTGAGGTCATGTTTTTTGAGCTCAGTTTTCGCTTGGGGACAAGCGAAGTCTAAGCTTGGGGGAGTTGATACGTCCATTTTACATCACTATTCTATATCATAATTTACTGTTATTCATTGATATATTTCATATTACGAGATGATACTTATGTTATTTCATCTTCTTTTGCATGGTTGATGACTTTTGGAGGATGGACCACTAAAGTTAGGATTCTGGTGGAAAAGGCACTTTTTGGAGGCAAAATTCGTGAAGATCAGAAAATCCCCGAAAATATATGGAAAATCCTATTTTTCTAGAAGACGAAGGAAGCTAGAAGGGGGAGCGGAAATGGGCCACAGGGGGGCCACACCACCCCCTGGCACGGGCCACCCTAGGCCACACCACCAGGTGGTGTGGTCACCCTAGCCTACCTCTGGCTCTGCTCTTTGGCGTATATAATCCTTCCAAAATCCTAAGACTCAGGGAGCGACCACAGAAAGGTTCTGCCGCCTCTGCGAGGCGAAAACTATAGAGAGAGAAAGAGCTCTCTGGTAGGCAGAAATCTGTCAAGGGAAATTCCTCCCCAGAGAGGGGAGATCGTCGCCATCAACACCGTCATCAAGCTGGACTTCATCGGGATCATCATCATCACCATCATCATCTCCACCAGCACCATCATCACCACTCCATACCGCTGTAACAATTGGGTTGAATCTTGCATAGTTCTTAGGGGAAACTTTCCCGGTATTGATTACTCGTTGTAGTTGATGCTATTGAGTGGAACCATTAAATTATTGTTATGTCCAGATTGTTACTTATCATTATTTCATCTCTGATCTTGATTCATATGATGTCTCGTGAGTAGTTTGTTTAGTTCTTGAGGACATGGGAGAAGTCATGTTGTTAGTAGTGGAATTGTGTTGAGAAAGATTCAATGGTTTGATATTTAAGTTGTGGTGTTATTCTTCTAGTGGTGTCATGTGAACGTTGACTACATGATACTTCACCTTTAAGGGCCTAGAGGAATGCATTGTGTATTTGGCTACTAATCACAGGGTTGCTGGAGTGACAGAAACCTGAACCCCCGTTAGGAAATCTTTGCACAAAGGAGTGTAGGATCTCAAAGTTTAAGGTTGTGGTTAGGTTTTTATCTTAATTACTTTCTTGTAGTTGTGGATGCTTGCAAGGGGTATAATCACAAGTATGTATTAGTCCTAGGAAGGGCAGTACATTAGCATAGGTTCACCCACACAACACTTATCAAACTAAAGAAGATTAATCAACTATATGAAGCGAAAGCACTTGACGATATTCCCATTTGTCCTCGAGAACGTTTGGTCATCTTAAGTAATACAACCGGCTTGTCCTTTGCTAAACAAAGTATTGGACCACTTGCTACAATTATTATTATTGTCTTTTATTTACTTGCACTTTATTTATCTGCATTATAAAAAACCCTAAAAATCTGTTTGCTAAGTATTTATAGAGAATTCCTGATCCAAGCCACTCGTCAACACCTTCTGCTCCTCGTTGGGTTCGACACTCTTACTTATCGAAAATACTGCGATACACCCCCTATACTTGTGGGTCATCAAAGTGGTACGTCGAGGGTGACTTCATTATTCTCTTGCTATATATCGATGACATGTTGATTGTTGGAAATGGCACAAAGAGGATTGCTCTCATCAAGAAGGTATTGAGTAAATATTTTGCCATGAAGGATTAAGGACCAGCTAAGCAAATACTTGGCATGAAAATCTCTCGTGATAGATCGAAGAAGCTGCTTTGGCTCTCACAGGAATGATACATTGAGAAGGTATTTCAAAGGTTTAACATGCAAGACGCAAAGTCTATTACCTCTCCACTTGCAGGCCATCACAAACTAAGTTCAGAACAATGTCCTAGCAGCAAGAAGGAGAAAGAAGAAATGAGTAAAGTACCTTACCAATCTACCATGGCAGTTTGATGTATGCCATGGTATGCATTAGGCATGATATTGCCTATGCAGTTGGAGTTGTTAGCCGGTTCATGGCAAATCCACCGGAAGCTCACTGGAATGCAGTGAAGTGGATTCTTAGGTATCTCAAAGGTACTTCTAGACTGGGCTTATGCTTTAGAAGCGGTGATCCTGTATTGCAAGGCCATATAGATGTAGATTATGCTGGTGATGCGGATCTTAGGAAGTCTAACTCCAGATACTTGATGACTTATGCAGGGGGAGCATTGTCATGGAAATCAAGGTTGCAAAAATACATTTAACTATCAACCACAGATGCTGAATACATAGCAGTGGTTGAGGCTTGCAAGGAAGTGTTGTGGATGAAGAACTTCTTGCGAGAGTTGGGCATGAAGCAAGAGAATTACAATCTGTTTTTTGATAGCCAGAGTGCTATCCATCTTGCCAAGAATCCAAGTTTCCACTCTCGAATCAAGCACATTGATGTGAGGTATCATTGGTTTCGAGATGTTGTGAGTTCCAAGTTGCTGAAACTTGAGAAGATCCATACTGGCAAGAATGGCTTAGATATGATGACCAAGATATTGCCAAGTGAGAAACTGCTTGTATGTTGCAAGGCAGCGGGCATGGCGGTGCCCCCCACATGAGTCAGATGGGGGAGAATGTTGGGTATCCTCCTCATGTGGGATGTGAGGAGATGACCTTATGATGCCTTTTAGGCGGCCCAAACAGGTGCAAGATCCCACCAACCTTTAGGGTTATGACCAAGGGTCATTTTGGACATTGCATATGAGGGAAGGGAGAAGATAAGCCTCCCATCCAGCCACCACAAGGCAGAGTGACAATAATCTAGGTTAGCCTCCATTGAAGAAGAAAACCAAGAGAGAAGGGAAAGGGAAGAAGCTGAATCAAACACTGGGCTTTGACCACAAGGTCATGACATCCATATCCACTACCTTGTCTCATTCAAGTTGTGGTTCCACCATATTTCGTGTGATTGCTCCGATCCCTAGATCTTGTGCCCCAAATCTTGATGTATGAGATCCTCTAGTGCTCTCTAGAGAAGAACAAGTTGTATCCCCATTTGGTAATAGTGGAAGAATATTTGGGTGGCTTTGGCCCGTGGTTTTTTCTCTCAAGTTGAGAGGTTTTTCACGTAAAAAGGATTGGTGTCCCTGTGTGTTGATTTGCTTGTTGTTGCTCCTATATGCTGAGAGCACATATGACTTGTCCTGCCTACCTGCAGATTTCAGCCACTATGTATGAGAGCACACATGACTTGTCCTTGGTTGGGACATAATCTGTTTCCTCCATATATGTTTGATGCATATGTTTCCTTACGTGGTTGAGCAACGTTCCCTGGATTTAGTACATGAGTGAATCAGAAGTTTACATCTTATTCTGCTGCGTATTTTCATATCATGTTTGAGTGTGCTAATTCCCCAACACGTTTTAATTCAAAGTTATACTAAAACAATGACACTTATTATGGATCAGAGGGAGTATAACATATACTCGATTTTTGTACTTCATAGGCATACTATATTCTTTTCTAATCCAACTAAGCGCATTAACATTGTAGTTTTGTTCTTCAAAACCAACTTCTTGCAATGATGTTTAGAAATGAGGATCACACTTCTACAACCACTATTAGGAATATCCTTCAATGACCTAACCATCTGGTCTTATTGTTTAAGAAAACGGATCGAAAGGTGGCCACCTCTTTCTCTCTATAATGTAACTGCCTTCATTTTGAGTAAAATTCAGGTGGGGACCCCTACACCCCTGTTGACAGTCTCAAAAAAAGATAAACTTCTAGCCAACAATGTGTGGTAATGCCGCATTTACCATCTTACTCGAGAAGTGTTACTTGATTTGACACGGCATCAAATTTCAAGTGTTCTGGATCATCTTTATGTAGTAACTTAAGGTCATAATTAACAATCTTATAAATTCACTAGAACACATGGAGTATGTTGATTTTTCTAAATATAGTGCATTGCCTAACTATTAAAAAACATTTATAAGTTTGAGATCGATACTTGAATGTGAGTAGACATTCCTTTCAATAACAAGGTGTTCATCGGCTGTGATGAATTCCTCAATCTTGAAGCTATGCAATTCAGGTAGACACGTGTAGTTGTATGTATGAGGTTGCATAATTTGCAATCTGGATATTAAGATGAATAGGAGAAAAATTGGAACGAACAAACACACTGACTATGGGATCATGGTTGTATGCACGGAAAGCTAGTATGGATACCCCATAGAGGCAATGTATTTGCATCAAGTTGTACTCGACTTTTCTAAAAGGTTCCATCGGTGACGCTGAATTATTTCATTCATATTTAAATATGCAATTTTAGGTAACTACGAATATTGATCAAAATGTTTATTTCAGTTTTTCTCACCATATTTCATGCACTATAGTATATGAACACAAGGCATTACACAATGTTGATATCATAACAGAACATGTCATGTAGTAATAGTATTGAATAGAATTTGTCTTAGAAAAATGATTAAGCCATTGTTGTAAACATGAATATACATAGAAATATATAAGTTGATAAAAAACCAAAACTATTTGATCTCCTAACTAAGCAGACATATCCCTAACAAGAGCTTGTTGTTTGAACACAACAGGTCATACACAATCGGTAGGTATCACTCTATCATCTGTATTGTCTTTGCTTCTCTTAATGCGTGTTGAACCCTTATGTAGCTAGATATTCTAATGATCAATAGGTAACAATAATTGTGAAAACTCCATAAGAAACAAAATAAAAATAGTGCTTAGCACATCGTATATGCGATAACTTCAATGGTTATGTGGAATGAATTACTTTTGCTATTTAATTAGGAAAACATGTGCAATCTCATGTTTCTGCGGTCATTGTGAAAATAGATAATTAGACTTTAATATACTCCCTCCATCCCAAAATATAAGGCGTCTAAGGATTAGTCAAAAGTCAACATTTATTAAGTTTGACCATGATTATACACAAAAATATAAAAATTTATAATACTGAATTATTATCAATAGATTCACTGTCAACACCCGGATTTTTAATCCCAGATGCCCGTTATGCCATACCTCGCAATCCCAGGATTACCATTTTTGCGAGACATAACGGATTGGATATCATAGTACATCATTCATTACAAACCATACATAAGGTCTTACACAAATAAGGATCTCATGATCCAGTCTTAATACAACAAGCAGCGGAAATAAAAGATAAGCGTAGCGGTGGGGTCCATCTTCAGGGGCACAGGCAATGCTGACGAAGGGAGATAGTCCTAGTTATCATAGCCGTCCTGTTGACCATCATCTTGATAGTCTCCTTCATAGTTTGGCCATGATAATAGCCAGGGACAAAAGCCATGAGTACTCTTTAAGTACTCGCAAACTACCACTAACAAGTATTATAAATCTAAGTTAAAGTGCTAACTCTATGTTTAACTATAAAGTTAAGTTTGAAACCTAAGCTGAGTTCAGAAGCAAAGAAAGATAAGGTAAAACTCTAGAATCACTTAAGTTGGGAAGCTATTGTCATAAACACAACCTTGTTGTGGTTAAGTCAATATTCATCATTCATTTCAAAGTACTTAGAAAACATCTGACAACGAAACAGTATGGCCATTCCAACTATCCATAACCGCGAACGCGGCTATTCGAATAGTTTGACACTCTGTAGAGATGGTACACTTTCACCACAAGATTCGATACATCTATCAGGGATAACCCTGAATCATCATACTTAGTATGCAGATAATCAAACATAACCTTCCCTTTACACACCCTAGTATAAGCACCTCTCCTATGAGCATGGCCTCCCAACCATGACCATCAGTCATCTTGGGCACTACATAGGTGGACATCATGAGAGGTAGCCTCAGCTCAGACCTCTCCCGTGAGGGAACTAATACTAATGCATATAAATTTCCAGCTAAGCCTTACCCAATTCAGGTAATGTGGTTGTACGATAAATTTGGAATGGTATCGCATCCGAATCCAACCATCAGTTTTATAAAAGGGTTAAGGCTCATGCCTCAACATTTTCATCATCATCAACCCTTTGTGTTTCTCAACACATGTCAAAACATCTCAATAGAATGACTCATCATTCTAAGGTTTTCATAATTCATTTTCACCAAGTATTCCCATCTAAAGTGACTCAAGTTTTTGAGCTAATCTAAACTACTAAGTTAAGAGTGCTCACTAAGGTGGTAAAGATGGGTTCAATCTCATGCCATAGAATGACATCTAAAGGGTTCTAAATAGGTCAAGTTTTATACTTTTTATGCTACCTTCTAAACAAGTAAAGGACTTTGTATAAACTAAGAGGGTAAAACTTGTAACTAATACTTGGAGTATCAATAGTCAAAGGGGTGTGATCAAGGCATGCCTAAGGCATCTTAGCTAAACCATCTAGTTGATCCTAGCCTGTTAAACACTAAACTTGCAAGTGCTAGCTTGCATTGTTAAAGGTGGCTTGCACTTAAAAGTGCTAGCTTGCTAATAGTAGCTTGCCTTGGTTGGTGCAGTGGTTGAAGTTTTCTTCTTCTTCTTGGTAGAACTCCTCCTCCTCAAAAGGTTGGTCGGTACTATCGTCTATAAATACATAGGGAGTGCACAATCACCAAACAATACTTAACTAAGCTAAGTAGCATTCTAAGACACACATTTGATGATCTATTATCATCACAAACATCACAAGTTTAATTCCATAGTTTCATTCTTTTTTATTTTAGAAAAGTAATTTCTACTCATTGAAAAATTAACTAAAATTTAATATTCACCACCAAAATACGGGATCATGTGGACACATGTCCTCACCACATATCCTAACATGTGGGAATGAGATTTAAAGGTTGGATCAACATTACATTGGTTTAAGTTCATTATTTAATGATTTAAAGTGACTAGAGATGCCTATATAGCATTATTTTGGTACTAGTCCAAAGTCACTGCACGTAAACCTTAATATTATTACATGGTTAGATAGATATGATGAAATGTGATTTTTGAGAGTTGGAATCAACTCAAAAGCTAACTTGGTTGATTTTATAAAAATGTTGCAAGTTGCAAAAGCTTCTGTCTTCTTATTTTTATTAGGAGAGATATATAACTCTAAATGAATTAAACCCAACAGGCTTGGATAGATCATCTTAATACCTTTCAAACAAAATTAGTTTCATACAATTTGGATTTGTCAACCTCATAGAATTGAATTTTGAAAAACGGGACAGAAACTAGATTCAACTAAAAAGAAAAATCCCGATTTGAAAGTGTGGGCTAGCGCGGGAAAAGAAATGGGCCGGCCCAGTGGTGCTCCGCGGCGCGGGGCTCAGCTGACAGGGGGGTCCCGCTTGTCAGCAGCACTTAACACGCGAAACGATACGCGCGCTGTGGGCCGTAGGATTAGAAGCTAGATCTACGACTGAGGGTCGTCGTCAACGACGAACAGGTCACCGGCGAGCTCGAACCCTAGCGGCTTGGTGGGGGTCTGCTGGGGGCATACCAGGGCTCCAGCGGGGTCAGCGAGGCGGGCAAACGACGTGGAAGACGACGGTGAGGCGAGGTGTGGTCGCGGCGGAGCTTGGGGCGGTCGCAATCAACGACGCCCTTCTCCTCCAGAGGCGGCGGCTCCGGATCCAATTCTGGCGAGCTGCTGCTCCCTTGCTCCGGCTAGAGGTGGGTGAGGTTCAGAGAGGTGAGGGGAGTGGAATGGTGTGGAGAGAAGAGGCTAGGGAGGGCTCCTTTTATAGGCTCGACGGTGAGACCGAGCGGGATGGGCGGTCGACGGTGGCGACATGGCTACGGCGGGGTAGAGGCATGGCTGCGGGTGGTGATGGGTTCTCTGTCCCCCAACGGTCCTCTGGGGCTTAAAGGCACGGCAAGGCGAGGGCTCTACGGGTCAGGAGCGGGCGGTGCACTGAGTGCGGGCGGCGGTGTTCGACGCGGTTCCTCCAGGCGGTTGGTCGCAGGGCTACGAACGAGGATGTCTAGGCGGTTGATGGGCCTGCTGTGGGTGCTGCCACGCAAGGCTAGGGCTTGGCGAGGCCGGTGCTGCTCTGGCGGGCGCGGCGCTCTGGCGTGATCGGCATGGCGGACAGAGGCATGGGCGCGAGCAACTGGGGCTAGTCCTCTGCTCGATTTTGGTCGGGGGCTGGTCGAGGCGGTGCGGTGTGATGGCGCCTGTCTGCCAGTGGGCGAAGGAGAGCGCGGGACGACTTGGTGCGAGCTGTCCATGATCGACCTGGCGCATGGCGTCGGGCGGCTTGGCACTGGAGCAGCTAGGGGAGAGGGAGAGAGGGCTAGGGCCAGGGTTTTAGCTTGGGGGACAAGGGGACCGAGGTAGGCCCAAATGGTGACACAAATCACTACACACTATAGTGTTTTGAATTTGGCAAGATTTGTGTCTGCCACCTGTTTGATGAAATGGCCGAAAGAGAAAAAGTTTTGAATTTTGGTTTCAAAATTTTTGAGTGATCTCCACTAGTGATAGGTAGTCTCTGGTTGCAAGGGTTTTGAACGTGGAGCTCAAAAAGATGGGTTTTGAAATAGGGGTGATCTATGCATATGCATTAGATGCAATTTTAAACTGTCATTTAAAATGGTTAACAGAAGGTTTTTAGCAGATCAAAAGGTGGGCCTTGGTACCTCATTATGTGTACTAGCAAGGGGTGCAAAGATCAAAAATTGTTTCTGTTAAGTTTTGAGTACTAGGAATAGCCAAAGTAGGCATGAGAGTTAAATTTGCCAAAATGACCATTCCTCCTTTTTAATTCCTTTTGATTTGATTTTCTTTAGGCAAAGTTTGGGAATGATATAGATGATGTTTAAATCACCTAAGAAACATTTTACAAGCATTGTATCACACAACCATGGCAATTCAAAACAACTCCTATTTTAAATGCACACATATATGAATGCTTTCATTTTAAATTTGGAAAAGTTTTTGTTAACCCCAATTTGGTTGATTTGATATTGATAAGCTTGGATTGAAGTTTTGGGATGTTACAAACCTTCCCCCCTTAAACAAAATCTCGTCCCGAGATTTACAAAGAAAACTAGGAACTAAAGAGATCTGGGAACTCTGTCCTAATGTAATCTTCTCGCTCCCAAGTAGCTTCCTCCTCGGTATGGTTGCTCCACTGAATCTTGAGAAACTTGATACTCCTGGTCCTGGTGGTTCTGTAGGATTCTTTAAGATACGGATGGGTACTTCTCGATAGGTCAGGTCATTGTTGATTTCCACAGCTCGGTGATCGACGTTCTTGAAAACTTCCGTCTTCTCAGGCACTTCCAGGCATTTGCGAAGTAACGAGATATGGAACACATTGCGGATGGCTGACATCTCTTCAGGCAGTTCCAACTGATACGATACCTCTCCTCGGCGGTTCAGAATCTTGAAAGGTCCGATATATCTGGGGGCTAACTTTCCCTTCAGACTAAAGCGTTGAGTTCCCTTCAATGGTGAAACCTTGAGATATACAAACTCTCCGACATTGAAAGTCAGGTCTCTCCTTCTTTTGTCGGCATAGCTCTTCTGTCTGGACTGGGCGGTCTTGAGGTGTTCATGGACTTTGTGAACCTTCTCTTTTGCTTCTCGGAGAATATCGGGTCCAAAGATCTGACTATCTCCTACTTGTGACCAATTCAAAGGGGTACGACATTTTCTTCCGTATAGGAATTCAAATGGTGCCATCTGCAAACTAGCTTGATAACTGTTGTTATATGAGAATTCTGCGAAAGGCAAGCAGTCTTCCCATTTTGATCCATATTCCAACACACAAGCTCTAACCATATCCTCTAGGATCTGGTTGACTCTTTCAGTCTGTCCATCTTTTTGCGGGTGATATGTTGTGCTGAAGTTCAACTTGGTTCCTAAAGCTTCCTAAACTTTCTGCCAAAATCTTGAGGTAAACTGGGTTCCTCGATCTGATACTATGGTCTTGTGGGTTCCATGCAGACTAACAATCCTAGCAATGTATAGCTCTGCTAACTTTGCACTATGGTAAGTTGTTTTGACCGGTATAAAGTGGGCTACCTTGGACAGTCTATCAACTATGACCTAGATTGAGTCATTTCCCCTACTAGAAGTAGGTAAACCGGTGATAAAGTCCATTCCGACGGAATCCCATTTCCATTCCGGAATCTACAATGGTTGCAACAGTCCTGCAGGTCTCTGGTGTTCTGCCTTGACTCTTTGACAGATGTCACATTTGGCGATGTAGCTTCCAATCTCTCTCTTCATCTTGTGCCACCAAAATTGCTCTTTCAAATCCTGATACATCTTTGTTCCTCCGGGGTGGATAGAATATAGAGTATCATGAGCTTCCTTCATGATAACTTCCTTCAGTTCCGAATCTGCTGGAACATAGATACGTCCTTTGTACCACAGTACTCCTTCTTCATCTTCAGTAAATCCAGATACCTTTCCTGTACCGATACGCCGTTTGATTCCGTCGATACTCTCATTTCCCTTCTGGGCTTCCTTGATTTGGCCAATCAACGTGGGTTGAAGTTCAATGCTAGCTAGGAATCCTTTGCTAACTAATTCAGTCCTGAACTGCTCCAACTCTTCATACAAACTGGGTTGCTTCTCTTTGATCATGGTGTTAAGCCTACATGGCAATCTGCTAAGAGCATCCGCTACCACATTGGCTTTGCCGGGGTGATAGTGAATGTCAAGGTCATAATCCTTGATTAACTCTATCCATCTCCTTTGCCTCATATTCAGCTCCTTCTGAGTGAAGATATACTTCAAGCTCTTATGATCTGAGTAAATCTCACAGCGATTACCCATCAAATAATGACGCCATGTCTTCAGTGCTAGAACTACAGCTGCTAGCTCAAGATCATGGGTCGAATAGTTCTGCTCATGCTGCTTCAGTTGTCGAGACATATACGCGATGACTTTGCCTTCTTGCATCAATACACATCCTAGACCAATCTTGGATGCGTCACAATATACATCAAACGGCTTCTTGATGTCTGGCATGACCAATATTGGGGCTGATATCAATCTCTTCTTCAGCTCCTGGAAACTGGCTTCACATCTGTCTGTCCATTCAAACTTCTTGTCCTTCTTCAACAATTGGGTCATTGGTCGGGCTATGCTCGAGAATCCTTCTACGAACTTGCGGTAATATCCCGCTAATCCGAGAAATGCACGGACTTGGGTTTGAGTGGTTGGGGCTTCCCATTCCTCGACATCTTTGATCTTGGTGGGATCAACAGAGACTCCTCCAGCAGACACAATATGTCCTAGGAATCCTACTTCCTTCAGCCAAAACTCACATTTGCTGAACTTGGCATATAACTGATGCTCCCTCAGGGTTTCTAGGATAACTCTCAGATGTTGCTCATGCTCTTCTTCGGACTTGGAGTAGATAAGGATGTCGTCGATAAACACAACTACAAACTTATCTAGGAAATTCATAAAGATCTTATTCATGAGATTCCTGAAATAAGCAGGGGCGTTGGTTAATCCAAAAGACATAACCGTATACTCGTATAAACCATAGAGAGTAGTAAAGGCGGTCTTCGGAATATCCGTTGCACGAATCTTAAGCTGGTGATAACCAGTCCTAAGATCAATATTTGAGAATACCTAAGCTCCAGTCAACTGATCAAATAGATCCTCTATCTTTGGCAAAGGGTACTTGTTCTTGATGGTGACATCATTCAACTTTCGGTAATCTGTGCATAGACGGTTGCCTCCATCTTTCTTGTCGACGAATAACACTAGTGATCTCCATGGCGATGCACTTGGTTGAATTAAACCTTTGGCTAGCATAGCATCCAACTGCTTCTTCAGTTCCACTAACTCTGATGGGTTCATGCTATAGGGTCTCTGGGATATAGGTCCGGTTCCGGGGATTAGTTCGATAATGAACTCAATATCCCTATCCGGGGGCATACCTGGCAATTCATCTAGGAATACGTCAGGGTATTCACAGACTAATCTGACCTGGTCTATGGTGGGCAAGGCTACACTCTGGTTGCACTTGAATTGACGGGGCAAGGTTTCAGAGATATGCTCTACTGTGACTCCAGAACTACTGGTCATGGTGATGGCTTTCTTAGCACAGTCTATCAATTCTTTATGCCTTGACATCCAGTCCATACCTAGTAGTACTTCCAATCCTTTGGTTCCAAGTACAATTAGGTTGGCATAAAATCTATCCCATGTATTCTGATAGGTACAGCTTTGAAAAAATTTCTAGCTTTGGTTGTTGACCTGGGGATTTGAACTATCATGACATGCTTCAGGTTGGTTGGACGAATCTTACTAGTGCATGCAAATTCTTTGGTGACAAATGAATGTGATGCTCCCGAATCAAACAATACTCTTGCTAAAACTGAGTTGACAGAAAACATACCTAGCACTACATCTGGCGCTTCCTAGGCTTCTTCTGCATTCATGTGGAAAAGACGGCCGTTGCGGTTGTGAGGGTTCCCTGGGGCAAATCTCCTTCCTGGCTGAACACGGCGCTGCTGCTGAGCTGGGGCATTCACATTGGCATTGGCTACAGTCTTCTTGGGACACTCATTGGAGTAGTGACCCTTCACTCCACACTCAAAACAGGTGATCTGGGACTTGTCCTTGACTGCGACAGGCACAGCATTGCTGCCAGTTCTGGGTGCAGTGTTGTTGTTCTTGTTGTGGTTCTTGGGGGTGCACGGTTGAAATTGTTGGCATTACCAGAGTTGTGATTGTTTCCTCCGGACTTCACATTGCCTCCGCTACGGTTGGGGTAGCTTGGGCGAGAGTTTGGGGGTCGGTTGTTCCTTGGTGCATATCCTGGTGAAGGGTTGGGACGGTGCTTCTGGTGACTGTTGGATCCAGACTGCTGCATCATACGATGCTTGCGATTGTCTTTTGCCTGGTTAATCTTCCCTTCCATCTGGATGGCAGAGTCGACTAGCTCTTTGAGATTATCGAAACGGATGTTGACTAGGACAGTCTGCATCTCATCATGCAGTCCGTTCAAGAATCTCTCCTTCTTCTTGGTCTCCGTGTTGATCTCATCAGGTGCATATCTGGCAAGTGACAGGAATCTGTCACGGTACTCCACCACAGTCATTCTTCCTTGCTTCAATTCATGGAACTCATCTCTCATTCTGTTGACTAGACCTTGCGGCACGTGGGTGCAACTGAACTTGACTTTGAATGCTTCCCATGTCATCACTTGACCATGGTTCATATTGCGGATGCTATTCCACCAAGCTCTTGCATCTCCTGCCAGATAGTGGGTGGCGAAGAGAACTTTCTCATTTTCATCAACTCTGGCAACTTCTAAGTTGTTCTCCATGGTCTGTAACCAGTCATCAGCATCTAATGGGTTCTTGGATTGATTGAAGATTGGGGGATTAGTGTTCTGAAAGTTTTTGAGTTTGGATCCCTAGTGATCCTAATTTCCATGCCCTTGATTGTTGAGAGCCATCTGGGCGATCTATTGAAGTGTTGCTAAGTTGGCTTGGCGTTCTGCCCTGCTTGCTTCACGGTCCGCTATGAGATTCTGCAAGATCTGCAGCATTGGGTCTTGCGACGAGCTGCTCCCTCCTTGGTTTCCACGAGTCATCTGAAGATTGAGATATAGGGGTAAGAGGGAAATTCTAAGGTTCAGGGTTTTGGGTTTTCAAAGCTAAAACTTTGAGTTAGACTCAGGTTTTTCAACTAACTTCATTTTCATTCATGTAAGCAAGCACACGATACAACACACACCACAACAATCAAAGGGAAAATAGATGGTTTGAAGAACCATTCTGCAAGCTAAGATATAGTGAGATCGATACATCTCATGCTACGACAATGCTCTAGTGCATCTACTCATCGTCGACGAAGTCTGAGTCCTCATCGTCAGTGTAGAAGTCCACGGCATCCTCCGCCAGAAAATCATTATCGTTGTTGAGGTAAGAGTCCATGTTTCCCTGGATGTCTTCACCTTCACCTTCTTCTTCCTTTGCTGCAAGCTGAGCTTCCTGCTCCTTGACGGTCTTCTCGAGGTCGGCCACCTTCTTGCGAAGACGGGCGATGGTGCTATCCTTCTTGGCACGCTGGGGGCGAAGATACTAACGGTCTTGGACAAGCAGTGCAAAAGTCTGGGCCTTCTGGTCGGCAATGGCACGGTTATGGTTGGCTAACTCTCTGGCATTGTCCAGCTCCTGCTATCTGTCATGCAGCAAGAAGTCAAGGTTCTCCACTTGACGTCTCAACTCGGGGTGGCCCGGCATCTCCATTGGCATTCCCATGAAATCACGTCTTGCATAGTGAGAAAAACGGGTTCCTTGGGTCTTGTTGACGCTAAGAGCACATAGACGTGCGAGAGCTTCATGCATTGCTCTGGCTAATCCATCTAGCAAGTTGTTCTCTCTCCCGGAGAACTGAATTCTCCCAGAAGTTGGTGCTTCAGTGCTTCCTCTAAGATCTGCGGTGACTAGCCACTGTAAGTCTCCTCCTGGGGGTCCTGGAAGTTGAGCTCCAAGAAACTCCGGGTGCGGGCGTCCCAGTAACTCTGACAGTGAATCCAGATCCCTCTCGAAGATCAGCTGACCTCCGTTTCCCAACTGGTAAAACTTGCGGAACTGAGTCTCCATCTACAAGGATTAAGGATGAGGAAGTTAGTGAGGTGATCAAGTGTGTCAAATTTTAATTAGTAGTGGAAGAATTTTGAGGAACATGAATTTTTGAGAAAGAATCCACAAGGGTAAGAGAGGAGATAGTTTTTCATAAATACTCACTTTGGTTTGGAAACTAAGTTTTTGGTTTGACGTCCATTCTAACTAGGGTCTCCTATGGTCAGGATGGCTCTGATACCAACTTGTCAACACCCGGATTTTTAATCCCATATGCCCGTTATGCCATACCTCGCAATCCCAGGATTACCATTTTTACGAGACATAACAGATTGGATATCACAGTACATCATCCATTACAAACCATACATAAGGTCTTACACAAATAAGGATCTCATGATCCAGTCTTAATACAACAAGCAGTGGAAATAAAAGATAAGCGTAGCGGTAGGGTCCATCTTCAGGGGCACAGGCAATGCTGACGAAGGCAGATAGTCCTAGTTATCATAGTCGTCCTGTTGGCCATCATCTTGATAGTCTCCTTCATAGTCTGGCCATGATAATAGCCAGGGACAAAAGCCATGAGTACTCTTTAAGTACTCGCAAACTACCACTAACAAGTATTATAAATCTAAGTTAAAGTGCTAACTCTATGTTTAACTACAAAGTTAAGTTTGAAACCTAAGCTGAGTTCAGAAGCAAAGAAAGATAAGGTAAAACTCTAGCATCACTTAAGTTGGGAAGCTATTGTCATAAACACAACCATGTTGTGGTTAAGTCAAGATTCATCATTCATTTCAAAGTATTTAGAAAACATCTGACAACGAAACAGTATGGCCATTCCAACTGTCCATAACCGCGGACGCAGCTATTCGAATAGTTTGACACTCTGTAGAGGTGGTACATTTTCACCACAAGATTCGATACATCTGTCAGGGATAACCCTGAATCATCATACTTAGTATGCAGATAATCAAACATAACCTTCCCTTTACACACCCTAGTATAAGCACCTCTCCTATGAGCATGGCCTCCCAACCATGACCATCAGTCATCTTGGGCACTACATAGGTGGACATCATGAGAGGTAGCCTCAGCTCAGACCTCTCCCGTGAGGGAACTAAAACTAATGCATATAAATTTCCAGCTAAGCCTTACCCAATTCAGGTAATGTGGTTGTACGGTAAATTTGGAATGGTATCGCATCCGAATCCAACCATCAGTTTTATAAAAGGGTTAAGGCTCATGCCTCAACATTTTCATCATCATCAACCCTTTGTGTTTCTCAACACATGTCAAAACATCTCAATAGAATGACTCATCATTCTAAGGTTTTCATAATTCATTTTCACCAAGTATTCCCATCTAAAGTGACTCAAGTTTTTGAGCTAATCTAAACTACTAAGTTAAGAGTGCTCACTAAGGTGGTAAAGATGGGTTCAATCTCATGCCATAGAATGACATCTAAAGGGTTCTAAATAGGTCAAGTTTTATACTTTTTATGCTATCTTCTAAACAAGTAAAGGACTTTGTATAAACTAAGAGGGTAAAACTTGTAACTAATACTTGGAGTATCAATAGTCAAAGGGGTGTGATCAAGGCATGCCTAAGGCATCTTAGCTAAACCATCTAGTTGATCCTAGCCTGTTAAACACTAAACTTGCAAGTGCTAGCTTGCATTGTTAAATGTGGCTTGCACTTAAAAGTGCCAGCTTGCTAATAGTAGCTTGCCTTGGTTGGTGCAGTGGTTGAAGTTTTCTTCTTCTTCTTCTTGGTAGAACTCCTCCTCCTCGAAAGCTTGGTCGGTACTATCGTCTATAAATACATAGGGAGTGCACAATCACCAAACAATACTTAACTAAGCTAAGTAGCATTCTAAGACACACATTTAATGATCTATTATCATCATAAACATCACTAGTTTAATTCCATAGTTTCATTCTTTTTTATTTTCGAAAAGTAATTTCTACTCATTGAAAAATTAACTAAAATTTAATATTCACCACCAAAATATGGGATCATGTGGACACATGTCCTCACCACATATCCTAACCTATGGGAATGAGATTTAAAGGTTGGATCAACATTACTTTGGTTTAAGTTCATTATTTAATGATTTAAAGTGACTAGAGATGCCTATATAGCATTATTTTGGTACTAGTCCAAAGTCACTGCATGTAAACCTTAATATTATTACATGGTTAGATAGATATGATGAAATGTGATTTTTGAGAGTTGGAATCAACTCAAAAGCTAACTTGGTTGATTTTATAAAAATGTTGCAAGTTGCAAAAGCTTCTGTCTTCTTATTTTTATTAGGAGAGATCTATAACTCTAAATGAATTAAACCCAACGGGCTTGGATAAATCATCTTAATACCTTTCAGACAAAATTAGTTTCATACAATTTGGATTTGTCAAACTCACAGAATTGAATTTTGAAAAACGGGACAGAAACTAGATTCAACTAAAAAGAAAAATCCCGATTTGAAAGTGTGGGCTAGCGCGGGAAAAGAAATGGGCCGGCCAAGTGGCGCTCCACGGCGCGGGGCTCAGCTGACAGGGGGGTCCCGCTTGTCAGCGGCACTTAACACGCGAAACGGTACGCGCGCTGTGGGCCGTAGGATTAGAAGCTAGATCTACGACTGAGGGTCGCCGGCGAGCTCGAACCCTAGCGGCTCGGTGGGGGTCTACTAGGGGTGTACCAGGGCTCCAGCAGGGTTGGCGAGGCGGGCAAACGATGTGGAAGATGACGGCGAGGCGAGGTGTGGTCGCGGCGGAGCTTGGGGCGGTCGCAATCAACGGCGCCCTTCTCCTCCAGAGGCGGCGGCTCCGGCTCCAATTCCGGCGAGCTGCTGCTCCCCTTGCTCTGGCTAGAGGTGGGTGATGTTCAGAGAGGTGAGGGGAGTGGAATGGTGTGGAGAGAAGAGGCTGGGGAGGGCTCCTTTTATAGGCTCGACGGTGAGACCAAGCGGGATGGGCGATCGACAGTGGTGACATGGCTACGGCGGGGTAGAGGCATGGCTGCGGGTGGCGATGGGTTCTCTGTCCCCCAGCGGTCCTCTGGGGCTTAAAGGCACGGCAAGGCGAGGGCTCTACGGGTCGGGAGCGGGCGGTGCACTGAGTGCGGGCGGCGGTGTTCGACGCGGTTCCTCCAGGCGGCTGGTCGCAGGGTTGCGAACGAGGATGTCTAGGCGGTTGCTGGGCCTGCTGCGGGTGCTGCCACGCAAGGCTAGGGCTTGGCGAGGCCGGTGCTGCTCTGGCGGGCGCGGCGCTCTGGCGTGATCGGCATGGCGGACAGAGGCATGGGCGCGAGCAACTGGGGCTAGTCCTCTGCTCGATTTTGGTTGGGGGCTGGTCGAGGCGGTGCGGTGTGATGGTGCCTGTCCGCCAGCGGGCGAAGGAGAGTGCAGGACGACTTGGTGCGAGCTGTCCATGGTCGACCTGGCGCATGGCGTCGGGCGGCTTGGCACTGGAGCAGCTAGGGGAGAGGGAGAGAGGGCTAGGGCCAGGGTTTTAGCTTGGGGGACAAGGGGACCGAGTTAGTCCCAAATGGTGACACAAATCACTACACACTATAGTGTTTTGAATTTGGCAAGATTTGTGTCTGCCACCTGTTTGATGAAATGGCCGAAAGAGAAAAAGTTTTGAATTTTGGTTTCAAAATTTTTGAGTGATCTCCACTAGTGATAGGTAGTCTCTGGTTGCAAGGGTTTTGAAAGTGGAGCTCAAAAAGATGGGTTTTAAAATAGGGGTGATCTATGCATATGCATTAGATGCAATTTTAAACTGTCATTTAAAATGGTTAACAAAAGGTTTTTAGCAGATCAAAAGGTGGGTCTTGGTACCTAATTATGTGTAGTAGCAAGGGGTGCAAAGATCAAAAATTGTTTCTGTTAAGTTTTGAGTACTAGGAATAGCCAAAGTAGGCATGAGAGTTAAATTTGCCAAAATGACCATTCCTCCTTTTTAATTCCTTTTGATTTGATTTTCTTTAGGCAAAGTTTGGGAATGATGTAAATGATGTTTAAATCACCTAAGAAACATTTTACAAGCATTGGATCACACAACCATAGCAATTCAAAACAACTCCTATTTTAAATGCACACATATATGAATGCTTTCATTTTAAATTGGGAAAAGTTTTTGTTAACCCCAATTTGGTTGATTTGATCTTGATAAGCTTGGATTGAAGTTTTGGGATGTTACATTCACCATAAAGTATATTTTCTTAATATGTCCATTCAATATTGTAGATATAGATATTTTTTCTAAATATTTGGTCAAAGTTTGTAAGGTTTGACTTTTGACCAATCCTTAGACGCCTTATATTTTAGGACGGAGGGAGTAGTAAGGTTCGGTCCAACTAACCAGTGGACCTCGTGATTTAAATCAACACTTCTATCTCATTTATACTATTATATTTAGCTTAACTTCACCTAGTAAATTGTATAGTATATACAAATCACAATTGACCACATAAATGTTATGAAAAATATTAAAATACAACATTTTATGTCAAATTATGAGGTATATTATCGCAAAAACACATGTGGTAAATTCAAATCATATTTTATTATAAAATGTGTGTTAGTTATGTTTTCTTAAACTTACCCTCAAATATTTATGAGAAAACATTGTATTCTGTACAATCCCCCTTACACCAAAGAAAAATAGGACAGAAAAAATAGCAATCGTCCTTGAATCGATATGTGCCAATAGATACTAGTGTATTTGTATGTGTTTAGGCCCATTTTCTATCATTAATTATATGGATAGAGGTCTCTAGATTATAGAACATGTATAAACATGAATAAGTAGAAAAATTATGGATTGTACAAGATGTCCACAAGTGTCCTAAGAATATTAGCATTGCTTATTCGTTGGATTTTTCATGGACAAAATTTCCTTCTGAAGGTGCATCCGTATGTTCCTTGCAAAATCTAGGCAAAGATTCATCTCAAAGCCACTACATTAAGATCTTGTTGCTCTCTAATGGTGTGTGCATCCTAGACTATTAGGTGTTGCTTTAGAGTCTCTAGCATATGAAGAAATAAAAAAGAATGTGCAAACTGGGGAAGTCCTATCGCAAAGTATGATCTAAGTTAACGTTAGGGTACAATTCATCGTAGAGATGCATACGGTGAAGAGAGAAATGGAGGATGAGGTGGTGATGATGGTAGCATGGAGTAACATGACAACTATGAGCCACACCGGGAGTGAACAATTCTTCTATGTTTTATGTAGTATATTATAGGTGCAGATGGTTTCTAGAAAGCATGCCAGAAATATGAATGTGACACCACTTATGTTAACTAGATCCATTTTTGCGCCCTTCGGGGCACGGTAGTCAGGCAGAACATCAATGATAGGGGTTAGGTAAATGGTAGACGGTATAATGGAAGCATATGTAGACTAAGATGAAGAACATCACATACAAAATGTTCGAACGATGCATACGTACATAGGTAAGATCGTTAATTGGCGCGACAACATGTTTGGATAGGAAGGAGCATGTCGTCACGTTGATCAGGCACATGTCCGTGAAAGCGTGATGTTCGCCCCCTAGGGCGAGCGCGGTTGTTAGGCAGGATGTTTGATGAGACAAACTGATACAAGGACCATAAAAAGGGAAAGATTAAGAACCAGACACTGGGAAGATTAAGAGCTGAAGAGCCGGCTAGAGCGGCCCAGCCAGACGCCAGAAGGCCATTAGGAAGCAAGACGGACTAGAAGATGTCAAATCTCGCCCGCGTACGCCTTCTCTAGCTTCCTTGCTTGCTCCCACACCTCTATCTAGCATTCTTAGGCACTGTTGTTTCCATAATGATGACACTACTTGTCTGATTATTATTGATGGAGAGTACAAAGTCGCCGTTGCTAGATGTGATCTAACTTATAGCGGATTGGTACGAGTAGATTGTGAGGTATCCTTCCTGTTGGCTCCTCCTATACTTTATATGAGAGGTCGGATCCTAGAGTCCAGTATGGGTAGGTTACAAGTTGGTGTTTGTGTAGAGTCTAATATTGGACTTTCCTTGTCTTGTGTACTAGGAGTCGGTATCCTTGTAGGCTTCATATCTGTGTGAATCATCATGGGCTTCATGGATCTTGGTGTATCTTCGAGTGAGCCTTCCATTGGGCCGCACTATATATGCCAACAATGGGCACCCGAAGGGTCATGCCCATGCCAGTTACCGTGAGCTTGTAGGGTCGCACACTTAAGGGTTGGAGCTAGACCGATGTGATCCAACTAAAAGTGAGCTAGCTACGTTGGACCTAAGGACATGGACTGATCCAATGAGTTGGACTCATGTAACTGAAGATTAGGTTTTAGGTTAATGGGTGACAAGAATTGTGGGCCCACGCCTATTTTCTTATATATAGTGGAGAACATGGCATGCATTGATGACAGTTAAACCATTTTGTGCATTGGAACCCCTACCCACCATCTCTACAAGTCGTGGAGCTAACGAGACAAATTTAGCAATCCACGGCAGGAGTTCCACCTCGTGTGTGTGTGGATACCAGCAGATGTGTTGCATCATCAGTAGACGTAATACGTGGGATCGGACAGTCGTGACCTGCACTGTCCCAATGTGCAAATTTCTCACGTGCACGTCTAGTGGTAATTCTCGTGGCCTAAAGCCTCGATTAAGATTTTGAGAGTTGCATAGAAAAGGTTTTGTTTGCACTAGTTACATCTCTATGTGACCCGACCCAACAAATGTAAATAAAACGTTGTCTAGGGAAGCGACTTGGCTCAATGGGATCCGTCCTAAAGACATTGCTCTGTCTCATCTTTGACATATGTAAAAAGAGAAAAATGCTCGGTAAGGAAAGATATGGAAAATGATTTTTGGGTCTCTGAGCGGCAGCAGCCGCGCGCCGTCGACACGGTCCGGAGGCCGAAATTGAAGGGCATATCATTGATTTAGATGTAATTTTTGTTTTTGTGGAGCTGACGAGGGGTAACTTCGGCAATGCCCATGGTGATGGACTTGGGATTTCGCGGAAAAGAGAACGCTGGAGATTTCGTCGGATGTCAGGAAAACAATGAAGACAAAGTCGCCTGAATATTGGGAAAAACACTCTATTACAAGTTGTCCTCTAGATTTCGGTACCCTTGCTTAGGCTTCTCCCGCCCTATATATAATAGGCCGGGTCTCAAAGCTGTATGCGGATAGGTTTCATACACGCGTGATTACAATACCAACATAATATCGGTTCGTGATTTCTTTCCTAATACAACAAAGAGTCTCTGTCGGTTGCTTCCTTGGGCTTTTATCTGAAATCTCTATGGGCCGTAGGCCTTTTACCCAATATAGGGTAGCGAATAATGAGCATCCGAATAATCATACCCATGTCAGGAGGTGTTTTGTACTTTCGTTGTTTCTTTTAATGCCAAAGTCCTATTCGTAAAAAAAATCCAAGATGGCATATCTTTGGAATACATATTGCAATTCACAAAGCTTTGGGAAATGTGTCACAACGTTCACATGGACAATGACACCTCAAACGTGATCACCTAGAAGCTTACCAATGATGGTTGCTACTCGGCAAAATTGGCATAAAATATGCAATTTGCGGATCTCTGTCTCCCTCTCCCTCTCCTTCTCCCTTTGGTGCCTTCTTTGGTTTGAAACCTTGAGCACCATCGAAGTGCAATTTTTTGTTTGGTTGATTCTCCAAAACCGTGTTTGGCCTGTGGATAGGCTAGAGAGGCGAGCATGGAAAAATCTTTGTAACCAAGTGTAAGAATCGGCCGCACATCTTCTCTTCAATTGACAGTTCACTATTATGGTGTGGTCCACCTTGAAATCTTAGTTTGGCCTCCATGATGTTGATCCAAGAGATTGGCACGTCATGCACACCTCTAAAGAATGGTGGATTGAAGTGATCCACAAGGTTGGATAATCAAGAGAGGTCATGGCTTCACTAGCAATGTTGGTTTCATGGGAAATATAGAAGGAAAGAAATGATCTTGTCTTCCTCAACCAGTCAACAACCTCAACAAGGCTTGTTACAAAAATCAAAGATGAGACAGCAATGTGGTGCCTCGCCAGGGCTAATGCTTTGAGTAATGTAATGTAATGCCACAATACTAGGGTTGTGTATTTCAGTAATTGTTCTTGCCGTTTTGCCCAAGTAAACAATAAAGTTCAACAACTTAAAGCCTACATAACAAAATGTATATTCAAAACCTACATCAAGATGAGGATACAATTGAGGAACATGAACAACTTAAAGCCTACATAGTGGCCATGAACAACTTAAAGCCTACATAACAAAATGTTATATGGGTTTCAGGGCACTGGACAAAGGAAACTTATCTCTCAATGAGTCCTGAATGTAGGATATCCCATCGGTTTTTTTATAGAGAAAACGCAAAGGATTTGCGTTTCATTTCATTGAAAAGGTAGAGTTTAGGTTAGATCCTCGCAGGGAGGCAGAATACAATGAAGAGAATAAACATCAGTGCACATCCCAAGAGGATGGCAGCACTACCCTGAGCTCTTTGGCGCCTGCCCTAGCCCACAACCTGAGCTCCTCTTTGATTTTCGCAGTTATGGAAGCTATTGATGGTTGGGCGCCATTAAAGACGCAGTCGTTCCTGTGCTTCCAGACCATCCAGGGGATCATGAGGCCCTGTAACTGCTTCGGTGTGTCTCGCTTCGCTTTTCTCCACCAGTCCATGAGTGAAGCCTCGTGCCGTGGTGCGGCGGCCGTCATGCGAAGCCAGGCCAAGATCTCGTGCCAAGTTTGTTTGACAAAAGGGCACGTCAGCAGTAGATGTTGGATGGTCTCAGGCTCCTGGTCGCAAAGCAGGCATCGTGGATGGTGTTGGAAGCCATGTCTTGCTAGGCGCTCAACAGTCCAACATCTATCCTGGTTGGCCAGCCAGTGGAAAAATTTGACACGAGGGGGCGCCCATGTCTTCCAGATCAACTTCCAGGATTGACAAGATGTCGACCCGTGAAAGGTGGCGAGGTAGCAAGAGCTGGTTGTGTAAGTTCCATCTGCCGTCCAAGACCATTGCAGTGTGTCTGGTTCCGTGGTGAGGGTGGTGTTTTGAATCAGGTTCCAGACTTTCAGGTACTGGCCTATCTCGTGTACTCCCATGACTCTGCGGATATCTTGCGTCGGCCACTTTCTTGGTTTTGTGGCGCCTTGCTGGTATGCACTTGTAGAGCAGAGGTGCGATCTCGCAGATAGCGCGCCCACCTACCCAGCGATCTTCCCAGAACAGGGCCTTTTGGCCATTGCCTAAGGGGCAGAGAACGAATTTCTAACTGCACATCTCATGGAGGATGAGGTTAGAAATGATTAAAGCAAAACTTGACAACAAATTGACTCACCATACCACTATCTCGACGCACATAAAATTGTTTTCATACTGTGTTTGCCTCACTTTTGTGGGGCCATAAATTGCAGAATGGCAAATACAAGAAAGATGCATGCCTTTAGGAGTTAATGACAGACAATTAGAAATTAAGAGGTACAGTAAAAAAACTCGACCAGCTACCATTGCTGCCACCATTCACGCTCGAACAAGAGGATCAAAAGTTTCAGTATAATTCTATGACCACGATAACTGCATACAACATGCAACATGTACAAAGGACGTGATTCCAACATCGTTGTAGTTAATCACCAAGATAGTTATGCACCCTTGAATTCTTTGATACGGTGGGTGGAAGCACGTCAACACCATTGTCTTGTTGGTCGTACGAAGCTTTTGCCTATAGTGTGACGCAGGTCTACAAACTGGCTTGAGAAGATGACGAGTACTTCTTGCTTTCGCACGGTACTGAATGCTCTACATTTTCTGGAGTATATTCGTGTATGTGTAACTTGAGAGCATAACAAATAATCGCCTGAACCTACAAGAAAACAAAAGGTACCTTGATATCTTGAATATAATACAACAGCCTACAGACACCGACAGAATTTGGAATTTGGAGATTGATCATTGGAGCCTGTTTAAATGTTGGACTTAACATGATTTAATAAAAAGGAGTGTTGCAGAATGCACGGGTAATAGTATTTTGCCAAGTTGGCAACAATCAGTCGAACAATATCCTACCAAAATCCTGTGAATACTTCTTACATCTATACTGGTACAGCAAGAAACTTTTATTAAAGCTTACTGGCTACGAATTGAGTTTACCATTCTACTACAGTGCAAGTTTTCATACAGAAAAAAAAAGATGATGTGACAGAATCAGAAAAAGAAGATGATTCTACTTACCAGACCCACTGACTTTTGTGTGCAGCCATTGCTTCAAAGCTTCGGGATGGGCTACAGTTAACTAGACAATAGATTGGTTTATTTGAGTTTGAGTAGATCAAAGAAGACAGCCAGATGTCCACTGCGCCACTGTATTTGCGGAAAATGTTCAGGCTTACCTACATTTCCAAAGAAACCAACATTAATCATGTTAACTCTTACTTACTAATTTTCTCCAACGAAAAAAATGTTGTGAACTAGGGGACATCCGTACAACCAAGATACAAAGGATAAATGCTATAATAACTTCATTCATACAGAAATAACTTCATTTTTCACACATCAAAGTGACTGGTACGATCCAAGTCCGTTCACAAGAACATAACCAATTTTTTCTCATGCCTTATATTATTCAGTCAGAAAAGCTGAGTACCGACAACTGAGAGAAAATTAAACAAGATAAAGATGCTCAACCAATACAACATTTTTCAAAGAGCGTATTACATAGTATTACTGGTTTCTACCTTTCTGTTTCTACGAAAATGACGAGATATGCCTTTAAGCACAGCTTAGCACACCATATGAAAAACCAAGAAAGTAATTCACATACACTCAATAGAATATTAGAATGAGAAAGAGGCTATAAAGGTCTTATAATTAAACATGAAGAGGGTAATCCAAGGCTCTTGTGAATAAACTTACAAGTTCCCACGCTTCAATATTTCCTTGCTCATTCTTGTGAAGAAGCTTGCTGTTGATATAAACATGAATCAGTTTAGCCTCTAGAACAACAGATCACAAATGTTCCACATAAATATGATAATTATATATATGTAATCCAAATAATCAGAAATTAAAAATGAGAAAATAGTGCACTGTAGCAACAGAACAAGAAGTTAACAAACCGTATTCCATGATGAACATCACGATGATTTGGATGGCCTGATACTCCATAGGAATCAAAGGTCACAATCTAAAACAACATGACATATTGCAGCAGTAAGTAGGGGCACTAAAAGAAGAAGAAAATGTTAGTCCAGTTTTAAGGTCCAAAGAAATGGAGATAAGAGCATTTGAACTGCACAATCATATCATGTACACTACTTACTAACTACTTGCAGTGGAATTGCGTTGAGATCCTACTAACTACTTGCCGAGGAATTGCGTTGAGATTTAGAAATGGAGATATATCTAATATAGTGTGAGATAGTATGGTTTTCCTCAGGAACAAGTATATTTACCAAGATGTTGTGAAAAAATCCTAGTGATGTGGAGGTAGTCAGGTATATACTTTTTACACATTTCTTATTTTACATATGATGCAGATCGACACATTTCATGTCTGTTCCTTCAGGTTTGATGGTTTAGAATATAGTTACAATTAGCAAATGTAAGGTATAACAGATGACACTACAACTGAGTACTGAAGCAGGTAAAAGCAGTACATTATGGTTGGGAGTTCATGTGAGGACTGAGATGAAGTCATTACTGTGTCGATATCCCACAGTTGGATCTGATCCATGGTAAGCTCTGCTAATAGCCCGTGATCCCATTTCTCATGAAACCCATCCTATACAATATAAAGGTATAATCAACAGTCAATAAATGTGTTTGGAATAGTAGCTGAAGTATGAAAAATGAGCGCAGTTGATGAACCTGCAACTTTTGATGGTCCAAGACTGTGACTTGATCAGCTGGAATCTGCAGTTACGGGAGCCATATCAGGAGCTGAACAAAAGCTTGCTCCCGAAAGGGCACTTGAAGAAGTGAAGGACACCAGTACCTTAAGAGCAGAACAGGCATTGTACAATTCTGCTTTACGAGTATCTCCAAGACCATCAGCATTACCTGTAAAAGTGGTAGTAACCACTTGGAAAGATTAGCTAGGCACAGCTCTATTATACACACAAGTACTTCTCTATTTGCATTATACGCTACAGAAACTAATTTCTAGTGGTAAAACGTGCAGCAATTCATCTATCATGCTAGCAAGTTGATAACAGAAGATAGCCTATTCTGGTTATTTATTATTCAGAAGAACCTAAGCATTCCTTCGTATTTTGATCAAAATGTTTGCCAATACTACTCACTAATCATCATCATGCATATAGACTGTTATCTATCCATAACAGATGGATGTTACTCTGAAATTAGCCGGTTGAACATGTTAAGCAGGTGAATACTGAAATATTCCTTCTCTAAGAATAAGCATGGTTTCCTATATGTTATTGGATGGAAAAGTGGATGGTGAGTACTAACAGCTAGCAACAATGCCAGTATTGCTCAAAGTGTATCGTCATAGAAATTATTCCCTCTATGCATATGCTATTTTGGTCAAATGAATGGATGGACACCATGACGCCGGTACTGGACATGCAGAAACATGCACAGAGAATAGAGACATGCATGACAAACAGGGTAGCAGGCTTACCCAGTGAGATGCACAAAATGTGAATGTTGTGGCCTTTTGACTTGAGGAAGAGAATAGTTGGAGTAAAAAACCTGCATTGGTAACACAACACATCACATAACCAGCGAAGCAGAACTAAGACAAATTATACGCCATAATGAAGCCCACTCCACACATGGATAGGACAGGCTCGGCGTTTGTTGGTCCGTATCGAACTGTAGGTCTCATGATCACCCTCGTTTCCACAAGCTACTCAACTACTGTTCAAACCCCATTGTAAGACATGATCTATGCAACTCCCGGACCAGTCCTTGGCCACATGAATTTCGTCGAGCACCTTGCGTACAGTGCATACACGAAGGGGAGCATGAGATGTTGCGATACATACATGGACTCGTCGTCGGGGTGGGCGAGCACCAGGAGCACGTTCCTGCTCCTCCTGTCGCCGCGGAGAGGGAGCGGGAAGCGAGGGCTCGGGGGCAGGCTGTACGGCGCGGGGGAGGAGAGGATCCGCCCGAGGGAAACCGCCCACAGGAGGACGGCGCCGGCCACCGGGACCATCCAGATCCACGCCATGGGGCTCCCACCTGAGTCCAACCGGCGAATTTACCGCGGGATCAGTGGCGGGCGGAGCCAAGAACCGAGCGTGTTCGGATGGCCGCGCCTGGCCTGGAACCTCGGAAATGCCAAACAGAGGTGTTGTAGATGCAAAACAGAGCACAGAAAACCTGTTTTGGGTTTGGGGCACATTTCGGATGATGCAAAATATGGATCGACCAGCACATCAAACGTTGAAATTTTGAAACTTTGACATCAATTTTACTACTGCTCGAGAACCTGTTTGAACAAGAAGTAGTACGGCTCCAGCGGGGCAGAGCCAATTGACTAACCGAAATACCAATTTTTTCCGGCACTTTGCAATTGCAAGAAAAAAAGGAATTTCCAACATTTTCGACCCATAGTTCGACACTCAGATTTCCATGTGGATACTTTGATACTTAGACCGGTTGGACAATTTGATTCATTTTCGACTGCAAGAATATATATACCTTTTTTTTCAAAATTCCACCGATCTATTAAAAATCATCAACAGCAGTACAAAAAGTCCTAAAAGTAATAAAAATTAAAATAGATCAATGGACCACCTAGCGACGACTACAAACACTAGCACGACCCGAAGGCGTGCCGCTGTCCCCGCCCCTCCATCACCGAAGTCGGGCAAAGCTTGTCGTAATAGAGCTTATTGTAGTAGACAGACGGAAAATCGTCGTGCTAAGGTCCCAAAAGGACCAGCGCACCAGAGCAGCAACCATCGCCGAAGATGACCAACGTAGATCGGAAGAGACTGACTTCAAAATACACCAACGAAAAACGACCAGATCCCAAGAGATCCATCGGACACACGACTCCACACGCCCTCCATCGATGCTAGACGCACCACCGGAGCGAGGATCGGACGGGGAGTACCTTATTCTGACTCAAGGACGTAGCCACCGTCTCAACATCCTAAAAAAACACTGAAAATAGTCTAAACAAACAATTGAGACCTCCCGACGGCGAGAGCCCGTGGTCTACCACACCTCCAAGACCCTAAGGCCACCGGAGACGGGACGGACCTGTAGCGTCGCCGGCGGAGGGAAGGAACCCTATATGGGTTTTGTCGCGGCCGCCGTCTCTTAGGAGAGGCTCTCTCTTGGTCCGTACTGGTTCGGTGAGAATACATAGACCTTTGACACTAGTACAACACTAATTTCACATTACATACACCTTTGGCACTAACCTCGGCTCTGATACTACCCTCTCTGACTCCAATACTACTCATCATCATCGGAGTCCTGGTCAAGACTCTACCAGCAGGCACCGTCAAGCTCATCATCATGGTCCTGACCAAGACTCTCACAGATCATCATCGGAGAACGAGAGGGTGATGGTAAAGGGGCCCAGCCTCCCCGGAGATGTCAAAACTCGCTTTTCCGCGCCCCTCTCAACGGTGTAATCCATATGAGTATGCACGAGTTTTGGGTGCTCACGGCGGAACCTCTCCATCGACGCTTCATCGTCCCCGCGGATGCTCGGTGGTTCTCCTGCTCCTACTCGCAAGTCACCATCCGAACCTTCGGGTCGAGGAACTCTGCCTCTTGCAAGCTCTCCACCTCCGGGAAGTTGAGCTCGGTGCGTGGGCGGTCGAACCGCCACTCCACCGCGTCGAACGTGCGAACGGAGAGCTTGGGAGACTGAAAGTCCCCGTCCACCACCACTACCCGTCGTGGGTGATTTCCGCGTGTTAGAATACAACTCTTGTTAGGTTTAAGAGTCCTAGTCGGTTTGTTATAGGGCTAGGCCGGTGCACCTAGACCCTCATATATATCTCTTGTAATTGCCACAATATTGTCATCGATTATTATTCTATACAATTCTACATGGTATCAGACTTCTGATCCTAGAGTATGGCTCACCCGCCGACCCCACCGCCGCCGCCCGGCTACTTCGAGCGACGCGTCACCATCATCGCTGCCAAGGTCGTCGCGGCCACGACCCCCTTCACCTCTACCTCTACTTTAGCTCTACCTCCACCAATAGCCCCTTCAATCTCCTTCACCGACACCATATCCGATATTAGCCCCTACATACCCGTAACCCTCGACATCGCTGCTCACAACTACTACATTGGTGTCACCTCTTTGACGTCCACCTCGGGCGATGCAACCTCCGCTCTCACGTCGCCGACGACGCTCGCCCTCAACCTCATGATCGGCAATGGGTCAAGGATGATCTCGCCATTATTCAATGGATCTACATGCGAGTCTCCACAGAAATCTTCAATCTCGTACACCATGATGGTGCCTCCGTCGCCGATCTGTGGGCAGCCCTTCGTCAGCTCTTCCAGGACAACGTTGACGCTCGCGCCAACAATATCCACACCGAGCTTCGGAACACGGTGCAAAGTGATGCACCCGTCAGCGTCTACTACCAACGCCTTAAGGCGATCGCGGATGAACTCTGTGAACTCGGTGATCCGATCGACGATCGGCAGCTCATCAACGTCCTCCTCATCAGCCTCAACGAGCGGTTCGAGAAACAGGCCTCCTTCATTACTATGATGCGTCCGCGCCCCTCTTTCGTCGAGGTTCGCTCGATGCTGCAATGGGCCAATCGTGCCCAAACCAACTGGGACTCCCGTCCTCGGGTCTTCACTGCTGCTCCTCGACCGCCAACTGATCCGTGGACCGGGCTAGTCCAGGCGTGTCCTATGCCCTGGTCTGCCCCGACGCTCTATGGTGCCCCGCCTGCCTACACTGGTGGCTGGCAGCCCGGTGCCCACCCTCACACCGGTGCTCCCGTACTCGTGTCGCGACGGCCGACGTCCACGTACCACGCTGCCCCTGCCTACGCGCCAACAATCTACAACGCTGCTCCGTATGCTTCATATGGTGCTACAACCTCACCCTACATGCCGCAGTACAATATGTCACGGTACAATGATGCTAACTCTATCTATACGCCGATGCCGGCCCCACTGCCGATGCCGCTACACCCGCCAGCTCCCATGTCTACACCGGCCTCTACTTCGACTCCGAGCTTGGACCAAGATACTTTTCTATAAGCCATGAACAACTTTGCTGCACAAGGAAACTCAGGTACAAATTGGATTTTCGATTCTGGTGCTTCTAGTCATATGTCTGCATCAAGTAATTTGTTGTCTTCTTGCACACCGTCGTCTTTTCCATCTATTACTCTCGGTGACGGATCATCTATTCCTATTTACTGTGTCGGTCAAGCCCAAATCCAATCCACAATCAAACCTTTGCTTCTTCGCGATGTTCTTGTAGCTCCTGCACTAATTAAAAATCTGATTTCTGTTCGCCAATTCACCAATGACAATCACGTTCCTATCGAATTTGACCCCTTTGGTTTGTCTGTGAAGGATTACTGGACCAAGGCCGAGATCGCTCGGTTCAATAGCTCTGGTGATTTGTATTCTCTCCATGGTGTTCTGGCTGCTGCCCCTCCATCGTCTATGGTGGCCTCTGTTGATCTGTGGCACCAACTTCTCGGCCATCCCAATAATAATATGTTATCTATTCTTCTTAGTGAATTTTCAATACCTTGTAATTGAGGTTCTCATAATTCTCCTATTTGTTAGTCGTGTCAATTAGGCAAAAATGTTCGTCTCCTCTTTAGCTCCTCTCTATCCTCTAGTACTTTTCCTTTTGAGTTACTTCATTGTGATCTATGGACGTCACCAATAGAAAATGTTTCTGGTTTTAAGTATTATCTTGTTATTCTTGATGATTTTACACACTATGTTTGGACCTTTCTCTTACGCAATAAATCTGACGTTCACAATATTTTTCTTAATTTTTAGCGCTATGTCTCGGTCCACTTTTTCCTTCCTATAAGATTTATTCAATGCAATAATGGTCGTGATTTTGATAACTTTAAAAAGCGAAATTTCTTTCTCCAACATAGAATTCTTCTGTGTTTTCATGTCCCTATACCTCCCCTCAAAACGGCAAGGTCGAGCGTTCTCTTCGTACTCTTAATAACATCACTCGAACCCTTCTTATTCAATCTTCTATGCCTCCAAAGTTCTAGGCTGAAGCTCTCCACATGGCCACATATCCCCTTAACATTCGACCATCTAAAGTTAATCCTCAAACCACACCCTACTTCTCTTTATTTCTTTCTCACTCAAACTACTTCGACGTTCGTCTCTTTGGCTGACTTTATTTTCCTAACTCCTACTCTATTTCTCCTAACAAACTTTCACCCCGTTCTATCCCGTGCGTCCATCTAGGTTTTTCCGGCAAACACAAAGGCTATCATTGTCTAGATCTTGTTAGTGGTCGCGTCCATGTGTCTCGTCATGTAACTTTTGCTGAAAATATTTTTCCCTTTTCTGAGCGTTAATCTCTCGATCCTAAAACATATGCACCATCTACTAGTCCCCCTCGTCCAAATAATGTTCCCTTCTTTCATCAGCCACCTCCTGCCGTCGCAGAAAAAACACCTGAATTCTCTGCCGCGGCAGCCGATCCTGTCGCACCTTCTCCTGCCGCCACCTCTACCGTGGCTGCCAAAACCGCCGAAAACTCTGCCATGGCGGACTTCCTGCCACCGCCGTCTCCACCGCCGACTCCCGCGTCTTCTTTTTCCACTGTGTCGGGCATGTCTTCCACATCATCATCTGTCCCAGCTCCTACTAATGATCATACCATGTGCACACGTGGCAAATCCGGTTTTTGTTTACCCGCTAAAAATCGTCTAAATCTCAATGCATCTCTGTCTTCTTCCTCTATTCTCAAATCTTACAAATCAGCTCTTCTAGATCCTAATTGGGCCGCAACCATGAAAGATGAATATGATGCTCTCATTCAAAATAATACATGGTAATTAGTTTCTCGTCCATCAAACACTAATATAGTTTCTGGCAAATGGGTTTTTTGACACAAATTTAATTCCGATGGAAGTCTTGCATGTCATAAAGCTCGATGGGTATGACGTGGTTACTCTCAGTAACACGACATCGATTATGATGAGAATTTCTCTCCAATTGTAAAACCCAGCACTATTCATATTGTTCTTAGCATCGTCGTTTCTTCTTTTTGGCCCATCCACCAACTCGATGTCAAAAACGCTTTTCTCCATGGCTCTCTTCAAGAAACAGTTTATTATCAACAACCTCTTGGCTTCGAAAATTCTCTTATCCTAATCATGTTTGTCTTCTTCAAAAATCTCTCTATGGTCTAAAACAAGCACCACGGGCTTAGTTTCAATGTTTTTCTACTTATGCTCAAACAATTGGCTTTACTCCTTCTTGTTCTGACACTTCTCTCTTCACCTTTCATCATAATACCAACACCGCTTATCTACTTCTCTATGTTGATGATATTGTTCTCACAGCTTCCTTACAACACTTTTTAGATCATATTATCTCTCTTTTTCGCAAAGATTTTTCTATGTCCAATCTAGGTCTTCTTCATCACTTCTTAGGTATTGTTGTCATCCATGACTTATCTGGTATTTTCTTATCTCAATGTCAGTACACCCTAGATCTTCTTTCTCGTGCTGGTATGCTTGATTGTCAACCGTCTCGTACTCCTGCTGATACAGGTTCAAAACTTTCTGCCGATGGTGATCCTTTTTCTGATCCTTCTCTTTATCGTAGTCTTACCGGCGCCCTCCAATATCTTACTCTTACTTGTCCTCAAATTTCTTTTTCTATCCAACAAGCTTGCCTTTACATGCATGATCCTCATGTTCCTCACTTCAACCATGTCAAATGTATTCTTCGGTATCTCAAAGGTACATTAGATTTAGGTCTTCATATAAACAAATCTTCTCCTACCTCGTTGACAGCTTACTCTGATGCAGACTGGGTTGGTTGCCTCGATACTCGACGGTCCATCTCCGGATTTTGTGTTTTTCTAGGTAACAATTTGATTTATTGGTCTTAAAAAGGCAGGTTATGGCTTCTCGCTCGTCAGCCAAAGCTGAGTATCGCACTATGGCTCATGCGGTTGCTGATACGGTTTGGTTGCGCCAGTTGCTGTTAGAGCTGCATCGCCCTATTGAGAAAGCTACTATTGTTTACTGTGATAATATTTCATCTATTTACATGTCAGGGAATCTGGTTCAACACCGTCGTACCAAGCATATAGAGATCGACATTCATTCAGCCGGCTTCTGGTCTTAACATGTTTTGGGGAGTTGTATTAGACATTCATTTTGTTATAGAGACACCGAAATATTAGGAATTCTATATTTTTAATATGGTTCAGAGCAGGAGGTCCTAGGATCAAATCCTGACCAACGCAAAAATTAAAAAAATATTACGGTTCCCCAAAACATGTCACAATAGACCAAGAGCAAAGACGTAGGGTTAATGTTAAAATAAATTGTCTAGCCATTTCCATTGGCTCGGACTGTTGGTTGCGTTGGCTAGTGCATGCAGTTCAATACCGTGCACCAGCGCATGGACGGCCGCAACTGCACGCCGCAAAAGCCGGTGCTGATTCTTATGCGACAACATCTCGTGGACGATGGGTGCCAAGCAGGGGCGGATCTACACCCCGGATAATCCGAGCCATGGCCCGGGGTGTAGACAAAATTTTCAGCTATATAGTAGTAGAAATGCACTAATTTCTCTAGGATTTAGCATAATTTCAACATATAATATGATCTTGGCCCTGGGTTTGGTGGAATTCTGGATCCGCCACTGGTGCCAAGGACATAGCTGCCTTGAGGCCAATGAGGTCAGCTGACCCCAATGGAAAATACAAAATCCTTCACTAACTAGTACTCCCTCCATCCTAAGGCTTAAGGCATATAACTTTTTTGAAAAGTCAAGCCATGTAAAGTTTGACCAAACTTTAAGAAAAAACTACCAAGAATTATTATATTATATAGATACCATGTGAAAATATGTTTCATGATGTATGAAAGGGTATGGATTACTTAGTGTAAATATTAATATTTCTCTAAAAACTTGGTCAAACTTTAATTGGTTTGACTTTTGAAAAAAGTTATATGCCTTAAGCCTTGGGACGGAGGTAGTACTATCTAATGTTGATTTATGAACGATGACCCCACTGTAATAGAGAGACTACAGTGATGACCCCAGCACCATTTTTTCTCAATTCGTCCCTGATGGGTGCAGCGTAGCGACGGGCATGAATCACTGGCAAAACTTTGGGAGAATGGCGCAACAAGAAACGGCGTGGCGAGGATCTGCCGGTGGATAGGCACGGTTGGGGGTGTGGTAGCGGGAATCGACGTTGGTACGGGGCAACAGCGGCATCTCCCATCTGAAAATTGAAGATCTCATGGCAGCCGGCTTCCGGTCTTAGAGCATCTCCAAAAGCTTACCTAAAAATGATTACCCAAAAATTGTTTGGGTAAGAACTAGAAACTTCTCTGGTTTTCTAGCTTACCCAAAACTGGTTACCCAAAATTTGTACACACCTGCGGGACCCAAATGTCAGTGAACTATGTCTTTTTTCTCCCATTTCTTTTTTCTCTTCTTCCCAACCAACTCATGGGTTCGCAGCATGGAAAACAAAAAATTTCTACCGCAAGAACGAATAAAACCCAGATCTAATCTAGATAAAAGCCAAGATCTAATCTATTAGACATGTGCAACGAGATAGATCTGTACTAACCCTTGTAGATCCGAAAGCGTTACGAGATTAGATCTCGTGGTTGATGTAGTCGATCACTTGCCGATCTCAAGATCGTGTGGACGATCCTTCCGGCGCCGTGTTCCGGCAGCGCTTCCGCAGTCGGTCACACGTGCGGAGTCGAAGCAGACCTTCCTCTCCTTGTTCCAGCGAGCAACGAAGGTAGTAGATCTTCTCCATGGAATCATAGCAGCACGACGGCGTGGTGGTGGTGGTGGAGTAGAGAATTCGGCAGGGCTTCGCCTATGCCTGTGCAGAAGAAAGGAGGAGGAGAGAGGCGGCGGAGATTGGGTGTTGTAGAGGAGGGGCAAGGGGTGGCGCCTCCCCCTTCTATTTAAAGGAGGGAGGGCGCCTGGGGAGGGGAAGTCCTAGTAGGACTCCCCACCTCCTTGGGCCGGCGGATTGGGGAGGAGGGAGGAGTCCTCCTCCCCCACGACTCCCTGTCTTGACCCACCAGGACTCCTTGACCCCTTCCTTGATTTTCAAGCAAACTCCAAGAAATCTTCTAGAACCTTCCGGAACATTCCGAAACCTTCTAGAAACCTCATACAAATACTCCGGAACATTTCCTAACTCAGAAAATGATCCCCAATATATGAATCTTATTCTCCGGACAATTCCGGATCTCCTCATGATATCCTGGATCCAATCCGAGACTCCGAACAACATTCGGTCTCCAACGCACATTCCATATCTACTTAAAACAACTTCGAACCTTAAGTGTGTCACCCTACGGTTCGTGAATATGCAGACATGACAGAGACACATCTCCTATCAATAACCATCAGCGGGATCTGGAGATCCATAACGGCTCCCACATACTCAATAATGACTTCGTGATCGATAGAACCATTAACATACGAAACCAATTCCCTTTGTCACGCGATACTATACTTATCCGAGGTTTGATCGTCGGTATCTCCATACCTAGTTCTACCTCGTTACTGATAAGTACTCTTTACTCGTTCCGTGTTATGTCATCCCTTGTGACCCAGTCACATGCTTGCAAGCTAATTAGATGACATTCCACCGAGAGGGCCCAGAGCATATATATCCGTCATATGGATGGACAAATCCCAATCTTGGTTCATGCGCTTCAACACATACTTTCAGAATACCCAATGACACCTTTATGACCACCCAGTTACGAAGCGGTGTTTGATGTCATCAAAGTATCCATCCGGTGATGGTGATTAACATAACCTCATGGTCGAAGGATTAGGTTATTATGCATTTGAAAGCTTTATAGCAATACGAACTTAATGACTTGATATTTATGCTACGCTTACTATGGGTGTGTGTCCATTACATCATTCTCCTAATGATATAACCTTGTTATTAATCACATCCAATGTCCATGATCAGGAAACCATGATCATCAATTAATCAACAAGCTAGTTCAACAAGAGGCTTACTAGGGACTCTTTTATGTTTACAAAACACACATGTATTAATGTTTCCTAATAATACAATTATAGCATGGGATGTAAACATTTATCAGATATAATAATAACCGCTTTTATTATTGCCTCTTGGGCATATCTCCAACAGTCTCCCACTTGCACTAGAGTCAATAATCTAGTTAAAAACTTGTGCATTCAACACCTATGGCTTTCTGGTGTTGTATAGACACTATTGCTAGTGGTAAACATAATTTTCGGATCTGACACTTCCAGGTCCGTGTGTATTTGCATGTCCTTGCGTCCCTACGCATTACTCATTCTTCAATGAGATGGCATTGTATAAATTTGGTCCTTTGGTGAGACCTTTAGTTCCTCCGGCTCAAAATATGTTGATATTATTGTCACACAATATATCTTCATAGTATTAGCCCGCTAGGAACCACACCTAGTTTGATAACAAACTACTTGACGCAAATGCCCTCATTTACTGCTACAATAGTAGTCATATACTTAGCCTTTTGTTGTAGTATTTGTTACAATGTTTTAACTTTGGTACTCAACCAAATCCGCTATGGAACTTCCTTTCCATTATATTGTGCCACCCATAGTTTAAATTGAGATAAATTTAATTTGTATCTTGTGACAAAATTAGTATCAATGTAACGCTTTACAATGAACTACCTTTAACTATTTGTCACTTATACATGGTATATTCTTAGTTCTTCCAAAGCTCATAAGAATATCTTTACTATTGTCCAATGATCATCTTATGAATCATTCTGGTATATGCTCATAACATTTAGAGCATAGGACATATCCGGATGTGTACATCTCAAAGAATGATTGATCAAAATATTCTTGTAATTTCACCAAGTGTCAAAACACTTGAATCTCGTGTCAACACACTCGAATCTTGATTCAGTCCTTTCCGTGCGTCAAGAACCTTTCTTGTTGTTTCCATATTGAACTCATTCAACGTCTTATCTATGTACATTTGGCAAAACCATATTAGCGCCTCAATCTATCCATATAGACATTGATGCCTAATTCTTGGGTTATGCCTAAGTCTTTCATCAAAATGAAATTCTTAACTTGTGTCAATACAAGATACATCATTTCCAATCAACAATATGTCCTCTACATAATGTATTAGAAATATGTCTCAGCGCTCCCACTTAATTTCTTGCAAATGCAAGCATCTTCATCATCTCTGATGATTTTAAACTCTTTTAACAGTTTCATCATGGTGAAGATTCCAACTCCGCTATGCTTACTTCAACCTATTGAAATTTTGCATACTCTTTTAGCATCCTTTGAATTAACAAAACCCTTTGGATCGTGTCATTTACACGTCCTAGGTAACCATTCTATTAGAAGAACTTGTTTTGTTTGTTCAACTACCATATACAAAAATATATGTAGTGGTTGCTACATTAATCCGTCCAGACTAAATATCGCTATGAAAGATCAAATCTTATCATAGTAAATTCCTTGAACATTGTCGTAAACTCTTTTCGACATGTCGACTATTTCATAGATTTGAAACATCCATGTCTATTTCTTTATAGATCCAAACACGACCGATAGGCTTCACGCCTTTCCGGAGGGTCTTCTAAGTTCAGAAACTTGATTTCTCGTGTATGGATACTATCACGGATTCCATGACTTTTAGTCATTTTATGGAGTCAGGGCCCATCATCGCTTCTTTGCATGTAGTCGGTTCATTATTGTCAATACAATAATGACTTGCTTATCAAATCTTACTATTTGATTCTTACCGACCCATACGGTTCTATAGGAACTCTAATCTTCGAGATCACACATTTTGTAATCACGAGAGCCATGAGCATTGTGGCCGCCACCGGGACACTTTCCGGTGCTGCGCTACTTAGCACATATAGCTAAGGTTCAACAACCTTATCAAAGTTCTATTGTCCTCCCACTTAACTTTTCACGAAAAAATTCCTTCTCAAGAAACTTGACGTTCCAAGCGAAAAACTCTTTTGTCCTCGGTGTTATGGAGAAATTCCCAACAAATTCTTTGGAATAACCTACAAAGACGTGCTTATCCGACTTTGGTTGTAAACATTTTACTTATGCCTAGCATACCAAAAATTTAAGAAAGGACAACCTGGGTTTTATCCCAAACCATGACTTATATGGTGTCATTTCAACGGATCATGATGGAGCTCTTTTCAGTGTAAAAGCGGTAGTCACTAAAGCTTTAATCTTTAATATATAATGGCAGTTTTATAAATGACACCTTTGATCTTACCATGTCAAACAAGGTTTTATTACATATCTTGAACACTCCATACTTCTATGGTGTTTTGGGAAATGCAAATCCATGGAACGATTCCTCAAATCTTAGGTGTTTTGCTAAACTTGTAACTCAAACATCTTTCTTTATGATCCAATCATAAACTCTTTTATTTTCTTGTTACAATGATTTTCCACTTCATCTTGAAAGTCTTTGAACATTTTTCAAATGTTTCATACTTCTTCCTTATTGAGTAAGTATATACATATACTCACTCAAATCTTCGGAGAAAGCATATGAAGTTGAAATCCATCGCCCACGACTACACATAATGGACTATATACATCAATATGTACAAATTCCAATCGGTTAGTCGTCCGTTCCTCTTTTGGCCTATGAACGGAGTTTTAATTATCTCCAGAAAAGTATCACAAGCGTCATTTGATCCAAATCAAAGACTCCAAAAATCCATCAACATGGAGTTTCTTCATATATCCTTTCAATATAATTTAAACGGCGATGTCACTTAGCAAGTGATCTTTCAATCATTTGTCTTGCGACATTTTAGCATCAGTTTTATGGTCGTTATTTCTCCTACCAGACTTGTATATTATCCATCTATTATGGAATACGGTAATTATTTGAACAACCTTTTGTCGTCATAATACCTGATCAAAATAACAATTATTGAAACAAATCTTGAAGGCAAGCTTTGATGTTAACGAGCAACACAACAACCCTTTGTTTGTTTTCGATGAACATCATCACATTTTCTCTTGCTAGTTACTTAGGCCATTGCAGTTCATGAATTGTGTTGTCATGTATGAAACTTCATACCAACCAATTCGGTATCCAATACCGCAGAACCACATTGTTTAACAACCAAGGAATACAGCCATGACATGTATCTTCTATATGCCTAAGTTGGACATCTCCAACCTTTTATTTTCTGCCAAATATTTTATAGATTCTCTTTCAGCAATTCCTTTTGTTTTAAAAGAATCTATCAACATCAATAGTGGTGTCATCAACATGACACATGGTACAAAGCGTATATAGTCAACTACTAATACCTTTGGACTTGCACTTTGAGGTGGATCACCATCATCAAATGTTTGGTGTTCTTTCAAAAATCCATTCTTTAGTAATCTTTTAGTGTAGCAAACATTCTACTTACATCTTCTATTCATCCTTATCATGACAACTTTCATGATCAAGCTACTATAGCTTATAAAGGTGAATTGCGAGTATAATGTTTCTTTTTCAAAACCTTTTGGAGGATTAGGACGACTAGCGTCTCCAACCTTCACAAATTCTCATCAAATATGAGGACGTATACTCTATCATGTTGTAACCAACACATTGTTTTTGATATCGTAATACCTTTCACATATGATGGTTTCTGAAACATTGCTTTCAGCTCTTAGATAAACTTGATATTAAAAACAATCTTTTGAGTATCAAGAATCATGGACGCAAACATGATACATTAGAAACTAACACTGGAATTGTTACTCTTGATTTAATACTATTTATTAAACTTCATGGAGTAAATAGAGTTTGCTGAAAATTTGCAATAGGACTTATAAACTTTAAATTGACATTCAAAACAATACGATACCAGTTCGTAAAGTAAATATCCAGAATTTCTATAGTTCCACTATCTCAATTATAACTAAGCGTAAGGTGGTGAACGGATGCTAGTGACTACAACAAACTACGCAAATTCACTTTGATTGTGTTTATGATAAATTGAGTTCGACTAATCCAAATTACAAATGAACTCCCACTCAAAACAACATCCCTCGAGTTGTTTTAGTGATTACACGAACCAAATCGACTACACCAAGTCCGATCATCACGTGAGATGATGTAGCTTTAAAGGCGAACAATCAACATGTTCATCATATCATCCATATGACTCATGCTTTACCTTTCGGTATTCCGTGTTCCGAGACCATGTCTGTACATGCTAGGCTCGTCAAGGTTAACCTTAGTTTCCGCATGTGCAAATCTGGCTTGCACCCGTTGTATGCACACGTAGAGTCTATCACACCCGATCATCACGAGATGCTTCGAAACGACGAGTCTTAGCAACAGTGCCAACTAAGGACAAACACTTTATTACTTGATATTTAGTGAGAGGGATCATCTTATAATGCTACCGTCGCGATCTAAGCAATACAAGATGCATAAAGGATTAACATCACAGGCAATTCGTAATTAGTGTGATATGATATGGCCTTTTCTTCTTGCGCCTTTGATCTCCATCTCCAAAGCACGAACACGATCTCCATCATCACCAGCATTGCGTTAAGGTCAGTGGCGCCGCTTCATGGTTGTCCATCATCACCAGCAACTATTACAACTACTTGGAATAAAGCTATTACAAGATGAATAGACACGCAGGTCTTAACAGAATTAAAGACAACCATTAGGCTCCTGCCGGTTGCCATATTACAACAAGGATCATTGCATACATCAAATACAATCACAATCACATGATGGCCATATCACATCACAAAACCCCTGCAAAAACAAGTTAGACGCCTCTAATTTTCTTTGCATGTTTTACGTGGTTTGGGGCTTTCGCATAAGACCGATCTTACCTACGAACAAGAACCACAACGTTGATACAAGTGTTGTCAGATGCTCATTGTAAATTGAATCTTAACTATGGTGGGAGAGACAGACACCCGCAAAGCCACTTGTGCAAAGCAAGTTGCACGTCAAGCGTGGAGCAAGTCTCATGTGCGATGACATGTAATGTTAGCCCGAGCCGCTTCATCCCACCATGCCGCAAGATGCAAAGTACACGCTAAGACACCGACAACAAAAGCATCAACGCCCACAAAAACATTGTGTTTTACTCGTGCAACAGATCTACGCATAGATACGGCTCTGGTACCACTGATGGGTTCGTAGCATGGAAAACAAAAAAAATCTACCGCAAGAACGAATAAAACCCAGATCTAATCTAGATAAAAGCCAAGATCTAATCTATTAGACATGTGCAACGAGATAGATCTGTATTAACCCTTGTAGATCCGAAAGCGTTACGAGATTAGATCTCGTGGTTGATGTAGTCGATCACTTGCCGATCTCAAGATCGTGTGGACGATCCTTCCGGCGCCGCGTTCCGGCAACGCTTCCGCAGTCGGTCACACGTGCGGAGTCGAAGCAGACCTTCCTCTCCTCGTTCCAGCGAGCAGCGGAGGTAGTAGATCTTCTCCATGGAATCATAGCAGCACGACGGCGTGGTGGTGGTGGTGGAGTAGAGAATTCTGCAGGGCTTCGCCTATGCCTGTGCAGAAGAAAGGAGGAGGAGAGAGGCGGCGGAGATTGGGTGTTGTAGAGGAGGGGCAAGGGGTGGCGCCTCCCCCTTCTATTTAAAGGAGGGAGGGCGCCTGGGGAGGGGAAGTCCTAGTAGGACTCCCCACCTCCTTGGGCTGGCGGATTGGGGAGGAGGGAGGAGTCCTCCTCCCCCCACGACTCCCTGTCTTGACCCACCAGGACTCCTTGACCCCTTCCTTGGTTTTCAAGCAAACTCCAAGAAATCTTCTAGAACCTTCCGGAACATTCTGAAACCTTCTAGAAACCTCATACAAATACTCCGGAACATTTCCTAACTCAGAAGATGATCCCCAATATATGAATCTTATTCTCCGGACAATTCCGGATCTCCTCGTGATGTCCCGGATCCAATCCGAGACTCCGAACAACATTCGGTCTCCAACGCACATTCCATATCTACTTAAAACAACTTCGAACCTTAAGTGTGTCACCCTACGGTTCGTGAATATGCAGACATGACAGAGACACATCTCCTATCAATAACCATCAGCGGGATCTGGAGATCCATAACGGCTCCCACATACTCAACGATGACTTCGTGATCGATAGAACCATTAACATACGAAACCAATTCCCTTTGTCACGCGGTACTATACTTATCCGAGGTTTGATCGTCGGTATCTCCATACCTAGTTCTACCTCGTTACTGATAAGTACTCTTTACTCGTTCCGTGTTATGTCATCCCTTGTGACCCAGTCACATGCTTGCAAGCTAATTAGATGACATTCCACCGAGAGGGCCCAGAGCATATCTATCCGTCATATGGATGGACAAATCCCAATCTTGGTTCATGCGCTTCAACACATACTTTTAGAATACCCAATGATACCTTTATGACCACCCAGTTACGAAGCGGCGTTTGATGTCATCAAAGTATCCATCCGGTGATGGTGATTAACATAACCTCATGGTCGAAGGATTAGGTTACTATGCATTTGAAAGCTTTATAGCAATACGAACTTAATGACTTGATCTTTATGCTACGCTTACTATGGGTGTGTGTCCATTACATCATTCTCCTAATGATATAACCTTGTTATTAATCACATCCAATGTCCATGATCAGGAAACCATGATCATCAATTAATCAACAAGCTAGTTCAACAAGAGGCTTACTAGGGACTCTTTTATGTTTACAAAACACACATGTATTAGTGTTTCCTAATAATACAATTATAGCATGGGATGTAAACATTTATCATAAACATAAAGATATAATAATAACCACTTTTATTATTGCCTCTTGGGCATATCTCCAACACCAACCCGGCCACCAACTCCCTCCCGTGCGTCCAGCCCCGCCGCCACACCCAGCCCCTGTCGCCCTGCTGCAGCGCCCAACCGCCATGCGCCCAGACACTAGCCTTGCGCCTAGACCCGCCGCCGCGCCCAGACCCTGCGTCGGCGATGACCTCCACCCACTTCGGCTCGATTGGGGGCAGTTCACTGCGGTGGGTGGCAACCACAGCTCCTTCCATGGCCGAATCGAGCCCGCCAACTCACTGCGGTGGGTGGCGGTAGTCGATTTCTGCAGGGGCAGCGCGATGGGGCAGTGATGGCAGCACGATTTCTGCGGGGGCGGCGCAATGGGGCGGCGATGGCAGCACGATTTTTGTAGGGGCGACGCGATTTCGATCGAGCGGAGAGGTGTGCGGGCCTAGAGGAGTGAGGCGGGGGTCACGGTGGTGGGCGACGTGCTTGGGGAGGCGCGTCAGAGGGTCGCCGGTGGCCGGAGACATGGTAGACGGCGACGGCCGACGCGAGGAAGCTTCCGCACGATGGCAGTTGGGCCTCCCGCGTCCATGTTTGCTGACGTGGAGCCTTACCCAAAATCTAGCTAGTCTTACAATATAGGTAGAAGAGGCTAAAAAATAGGTGATCACCAAAAAAAATTTGTGTGAACCACTTTGGGGTAAAGTGTTGGAGCTATATTTTTGACACCTCTTATCCAAAAAAGCGGTTATTGCATCTATATATGGATAAGCTCTTGGAGATGCTCTTAACCTTATCAACTGCTAGTTAAGCCAGCGGATCCGGCCGTTGCAGGAGCGCTCGCATCTAATCTACAAGTACACAGGCAAGACCACAGACCACACTAGGGTCTCGGCCACCGACTTCACAGACACCCAAATCATAAAGTTTCTGAGAAAATTGACGAAGGATCCACCGGTCAACAAGGTCAAGGTGAATGTTGGGAAGCAATGCTTTATAGCAAGAACAACAAACTCCAACGGTATGACACTTGGGTGAACCATACAATACAGTACTCCTTTTTTTTTTTTAGATTACACGTGACTAAAGTTTTGATGAACTATAAAAAGTTGAAATGATAATGCACAACATCCTCTAACCCAGCACCAAAATTTAAGGAGACATTGTCGGTGATTAGAGTAATGATTAACAAGAATCCTGACTTAACACTCAGCATCCCTCGTGTTAATATTGTTAGAACCTAGCATACACATGATCAACTCCTAAGTTCTCAGTCACTCCAGTTATCCTCATCAGCTGCAAAACCGCCTTGCCGCTTGTCGTCGTCTTCCTACAGTTCGTAGTGCCAATTATTAAATTTACATGAATATAAGTTTCTACGTACCATGTTCCTGATCACACTGCTGTTGAGGGAATATTAACTTACTACTCCCTCCGTCCGAAAATAAGTGACTTGGGTTTGTCTAGATTTGCATGTATCTAGACGCTTTTTAGTGCATAGATACATGCGAATCTAGACAAATAAAAGTGCACTTGTTTCCGGACGGAGGGAGTACAAAAATTCAACAAAATTGCATGATACTAACAGAGAGATAATATACCATTTCGGTCAAAGCAGGAGTTGAAGGAGACCACACAAGAATTTGTCTATCATTGCTACCAGTATAGAGTTCCTGCATTCTTGAATACTTAGGAACAAAATCTGTGTTTAAACACTAAAGGTTAATAAAGGACGGTAGGAGAAAAAACTTACTTGGTCCTGTGAGTTATAGTAGCAGCAGTTCACATGGTCATAATGGCCACGGAATGTTTGAAATGTTGTCCCAGACCACATGTTGTATGCCTAAGCAAATGTGACAATACAATGTGAACTTCAAAATGCAGACATAAAGCTGAAAACTTAGAAAAATAACAAACCTTGATGCTACCCATGCATGGAACGAATACAAGTGATGGATCATCAGTGACAGCTAATTGTAGTGGCTTGCTAGGCTGCAATCGCATGGCTTCAAAATTGACCAAAGTATTGCAGCCTGAATCAATATCCCATATCCTTAAACGAGAATCAGACCCTGAAGAGAAACGGCAACCTTCTCTTAAATAACAGATTCACATTCAAATAGTCATCATTGCGCTGCATGCTAATTTCAGGCGTAGCAACAAGCAGTGTTTGAAACAACAGAGAGCAAATTTATTCAACCTGAGCTAAGAAGGTGCATCCCATCTGTAGTTGTTCTTAACCCTGTGACAGCACCATAATGAGCTGTTGTACGGTTTTGACTGGACGACATACCAGGATGTACTCTTTGTTGCATTCCACGTACAGGGGTTTGACTTTTCTGTAGTGTTTTTGACTGCTTTTTACGACTGCCTGTCCTCTGCTGAACTGAGTAACTCTTTGAAGAAGGTGAAGGTCCTAAGTTCTTCTGATCCTGCTTAAGACAGGAAAAAATGTTTAGGCATTGAAGGCTGTAGTTGGATCAAGGTCCTAAGGTTGTTGCACAGGAAGGCTGTAGTTGGATCAAGGTCCTAAGGTTGTTGCACAGGAAGGCTGTAGTTGGATGGCATCGACCATGTTTAGGACACAAAAATAAACAACAGGAAGTAACCTTGATCTAAAACACCATTGATTACCTCCCAATGTATTGCACCCCAACAACCTTTTTAGGACACATCAACAAAAACATGAAGGAACCTTGTGCCTGTAACAACACTTATCATCTAGCAATGTAATGCAAACCCTGTCTGCACTAGTGCACTCTATTGATCCATACCATCTATATACCATGGGACTTAATACAGGGAAAGAGGCCTAGGACATGAATATATACCAGAAATTCACTTCTACATTTTCTTTTGCCGCAAAAATCCACTCCTACTCGAAGGCTAATAGTTTTCGGAATTGTAGCCAGAAAATAGAAGGCAGTTCTGTTTTAGACCTGCGAGCAAATATTCTGAGAAAATATTTAGCCCACGAAAGCAGATACGAAATAATGGGTGACTGACAAGCATACTTTTTCCATGGAGCTATCAAGAAAAGGAGGCCGTTTTCCTAGCTGACACCGTAACTGATCGAGGACAAGGAAGCATCCAGCTCGTCTTATGTCCCAAAAACGTATAGCCCCATCGCAGCCACCACTCATCAATATCCACTCGCTTGAGTTAGACCACTCCAAAGACATGATACCATCTGAGATGATTGATGAGGATAAGCATAGATGAAAAAAGAATGTTTTCAACATTACACTAGCAGGAAGAAACTAACCGTGATGACCGGACAATGTGTGGGTAAAGGCTCCAGAAGCAATATCACACAAACGGACTTGAACATCTGCACTCCCCGTAGCGATGAGCATATGCGTTGTTGCAATTGGAGACATTGCGGCACTGTACACTTTTCCAGGCATCTTAAAATCCATGACTACCTAGGAAAAGAAAACCATGCCCACAAAAGACCAGAACATCAGAATTACACCTCAAAGTGACAAAATATTAAGATCAACAGTTAACAGAGCAAAATGCACATACTTGAGTCGAATTGGTATCCCACACTTTGACATATGTGTCAAAGGATGCTGTAACGAACAGGCCAGTGTCCACAGGATACCAAATGGCTGCCGAGACAACGAACTTGTGGCCATGCTCATGCTGCCTGTCAACAAGCAGAATGTTCCTGTGCTTGGCTATGAACCCGGCTTCGTATTCCGTGGCATTCTTCAAATCGAAGACAGCAGCCGACCCATCCGATGCCCCCGAGAGCAGGTACCTCCCCTCTGTCAAATCAACCTGGCCATATTGTCAAATTACGAACACCAGCAGCATCTACTCACGCAGCGCACGACAGTTTGGTCTCTTTAGACGCGTTTTCTAGACGGGTCAGCACGCAAAATCAAATATTGATCTGAACTACGCCCAACTGATGCGGAAACGGCGGGTGGTGACGGAGTAATAGCGGACGATTGGGGGGGGGGGGGGGGGGGGGGGGTGGGGAGCGAGATTGGGAAGAAGGGGACCTGGAGGGAGTTGACGGCGCCGTGGTGCGGGGTCGCGAGCTCCTTGCGGTTCGAGAGCGCGAGCGAGGCGGCGCGGCGCGACCGGGAAAGGGCCTCGAAGCGCGGCGCGCGCAGCTCCCCGCGTTCCCTTCTTCTCAACTCCTCCAGCCACATCCACTCGGGCACAGCGCGGCGTGTATGCTCTCTGCGGCGGCGAACGGCGACGGAATTCGGGGCGGGAAGGGGGAGGAAGAGCTAGGCGGAGCTGCGCGGCGCGAATCGGGCGGTTGATGCGCTGACCGGTGAGCTAGGAGGACTCAATTGTTGCGATTCCGAGCTTCCATTAAATCCGTCGGTTATATCCAGAGTTAGTGTCACGCTCGTTTTATGGAACCTAGACATGCGTAGGGTCTTCATTTTCAAAAAAAAAAGCATGTTCACCCTGCATATCTAGACATGTTTTAGTATACAGCTATGCGAAGCTAGACATATCTACAACATTTTTTTGGAAACGAAGGGAGTCAATTGACTTATACTTTGAGGTGATACCGTGCATACCATGATATATGATAGTCCTTTTTTTAATTTTCTTGGCCTATGTGCTATGATATAGTGTCAATAGTATTCCCTCCATTCCCATTTGTTGAGAGCATCTCCCCTTCATGTCTCCATGTCTCCTCTCTCGTCTCCCTCCGACGGCACCGTGGTTGGGTTGGGATGAGAGGGGGCAGGCTCACCTATGTGCATATAATAGGTCTAGTGTTTGTTCTGCCTCCATGGCGATTGGCGTTATGTCGCCTTGGTCTCTTAGAGCTTCTGCTTGGCATTGTCGAGCGATGCTAGGATGCATCAACTTCTTTCCCTGTCTAGCATTGATACGTTCATTTTGTATCACTATTCTATATCATAATTTACTGTTATTCATTGATATATATTTCATATTAAGAGATGATACTTATGTTATTTCATCTGTTTTTGCATGGTTGATGACTTTTGGAGACGAAATTCGCGAAGATCAGAAAATCCGAAAAATACATGGAAAATTTTATTTTTCCAGAAGACGGAGATTGCCAGAAGGGGGAGTGGAGATGGGCCACAGGGGGCCCACACCACCCCTGGCGCGGGCAGCCCTAGGCCGCGCCAGCAGGTGGTGTGGCCACCCTGGCCCACTCCAGGCTCTTCCATCTGGCGTATATTATCTCCACGGAACCCTAATACCTAGGGAGCGACCACAGAAAGATTTCGCCATCTCTGCGAGGCAGAAAACATCGAGAGAGAAAGATCTCTCCGGCAGACAAATTTCTACCGGGGGAATTCCTTTCCGGAGAGGGGAGATCATCGCCATCAACACCACCATCAAGCTGGACTTCATCGGGATTATCATCATCATCATCACCACCACCACCATCTCCACCAGCACCATCATCATCACTCCATACCGCTATAACAATTGGGTTGAATCTTGCATAGTTCTTAGAGGAAACTTTCCCGGTGTTGATTACTCCTTGTAGTTGATGTTATTGAGTGAACCATTGAATTATTGTTTATGTTCAGATTGTTACATATCATTATATCATCTTTGATCTTGATCCATATGATGTCTTGTGAGTAGTTCGTTTAGTTCTTGAGGACATGGGAGAAGTCATGTTGTTAGTAGTGGAATTTTGTTGAGAAAGATTCAATTGTTTGATATTTAAGTTGTGGTGTATTTATTTTAGTGGTGTCATGTGAACGTCGACTACATGACACTTCACCTTTATGGGCCTAGGAGAATGCATTGTGTATTTGGCTACTAATCGTAGGGGTTGTCGGAGTGACAGAAACCTGAACCCCCGTTAGGAAACCTTTGCACAAGGGATGTCAGGGTCTTAGAGTTTAAAGTTGTGGTTAGGTTTCTACCTTAATTACTTTCTTGTACTTGCGGATGCTTGCAAGGGGTATAATCACAAGTATATATTAGTCCTAGGAAGGTCGGTACATTAGCACAGATTCACCCACACAACACTTAGCAAACTAAAGAAGATTAATCAACTATATGAAGCGAAATCACTTGACGATATTCCCGTGTGTCCTCGAGAACGTTTGGTCATCTTAAGTAATACAATCGGCTTGTCCTTTGCTAAAGAAAGGATTGGGCCACTTGCTGCACTTACTCTTATTGTGTTTTATTTACTCGTACTTTATTTACCTGCATTATCAAAAATTCCTAAAAATCTGTTTGCTAAGTATTTACAGAGAATTTCTGCTCCAACCATTCGCCAACACCTTCTGCTCCTCGTTGGGTTCGACACTCTTACTTATCGAAAATACTGCGATACACCCCCTATACTTATGGGTCATCAAGACTATTTTCTGGAGCCATTGCCGGGGAGTGAAGCGCTATTGGAGAGTGGAACTAGTAAAAGAAACTTCTACTGTGAGTATTGTTTACTTCTGTTACTTGCTTTATTTTCAATATGGATAATTCGTTGAGTTTATTATTTCGTAATGCTACTACCACTGCTAAGGTAGCAGATGAACCACCACCTGCTGAGAATGATACTTTTAAAATACCTACAAGAATTATTGATTGTGTTATGGGTAACTATTATGTTGGAGATGGAACTGTCCATCCCGGTGATCATTTGCTCTTTATACACGAATTATGCGGATTGTTTAAGTGTGTAGGTATTACTACAGATCAAGTCAATAAGAAATTATTCTCATTATCGCTGAAAGGAAAAGCTGAGGAATGGTATAAGCTGCTGAAGAATGGTCAAGCTCTTGAATGGGAGGAAATAGTGCCTCTCTTTTATTCAAAATTTTATCCTCCTAGTGAGATTCATAAAGATCGGAATCAAATATACAATTTTTGGCCTCTTGATGGAGAGAGTACAGCTCAAGGTTGGGGGAGATTGAAGTTACTAATGCTCAAATATCCCATTCATGAGCTTTCTCACAATATTATTATCAATAACTTTTATGCAAGACTTTCTCTTTATGATAAGGATCTATTGGATGCTTCTTGTGCTGGATTATTTACACGCATGGAAGAAGAAGTTAAATGGGATCTTCTAGACCCTATTCAAGACAATGTTGAACATGGGAGAATGACAAAGGAAGGAAGTCACGTATAAATTATGATTATGAATGCATTGAATCCTTTATGGGAACTGATGACTTCCAAACAGTAAAAATGCTTATGGTCTAGACTCTCAAGCTATTTTAACTTATTTTGCTTCCTATATTAAAATCCGTAAAAAGAAATGGAATAAGTATCATGCACCTTATAAAAGACATTGTTATTAGTGTTCCTGCAAGAAATACTGAAGTTTATACCGCTAATCATGTTTTACCTGAACCTTACATTGAGAAAATGCCTTTCCCAGTTAAGATAAAGGAACATTCTATGATAGCTAGTATGGTTAATGAAAGTACGAATAAGGCTGTTGAACCTGATAAATAAATAGATGATGAACCTATAATAGAAAATGTGAAAGGTTTTGTCACTAAATATGAAGAAGATGGACACACTATCCTCTGTAAGGATATCCCTAATATTGTTTCACAAAGTAGTGTTATGAACACTAGTGTCCCTGTGTTTTCTGTTCGGATAAGTGATCATTGCTACAACGGTTATTGTGATAGTTATATCATTAAATTTATGCATGATACTGAAGGTCATTATGAGAGAGGAAAGATTGTTCTAATGCATCTCAATAATATCAAGTTTCCTCATTTTATGCTGAAAGTATTTATGTTGCACTTCTTTTGTCTTCCTATGCTAGTAGCCTCTGGTTTCAACAATTTATTTTCTTACAAAATTCCCTTGCATAGGAAGTGAGTTAGACTTAAACATGTGTATTTTTGCTTCCTAATGCTCTCTTTCACTTCAATTCATATTCTTATGTGAGCATCATTAAAATTGTCATGCCCATCTTAATGGCTATAAAGAAAGAGCTTTTGGGGAGAAAACCCAATTTAGTTGTGCTTTTAGTTGTTTTTGTTTATTTGAGTATTTATAGCTATTGTTTCGGCAATAACCTATGCTTATCCTTTTTGTTTTGTTTTGTGTCAAGATTAACCTCTAATGAGAGAGAAGTAAGATTTGGGGAAGTTGCTGTCCCGAAACAGATTTATGTGCTTCACCGTAAAAATTTGTGAGAGATCTATGTATGTCGGATTGAGATGTAATTTTTTGTGCTTCTGCCCCAGGTTGTTATTTTACTTTCGTTAGTTTTGTACTTTTTGATTTGAGCAACATAAGATTTTCGAAAAAAATGATCTTTACCTGCTGGTCTGTTTTGACAGATTTTGCCACTCTTGCATTTGCTTCTTAAATCGATTTTATTTTTGAATTATTTTTGGGTTTTCGGAAGGAGTTTCTACAGTAGCTTATGTTTTGATGGACTTCAGTTGAATTTGAACCTAAAAGGTTTATTACCTCACTTATATTAATGTTGCTAATGAGAATTGTGTGAAAGAAATTTCCAGGTTATCGGAGAAAATTGTGTAATAAGAAGTGAAAGGTTTCATGACTCAAGCAATATGTGTATGAAGATGATGATATTGATGTTATTCAAGCGGTGACTCCAGAAGAATCTACTAAAGACCAAATTCAGAGACCTGCAGAGTTTGTTTTCGAATAGGTAACAGTTCTGGTAAGAAAAGTTCTGCGAAAATTATGTCCAATTATATTTTTAGAGTTTTTATCCAACAAGGAAAGCAACAAAGCGAAAGAGGGATGGAAGCGGAGCTAGGGTGGCTCACTGATACGTCCATTTTGCATCACTATTCTATGTCTTAATTCACTATTGTTCATTGATATATTTCGTATTGAGAGGTGATACTTATGTTATTTCATCTGTTTTTGCATGGTTGATGACTTTTGGAGCATGGACCGCTGCAGTCAGGATTCTGATGGAAAAGTTGTTGTTTGGAGGCAAAATTCACGAAGATCAGAAAATCCGGGAAAATATACGGAAAATTCTATTTTTCCATAAGACTAAGGATGCCACAAGACAGAGTGGAGATGGGCCACAGGGGGGCCACACCACCCCTTGGCGCGGGCAGCCCTAGGCCATGCCAGCAGGTGGTGTGGCCACCCTGGCCCACTCCAGCCTCTCCCCTCTGGCGTATATCATCCTCTCGAAACCCTAAGACTCGGGGAGCGACCATAGAAGATTCCGCCGCCTCTACGGGGCGGAAAACACCGAGAGAGAAAGATCTCTCCGGCAGACAGATTTCTGCTGGGGGAATTCCTTCCCGGAGAGGGAAGATCGTTGCCATCAACACCATCATCAAGCTGGACTTCATCTGGATCATCATCATCACCACCACCACCACCATCACCATTAGCACCCTCATCACCATCTCCATATTGCTGTAACAATTGGTTGAATCTTGCATTAGTTCATAGGGGAAACTTTCCCGGTGTTGATTACTCTTTGTAGTTGATGCTATTGAGTGAATTGTTGAATTATTGTTTATGTTCAAATTGTTATACATCATTATTCCATCTCTGATCATGATCCATATGATGTCTTGTGAGTAGTTCGTTTTGTTCTTGAGGACATGGGAGAAGTCACGTTGTTAGTAGTGGAGTTGTGTTGAGAAAGATTCAATAGTTTAATATTTAAGTTGTGATGTAATTCTTCTAGTGGTGTCATGTGAACGTCGACTACATGACAGTTCACCTATATGGGCCTAGGGGAATGCATTGTGTTTTTGGCTACTAATCATAGGGGTTACCGGAGTGAAAGAAACCTGAACCCCCGTTAGGAAACCATTGCACAAGGGACGTAAGGGTCTTAGAGTTTAAAGCTGTGGTTAGGTTTCTACCTTAATTATTTTCTTGTACTTACGGATGTTTGCAAGGGGTATAATCACAGGTATGTATTAGTCCTAGGAAGGTCGGTACATTAGCACAGGTTCACCCACACAACACTTAGCAAGCTAGAGAAGATTAATCAACTATATGAAGCGAAAGCACTTGAAAGTTTTCCCATGTGTCCTCGAGAACGTTTGGTCATCTTAAGTAATACAACCGGCTTGTCCTTTGGTACATAAAGGATTGAGCCACTTGTTGCATTTATTCTTACTATCTTTTATTTACTCGTACTTTGTTTACTTGCTTTATCAAAAAACCCTAAAAATCCGTTTGCTAAGTATTTGCAGAGAATTCCTGATCCATACCACTAGCTCGCACCTTCTGCTCCTCGTTGGGTATGACACTCTTACTTATCGAAAATACTGCGATACACCCCCTATACTTGTGGGTCATCAAGACTATTTTCTGGCGCCGTTGCCGGGGAGTGAAGCGTTATTGGAGAGTGGAACTGGTAAAGGAAACTTCTACTGTGAGCATTGTTTACTTCTGCTAGTTGCTTTATTTTTGTTATGGATAATTCGCTGAGTTTCTTATTTGGTAATGCTACTACCACTGCTAAGGTAATAGATAAGACACCGCCTGCTGAGAATGATGTTTTTAAAATACCTACAAGAATTATTGATCGTCTTATGGATAACTACTATGTTGTAGATGGAATTGTCCATCCCGGTGATCGTTTGCTCTTTATACACGAATTATGCGGGTTGTTCAAGTGTGCAGGTATTACTACAGATCAAGTTAAGAATAAGTTATTCTCATTATCACTAAAAGGAAGAGCTGAGGACTGGTATAAGCTGCTGAAGAATGGTCAAGCTCTGGAATGGGAGGAAATAGTACCTCTCTTTTATTCAAAGTTTTATCCTCCTAGTGAGATTCATAAAGATCGGAATCAAATATACAACTTTTGGCCTCTTGATGGAGAGAGTACAACTCAAGCTTGGGGGAGATTGAAGTTACTAATGCTCAAATGTCCCATTCATGAGCTCCCCAACAATATTATTATCAATAACTTTTATGCAAGGCTTCCTCTACATGATAAAGATTTATTGGATGCTTCTTGTGCTAGATCATTCACTCGTATGGAAGAAGAAGCTAAATGGGATCTTCTGGACCGCATTCAAGACAATGCTGAAGCTTGGGAGAATGACAAAGGTAGAAAGTCAGGTATAAATTATGATTATGAATGCATTGAATCTTTTATGGGAACTGATGACTTTCAAAATATTAAAAATGCTTATGGTCTAGACTCTCAAGCTATTGCTTCTTATTTTAAGGCTTTTGCTTCCTACATTGAAGTGCCTAAAAATAAGTGGAATAAGTATCATGAACCTTATAAAGATGTTGCTAAGAGTGTTCCTGCAAGAAATACTGAAGTTTATACTGCTAATCATGTTTTACCTGAACCTTATATTGAGAAAATGCCTTTTCTAGTTAAGGTAAAGGAACATTATATGATAACTACTATGGTTAATGAAAGTGCAAATAAAGCTATTGAACCTGATAAACAAATGGTTGATGAACCTATAATAGCAAATGCGAAAGACTTTGTTACTAAATATGAAGAAGAGGGACACACTATCCTTTGTAAGGATACCTCTAATATTGTTTCACAAAGTAGTGTTATGAGAGCTAGTATTCCTGTGTTTTCTGTTAGAATAAGTGATCATTGTTATGATGGTCCTTGTGATAGTTATATTGTTAAGTTTATGCATGATACTGAAAGTTACTATGAGAGAGGGAAAAGTGTTCTTATGAATCTCAATAATATCAAGTTTCCTCGTTTTATGCTGAAAGTTTTTATGTTGCACTTCTTTTGCCTTCCTATGCTTGTAGCCTCTGGTTTCAACAACTTGTTTGTTTACAAAGTTCCTTTGCATAGGAAGTGGGTTAGACTTAAATACGTGTATTTTTGCGTCTTAATGCTCTCTTTCACTTCAATTCATATTCCTATGTGAGCATCTTCAAAATTATCATGCCCATCTTAATGGCTATAAAGAAAAGAGCTTTTTGGGAGACAACCCAATTTATTTTTGCTTTTAGTTTGTTTTTGTTTATTTGAGTCTTGAAAGTTATTACTTTGGTAATAACCGCTCCTTATCCTTTTTATTTGGTTTTTGTGTCAAGATCAACCTCTAATGAGAGAGAAGTAAGATTTGGGGAAGTTGGTGTCCTGAAACAGATTTTTGTGCTTCACCGTAAAAATTCGTGAGAGATCTCTGTATGTCGGATTGAGCTGTAATTTTTTTTGTTTCTGCCCATGTTGTTATTTAACTTTCGTTAGTTTTGCACTTTTTGATTTGAGCAACGGAAGATTTTTGAAAAAATTGATATTTACTTGCTGGTCTGTTTTGACAGATTTTGGCACTCTTGCATTTGCTTCTTTATTCGATTTCCTTTTTGAATTCTTTTTGGGTTTTCAGAAGGAGTTGCTACAGTAGCTTATGTTTTGATGGTTTTCAGTTGAAGTTTGGACTCAAAAGGTTTTATCATTTCACTTATACTAACTTTGCTAATGAGAATTGTGTGAAGTTTTGTGTGAAAGAAATTTCTAGGTAGTGGAGATAATGGTGTAATGAGAAAGTGAAAGGTTTCATGACTCAAGTAATAAGTGTATGAAGATGAAGATATTGATGTTATTCAAGTGGTGACTCCAGAAGAATCTACTAGATACCAAATTCAGAGACCTGCAGAGTCTGTTTTCAAATAGGTAACAGTTCTGGTAAGAAAAGTTCCGCGCAAATACTATCCAGCTATATTTTTTTGCAGTTTTTAGACAATAAGGAAAGCTACAAAGTGAAAGAGGGATGGAAACGGAGCCAGGGTGGCTCACACCACCCTGTGGCGTGGGCCCTCCCCAGGCCGCGCCACCAGGTGGTGAGTCCACCCCGGACTCCGTCTCCGACCCGTTTTCTACCAATACCTTCCTTTTGTTTTGAAACTTCGTAATATATAATCCCCTCGATCTCCCGAGGTTCGTATATCGTGTTTTCGTCGTGGTTTCGTTTTGATCTGTTTCTGTCAGGTAGAGTCCTAGATTTGGAGCCACAATGTCTTCCTCTGGATCAGCCAAGGGAGATTCCTTAGAAGATATCATCAACCCATACATGAGAGTGTTGAAGATTCATCCCAAGGAGTTGTTGCTTGAAGATGGGGAGGTCCGGATAAAAGAGGTTCAAGGCCCTAAAGGTGAAGGAAGTCTGGAGGACAGGATGGAAGCACTGGAGCAAGAAGTCTTTAGGTACAAGAAGATGGCGGAGCGCGAAGTGGATATCATCCATAAGATTTGTTCCGAACTCATCACCGAGCACCAAAAGGAGACTGCTGAACTCAAAGACGAAGTCCTCTCACTCCGCCAAACAACCAACGAACTGCAAGCACAGTTCTATGACGTTCAAAATCAAAACTACTCTGAAAGCACAGTTTTATTCAATCATGTTTCTTATGTTCCTTATTTTGCACATTGCTCTTATCTTGGTGATTACTACTCTGAAAGCTATCATTGAAAACCAGCTATTTGTGAACTCCAGCAAATTATCAACTATTCTTCGACCAAGAGCTAAGTTTGCCATTACCAATTATGATTCACTTTATGTATCTTTATTGTGTTTCCTTTACTCATTACAAGTTGAGTTATATAATAGTGAGTTGTCTTCTATTATGATCTGTGTATTTAATGATTGTGATGCTTCTTGTCTGTATTCTTTTATCGACTCTTCACTCCATAAACCTGAGGTCATGTTTATTGAGCTCAGTTTCGCTTGGGGACAAGCGAAGTCTAAGCTTGGGGGGAGTTGATACGTCCATTTTGCATCACTATTCTATTTCTTAATTCACTATTATTCATTGATATATTTCGTATTGAGAGGTGATACTTATGTTATTTCATCTGTTTTTGCATGGTTGATGACTTTTGGAGCATGGACTGCTGCAGTCAGGATTCTGATGGAAAAGGTGTTGTTTGGAGGCAAAATTCGTGAAGATCAAAAAATCCGGGAAAATATACGGAAAATCCTATTTTTCGAGAAGACTAAGGATGCCAGAAGACGGAGTGGAGATGGGCCACAGGGGGCCCACACCACCCCCTGGCGCGGGCAGCCCTAGGCCACACCAGCAGGTGGTGTGGCCACCCCTCTGGTGTATATCATCCTCCCGAAACCCTAAGACTCGGGGAGCGACCACAGAAAGATTCCGCCGCCTCTGCGGGGCGGAAAACACCGAGTGACGAGGGTTTAACTCATCAATGCCCATTGTCATGGACTTGGGTTTTGGAGAAGGAGGGAGCGCTAGAGACACCTATCGGCTAGCAAACAAGCACACATGGGACAAAGGATTTACCCAGGTTCAGGCCTCGTAGAGGTCCCTACTCCTGCTTGTCTGCTCGTGGGATTATTGAAGGAGTCGAAAGTTACAATGGTGCGCAGATGCAATCTGGCGAGGGTTGTGGAAACTAGGGTTGCGTGTGTCCTCCTCGCCGCCCCCTCTAGCCTTTATATAGATAGGCTAGGTCTCGGGTAGCAGGTTGAGTCGGTTACAAGTTAGGGTTCTCCTTCAAACTTTCTATCTCTAGCTTCTTCTTGGTCCTCAAGCAATCGAGAGTCCACAGGTTACTCGAGTCCTTTCATCCGGGCCTTGGCGACACCGTGGGCCTGTACGTATTTGGACTGTATATACCAAGCTCGAGTACCTGTAGGGTATACCCATGTCAGTAGCCCCCGAGTGTCCAGTGGAATCGCAGATTCGACTGGGGACTTTTTGAAGTCTTCAAGTGCCTAAACGAGTACATTTCGACTGCTTTTATTTGTGTCATAGGGATTGTTGATATACGTGCCTGATATAACCGAAGTATCGGTATCAGTTAACCACCTTAGGGTGAAACAACGCAATCTACTCGAACTCGGGTCCCCGGACTCGAATCCGGAAAAGTGCTGGCGTAATTCGACTCAGGCCACGGAGGTCTTACAGGAATCGAATTCCAGTTATATGGGTGTGAGCACTCGACGCGTCCGTCAAGGCATGTTAATCGTGCCTGTAGGCACGGATATATTTCTGGTAGTGCGTAGCTAAATGCGTTGCCAGGCCTTATTCAGGTCTTACCTTCACGCTGTAAGCGCGGCATCCGAATTTTATCATCGCGGAGACGATTCGGGTGACCCAGGAGACATAGTCTCTTTGTAGGGAAAAAATATGAGGCGGTGTCGCCATGAGCTGCGAGTGCGGATGTTATCAACACACAGTTTTTTGTATAAATAATCATAGGGTGCGCGACCAGCGCTCCCTATGGGAGTAGCCCCCGAGTGCCTGGTTGAGTCGAAGACTCAGGCAGGGACTAAATAACGTTTGCGACTGCCGTCGTCTTTTGGTTGCTTGTTTCAGTCGAATTTGTGTCCGGCGCTCCCTATGGGAGTAACCCATGTCCGTAGTCGAACCATGTTTCGAGTGGTTAGCTTTGCTTTGTGATTGTCCACGTTCCTGCAACAAGAAAAAAAAATCGTAGGGTGCGCGGCCAGCGCTCCCTATGGGAGTAGCCCCTGAGTGCTTGGTGGAGTCGAAGACTCTAGCAAGGACTAAAGTAGTCGAATTTTTCCACTGCGTAGCCTTGATGACGTCAGTGCTGACGCTTGTATGACCTCAGTTGCCCGCGTGAGTGAGTTTGACGGGACGTGACGAGCGGTGGGTCCCACTTCCTGACTTTGATTTGACTGGGCGTGCGTAATCTTTATTTTAACCACGCCTCCTCGATTTCCGCGCGTAATGGGAGCAGTGGAGGGACGGTTCGCGCTTCCCCTTCTCCACGTGTCCAGCACGATGTGTGCCACGCGTCCAGTAGGGTTTTTCTGAGCCGTTGGATGGCATCTTCTAGGGGTTAAGTAGCGATGCCACGGCGGTAATTTCCCATCTGCGCTCTTTCTTCCTTGCTACCATCGCCATTGCTGCTGCTCTCCTGCTTTTCCTTGCGCTCGTTTCCTCCATAGCGCTGGACCACCTCCGCTCGTTTCCGAGCTACTTTCTGCGCTCTCATCGCCGTTGTTCAATGGGGAAGAAGAAAGGAGGCGCCGTTGCTGATTCCGCGGCCACCATCGCTGCGGCGAAAAAGAAAGGTGACTCCACTGCTGCGCGCATCAGCGCCACCGCCGGCGGGAAGAAGAAGGTCGCAGGCACCCGCGTGACAAATGGTGCATGGCGCCCTTCGATCATCAAGGCGTCGGATCTCCGTCTTCTTCGCCAAGACGGAGTTATCTCTGCAGCAGTCGTCGATGCGCGCGTCCCCAGCGGTGAGACCATTCCTGCTCCTCCCGCTGGTTTCCGAGTGATGTTTCTTGCATTCGTCATTCGCGGTCTTTCCTTGCCTCTCCACCCCTTTCTTAGGGGTCTTCTTTGTTTCTACGGGCTCCAGCTCCATTAGCTGTCCCCAAATTCGATCCTCCACATCACCTGCTTCAGCACTCTTTACGAGTGATGGCTCGGAATCGAGCCACACTTTGGTCTTTTCAAGCGCATTTTTAAATTGAAGCGTCAGTCTGCATCTGGCTCTTTAGTTTACGACGTAGGTGGCTACGGAATCCATGTCGCCCCATCTGCCACCTACTTCGACATCAAGCTCACCAAGTCTGTCCAGGGATGGAGGGACAAATGGTTCTATGTCCGCGATCAGAAGTCCAAAGATGAGCACTTTGGACTCACGCCCTTCGATCCCGCGACTCCCTGCAAGAAGATGCGTTCTTGGAAGAACGTAGTTATGCCTGCTGAACTCGCGGAGACAGATGTGCTGTATCAACGTGTCTGCGACCTCGAGAGTCGCATAGGCGCAGAAGAGGGAGGCTGCGCCCTTATCCGAACCTGGCTGCACCGTCGCGTCCAGCCCCTTCAAGCCAGAGCTCATCTCATGTTTCAGTGGGCTGGCGCTAATGATGTCACTCGCGTGTCTGCCGATGGCATGTCCGCGAGTGAGGTGGATAAGAGGGTTCGACTGGTCACGAAGTACACCGGCAAGGATGTGCTTCCAAGTGAGCCAGTTGTTCGTCCTTTTGATGCTTCGAATCCTCCTCCTGAGGTATAGTTGTGCTACGCAGTAGCTTATTTTCTCGATTGCTTTTCTGTTGCTTACCTGTTCTTTTTGCTGAACTTCGCTGTCTGTACACATGATTGGGCGGTGTCGCCTTGTATGCCCCTCTCCCTGAGGGGATTATCCCTCGCGAAGCTTTGGAAGAGGATGAGTCTGAGTCGACTGTCCCTTCTGATGTGGAAGAGGAAGAAGCCCCCGAGTCCGAGAGTCCGGATACTCGCAAGCGTTCGCGTAGCGAGGATTCTGACGCGTCGTCTCCTTCGACTCTAGAAGGTACGGTCGGTGGTGCGGAGTCGCCAATTCCCGCCGTCCCTGTGAGGGCTGTGGCACCGTCTTCTCGCAAGAAGATGCGATTGCCCAAGGAGTCTTCGTCGGAGTCGGCGGAGGCCATGTTTGATCTTGACAAGTTTGACTGGTAAGTTTTCGAGTTCATTTGTTCTTCTCTATTTTCTTCTTGTTGGCTTGCCCTGGAGTTTGCTTTTTCTCAAGGTGAGTTTTGTCTTGTAGTCAAGAGGCGTCGTCATCTTCTGGCGATGTCGAATTTTTGAAGGAATCTGGAGTCGCGACCTTAAAGGCCAAGGAAGAGGTCGAGCGTGCTCCTTCCCCTCTAGTGGCAGCCCACTCCGGGCACAACTCTTCCAGCTCTCCTCACGCAGGGGAGCATCGAATAGTTGCCCGGATGACGGCACAACAAACTTCTTCGGAGTCATTGGAGGACCATGTAAGTATATTTTTCCCTCTTTTTAGTGTGGCAGTCGTCATTCTCCGTTGCCTTCACTGATTCCTCGTTTGTGCGACAGCTCCTTGTAAAGGAGGCCGCGCAAGTGGCGGAGCAAGTGATGGCAATGGGCCACCAGCATGCGATGCTAGAGACGCGTCACCGCGTAGTCGAAAGTGAGTGTTCTACATTTGTTCTTTTTCGTCTCCTCCTTTGTGGTATAGTTGACTGATAATCAACTTTTGATTACCATGTAGCTGAACATAATGCCTTACTCCGTACGTCGCCACCTTGGAGAAGACATTGGCCGCAATTGTGAAGGGGCGAGACGAGGCAATCGCGGCTCGTGACGAGGCACAGAAACGCGAAGAGGATCTTTGTGCCTCCTTTGCGGCCAGGGAAAAGTTGTTCGAAGAGCAACTGTTCTCAGTCGCCAAGGCCCTCTCAGGTACCTTCACTGGTAGATATTTGTTGTTGTCCTTCTCTGCATCTAGAGTTTTTGCTGGTGGCGCTAAAGGTTTGATCCATGTGTGGGTTTTCTTGTGCAGATGCTGGCGATTTGAGCTTTGACCCGCATCATCGCGATGACGCTCTGGCAGGCGCGGTGTCTGTAGTCGAGGACCGTAGAGCCGCCGTCCAAGATACATTGTCCAAGGCCAAGGTCACCCTCAGTCGCCTCCGGGAGGAGTTGATGCCGAAGGCGGAGCTGGTCGATAATATAGATGAGCTGGTGGAGTCACTCGCCGGGGGTGTGCCTACCACCTACAAGAACTCCCTCCGCGCGGCTGGCGCGACCATGTCACTCGCCATGGTGCAGGCCCACGGAGTCGAGATAGATACCTCTGCGGTGTCAAAGGCGATGCTTGTTGGCGCAGACGGTCAGCAGGTAGTCTTCGCTCGTTTCGCGACTGCCTGTGGAAAATATGGGCATCACTTGATAAATACTACCGCGAAGTACTCGAAGGAGCTCCAACGTGCCAAGAAGGCGGCGAAGGCTTCGGCCTCAGGGGCCGGCGGAAAGTCAGTGGCGTCTGATACTGCCATGGACTTGATGAAGCCCCCGAAGCCGTCGAAGTCGAAGAAACCAGCTGCTCCATAGTTAGCTTTTGTAATAGTTGATTAATTGCCCTTTTGTTTAAGAACATGCCTACTGGCGAGTGTGTCTGTTGATACTTATGCTGGTCTTGAATGCATCTGACCCTTTTGTCTTTGTGTTGATTTGGTCGTCTTATTTGCTTCTATCTTGACTTGTGGTAGGGTACATCAAGTGATCCTATGATGGGAAACCAGGACTCGCCAACTCTTGATGATACAATGGCACCACCGTGCTCCAGGGTAGAGGAGCTATCCTTGCTTTCGCGACTTTGTGACCGTGTGAAGCAGCTGGAGCGTGAGTTGCCCGTGATCCGCGATAGCGCCGACGTGTGGAAGTCGAAGGCGGAAAAAGCCGCCACCCGCGAGCAATATCTGCTTGGCGAGGTGACACAGCTGGGCGACCAGTTTAAGTGTTAGTGTGCTCATTCTCATCTTTTCCTTTGTAATTAGTCGTAGCGGTACGTTGTACTCATGCTATTGATGCTGCTTCGTGTAGTTGTTAGCACGCGCCATCCACAGGAGGAGAAGGACAGAATTGCCATTCGCCTTCATGATCTCACCCAGGAGAAACTTCAAGAGAGTGGGTACTTCTGGGTAGATCATGATCGCGTGACTGCGTTGGCCACCCTACAGGATCGCGCATCGCGAGTGCTGCTCTTCCTGAAGAAGTCGCAGTCGTGCTTGAAGAATATTTATCGGGCGATGTTCCCGCTGGACGACACTCCATCAAGCCTGCTGGCTCTCCTTGCCAAATTTCAAGATCTGTCTGCGGCTCGCGAGTGCGTGAGGCAGCAGTTGGTGGCTGGTGCCAAGGCTGCCCTCTCAATGGTGCAATTGCATAGGCCTGACGTGGATGTTGTCGCCATTGCTTCTGGGTCGCCGGTGCCACCAACAGGATCTACCTGGAATATGGTACCGCACTATCAGGCGGTGGACCGTCCAGCGGAGGAGATCGTCGACTTCTTCGAGGAACAAACCAACGTTCTTCTGTTGTGAGAGTAGCCAAATTTGTATCCTGCACGTAAGTGTATCTGTGTTGTAAAGTTCGTATAGATGTTGTAGATAGTTTATTGTCAAAATGTGTATAAAGAGCTTTCTGAGCGTGAGGTGCGTTGCACTATGCGAGTCCTTTTCGTTAGCCTGGCCATCCTTTATCTCAGTCTCTTGTCAACCTGTCAGGTGCGTTGCAGCTGGGTTGAGTTTGTGTTAAGCGTTTCGATTGATATGCCAGCTACTCAGGATATCGCGTTTTTGGTTCGAAGAACAAATGTATGTAGGGTGGCGCAGCCCCCGAGTATAAAAATTGACAAAGTAGAGAGAACACGGAGTTTTGGGGCACTTAGCTTTTATTTATTCGAAGAACAGTGCGAGGTACAATGTGCGGCTAAGTAGCCTTGGCTGAGTAGCCTTATTTGCTATGTAAAAGTAAAAAAGAACGACTAGGGGTAGAAGCGTCGCAGTTATGCGACGTTCCAAGGGTTGGAGTATGCGACTCCTGTCTCTAAATCTTGAAGGCGATAGGCGCCACCTGGGATTACTTCTGTAATCACGTACAGTCCTTCCCAGGGGGACTCGAGCTTGAGAAGCCCCTACTGCTTCAGTCGAAGGATCTGGGGCGAAGCCTTCTACTGTGGTAGTTGCGCAGGTTCTGCTGGTAGATCGTTGATCTTTCCGCGGTGATTTCCCTTGCTTCATCAAGGAGGTCGACGGAATCTTCGAGTGCGAGGGATGACTCTTGTTCGTTGTAAGCGACCACGCGCGGTGCCTTGTACCATACCTCAGCTGGTAGCACTGCCTCTGCTCCGTGCACCATAAAAAATGGTGTGTAGCCCGTGGCGCAGTTTTGAGTTGTACGTAGGCTCCAGAGTACAGATTGCAGTTCGTCCGGCCAGCAGCCCGCCGCTTGTTCGAGTGGCTGAAGGAGTTGCTTCTTGATGCCGCTGCAGACGAGCCCGTTTGCCTTTTCCACCTGACCATTGGTCTGTGGATGCGCTACTGAGGCGTAGCTGATGTTGATCAATAGGTTCTCGCAGAATTCTTGGAACTCCTTGGATGTGAAGTTCGTCCCGTTGTCGGTGATGATGCTGTGTGGCACCCCGAAGCGGTAGACGATAGACTCAAAGAATTTTACTACGCTGTGCGCGGATTGGTTGGTTACTGACATGGCCTCAATCCACTTGGTGAATTTGTCGACTGCGACCAAGAGGTAGACGTAGCCTCCCCGCGAGGACCTTGGAAGCTTGCCGACCATGTCGAGCCCTCATTGCGCGAAGGGCCAGGCCAATGGGATTGGCCGTAGCTCTGCGCCTGGTGCGTGCGGCTTGTCCGCGTATCACTAGCAAGTGTTGCATTTTTGGACGATGTCCTTGGCGTCGCGCATGGCCGTAGGCTAGTAGAATCCAGCTCGTAGAGCTTTGGCCACGAGGGCACGACTGCCAGCGTGGTGCACGCAGGTCCCTTCATGGATGTCGAGGAGAACTGCTCTTCCGTCGGCCATGGAGACGCATCATTGTAGCACTCATGTGATGCTGCGTTTGTACAGTTCGCCATTGATAACGGCGAATGCCTTGGAGCGCCGCGCGATGTGCCGTGCATCTGTCGGGTCGTCCGGTAGTCTCTTGCTGAGGAGGTACGTAATGTACGGCTGCGTCCAAGATTTCTCGATCATCATGACGCTCATTGGTCCCTCGAGTCATGTGTCCAGCTCCAAGTCATCGAGTGCCATTGGCTCATTGGGTGGCGCAGCCCCCGAGTCCGTTGCTATGCTTGTTTTCTTCTCTGCGGTCTTTGGCTTGATGGAGCGTTCGCATATGCGCTCGAGAAATACCCCAGGGGGTATGGGGGCGCAGGTAGAGCCTATGTTGGCGAGTGCGTCTGCCTCCTCGTTGCTTTCACGACCTACATGTCGCAACTCGCAACCATCGAAGTCTCCTTCGAGTGTATCGTAGAGGTCGCGGTACGCGATCATGTTGTCGTTCAGTGCGTCGCACTCATGCATTGTTTGGTTGACGACCAACTTGGAGTCGCCATATATGATGAGCCTCTTGGCGCCGCAAGCTTTTGCCATCCTCATCCCGTGCAACAGGGCCTCGTATTCAGCCTCATTGTTTGAGGCTATGAACTGCATTCGCAGGATATACTTCAGCTTGTCCCCTTGAGGTGATGTCAGTATGACACCTGCGCCCGCTCCGTCTTTCCTCTTGGACCCATCGAAGTGCATTGTCCAGAGGGAGGACATATCTGGCTTGTCCGGGAGTTGGTTCTCCATCCAGTGCACGAGGAAGTCAGGGAGAACTTACGAATTGATTGCGTCGCACTTTTCGTATGTGATGTCTGGTGGAGACATTTCTATTCCCCAAAGCGCGACTCGCCCTGTGGCATCGGTGTTATTAAGGATATGTCCCAACGGGGCGTCGCTGACTACCACGATTGGGTGTTCCTGGAAGTAATGGCGCAGTCGCCAGGCGGTCATGAAGACGCCGTACGCCAGCTTCTGGTAGTGCGGGTACCGCTATTTTGTTGGCATGAGGACCTCGCTGAGGTAGTATACTGGGCGTTGTACGCCGTGGACCTTGTTTTCCTCAGCTCGCTCGACAATGAGCACTGTGTTGACCACCTGGTTGGTGGCGGAGATGTACATCAACAGTGGTTCCCTTTCTCGTGGAGTCACCAGCACTGGCGAAGTGGATGGAAGGTGCTTGAGATCTTCGAATGCTTCTTGCGCTTCATTGGTCCACTAGAATTTTTCTGCTTTGCGGAGGAGCTGGTAGAAGGGCAGCGCCTTTTCACCCATCCGACTGATAAATCTGCTGAGGGTCGCGATTCGTCTAGCCAGTTGCTGGACGCCTCTTATGTTCTTCGGCTTCTCCATGGCCAGTATGGCTTTTATCTTCTTTGGGTTCGCCTCGATTCCCCTCGCGGAGATGAGATATCCGAGTAGCTGCCCAGATGGTACGCCGAAGGCGCATTTGTCCGGATTGAGCTTGATCCGGTAGCGATCGAGGTTGGTGAAGGTTTCGTGCAAATCGTCGATTAGAGAGGCTTCCTCCTTGGTCTTGATTACTATGTCGTCGATATAGACTTGGATGTTGCGACCCAGTTGCTCCTTGAGGCAAGCTTGCATGCACCGCTGGTAGGTGGCTCCCGTGTTTTTTAGCCCGAAGGGCATTGTATTGTAGCAGAACACACCAAAGGCGTTGTAAATGCTGTTTTCTCCTGGTCTTCCTCCTTCATTCGAATTTGATTATAGCCTGAGTAGGCATCGAGGAAGCAGAGGCGCTCACATCCAGCGGTGGAGTCGATGATCTGGTCGATCCGTGGCAGCGGGAAGTGATCCTTTGGGCAGTGCTTATTCAGAGAAGTGAAGTCCACGCACATCCGTAGGATATCCGTGTCCTTTTTTGGTACTAGCATCGTATTGGCGAGCCAAGTGCTTTCCTTGATCTCGCGTATGAACTTGGCCTTGAGGAGTCTGTTGATCTCCATTCCGTCTGCCTGCGCTCGCGGCTCAGACAGTCGCCTGATTGTTTGCTTGACTGGCCTTGCGTCGGGGTTGACGTTGAGTGCGTGCTCGGCGAATTCCCTGGGAACTCCTGGCATGTCCGCAGGACACCAGGCAAAAATTTCCCAGTGCTCACGGAGGAATTCGACGAGCGCGAGTTCCTATGCGGGACTCAAGTTGTTGGCGATGAGGGTCGTCTTGGCGGGATCCGATGGATGGACCTGCACCTTCTTTGTGTGCACAGATGATTCGAAGGAGAGGTCAGGTGAGCTTGGCCTACTGAGGGGAGGCAGGCTGTTGTCTGTCGTCTCTTTTAGTCTTGCGAGTTCCTCCTGCATGCCGAAGGACTAGGAGATTCTGTTGAATTCCCTGTCGCAACTGTCAGATCGCTCAAACCTCCCATTGATCGTTATGACGCCGTTGGGACCTGGCATTTTCATCTGCAGGTAGGCGTAGTGGGGCACTGCCATGAACCTAGTGAATGCGACGCGCCCAAGGATGCAATGGTATTGTGAGGGCCAGTCGACGACCTCAAAGTCAATGCGCTCGCGCCGGAAGTTCTTCGGCGTGCCGAAGATGACGTCGAGGTTGATTTTGCCCAGGGGTATACGCCTTTCCCTGGGACGATGCCGTGGAACATTGTGTCCGATGCCTCCAGGTAGGTTAGAGGGATCCTCATTGCTCGCAAGGTACTCGCGAATATGAGGTTGATGCCGCTTCCGCCATCCATGAAGACGCGACTCATATCGAAACCTCCAATTTGCAGCTCGAGTACGAGAGGGCAATGACCTAGACGAGGTATCTGAGGCGGGTGGTCACGTTTGTCGAAGGTGATGCACGACTCGCTGCCACTAAGGTACTCAGTGGTGGATGGTGGCGAGTGCGTGGCCAAGTTGACTTGGCGAGTGATGGCCTTCTGCACCCTGTTGGAGGGGCGTCCTTTTTGGATCATCATGGTACCCATGGCCCGTGGGTACGGTTCTCCTCCATGGTTCTGGTCCGGTGCGGCTCCGTTCGGGGGTGGCCCGGGTGGTGGTGGTGGTGCGCCATGTGCCACGGCGCCTGGAGCGGCTCCGTAGCCTCTTTCGACTGCATTGCGGTTCATCCGAACCAATCCCTCGTGTAGCTTGAGGAACTCGCGGCAATCCTTGAGGAGGTGGCTGGACTTTCTCTTGCCATCATGCTTGTCGATGTAGAAGTGTACCGTGCATGGCCCGAATAGTTTGTCCTAGATGGAGGTCGCCGGTGCCTCGTCGCGAGTGCGGCGTTGCCATACTTGCGTGGTTTTCCCGGAGTCGCGGTATCCGCCACTACGGGAACCGTTGTTGCGGTTATCGTCGCGTCTATCGGCGTAGCCGGCTGCGACCATGTTGACGTCGTCGCGATCGTCGTAGATGCGCATGCGGCGCTTGCCTCGGCGGTCGCGTCTGCGTTCGAGTTCCGCCTCCTCGTCGGAGTGAGCATGATTCTTCACCGAATCTTCTCCATCGGCCCACCGATTCGCGATCTCCATCAGGTGGTCGATGGTCTGGGGCTTTGAGCGGCCCAACTCCTCTCTGAGCTCTAGGCGGCGGACACCACCGTTGAATTCATCAATCGCGCGATCTTCTGAGATGTTTTCTGCGGAATTCTTGATGATGGACCACCTTTGGATGTAGGAGCGCAGCAATTCGCCAGACCTTTGCTGGCAGCATCTCAGCTCTTCGATTGATGCGGGCCATTTGTACGTGCCCTTAAAGTTGTACACGAAGCTGTAGACCAGCTCGTCCCAACTGCGAATGGATCCGCGTAGGAGGTTATTGAGCCATGCCCGGGCAGCGCCCTACAGCTGTAGCTACAAGCACTGCATGGCAGTACTTCGACTGCCTCTGTGGAGCCTGACGGAGGAGATGTGGTCCTCCAGCCAGATCTTGGGGTCCTGCAGACCGTCAAATTTCAGGTTCTCCGATGGGAGTTTAAACCCTTTATGCATTCGCTTCTGCCTAATGGATCTGCTGAAGCATCAGGTGCCGCATAGCTCCCCATCTTCTTCTTTCGTGTCAGTCGACGGAGCACGTCGTGCCCTTGATTTGTCGATCTTGCGTTCCGTGAGGTCGTTGCACGCATCGTAGTCGCGATCGTGTCGCCGTGAGCGGCGGCGTCGAGACAGGTCGTGACTGTCATCGCTGGATGAGGGCGAGGAGTGGCGCTTTGCTAGCACTTTGCCCTTTTTTGTGTCTGGTACTGGCTCCTTGTCGAGGGCGGCCTCGATTAACCCCAAACCCACGATCGTAGATCGGTGCATGGTAGTTCGGGGATCTCCAGCTGGCGGCTGGTTGTTGAGGAGGTACATGGTGGCCGCCATCACCGCAGCCTGCGGCGTTCTGGGAACCATGTTGCCTCTCGTGTCGACTGTCATAGAGCCGAAGTCGAGGACTTTCGCAGCCTCTATGCGCTCTTGTTCGGTGAGGTGAGCCATTCGCGACTGCCTCTTCTTGGCGAGATATTCGTTGCCTCTTGAAGAGGATCCTCCGTAGGAGGAGAGCCCAGCACGACGAAGGCTTGATTTGTCCACTGCCTTTTTACGCGCCTCGAGTTGTGCGATTGCTTGTTTTTGGCGCTTGAATTCTTCCTTTAGAAGCCAGTGATAGCCCATCAGCAGTTCCTGCGGGGACCCAAAGGGTAGAGGTGCACCCCGTAGGGCTTCGCGGCAGCGATCCCACTCTTGCTCGTTGAACTTGATCACGACACGTTCGCCGGTTTGCTCGTTGATCATGTTGGGGGGTCGACTGCTCCTCCGTTGTTGACGGGAATGCGATTGCCGCAGTTGCCACCGTTGCCGGCGTTGGGTGGGTCGGTGCCGTTACCGGTGTTACCACCGTTGTCGCGATTAGCGAAGGTGTCGCCTCCGTTGATGATGGTGCACATGAAGTGATTGGGGAAGCTGTTGCTTCCACAACTTTCAGATCCAGAACCGTAGGTCCCATCTTCAGTGGCCAGATCACTCAGATCGGAATCGCGATTATTGTCGCTGATCGTATTCTCGACTTCCACTAGGGCGTTGAGCTCGCTGAGGGTGCCGATCGATGGAGGGAACCATGATGTCGGGGCAATCGTCGGTGCTGTCGGCTGATCAGGCATGCGAAGCGTGCCCATCTGACCAACTTGGAAGCGGAAGCTCCCAATCGCTAGGCTGATTCCGTCGCCCATAGACTCGAAGGCCGGGCGGGTGGCCGGCGTGTGGACGGTGAAGTCGAAGGCGCCGAAGAGCTGGCGAATCTCCGATGTTGCGGAGTTGTAGATCGCAGTTGATGGGGCCGAACAAGCCGCAACATTAGCACTCCCAATTCCCACAGACGGCGCCAATTGACGAGGGTTTAACTCATCAATGCCCATTGTTATGGACTTGGATTTTGGAGAAGGAGGGAGCGCTGGAGACATCTATCGGCTAGCAAACAAGCACACATGGGACAAAGGATTTACCCAGGTTCAGGTCTCGTAGAGGTCCCTACTCCTGCTTGTCTACTCGTGGGATTATTGAAGGAGTCGAAAGTTACAATGGTGCGCAGATGCAATCTGGCGAGGCTTGTGGAAACTAGGGTTGCCTGTGTCCTCCACGCCGCCCCCTCCTAGCCTTTATATAGATAGGCTAGGTCTCGGGTAGCAGGTCGAGTTGGTTACAAGTTAGGGTTTTCCTTCAAACTTTCTATCTCTAGCTTCTTCTTGTTCTTCAAGCAATCGAGAGTCCATAGGTTACTCGAGTCCTTTCATCCGGGCCTTGGCGACACCGTGGGCCTGTACGTATTTGGACCATATATACCAAGCTCGAGTACCTGTAGGGTATACCCATGCCACCGAGAGAGAAAGATCTCTTCGGCAGACAGATTTCCATCGGGGGAATTCCTTCCCAAAGAGGGAAGATCGTCACCATCAGCACCATCATCAAGCTGGACTTCATCGGGATCATCATCATCATCATCACCACCATCATCACCATCAGCACCCTCATCACCATCTCCATATTGCTGTAACAATTGGTTGAATCTTTCATTAGTTCATAGGGGAAACTTTCCCGGTGTTGATTACTCTTTGTAGTTGATGCTATTGAGTGAACCGTTGAATTATTGTTTATGTTCAGATTGTTATACATCATTATTCCATCTCTGATCATGATCCATATGATGTCTTCTGAGTAGTTCGTTTTGTTCTTGAGGACATGGGAGAAGTCATGTTGTTAGTAGTGGAGTTGTGTTGAGAAAGATTCAATAGTTTGATATTTAAGTTGTGGTGTACTTCTTCTAGTGGTGTGATGTGAACATCGACTACATGACACTTCACCTATATGGGCCTAGGGGAATGCATTGTGTATTTGGCTACTAATCGTAGGGGTTTCCGGAGTGACAGAAACTTGAACCCCTGTTAGGAAACCATTGCACAAGGGACGTAAGGGTCTTAGAGCTTAAAGCTGTGGTTAGGTTTCTACCTTAATTACTTTCTTGTACTTACGGATGTTTGCAAGGGGTATAATCACAAGTATGTATTAGTCCTAGGAAGGTCGGTACATTAGCACAAGTTCACCCACACAACACTTAGCAAGCTAGAGAAGATTAATCAACTATATGAAGCGAAAGCACTTGACAGTCTTCCCATGTGTCCTCGAGAACATTTGGTCATCTTAAGTAATACAACCGGCTTGTCCTTTGCTGCATAAAGGATTGGGCCACTTGCTGCATTTATTCTTACTGTCTTTTATTTACTCATACTTTGTTTACTTGCTTTATCAAAAACCCCTAAAAATCCGTTTGCTAAGTATTTGTAGAGAATTCCTAATCCATACCACTAGCCATCACCTTTTGCTCCTCGTTGGGTTCGACACTCTTACTTATCAAAAATACTACGATACACCCCCTATACTTGTGGGTCATCACTCACACCACCCCCTGGCGCGGGCCCCTCTGGCCGCGCCAGCAGGTGGTGTGGCCACCTCGGACTCCGTCTCCGACCCGTTTTCTCCCAATACATTCCTTTTGTTGTAAAACTTCATAATATATAATCCCCCTGATCCCCCGAGGTTCGTATATCATGGTCTCGTCGTGTTTTCGTTTCGATCTATTTCTGTCAGGAACTATTCTTAAAAGTTTAGAAGCACCATGGTCTCCGCCAACGATAAGGGCAAGGAGCCTATGGAGGAAGATCTCCAAGACCCCAGGCACGAGAAAGAGATCAAGAGTAAAGATGAAGAGGAGGCAAAGAAAGTCCAACATCCGCACACCGGCACTACCATTGCAAGCATTGGAGTGTTGGCAAACCCTGCCAAGATCAAAAGGACTACACGGATGTCAACTGGAGGGAAGCCTCCGCGTCACTGTTTGGCTCCACGGTCACTTCCTCCACGCACCAAGAATCCCTTCCATACACTTATCCATGAGCATCAGTTCCAGAATATGCCCAAGGAGAAACTACCCTCCAATTGGGATATGCCTTGTTCTAACCATGCAGGAAAAGAAGACTTCAAGGAGGAAGAGTGGGGAAAGAATCGCAAGAGCTGGAATTTGCAACCCGACATGATCATGAGCCGCATTGAGCAAAACTCGGAGTTGATTCGTACTCTCGCTTTCGAGATTGAGGATTTGGGGAAATTAATCAAAAAGCTCATCGAGAGAACACCACCACCACCGAAGGAGTAATTCGTCATCAGGTTTTGGCATCCCCTTGGTTTGTTCCAAGCTTGGGGGAATGCCGCAGTATCATATCACTATCTTCTATCTTTTTTACCTTTTTAGTAGAGTCATATCATGAATAGAGAAGTTATCATGTAGGGTGGTTTGCATTATGGAAGTGTCCCCCCTCTCGTTAGATATCTATGTATCCCTTGGAGTGAGTTGCCGTTATGGAATATTAATGAGAAGTTCTATCATTTACTCTTTTGCATTTCTTAAATTAGTTTTCAATTCATGGTTATATGATTGATCTTGCCGTTAGTATTGGTATCACTTTGGGATCATTGAGTTAATTTAGTTGGTTTTGGCAAACTTGGCTCGGTCAGTAGCAACACTATTTTGAGAATTGAATGAAAAAGATAAAAGTACTCTTAAAGAAATATAATTTCATCATCTTTCTTTCTTGATTTGCTCATAAGCTTAGTATTCTCTAGTTAAGATCTTTTGTGCTTCCAAGGAAGATTGCATGTTTGTTTTTATCACTTGTATGTTTGTTTGTTTCCTTCAACTCTTATGCTTGCTACCCAGCCTTGCTAGCCAAAAACCTATACTGAGAGGGAATGCTTCTCGTGCATCCAATCCTTAAACCAAAACCCTATGCCATTTGTGTCCACCATACATACCTACTAGCACTATTGCTATTCCAAGTAAATTCATGATTTTATCTACCTTCCAAATTAAACTTGTTATGTGAAAATTAGTGATTAAAGCTCTCATGAACTTGATGGCACACTTTACTTTCTTGCACTTAATAAACTTGAACCATTGTGCCCATCTATGTTGCGTATATGCTTGCGCTTTGTAAGTTGTGAATTAGCAGAACCATGTTGTCATGGGGAACGCTTTCAACATTGCACTTTTACATTGTACCAAGTTGATATCATGCTCTTTTGTCTATGGATGTCGGCGGTGTGAAATGAAAGGGGAGCTTGTAAGTCCATGGAGTTATGTATGTGTGTTAGAGAAACGCCTGGGCCGCAGGTCTAATCCATGCCTAATCATGGTGGAAACCTGTAGTGTAACCATATTGAGCATTCTTTGAAGCATTCTTCTTATAAAAAAAGGAGATAGATATTGAGAAAAAGAGAAAAATAAAAAAATGAGAAAAGAGGAAAGAGAGAAAAAAGCACCGTTTTCCCATGGTAAATAAGAAGATTGCTGAGATGCTCGTTGTCTGCTTGCCTTGTCATTTTGATATGGGGATTCTTCCGTATCATCGGGCAAGGGGTACCTCGTTGGCGGTTCTCTATGATACACATGTACTTACTATGACAAGAACTTACCGGTAACTAAACTTGAGTAGCATGTGGAGCGGCCCTCGTATTCAAGGGACATGAGATTTTTAACTTGCAACTTGTCAAGCATATCCTCATATTTGATCACTTTAACCTTAATCACCTAAAGATGCTTATGATAGGGGCAATGAGAGCTGAAAGATAATAAGTATCATAATTTTTGGAAGCTCTTTATGAAACTTGAAATCCCTGCTTCCCTCTGCGAAGGGCCTATCTTTTACTTTTTAGTTGAGTTAGTAAACCTATTCCCTTCTATCTCAGCAAGCATTTTGAGTTGTTGTGTTTCATTCATTCATATGATGATTTATTCAATCATGTTTCTTATGTTCCTTGTTTTGCACATTGCTCTTATCTTAGTGAATACTACTTTGAAAGTTATCATTGAAAACCAGTTATTTGTGAACTCATGCAAATTGTCAACTATTGTTCGACCAAGAGCTAAGTTTGTCATTACCAATTATGATTTACTTTATGTATCTTTATTGTCTTTCCTTTACTTATTGCAAGTTAAGTTATATAATAGTGAGTTGTCTTCTATTATGATTTATGTATTGATGAATGTGATGCTTCTTATCCGTATTCTTTTATCGACTCTTCACTCCATAAACCTGAGGCCATGTTTATTAAGCTCAGTTTTCGCTTGGGGACAAGTGAAGTCTAAGCTTGGTGGGAGTTGATACGTCCATTTTACATCACTATTCTATATCATAATTTACTGTTATTCATTGATATATTTCATATTAAGAAATGATACTTATGTTATTTCATCTGTTTTTGCATGGTTGATGACTTTTGGAGCATGGACCGCTGCAGTCAGGATTCTGATGGAAAATATGCTGTTTGGAAGCAAAATTCGCGAAGATCAGAAAATCCGGAAAAACACATGGAAAATTCTATTTTTCCAGAAGACGAAGATTGCCAAAAGGGGGAGTGGAGATGGTCCACATGGGGCCCACACCACCCCTTGGTGCGGCCAGCCCTAGGTCACGCCAGCAGGTGGTGTGGCCACCCTGGCCAGCTTCAGGCTCTCCCCTCTGGCGTATATTATCTCCACGGAACCCTAATACCTGGGGAGCGACCACAGAAAGATTTTGCCGCCTCTACGGGGCGGAAAACACCGAGAGAGAAAGATCTCTCCGGCAGACAGATTTCTGCCGGGGGAATTCCTTCCCAGAGAGGGGACATCGTCGCCATCAACACCACCATCAAGTTGAACTTCATCGAGATCATCATCATCATCACCACCACCATCATCTCCACCAGCACCATCATCACCACTCCATACCGCTGTAACAATTGGGTTGAATCTTGCATAGTTCTTAGGGGCAACTTTCCCGGTGTTGATTACTCCTTGTAGTTGATGCTATTGAGTGAACCATTGAATTATCGTTTATGTTCAGATTGTTACATATTGATGGCTCAATGCACGACGCCTAGAAAAGTGCTTGGTGCGTGGTGTTGATGTAGAGCTCGTTGGGAACCCCAAGAGTAAGGTATGATGAGCACAACAGCAAGTTTCCCTCAGTTATGAAACCAAGGTTTAATCGAACCAGTAGGAGCAAGGAAACACCTCAAAGGTGTTACTAGCTGAGCTTTGGCAGGTCGCGCTACCGGTGCTAGTAGCAACGTGGAGACCTGCACAACACAACCACAGAACTTTGTCCCCAACTAGCGATGAGGTTGTCAATCTCACCGTGTTTTGCGGAAAACAAAGGATTAAACGTATCGAATGGAAAGAAGTAAAAGTTTGCAGAAAGTAAACACAAAGCAGTAAAAGATTGTAGATTGAATGTAAAAGACAAGGACCGGGATCCATAGTTCACTAGAGGTGGCTCTCCTTAGATAGATAACATGCTGGGTGAAGAAATTACAGCGGGGCAATTGATAAACACCGAGAAAGCAATACATGCATATACTAATCATCTTGACTCCTTTGATACTTGATTGGGCATTACAACATAATACATAGACCGCCATCCAACTGCATCTATGACTAATAATCCACCTTCAGGTTATCATCCGAACCCCCTCCATTATTAAGTTGCAAGCAACAAATTATTGCTTTACGAACTGTGTGTAAAGTAAACAATACGATTGTTCTATGAACAAAGGATTGTTGTTTTCTCCCTAGTAGCAACAACACATATAGTACCTTAGAGATTTCTGTCACTTCCCCAGATTACCAGAGGCATGAATCCACTATCGAGCATAAATACTAACTCTTGGAGTTGCTAGCATCTACTTGGCCAAGATAGCTACTAACAACGGAAAGCATGCAAGATCACAAATAACAAAGACATGATAGAATCAATAATCAATCTGAAATAGCATCTCAATATCCATCGAATCCCCACAAACGAAACATGTCGAATTACAAATAGATGATCTTGATCATGAACGGAGCTCACAAGATCTAGACATGAAAGCACAAAGGAGGAGAACCAGCCATCTAGCTACTACATGGATCCGTAGTCCAAGGATGAACTACTCACGCATCACACCAGAGGCTTGCATGGTGATGAAGAAGGCATCCAGGGTGAATTCCCCTCTCCGGCAAGGTGCCGGGAAGAGCTTCAGATCCCTCCCGATCTAGGGATGGAGATGACGGTGGCTACCAACTCTTTCGTGGATTTTTGATCGGGTACTTAGGGTTTTCATCCCGAGGGCAATATATAGGCGGAAGGAGAGGTCGAGGGGGTGCCGGGAGCCACCACACCACCCCTGGCGTGGGCCCAGCCTGGTTGCGCGGCCAGGTGGTGTGGCCGCCCTGGCCCTTCTCCATCTCGTATTCTGGCATTTGATCACTTCCAGAAAAATAGGCACTTTGGCTTTTGTCCCGTCCAATTCCGAGAATATTCATTTTCTAACTTTCTTGGAACCAAAAACAGCAGAAAACAGGCAGCTGGCACTGTGGCTCATGTTAATAGGTTAGTCCAAGAAATCATATGAAAAGTACTCCAAAGTTGCAACAAAACACAAGAAACTGGATAAAACCAAGCATGGAACATCAAAAATTATAGATACATTTGCAATGTATCAACATCCCCAAGCTTAACTCCTGCTCGTCCTCGAGTAGGTAAATGATAAAAAGAAAGAATAATTCTTGAGGTGACATGCACCATCAAAGACTTGATCAAAGTATTTGCAAAACATTCAAAGCTGGGATCATAGTACTTCAATCATAACATGAAAGACAAAGTTCTAGCAATAAGACAAAGAAACTATGATGCAACATGAAAAGGCACAAACAAAAGATTCATGAATAACAATGCTTTGCAAGACGTTTGTTTGTTTCACATAAAGAAAACATAGCATAATAGTATTCAGCTTGTCCCTCAATAGAGTAGCAAACATAAATGCACAGGACACCTTCAAAGTTCATAAGAGTGACTAGATACAATAGTTTAAAACAAGCAATATCAAAGTATGCATCAATCAACTAGTCTTGGGACAATGCACATAGAACTAATAATGGCCACTATGCTCTCAAAGTAAGTGCATAAAGATAGAAGGTGGAGACTCAATATAATGGTGGAAGAAAGGCCTTTTGTAAAAGGAAGTAGGGATTCAAGTCTCATAAAGAGCTTCCAAAAATTATGGTACTTATAGCTTTAAGCTCTCATTGCCCCTATAATAAGCATCTTGAAGTGATTAAGGTTAAAGTGAACAAACTATGGTGTACATGCTTGACGAAGTATAAGTCAGAAATCTCATGTCCCTTGTATACGAGGGCCGCTCCTCATGCTACTCAAGTTTAGTCATCGGTAAGTTCTTGTCATTGTAAGTATATGTGTATCATAGAGAACCGCCAACGGGGTACCCCTTGCCTGATGATACGGAAGAATCCCCATATCAAAATGACAAGGCAAGCAGACAACGAGCATCTCAGCATTCTTCTTATTTACCATGGGAATATGGTGCTTTTTTCTCTCTTTCCTCTTTTCATAGTATCTTTTTTTTCTCTTTTCTCTTTTTTTTCTCAATATAGGACTCTTTTTTTATAAGAAGAATGCTTCATAGACAGCTCATTATGGTTACGCTGCAGGTTCCACCATGTCAGCATGGATTAGACCAGCGGCCCAGGCGTTTCTCTAACACATATACATAACTCCATGGACTTACAAGCTCCCCTTTCATTTCACACCGACGACATCCATATACAAAAGAGCATGATATCAACTAGGTACAAGTACCAAGTGCAATGTTGAAAGCGTTCCCCATGAAAGCATGGTTCTGCTAATTCCCGACAAATAAGTGCAAACATATACAACATAGAAGACACAATGGTTCAAGTTTATTAAGGGCAAGTAAAGTAAAGTGTGCCATCAAGTTCGTGAGAGCTTTAATCACTAGTTTTCTCATAACAAGTTTAATTTGGAAGGTAAACAAAAGCATGAATATACTTGGAATAGCATGAGCTAGTAGGTAGGTATGGTGGACTCTTTGGAATAACTTAGTTTAGGGAGTTGGATGCATGAGTGGAACTCATACTTTGTTGTGGAGGCTAGCAAAAGACTGGGAGCGACAAACTAAGAGAGCAATAATGGCCATAATCATGCAGAGCGACAAAACATCATTGATCAAAGCATAAAGTGATACTACAAGTTGAAAACTAAAGGATCATAAAGGCTATGGTGACTTGATATAGTCATAACATGGTGTGATCATGCGCCAAGTCAACCCAAATAAAGCATCAAAGGAGAATACCACTATACTATGCTTTAATATGCTAAAACAACACATGATTCATCCAAGGCACATTAAGCAATCTCAATTGTTTATAACAAGTCATGCTACAGCAAAGAATACTAAGCATAAAGCCAAAACAATATCAAGCATGGCATGACAAAGCATAGGCCATAGTCAAAAACGAGCTCTTTTTACCACATAAGTATGAACTTTTCTACTCTTTTCCAAACCAAACCAAACTATTTGAAAACCAATGTATGAAAGAGGGGGTCCAACCAATTTATTCAGCAAACTAAGCAAACCAAGCAAACGAAAAACCAAAGCGAAAACGAAAAAGAAGACGCTCCAAGAAAAACACAACTGTGCATGAAACAATAAAAATAAAGCGTTTGGAAGAAACCTGGGATTTTTATTGATGAAGAAGGGGATGCCTTGGGCATCCCCAAGCTTTGATGCTTGTACTTCTTGGATATTTCTTGGGGTGACACGCGTGGCATCCCCAAGCTTGAGCTTTAGTCCATTCTTCATCTCATTACTCATTCCTTTCATACACCTGAAATTTTTCCTTCATACAAAACTTCACACAATCTCATTAGCAACATTAGTGCACTTAAGATAAATAAGTATTAAGGTTCAGTTCTAACACCAAATAAACTTCCATTAGAACACTAGATACTGTAGAACTTCCCTCAAAAAGCTCAATTCCCCAAAATAATTCAAGAAGGAACCAACAAGAAGCAAATGCAGAAAATGGCAGAAATCTGTCAAAACAGACCAGCAGGTAAAGACGAATTTTGTCGAAGACCTTCTGTTGCTCAAATCAAAAAGTGTTGATCTAAGGAAAGTTAGATAACAACCTGGGTCAGAAGCAAAAAAAATTACAGATCAATCCGACATACAGAGCTCTCTCACGAATTTTTACGGTGAAGCACAAAAATCTGTTTTGGGACAGCAACTTTCCCAATCATTACTTCTCTCTCATTAGAGGTTACTCTTGGCACAAAAAGCAAATAAAAAGGATAAGGAGAGGTTATTACAGAGGTAATAACTTCCAAGACTCATCTAAAACTTTTGGGTTATCTCCCAATAAGTACTTTTCTTTAACGCCTTTAAGTTAGGCATAAGAAGCAAAGAAAGAATCAAGTGTTCTCAAATGAAAAAGCATTAAGACCAAATTTTGTTTTCATAGGAGAAGCAAAAGAAATCTTTTCTATCTTTTTAGGGAAGTGTTCTATACCTTTCTTGAGTGGGATTTGATATTTAATGATGCCTTCTTTCATATCAATGATGGCACCAATAGTTCTAAGGAAAGGTCTTCCCAAAGTAATAGGACAAGAAGCATTGTATTCAATATCCAAAACATAGAAATCAACGGGGACATAGGAATCGTTAACCATAATAAGGACATCATTAAGACTCTCCATGAGTTTCTTTTTAGCATTGTCATCAAGTGGGACATTCAAATAGCAATCTTCAAGAGGAGGCAAATCAAGCATATCATAGATCCTTCTAGGCATAATAGAAACACTACTATCAAGATCACACAAAACTTTGAAATCAAAGTCATTCACTTTCATATTAATGATGGGTTCCCAACCATCTTCTTGTTTTATAGGAATGGAAGCTTTATGTTTCATCTTTTCTTCTTTAATCTTTATGAGAGCATCAGTAATGTGTTTTGTAAAAGCCATGTTCATAGCACTAGCATTAGGACTTTTAGCAAGCTTTTGTAGGAACTTAATAACTTCAGAGATGTTGCAACCATCAAGATCAAAATCAAATTTATCATCTAAAGTAGTAGAACTATTACTAGCCTCAACACTAGTGGTGGTAATAGTAGAAACACTAATGTTTCTAGCAATTTTATCTTCTCTTTCCCACTTAACATGTAATTCCGCTAATAGTCTAACATTTTCATCAATTCTTACTTGTATAGCATTGGTAGCTGCAAAGGGGTTATCATTAGTTTCAGGTTTAGCAGCCACTTTATTAATCAATGAAGATTGAGCTTCAGACAAAGATGATATATTTCTTTCAGCATTAGAGAGTTTCAATTGTAAACTAGGAATTTCCCTATTTAGACTCTCAAGTTTATGGCTAATGTTCTTCAAAATGATAGATTGTTCCTCCATACTTTTAGTAAAGAGTTTATTTTGCTCATATTGCATTTGCATGAAGTTTTTAGTGGCTCTTTCAACTTCTAAAATTCTTCCTTCACTAGGTAATTCAGGTTTACCATTATAGCCATAAGTATTACTAGGAGGGTAGGGCCTATAATTGTTATTACCATAAGCATTGTTGCCAAAATTGTTATTTCTTTTGAAGTTCACATCAACTTGCTCTTCTTGAGCAACCAAAGAGGCTAAAGGAACATTATTTGGATCAATATGAGCTTTCCCATTAACAAGCATAGACATAATAATATCAATCTTATCACTCAAGGAGGAGGTTTCCTCAACATAATTTACCTTCTTACCTTGTGGAGCTCTCTCAGTATGCCATTCAGAATAATTAACCATCATATTGTCCAAAAGTTTTGTTGCAGCACCCAAAGTGATGGTCATAAAGGTACCTCCAGCAGCAGAATCCAATAGGTTCCTTGAAGAATAGTTCAACCCTGCATAAAAAGTTTGGATGATCATCCAAGCAGTCAGTCCATGAGTGGGACAATTCTTTACCAAAGATTTCATTCTATCCCAAGCTTGAGCAACATGCTCATTATCAAGTTGTTTAAACTTCATTATTTCACTTCTCATAGATATAATCTTAGTAGGAGGATAGTATTTTCCAATAAAAGCATCTTTGCATTTAGTCCAAGAATCAATACTATTCCTAGTTAAGGAATTCAACCATTCTTTAGCTTTTCCTCTCAAAGAGAAAGGAAACAATTTCAGCTTAATAATATCACCATCTATATCCCTATGCTTTTGCATCTCACAAAGTTCAACAAAGTTATTTAGATGGGAAGCAGCATCTTCATTACCAATACCAGAAAATTGTTCTGTCATAACAAGATTGAGCAAAGCAGGTTTTATCTCAAAAAAAGTATTTTCAGCCACAGGTGGAGCAATAGGTGTGCTCATAAAATCATTGTTGTTGGTGCTAGTGAAGTCACACAACTTAGTGTTTTCAAGAGTAGTCATTTTTTGGGGTTTTCAAATAAGAAAGCAAACAAGTAAAACTATTTTTTTGTGTATTTTGAAGAACAAAACAAGCAAACAAAGCAAAAATAAACTAAGCAAAACAAAAACAACAAAGTGAAGAGATTGGTTATGAGGGACTCCCCTTGTGAAGATGTCCTTGACTCCCCGGCAACGACGCCAGAAAATCGCTTGATGGCTCAATGCACGGCGCCCATAAAAGTGCTTGGTGCGTGGTGTTGAGGTAGAGCTCGTTGGGAACCCCAAGAGGAAGGTATGATGAGCACAACAACAAGTTTCCCTCAGTTATGAAACCAAGGTTTAATCGAACCAGTAGGAGCAAGGCAACACCTCAAAGGTCTTACTAGCTGAGCTTTGGCAGGTCGCACTACTGGTGCTAGTAGCAACGTGGAGACCTGCACAACACAACCACAGAACTTTGTCCCCAACTTGCGATGAGGTTGTCAATCTCACCGTGTTTTGCAGAAAACAAAGGATTAAACGTATCGAATGGAAAGAAGTAAAAGTTTGCAGTAAGTAAACACAAAGCAGTAAAAGATTCTAGATTGAATGTAAAAGACAAGGACCGGGATCCATAGTTCACTAGAGGTGGCTCTCCTTAGATAGATAACATGCTGGGTGAAGAAATTACAGCGGGGCAATTGACAAACACCGAGAAAGCAATACATGCATATACTAATCATCTTGACTCCTTTGAGACTTGATTGGGCATTACAACACAATACATATACCACCATCCAACTGCATCTATGACTAATAATCCACCTTCAGGTTATCATCCGAACCCCCTCCAGTATTAAGTTGCAAGCAACAGATTATTGCTTTACGAACTACGTGTAAAGTAAACAATACGATTGTTATATGAACAAAGGATTGTTGTTTTCTCCCTAGTAGCAACAACACATCTAGTACCTTAGAGATTTCTGTCACTTCCCCAGATTACCAGAGGCATGAATCCACTATCGAGCATAAATACTAACTCTTGGAGTTGCTAGCATCTACTTGGCCAAGATAGCTACTAACAACGGAAAGCATGCAAGATCACAAATAACAAAGACATGATAGAATCAATAATCAATCTGAAATAGCATCTCAATATCCATCGGATCCCCGCAAACACAACATGTAGAATTACAAATAGATGATCTTGATCATGAACGGAGCTCACAAGATCTAGACATGAAAGCACAAAGGAGGAGAACCAGCCATCTAGCTACTACATGGATCCGTAGTCCAAGGATGAACTACTCACGCATCACACCGGAGGCTTGCATGGTGATGAAGAAGACCTCCAGGGTGAATTCCCCTCTCCGGCAGGGTGCTAGGAAGAGCTTCAGATTCCTCCCGATCTAGGGATGGAGATGACGGCGGCTACAGACTCTTTCGTGGCAATATATAGGCGGAAGGAGAGGCCGAGGGGGTGCCGGGAGCCACCACACCACCCCCTGGCGCGGGCCCAGCCTGGCCACGCGGCCAGGTGGTGTGGCCGGCCCCTGGCCCTTCCCCGTCTCGTATTCTGGCATTTGATCACTTTCGGAAAAATAGGCACTTTGGCTTTTGTCCCGTCCAATTCCGAGAATATTCAGTTTCTAACTTTCCTGGAACCAAAAACAGCAGAAAGCAGGCAGCTGGCACTGTGGCTCTTGTTGATAGGTTAGTCCAAGAAATCATATGAAAAGTACTCCAAAGTTGGAACAAAACACAATAAAGTGGATAAAACCAAGCATGGAACATCAAAAAATATAGATACATTTGCAATGTATCACATAACATTATATCATCTCTGATCTTGATCTATATGATGTCTTGTGAGTAGTTCATTTAGTTCTTGTGGACATGGGAGAAATCATGTTGTTAGTAGTGGAATTGTGTTGAGAAAGATTCAATGGTTTAATATTTAAGTTGTGGTGTATTTCTTCTAGTGGTGTCATGTGAACGTCGACTACATGACACTTCACCTTTATGGGCCTAGGGGAATGCATTGTGTATTTGGCTACTAATTGTAGGGGTTGTCGGAGTGACAGATACCTGAACCCCCGTTAGAAAACCTTTGCACAAGGGATGTCAGGGTCTTAGAGTTTAAAGTTGTGGTTAGGTTTCTACCTTAATTACTTTCTTGTACTTGCGGATGCTTGCAAGGGGTATAATCACAAGTATGTATTAGTCCTAGGAAGGTCGATACATTAGCACAGGTTCACCCACACAACACTTAGCAAATTAAAGAAGATTAATCAACTATATGAAGCGAAAGCACTTGACGATATTCGTGTGTGTCCTCAAGAACGTTTGGTCATCTGAAGTAATACAACCGGCTTGTCCTTTGCTAAAGAAAGGATTGGGCCACTTGCTGCATTTACTCTTATTGTCTTTTATTTACTCGTACTTTATTTAGCTGCATTATCAAAAAACCCTAAAAATCTGTTTGTTAAGTATTTATAGAGAATTCCTGCTCCAAGCCATTCGCCAACACCTTCTGCTCCTCGTTGGGTTCGACACTCTTACTTATCGAAAATACTACAATACACCCCCTATCCTTGTGGGTCAACAGGCATCCATGGAGGACGGTTGTTGTGTGGACAGGTGGTCGCAATTCCTCCTCGGACCTGCCCATTGTTGCATTTTTCATATCTTCCTCTTGTTGTCATGGTGAGAAAGGAGGCGAAGTGAGGTTGCAGCTTGGAAAGAGGATCAAATAGGTGTCCTCACCGATTCAGATCTAGTGGCGATTGATCGGATGTAGAAGTAGCAAATTCTCTCATTCACTGTGGCTTTCCTTGTGCAGCCTTCTACCCAATCGTGGTATCCTCTAGCCGAGGGTGGCCTCTTTCCATTGGGGATGCAACATATCTGTAATACAAGGTTATATCACATGAAATTTATGTCGCTCCATTCGTTTTCAAAAGCTGTCGTCGGATTAAAGATAAGTACGCCATGAGGGGGTCCTCGAGGCGTGGGAAAAGGTGGGCTGTGAGATGTACGGTTCTCCGGGACGGTGAGCACACAAGCTTACCCAGGTTCAGATCCGACTGCAGTGGACGGATCCTACTCCTGCTAGCAATCCAGTATATTGGTAGAGTCAGAAGTATAACAGATTACAAGAGAGACTTCGCGTGTGCGAGTTGTGATTGTAGTGCATTGCCATAAAGGCCGATCACGGCTTATATAGTCATCCAGTCCTAGGGTTACATGAGAGTCCTATATGGCTATGATACATAGTCAGTACTAAGTACATATTAGACTACAATTATTCCTATAGGAATAAGTTGGTAAGTCTTCTAGGCCTCCCCGTAACTAGACGGGCCTCTATCTTCTCTCTCTAACTGGGCCGCCTATGAAGCATAGCTCTAACCCGGAGTGGGCCACCCTGGTCAGCGAGTCACGGTGGGTATACCCGGAAAGTATATCCCTAGTAGACCGCGGAAGCCTCCAAGATCCAAAGTCGGATTCCATCGTCTAGCTTGATTCTTCTTCGGCTGTAGAATCTTGAAGGGTTCCTGAAACTTTAAAACAAAAGGTAGGATCTAAGTCACAAGTGAGTCAGACTTATTGATATCTCATCATTGCTTTCCTGCCTGTTTTCAAACTAAGCCAGAATTTGGTCTATGACGTAACCTGATAACATTTTAGGTCTTGTATTGTCACTGACAAATATTCTGTCAGTGTGACCATTGTTGGGTCCGCATTACGTGGAACCAAGGCGTTGTTTCAATGCGAGCACAGAGATCGAGGCGGTGGAGGCTTCGCGAGGAAGTTGCCCCTCACGTTCTATGACATGTGGCGTTAATTTGTTCATTAAGTACTAATATTGAAGCAAATGGACTATATAAGGGGTAAAACAATACTTATTTCTTCCACCGCTCGCTCATGTTCTTCTTCTTCCCCTAAGGAAAATCCTACGCTCCTCGTCTCCCTCTTTCCCCTCACCTAGATCCACCAACACCGCCCATTTGTGGTCTCCCCTACATGCGATGGCTGACACATCGAGTTATGCGGGCGCGGCGTCATTGATGTCTACGCACTTCTATTCTTGTAGACAATTGTTGGGCCTCCAAGTGCAGAGGTTTGTAGAACAGCAGCAAGTTTTCCCTTAAGTGGATCACCCAAGGTTTATCGAACTCAGGGAGGAAGTGGTCAAAGGTATCCCCTCTCAAGCAATCCTGCAATCAAGATACAAGAAGTCTCTTGTGTCCCCAACACACCCAATACACTTGTCAGGTGTATAGGTGCACTAGTTCGGTGAAGAGATAGTGAAATACAAGTGGTATGGATAATTATAAGTGGTAACGGTAGCAGAAAATAGCTTGATGGCGTGGAAGAGACTAAAGGCAAACTGAAATAAAGATGGAAGCAAGCAAACATGTAACAGATCTAGTAGAAAATGGTGTTTCAATGCTTAGAAACAAGGCCTAGGGATCATACTTTTGCTAGTGAACACTCTCATATAAATATCTTCTCTTTATGATACTACTCTGAACTACTCTCCGGTTGGACACTCTAATCCATGGTAGGGCTATAACAGCCTCCTCAAAGTCCGCTTTTCCCATCTAGATAACCCCACACTGTCACCTTGAGCACTAGATGGTTCAAACAAACACCACAATTTCATAGAGACATCCAACTCCAAATATAACTCATAACAAGTATTCGTAATCTCTAGCCTAAGTGCCACCATGGTGTGCACGCTGTCACTTTCACACACATGGGGAGAGTAGAGATCTATTAACGCACTTGAGTAGCAAGGTAGATCTACTTGATTACAAAGCTCATGATCACAGTATGATCATGCATAGAGAGAGATGAACACATAGCTACCGGTAGAGCCCTTAGCCTCGAGAGAGAACTACTCCCTCCTCATCATGGGAATCAGCAACGGTGATGGAGATAGTGGTGGAAATCGATGGAGATGGCTCCGGGGGCACTTCCCTGTCCCGGCAGGGTGCCGGAACATAGACTTTCTGTCCCTCGAATCTCCTCTTCGGTGGCGGCAGCGCTGCGGAACTTTTCGTGGCTGGAGGCTGGTCGATTTAGGGTTTATGCATCGAGAGGCTTCTTATAGGCGAAGAGGCAAGGTCGGTGGGCGGCCAGGGGGCCGACACCACCTGGTGGCGTGGCCAGGGCTAGCCCGCGCCACCACATGGTGTGGCCGCCCTGTGGCCCCTCTCCGTCTCGTCTTCTGGCTCCGTGAGTCTTCCGGTAAAATATCAACTTTGGCTTTTCTCACATCCAATTCTGAGAATATTCATTTTCTGACTTTCTGGAACCAAAAACAGCAGAAAATAGGCAACTGGCACTATGGCATCTTGTTAATAGGTTAGTCCTATAAATCATATGAAAAGTACTCCAAAGTGTGGACAAAACATAAGAAAGTAGATAAAACCAATCATGGAACATCAAAAATTATGGATACGTTAACAACATATCAACATCCCCAAGCTTAACTCCTGCTCGTCCTCGAGTAGGTAAGTGATAAAAAGAAAGAATAATTTTTGAGGTGACATGCACCATCATAAACTTGATCAAAGTATTTGCAAAACATTAATAGCTGGGATCATAGTACTTCAATCATAACATGAAAGATAAAGTTCTAGCAATAAAACATAGCAACTATGTTGCAACATAAAAAGGCACAAACAAAAGATTCATGAATAACAATGCTTTGCAAGACGTTTGTTTGTTTCACATAAAAAAACATAGCATAGTGGCATTCAGCTTGTCCCTCATAGAGTAGCAAACATAAATGCATAGGACACCTTCAAAGTTCATAAGAGTGACTAGATACAAATAGTTTAAAACAAGCAATATCAAGGCTATGCATCAATCAATAAGTCTTGGGACAATGCACATAGAACTAAGAATGGCCACTATGCTCTCAAAGTAGGTGCATAAAGGTAGTGGAGACTCAACATAAAAGTAAAAGAAAGGCCTTCATAGAAGGAAGTAGGGATTCAAGTTTCATAAAGAGCTTTCAAAAATTATGGTACTTATTAGCTTTCAGCTCTCATTGCCCCTATCATAACCATCTTGAAGTGATTAAGGTTAAAGTGAACAAACTATGGTGTATATGCTTGACGAAGTATAAGTTGGAAATCTCATGTCCCTTGAATACGAGGGTCGCTCCTCATGCTACTCAAGTTTAGTCACTGGTAAGTTCTTGTCATCGTAAGTACATGTGTATCATAGAGAACCGCCAACGGGGTACCCCTTGCCCGATGATACGGAAGAATCCCCATATCAAAATGACAAGGCAAGCAGACAACGAGCACCTCGGCAATCTTCCTATTTACCATGGGAATATGGTGCTTTTTTCTCTCTTTCCTCTTTTCATAAATCTCTCTTTTTTCTCTTTTTCTCAATATCTGACTCTTTTTTTTATAAGAAGAATGCTTCATAGACAACTCATTATGGTTACGCTACAGGTTTCCACCATGATGGCATGGATTAGACCAGCGGCCCAGGCGTTTCTCTAACACATATACATAACTCCATGGACTTACAAGCTCCCTGATACATTGCAAATGTATCTATAATTTTTGATGTTCCATGCTTGGTTTTATCCACTTTCTTGTGTTTTGTCCACACTTTGGAGTACTTTTCATATGATTTCTTGGACTAACCTATTAACAAGAGCCACAGTGCCAGCTGCCTGTTTTCTGCTGTTTTTGGTTCCAGGAAAGTCAGAAAATAAATATTCTTGGAATTGGACGGGACAAAAGCCAAAGTGCCTATTTTTCTGGAAGTCATCAGATGCCAGAATACGAGACGGAGAGGAGCCAGGGGGCCACCACACCACCTGGCCGCGTGGCCAGGCTTGGACCGCGCCAGGGGGTGGTGTGGCCAGCCCAGGCACCCCCTCAGCCTCTCTTTCCACCTATATATTGCCCTCGGGATGGAAACCCTAAGGACCCGATCAAAATTCCACGAAAGAGTCTGTAGCCGTGGTCGTCTCTGTCCCTAGATCGGGAGGGATCTGAAGCTCTTCCCAGCACCCTGCCGGAGAGGGGATTTCACCCTGGATGCCTTCTTCATCACTATGCAAGCCTCTGGTGTGATGCGTGAGTAGTTCATCCTTGGACTACGGATCCATGTAGTAGCTAGATGGCTGGTTCTCCTCCTTTGTGCATTCATGTTTAGATCTTGTGAGCTCCGTTCATGATCGAGATCATCTATTTGTAATTCTACATGTTGTGTTTGCGGGGATCCGATGGATATTGAGATGCTATTTCAGATTGATTATTGATTCTATCATGTCTTTGTTATTTGTGATCTTGCATGCTTTCCGCTGTTAGTAGCTATCTTGGCCAAGTAGATGCTAGCAACTCCAAGAGTTAGTATTTATGCTCGATAGTGAGTTCATGCCTCTGGTAATCTGGGGAAGTGACAGAAATCTCTAAGGTACTAGATGTGTTGTTGCTACTAGGGAGAAAACAACAATACTTTGTTCATAGAACAATCGTATTGTTTACATTACACGCAATTCGTAAAGCAATAATCTGTTGCTTGCAACTTAATACTGGAGGGGGTTCAGATGATAACTTGAAGGTGGATTATTAGTCATAGATGCAGTTGGATGGCGGTCTATGTATAATGTTGTAATGCCCAATCAAGTTCCAAAGGAGTCAAGATGATTAGTATATGCATGTATTGCTTTCTCGGTGTTTGTCAATTGCCTCGCTATAATTTGTTCACCCAGTATGTTATCTATCTCAAGGAGAGCCACCTCTAGTGAACTATGGATCTCGGTCCTTTTCTTTACATACAATTTATAAACTATTTACTGCTTTGTGTTAACTTTCTGCAAACTATTACTTCCTTCCATTCGATACGTTTAATCCTTTGTTTTCAGTAAAACACGGTGAGATTGACAACCTCATCGCAAGTTGGGGACAGAGTTCTGTGGTTGTGTTGTGTAGGTCTCTACATTGCTACTAGCACCGGTAGTGCGCCCTGCCAAGGCTCAGCTAGCAACACCTTTGGGGTGTTTCCTTGCTCCTACTGGTTCGATTAAACCTTGGTTTCATAACTGAGGGAAACTTGCTGCTGTGCTCATCATACCTTCCTCTTGGGGTTCCCCAACGAGCTTGTTAATACACGAGCCATCACTCCCCTTTCATTTCACACCGACGACATCCATAGACAAAAGATCATGATATCAACTAGGTACAAAGTAGAAGTGCAATGTTGAAAGCGTTCCCCATGACAACATGGTTCTGCTAATCCGCAACAAATAAGTGCAAGCATATACAACATAGACGACACAATGGTTCAAGTTTATTAAGGGCAAGAAAATTAAAGTGTGCCATCAAGTTCGTGAGAGCTTTAATCACTAGTTTTCTCATAATAAGTTTAATTCGGAAGGTAGATAAAAACATGAATATACTTGGAATAGCAAATGCTAATAGGTAGGTATGGTGGACTCTTTGGAATAACTTGGTTTAGGGAGTTGGATGCATGAGTGGAACTCATACTTGGTTGTGGAGGCTAGCAAAAGACTGGGAGCGACAAACTAAGAGAGCAATAATGGCCATAATCATGCAGAGCGACAAAACATCATTGATTAAAGCATAAAGTGATATTACAAGTAAAAAACTAAAGGATCATCAAGGCAATGGTGACTTGGGATAGTCATAACATGGTGTGAGCATGCGCTAAGTCAACCCAAATAAAGCATCAAAGGAGAATACCACAATACTATGCTTTAATATGCTAAAACAACACATGATTCTTCAAAGGCACATTAAGCAATCTCAATTGGTTATAACATGTCATGCTACAACAAAGAATACTAAGCCTAAAGCTAAAACAATATCAAGCATGGCATGACAAAGCATAGGCCACAGTAAAAAACAAGCTCCTTTTACCACTTAAGCATGAACTTTTCCTACTCTTTTCCAATCCAAACCAAACTATTTGAAAACCAATGTATGAAAGAGGGGGTCCAACCAATTTATTCAGAAACTAAGCAAACCAAGCAAACGAAAAACCAAAACAAAAAAAGACGCTCCAAGAACAACACAACTGTGCATGAAACAATAAAAATGAAGCGTTTGGAAGAAACCTGGGATTTTTGTTGATGAAGAGGGGGATGCCTTGGGCATCCCCAAGATTTGACGCTTGTACTTCTTGGATATTTCTTAGGGTGACACGCGTCGCATCCCCAAGCTTGAGCTTTAGTCCATCCTTCATCTCATTACTCATTCCTTCCATACACCTAAAAAATTTCCTTCATACAAAACTTCACACAATCTTTATTAGCAACATTAGTGCACTTAAGATAATAAGTCTTTTAGGTTCAGTTCTAACACCAATAAAAAATCCATTAAAACACTAGCTACTGTAGCACTTCCCTCAAAAAGCTCATTTCCCCAAAAGAACATAAATGTGTCAAAAATGTGTCAAAACCAACAAGAAGCAAATGCAAATAATGGCAGAAATGTGTCAAAACCAGACCAGCAGGTAAAGACGAATTTTTCCGAAGACCTTCTGTTGCTCAAATCAAAAAGTGTTGAACTAACAAAAGTTAGATAACAACCTAGGGCAGAAGCAAAAAATTCACGCCTCAAAAGGACGTATAGAGATTTTACACGAATTTTTACGGTGAAGCACAGAAATCTGTTTCGGGACAACAACTTTCCCAATCATTACTTCTCTCTCATTAGAGGATACTCTTGGCACAAAAAGCAAATAAAAAGGATAAGGAGCGGTTATTACAGAGGTAATAACTTCCAAGACTGATCTAAAACTTCTGGGTTATCTCCCAATAAGTACTTGCTTTAACGCCTTTAAGTTGATAGTTTGAGAAGATGCTCACATAAGAAATATGAATTGAAGTAAAAAGAGCATCAAGAAGCAAATTCAAATCACATTTAAGTCTAACCCACTTCCTATGCATAGGAATCTTGTAAAGAAACAAGTCATGAAAGCACAAAGCAACAAGCATAGTAAAGCAAAGCAAGTGCAACTTCAAAATTTTCAACATTAAGAGGGGAAACTTAATAATGTTGAGATACATAAGCCCATGTTTCCCTCTCTCATAATAACTTTCAGTAGCATCATGAATAAAAGTAACAATATAACTATCACAAGAAACATTCTTATCATGAGCCACATGCATAAAAGAATTAATACTCCCCACATAAACATAGTCATTCTTATTGATTGTAGTGGGAGCAAATTCAACAAAATAGCTACCATTATTATTTTCATCACCATAATCATCAAATATAGGAGGCATATTGTAATCATAATTAATTTCCTCCTCAATAGTAGGTGGACTGAAAATATCATATTCATCATTATAATCGTCATATATTGGAGGTTTGGTATCATCATAAGCAATATAATAGCTATCTTCCAAAGCTGGGGAACTAAAAAGATCATTTTCATCAAAACTAGCTTCCCCAAGCTTAGACTTTTCCATAGCATTAGCAATAATGGTGTTCAAAGAATTCATACTAATAACATTGCTATTAGCACGCAAATAAAGTTCCATAGGTTTTTTAATTTTCTCTTCAAACACTTCATGTCCTAACTCAAGATAAATACTATAAAGCTCTCTAATTTTTTTTGTTTTCCATTAAGCCAAACTAGTGAAAACAAGAAACAAAAAGACAAAATTGCAGAATCTAAAGGAAATAACTTCGAGCACTCACACCGGAGGATGTGAGTACCTTTTACCTTACCTCCTCGGCAACGGCGCCAGAAAATAGCTTGATGTCTACGCACTTCTATTCTTGTAGACAGTTGTTGGGCCTCCAAGTGCATTGGTTTGTAGAAGAGCATCAAGTTTTCCCTTAAGTGGATCACCCAAGGTTTATCGAACTCAGGGAGGAAGTGGTCAAAGGTATCCCCTCTCAAGCAACCCTGCAATCAAGATACAAGAAGTCTCTTGTGTCCCCAACACACCCAATACACTTGTCATGTGTATAGGTGCACTAGTTCGGTGAAGAGATAGTGAAATACAAGTGGTATGGATAATTATAAGTGGTAACGGGAGCAGAAAATAGCTTGATGGCGTGGAAGAGACTAAAGGCAAACTGAAATAAAGTTGGAAGCAAGCAAACATGTAACACATCTAGTAGAAAACGGTGTTTTAATGCTTAGAAACAAGGCCTAGGGATCATACTTTTGCTAGTGAACACTCTCATATAAATATCTTCTCTTTATGATACTACTCTGAACTACTCTCCGGTTGGACACACTAATCCATGGTAGGGCTATAACAGCCTCCTCAAAGTCCGCTTTTCCCATCTAGATAACCCCACACTGTCACCTTGAGCACTAGATGGTTCAAACAAACACCACAATTTCATAGAGACATCCAACTCCAAATATAACTCATAACAAGTATTCGTAATCTCTAGCCTAAGTGCCACCATGGTGTGCACGCTGTCACTTTCACACACATGGGGAGAGCAGAGATCTATTAACGCACTTGAGTAGCAAGGTAGATCTACTTGATTACAAAGCTCATGATCACAGTATGATCATGCATAGAGAGAGATGAACACATAGCTACCGGTAGAGCCCTTAGCCTCGAGAGAGAACTACTCCCTGCTCATCATGAGAATCAACAACGGTGATGGAGATGGTGGTGGAGATTGATGGAGATGGCTCCGGGGGCACTTCCCCGTCCCGGCAGGGTGCCGGAACAGAGACTTTCTGTCCCCCGAATCTCCTCTTCGGTGGCGGCGGCGCTGCGGAACTTTTCGTGGCTGGAGGCTGGTCGATTTAGGGTTTATGCATCGGGAGGCTTCTTATAGGCGAAGAGGCAAGGTCGGTGGGTGGCCAGGGGGCGCACACCACCTGGTGGCGTGGCCAGGGCTAGCCTGCGCCACCACATGGTGTGGCCGCCCTGTGGCCCCTCTCTGTATCGTCTTCTGGCTCCCTGAGTCTTCCGGTAAAATATCAAGTTTGGCTTTTGTCCCGTCCAATTTCGAGAATATTCATTTTCTGACTTTCTGGAACCAAAAACAGCAGAAAACAGGCAACTGGCACTATGGCATCTTGTTAATAGGTTAGTCCCAGAAATCTTATGAAAAGTACTCCAAAGTGTGGACAAACCATAAGAAAGTAGATAAAACCAAGCATGGAACATCAAAAATTATGGATACGTTAGCAACGTATCAGTCATTGGCGACAGAGGAGAAGAAGTATCGCGGGATTTGGGTCTAGTGTGTTTTGAGCGACGAGAAGCTAAAAGTTATGAAGGAGGAAGGTATTCTCCACGCCGGCGCATGGCAAAGCAGCCTGGATGTCGTGGTGGTGTCATGGCAGATGCCATGGATAGGCTAAAGGTGGGGACTAATACACGCTAGGGGAATCCAGGGAGGGATAGTGAAGTGATTCTCCACACAGTTGTTTGTATTGCTTTGCCTCCAAGATTACAAGTGCTCCTAGAGCTGTATTGGCGAGAGTAGGAAGAAGGAGCTCTCTTACTCTCACCCACAGATCACACCTAAAACCCTAGCCAAATCAGAATAGCGGAACCCCTTCTACTGAAACCCTAGCCCCCCTTTTATAGAGGGAGCTCGGTCTCTGCTTAGGGCATACGTGGAGGCATATTCCTAAGGATATGCCTCTTCCCAAAGCAGCAAGCCGACCGGGATGCTTTTCCCCCACGTCACACATGCAGAGGCTACGTGAGCCTCTGTGGCGCCCGCATTAGCTGACATGGGCGTCGTCACCCTTGTCGGCCACGCCCCGGTGGTCCTGCCCTTGCTTGCTTTGCTCAGGTAGTGCGTACGGGGCTTCTTTTGACCAGCGAGATTCCTTCCTTCTCCTAGAAGCTAGATGTGACCCGGATCATAGTTGATCCGTCCACACCTGTTCCTGCATACAAGTAAAACATGCACTTCCGACTTTCTGCTTAAGTCGGTTGAGACTTAGTTAGGCGAACGCCCCCTGGTTCGGGTTTCCCCGTGATTCGGCCTGCCTTGAGGTGACCCGGCCAGCATCCACTTTGGCCTTGCCGAACCTCGGCTAACTCGGCCTTTATACCCCGGCGTGACCCTACCCGGGGGTATCCCCCCAACATTAGTCCCCGAAGCTGGTGCGGTCTTAGCTGCCTTGGCCGCTAAGGCCACATCAGGTTCAATTTCGAGCTCCGGTCGTTATTGTCGAGTTACCTCTTTTCCTCGGATTATATGGATTTACGTTCCCTTTGCACATTCCAAGTTTTCACTTGCCGGCCGGGTTACCACTTTAATTCGGACCTCATGGTTTTACTTTCCCTCTGCACATTCCAAGTTTTCACTTGCTGGCCGGGTTACCACGGTTCCATCCGGGTCTTGTCTCCTTCTCTCGTACACCAACCCATGTGGAGGGTAATCATTATGTTGTCTTATTTTAAGGGCCAGCACAGTAACTGCCGCAGTAATTGTCAGTTATCACTGTGCGCGGGTCACGTCACGCCTGCCTCCTCGTTTACCGCATCACAGCGTCACGTCATGGGATCATCTCCGCTTTGTTGCCTTCCGTGGGGCTCCCTGCTGATTGGCCGAGGTGGGCTATACACGGCCACACCGTGTGGCTCATTCGCAGGATGCGATCCCACTCACCCCTTAAGGGAGTGGTTAAATAGGGGAGGGGCGCATCCCTTAGGATTTTCCCCTTCCGCGCCCCTCTGCCCCTTGCTCTTCTTCTTCGTATTCCTCGCGACCACGCCGCCGCCAGTGCTCCAAGTAGCAGCACCGCCGTCGCACTGCTTCCCCGTGCCTCTGCGTCTTCGCCACCGCTACGCGCCTCCTCCACCACGGGTCGCTGCCAATCTAGGCCTCTGCCCCCCGCCGCCGCTAGCGCCAGCGAGGGCCGCGAATACCAGATGACAAAGGAGGAGCTCGTCGTCGCCGAGCAAGAAATGGAGGAGGACACCGCGGCGGCGGACCGTGGTGCGTGGGCCGGGTCCTAGGTCTGCCAAGATGACCTGGACTGGCTCTACCAGACCAGACGCATCCCCGCCGGCGTCGCTGCTCGTCTCGCCTCCGCCGAATTGGCCCCCTCACCCAATCCGGGTGAGTACATCGTGTTCTTGTCCCACTTCCAACGGGGGTTCGGTTTACCGGTGAGCGACTTTTTCCGGGATTGGCTTAGTACCTACGAACTCCAGCCGCACCACCTTCCTGCCAACGCCATTACCTCTATTTCCGCTTTTGCCTCTACGATTGAAGGCTATGCCGGACTTTGGCCCACGAAGGAGCTATGGATCCGGTTTTTCGGCCTTCGTCGTAATGTCATTCTGAACATTCAACTTGATCCGGAGGACAAACAGCTTACTCAGTTCGGAGCCGCGTCCATCTCACCCCGGAGGCTTTCCGTTTTCCCCCGGGTCACCGGGCTAGACTCCTGCAAAGGGTGGGCCCGGACTTTCTTTTATGTCCGGAATATGGGCACGGAAGACTTGATCCGGCTGCTTCCCTATACTCCGGGTCCACCTAACTCGGAGTTGTGGGATGTTGTCCCCAAGAAGCCCACGGCCTTGGCCAACCAGGTCAACAAGAGGTTTGCGGAGCTGAAGAAGCTCGGGTTGCGCAACGAGGATGCTATGATCACGTTCATGCGCAACCGAATTTCCCCTCTCCAGAAGCGCACCCACAAGGTGTGCCACATGAGCTTCGGCCGTGACCCCAACCGGACCTCATCCTTTGAGCTGAGCAACACGGAGATATATCGCCGGGCTAGGGCTCTCTTCACCACCCACAAGGACTTCTCCTCTGAGTGGACTTGGGGAATTGAGCATTATTGCCGCGATAAGATTCCTCCCGCGGTAAGCTTCATGTTGCAAACTTACCCCGGACTAATTACATGTCGGTTATTGTTGCATTTTTGACTCTTTTGTTCATTCTTTTTCTCAGCTATTTCTTCAGCAGACCCTTGAGGACGGCACAGATATGACCCTTAAGTGGGCGCCGGACTGGGAGACTCCGGATGAGGAAGAGCCGGACCAGGAGATGTTCCTCCCGATGACCGACGCTACAAAGCGACCCACCGGTAAATTCTCTTCTATTAGAGATTGGCCCGATGATGAAGATGACTCGGATGTCGAGATGATTGAACCTGTTGAGGTTGTCCCCCTTTCTTTTGCTTTTCCGGCATCAGTTAATCCCGGTGGGCACATCCACGAGGATCCTTCCCTTGCTACAGGCGAACCTGTTCCGGTAGCACCAAAGAAGAAGCGCGGGGCTGCTCCAAGTTCCTCCTCCGGACCTTCTCAGCCCACTAAAAGGCGAAAGAAGTCCGGGGACAAGACTGCCTCCAAGCCAGCAGGCAAGGCCCCAGCACGAAGGGCTCGGAAACCCAAGGAAGCCCAAACCTCGGATGCGTAAGTCATTTTTCCTTCTGTAACTTGCTCTTCCTTGCATTGTTGTAATTTCTCTTTTGACATTATTCTCTTTTGCAGGGGTCCGGTGGAGGTCCCTCAGAGTGGATCTAGCATCTCTTCACCGCTCCGACCTAGCCCTTCTCCCCCTCGTGACGACGAGTCACGTCCGCTGAGCCCTATTCCAGAGGGTTCTGCGGCTGCTTCGGGTTCTGCTCCACCTCGTCAAGAGGAGGGTAACCTTGGAGCGGGGGAGACCGGTCCAGCCGAGGCGACGGCCTCCACAACTTCGGCTTCGCCGCAACCAGCAACCACTGAAACTACCTCGGCACCAGCACCAGCTCCAATACCAGCAACCAAGCACCAATACCAACTCCGGCTGCAAAAACATCAGCAGCGGCACCAAGTCCAGCAACAAGAGCACCAGCGCCGAGCTCCTCTGCCTCGTCCGAGTCTTCTCAACCTCGGCGAGGAACTACCCCGGCAGCTCCTAAGGGGAAATCCGCTGCGATGACTTCCTCTTCCCAGCAAGCCAAGGGCAAAAAGGCTCCGGACGCTATCAAGCCAGCATTGGTCAAGGCTGGGCAGCGTACCCTCGCATCAATGCTTCCCAAGAAAGCTCCAGCAGCGAAGGACGCCCCTGCCGAGCCAACTGATGCACAGCAGATGGTTCTGCACACCAGCCCAGCCCTTGCCTTGGTTGAGAGGAAAGAAGCGCACGCGAAGGGCTTGGTGGCGCCCCATATGCCCACCGGTGAGCGGTACCCTCCGAGCCTGATTGAATTTGTCATGAATTGGAACAAGGCAGAGTTCGTCCACAACGATGATCTTCCGGAGAAGTTCGGCCCCGCTGAATTTTCTACTCAAATGAACACAGCCGCTAAGGCAATTAACCTCGCGGGGCGGATGATGGAGGTACGTCGCTTCCCCTTTACATGTTTTAGATAATAACCATTAGTCCCCGAGCCTCCGGGGGAGTAACTTGTTACTCGGCCGGATGCTCTTTAGAAAACTAACGTAGCTCCATGAGAACTTTGAATATGCACACACCTAGATCTGGGTTAAGTTCCACTTGGTCCGGCTTTTCGTACACTTCGAATATGCACACACCTAGAGCCGGGTTAAGTTCCACTTGGCCCGGATTTTTGTACACTTCGAATATGCACACACCTAGAGCCGGGTTAAGTTCCACTTGGCCCGGATTTTATTACACTTCGAATATGCACACACCTAGAGCCGGGTTAAGTTCCACTTGGCCCGGATTTTAGTACACTTCGAATATGCACACACCTAGAGCCGGGTTAAGTTCCACTTGGCCCGGATTTTAGTACACTTCGAATATGCACACACCTAGAGCCGGGTTAAGTTCCACTTGGCCCGGATTTTAGTACACTTCGAATATGCACCAAGCTAATTTATGTTTCTGTATCCCTTTTAGGTGACCACCAATCGCCGGAGTACTGAATTCCAACGTTTGCTGGATACCCACAAGATGCTACGCGTAAAGCAGGCTGCACTTCTCGCGAAATACGAGAAAAGGGGTAAATTTCTTCCTTAGCGCTTCTTCGTTTTTTTATCTTCCCCTGCCGAACTAATCTCATCATTTGGTTTCCGCAGCTGGGGTGGAGGCTGAGAACAAGATTATGCGGAAGAATCTGGAGCAGATCAAGGATAAGTCATTTTTGTCCGACCTTACAGTGCTTTCCACTTCCTTTTCTCCTTGAATCTGGACCAGATTCATACCTCGGCTCTGCCGGGTCAACACACTATTTCAGCATCGCTTGAAGATAGTGTGCCCGTGCCTGATATGATGCTGCATTTTCTTGAACAAGCAGGGCAACACCAAGCCGAGCTTAAGAAGAAAGATGATGAGCTCGCCCTCCTCCAGACCAAGGACGATGAGATCGCCAGGCTCAAGGCTGAGATGGAGAAAATGAAGGCCCAGCACCAATCCGAACTCCAAACGGTTGGCCAGAATTACACAAAAGAGCGCGAGTGCCTCAATCTCCAGATTGCTAAGGACCAGGATTTACTCAAGGAGTCCGACATCTAGCTAGGGTCGGCGAATGCTGAGCTTGAGCAGCTTCGTAAGAGACATGATGACTGCACCAGGGAGCTGACCCGGATCCTTAGCCATATATCACGTAAGTTCCTTTCCCTTATCCGACCTACTTCTCCGGGTTACTTCATATGTATTTTCTTTACCTTCTTCATTTGTCTCTTTTCCAGGCAAATTTCCAGAGGGGACTGCTATTGCGAGCACAACAGTTGCCGACTTCCACCGAGAAAGGGGTACTCTTGCCGCTCCTGATGGTGAAGAGATTCCCTATGACATGGAGGACCTGTTGGTCAGCTTGTCATCTCGCGTGGAGCTCATCAAAAATTATGGCAAGGACATCCTCGACGTTGTAGTTCGCATCTTCAACACGTTCTGGCCTGGCGAAGATACTCCGGAGACCACCACAATTCTCGTTGAGAAGCTAATGGAAACCGAGACTCAGCTCGACCTCTGGAGAGAGTCCGCTGGGCGTGCCGCAGCTGATACCATTCTCCACCACATACTCACGTGGTATGAGAAAATTGATCTCAACCTCCTAACACGCCTGCGCACAAGATCCAGATGGACCAATGACCCGGAGTGGGTGGCTCGGCGCCAGGCTTGCGCCCATAGCCTCATCGAATATGCTCCCATTCATGAATGGGTTGAGGGGGCGAGCTTCCTGGAAGCCGCTGGGGACGAAGAGGTTGAGAATGATGAAGATGGCTCGGACGGTGATGGAGAAGATGACGCCTCGGATATTGAAGATGGCAAAGATGATGCTGAACTTCCTCCTCCTGCCGCTCCTTGAGCGAAAAAACTTGAAAATTTATCAGATCCCCGGAATGCCGGGTGGAGTTGTATTCCATATGCATGTGATATTTTGCTACTAAGTTCTTATGCCAGATTAACTTGGGCGTAGTCCCCGAGTTTCTTTTTCTTATTCGTCCAATCTTTTGGCTCGGTTCGTGTCTACCTTGATTCGGTTTTACAACTTACGAATCCGAGCTTCAAAAATTGTCTTAACAATACTGGGAAACTTTTAGACTTAGCTTAAAAATAAAACTACATAATAACTTGAAAATAAATACAAGGTTAGTCTGAAAAACAAACGTCGGCTCGAATAAATTATTTTCCTTAGTCGTTTTTCATGTGCTACGCAATTCCAAACTTGTTCTCTTGCTTGCCATGAAGCCAATTCTTGTTGGATAGCAGCAAGTCGAAGAGTTGGGTTCTTGGTGCTCACACATTACTAATCCGAGTTAAGTAGAATAACTTATTCCAGCTAACGCACAAAAAACAACAAACATTATTAAGGCAGCCCCCGAGTTACTGCTCAAGGTGCCAACATTTCATTGATAAGCTTATTGCCGACATACATACCGACATATGAGATGACTCGGATACATACACTTCTTAGCTAAGTGTAGAAAGGACGAAGTAGAGCTATATTCCATGGTCGCTTGGATTCCTCTCCGGACCTGTCCGCCTTGTTCTTTTCCTGTGGCTTTGCATCTATAAGATAATAAGAGTCATTGTGCAATGCCTTGCTCACGATGAATGGCCCTTCCCATGGGAGGGATAATTTATGCATGCCAGCAGTACGTTGTACCAACCGGAGCACCAGATCGCCTTCCCGAAAGACTCGGGGGCTTACTTTTCGGCTATGATAGCGTCGGTGATTCTGCTGATATATGGCGGACTTGGACAATGCCAGTTCTCTCGCTTCTTCCAGCAGATCAACATCATTTTGCCGGGCTTCTTGCACTTCGGCTTCTGTGTATTGGGTGACCCTAGGCGAATCATGCTCTATGTCGGCTGGTAATACAGCTTCTGCCCCATATACCAGAAAAATGGCGTATAGCCTGTTGATCGATTCGGAGTTGTTCTTAAACTCCATAGTACCGCTGGTAGTTCTTCTATCCAGCACCCTGCTGATCTTTGCAGCGGCTCAATGAGCCGGGGTTTTATCCCGGATAATACTAATCCGTTGGATCTTTCCACTTGTCTGTTCGATGCGAGGTGGGCTACCGAGGCTACGTCCAGCCGGATCTTCTTATCCCGGCAAAAACGCGCAAATGCTCCTTCCGCAAAATTTGTGCCATTATCAGTTATGATACTGTGAGGATAGCCGTATCTCAAGATGATATCTTTGAGAAACGTTACGGTCGTAGCTCCATCACATTTTATTATAGGCTTTACTTCAATCCACTTCGTAAACCTGTCCACCATTACCAGAATATGAGTCATATTTCCCCTTGCTGGTTTGAACGGGCCAACCATATCCAAGCACCATACGGAAAATGGCCAAGTAATTGGTATGGTCTTGAGTTCCAACATTGGCATATGTGTCTTGGTAGCGTACCTCTGACAACCATTACACTTTCTCACCAGATCTTCCGCTTGCTCTAAGGCATTTGGCCAGTAGAATCCGTGCCGGAAAGCTTTTGCTACCAAGGCTCGGGATGAGGCATGATGCCCGCATTCCCCCTGATGTATATCTCGGAGGATGTCAAGCCCTTCTTCCGGGTCAACACATCGCTGGAGGACATTGGTCACACTTCTTTTGTACAGCTCGAAATTGATGATCGTGTAAGCCTTTGCCCTCCTCTGTGTTTGCCTGGACAACACTTCCTTAGTGGGTAACGTTCCATCTTTCAGGAATTGAAATATAGGTAGTGCCCAAGCCGGTATTGTTCGCACAGGGAACACATCCTCATCAATCTCCATCTGATCCACCGGCATAACCTCAACTGGATCATGCTGAGCAGTCCCCGGGTCTTGTGAAGCAGTCCCCGGGTTTACCAAAGTAGTCCCCGGGTTTGCCGAGGCAGTTCGCGGGTTTCGCGCACCACTTCCCATGTCAATGTCCATGGGCATAGCTCCAGATTCCGTGTCCTCCAGGACATAGATTGAGTTGGTTTCTGGGGAGGGCCTGATGGATGGTTTCCTGAGGTGCTCTAATGCTACACCCAGTGGAATTGCTTGTCGGGTTGACCCGAGCTTCGACAGCATGTCGGCAACCTCATTTTCCACCCGGGGTACATGGTGAAATTTGCATCCCTCAAAGTAACCAGATATCTTCTGCACATGCAATCTATACAGTGCCATGTTTGGATCCAGGGCGTCCCACACTCCCGACACTTGCTGCACCACCAAATCCGAGTCGCCAAAGCGTACGATCCGACGTATCCCAATCTCTTTTGCCACCTTGAGCCCGTGCACAAGTGCTTCATACTCTGCGACATTGTTTGATGCCGCGAAATGGATCTGCAACACGTATTTCAGCTGGTCCTTCTTTGGCGAGGTAAGTACAACTCCGGCACCTAGCCCGGTTTTGGTTTTTGATCCGTCAAAGTGCATTCGCCAATAGTTCGGATCGGGTAGTGGCGGTTCGTATTGCACCTCAGCCCAGTCCACGAAAAAGTCTGCCACAACTTGGGATTTGATGGCTTCTTTCTATCATATTGCGGAATATAAGGAGCTAGCTCAATTGCCCATTTTGCGATCCTGCCACTCGCATCCTTGTTACTCATTATCTCGGATATGGGGGCCTCACAAATGACCCTGATGGGATGCTCCTGAAAGTAGTGCTTCAGCTTCTTAGCGGCCATGTACACGCCATATGCCACCTTTTGATAATGTGGGTAGTTCTGCTTTGAGGCTGACAACACCTTGCTCAAGTAATACACTGGTCTTTGCACCGACTTACCTTCCTCGTCGGGCTCCACCACTATCACTGCACTTACAACTCGGTTGGTTGCGGCTATATAGAGCAACATTGGCTCCTTTGATAGTGGTGAGGCCAACACTGGTGCAGTGGCCAACATCTTTTTCAAGTGGACAAAGGTTTCATTGGCCTGCGGTGTCCAAACGAACTTGTCCGACTTTTTCATGAGTTGGTAAAGAGGCAATGCCTTTTCTCCCAACCGACATACAAACCGACTTAACGAGGCCAGGCAACCTGTGAACTTCTGGACATCGTTTAGACACTTCGGCAGTTCCATTCGTTCGATGGCCCGGATTTTAGTTGGATTGACCTCGATACCTCGGCTGGAAACAAGAAAACCGAGCAATTTCCCAGTCGGGACACCGAAGGTGCATTTTTCCGGGTTAAGCTTCATCTGGAACCTCCTTAGGTTCGCAAATGTTTGCCTGATGTCGTCAAGGAGCATTTTGCTTTCCTTAGTCTTGATAACCACATCATCCACGTACACTTGTACATTTTGACATATTTGGTCGTGCAAACATTTTTGCATACATCTTTGGTACGTTGCCCCAGCATTACGTAAACCAAACGGCATGGTGCGATAGCAATAAGCCCCATACGGGGTAATAAACGCAGTCTTTATTTGATCATCCGGATTCAGAGGTATCTGGTGGAAACCAGAATATGCATCAATGAATGACAACAATTCACATCCAGCAGTTGAGTCTATGACCTAATCTATTCTTGGCAGTGGAAATGGATCTTTTGGACACGCCTTGTTCAGGTTCATGTAATCGATACACATTCGCCAAACCACTGCCACGTTCGGGTCATCCTTCTTCTTCTCCACCAGCACCGAATTAGATAGCCAATCTGGGTAAAGAACTTCCATGATAAATCCTGCAGCTAGCAACCGAGCTATCTCATCCCCGATGACTTTCCTCCTATCTTCGGCGAAGCGGCGGAGAGGTTGCTTCACTGGCTTAGCTCCGGGTCTTACATTCAAAGAGTGCTCGGCCAGCTCCCTCGGAACACCTTGCAAGTCCTGTGTGGACCAAGCAAAAATGTCCCGATTCTCACGGAGGAAGATGACGAGCTCGCTTTCCTATTTATCACTTAACCCGGCACCAATTGTCACGGTGCACTCCGGGAACATGTTATCAACTGGAACCTTCTTGGTGTCCTTCGTGGCTTGGAAAGAGACACTTCCATGCGGGTTACTCAGCGCAGGCATATACTGCTACGCGGACTGAGCCAATGCCGCCACCTCTTGAATTTTCCTTTTCTCCTGCGCAATCACAAGTGACTCGGCTAAGTTAGACCCAGCCGACGCACACTCCATGGAACGTCGGAAATCCCCAGCAATGGTAATCACTCCATTTGGTCCGGGCAATTTCATCTTCAAGTAGCTAATGTGGCAGCTTGCCATGAACTTGTTCAGCGTTGGCCTTCCGAGTAACGCATGGTACGCACTTTCCAAGTTCACCACCTCGAACTCCAAATTTTCGGTTCAGCAGTTATCCCTCGTGTCGAACAATACGTCAACCCGGACCTTGCCTATGGGCTCACAAGAAATGCCGGGCACAATACCATGGAAAGTTGTCCTCGTGGGTTGTAGCATGTTTTCCGAGATACCCAACTTGCGCATTGTGTCCGCATACATGATGTTAATGCTACTACCATTGTCAATCAGTACCTTTGAGAACCTTACATTAATGCTAGGCCCAATGAACGTCGGGTCCAGCACCAACGCATACGAACCAGGGCTTGGCATAAGCTTGGGATGATCCTTTATGCTCCAGGTGATTTCCTGATCAGACCAAGGCATGTACCTCGTCACTGCCGGCATCACTGCATTCACCTCCATATGCCTACGCTGCAAGCTTTTTCTATCTGTTTCCTCAGTGGTGAACACACAATAGCTCTGATGATGCTCCCTGTACTCATTTCTCCCCTCATTTCCGGGGTACCTCTAATCCGGCTGATGCTAATTTTCCACTTGATGCACTGCATCCCTTCTCTCATTGTTATCATACCTCGGCGGAGGGGGAGGCAACATTAGCTGTTGCGTGTTCGCTCCGGAGAGCAATTGCTGCTGGGGTAACTCCTGCCGAGGCTGATCATTCCGGGGTGCCTGAGCATTCCCCGAACCACCTTGTTCAATCTTGCGCATCCACTCACATTGCCTCGTCGTATGACCCGCTGGGTTACTCGGATTTGGCATGTGAAACTTACACGGCTGGTCCAACATCGACTCATAAGTATACCTCGGACGGTCCTTGTTTTCTTGCCACTGTCTCTTTTGCTCTGACGTCCAAGTTTTCTTGCCATCGTTTCTCGGAGTCCATTGGCCTCCAGTTTTCTGGCGCTGACTACCCCCTGCTCCGGGCTGATCCTGATTCACAGCCGCAACTTGTTGCGAACCATATCGATGATCTGGTCTATCATCTCTTCTTTTTCCTCTGTAGTCACTCCTCCAGGATGATCCGGCTCCATCCCTCTGATAGTACTCATTGTTTGACTCGTTTGATACGAGCCTAGGTTGAGTCGGATCACTCAAAGCATACGAATCTGTAATCCGGATCATCTCTGCCAACGTAGTTGGCATTTTCCTTTGCAACTTTTGCCACAGCTCGCTTGCATATCTGCACCCTTGTGCAAACCATGCTATGGCCCGTGATTCTATCACGCCCTCACACGAGTTTCTCACAGTACACCACCGGGTTAAAAACTCCCGATCCGTCTCATTAGGTCTTTGCTTGCACATAGCTAGGGTCTGTGGCCTATTTGGCCTCTGATACGTACTCGAGAAATTGCTGATGAACATTTCCTCAAAATCTATCCAGCAGTTGATGCTTCCGGGTGGCAAATTGTTCAGCCATACCCTTGCCGGTCCTTCCAACATCTGGGGTACATATCAAACAGCCCATCTCAAGTTGCCAGTGGCAATTTTCACAGCCGTAGCATAGTTTATCAGCCAATCCTCCGGCTTGGTACTGCTGTCATACGTCTTTGTGCCCCTGGGTAACTGGAAGTTGGGTACCGGTGGCTCCTTCATGATCCGGGGTCCAAAACACGCAGGACCCGGTGGACCTTGACATTCGATCTGTTCCGACCTATATAGTCGATCCAGTTTTAACCTGGCATCATCCGGCATCAAATCCCTGCTTCCCAATCTTGACCCTATCACATGATAGTCCGGTCTTGGGTATCCCGCGTTTGCCATTTCTGAGTCTCCATCATTATACCTGTTTTACTCACGTGGAGCACCTCTCTGTTGCATACCTCGGCCGGCACTTTGCTCTTGCCTTGGAATATTCCGCTGTTGCGGTTGTCTTGCTCCTGCCGAGTTTCGCTGTTTGGCATTGCCGTTGACTGCGTTCCCTTGACCGGCGTTGCCTTGGTCGCGGTTACCTCGGCCAGCTTCACGTCGGCTCACACTCCATCGATCATCATTTTTCTGTGCTTCTTTTCCTTTCCTTGCCCGTGTTGGGTCATACGGGACGATCTGTTTGTTCCGTCTGGCCGAGGTTACTACCTCTTCTCTCCTTGGACCACCATGAGGGGATGATGCGGCTCCAGCGGATTTCTCCGGGTTACCCATCACTGAATGGACGATCTTGGAGGCTCCAACTCTCTCTGGGTTAGTTCGGATTAGTTCTTCGTTTTGTCTGTTCGCGATCCGAACCAGCTCGTTAACCCTATCTTGTTGTCTTTGACGGGCTTCACCCGTCAGACCCTCTAATTCGGATGCAGCTGCATCCGCTGCTCTGAGGTTCTTTGTCGGGGTACTATACCTCGGCAGCCCCACGGACAAACAGTTTTCTGATTCCTCAATTCCTGTATCGCCTTCTCTGTTCATCTCGCTCATGAGATTTCTCCCCTTTACTTTTACAACATCTACTTTGTTCACCTTTGCGTATTCATGCAGCGTCATATTCAACGACTGCTGAGCCGCGGCTATTTTCTTTGTGCCCTCTAGTATATTTTGCCTAGTTTCTTCTAGCTCGGCCTGCGTTCAAGCCGGATCTACTGCTGCTACCACAGGGTTTGCCAAGCTATCCATCGCTCCCCTCAACACATTTTCCGGCCTCTCTAGTGGAGGACCTCTACATTTCCTCGGTGCCTTAGGGGTTACCTCCGGATCTGGCGTCGGATCCTTGCTCGCGCCCGCACCAGGCGGAGTCATCATCACCTCTACATGGTCCAGGGAGCGACCGACATGTGCCCCGCGTACCACAGTGAGGGGCGGCTCCCCTGCCTCGACGACGTGGCGCGGATGAACGCACGACACGTCCACAGCAACGTAGACCTTGTGTGTGCCGAGCTTGACGAAGAGGCCATTGCGCGGAAGTGGGCGCGTGCCGAAGCAGCCTGCGTTGTCGCTGACGAAGTCCAGCGCTCCAAAGCGCTGAACGAGCCCGGAGACGATGCGTTCGCCGGTGCCGATGAAGTTTCCCGTCCGGATCTTGACCCCTGCTAGCGCCGCTAGCCCCACGGTGGGCGCCAACTGTCGTGGTGGTGTCACGGCAGATGCCATGGATAGGCTAAAGGTGGGGACTAATACACGCTAGGGGAATCCAGGGAGGGATAGTGAAGTAATTCTCTACACAGTTGTTTGTATTGCTTTGCCTCCAAGATTACAAGTGCTCCTAGAGCTGTATTGGTGAGAGGAGGAAGAAGTAACTCTCTTACTCTCACCCACAGATCACACCTAAAACCCTAGCCAAATCAGAATAGCGGAACCCCTTCTACTGAAACCCTAGCCCCCCTTTTATAGAGGGAGCTCGGTCTCTGCTTAGGGCATACGTGGAGGCATATCCTAAGCTGACCGGGGTGCTTTTCCCCCGCGTCACACATGCAGAGGCTACGTGAGCCTCTGCGGCGTCCGCGTCAGCCGACATGGGCGTCGTCACCCTTGTCGGTCACGCCCCGGTGGTCCTACCCTTGCTTGCTTCGCTCAGGTAGTGCGTACCAGGGCTTCTTTTCACCAGCGAGATTCCTTCCTTCTCCTAGAAGCTAGACGTGACCCGGATCATAGTTGATCCGGCCACACCTGTTCCTGCATACAAGTAAAACAGGCATTTCCGACTTACTGCTTAAGTCGGTTGAGACTTAGTTAGGCGAACGCCCCCTGGTCCGGGTTTCCCCGTGATTCAGACTGCCTTGAGGTGACCCGGCCAGCATCCGCTTTGGCCTTGCCGAACCTCGGCTAACTCGGCCTTTATACCCCGGCGTGACCCTACCTGGGGGTATCCCCCAACACTGGACGAGGCCCTCCCCGCGCCACACGGCGGTGAGCGGGTTCACTTTGCAACCCATCTAGATCGCGGCCTCAGCTTCCCATCGCCAGAGTTCTTTTCTGAGGTAATCTCATACTACGGTGTCCAACTTCATAGTCTCCCCCATTCTCTCTTAGAGCTTAGTGCACATGTCTCTCTTTGTGAGGGATTTCTCGGAATCAAACTGAGTCTTCTCTTTTTCCGATACTACTTTAGCACTCAGAAAAATTCCATCACTGTCGGTGTTCCATATAATACCGGAACTCTTAGTTTAGTCCTTATGAGAGACCGAGTCTATCCCAAGGTCATATCTAGCGATTCATTGAAGAAGTGGTTAGCTACCTTCTCCTATCTTAAGGATATGCCGACTCCCAGCAAGCAGGAAAGCTTGCTGATTTTCATCGACGGTGCTGCAGCCCACCAAGAATCCTGGGATGCAGAAGCGCCGGCTCTTACTAAATACTTGATTCATGCCAAGAGGCATATTGAGTTCTTGATGAAGAATAAGGGCATAAAGGGGTCCGACTTAGTCCACTGCTGGCTATCATGTCGGATTCAACCTCGTTAGTGCCACGGGGACTAGATGATACATTGATTCACCCTTAACAAGAAGGACAGCTTGAAGGTTATCCCCAACATGATCCCCTCCAAGGACTATAAGTCCCGAATTTAGTTGTTGGTCAAGGAACGGCTTAATCGGTAAGTTCATGAAGTCTCCATGCCAATGTTCATAGTGGAGAATCCCCTGACCCTAGTAAGTTATTATACTCTTACCTTGTTGTACTCTATCCATCATGTACATATTATTGCAATGCTGAGATATTTTCCGACTTTCAGGTTGCTAACCTCCCCGAGTCGGAGCTTGCTCCCCTCGAGGGTTATCCACCTGAAGATCTGATTCTTCTTTACAAAGATGAGGCTCCAGCGGTTCGGCTGGCCTGCAAATGATGCCAACCATTAAAAATTAAGCTCCACTTTATTGATACTTGTGTTTATCATCATCTTTCTGAGTCATAATGTTCTTAAAATTTTCTTATGGCTCAGAGCTAAACCATTGGGAAAGAGCAAAGGGAAATTCGGGAAGACTCTGCGCCAACAGAAGTTGACTTTGGTTTCTCCTCTTACCGCTCCCCTGACTCCTAACCCCAACACATTAGCATCGAGGATGTTCCATCTCCGCGTGCCGGGGATGTTGAAGCTCATCCTGAAGAGCTAGTGAACTTTGGTTCACAAACCAACGTCACCATTGGTGACTCTGGAATTGATAAGGGTGAACCCTCTAAGGCTAATGATCCCTGATATGTTGCAAACGTATCTATAATTTTTGATGTTCCATGCTTGGTTTATATCTACTTTCTTATGTTTTGTCCACACTTTGGAGTATTTTTATACACTTTCTTGGACTAACTTATTAACAAGATGCCACAGTGTGAGTTGCCTATTTTCTGCTGTTTTTGGTTTTAGGAAAGTCAGAAAATCAATATTCTCGGAATTGGACGAGACAAAAGCCAAAGTCAATATTTTACTAGAAGACACATGGAGTCTGAAGGAGGGACGAAGGGGGGCCATAGGGTGGCCACACCACCCCTTGGCGCGGGTAGCCCTAGGCCATGCCAGGGCATGGTGTGGGCCCCCTGGCCGGCCACCGACCTTGCCCCTTCGCCTATAAGAAGCCCCTGGGACGAAAATCCTAAATCGAACAGCCTCCAGCCACGAAAAATCCGCAGCACCGCCGCCACCAAAGGGGAGATTCGGGGGATAGAAAGTCTTTGTTCCGGCACCCTGTCGGGACGGGGAAGTGCCCCCGGAGCCATCTCCATCGATCTCCACCACCATCTCCATCGCCGTTGCTGATTCCCATGATGATGAGGGAGTAGTTCTTCCTAAAGGCTAAGGGTTCTACCGATAGCTATGTGTTCATCTCTCTCTCTCTCTATGCATGATCATATTGTGATCATGAGCTTTGTAATCAAGTAGATCTACCTTGCTACTCAAGTGCTTTAGTAGATCTCTGGCTCTTCCCACGTGTGTGAAAGTGGCAGCATGCACACCGTGGTGGCACTTAGGCTAGAGATTATAAATACTTGTTATGAGTTATATTTGGAGTTGGATGTCTCTATGAAATTGTGGTGTTTGTTGGAACCATCTAGCGCTTAAGGTGATAGTGTGGGGTTACCTAGATGGGAAAAGCAAACTTTGAGGAGTATTGTTATAGCCCTACCATGGATTAGAGTGTCCAACCGGAGAGTAGTTCAGAGTAGTATCATGAAGAGAAGATATTTATATGAGAGTGTTCACTAGCGGAAGTATGATCCCTAGGCCTTGTTTCTAAGCATTGAAACACCGTTTGCAATTAGATCTGTTACATGTTTGCTTGCTTCCATCTTTATTTCAGAATTTCCTTTAGTCTCTTCCCACGTCAACCACACGCCATCAAGCTATTTTCTGGCACCATTGTCTTTTATCCATACCACTTGTATTTTACTATCTCTTCGCCAAACTAGTGCACCTATACACCTGACAAGTGTATTGGGTGTGTTGGGGACACAAGAGACTTCTTGTATCTTAATTGCAGGGTTGCTTGAGAGGGAATGCCTTTGACCACTTCCTCCCTGAGTTCGATAAACCTTGGGTGATCTACTTAAGGGAAACTTGCCGCTATTCTACAAACCTCTGAACTTGGAGGCCCAACAACTGTCTACAAGAATAGAAGTGCGTAGACATCAAGCTATTTTTCTGGCGCCGTTGCCGGGGAGGTAAGGTAAAAGGTACTCACATCTTCTGGCTACTAAGTTATCTTCTAGTACTATTGCTAGTGTGTGAGTGCTCGAACTTATTTCCTTTAGATTTTGCAATCATATCTTTTTGTTTCTTGTTTTTATTTTTACTAGTTAGGATTAATGGAAAACAACAACAAAAATAGAGAGCTTTTTAGTATTTTTCCTAAGGTAGAACATGAATTATCTGAAAATAAAATTTAAAAAACCCATGGAACTTTGTTTGCATGCTAATAGCAATGTTATTAGTATGAATCTTTTGAACACCTTTGTTACTAATGCTATGGAAACGTCTAAGCTTGGGGAAGCTAGTTTTTATGAAAATGATTTTTTTAGTTCCCCAGCTTTAAATAAGAAAATTTGCTCTAATGATACTTTATCTCCCATATGTGGTAATTCTAATGATACTTGTGATATTTTAAATCCACATACTGAAAGCGTCCCTTTTAAAATACCGATAAAAATTGTTGAAGGTGCTATGAATAACTATTATTTTGGAGATGGAATTGTCCATCCTGGTGATCATTTACTCTTTATACACGAATTATGCGAGTTGTTCAAGTGTGCAGGTATTTCAATGAACCAAGTTAAGAGGAAGCTATTCCCTTTTTCAGTTAAGGGCAAAGCAAGGGAGTGGTATGAGCTACTAGATGATCCTCATCATTTGGAGTGGAAGGAACTTGAATCTCTCTTTTACTCTAAATTTTATCCTCCTCATGAAATTCATAAAGATAGGAATTATATTTATAATTTTAATCCTTATGATGGAGAAAGTATTGCCCAAGCATGGGGAGATTGAAGTCATTAATGCTCAAATGTCCCATTCATGAGCTCCCTAGTAATATTATTATTAATAATTTTTATGCAAGGCTTTCAGGACATTACAAGGACTATCTAGATACTTGTTTAGAGGGATCCTTCACAAGTAAGGAGGTCAAAGCTAAGTGGAATCTTCTTGAAACAATTCAAAGCAATACCGAAGATTGGGATAACGACAAAGACAAAGAACCAGGTATAAACTATGATTATGACTGCATTAAGTCTTTCGCTGAAACTGCTGATTTTCAAGAGCTTGGTGCTAAATATGGTCTTAATCCTCAAATTCTTGTTGATTGTTTCAGAGCCTTTTCTTCTCATATTAATGCTTCTAAATAAAATGGGACATGTATCATGAGCCTTTTAAAGACACTTGCATGGAAAATGAAATTGTTATTATGATAGCAATAAACATGTTTAAACCTCTGAAAGTACTATCTCTTATAAGCATGTTAATTTTTGTGGAATACATAGACCTTGTGAGAATAATCAAATTAAAGAAGAATATTGTATCACCCATAGGAATGAAAAAATTAGAACGTGTTATAGGGCTCTAAATGATCTTGGTAAAAAAGGGCTCACACCATGTTAAGACTATACCAAGTCACCATAGCCACTATGATCCTTTAGTTTTTGACTTGTAAAGTCACTTTATGCTTTAATTAATGATGTTCTGTCGCTTTGCATAATTATGGCCATTATTGCTCTCTTAGTTGGTCGCTCCCAGTCTTTTGCTAGCCTCCATAACCAAGTATGAGTTCCACTCATGCATCCAACTCCAAATAAAACCAAGTTATTCCAAAGAGTCCACCATACCTACCTATTAGCATTTTCTATTCCAAGTATATTCATGTTTTTATCTACCTTCCGAATTAAACTTGTTATGAGAAAACTAGTGATTAAAGCTCTCACAAACTTGATGACACACTTTAATTTTCTTGCCCTTCATAAACTTGAACCATTGTGTCGTCTATGTTGTATATGCTTGCACTTATATGTTGGGGATTAGCATAACCATGCTATCATGGGGAACGCTTTCAACATTGCACTTGTACTTTCTACCTAGTTGATATCATGCTCTTTTGTCTATGGATGTCGTCGGTGTGAAATGAAAGGGGAGCTTGTAAGTCCATGGAGCTATGTATGTGTGTTAGAGAAACGCCTGAGTCGCTGGTCTAATCCATGCCTAATCATGGTGGAAACCTGCAGCGTAACCATAATGAGCAATCTATGAAGCATTCTTCTTATATAAAAAAAGAGATAGAGATTGAGAAAAAGAGAAAAAGGAAAAAAGAGATGACAAAAGAGGAAAGAGATAAAAAGCACCATTTTCCCATGGTAAATAAGAAGATTTCTGAGATGCTCGTTGTCTGCTTGCCTTGTCATTTTGATATGGGAATTCTTCAGTATCATCGGGCAAGGTATACCCTGTTGGCGGTTCTCTATGATACACATGTACTTACTATGACAAGAACTTACCGGTAACTAAACTTGAGTAGCATGAGGAGCGGCCCTCATATTCAAGGGACATGAGATTTCCAACTTATACTTTGTCAAGCATATACTCCATAGTTTGTTCACTTTAACCTTAATCACCTAAAGATGCTTATGATAGGGGCAATAGATATGAAAGCTAATAAGTACCATAATTTTTGGAAGCTCTTTATGAAACTTGAATCCCTGCTTCCTTCTATGAAGGCCTTTCTTCCACTTTTATATTGAGTCTCCACCTTCTATCTTTATGCACCTATTGAGAGAGCATAGTGGCCATTCTTAGTTTAATGTGCATTGTCCCAAGACTTGTTGATTGATTAATAACTTTGATATTGCTTGTTCTTGAACTATTTGTATGTAGTCAGCCTTATGAACTTTGAAGGTGTCCTATGCATTTATGTTTTGCTACTCCATGAGGGACAAGCAGAATGCCACTATGGTATGGTTTCTATATGTGAAACAAACAAACGTCTTGCAAAACATTGTTATTCATGAATCTTTTGTTTGTGTCTTTTCATGTTATAACATAGTTGCTATGTCTTATTGTTAGAACTTTATCTTTCATGCTATGTTGAAGTACTATGATCCCAACTATTAATGTTTTACAAATACTTTGATCAAGTTTATGATGGTGCATGTCACCTAAAAAATTATTCTTCCTTTTTATCACTTACCTACTCGAGGACGAGCATGAGTTAAGCTTGGGGACGTTGATACGTTGCAAACGTATCTATAATTTTTGATGTTCCATGCTTGGTTTATATCTACTTTCTTATGTTTTGTCCACACTTTGGAGTATTTTTTACACTTTCTTGGACTAACCTATTAACAAGATGCCACCGTGTGAGTTGCCTGTTTTCTACTATTTTTGGTTTCAGGAAAGTCAGAAAATCAATATTCTCGGAATTGGACGGGACAAAAGCCAAAGTCAATATTTTACCGGAAGACACATGGAGTCCGAAGAAGGGACGAAGGGGGGCCACAGGGCGGCCACACCACCCCTTGGCGCGGGCATCCCTAGGCCGCGCCAGGGCATGGCGTGGCCCCCCAGGCTGGCCACCGACCTTGCCCCTTCGCCTACAAGAAGCCCCTGGGACGAAAACCCTAAATCGAATAGCCTCTAGCCATGAAACGTTCCGCAACAGCGCCGCCACCGAAGGGGAGATTCGGGGGACTGAAAGTCTCTGTTTCGGCACCCTGCCGGGACGGGGAAGTGCCCCCGGAGCCATCTCCATCGATCTCCACCACCATCTCCATCGTCGTTGCTGATTCCCATGATGACGAGGGAGTAGTTCTTCCTCAAGGCTAAGGGTTCTACCGGTAGCTATGTGTTCATCTCTCTCTCTGTATGCATGATCATATCATGATCATTAGCTTTGTAATCAAGTAGATCTACCTTGCTACTCAAGTGCTTTAATAGATCTCTGGCTCTCCCCACATGTGTGAAAGTGACAGCGTGCACACCGTGGTGGCACTTAGGCTAGAGATTACAAATATTTGTTATGAGTTATATTTGGAGTTGGATGTCTCTATGAAATTGTGGTGTTTGTTGGAACCATCTAGCGCTCAAGGTGACAGTGTGGGGTTACCTAGATGGGGAAAGCAAACTTTGAGGAGTGTTGTTATAGCCCTACCATGGATTAGAGTGGCCAACCGGAGAGTAGTTCAGAGTAGTATCATTTATATGAGAGTGTTCACTAGCGAAAGTATGATCCCTAGGCCTTGTTTCTAAGCATTGAAACACCATTTGCAATTAGATCTGTTACATGTTTGCTTGCTTCCATTTTTATTTTAGAAATGCCTTTAGTCTCTTACCACGTCAACCACACGCCAGCAAGCTATTTTCTTGCACCATTGTCTTTTATCCATACCACTTGTATTTCACCATCTCTTCACCGAACTAGTGCACCTATACACCTGACAAGTGTATTGGGTGTGTTGGGGACACAAGAGACTTCTTGTATCTTGATTGCAGGGTTGCTTGAGAGGAAATACCTTTGACCACTTCCTCCTTGAGTTCGATAAACCTTGGGTGATCCACTTAAGTAAAACTTGCTGCTATTCTACAAACCTCTGCACTTGGAGGCCCAACAACTGTCTACAAGAATAGAAGTGCGTAGACATCAATCCCTCAGCTGAAACTTTTGTCGACAATCCCCCGAAGATTCCTAGTGCCACCAATCTTGGCCTTACTAGGAAAAGTGCAGAAGAAGTTCAAAATCTTGCATTGAATTGCTTGGAATCTCGGAATATTTCTATCGAGGAAGAGGCTCAAGAAGCTGAAGATGTAAAGCTTGAAGATCTGCTAGGTTAAGTTTGTCTTCATGACGAGAAGCTAAAGGCTGGGGCAGTTCCGCCTCCACCAATTAAACCTTTAACCTTGGCCGAGAAGGTTTCTGCTGAGATCAACAATAGTCTCAACAAGTTATAGCATGAGCACTTTGTAAGTCATTTTCTGACTCTTTATTGTATTTATATAATATCCTCTAACCCCCAAGCATGAAGTTGGATGTAGGAACAATCTGAGTTTTTGCTTTTACAGGATGCCAACGAACGAAGTAGTGTAGCCCTCCAAGGCTCGTGCTGGAAATTTAACTTAGTTAAAGTAGCAGCCCAAGTCTTAGTAAACTTCTGACTTTGGTTACCATTCTGATTTACAGAAAGTTAATGTTTACAACCAGGAATCGTTGAAGAACATATGTGATAAGCGAAGAGAGATCAAACCTCTCGGGCTTAAAAATGCTCAACTTCAGGTGGAGAAAGATGAGGCGGAAAAGTGTTTCCGACCATCTATCCAAAGTTCAATTGTTGTGCCGAATATTTATTTGACTTTGCCTTTTTTGTTGTTCCAGGTTTGCTGATAGGGTCCTGCAAACTTGTAGAGGAGGCCGAAAATTTCAAGGTCCTGGAAGTAGAGAATGCCGGACTACAAGAGGAGCTTCAAAAATTGAAGGCTGACCACGAACATAGTGTTAGTAACATCCTTGAATCTAGCAACATGGCCACTGAGGAGCTTGACCGAACCATCAGTCGCCAAGACAAAGAAATCTCGGATCTGAAGATGGAAATGGATAGGCATACTGATACCACTCCAGCGCTTCGGGAAGAACTCCGGAGTTTGAGGGAGGAAAAGGACCAAGCTAGATGAAACCATCTTTGGTGAGTGTTGCTGCCAAGCCTATATACATTTCTCGCTTTGATGTTTTCGACTGTACTTTGTCAGTTTTGCTAATATTGTCTATTCACAGCCCCCCTAAATATTTCGGAGTTATCCTCATCCGAGTCCCGCCTAGAACGACTCATCGTAGTCGGAGATCTGATCCATGATTTCCATCAAACTCTCGAAGAGGTTGATGAAACCGTTGATCAATCCAACCTACACAGGCTGCCTGCCTTTGAACTGCGAGACAAGGCGAAGGAATTTCCGAAGCTGGTTGAGGACTGGAAGATGTTGTATGCCCGAACTGCTGCCCAGAACACCCTTACCATGGCGATGAGTCACCATGGTAGCATGGAAATCTGGCAGGTCACAAAAGGTATCTCGACCGTTGACGAAGATGACAATGCTCAAGATATTGGAGCTATATGGGAGTCTTGTGCCGGATACGCCCGTTGCGTGGCCGAGTTGACCAACTACGATAAGCTGTTCTTCCAGTCTGTCGCGGGTACCGCTCCCCCCAGCCAAAGATGCTTCTGACGATGGTGAGAAGACTGAGTCTGACGCCATCGTCTCGGATAAAGATCAGGGCGACGTGGATGTTGGTACCAGTGAGTTGGCAAATCCTCCATCTCCTCCACGAAACAAACTATGCATTCTTCTAAAGCAAGTGTTGTAATATTAAACTTATTTATCTGGTGGTGTTGTTTTTATAAGAATTTATGCCTTTACACTAGCACTTGGTTATATTTTGTTGTGCTCGAAATTTTTTAAGCACCTTTTGTTCATACTTATCGTTTATCTGACTTTCTGCCTTGCTCCTTTCATGAGTCGACAAACTTTTAGCACGAAAAATCTGCCGAGCAACGGAGCTCAATTTCTAAACTGTTTAAACTCGAAAACAGAGCTGACATTTAGTACCAACAATTAACTAGTCGAAAAATACCTGCGTCTAAGAAATCAGACAGAAACCAAAGCAGAAAATGGGACTTACACCCGAAGGTAGCATTTTTTAGAGAATCGGAAATCTTAACCAGAACAAACATGAGTATAAACTTCTTTCAAGTATTTTTGGATTTTTTTACTATGGAATGAGTTCTTTTCGGCCTCTCCCTACCCGGTGGGCGTCCGATTCGGAGTCAACGAAGGACCCATGAGGGTTAGCGTTGTCGGATCTGTTGATTCTCTTTGGATCTTGACAATTGGTGTGTCTATCAAGAGACTTCTTCTGACTGTGGAGATCTACGGATCGTCAAAGAGCTTCATCAACGGTTACTTCTTTATTTTCTTCTCTAGGACAAATGAGGTTTATAGACTTGTTCAGCGACCTCCCGTCCGCAACCAACAATCGGTCCGGCTTAGGGAGCAGCGGCAACGACGGCATGATGTTGACTAGGGGTGTAAACGGATCGGATTTTGATCATACCATATCCTTTTCCATATTCGTTTCTCGGATTCGGATCAGACCGGATAATGACTGGTTGCGGATTTGAATGCGGATTTACTGGACCGCGGATTCGAATCAGAACCGGAGCGAACTCGGGCCGGAAATGAAAGTAGTCGGATAAATACTCTCATAGGTAGACAATTATATTTCTAGCAAACTTTTGAGAGATAATTAATATTTTGTCCTTGTTTGAATCAACTAGATAAGGTAATAGAGATATGGTGTTAAAAGACAGAGTTAGACATGTTCGCCAAATGAACTTGGTAACTAAATAAGTAGTAGCTTTGCGATATTGCCCTTGACTTTTGACTCTAAAATCGGATTATCTAGTTTGAAACACTCGGATAATCCTAATTAATTTTCGGATAATCCATATCCGCATGCTATTTTCCATACCATATCCTACACCATATCCGGGGCATCACGTCGGAAACGGATATCCTTATCCGTAGGATTGTATAAAATCAGATATGAATACCTTAAAACGATTTCGGAGACGGTTTCGGTGTGGAAATTATCCTATCCGTTTACATCTCTACTGTTGACACAGTCTCGAAGTTGAAGACGAAGCACATTTCGAGGGAATAGCATTTTCATCACTTTTTAGTACAAAATTTTACTTAAAAAAGCTAGTAAAAAAATTATTCACGGACGGTGCACTTTCCTTGTTTCTTTCGATCATATCTGCTGTCAAAATTCATCTCGGTTTCCTCTCAGCTGTCGGTGCGGACGACCGTGCGGTACTCTCTCTGCTCTCTCTCTCCCGACTTCCCTAGTCCCCTCGCCCTAGACGCCTACCCTAATCCGACCCAACGCGGCTTTAGAGCTGCGGCCGTGCTCTACCTCTCCTCCGCGGCTCCCAATCCGTCACCGTCCCCACCACTTCCGTCTCGCAGGCGCGCCGCCGTTCCCCTTCAACCTCATCGCGTCCCCGTGCTGTATCAACCCCGTCCGCGATTCCGGCCTTTTGTTTTCTGAGGTATGAACATTCTCATCCACGATTCGTTAAACCCCACCGTCCGTCGAGAAATTTTGGGTGTGCCTGTGCACACCCCGCAAAAATCTAGATCCGCCCCTGTTCTCGAGAGAGATTTGTCGGTTTATTATCTCCCCTTAAAATTCGTGGGGCTAGAATCAGAAGGAGCATTTTCACTTTGTTCAATTCCTTACATTTTTATAATTCTCGCGTAGTTCTGTGGAAAGATTATGGTTGCGTAAGTGCATACTATTTGGACCTTACCCTTAGTATCTATGTTTCCTCAGGTTTGTGTATTCCAAGCCAGCCCTAGGAGATCCCTTGTGACAGCATGCCTAAGATAAAGACAAGCCGTGTCGAGTATCCTGAAGGATGGGTGCTTATCGAACCCACAATCCGTGAGTTGGATGCCAAAATGAGGGAAGGTATGCATGCTAACTGCTCTTGTCTATTGATGTACCCTTTTCAGATGTACATCGATATTTCCTACTATAGGATCGGTACTAATATGATTTGCACACACAGCTGAAAACGATACGCATGATGGGAAGAGAAAGTGCGAAGCACTCTGGCCAATTTTCCGCATTTCTCATCAAAGAAGTCGTTACATATACGATCTTTTTTATAGAAGGAAGGAAATATCAAAGGAGCTGTATGAGTTTTGCTTGGACCAGGGTTATGCAGACCGTAATCTGATTGCAAAGTGGAAGAAGGTTAGTATCCTTGTTATCATTGTACTATTGTATGTGCTTGTCAATCTTTTTGCTCTGTCCTTAAATTAGTACTTGTTTCCTAGTAATGCAGCTCGCCGCTCCCATTGCATATCCAAAACCAATAATACCCTGATATGTCCCAAAATGGATCATGCATGTTATGCTTGCGCAGCCACCCATTCCTATTATCATTTTACAAAGTTTAACCTTAGCAGCATCCTAGACTCCAGGTCCAGGGTGCCTTATTATAACTTTGTGGAACTATGCTCCAGCTTTCTAAAGCGCAAGAAGGACAAATACAAAAACAGAAACGGGCAACAAAAATCCGATTTCATGTACTTATCTTGTCGTCAGCAATCTTTATTTCTGTTCGCCAGAGGCCCTTATCCCGAGAAGCGACTGGAATTTTCAGCTGTCACCTGCAATAGAAACCGTGGGTGTCTTTGCAAGTTTGCCTTTGGCAGGCCAGCCCCGTAGAATAGCCAAAAAGAAATATGAAACACAGCATTAACAGGATCCTGAGTAAAAGCATGTTTAATACAAGGCTGCATTTTCAACTTTGAGAGCGACCTTAACAAACTAAATATTTTGCAAGATGAAACAACCTGTTTGTTTGTCAAAGCTAAATACATAGACTGAACAGAGAAACATCCATTGTTAACCAGTAACCATTCAATTTTTTTTTGGCTCATTAGACAATAAGAAACCTCTGCGTAACTGCTGAAAGTCCAACCACATAACATTTTTCTTCCCACACAAGGTTTTTTTTTTGCAGTTTTCTCCCCCCACAAGGTTTTCCTAAAACAAATACTCCCTCCGTCCCAAAATAAATGACGTGGGTTTGTCTAGATTCGGATGTATCTAGACACGTTTTAGTATATAGATACATTCAAATCTAGATAAACTCAAGTCACTTATTTTGGGACGGAGGGAGTACATCACTACCCTTCCACAAAAACTCTAGCAACATTGACCTTATATTTAGTAGATGTAAGGATATATAACCTATATTCTGGAAACAAGCCACAGATCCAACCTTGTCCTGGTAACATCATCCACCACTTTCCTGCAGCACTGAAGGAAGAGATCTTTCATCTCCGTCATGGCAAAAATGTGGCGGTGTAGGCCTCATTTTAGCTAAAGTGCAATTTGATAGGGACTTTTTCGAAGCAGCTCCTGCTAGACAACTTCATTCTCAAAGCTAAAGAGTATGTACAGGGAAACTTAAAAGTACCTCTAATGGTGGCACCTTTTTTCCCAGTAATGCAGCTCACCGCCCCCATTTCATATCCATGAAACTGATAGAATGCAGATATGTCCCAGATTGATCGCGTATGTCATGCTTGTGCATCCACCTCTCCTACCAACATCCCACATTACTTCAGCAGCATCCCAGACTCCAGGGTGTTTTGACCATAACAAGGACAAATACAAAAACAGAAATGGGCATCAAAACTCCAGTTTCACGTTCTAGTCGCTTTTGTCAGCAGTCTTTAATCCTGTTCAGCAGAGGCCCCCATCCCCGATGGTGACTGAAATCTTCAGCTGCTACCCTCAACAGAAGCCACACCCCGTTATGGTGGTGGCTTCACAAGTTTAGCTTCTGCAAGCCAGCCCCATAGAATAACCAATGCGAAATCTGAAACACTACATGCCTACAGCCCTACATTAGCAATGCTTTGTGAAAACATATTTAATACAGTCTGTATTCCTGGTTTTCCATATGGAGCAAAAGCAAACCAAAGCTACAACCTCTGCTAGCATTAAATATCCACATGCTTTACAAAAAATCTGTAAATCGATTGTACTTCACCAAACGATGCAGGTAGTTTTAATACCAAAACTGCATTTTACTACCATCACGTACATAGTGAGCTACTGCACAATAGAAACGAGGATGATACACTGGCTGTCTGACTCGGCAGTATTGCAGAACATACATTTTTCACTGCTCGCTAACTTCAGTGACGCTGTGGGCCATCACCACCTCTTCTCTGCAGAAGTGAAGAAAGAGATCTTTCATCTTCATTAAATAAACTGTGCCAAAAATGTGACGCTGTGGGCCTCATTTTACATTGTGCTAAAGTGCAGCTGGCTAGGTACTTTTCCCTAACCAGCTCCTGCCAGACACCTCTGTTGTCAATCTTCCACGTCCATTGTTCGTCAAATCTACAACCCTCGTCCGCCCTTGGTTTGTTGACATATATCATGCCAATTAGCTAAATGATATTTTCCTAGCCCCATGCTCTTCCAGCCACAACAGGCTCTTCCTAACTGTAGTACAGTACTTGACATGTAAATAGAAATGTTCTGCTTGCATATAAGTTCTGAGTGTATAATCCCCCTCTGTACAGTTGAAAATTTCTCATTTTTCCTTGAGCATCTTGTGTTCCTTCCAGTCACTTGTTACCCTGTCATGTTGTGTTTCCGTTCAGTATTCTTATTACTTTCTTTTCTGTATGTGCAGCCGGGTTATGAGCGCCTCTGCTGCCTCCGATGCATCCAGACGCGAGACCACAACTTCGCAACCACTTGCGTGTGCCGGGTCCCCAAGCACCTGAGGGAGGAGCAAGTTATAGAGTGCGTCCACTGTGGCTGCAAGGGATGTGCCAGCGGTGACTAGCAGACCAACTATGTTGTCACGATGATATGATATGCCGTGAAATCAGGGGGTCTGGTCTCAAACCAACCACTCTACTAGTAGGTGATCTCTGGTAGTAGAAACAATCGTGTTGTAAGCACTCCGCGGATACCTGTTGTTTTACAACTGCTTACCTAATTTGCTGACATTGTGGTTACGAACCAGACATGTACTTTCTACTATCAGACTATCCGTATGACTTGATTTATCACCAGTCTGCTGAATTTAAAGCCTTTCCATAGAAACGTGTGTTGCTTATACATTATTTATTATAGTACTGCAACTTTTTCATGGACTTAAGTTCGTTGGTGTGCGCGGAGCTGACCCATTTAAATGAGGTCATGCCAAGTCGCTGGATGCAGTCATCGGAGGCTGGTGAGGTGAGGTGAGGCGCTCGATCCCAAGCAGAGAAAGATTCCAGCGAGGCGTGACACTCGTGTGTTGATCCCAGCGGGATTTGGATTTTGTAGTGCCAGCAGTAGAGCACTGCACCAGCTGTTCGGTTTCGTTCGTCGCGCACCACGTTCGAGTCCCGGTCTCACGTTGGCGTGATGGTATCTCTGACAAGATTATTACCCCCACAACCACAAGGCCACAGGGTAAACAACCCCGGGATCGGTGTGACCGACCGATAGTAGGTGAGGCATCGCCATTTGACACTGGGAGGTGAATGGAACGGCTAGCTATACCGTTGCGCTGCTGCTGGGGCTCTCGCCGTCGATCGATCTCATGGCCCTCGTGCAACGACCGCTAAGCTCTGCCTGTCGGTGCGCGCGTGGGGACGAGCCGAGTGAGCAGGACGTGCGTGCTTCCTTGCGCCTCGCAGAAAACCAAAAGGGCATTTAATTATGGATACTACGTACGTACAATACGAGCACGAGACGACCAGGTCGCGTGACGGTGGGTGGGTGTAGATCAGCAGCGTGGAGTTCTTGTGACTCCGGAAGTCCACTACTCCACTTCACTACGTACGTGCAGGCGCTCCCGCTCACCGCCGGTGCGTGCAATGGAGACGGCGATGCCCAGACTTTGAGAGTGTAGCCGGCGCGCGGATGGCTGACTCTGCGGCGGCGCCGGCGCCGCCACCCATGACCATCGACTTCCTCCGGGCGCGGCTGCTCTCGGAGCGCTCCGTCTCCCGCGCCTCCAAGGAGCACGCCGACAAACTCGCCGCGAGGGTACGTGACATCCAACTCATCCAGACACACCCGGCATTGTTGCCGGCCGGTACCAGTGTGACTTATTCCCCCGCGCGCGCCTCGTGTCGTGTAGGTGGCGGAGCTGGAGGAGCAGGTCCGGGCGGTTACGGCGCAGAGGCGGCAAGCGGAGCGGGAGGCAGCGGAGGTGCTAGCCATTCTGGAATCGAAAGGCTTCTGCGGCAGCCTCTCCGACGCACTCGACTCGGCCTCCGACACCAACGACGAGGCGGACGAGCCACGCCCACGCGACGCCAAGACCACCGGCGGCGACGAGCAGGAGGCACCGGCGGCGAAGAGCGAAGCAGATGACGACGCCAAGACCACCGGGACGGCCCTGCAGCTGCAGCAAGGCGGGCTGTCGTGGAAAGGCCGCAGCGTGAGCCCGCGGAAGGTCAGGCAGCTCAGGCAGCGGCACCGGAGGAGCTACGCCTACCTCCTCGCGTCCGAGGATCCCTCGCCCAAGTACCGGATGGGCCAGTCTTGCCGGAAGAACAAGCGCAGGGAGCTCAGGTAGTCCGTCCCGCTATTAACATAGTAGTACGCATTAACGATGATTTAGCTCTGCTGTCAAGTTCTGACACTCTGCGGTTCTTTTCTGTTCAGTAGTGGGAGGTTGGTGGCACCGGAAGAAGAGGGCGGCGACGCGGTACACGCGGAGAGCCGGAAGGGGCAGCGGGATGGATCGGACTACGCCGACGATGGCCGGGCTGAGTTGGACGGCGAGGGGGGCGGAGACGACGAGCGGAGCTCAGGTGGTGGTGATGGCCAGTACGTGATGAGGTGCAACAAGGATGGGGAGATGGAGAGGGTGCTGGAGAAGCAGGCCGAGCTGATCGGGCAGTATGAGGCCGAGGAGAGAGCTCAGAGGGACTGGGAGAAGAAATTCAGCGACGACCGGAGTTCACCGAAACAGGTACAGTATACTTACAACGGAGCAAACTAATATTTGCACTTGTGTGAGTTGCATCAGTACGAGGAGGCCGAGGACAAAATATGGCCACAAGATCAAGATGGCTATTGCCGACAGTCCTAGTATTGATTTGATCCGCCATTCTGTCTTCAAAATTTCAGGGTGACGTTGCACAGCCAAAATCAAGTGGCGGAACACTTTCCATTACCAAACCACCGGAAAACACGTCAGAAGAATACGCCGGGCAGCAACGTGAGGCCGGCGAGGAGCTGCACGGCCACGGCCTCGCGCAGAATGCTGCCATTTCAGCACAAGGAAGCTCCAGCAACAGTAGCACGAACCGAGGCCAACAGGGAGACGCGAATTCCGACGGCTGCCCAACCCACAAGACGAGTTCTGCGACTTCCGGGCACAAGTCGAGCCCCTCGAGCGACACCCTCGTCAGCAAGGTCTCCGACTGGAGCTCGTCGCGCTTCCACGACCACGCCGACCACCAGCTGGACACACTGTCATGTCGCAACACCACCGGTGACATCGATGTGGAGAGCGTTCTTCAGGCTTTGCAGCGTGCCAGGATATCCCTGCAGCAGAAGCTGGGCAGGCCACTCCCGCCCAGCGAGGTGACGCTGGCGCTTCCGGCGCCGGGTGACGAGTACCGCGCAGAAGAGGGCCTCTACGGCGAAGACGGTGACAATTCGTACAGGGGAGAGCCCAACGGCTCAAGTCCGTCTCGTCAGGAAATGTTGGCCCTCCCGGCGCCAGAGGATTACCACAGCTGCCATGACCAGGACCATGGGAGTGCGAGCCTTTCGGTCTCAGGCGCCGACACTTCTTCGCTCGCCGAGAAGCGGAGCGGTTCGAGCCCGCCTCGGCAGGAGATGCTGGCTCTGCGGGCACCGGGCGACGACTGCATTTCCAGCGAGAGAGAGGACGACGTCGGCATGAAGATCCCTGTCAGCAGTCCGGGCCTGTTCCGGTTGCCGACGGACTCGTTTCCGGAGGATGAGATGCTGTCATCACGAGGTAATAATGGCTGTGGTTTAGGGCTCACATCGAGAGAGACTGCTGGACACGACGCCTACAGAGATGATGACGATGCTAGGGTTTTGGCAAGGCGGTTCTATGATCCGCACGGTGCTGCGCCTGCTTCTGGTAGGTGCAACCTTCCCCAAGGCTCAGGCTTCACGATAGGGGGCGCTTCTTTCCTTTCTGGAATTCCAGGACTTCCTGAAGAACTGAGGAGGGGAAGATCTCTTGGAGATGCCGATCTGTTCATGCAGCGCGCCACTGATTACACCATCTCTAATAAGTGGATGCTGTAGCGTGTGTTTGTCGATGACTAGCTAGTGTGTTTCTGTGGTCCGGTAACAATGCCATGCATGCTCTGCAGCGTTGTCAAGCACAACCAAGGCAGCATCGGTAGTGCAGATAAGATGCCCTTGCTTGTTTTATATCCTTGTTACCTCGCCCAAGACAAAGAAAAGTTGCATCACTTTCCGCGAGACAATTCTCATGCGTTAGTGCGACCCTGTACAGCCTGCAGGTGGCCGAGACAGCCAGTGTTTGAGTGCTGTCGTCTGGCCGGTCTTTGCGTCTGCAGCTAGGCACTCGTCCAGGCATGCCTGCGTGCCCCATTTCTGGTCCCTCGTTGATCCACTCTGTTGCAAAAGCATGCACACCGCTCATGATGATGGCTAAGTGTGGCCTTGCTTCTGCAGCAATCTCACTACACCTTTTGCCCTGCTGAGTTCCATCGTAGCGGATGTCACGTGTGTTGCCTCCAACGCCAACCGTAATGATCACTGAGTTGCCCTTCATTGTCCGTCTGTAGTGCTGGCACTTGAGCAAAATCCTCCCGTGAACGGCCAACAGCGTCTACGTCCAGGAAGGACCGAGCGAGGTCCACCGATGACAATCCCAGCTCAGCGGGAGCCAATACCGCCTAACATCCTAAGCCTCAGCGTCAGCGACAAATCAGAGGACGATGAGAAATACTACACAAATAGTTGAGGTAGGAATAAGTAACTGGCACAAATGCAGTAACAGCATACCTGTGACGAAAATTCAACACAAATGGTCGTAAAGAGATAAGCAAAAGGCAGACCTCTGATTTAACCGAGTTGGAACCCAGATATCAGACTCTTGTAAATCTAAGCCTACCAAGAAAGCAATCAGAGCCAAGGTTCAGTTCAGATAGCTTACCATCTGTACATATCATATGCCTAAAGCTACTAATACCAGAAGAGCAAAATCTGACAGTTATAATACATAGCAGTCTATATATAATGATCGGAAAATTTGTCGATGCGTCAAGCATCAGGACCATATTGCTAACCTAAAGAGCAATTCGGAATATACACCTCAGTACCTCGCGGTTGGAAAATGGTCTGTCATGAAACATGACGAGCCAATTCTTTCGCTTGGGATTTCGCGAGCACATCAGTTCGTAATCTGGGTCCACAGATGTGCTATAGGCCCATGCACTTCACCCACTTGAATGCCCGCCCTACCTTAAATGGAAGTTCGTAGTCTTCCCTGAAAGATGGCTCTCTCGTTGCTTCCTCTGCTTCTGACCATACATACAACCCCCGCTCATGGCGGCCGCCGGGGACAGTATTGTCAAGTACAAGAGCAACCAGGAACGCAATGACCATGTTGAGTGACAGTAACGTGTTGAGGACATAGTTTACCTGAGATACAATCGAACAAAGAATCACGATTAAATAGTTATAGTTACCATAAAACATAATAATGGATACTGCTAGATTTCTTTTGACTGTCGTGAATGGATTTTTCAGTTCTTGAAACAGAAAATGAGAACCATAAATCGGTTTATGTAGTGCATAAACACAAGCATGCATGCACATGAAATGCAAACGGGATTGAATATAGCATGCCATCATATCTAAAAACATGATTCGAGGCTACTCTGTTTGCTGGAAGAAAGTACACAGAACCACCACTCAATTAGCATTTTTTCGCTCAAACAAATCATTTAATCTGTAAGAATGGCTACTGACAGGTTACAAACTACAGTTGTCTGAGAACATGTACAATGCAAGATGCTTAAAAAGGTGCTTAGAGAAATAACAGGGACAACATTTGTGCAATTTTTTGCTTTTCTGTTTCTGGTTAATTTCCCCTTATTTATAATTTCCTTGCTATATTTTTTTCTTTTGTAGTATCCTTACTAAAACTACTCCGGAAGTCCCTGATCGGAACTAAATATCTGTTTTTCTAGATTCTACTAGTCGGACACTATGAAGGGTTATGTTTTTTTTTGCAGGAATGAAGGGTTCTAGTTGTCACTCCAAGGTCCGCAGTAGTGAACATTTATAGTACAAATATTAAGTACCCTTCAAAGTTAAAACTAACCAACCAGACTAATTTTCAGTTGAAGCATGTCTTTAAGTAGCAAATTGCCTACCCGCACAAAAAGAGTAGCAAATTGCCCAAAAAAATGCTCGTGTCATATGAGAAGTCAAAGTGGAGGTGTAACATACCAAAACTGTAAATGACAAAACTATGTGTGCAATTTTGCGTTTTCTGTTCTGGTTAATTTCCCCCTATTTATAGTTTCCTACCATGACTTTCTATTTTGTATTATCCTTACGTCTCTAATTGCATAACAGTTTTTTTCCTAAAACTACTCCCGACGAAACTAAATATCTGCTTTTCTACTAGTCAGACACCAGAATATAACCACACAATTGTCGTTTAAACGATAGTGTAAAGATACCTAACAGCAGACAGTAAAATGTATTACTGCAAAAGATGGGAGGTTCAGTAAATACCCCACCAAATCCAGTGCGTACAGGCCCATGCGATGCGACATTGTATGGCTGAAAGTAGGTTGGAACTGATGAGTTTGCATTAGGATGTAATCCATACTGTTGGAAGTATGATGGAACTGACAAGGACAAAAACAATGCTAGCCCAACAACAATACTGTTCCTGGAGCTTCCTGTGGCACCATAACGGAGATTGGACAAGCCAAGAGCACAGAGCATGGCCCACATGAAACAAAGGAGAGCAGCAACCATAACATCAGGAATAGAGGCAATGAAAGCACCAACTTTGGCTGCAAATGAGATACAAGAACAATCGTAAGCAAGGACCATCCATGCTATAAACCAAGTGATGTTTGCTCTCCCAACATTGAGCGAGAACTTTTTACATTGAGAAAAAATGCAAGTAGTTGCTTACCAACAAGAGAGAAAACTATAAGTACAATAGCACCAAATCCAACTGCCTTGCGGCTACCCATTTTAGTCACAGCAATCGTATGTACATTCTCTGTTATTGTTGCTGACCCAACTCCTGTTCCCCACAGGCCAGCCAAAACTGTAGAGACACCTTCAACGCCTATACCCCTGCTAACAATTCCAGCTGTTGGTGGTCTTGTGGCCACAAACAAAGATGATGCATGGTAGGAACCAACCTTAAGTCAAATGCACAGAAGAATTATTAGGAGATGGAAGAATTTGGATCATGATGGACAATTAATGGCAGTATCAGTATATTGTTTACAGAGTGGACCAATTTCAGGTAACCAGAACTACAGCAAGACATGTGTCTGAGAAGGGTAGCTTATGTCAAGTTGATGGTTACTAAGGGATCTACACTCTTTACGATACAGATTCCAAGTCAATTTTATGTACAGGAAAGAATGTAATACATTGCAAGATCATCTATGAAAAAAGTACAGAATAAAGTAGAGTGAATATGCAAGGTTTAAAGCAATTCTCAACTTACAGAATCAACTGATGCAATAACTGAAACAAGACACATCACAAGGCCCATTTTCCAATTGAAAACAGGAGTGCCCCATTGTAACGGATATGGAAATCTGAACCAAGGAGAAGCACTTAAGGCATGTGAAGTGTCTACACGGCACGATTTCATCCTCAATACGTGCGTCCGGCAAAAGGCTGAGACATTGTTTGAAGCGGGAATATTTGCATCACAACCTTTGTAGCTATAAACTCCACTTGCTGTCAGAACGAAAGCAATAGCCCATGTGATCCCAAGACCAAGAGGAACCTAAGGGGGCAGCATCAATAGTTTAGAATTTAGCACATCATGGAGTCACAATAACTGCCATGCAGCATAAATTAAGACAACAGATCAATATTATTAGTTAAATCTTACCGCATAAATTAGAAACACTCGGTACCCAAATAATTTTATTTTTCGGAGGTACTGCACCAAGGGAAATAAACAAATGATCAGCATTAAACTATTTGTAATGAGCGCTGTATTCCATTTAATCTAAGAAGGTTTTTACTGTATACTCACTAGTGCAAAGATAATGACCATCAAAAATTGCAAGACACCCATCTCTATACATGACCCAAGTTTAGTGAACCCATAACTGAAAAACGAGAGGCCAACAGCTGCAACCGTTGGTGAGACGACGACTGGATTTATCAACCTGAAATAAACAGATCAATATAAGGTTAGCTTGGTTGATGGTCACGATGCCACGCAGGCCCATCTCGTTGGTCTATAGAATAAACATACAAACCGATGTTCATGCTACTGAGATATATCTAGGCTCTCTCAGGCCTAAGACGTGGGCTAGGGTGGGTTACATTTAGAGAAAAATCCTCATTTGACACTAGATAAAAGTGGACTTCCTTATTTGGCCGCGGAAAACTTTCTTCCCTATATGCCACTAGGTCTTAATTTCTTTCCCAATATAACACTGCAGTCTGTTTTGTTACACCTGCACCGTTAGTTTATTTTCCATGGACCAAAATACCCCTCGCAAATTCTATGCAACGGAGAAAAAAATAAAAGAGATGGAACCACCCCTGTCCTGATCCGATAAATCGATCCCTAGCGGCGATGGCAGCGTGAGCCTGAGGGGTTATGGGCGGTCCAGGCACGGCGGCGGAGGGCCGCCAAGGCGCGTCTGCGGAGGGCGCAGCAGGCACGGCGGTGGACCACCTCCTCGCTGTCCACGGCAGCACGCTCCCTGTGGCCCTTCTCTCCATCCCGTCCCCGTGCGTGAGGAAGCAGGCGGTCGACGGGTGCACGAGGTCCGGACGCCAATTCCTCCACGGACAGCACCACAAGTACATGCAGGAGCATGGCGCCTGCGCGTCCACCCGTCGTCTTCAGCATGTCACCGTGCAGGGCAGGGATGAGCAGCAGAGGCGACGGGACATGCCGAGGAGCGCGCCCACCATGCCATTTCTCCAGCTCAGAGAAGGAGTTGACAAACACGCAGGACGCCTTGTGGATGGTGCGGAACTGCTTCACAATCTCGTCTGCAGGAGCTTGTATGGGTTGGGTTCGGTTTGCTTCAGCCTGCAACTCTGGCTTGTTTCCCTTCAGGATTTTTTGATGTGCTGTGTCAATTTCCATTCAGCTTGCCTCCTGTATACGTGGACTTGGCAACTAGTAAAGCTGTACAGGGAGGTTCGGCCTCATTTTGATTTTTTTGAATAAAAATCCAAGGCCTGAGTAATTTTTTAAACTAAAATTAGTTCCATGGACGTGTCGATGTTGGTCGTATATAATGTACAGGGTATCATTTGGTTGTTCGACTATACCAAATACATCCAAGTAATAAAATTTGGCCACATACTGAGCCAGGGGCAAAAGAGTCTTTTCATGTCTCATTTAACACCGTTAGTGGCCAAAATTTACTTTGGTGTCATATTTGGAAAAAGGTTTACACCCAGGGTCAAATAGGGAAGGAATTTTTTTTCCAGGGCCATTTTTAGCTAACTGTCAAATAAGTAATTTCCTCTTACATTTTCCACTAAAAAATGTGCAAGATAGATCTTGAAGTTATGTCATATTGGCTCTAATATCATATTGAGTTGCATATTTGTATGCACCAATCAGTTTACCCAGAAGCATAAGCTGATGAGGAAAGGCCAGCCCTATACTCACACTAGAACAGTTGTAAACAGAGAGTTAACACATAGAGACAAATTCAGAACTATGATACTCAAAAGCAGGAAGTGACCACTAAGGTGTTCACAAATGTTGAAATTTTCCAATGTTCACGAGTATTGTTTGTACCATACATCTATGTGGAAGTTGTGTCTTCATGTGTGAAATATAAATATTTGGAATTAAAAAATGGTCTTCAGTGAACAGATTTTGCTACTCCCTCCGATCCAAATTAATGGCCTCAGATTTGTCTAGATACACCCAAATCTAGACAAATCTGAGGCCATTAATTTGGATCGGAGGAAGTACATACAAGCATTCATCGTTAAAATCTCTACTCATTCGCTACCAAGGGCAATTGGGTATATATGGCAAAGTCCTATTAGCATATTGAAATGCCAAGTGGCAGCAGAAAGCTACAGAAGAAAATGGTATTTGTCTTATCAGCAGCAAGGGAGGCCAACCTTAGAAATAGCGACATGAGGCCCGTATATCCCAACAGCACTTGGAATACACCTCCTATTATGATAGCTCCCTGCAGGTGCTTCATTATGTGCTTAAAGTTCTGCAATGCAACACATTATGTTAATCTTGCCAAGGTGCTTATCACAAGCTCTGCATTACAACACATTTTATGGAGGTTGCATGACCATAACACGGCTGAAAAGATGCATACATTGTCATTGAGTCCGAAGAATTCAGGAGAGTTGATAATTGCAAGCGCAGGGGCAAGGTATACAAAGGATGGCCCCTGCACAAGTGGCAGCCTCGTTCCGAATAATGTGTGTAGCAATGTGGTTATTCCTGAGACTAGCAACACCGTGGACACCACTGCTGCCGTGTCATCCTACAAGATATGCATCCAGATAACACATTAACACACCCGCCTACCAGCCATTCTATAGGAACTAGTAAGATTCCGGTTATGCACTCACGGCTGAGCCACCCATCGCAGGAACCATCACCAGAGGGACCAGGATGATCGACCCAAGCATGGAGATGTAATGCTGGAATCCAAACACCACTACTGGAACTGCAATACAGCTTAAAACCTCTACATTAGCACGCCATATAGCAATCATCAGAAGGTGGAGGTTTCAGTTTTCCTCCGTCGGGTACTTACATAATCCAGGAGTATCACGAAGCTCGTACTTCACGTGCGCCGGCCGATGCGGTACATCCTCTTCCTCCTCCTCCTGCAGCTGCGGAAGTGGCGCCGCGGCCGGCTGCCCATTCGGCCTTCCTCCATCTGAATCCCTCCTACGCGTCCTCGCAGGAGGCGCTGCTGGCGGTTGCTGTTGTCGCTGCTGTGGCGGCGGCGGCGGCGGCGATTGCGGCTTGGCATTCGTCGTCGTGACGGCGGGAGGGGGCGGCACGGCGGAGTTGGGCCGGGCCGGTGGGCCGGACTCCAGATCGGCAGGGGTCTCAGCGGGGCGAGGGAGCGGGGACTGCCCGGAGTTGGGGGCGGAGGCGGTGGAGGTGGACTCGCCGGAGACGCGGGCCTGGAAGCCGGTGCGCTTGGCCCAGGAGAGGGGCTGCGCCTGCGGCTGCGGCGGCGGCGCCGGGGGCCAGGGGCCGGGGCGCGCGCGGCGAGGCTGCGGGAGCGCGCCGGAGGAGGAGGCCATGGCGGAGGCGGGGCCTCACCGCCGACGAGCGGCGGCGCTTGGGGGAAAGGGCTGCGAGTGCGAGGGTTTTAGGCGAGTGGTGCTCTGCTGGGGTGGCGGAGGCAGTGAGCTGGACGCGTACTAACCCGTGCGTGCGGGCGGGCGGAGACGGAGGCGGAGATTTTGGGGTGGGGGTGGTTGCGGGGCCCGCGGCGTCAGTGGACGTTATGGCGCTGTGGGGACGTTTGGCGTGCGTTTGAAAAAAATTCGGGATTGGGTGACGGTGAGGTTTTCTCGGTCAGTCCCGTTCCCGTGGAGTGCTGCGTCCCCGTGTTCTTGGACGTTGTTTGTTCCTTTTGTCACTAGCGCTAATGCGCCATAGTGCCACGCTCGGATTGAGCTAGACATACTAGTTCTGTACTTTATGTGAGGTTGGGAAGCGTCCTCGAACTTTGTCTGCCTTACTCATAGTCATGAAAACCCTATTTACGGTCACGTAATACAACGGAACTCATCTAGGTCAATGGCCGTGGTAGAGATACGTAGTGGCACGTTGTTGACTAGTCCACCTTTGTAAACAAGTGTGTTTTGCGAAAAGCCCCCTGACTTCTCTCTGCCGAATTGACCAACACTAACTTTGCTTTTTGACAGAACCCCCCAAGCCTAAAAAATCCCTCTGAGGACGCCCCTTATGCCTTGTCGTGGGCCTAGCTGCTAGAGGCCAACCTAGCGCACGGTGGTCGAGGGAGGCAGCACGTGGAGGAGCTACAATCGCAGAGGTGGGGGGACCAGGATGACGACCTACCCTTGCATCGCGGACCGGAGTTGAGCATCTGATCTAGGGCCACCCTCGACGAGGACAGAGAGGAACGCCACCTTCATCGTCAATTTCGGTAAACCCTATTGTTCCCGAGTTTCGGCATGTATCGCATTGTCTCCGCCTCGATGACACGCATCCACGTGGACTCCTTCGACGACGTTGACCCTAGAGCACCTCTGTCATCGCCTCTCCCCATCTCCGTCACGGAGGAGATGGTTGTCATCCACAAAATTCTCGACCACGTCCATGCCATGAACGAGGAGAGTGATGTTGTAAATATGGCCATGGAGCAATACCATGAGATGTCGTCATGTTCGAGCCGGACGCAACATCGCCTCGTGCTTAGCTCACACGCAGTCACGCCTCCACGTCAGACATGTAGGTGGTAGGAATCCAGAAGAACAAGGTGTGATGATGACTCAAGACATGAAAGTCAATTATCACAAGGATTGTCGGGGTAGGGCTATACATCGCTAGTTGTTCTTCTTACCCTGACAACCAAAAATCACCCTAAGGCAGAGAATTTACAACTAGGGATAGGCGCCACCACCCTGTGGTTGCAACTCTTGGAAAACTCTGGCGACCTTGACTGTTGGCGCGCTAAAGAATCTAGTATAGTCCTCCATGGTGTTGTGGGCTGTACTTAGGGCCCATCCATGAGGCTTCAGGCCCACTGCTTAGAAAGCTCGCTCGACTTCACCAATAGCAGCGTGGAGGGCCTCGAGACCGACGGTCCGACCCTAAAGGCCGGAGACAATCTCTTTGACCCCAGTGAGCATCCCCGCCAGACTGGAGAAGAAATTAGCAGTTGAATCAATCGCGTCGCCATGATCCACAAAGTTCTGTCGTCGGATCACCATGGGGAGGTCGAGCTACCGCACCACGCTGGCAAGTTTTCAAGAAACTGCTCGAGTTTTAGCAAAAGCTGCCCTACGAGGTCGCATTGATTGGTTGAAAGGGTTGAAAGAAAACGTAGTTCTGGGGGCGATTATACCTGTTGGTACCGGATTCCTAAAATTCACTGAGTCCATGACGCATTGGAAGCGTGATGCGTCCTGGTGGCATGCTTGCAGGACATAGCGAAGCTCTTCATTCGTCGAGGAGGCTTTCGATTCAGCCTTCAACATCATGTCCTTCAAGGCCTTCTCCCTCTCCCCTTCTAAGAGTTAGCGTTGGGAAGAATCAAGCTGCTCTCGGAGAACTGCCTCACGCTTAGCAGGCACTACTACCTCGCCTCCGTGAAGCTTCAACTCCATCTTTAGGTGGCGTTGTCTGGTTTCACAGGCCGAAATCCCTCCTTCATCACAACCAGGGCCACCTCGGTCTAGGTGTAAGCACCATGTCACTCTCTGCCCGTGCTACCATTCTCATGTCTCGGAAGATGGCTATCGCCTAAGTGATCATCCCTATGGCTACCTCAGCGATGAGAGGGCGATGCATATATATTGACACCGGTGAGCTCCACTCCGGTGCGAACAATATAACAAGCCTCTAGTTCAGCCCACACCATCTTGCTTAGTGGACCAGGGACATCCTCCCTAGGCAAAAAATGTCAACATCAACACATGCTCGGGAAGGGTGGCTAAGGATAAAATACAAGCGAGAGAGGAGTAGGAAGGTACGAGTGCGTGTACCACTCATTGTTCGACGAAAGATACCATGCATCCTTCTCCGAGGTGGTGAAACAAAGGAATGACCCCGACGGCATCGTGCCCGGGGGTTGTGGATCCTTTGGTCTAGATAGAAGTTGGCCTACTCCCGTGATCTCTACCGCACTGACCTCTCGTGATGGAGATCGATTGAAGAGTGAAGGCTCCTCACTAGTAACGACTTCATCATTCCCAGCCTTGTTGATGCAGCCCGTCCTACGGACGCTACTACATCTACAAAGCCAAGTCCCCCAAGTGGACCAATGACCGCAAGCTCGTCACCAAGTCACCCAAGAAGATGGACAAGAGCATCCGACTCTAGGACGAGAGTCTCCATCGATATCTCCCTAGAGTCTTCGCCCGACCAGATTCTCCAGCGCCCAAGCCCCAGAGTCTCCGTCCCCCTCCACTCGAAGCCCAGCTGCAAGCCCCTAGACTCCATCCGGAGTCTCCGCCAAGAATCTAGAGTCTTTGCCAGAACCCGGAGTCTCCACCTATATGCGCCCGGAGTATCGGATCTGACCCCAGCTGCCCATGTTCGCAAGCTCCTAGTCTGCATTCGGAGTCTCCGACCGTTCAAACAGAGTCTACGCCTAGACCGGAGTCTCTGGCCTAAGTGATGGGCATGCGCGCCTAAAGGCTAGTCCACGACCCATGTACCCCTCTTATCCTTACAAACCCTAGTTTTATCCCTAAACTACCCCTTGTTAAGTGGTGTGCCTATATATCGAGACCCCACCCATTATTGTAACCCTAGGCATAGATGATAGACTAGAATACAACCCCCTTTGTGGAATCTCTCTAGTTTTGCCTCATCCCCTTACAATGGGACCGACTATTGTCACCAACCTCTTGGATTTTTTCATAGTGACGTTCAAGTTTTACGAGGCCTACATCTTGCGTGGGATCTTGAGTGTATTTGTCAAGATCCTATCCAAGGTGTTCTCCCCTCTCCGGTGTGGATTGATGGGAGCACGTTGACCGATCTCTCCTCGTGAGGATTATATCAGACCAATGGCCTCCAAAGGGAGCAATAGGCCTTGTATCGTGTTGTGTTTGCGTGTGTTCATCGTGTTCTTTGCGAGGTGTGTATTCGCTTTCGCTACCTTTTCCATTTTCTCACGCTTTTCTCATTGATTTGATCAAGAGATCTGTGAAGACCGGGCCACCCTTGAGGTCTAACATATGGTGACATGGGCATAACCCTTTAGGTGCCCATTGTTGGTATATATGGTGCGGCCCAACGGAAGGATCACTCGAAGATATGTCAAGATTCATAAAGCCCATGACGGTGTGGCTGATACGAAGCCTACAAGGACACCAACTCTAAGCATACAAGACAAAGAAAGTTCAAGACTAGACTAGATACGAACTCTAACTTGTAACCTACTCGTACTGGTACCCGAGACCTAGCCTCTCCATATATAAAGGATAGGAGGGGCCAATGAGGAGGAGGACACACAATAGATATAGACAATAGACATCAGATCCACACGCCCCTCTCGCTCTCTCGGCGAGATTGCATCTAATCGACTCAACGAGTTTGTACTCTCCAATGATAATACGAGCTGACAAGCAGGAAGTAGGGTTTCCTCTACGAGGGTCTAGATATAGGTAAATTGTCTCCCTTGTTTGTCTATTAAGCTGACGAAATCCTTAGCGTTCTCTCTTCCCCGAAACACAAAGTCCATAACAATGGGCATTGGCGAGGTTACCCCTTGTCAATTGGCGCCTTCTATGGGAAATCCAGGCGCTGGATTCATGGATTCATCGGTTTCCCCTTCATTAATCAATGACTCGACGATCGGAAGCGGTCAGATCCATTTTGGTTCCGTTGGTAGTAACTGTAGCACCTATGGAAACAACGACATTTTTTGTCAGCTCTACTGGAGGACCAAATCTCATCGGCATAGGGGCTCCACCAATATGCTATTGTGTCGACTCTGTGTCCATCACGTGACTCCATCAACCATGCCGATTATACACTCGGGGGCTACACCCACTCCACCGTGCAACACACCACAATCTTTGGTTGCGGCAGCTCGCCAAAATCTTCGGTTGCGGCAACCCACTATAAATCTTCGAATGCGACGAACCATTGCCGTTATCGGCTCCGGCTCCGTCCACAATAACCTCGTCGACTACCAACAAAGCTAAGTTCTCTACTTCAAGTTGATTTCTTTCTTAGTTTAATTCCACTCGAAATTCGAGGGTTGCACCCTGCTCGAGTAACCTAAGTGCCATCGACTCCGTGCACTCGAGTACTTCGTATGCGATTTCCATAGTAGCCGACTCTTCCTGAGCATAAAATCATTGAACTCCGACCTAGTTGCAGCCCAACTAACAGGTCGACAAGTGTCGTGGTATTGATATGGTAGATGCTACAGGGGTAGCTTACGTAGAGGAGGTAAGGCGATGTAGGAGAATCCGGGAGCGAGATTGGCACATGATGTACCCAGGTTCACGTCCCCTCGATGGAGGATCGCTACATCCTGCTGCCAATCTAATATATGATGATAGATTGGTTAAATGGGAGCCAACATAGGCGGAGGGAGAGACTAGATCTAATATCAAGTACCCCATGGGGGTGCCCCTAGTGGCCTTATATATGCAGCCAGCTTAGGTTTACAAGTGTTTTGGTGGGCTACATATTACAGTCGCTATCTTGGGTCTTTAGTCGGTGAGTCGTCTGGGTCCAGTAGGCATCAGTCGTCGTATTTGACGACTCGATCCGCCCTGGCTAAGCTTAAATCGGCTTGATCCAGAAGGCTACTCCGCTTCATGGGTAAATACCCTAATTGGTCCCCCATCAGTAGTCTCTAAGCAAGTCAGAGACTCAGCGATGACTTCAAGCCACCGAATCGGCGCAGGAGATTTCAGGGTGGAGTCGACAGTGAGTCGTTGGGGAGCTCCTAAAATAGAGAAATAGCTTATGAAGTAGTTCATTTGTCAAGGCGAGTCGACGCGCCAGGCGAGTTGCCATTGGATGGAGTCGCCCCTTGGAGAAGTTTGTCTGGTGCCTTATTATCTTGTTGTTGTAGAGCCTTCCTAGTTGGAGTGAAGATATCATCTCATTGTTATAGAAGTAGGGGCTAACGAATAGTGGACGTGTGGAGGCCACCAATTTTTTTATGATGAAGTCGTTGAGTCGGCGTGGGCAATTCCGTGATGGGAGAGTCCGCGAGGGGAGAGTCACGAGGGCGTGTTCGCAATGGCGAGTACACGAGGGCGGCAAACCCACGAGCGTGGCGAGTACGCGTTGAGCGAGTCCACGGGGGAAAGTCCCCGAGCACGGTGAATCCGCGATAGCGAGTCCCTAAGCGTGGCAAGTCCGCGTACATGCTACGCCGATCACACGGGCAAAGTGACTCCAGAGCGATGTCGCACTCGAGAGTTAATGTGGTTGTCGAGCCCTGAGTCGACCAACGGGAGGCTTGGCGAGTCGTCCGCCGATTTGAGTTGACTTACTTTATGCTTAGCTTAGCAATATGCCTAGGAGTAGTCTCTGAGGCTCGAGTTGGCTTGTAGAGGCGACTTGAGGCTATTTAGAGATGCGCATGCTAGAATATTAGTGGTAGTTCTCGAGCATGGCAGGCGACGAGTCACCTGGGGTTGTGAGTAGAGAGGTTGATGAGTCTCGGAGACTAGCAACTAACAAATCATCGAGCTTGGCAAGTCCGCAAGGGGTGGAGTCCATGAGGGTAGAGTCCCCGAGCGTGGTGAATTCGCGTTGGGCGAATCCGCGAGAGGAGAGTCCCCGAGCATGGCGAGTCGCTCATCTGATGTTGGTAGGGATTTATTGCGCTGTTTTTGTTAGCGAGTCTCTCGTCTTGGTCCGGGGGCCAGTCGTGTGGCGACTCCAAAGATGGCTCTCATCTAGGCATTCTTCCTGGACGATCGGAGGCTCGGTTTGCAAGTCCTCGTTTGTAGTATTTGGTTGTGCGAGTCATACTATCTAAGGTTGAGGAGGACATTGTGTTGTTTGTGTATCACTACCATTTATCTTGGCCCAGAAGGCCATCAAGCAAGGGGACTCCAGTGATGAATCTCGGTTAGCGTTTTCCGTGGATGATCCGAGGCTTGATTTGTGAGTCCTCGTCCGCACTATTTGGCCATTGCGAGTCACTCTTTCAAAGGTTGACAAAGTCAAATTGATTTTTCCTGGAGGGAAGATTCGTCCAGTGGTGAGTCCATGCAGCGTGGCATGCGACCCTCTCTGGCGACTCGTACGATGAGGGGCTCTTAGCAGGCGCGGTGTACGCATTCGACGTAGCGGAAGTATGGGCGTGCTTTGGTGGAGTCGACACGGCGAACACATAGTCGACACGGCGGACAGAGGTCGCGCTATGCGAAGTCGACACGGTGGACACGAGGTTGATGCGGCGGACGAAGGTCGCGCTATGGTGAAGTCGACGTGGCAGACATGGTGTCGACGCGGCGGACAGAGGTCGCGCTATGGCGAAGTTAACGCGACGGACACGGGGTCGATGCCATGGACGGAGCTCGCGCTATGGTGAAGTCGACGCGGAAGACATGGTGTCGACGTTGTGGACGAAGGTCGCGCTATGGAGAAGTCGACGCGGCGGATGAAGGTCGCGCTATGCAAAGTCAATGCGGTGGACACGGGTTCGATGCGACGGGCAGAGGTTGCACTATGGCTAAGTTGACGTGAAAGACATGGTGTCGACGCGGCGAACGAAGGTCGCGCTATGGCAAAGTTGATGCGACGGACACATGGTCGATGCGGTGGACGGAGGTCGTGCTATGACGAAGTCGACGCGGCGAAGATGGTATCGACACGGCGGACGGAGGTCGCTCTATGGCGAAGTGGACACAACGGACACGGAGTCGACGCGATGGATGGAGGTCGTGTTTTGGCGAAGTCGACATGGTGGACATGGTGTCTACACGGCGGACGGAAGTCGCGCTATGGCAAAGTCGATGCGGCGGACAGAGGTCGCCTGAAGGAGCCGTATGGCGTTTAGCCGGTAGCATAGCGAGTCCGTGACAGACGAGTTGCCGGACATGGTGAGTCTGTGGCGATGGCGAGTTTGCGGTGGGCGAGTACGCGATGGGTGAGTGCGCAATGGCGAGTCAGTGGGAGGAAAGTCAGCGATCGCGGCGAGTTCCTGAGCATGGAGAGTCAGTGATGGCGAGACCGCGAACATGGGGAGTCATTGAGGACGAGTCCCCTGTGGCAAGTTTACGATGGAGAGCTCACGGCAGGCGAGTATGCAACAGCCATTATCATCGTAAACCAGATATTTGTGTATACATACGAGTCGGAAGTAAAAAATCTCTGTATAAATATACTATGATATGCAAAATAATTGAATAAAATATTTAAATCAAGATTGAGTGGGAAGAAATTATCTGTCATAGCCGAGTCGTCGCTGGCGAAGTTATAGGTAGCCACGGCGGCGAAAAGTTGAAGAAGTCTGTGGTAGAGCAGTTGTTCAATCCTTCGGGCTAGGTCGTGACAGCGCATCTGATCAGACCTTCGCGGGATAGAGTCAGTCGGACCTGCTTCATCTGCGTGTTGTCACTGAGGTGCTCGCATGCGCGCTTAAGTCTCCAGTCCTGAATTTCTGTGCCGCCCTATGTGACGGTGCAGTGTCAAATATTTGTTCCTCGTAAATAGACCAATAAAGCGATAGATTAGTATCCATACCCACTGATTTAAGTGAGTATAAAGCCTCATAAAGCAGACGGGAGGATACAAAGTAAACAAATATTAAATATTTTATAACTGATCTACATGCTCTGGGCGTACTATTTGTCGATTGGTCTAATGACTCTACCAACACTTAACCAAAGTACTTCATACTTACCTATTAATAATTAAAGAGCAGAGAGGAAAAGTATCACCGATCATGGATTGAGAAGCTTTTCTCTTTTTTGGACTGTAGTCGCTGCCACTTGCGTGTGTGGCCGGCTCCATATTAGTGCTTCCTCACCAAGACAAATTGAATAGCCAGGATCAGGGTCGGCCTCGAACAACCATGCTGCAACACGATGACAGCAGCAGCGACGCCGCCCTTCAGATTGGACCCTATTTTTTCCAATCTCCGCTTGATGACGAACTTGTTGATATAGATTTTCTGGCCGGATGCAATCTGAAAGTTGCTGATGATGATGAATCTCGTTCGGATCATCACTTTCAAGCACGGCTTGGCTCACGGTGGGCGTCAACTATTATGATATTGACACGACAGATACTACAGTGAGTAGCTTACGTAGAGGAGGCAAGACGACGTAGGAGAATCTGGGAGCGAGAATGACACACGATGTACTCAGGTTTACGTCCGCTGATGGAGGATCGCTATGTCCTGTTGTCAAACCAATATATGATCATAGATTGGTTATATGGAAGTCGTCGTAGATGGAGGGAGAGACTAGATCTAATATCACGTACCCCGTGAGGGTATCCTGGCGGACTTATATATGCATCCAACTAGGGTTTACAAGTGTTTTGGTGGGCTACATATTACAGTCGCTATCTTGCGCCTTCAGTCGGCCAGTCGTCCGGGTCCAGTAGGCGCCAGTCACCGTATTTGGCGAGTCGATCCGCCCTGGGGTAAGCTTCAGTTGGCTCGATCCAACTAGCGACTCCGCTTCATGGGTATACCCCAATTGGTATTTCCCCATCAACAAGGTACTGAGACTAAGCGCGCCAGGATAACAAAAAGGTCTCGCGTTATAGTGCAAAAGTGTCGATTTCAAATGGCACCAGAAAATGTTAAGACAAATCGAAAGGCAATATTCTTTACAAGATGCAAATATTTTACAATTCTCTATGTTTCTTGCAAGGATGTCAACTACATCGAGCTATTCTATCGGATCATCCAACGAAGTCGATTAACGTCACACACGTTAACTCACACCAAGACTCAAGTTGAGTACCTCCTCGGATGAAGAAGATTTCTAAGCCTATGCTCACCTGGTAAAAATCAAGACCCGCGTCGAGAAATTCATCGGATGAAGATCATCTTCGCCCACCCGATATCAATAAAGCTAAATTCTCTTAACCGAGTCTACTTTTCATTACTCTATTACACCCGATACTCAGGGGTTCAGTCAAAAAATTATTACATAATCATACTTAGATACTCGGGGGTTTAGCTACTCAGCGCAAACTTAAAAATTCTTCGGCTCCGCCATGTAATACATCAAAAACACGCTTTGACCCAAGTAGATGATCCAGCCCAATGGGCATCAGGCTAAAAAAATGTCTCGCAAGAGGTGCAACCACAATAGCCATCGACAAAAATATATCAAGTTCCAAATTACAACAAGCTATATTTTCGGCTGATTTTACATGGTTTACATGTCTTTTTTTCCGAGGATCCCTATTCTATCTATAAGGAGAAATTCAAAAAAAACTCTTGGTCTACATCATGGGATCACTGTTGAAACGTCTAATCGGGAGCACTGGAACGTGACTAAGGTGCACCATCATCGTCAGCAATGTTGTCATAGAAAACAATGAAAAGACTTTGGATGCATTGAACAAAGGACCCGAGAAAGTAACTACAAGACCTGAGTCGAAGTAAATTCCTCAGATGAAAGAATTGAGCCTACACTCGAATATAAATATTCGGCTATAGCCTCAGTGGTTATTCCCATCGGGAGCGATGGCCACGCACCCGATAAAAGACGTCATGATGATTCCAAAAAAGAAGGCTTGAGTTGGAAATTTCCTCAGATGACTGAAGACTTGAGCCTACAATTGAATACAAATATTCGACTATAGTCTCGAGAGCTACTCCCATCGGGAGCGCTGGCCGTACACCCGAAAGAAAAGGCAAAAATCCTCCAACGGAGTCAACAAAAGAATAACCTTGAGCCTACCCGAGTGTAGCCTCAAGGGTTATTCCCATCGAGAGCACCCAATGAAATTCCAATATCACTTCAAGAACAAGACAACTTCATCCATTGCATCAGCCAAACAAGTCAATCGAAGAAATTCACGCATGAGAAGAAAACTTTGAGTCCACCTTCAAGGCATATTAAAAAGGACTTTGAGCCTATGCTCGGATTCAAGCATCCAAGCATAGCCTCGGGGGATACTGACATGGACATAACCCTTTGGGTGCCCATTGTTGGTATATATGGTGCGACCCAACAGAAGGCTCACTCGAAGATATGTCAAGATCCATAAAACCCATGATGGTTATTGCCTACAAGGATACCAACTCCAAGCATACAAGACAAATAAAGTTTAAGACTAGACTACATATGAACTCTAACTTATAACCTACCCGCGTTGGTATCTGAGACCTAGCCTCCCCATATATAAAGGCTAGGAGAGGCCAATGAGGAGGAGGACACACAGTAGATCTAGACAATAGACATCAGATACACATGTCCCCTCTCTCTTGGCGAGATCGCATATAGTTGACTCAATGAGTTTGTACTATCCAATGATAATATGAGGAGACAAGTAGGAAGTAGGTTTCCTCTACGAGGGCCTAAACCTAGGTAAATCATCTCCCTTGTTTGTATGTTAAGACAGCGAAATCCCCAACATTCTCTCTTCCCTAAAACACAAAGTCCATAACAATGGGAATTGTTGAGATTACCCCTCGTCATATGGTATTAGAAGCTTTTGGTTGCCACGAATTCCTCATAGATTTGGACTTTTCTCCATAAATTTGAAAAATTCACCAAAAATAGCTGAATTTCTTATTTTGGATTGATATAAGATTTGGGTGAGTTTTGGTAGGTTTTGGTGTGTGGATTACTTGCTAAAATTGTTGATCTACCTTCCCTATGTTCCCATAGCCTAATTCCTTGATTTTCTCCATCAATTTGAGGTTTTGGTTCGAGTTTTTCCGCCCAAAATGCGTCCCAAACAAGTTATTGACTTCCTAGAATCGACCAGGCCAGAGTCTCCGCCCCCGCGTTGAAGTATCCGCCATAAGTGAATCCAGGCTGGAGTCTCTGCTCCCAGAGGACAGATTCGTCGCCCGTGTACCGAGGGCTAGCACTAGAACTCTAGCAGAAAACTGCTTTGAGTTTCCTCAAGGTTTTGAGCATAACTTTTGCATTCAAACTCGGATTTTGGTGTTCTTTTGCTCATTTCGAAGAGTACAAGGAGCTCTACATCATCATACAAGATGTTCATGCTATCTACGCCATCCATATTCTGTGATCAAGGCGGAATCCAACAATAAAGGGTAAAGATCGATGATGAAAGATATAAACATTTTGTGACTTCTCCCCACTTGCATTCCATTGTGAACTACACTATATTTGGACCAACAAACACCTATTGAGACTAGTCCTCCTATGATTGCTTGGGATTTGCACATTTGATACCTTGTAAAATTCTGAGCAAACGTTGTGGGTGCTATCTCACATAGTTATCTTGTATAGTTGTTAGCACAAGGAAGAGCCAAGTGAAAAAAGGAAAAATTGAGTGAAAAAATGAGAAAAAATATAGGAAAAGAAAAAGAAAGAAAAAAGTGCCTCATAAAATAGGAAGCGCAAGCTCGATGAACATCATTTAGATGTGGTATTTTGTGCAAATCTCGTAGCCCACCATTATATGCAATCGAACTAGAGTCTTTCCCTGCACTTGTATGACACGAGCTTATAGTCATCACTAGGTAATCATTTAGTTCTTAGCTCACTTTCTTCATCGCACAAGTCCCATTTATCACACTATGTGTGTTTCCTTGAAAATAATTCCTATATTTGTGGATTCACTTGCTTTTTTTGTGATCATTGTGGTTCTTTACTTGCCATTACAATATCTTGATTTCAGATTGTTTCTTTAACATGCCACTTTTCATACCTATCCATAATAAGCCTTTTGTGTATGTTGTGTAATTGGGTTTAGGTCGCTTTGTCGCTTCACTTTACTTGTTTTTTATTGCTCTATAGTGTGGCCACTTGCATAATACTATCTTTCAAGGTAAAGTAAGGTTTGGTATTGTTTCTCTAACACCCACTACTTACATATACACCACTTGGTCTTGTGAATCATGTCTAGGGACTCCGGGACCGAGGATGATATCTATGAAGAATCCATGATGAGACACCATGACTATGACTCCGCAAGTATATAGAACATGATGGAGCACTACACCAACAATGGATCTGCATGCTTTGAGGACCTGGAGAACTACACCTACAATGACTCCATGTGCATGATAGACATGGAGAATGACATCAACTATGGCTCTTCAAGCATGGAAGACTTGGATCTCTACATCGACAATGGCTCCTCATGCATGGAGGATATGGATCACTACACCAACAATGAATCCACATGCTTGGGTGGTATGGAGTACTATAACAACAATGACTCCCCATCATGGGAAACTTTGAGTGCGACATCAACACCGCCTGCCCAAGCATGGAGGAAATGGAGAACTTCATCGACTTTGATGGCTCTTCCTTGAGCCATAGATAATTCCTCCATCGCTTGGAGATGGAAGACTACTATGCCAAGCAAGCAGAGGCGCGTCATCAACAACACATTACCTTCAAGGCCAAGTGTGCTACACCAAAGGTCACCACTTACTTTGATGATACACCTCTAAGGCGTCAAGCGCCACCACCTCCAAGGCGCCAAGTGCAACCACCTCCAAGGCATCAAGTGCCACCACCTCCAAGGCATCAAGCTCTACCACTTCCAAGGTTTCAAGCACCACCACCTCCAAGTCATTAAGCACCACCTACTCCAATAAGTGTGGTGCCCCAACATCATCTTTAACATGAGGCGCCACGAAACAAGAATCGTCATCGACATACATCCTCTCATGATCATCGACGCCATAAAGAGGATACAAGACAACATCAAAGGTATCTTCACCATAAAGACGATGAATTCATGATGAGCACCATCCACAATGCTCAATCAAGATTAAGAAGGCACCGCCATCACAAGAATAGTGACAAGGAAAATGATCATCGCCGCGAGCGTCATGTGGATGATGTTTGGGATATACTTTCCAGGTATACCCAAGTGATTCACTGACCAGGGTGGCCCACTTCCGAGTTAGAGCTATGCTCCACCGGCAACCTAGTCAGGGAGAGAAGATAGAAACCCATCCACCCCCGGGAAGGCCTAGAAGACTTGCCAACTTAGGCCTATAGGAATACTTGTAGTCCAAGATGTAATCTGTACTGACTATATGTCGTAGCCGGATAGGACTCTCCTGTAAACCCTAGGTCGGATGACTATATAAGCCGTCCTAGGGACCGACCTTTAGGTAACAACCACAACACCACAATCTCAACTCGCACAGGTGAAACCAACCCTTGTAATCTGTTGTACTTCCAGCTTTGCCGATATACTAGATTGCTAGTAGGAGTAGGATTTGTCCATCATAGTCGGATCTGGACCTGGGTAAGCTTGTGTTCTCACTGTACCAGACAATCGTATGTCTCACACCCGATCTTTTCCCATGCCTCGAGGACCCCCACATGGCGTACTTGTCTTCAATCTAACGATAGTTGGCGCCCATTGTGGGGAAGTGACCTTGGGATCTGTGTTCCAAGCAGAATTTGCACGTGTGGGAATCAACAAAACAATTGCCAATGGTCACGTACTCCATGCTAGTGATGTCCCTCTCCTCCTCCTCGACGATACCTGGATTTTGGCTAGGTAGGCCATGACGAACTGCACCATCATGTTAATCAGCGAGATCGACATCTACCTCGGTTTTGCTGAGCCTGGCCAACCCACCTAGTGGTGATGATATAGGCGGATGAAACTCCTGGATCCACTTTGTCCGCGGAGGCAACAGAGTTCCGGATCTCAAAAAACCCTAATCCCACCCAACCCGCCCATGAGGCGAGATCGTGGAGAAAGAGAAGGTCGAATATGAAGAAGATCTCCCTATGGAGGTCGAATCTCAGGAGGACCAAAGTTGCAATAGCTCTAGATCTGGTTCTACCAATGCAAGAGCAAGAAAATCGCTTCTGAGGCACATAGTGAGGCGGATGATGCTGCGCCCCAATGTCAATCTGAACTTCATCCTCGAGACCATCAAAAGTTTTGAAGAAACGAGTGCCAAAAGCCTCACCCACCTTAGAGCGCACGGATCTCACTTCGTTGGCTACATCGGCTCTGGATTCGGGTCTACCAATGCTGGATACAACAACGACTCAGTTTTTGATGCCATCGGAACAAACATCAACACAACAGCCTCCCTAGGAGAGTCCATGACATCGACAGAATTTTGGGCAGGCAAAGAAGAATTTGGAGAAGAAATCAACTCTAGAGCTGCACAAGAAAGAGAAGGGTCACATTTGAGTCCATACAACAATATGGACAAGGATTAGGATGAAGAACATCCTGACCCGCAAGATGGCATGGATCTCGGAGAAAATCTCGGGGTCCCGACATCCGAAAGTGTTGATGGAAGTTTATCCCTAGGAAATGATCCCAAAGCCGTCTTTGCCACAAGTGTCCAAAGTACCAACAAGGCAAGGAAGAAGAAGAAAAATAAGACTCCGAAACAAGACCTTCCAATGGAAGAAGAAGAAGTTGACGAGATTATCCAGATGGAGGATTCAGACGGCGCTCTGATCCCCCATGAACCAAAAAATCTCCGGTTGATGGCCACGTGGTTAGACCCAGTGCGTGTGAAATCTATGGATGAGCATTAACAAAGCTGAACCCAACCACTTCAGAGCTTACCCCGGAGGAATTATTGTAAAGGGCCGAAGCCCTAGAAGCACAAAGTTTATGACACCTCGATGAAGCAGCTCATATTGTCGAGGAGAAGCAACGCCTTAGTGCAAATGTTGTATATACAGAGCATTTTAACTCCTTGTAGCATCAGCAGACCTGCAATGTCCCTATGCCGGCCAATAAAAATCCTAATGTCCACAAGACCCTCTTCGAGGGAAAAAGCAATGACATTATCATATGACAACCTCGGCTCGACAGTAAGGGAAACTGGATCTACAATACACCGACGGAGAACACTACTATGGCATGAGAGATCCTTCTGAATAATCCAAGCCCAGAGCAGGTCTAGCAATGAGTATCATTTCTCAACAAGGGCCTAGAGCACCAGAAAGCCACCACGTCTTTCAACGGTAAGCTGGTCTCAAAATCTGGCCAATGTTGCACTGACGTGGACGTGAACCAAGGACCTGGCATGAACCGGATCGACACCACCATTCCGACCCTCAGGATGATACTCACTCTAGAACTGGCTCTTCAGGCTAGCGACATAGAACCATGCAGAACTGGAGAGATGTTGTTCCAGTTGCATCTCGTGATGCTGTGGAAGCACTGGCTCCACGACACCCATCATGTCGGCAATCTAACGGCCATGGAGACAAAGAAGCACGACATCGGGAGCGGGACAGGCAACAAATGCCACCTCATAGGCACACAAACCATCAGGTTGAACCTCGTCACAATGACGACAATGCTGAATGAAGGGACGATGAAGGCTACACTGGTCACGGCCGGCAAGGCGACCGATATCACGAAGACCCACCTCGAGGCCAACATCATGACAATTCAGGGAAGGCCAACATTCATCCAGAAACATCCCACTTGAACCTCCATCCCCACCATGCAGTGACCATAACGGCTCCCATAGGAGCCATGGAGGTCATCGGGGTGGAGGAGGTGGTAGGAGAAGTAGAGATCCAACTCCACGGTCCCGTAGCCACGACGAACATCCAAGATGACGCTCTCTATCACCAAGCGATGCCAGGAGCTGGATTAACTCAAACATAGAGGCGCGACACTATGATTCAAATGACATATACGTGGGCCCAAAGTGCTTCGGACCACGAATCTGCTAGATAGACTTTCCGGAGGGCTTTGCCATATCAAGGCACATTCAACCCTATGACGGTGTGGCTCAGCCAGACACCTGGCTCTAAGATTATTTCCAAGATTACGGCATCACCAAAGGAGGAAATGACTTGGTCGAAGTCTGATATATCTCGCTCATGTTGAGGAAGACAACTCGATCATGGCTAAATGAACTTCTGAAAAAACACCATCCACAATTGGTGTGACATGCAAAGTGCATTCTTTCAGAATTTCGAGGGTACCTACAGGAGGCCCTGCATAGTCAGAGACTTGCAACGTTGCGTCCAGCAAACCAGAGAAACTTTCCGGGACAACCTCGGATGATGGATCGACACAAATAACTCATGTGAAGGAGTAAACGACCAAACCGCGATCGAAGCTTTTATCGCAGGACTCCTAGTCAGATTGTTGCGTGACCAGTTGAGGCGGGACAAGGTTACCGATTTGGGCAAGATGATATAAACAACCAAGAAATACGATGGCGTTGATGCTGATTCACAAGGCCAGCTCCAACCCGAAAAATGCGGATATCAATCCCACTTTTTGGTCTAGAGGTCACAGAGTGTGCAGAGGCGGACGGGGACGAGGCCATAGAGCTACCCGGGTCTAAGGTAGAGGATACCAGTAGCCTGGCGATGAGGGTTTAACTCATCAATGCCCATTGTTATGGACTTGGGTTTTGGAGAAGGAGGGAGCACTGGAAGCATCAGTCGGCTAGCAAACAAGCACACAGGGACGGAAGGTTTACCCAGGTTCAGGCCTCGTAGAGGTCCCTACTCCTGCTTGTCTGCTCTTGGAATTAACGAAGGAATCGAAGATTACAGGGGCACGCAGATGCAATCTTGTGAGAGTTGTGGAAACTAGGGTTGCGTGTGTCCTCCTCGCCGCCCCCTCCTAGCCTTTATATAGATAGGCCAGGTCTCAGGTAGCAGGTCGAGTCAGTTACAGTTTAGGGTTTGCCCTTCAAACTTTCTATCTTTAACCTTCTTCTTGTCTCGCAAGTTATCGATAGTCCGTAGGCTACTCGATGGGCCATGGAAACTCCGTGGGCTTTCACCGTATCTAGACCATATATACAAGACTCGAGTACCTGCAGGGTATACCCATGTTAGTAGCCCCCGAGTGTCTAGTGGAATCGCAGATTCGACTAGGGACTTTATGAAGCCTTTTGAGTGCATGACTGAGTATTTTTTCGAGTGCTATGTTTGTGTAACAGGGATTTGTTGATGTGCGTGCCTGATTTAACCGATGTATCGGTATCAGTTAACTACCTTAGGGCAAAACAACGCAATCTACTCGAACTCGAGTCCATGGACTCGAATTCGGAAAAGTGCTGGTGTAATTCGACTCAAGCCACAGAGGTCTTACAGGAGTTGAATTCCAGTATATGGGTGTGAGCACTCGACGCGTCCGTCAAGGCATGTTCATCGCGCCTGTAGGCACGGATATATTTCTGGTAGTGCGCAGCGAATGCGTTGCCAGACCTTATTCAGGTCTTATCTTTACGCTACAAGCACGACATCCAAATTTTGTCATCGCGGAGATGATTCTGATGACCTAGGAGACGCAGTCTCTTTGTAGGGAAAATATGAGGCGGTGTCACCATAGACTTCGAGTGTGGATGTCATCGACACAGAGTACGATGTACAAATAATCATATGGTGCACGACCAGCACTCCCTATGGGAGTAGCCCCCGAGTGCCTGGTTGAGTCAAAGACTCAGGCAGGGACTCAAGAACTTTTGCGACTACTGTCGTATTTTGTTTGCTTGTTTTAGTCGAATTTATTTCCGGCGCTCCCTTTGGGAGTAACCCATGTCCATAGTCGAATCGTGGATTCGAGTGGTTGGGTATGCTTTCGAATGTCCATATTCCTGCAGAAGAGAAAAAAAATCATAGGGTGCGTGACCAGCGCACCCTATGGGAGTAGCCCCCGAGTGCTTGGTGGAGTCAAAGACTCGAGCAAGGACTAAAGTAGTCGAAGTCTTCTACTTCTTAATCTTTGATGACATAAGTGCTGACGATATGATGATCTCAGTTGCCCGCGTGAGCGGCTTTGACGGGACGTGACGAGCGGTGGGTCCCATTTTCTGACCCTGACTTGACCAAGCATGCGTAATCTTTTGTTTTTAACTGCGCCTCCTCGATTTCCGGGCGTAATGGGGGTAGTGGGAGACGGTTCATGCTTCAGGTCCTCCACGTGTCGATCGCGATGTGCGCCACGCGTCTGATAGGGTTTCTGCTCCCTCTTTGCTTTGTGCCTTCATCTCCATTGCTTCTGCTCTCTGCCTCTTGAAGGTTCGTTTCGTTCGCGGCGCTAGACCAACTCCATGTTTTCCTGAGTTATTTTCTTCGCTCTCATCACTACCGCAAGATGGGGAAGAAGAAGGGAGGTGCCGCCGCTGAGTCCGCCGCCGCCACTACCGCTGCCAAGAAGAAGGGCGGCTCCACCGTTGCGAGCACCAGCGCCGCTGTCGCCGGGAAGAAGAAGGGCGCAGGCACTCGCATCACAAATGGTGTGTGGCGCGTGTCCATCATCAAGTCGTCCGAGCTCCGTCTTCTGCGCCAAGACGGAGTTTTGTCTTCCGCGGTCAGCGACTCACGAGTCCCAGGTGGTGAGGCAACCCCTTGTCCTCCTGCTGGTTTCCGGGTGATGTTCGTAGCGTTCATCATCCGTGGTCTGTCTCTGCCCCTACATCCTTTCTTCAGGGGCCTCCTTTGTTTCTATGGGCTCTAGCTGCACCAGCTGTCCCCCAACTCCATCCTCCATATTGCCTGCTACATTACGCTTTGCGAGTGCTGGCTCAGAATCGAGCCACACTTTGGTCTCTTCAAGCTGAAGCGCCAGTCGGCGTCTGGCTCCATAGTCTATGATGTAGGAGGCTACGGTATCCACGTCGACTTTTTCGTCACGTACTTTGACATCAAGCTCATGGCGTCCGTCCAAGGGTGGAGGGACAAGTGGTTCTACATTCGCGACCAGAAGGACGACGGAGACCACTTCGGACTCACGCCTTTCGATCCCGCGACACCGTGCAGGAGGAGGCACTCTTGGAAGAATGTGGTGATGCTCGGCGAGTCTGAGGAGATAGATGTGCTGTACGAGCGCGTCTGCGACCTCGAGAGTCACATGGGTAAAGAGGAGGGAGGTTGCGCCCTCATTCGCACGTGGTTGTGCCGTCGCGTCCAGCCCCTGTAGGCCAGAGTCCATGCTATGTTCCAGTGGGCTAGTGCAGACGATGTCACTCGCGTATTTGGCGATGGCATTTCCGCGAGTGAAGTAGATAAGAGGGTACGACTGCTGACCAACTACACTGCCAAGGATGTACTCCCCAGTGAACCAGTCGTGCCCCCTTTTGATGCTTCTAACCCTCCTCCTGAGGTATGATTGTTCTAAGAAGTAGCTTTATTTTGTTGAGTGCGTCTTTTTCTTGACTTGTGCTGACTTGTTTTTCTGTATGCAGGATTGGAAGGTGTCTCCTAGTTTGCCCCCTCTTCCTGAGGGGGTTATTCCTCGCGAAGTAGATGAGGAGGACGAGTCGGAGTCGATCGTCCCATTTGAAGAGGAGGAGGAAGCCCCCGAGTCCAGCGGTCCGGATACTCGCAAGCGTTCGCGCAGCGAAGATTCGGATGCATTGTCTCCTTCGAGTCCGGAAGGCCCAGCTATCGGTACTGAGTCGCCGATTCCTGCCGTTCCTGTGAGTGCTGTGGCGCCATCTTCCCGCAAGAAGATGCAACTGCCGAAGGAATCGTCGGAGTCGGAGGGCCAAACCTTCGATTTTTACAAGTTTGATTGGTAAGTACACAACTCTTCTCTTGGTTCTTTGTTTTTGGAGTTGCATTTTCCTGATGTTGGTGTTGTTCCATAGTCAACCGGCGTCGTCATCTTCTGGCGACGTCCATTTTTTGAAAGAATCTGGAGTCGCGAACTCCAAGGCCAAGGAAGTGGCTGAGCGTACTCCTTCCCCTCCATTGGCGGCCCAGTCCGGGAACAATTCATCAAGTTCTCCACACGATGTGGAGCACCAGATGGTTGTCCAGACGACTACGCGGCAATCGACTTCGGATTTATTGGAGGATCATGTATGTGTGATATTGCTTTTTCTTGCAGTCGAATTAATTATCCATGTTATCTGCTGATCCTTTTGTTATTTCTCCTGTTGCAGCTTATTGTGAAGGAAGCTGCTCGCCTGGAGGAGCAAGTGCTTGCCATGGGTCGCCAGCATGCAATGCTGGACAATCGCCATGGCGTGGTTGAAAGTAAGTGCTTTTTGCTTGTTCTTCTTCATCATTGTGATATACTCGACTGACGGTCTATCTTTTTTATTTTGCAGCTGAGCATAATGCGCTTCTTGATGACCCACAAGTATAGGGGGTGTATTGCAGTATTTTCGATAAGTAAGAGTGTCGAACCCAACGAGGAGCAGAAGGTGCTGGCTAGTGGTATGGATCAGGAATTCTCTGCAAATACTGAGCAAACAAATTTTTAGGGTTTTTTGATAAAGCAAGTAAACAAAGTACGAGTAAACAAAAGACAGTAGGAATAAATGCAGCAAGTGGCCCAATCCTTTATGCAGCAAAGGACAAGCCGGTTGTATTACTTAAGATGACCAAACGTTCTTCGGGACACACAGGAAGACTGTCAAGTGCTTTCGCTTCATATAGTTGATTAATCTTCTTTAGCTTGCTAAGTGTTGTGTGGGTGAACCTGTACTAATGTATCGACCTTCCTAGGACTAATACATACTTGTGATTATACCCCTTGCAAACATCCGTAAGTACAAGAAAGTAATTAAGGTAGAAACCTAACCACAACTTTAAACTCTAAGACCCTTACGTCCCTTGTGCAATGGTTTCCTAACGGGGGTTCAGGTTTCTGTCACTCCGGCAACCCCTACGATTAGTAGCCAAATACACAATGCATTCCCCTAGGCCCATATAGGTGAAGTGTCATGTAGTCGACGTTCACATGACACCACTAGAAGAAGTACACCACAACTTAAATATCAAACTATTGAATCTTTCTCAACACAACTCCACTACTAACAACATGACTTCTCCCATGTACTCAAGAACAAAACAAACTACTCACAAGACATCATATGGATCATGATCAGAGATGGAATAATGATGTATAACAATCTGAACATAAACAATAATTCAATGGTTCACTCAATAGCATCAACTACAAAGAGTAATCAACACCGGAAAAGTTTCCCCTATGAACTATGCAAGATTCAACCCAATTATTATAGCAATATGGAGATGGTGATGAGGGTGCTGATGGTGATGATGGTGGTGATGATGATGATGATCCCGATGAAGTCCATCTTGATGGTGGTGTTGATGGCGACGGTCTTCCCTCTCCAGGAAGGAATTCCCCCCGCAGAAATCTGTCTGTCGGAGAGATCTTTCTCTCTCGGTGTTTTCCGCCCCATAGAGGCGGCGGAATCTTTCTGTGGTCTCTCCCCGAGTCTTAGGGTTTCGGGAGGAATATATAGAGAGCCAAGGGAGGACCAGGGCGGCCACACCACCTGGTGGCGCGGCCTAGGCTGGCCTGCGCCAGGGGGTGGTGTGGGCCCCCTGTGGCCCATCTCTAGCCCCCCTTCTAGCTTCCTTCGTCTTCTAGAAAAATAGGATTTTCCGTATATTTTCCCAGATTTTCTGATCGTCGCGAATTCTGCCTCCAAACAGCACCTTTTCCATCAGAATCCTGACTGCAGCGGTCCATCCTCCAAAAGTCATCAACCATGCAAAAACAGATGAAATAACATAAGTATCACCTCTCAATACGAAATATATCAATGAATAACAGTGAATTATGACATAGAATAGTGATGCAAAATGGACGTATCAACTCCCCCAAGCTTAGACTTCGTTTGTCCCCAAGCGAAACTGAGCTCAATAAACATGGCCTCAGGTTTATGGAGTGAAGAGTCGATAAAAGAATACGGACAAGAAGCATCACATTCATCAAACACATAGAGCATAGTAGAAGACAACTCACTATTATACAACTTTACTTGCAATAAGTAAAGGAAACACAATAAAGATACATAAAGTAAATCATAATTGGTAATGGCAAACTTAGCTCTTGGTCGAAGAATAGTTGATAATTTGCTAGAGTTCACAAATAACTGATTTTCAATGATAGCTTTCAAAGTAGTAAACACCAAGGTAAGAGCAATGTGCAAAACAAGGAACATAAGAAACATGATTGAGTAAATCATCATATGAATGAATGAAACACAACAACTCAAAATACTTGCTGAGATAGAAGGGAATAGGTTTACTGACTCAATTAAAAAGTAAAAGAAAGGCCCTTCCCATAGGGAAGCAGGGATTGCAAGTCTCATAAAGAGCTCCCAAAAATTATGATACTTATTAGCTTTCAGCTCTCATTGCCCCTATCATAGGCATCTTTAGGTGGTTAAGGTTAAAGTGACACAACTAACAGGATAAGCTTGACAAGTTATAAGTTGAAATCTCATGCCCCTTACTTACGAGTACCGAACCTCATGCTACTCAACTTCAGTCACAAGTAAGCTCTTGTCATTGTAAATACATGTGTATCATTAAGAACCACCAACGGGGTACCCCTTGCACATGATACAGGAGCTATCCCATAATCAAAATGACAAGGCAAGCAGATAATGAGCATCTCAGTGATCTTTTCATTTGCTATTTGCATAGGTTTTTATTAAGGATGCTTCATAGAATGCTCACTATAGTTATGCTGCAAGTTTCCACCATGATTAGGCATGGCTTAGGCTAGCGGCCCAGGCGTTTTTCTAACACACATATAAACTCCATGATCTTATAAGTTCCCTTTTTATTTCACATCGTCGGGATCCATAGGCAAAATAATCATGATATCAACTAGGCACAAATTACCATGGTAGTGTTGAAAGTGTTCCCCATGATGCATGGTTCTGCTAACTTCAACTCATAAAGCGCAAGCATATACGTAACAAAGAAGGACCCAATGGTTCAAGTTTATTAAGTGCAAGAAAAGTAAGGTGTGCCATCAAGTTCGTGAGAGCTTTAATCACTAATTTTCACATAACAAGTTTAGTTTGGGAGGTAGATAAAACAAGAATTTGCTTGGAATAGCAATAATGCTAATATGTAAGTATGGTGGACACAAATGGCATAGGTTTTGGTTTAAGGATTGGATGCACGAGAAGAATTCCCTCTCAGTACAGGTTTTTGGCTAGCAAGGTTGGGTAGCAAGTATAAGAGTTGAAGGAAACAAACAAACATACAAGTGATAAAAACAAACATGCAATCTTCCTTGGAAGCACAAAAGATCTTAACTACAGAATACTAGACTTATGAGCAAATCAAGAAAGAAAGATGATGCAATTATTTTTTCTTTAGAGTACTTCTATCTTTTTCATTCAACTCTCAAAAATAGTGTTGCTACTGACCGAGCCAGGTTTACCAAAACCAAATAAATTAACTCAATGATCCCAAAGTGACACCAATACTAACAACAAGATCAATCATATAACCACGAATTAAAAACTAATGTAAGCTATGCAAAAGGGTAAATGATAGAACTTCTCATTAATATTCCATAACGGTAACTCACACCAAGGGATACATATCTAACAAGAGAGGGGATACTTCCATAATGAAAACCATCCTACATGATAACTTCTCTATTCATGATATGACTCTACTAAAAAGGTAAAAAGATAGAAGATAGTGATGTGATACCGTGGCACTCCCCCAGGCTTGGAACAAACCAAGGGGATGCCAAACCTGATGACGATTTACTCCTTTGGTGGTGGCGGTAATATTTTCTTAGTTGACGTGAGCAAATCTTCTAGCATCTTGCGAAGCCTATTATTCTCGCATTGAAGCATGTCCACCTTCCTCCTCAAGTCTCGGTACTTATCGCCGAACTCCTTAGTGACTCGTAGGGCTTCCGTTGATCCAGGGCAAGTGACTAAAGGTACCAACCCCTGCTTGGGGTCTTGGAGATCTTCCTCCATAGGCTCCTTTCTTTTATCCTTGACAGACACCATTGTGCTTCTAAGATTTCAAAGATAGTTCCTAGCAGAAATAGATCGAAACAAAAACAAGACGAAAACACGATATACGAACCTCGGGGGATCCAGGGGATTGTATATTACGAAGTTTCGGAACAAAAGGAAGGTACTGGGAGAAAACGAGTCGGAGGCGGAGTCTGGGGTGGACTCACCACCTGGTGGCGCATCCAAGGGTGGGCCCGCGCCACGGGGTGGTGTGAGCCACCCTGGCTCCGCTTCCGTCCCTCTTTCACTTCGTAGCTTTCCTTATCGACTAAAAACTGCAAAAAATATAGTTGGATTGTATTTCCGCAGAACTTTTCTTACCAGAACTGTTACCTATTTTAAAACAGACTCTGCAGGTCTCTGAATTTGGTATTTAGTAGATTCTTCCGGAATCACCACTTGAATAACATCACTATCTTCATCTTCATACACCTATTACTTGAGTCATGAAACCTTTCTCTTTATCATTACACCATTATCTCCACTACCTAGAAATTTCTTTCACACAAAACTTCACACAGTTCTCATTAGCAACATTAGTATATATGAAGTGATAAAACCTTTTGAGTCCAACTTCAACTGAAAACCATCAAAACATAAGCTACTGTAGCAACTCCTTCCGAAAACCCAAAAAGAATTCAAAAAGGAAATCGAATAAAGAGGCAAATGCAAGAGTGGCAAAATCTGTTAAAACAGACCAGCATGTAAAGATCAATTTTTTAGAAAATCTTTTGTTGCTCAAATCAAAAAGTGCGAAAATAACGAAAGTTAAGTAACAACCTGGGGCAGAAGCACAAAACATTACAACTCAATCCGACATACAGAGATCTCTCACGAATTTTTACGGTGAAGCACAAAAATCTGTTTCGGGACAACAACTTCCCCAAATATTACTTCTCTCTCATTAGAGGTTGATCTTGACACAAAAACCAAACAAAAGGATAAGGAGAGTTTATTACCGAAGTAATAACTTCCAAAACTCAAAGAAACAAAACAAACTGAAAACACAAATAATTTGGGTTGTCTCCCAAAAAGCTCTTTCTTTATAGCCATTAAGATGGGCATGATAATTTTGAAGATGCTCACATAGGAATATGAATTGAGGTGAAAGAGAGCATTAAGGAGCAAAAATACACACATTTAAGTCTAACCCACTTCCTATGCAAGGGAATTTTGTAAACAAACAAGTTGTTGAAACCAGAGGCTACTAGCATAGGAAGGCAAAAGAAGTGCAACATAAAAACTTTTAGCATAAAACGAGGAAACTTGATATTATTGAGATACATAAAAACACTTTTCCCTCTCTCATAATAACTTTTGGTATCATGCATAAACTTAAAAATATAGCTATCACAAGGGCCATCGTAACAATGATCATTTATTCTAACAGAAAACACAGGAGTACTAGCTCTCATAAACACTACTATGTGAAACAATATTAGAGGTATCCTTACAAAGGATAGTGTGTCCCTATTCTACGTATTTAGTAACAAAGTCTTTCACATTTGCTATTGTGGGTTCATCAACCATTTGTTTATCAGATTCAACAGCTTTATGTGTACTTTCATTAACCATACCAGCTATCATAGAATGTTCCTTTACCTTAACTGGGAAAGGCATTCTCTCAATATAAGGTTCAGGTAAAACCTGATTAGCAGTGTAAACTTCAGTATTTCTTGTAGGAACACTCTTAGCAATATCTTTATAAGGTTCATGATACTTATTCCACTTCTTTTTAGGCACTTCAATGTCGGAAGCAAAAGCCTTAAAGTAACTTGCAATAGCTTGAGAGTCTATACCATAAGCATTTTTAATATTTTGAAAGTCATCAGTTCCCATAAAAGATTCTATGCATTCATAATCATAATTTATACCTGACTTTATACCTTTGTCATTCTCCCAAGCTTCAGCATTATCTTGAATATGGTCCAGAAGATCCCATTTAGCTTCTTCTTCCATGCGAGTGAATGATCCAGCACAAGAAGCATCCAATAAATCCTTATCATGTAGAGAAAGCCTTGCATAAAAGTTATTGATAATAATATTGTTGGGAAGCTCATGAATGGGACTACGAGTCACTAAGGATCCAATATATTTGAGCATTAGTAACTTCAATCTCCCCCAAGCTTGAGCTGTACTCTCTCCATCAAGAGGCCAAAAGTTGCATATTTGATTCCGATCTTTATGAATCTCACTGGGAGGATAAAACTTTGAATAAAAGAGAGGCACTGTTTCCTCCCATTCCAGAGCTTGACCATTCTTCAGCAGCTTATACCATTCCTCAGCTCTTCCTTTCAGTGATAATGAGAATAACTTCTTCTTAACTTGATCTGTAGTAATACCTGCACACTTGAACAACCCGCATAACTCGTGTATAGAGTAAATGATCACCGGGATGGACAGTTCCATCCCCAGCATAGTAGTTATCCATTACACGATCAACAATTCTTTTAGGTATTTTAAAAACATCATTCTCAGCAGGTGGTGGCTCATCTACTACCTTAGCAGTGGTAGTAGCATTACCAAATAAGAAACTCAGCGAATTATCCATAACGAAAATAAAGCAACTAACAGTAGTAAAAAATACTCATAGTAGAAGTTTCCTTTACCAGTTCCACTCTCCAATAGCGCTTCACTCCCCGGCAACGATGCCAGAAAATAATCTTGATGACCCACAAGTATAGGGGGTGTATCGTAGTATTTTCGATAAGTAAGAGTGTCAAACCCAACGAGGAGCAGAAGGTGCTGGCTAGTGGTATGGATCAGGAATTCTCTGTAGATACTTAGCAAACGGATTTTTAGGGTTTTTTGATAAAGCAAGTAAACAAAGTACGAGTAAACAAAAGACAGTAGGAATAAATGCAGCAAGTGGCCCAATCCTTTATGCAGCAAAGGACAAGCCGGTTGTATTACTTAAGATGACCAAACATTCTCGAGGACAAACGGGAAGACTATCAAGTGCTTTCGTTTCATATAGTTGATTAATCTTCTTTAGCTTGCTAAGTGTTGTGTGGGTGAACCAATGCTAATGTACCGACCTTTCTAGGACTAATGCATACTTGTGATTATACCCCTTGCAAACATCCGTAAGTACAAGAAAATAATTAAGGTAGAAACCTAACCACATATTTAAACTCTAAGACCCTTACGTCCCTTGTGCAATGGTTTCCTAACGGGGTTCAGGTTTCTGTCACTCCGGCAACCCCTACGATTAGTAGCCAAATACACAATGCATGCCCCTAGGCCCATATAGGTGAAGTGTCATGTAGTCGACATTCACATGACACCACTAGAAGAAGTACACCACAACTTAAATATCAAACTATTGAATCTTTCTCAACACAACTCCACTACTAACAACATGACTTCCCCCATATCCTCAAGAACAAAACAAACTACTCACAAGACATCATATGGATCATGATCAGAGATGGAATAATGATGTATAACAATCTGAACATAAACAATAATTCAATGGTTCACTCAATAGCATCAACTACAAAGAGTAATCAACATCGGGAAAGTTTCCCCTATGAACTATGCAAGATTCAACCCAATTGTTATAGCAATATGGAGATGGTGATGAGGGTGCTGATGGTGATGATGGTGGTGATGATGATGATGATGATGATCCCGATGAAGTCTAGCTTGATGGTGGTGTTGATGGCGACGGTCTTCCCTCTCTGGGAAGGAATTCCCTCGGCAGAAATCTGTCTGCTGGAGAGATCTTTCTCTCTCGGTGTTTTCCGCCCCACAGAGACGGTGGAATCTTTCTGTGGTCGCTCCCCGAGTCTTAGGGTTTCGGGAGGAATATATACGCCAGAGGGGAGAGCCAGGGGTGGACCAGGGCGGCCACACCACCTGGTGGCGCGGCCTAGGCTGGCCCGCGCCAGGGGGTGGTGTGGGCCCCCTGTGGCTCATCTCCAGCCCCCTTATGGCTTCCTTCGTCTTCTGGAAAAATAGGATTTTCTGTATATTTTCCCGGATTTTCTGTATATTTTCCCGGATTTTCTGATCTTCGCGATTTTTGCCTCCAAACAGCACCTTTTCCATCAGAATCCTGACTGCAGCGGTCCATGCTCCAAAAGTCATCAACCATGCAAAAACAGATGAAATAACATAAGTATCACCTCTCAATACGAAATATATCAATAAATAACAGTGAATTATGACATAGATTAGTGATGCAAAATGGACGTATCACTTCTTCGTGATGCCGCTTCCCTTGAAAATACGCTCGCTGCGACGATGAAGGGTCGCAATGAGGTAGTCGCCGCACTTGACGAATCGCGGAAACGCGAAGAGGATTTGCATACCTCCATCGCTGCGAGGGAGAAGTTGTTCGAAGAATAGCTCTTCTCGATTGCCAAGTCTCTTTCAGGTATTCCTTCGTCTAGATTTCCACCGTGTCTTTTCTTTCGACTTTGTTATTATGCTTACGTTTTTGCCAATACTTTGCTCTGTGTAGATGTCGACGGTCTGAGCTTCGATGCCCAGGCGCTCCGTCGTGATGATGCCTTGGCAGGCGCCATCGCGGTAGTCGAAGATCGCAGTGCTTCATCCAAGGGACGCTGACCAAGGCCAAGGGTGTACTCAGTCGCCTCCATGAGGAGCTAGCGCCCAAAGCTGAGCTGATTGAAAACATAGACGGTCTGGTGGAATCACTTGCTGGAGGCATTCCTGCAGTCTTCAAGAACTCGCTTCGTGCGGCTGGCGCTTCTATGTCACTCGCGATGGTTCAAGCCCATGGAGTCGAGGTGGATCCTGCTGCGGTCTCCAAAGCGATGCCTGTCGGCACGGATGGTCAACAGGTAGTTTTTGCTCCTTTTGCAACTGCCTGTGGCAAGTACGGGCCACAACTCATCAACATAGTCGCGAAGTACTCTGAGGAGCTGCAGCGAGCCAAGAAGACGGCGAAGGCTGCGGCGTCAGGGGCCGGCGGGAAGTTTGTGGCGTCTGATACTGCCACAGACTCGATGAGGCCCCCGAAGCCGAAATCCAAGTCGAAGAAGCCAGTTGCTCCTCAGTAGTCATATTTGTAATACTTAATAGCTTGAACCTTTTTGTTTAGAACATGCCGTTGGCGGGTGTATTTGTTGATACTTTGTTATGCTTGAATGCTTTTGAGTTTTTTCCATGTATTGCTTGGTTTTCTTATTATCTCTTGCTTGGCTTGTGATAGGGCACATCGAGTGGTCCTTCGAGTGAGCCTTGGAATCTACCATCCACTGATGATGCCTTAGCGTAGTCGCATTCAAGGGTGGATGAGTTGTCTCTGCTTTCGTGACTACGTGACCGCGTTAAGCAGCTGGAGCACGAACTGCCCGTCCTCCGTGGTAACGCGGATGTATGGAAGTCGAGGGCGGAGAAGGCGACTGCCCAAGAGCAATATCTGCTAGGGGAGGTGGCATAGCTGGGCGACCAATTCAAGTGTTAGCTTTTTGCTTCCTTATCTTTTCTTGTAGCTACTCGCGGTAGTTCGTTGTCTTCATACTTTTGCCTTTGCTTGGTATAGTTGTCAGCGCGCATCATCCGTAGGATGAGAAGGACAGGATCGCCATTCGCATGAATAACCTGACCCAAGAGCAGCTTCAGGCGAGTGGGAACTTCTGGGTGGATCATGATCGCGCAATCGCACTAGCGACCCTGCAGGATCGTGACTCACGAGTGCTTCATTTTTTGAAGAAATCGCAGTCATGCTTGAAGAATATCTATCAGACGATGTTTCCGCTGGACGTCGTTCCTTCGAGCCTGCTGACTCTTCTTGCTAAAATTCAAGACTTGAGTGGAGTCCGCGAGTGTGTGCGGCAACAGTTAGTGGCTGGTGCCAAGGCTGTGTTGTCACTTGTACGAATCCATAGGCCTGATGTTGATGTTGCAGCTGTTGCTGCTGGTCCGCCAACTCCGCCAGCAGGTTTGACTTGGAACATGGTTCCTCATTACCAGGTGGTGGATCGCCCAGCAGAGGAGATTGTCGATTTCTTTGAGGAGCAGACGAACGTTGTTTTGTTGCAACAGTAGTTTTAGTTTGTATCCTGCACATAGGTATACGAGTGTTGTAAACTTTGTATGTATGTTGTATATACTTGATTGATATTGATGTGTAAAGGGCTTGTTAGCTTGTATGTTTTGCGAGTGTTTTGCACTATGCAATTCCTTTTCGTTAGCCTGACTTGTGTTTATCTCAGCACCTTGCCAACCTGTCAGGTGCATTGCAGCTGGGTTGGTGTTTGTCAAGGGTTCGATTAATGCGTCAGCTACTCAGGATATCGTGATTGGTTCATAGAACAGATGTATAAAGGGTGGCGCAGCCCCCGAGTACATAGATGGCGAAAAATAATAGAAGAACACAGAGTTTGGGGCACTTAGCTTTATTTATTCGTAGAATAGTACGAGATACAATGTGTGGCTAAGTAGCTTGGCTGAAAAGCCTTATTTGTAATGTAAAGAAAGGAAAACGACTAAGGGTAGAAGCGCCGTAGCTGCGCGATGTTCCAGGGGTTTGAGTATGCGACTCCTGTCTTGAAATCTTTGAGGCGATAGGCGCCACCTGGGATTACTTCTGTAATCACGTATGGTCCCTCCCAGGGGGACTCGAGCTTGAGGTGCCCTTGCTGTTTCAGTCGTAGGACCAGGTCTCCTTCGATGAAGGACCTGGGGCGTAGCCTTCTGCCGTGGTAATTGTGTAGGTTCTGCTGGTAGATCATCAATCTTTTTGCTACGATTTCCTGTGCCTCATCAAGGAGGTCGACGGAGTCTTCGAGTGCAAGAGTGGACTCCTGCTCACTGTAAGCGACCACTCGTGGTGCTTTGTATTGTACCTCTGCGGGTAGCACCACTTCAGCACCATGCACCATGAAGAACGGGGTATACCCCGTGGCACTGTTTGGGGTTGTGCGTAGGCTCCAAAGTACCGATTGCAGTTCGTATGGCCAGCATCCTGCGGCTTTTTCGAGTGGCCTAAGGAGTCGCTTCTTGATTCCGCCGCAGACGAGCCCATTGGCCTTTTCGACTTGACCATTGGTCTGCGGATGAGCTACGGAGGCATAACTTACGTTGATTCCCAGGTTTTCGCAGAAACCCTGGAACTCCTTAGAGGTGAAGTTCGTTCCATTGTCCGTGATGATGTTGTGTGGCACTCCAAAGCGATAGACGATGGACTCGAAGAACTTGACTGCGCCGGCTCCTGACTGGTTGGTCACCGGCATGGCCTCTATCCACTGGGTGAATTTGTCGAGTGCAACCAAGAGGTAGACGTAGCCTCCTCGTGAGGACTTTGGGAGCTTACCGACCATGTCGAGTCCCCATTGCGCGAAGGGCCAGGCCAATGGTATTGGCCGGACCTCTGCGCCAGGTGCATGTGGTTTGTTCGCGAATCGCTGGCAAGCGTTGCATTTTTGGACGATGTCCTTGGCATCAGGCATGGCCGTAAGCTAGTAGAATCCAGCTCGTAGAGCTTTGGCGACCAGGGCGCGACTGCCAGCGTGGTGCCCGCAAATCCCCTCATGGATGTCGAGGAGAACAGCTCTTCCATCAGCATTGGAGACACATCGTTGGAGTACTCCTATGATGTTGTGCTTGTATAGTTCACCATTGATGACCGCGAATGCCTTGGATCATCGAGCGATTTTCCACGCGTCAGTCGGGTCGTCCGGCAGCCTCTTGCTGAGAAGATATGTGATGTAGGGTTGAGTCCAAGAGGGTTCATCATCATGATCGCCATGGGCCCTTCGAGTCCTGTGTCGAGCTCCAGGTTGTCGAGTACCACTGGCTCATTGGGCGGCATAGCCCCCGAGTCTGTTGTTGCGCTTGTTTTCTTCTCTGTGGCCTTTGGCTTGATGGAGCGTTCGCAGATACGCTCGAGAAATACTCCAGGTGGTATGGGGTCGCAGGTAGAGCCAATGTTGGCGAGTGCGTCCGCCTCTTCATTACTTTTGCGGCCTACATGCTGCAGCTCGCAACTGCCAAAGTCTCCTTCAGGTGTGTCGTAGATGTCACAGTAGGCGATCATATTGTCATTCAGTGCGTCGCACTCGTGCATTGTCTGGTAGACGACTAGTTTGGAGTCGCCGTAGATTATTAGCCTCTTGACGCCGCAGGATTTTGCCATCCGCATCCCGTGCAACAGGGCCTCGTATTCGGCTTCGTTGTTGGAGGCGGTGAATTGCATTCGTAGAATATATTTCAGCTTGTCTCCCTGGGGCGATGTCAGTATGACACCTGCGCCAGCTCCGTTTAGTGCATTGTCCAGAGGTAAGATATATCTAGTTTTTCAAGGAGCTGATTCTCCATCCAGTGTACGAGGAAGTCAGGGAGAACTTGTGACTTGATTGCGTCGTGTTTTTCATATGTAATGTCTCGTGGAGACAGCTCGATTTCCCAAAGCGCGACTCATCCGGTGGTGTCGAGGTTGTTGAGGATATGTCTAAGTGGGGCGTCGTTGACCACTACAATTGGGTGTTCCTGGAAGTAGTGGCGCAGTCGCCTGGCTGTCATGAAGACGCCATACGCCAGCTTCTGATAGTGCGGGTACCGCTGCTTTGTTGGCGTGAGTACCTCGCTGAGGTAGTAGATGGGGCGCTGTACCCCGTGGACCTTGTTTTCCTTGGCTCATTCCACCACGAGCACCGTGCTGACCACCTGGTTGGTAGCGGAGATGTATAGTAACAATGGTTCCTGATGGCTCAATGCACAGCGCCCAGAAAAATGCTTGATGGCGGTGTTGATGTAGAGCTCGTTGGGAACCCCAAGAGGAAGGTATGATGAGCACAACAACAAGTTTCCCTCAGCTATGAAACAAAGATTTAATCGAACCAGTAGGAGCAAGGAAACACCCCAAAGGTGTTACTAGCTGAGCTTTGGCAGGGCGCACTACCGGTGCTAGTAGCAACATGGAGACCTGCACAACACAACCACAGAACTTTGTCCCCAACTTGCGATGAGGTTTTCAATCTCACCGTGTTTTTCGGAAAACAAAGGATTAAACGTATCGAATGGAAAGAAGTAAAAGTTTGCAGAAAGTAAACACAAAGCAGTAAAAGTTTATACATTGTATGTAAATAAAAAGGACCGGGATCCATAGTTCACTAGAGGTGGCTCTCCTTAAGACAGATAACATGCTGGGTGAACAAATTACAGCGGGGCAATTGACAAACACCGAAAAAGCAATACATGCATATACTAATCATCTTGACTCCTTTGAGACTTGATTGGGCATTACAACATTATACATAGACCGCCATCCAACTGTATCTATGACTAATAATGCACCTTCAGGTTATCATTCGAACCCCCTCCAGTATTAAGTTGCAAGGAACAGATTATTGCTTTACGAACTGCGTGTAAAGTAAACAATACAATTGTTCTATGAACAAAGGATTGTTGTTTTCTCCCTAGTAGCAACAACACATCTAGTACCTTAGAGATTTCTGTCACTTCCCCAGATTACCAGAGGCATGAACCCACTATCGAGCATAAATACTAACTCTTGGAGTTGCTAGCATCTACTTGGCCAAGATAGCTACTAACAACGGAAAGCATGCAAGATCACAAATAACAAAGACATGATAGAATCAATAATCAATCTGAAATAGCATCTCAATATCCATCGGATCCCCGCAAACACAACATGTAAGAATTACAAATAGATGATCTTGATCATGAACGGAGCTCACAAGATCTAGACATGAAAGCACAAAGGAGGAGAACCAGCCATCTAGCTACTACATGGATCCATAGTCCAAGGATGAACTACTCAGGCATCACACCAGAGGCTTGCATGGTGATGAACAAGGCCTCCAGGGTGAATTCCCCTCTCCGGCAGGGTGCCGGGAAGAGCTTCAGATTGCTCCCGATCTAGGGATGGAGATGACGGTGGCTATAGACTCTTTCGTGGATTTTTGATCGGGCACTTAGGGTTTTTGTCCCGAGGGCAATATATAGGCGGAAGGAGAGGCCGAGGGGGTGTCGAGAGCCACCACACCACCCCCTGGCACGGGCCCAGGCTAGCCGCGCGGCCAGGTGGTGTGGCTGGCCCCTGGCCCTTCTCCGTCTCGTATTCTGGCACTTGATGTCTTCCGGAAAAATAGGCACTTTGGCTTTTGTCCCGTCCAATTCCAAGAATATTCATTTTCTGACTTTCCTAGAACCAAAAACAGCACAAAACAGGCAGCTGGCACTATGGCTCTTGTTAATAGGTTAGTGCAAGAAATCATATGAAATGTACTCCAAAGTTGGAACAAAACACAAGAAAGTGGATAAAACCAAGCATGGAACATCAAAAATTATAGATACATTTACAATGTATCAGTTCCCTTTCGCGTGGGGTCACCAGTACTAGTGAGGTAGATAGTAGACGCTTGAGGTCTTCGAATGCTTCCTGTGCCTCATTGGTCCACTCGAACTTATCAGCCTTGCGGAGAAATTGGTAGAAGGGCAGTGCCTTTTCGCCCATTTGACTGCTGAATCGACTGGGCGCCGCAATTCGCCCAGCCAGCTGCTAGACACCTCTTATGTTCTTTGGTTTCTCCATGGCCAGTATGGCTTTTATTTGCTTCAGGTTCGCCTCGATTCCTCTTGCGGAGTAGAGATACCCGAGTAGCTACCCAGATGGTACGCCGAAGGCGCATTTATCCGGATTGAGCTTGATCCGATAGCCATCGAGGTTGGCGAAGGTTTCGCGTAAATCGTCGATTAGCGAGGCTTCCTCTTTGGTCTTGATTACGATGTCGTCAACATAGACTTGGATGTTGCGACCAAGTTGGTTCTTGAGGCAAGCCTGCATGCACCGCTGATAAGTTGCTCCTGCGTTTTTTAGCCCGAAGGGCATTGTGTTGTAGCAGAACACACCAAAAGGCGTTGTAAACGCCTTTTTCTCTTGATCTTCCTCCTTCATTTGAATCTGATTGTAGCCTGAGTAGGCGTCGAGGAAGTAGAGGCACTCACACCCCGTGGTGGAGTCTATGATCTGGTCGATTCGCGGCTGCGGGAAGTGATCCTTTGGGCAGTGCTTATTCACAGAGGTAAAATCCACGCACATCCATAGTATATCCGTGTCCTTTTTTGGTACTAGCACTGTATTGGCGAGCCAAGTGCTTTCCTTGATCTCACGTATGAATTTGGTGTCGACTCTGTTGATCTCCATTCCGACAGATTTTGCTCTTGGTTCAGACAGTCGCCGAATTGTTTGCTTGACTGGCCTTGCGTCTGGGTTGACATTGAGTGCATGCTCGGCGAATTCCCTGGGAACCCCTGGCATGTCCGCTAGACACCAAGCAAAGATTTCCCGGTGCTCACGAAGGAATTCGACGAGCGCGAGTTCCTATGTGGGACTCAAGTTGTTGGCGATGAGGGCCGTATTGGTCGGGTCCGATGGGTGGACCTGAACTTTCTTCGTGTGCACCGACGAATCGAAGGACATGTCGGGTGAACTTGGCCGGCTCAGGGGAGGCAGACTGTTGTCTGTCGACTCCTTCAATCTTGCGAGTTCTTCTTGCATGCCGAAGGACTAGGAAATTCTGTTGAATTCCCTGTCGCAACTGTCGGACCTCTCGAAGCTCCCGTTGATTGTGATGACGCAGTTGGGGCCTGGCATTTTCATCTGCAGGTAGGCATAGTGCGGTACTGCCATGAATCTGGCGAACACGACACGTTCGAGGATGCAGTGGTACTGTGAGGGCCAGTCGACGACTTCGAAGTCGATGCGTTCACGTCGAAAGTTTTTCGGTGTGCCGAAGATGTCGTCGAGGTTGATTTTGCCAAGGGGATATATGCCCTTGCCTGGGACGATGCCATGGAATGTCGTGTCCGAGACCTCTAGGCAGGTCAGAGGGATCCTCATTGCTCGCAAGGTACTCGCGAACATAAGGTTAATGCCGCTTCCACCATCCATGAAAACACGACTCATGATGAACCCTCCAATCTGTGCCTCGAGTACAAGGGGACAATGGCATGGGCAGGGTACTTGACGCGGGTGGTCGTGCTTGTCGAAGGTGATGCAGGAGTCGCTTCCACTGAGGTACCCAGTGGTGGATGGTGGTGAGTTTGTCGCCAAGTTGACTTGGCGAGTGATGGCCTTCTGCACCCGATTCGAGGAGCGTCCCTTTTGGATCATCATGTTGCCCATAGCCCGTGGGTATGGCTCGCCACCTTGATCATGGATCGATGTGGCCGCGGGTGGTGGCCCTCCAGGTGGTGGAGGAGGAGCTCCATGTGCTACAACGCCTGGGGCGACTCTGTAGCCTCTATTGACGGCGTCACGATTCATCCGCGCCAAACCCTCGTGGAGCTTGAGGAACTCGCAGCAGTCCTTGAGAAGGTGGCTGGATTTGTTCTTGCCGTCGTGCTTGTCGATGTAGAAGTGCACGTTGCATGACCTAAACAGTTTGTCCTCGATTGTTGTCATGGGTGCCTCTTCACGAGTGCGGCGTTGCCATACTTGCGTGGTTTTCCCAGAGTCGCGGTGCCCACCGCTGTGATAACCGCTGTTGCGATTGTCGTCGCGCCTGTCGATGTAGCCGACTACGACCATGTTGACATCGTCGCGGTCGTCGTAGATGCTCATTCGACGTTTGCTTCGGCGATCGCGTCTGCACTCGAGCTCTGCTTCGTCGTTAGAGTGAACATGGTTTTTCACCGAATCTTCTCCATCTGCCCACCGATTCGCGATTTCCATCAGGTGGTCAATGGTTTTGGGTTTTGAGCGACCCAGCTCCTCCCTGAGCTCTATGCGGCGAATGCCGCCGTTGAATGCGTTGATTGCCTGGTCCTCCGAGATATTTTCTGCGGAGTTTTTGACGATGGACCATCTCTAGATGTACGAGCGTAATGACTCACCCAACCTTTGCTGGTAGCATCTCAGCTCTTCAATTGACGTGTGCCTTTTGTAGGTGCCCTTGAAGTTACGCACAAAGTTGTAGACCAGCTCGTCCCAGCTGCGAATGGATCCGCGCGGGAGATTATTCAGCCATGCCCGGGCGGCGCCCTGCAGCTGTAGCTGCAGGCATTGCATGGCTGTGCTTCGACTCCCACCATGGATCCTGACGGAGGAGATGTGGTCTTCTAGCCAGATTTTCGGGTCCTGCAGGCTGTCAAACTTTGGGTTCTCCGATGGGAGTTTGAATCCCTTGGGCATTCGCTTCTACCTAATGGCTCTGCTGAAGCATCTGGCGCCGCAGAGCTCCATGTCTTCATCCTCTGAGTCTGTCGATCGGGCACGTCGTGCCCTTGACTTATCAATTTTGCGCTGTGTGATGTCATCACGCGCATCGTAGTCGTGGTCATGTCGCCGTGAGCGGCGGCGTCGAGAGAGGTCATGACTGTCATCGCTGTATGAGGGTGAGGAATAGCGTTTTGCCAGAGCCTTGCTTTTCTTCGGCTCCGGTGTTGGTTCTTTGTCGAGGGCGGCCTCGATTAATCCCAATCCCGCAATCATAGATCGGTGCATGGCAACTCGGGATCTCCAGCTGGCGGCTGCTTGTTGAGTAGGTACATGGTGGCCGCTGTCACCGCTGCTTGCGGTGTCTTTGGGACCACATTGCCCCGGGTGTTGACTATCATAGAGCTGAAGTCAAGGACTTTCGCAGCTTCAATGCGCTCCTGCTCGATGAGATGGTCCATTCGAGACCGTCTCTTGTTAGCCACGTACTCGTTGCCTTTGGAGGAGGATCCTTCATGGGAGGAGAGCCCGGCCCCTCGAAGGCTTGACTAGTCTGCCGCCTTTTTATGCGCTTTGAGTTGCGCGATTGTTTGTAGCTGGCGTCTGTACTCTTCCTTCAGCAGCCAATGGTAGCCCATCAGCAGTTCTTGTGGTGTGCCTGGGGGCAGAGGATTACCTCGTAGGGCGTCTCGGCAGCGAGCCCACTCGAGATCATTGAGTTTGATTACGACACGTTCGCCAGTGCGCTCGTTCACCATGGTTGGAGGTTCGATTGCCTCTCCATTGTTGATGGGCGTGCCGTTGCCACTGTTGGTGGGGCTGCCATTGGGTGGTCCGCCATTAGGTATGCCACCGTTAGGCGGGTTAGGGCCATTGTCGCGATTGGCGCTGGTTTCACCGGCGTTGATTACGACACACATGAAGTGGTTGGGGAAGCTGTTGCTCCCGCAACTTTCGGATCCAGAGCCGTAAACCCCATCTTCCGTTGGTAGGCCACCCAGATTTGATTCGCGACTATTGTCGCTGTCCGTGCTCTCAGCTGTTGCTGAGGTGTTGAGCTCCCTGAGGGTGCTGATTGGTGGCGGGAACCATGATGCTGGAGCAATCGTGGATGCCGTCGACTGGTCAGGCACGCGGAGCGTACCCATCTGAACAACTTGGAAGCGGAAGCTCCCTATCGCCAGGCTGATCCCGTCGCCCACGGACTCGAAAGCCGGGCGAGTGGCCAGCGTGTGGACGGTGAAGTCGAACACGCCGAAGAGCTGGCGAATCTCCGCTGTTGTGGAGTTGTAGATCGCGGCTGATAAGGCCGAAGAAGCCGCAACATCAGCACTCCCAATTCCCACAGACGGCACCAATTGATGAGGGTTTAACTCATCAATGCCCATTGTTATGGACTTGGGTTTTGGAGAAGGAGGGAGCACTGGAAGCATCAATCGGCTAGCAAACAAGCACACAGGGACACAAGGTTTACCCAGGTTTAGGCCCCGTAGAGGTCCCTACTCATGCTTGTCTGCTCTTAGAATTAACGAAGGAATCGAAGATTACAAGGGCGCACAGATGCAATCTGGCGAGAGTTGTGGAAACTAGGGTTGCGTGTGTCCTCCTCGCCGCCCCCTCCTAGCCTTTATATAGATAGGCCAGGTCTCAGGTAGCAGGTCGAGTCGGTTACAGTTTAGGGTTTGCCCTTCAAACTTTCTATCTTTAACCTTCTTCTTGTCTCGCAAGTTATCGATAGTCCGTAGGCTACTCGAAGTCTTCATTGGGCCGTGGCACCGCCATGGGCTTTCACCATATCTGGACCGTATATACAAGACTCGAGTACCTGCAGGGTATACCCATGTCACCTGGTAAGTCCTATTATTGGGCCCACATTGCTAATAACCCATGTACACACCTAGATGCGAACGGGGGCTCTTCCCACACAAATGTTGAGTGTCATTTCAACAATGACATCAAGAAAACGAAACCGCTATCTATAGGGCCAGGCGAAGGAAAGGAAAGAAAAAGGGACCAAGGAAGATTCTGACATGGAAGAGGCAGATACTACTAACCCTAAGTTGGATGGTAAGAAGACTTACCCAACCAACAAGGACACCTATGTCTGCTTCCTCGGATCTTGGCCCGCTAAAGGCAAAAAGGCAATTGTGCATGAGCTCAACGCCATTGTTCCAGCAGTCCCCCAATATGTGGACTGGTCAGAAGTAAAGATCACCTTTGACCGAAGCGATCATCTGCCTAAGCCTCATAGGCGAGGAAAGTACGCTCTGGTCGTCAATCCACTTATTAACGGCTATGAATTCTCCAAAATACCCATGGACGATGGTATCATGAACATCCTCTACATCGAGACACTGCACCGCATGAAGATATCACAAACCCAGCTGAACTAGAACATCGTGGTTTTCCATGGCATAGTACCAGGGAGGCAAGAAAACTCTCTAGGCGAGATTACTATTGACGTTACCTTTGGAATGCCGGAGAATTATCGGACCGAACCACTGTCTTTTGAAGTGGTGTCGTTCATGAGTTCACACCACACTATCTTTTGGTGTCTGTCCTACTGGCAATTTATGGCTCACCCTTGAGACATATACAACATGATGAAGCTCCTGGGTCCTCGCGGCATCATCATAATCCGGGGAAACCATAAGAAAGAACGAGAGTGCAAATCTAGAGTTGTCTCCTTTGTCTAAGTTGTGTTGCATGCCGAGTACCAGAAGATCAAGAAAAACATTAACCTGGCCGACATGCCAGCTACAACGAAGGAGGAGACAAATAAAACACCATTGAAGGATAATGACCCTCCAAGGTGACGTAGATATGCGATGTGGTGACCCAGCATACCACTACATTATGTAGTACACTATAGTCATTGACATAACACCAATGAAACAATGTTCACTAGTATTACATCCCTCAGAGTGGTACAACATAAACTTAGAGGGTCCAAAGTATGACTTTAGGTTACATAATACACATTACAAAAGATCCAAAGAACCTCCTTGAAACAACGAAGATTATAATTTACAAAAGAAAACTAGAAATAGCAACTTGAAGTCTATTCTAGATATACCACTACTATAAACCCGTGGCTTGCGATTGCTACTAAATCAATGCTCTATAGAATTATGTTCTAGTATCTGGGAATTAATTTATATAGAACCCCTCATATTGGCTTCAAAAACTTCTGTTGTAGTCGTCGACTCTGCTGATCCACACTGCATATCTTTAACTCTTCATAGTAGTTCACCTCCTAGGTTCTCCATTGATTTCTCTAGAATCTAGCAAGGGTTAAGAAGGTAAGGTTGAGTAGGAGCGTACTCAGGAACTTCACTAACAAGGAGTGTTTGATGCACTACCTACAACCACAGACCAAAGGTCGTAGGTTATGCAGGTTTTCATAAACATTTCTTCAAAGGTTTCTTTTATTCTAAAAAGCTATGTCCACCAGTCTTCACAAGTTGATTAGAACTTTGTGGAGTTCCTTTCCTACAACGTTCGCAGCTCCTTCCTGAAACAGGGAGTAACATGTCACACTTTTTTACACTGTGTAGAGGTGCGTTGATTTACCCATGAGAGATCCTTATCCATGTTTCACATCTGAGCGGACAACCCGTTCACACTTCCTTAGTATGAGGCTCGGTATAAGGACCCAAGCTAATGACTTCCGTTCTTTGCAACCCCACATAGCAACACGATCCTTGAAGCCACCACATCTCGGTTAATCCTCATTTCAGACCATTATAACTCTGATAGGCCCCTAAAGACTTTGTGAGGCAGTTGTGCCCCTGGCAGGTTCCATTTAAAAATGACCAACCGTACCTCTGGCATCCTCTCATAGATAATCTAGACACCAAAACCACGGGGCTCTAAGGGTGCCCACCCATGTTGCTGGATCCGTGCAAGGAATCTCAGAGTCGTGTAATGGTCATTCATTGACACACGAAAGGAAGAAGATCTAGCTGACTTTCCCAGAGCCATTGTAGATCTCATCGTTAACGCACATTATATGGTGCAAGAATCACTGGAGACATTTGTTAATAAATCCTAGATTATACATTCCCTAACAATGGTGGTTCTATTGCTAGTCATAATAGATTAGCTGACCACCCGGGATTAGTAACCATTAGTTCACATTAATTCTGAAAATAGTGTTTTCCATAGTCCCTATTGAAATGTCGGTGATAGTAATAATAAACTGGAAATACTTGATTGAAAATAACTAAAGGACACGAGCAAGTGTGAATTTGCCTTTTTGACAACAAGATTATGTAGCCAAGATCTTCTAGTCGATATAAACTCCAATATATGAAATAACATCATTTGTCCGGTAAGGACTAATGTTTAAAGAAGCAATATGGTATTGTGCATAGATAATGATATGCATTTTTTATAAATCCCCAAGTAATTCCCCATGTTTTAAATCAAGATTGAGTTTGGTGATTGATAAAAGATTCGTGTTACATTCAAGTATACGTTATAATAAGATATATACTTGATTCTAAAAGCAATTAACAAGCTATGAAAATAAAGCACAATATTGTTTAATGTGGAATATTGATCAATGATTACTCTTAAGAATGATCACATTTAAAGTTAGTGAGTTTTAATAGATTTGCTATTTGTTTGAAGTGGCAAAAAGAATAAGTTTTGAAGAAAATACTTATTACATTAAGTTAAGAAATTCATAGTGTTCTTGGAATGCAATGAATTTTTATTTGTATCGCTCTAACAATATTAAGTTAATAAGCTCCTTGTTGGTTAAGTGATGGACCAGAGTTAACTATAAAATATAATTAGGATTAAGATACAGTAATTTTATATTGCGATCGAGTTCAATAGTTTTCCTTGGTACGATCGATGAAGAAATCGTATAGGTACTGGGTATAGCTCTACGGATCTAAACCTAGAAAGTCGATGATAGGTAAGTTATAGAGGTAAAGCAATTTATGAGATATGGTGATCTCATTTTATGCTTTGCTTAATTCCTATTAAGCTTTGAAGTCATGCTAAATATGGTTAAAGAGATGAGATCATTCACCATTAATATAAGTGAATGATGCATAAGGTTAGTTTGAAGGTTATTCGTTTCTAATTGATTTAACATTCTAAAGGAGTAGTATATAGTTAATAGTTTACACTTAAGTTTGATTAGAAACCATAATTATGGTTTTAGGTTTATCATCTAGACTTAAAGGATTCTTTTCAAGATTGCAGTATTTTATAAGGACATATGATTATTTCTTACTTAGGAAATAATTTTGAAGAATTAATATGACATAACAAGTATTTTATTTTAATAATAAAATAGATAAATAAGTATTTATTACTTTAAAAATACTAAAAACCTTTTGAAATGATAAACTTAGCATTTTTCTAGTAAAATATACTGATTCGAGATCTTAAAAATGATTTTTATTTTTATTTATTTTTAAGTCTTACTCTTATTTTTATAAAATTCCATAAAGGAATAAGTGATTTTAAATATACACTTTAAATTTTAGTAATTTAAAAGACAAGTTAGTATTTTTCTTAGATAGCTTATATTTTTAGGAGCATTTAGAGATATTATAGGTATTTTTTATGATTTTTCTTTATTTTTCTAGATCTTAAATACTCTTAGGGGTATATTTGTAATTTACAATTTTATTAAAGATTTACTTTCTACTTTTAGCTGGACTGGTCCCATGGGCTAGCCTAGCCCGGCCTATTCGGTCCACCTCGGCCTACTTCGGTCCACTAGGTTGGGTTGAACCCAACCGAGCCCCTGACTCACTTCCAGCCTAACCCTACTACACACACATGCTCGCTCGCTGGCTCACCCCTCTCCTCTCTCTCTGGCGACATCATGACGCTGCTACCACTCGATCCTTGCTGGCTTCGACCATCCTGGCCGATGTCGTCGTGATTGTCGACTAAATAAACATCGCCACATCGTATGGTCCACAACGATTCATCGTGGGTGCTCTCACCTGGCTGCATCGACCCCCGCACTAGCGATTAGGGTTTTTCCATCCTCACTGTGTTGTGCTTCAGTGGACTCGTGGCGATGTCCTGGTGGTCTGGCTATGTGGTTGTCAGCCTATGTCGTTCCCTTCTTCATTGGTTGATGTGGGTATGGCTCGGCGTGGGTTGCAGCGCCACCGATGCTCCTCATGTCATCGTGCCCTTATCGCTGCCAATTCTACTTCCTCTTCATGTTGGGTGAGGTTCTCCGGTAAGTCTTCCTCCTTCCTTTTCTCCCCCACTCTCTGAATTCCCCTCTGTCATGATGTTCGTAACCCTAATTAGGGTTTGTTATGAACCCCTGTTCTTATACTCTTTGATAACCTTGGGTGCTATAATGCTTAGCATAGCATGGTAGTTAATTTCACCATGTCCTAGTTAACAATGGTTTCAGTTATAGTTATGTTAGTATTACGTGGCTTGCCTGAGTGACTTTACCTAGTTGATACCATTCTAAATGTCTCATGTGGGCTATACTATATGATTGGAACTGCGGTACTACTGGTGTTGTGCTGGTATTATTGGCAATGCCATATTTAAATGTCTTAGGCAGAATTTCTACTATGCTCATTATTGTTGGCATTATAGTTGAGCCTGGTACTGCTCGATTCTACAACTTGTAGCCTTCTCTATAGTTGGATTTAGCACGAGCTGACCACCGGATGTGTTTATGTATACCTTATGTGTATTCAAAGATGATATTGGAATTCAGTCACTATGATGATTTGATAGAAATGCACTATTGATATGATTCTTAGTAGAACTAAGGATATGATTACTCTTAGCTAATGCTACACTAAATTTGATTGGCTGTTCTCCATACAAAAGTTTGTTTCCCCTGATATGAGGATTATAATTAATAATGCCTAGTGGCTTTTGCTAATTAGAGTTTGTTACTATGGTGCCTCCAAAATTTGGAGTGTGCACAGTAATGATCTTCCATTCGCATGATTTGATTCTTGGTTTATTTCTCTTGCCCCTTACCTATGATGCATAAGTCTAAGGTGCCATCTTTCTGCATGTATAAATGGTTATATGGCCCTAATCTTAATACTGTGATGATTTCATACTCCACTTGAGAATCTGAGGATACTTCTGTGATCTCAACCATGCCAAGATCTTGGTAAAACAAGTAATATGCATGACTGAGTATGTAGCAACATGTGATGTTGCTCTAGCTTGTGGTTGCTTGGTAAGGTTGTGGTACTCTCGATGGTCTTGCTTCTGGCCTCCTCCTCCTCCGTGCTCTAACTCCTTCCTACGAGTTGGTTGTCCTGCTCCTCCTAGCTTCCAGCTTGACCTTGCTCAACACCAAAACCATCCCTCCTCCAGTGACCATAATTTATCTAGTGGCTACTGGATTTGTTTGGTGGATTGATAGTTGATATGGTGAGTACTTGGTTGTGATGTGGTGGTCATGTTCTAGTTGTTCTAAGCTATGGAAATGACAATCAGAGAACTCTCTCTGCTGCTACGGCTGGTTACTTATCCTTCCCTTTGTAGGTCATGTGTCAACAACACTCTTGCATGCAGTGTTGTGTGTGTTGCTTGCACTATTATGGATGAGTTGTAGTGATTTTTGGACTGTTACAACTATTACTCAAACCTTTCTATCTCTCTCTGGTGAAACTTGCCCCTATAGCTGATGATGGTGTACTGAAGCTTAGTTGATATTAAAAACATATGCTACAATTGGTGAAACTTGCCCCAATTTCCATTTTGCTCTGTGACGAAATATTAATAGTGCATTACATTGTTCATTCTAAGAGCAAATACTAAGACTAACCCTTTATTTCATTTTTTCTTTGTTTTACTTGCAAGTACAAAATAACACAGGAAATAATAAGAAGACTAAAGACCTAGTTTAGGAAATAGTTTAGGATTTTCGTTAATTCCTTTGTAATTTCTTTTATTTATTCATATAGGCAATGTAATATATATTCATTAAAGAATTCATTTTCTTTATTTCTAATTGAATTCATTTTATTTGTTTATAATGATTCAATTTGTAATTTATTTAAAGGAATAAAGATTTGTATTCTTTTATCTTTATTTAAACTAATCTGTTTTACTTGAATTCCTTTATTTGAATATTCAATATGTGATAACAATAATATATCATTTTGAATTATTCTAATTTCTTTAATAAGATAAACTCCTAGATTTTTATAACTTGAATTTATTTCAAAAGTCAATTCAAAATTCATAATCAAATCAAGCTATTTCTCAGAACAGTCAAAATTTCGTAGAGGTCATGTTGGAATTCATCGCATTCACCTGAATGGGCTAAACCCTAACTCATTAAAGTGAAAGAAACCCACCTCTAGTATTTTAGTTTGCACAAAAATTCCCAGGAATTTCTTATGCATGAATGCAAATGCACACACCTGCAGTCTCTCCTTTTTTGTCCTAAAACTCTGGGATATTATAGTCTCTCCCCCTTAAACTAAACTTCGTCCCCGAAGTTACGGATACCTCTCTTATCGTAGTACGGAAAAATTTCCTTTTGAATCTCCTCCATTGAGATTCAACAATCCTCATCCATCCATTAGCCTTTGTTGATGATATTTATATTTCACCTTACCTCTTTAGGATTATTCATTTCAGATCTATGACTTATCTAAACTTTATATTCCTTCCTAGTGTATTGGCAAAGCTTCTTGATAGGATCAATGAACTAATTCATAGGTATCATGGTGGTATGAAGGTTTACAAATGGTAGAGTTTTAGGGATCTCAATGACTTATGGATTCTAACTACTCCCTTTCAGTTTCATTCTTGTGAGTGAATTGAACTCATTTAGTCCATCCATTCAATATTACCCTACTCTTACTCATAAGGCATTCTATTCCTAGTTGAAAATACTATTGTTCTCAAGCTATGTTTACCAGCTGCGATAATACATATTAGCTGTGGTCTTGATATATCTCTAACACCATGGTTAACATCAAATCTAGACACTCTTGAAAAGATTTAGATTCATTTCTTCAAATCTACTATAATTGTTGGATCTGGAGGTCTAACATGCTCTTCACTCTCTCCCTTAGGGTTTTCCTAATGGTCTTATGAACAAACATATGGTATACCCACACATTTATGGATACCCATGTGGATTCTTCGACTTATGAAATGTGTATATAAAACCACTTCTACTACGAATAATATAGTGACTTACCACTTGCTATATTCTGATTGGTGTTATTGTCTTGATCCATAGTATCATACTTCCGCTGTCCATAACATGTGCCTTTTTCACTCACACCTGTCTTTGGTGGTAGCTCCATGTATGTTTTATCCCCTCTCGCTAATTTTCCATACTCTCCTCGACGTTCCGGACAACACCTTGTTGTGTGTCCTATATTTCCACATTTGTACATGTTACCAAGGATCTTCGTGCATTGCGTGCTTTCCTCGGGTTAAGTTGCAAATTCTAATTAGGTGGTAGTCCCATCATTGATCCTATTCCTGCTACTGACATTTCACAAGTGAATTGTTGATTTCGGTAGTTACTCTTCATGTGTCCTGGTTCTCCACATTTATAACATGTTATCTTGGGATTTTGGCACTCCTTAGCAACATGCCCCCTGATTCCACAGTTGTGGCACAGTCGTGATGAACCTAGAAGATTGGTTACTTTCATGGATGTAGTCACTCCTGACTGGTTCTTTGGTGGAAAACTCAACTCTCGTGTGGTTTGTGAAACCAGAATTGGTTGTGAATTTCTTTGAACTTCCTTTTCCTTCCCATGCGATACAATAATCTCATCATCTTCTAGGAGACCGGGATGTGTGCACTATCCATCAATTCTTGAAACTCTTTTGCACGACCAATCCTGAGTTTCATCTTCATGACTGCTTGTAGTCCTTTCATGAACCTCCTTTGATGTTTCGCCTCCTTATTTACTTCCTCACTAATGTACCGAGATAAATGGTTAAACTCTCATACATGCTTTAGAACTGGAAGATTGTTGTTCTCTAAAGCTTTATCACCCTTCATTTCCCCACTCTTTCTACGAACAAATTCTTCACGGAACTTCTTCTTGAACTCCGCGCAGATACTAACACCTTCACTTGGTGCTAAAAACTTTGATTTCTCCCACCATGTGGCTGCGATTCCTATGAATTGATAAGTTGTATATCTCAGTTTCTCTTCATCCTTAAACCCCATGCTTTTAAGCTCACGAGATGTATCCATTAATCAATTCTCCGCCTCCATTGGTTATTCTTTCGTTAAAAAACTCCAAGATTTAGTTTGTAAGAATTCAACAAAATTAACCCTTGGATCTAATTCCTCAAATGGCTTCTCTTGCACTCTCTTTAGTATATACTTATAGAACTGGTTCTGCCATTCCATTTTAATCTTCCTACCTTCCTCCATGCCCTTCATGTATTGGAGAAATCCTTCATTGATTTGTTAACTGTGGCATTGGAATTGATCCTTCCCTTGGATTTGTGTTAATAGCCTCGTTTTGAGTTGTCTCCACCATGTCACGAGCCTTCATCTCTACTTCAACGTGATGGTAACTCGTCTCTCCCTCACACGAACCCATTTCCCCCTCTAGACCTATACATCAAGTAAGAACTTCATGTAACACCATGCATATGCCCATCAAGTTCAAACATCATGTATAGACCTAGTCACACAATAAATTAAGAACCAAATCCAAATAACAACCAAACATATACCATGTATTAGACATAGGTCTAATAGAATATTACAAACAATCTATCCTCACAACTTTATCTTATCATCCAGTATTACAATACTAGTATATTACAAGTTCTTACTATTTCATTTGAGCATACTCTCACTTATTACAATCGATCATCCAAGCACTACAATATGCATTACCGAGTATACACATTATTCAAGGCTCTCACTTTTACTCGTTACTACTTCTTCTTACTTTGCACCTTCTTCTTAGTACTTCCTGGAATTCCGTCCATGCCGACATGAAGTCTGACGACTGCCTTCTGGAATGTCTGAATGTCCAGATGGTGTGTACTTTGGATCAAAAGTACCTAGATTGAGATTAGCCATTGAAAAATGACAAGAAGATACGTGTTTTTTTACAGAATAATTCTTCCCATCTTCAAACATACTTCCAAAGTAAGAGATATCTTCCATCAAAGTTGATTATACTGCCTTGAACAAGGATTGTCCCAAAGATCCCTTCGCTCTACCTAGAATCGACCAAGTTATCGACCCAACGGTAGGCTTGGAACTCCTCTATTATCTCAATGCATATTCGAGCTATCACCAAATACGTATGAAGGAGTCGGATAAACTGAAGACTTCGTTCATCACACCCTTTGGAACCTTCTACTATGTAATGATGCCCTAGTACCGAAGGAGTCGGATAAACAGAGGACACACCCGATGATCATGGTCGCCACACTAGGTGCACTTTCCAAACTCCAAACCAAGAGATGATGTAGGAAACGACATCACGCAACACATGGCCGATAGGTCAAGGGAAGAGCATAGAAGCTGAAGATATCGCGATGGCGAAAGCAAGTATGCGTATGAGATATGTGGGGCCAATTGCTTCACCCAGCTGGTTCCCGAAACCCTAGTACCCAAGGACTTCAACTCCCTCACGATCGTCAAAATTACGACGGTCTCCAAGAACCAGAAGCATGGCTAGTAGATTACCAGGCAACCATTAAGATTTAGGGTGGCTCCAAGGATACCGCTATGCAGAGCTTGCAGCTACACTTAAGCGGCGCTGCCCACTCATGGCTCAGGCAGCTACCCGAAGAATCCATCAGCAGCTGGAACGATCTAGAAGATAAGTTTATCCGAAACTTCACATCCATGTTTAAGCGACCTGCATCCTTGGAACAATTACGGGCGTGCAAATAGAAACCCGGAGAGCTAAGACGAGCATTTATTGATGGGTTCGTAGCATGGAAAACAAAAAATTCTACCGCAAGAACGAACAAAACCTAGATCTAATCTAGATAAAAGCCAAGATCTAATCTATTAGACATGAGCAACGAGATAGAACGGTACTAACCCTTGTAGACCCGAAAGCGTTACGAGATTGGATCTCGTGGTTGATGTAGTCAATCACTTGCCGATCTCAAGATCGTGTGGACGATCCTTCCGGCGTCGCGTTCCGGCAGCGCTTCCGCAGTCGGTCAAGTGGACGATCCTTCCGGCGCCGTGTTCTGGCAGCGCTTCCGCAGTCGGTCACACGTGCGGAGTCGAAGCAGACCTTCCTCTCCTCGTTCCAGCGAGCAGCAGAGGTAGTAGATCTTCTCCACGGAATCCCAGCAACACGACGGCGTGGTGGTGGTGGTGGAGTAGAGAATTTTGCAGGGCTTCGCCTATGCCTGTGCAGAAGAAAGGTGGAGGAGAGAGGCGGCAGAGATTGGGAGTTATGGGAGCGGGGCTAGGAGGGGGTGCCCCTGCCCTTCTATTTAAAGGGGGGAGGCGCGCCTGGGGAGGGGGAGTCCTAGTAGGACTCCCCTCCTATGGCCGGCGGTGGGAAGGGGGGAGGAGTCCTCCTCCCCCACGAATCTGTGTCTTGCCCCACTAGGTTTCCTTTGACCCTTTCTTGGTTTTCAAGCAAACTCCAAGAAATCCTCTAGAACCTTCCAGAACATTCCGAAACCTTCTAGAACCCTCATACAAATACTCCGGAACATTTCCTAACTTAGAAAATGATCCCCAATATATGAATCTTATTCTCCGGACCATTCCGGATCTCCTCGTGATGTCCCGGATCCATTCCGAGACTCCGAACAACATTCGGTCTCCAACGCACATTCCATATCTACTTAAAACAACTTCGAACCTTAAGTGTGTCACCCTATGGTTCGTGAATATGTAGACATGACAGAGACACATCTCCTATCAATAACCATCAGCGGGACCTGGAGATCCATAATGGCTCCCACATACTCAATGATGACTTCGCGATCGATTGAACCACTTACATACGAAACCAATTCCCTTTGTCACGCGATACTATACTTATCCGAGGTTTGATCGTCAGCATGTCCATACCTAGTTCTACCTCGTTACTGATAAGTACTCTTTACTCGTTCCGTGATATGTCATCCCTTGTGACCCAGTCACATGCTTGCAAGCTAACTAGATGACATTCCACCGAGAGGGCCCAGAGCATATCTATCCGTCATATGGATGGACAAATCCCAATCTTGGTCCATGCGCTTCAACACATACTTTCAAAATACCCAATGACACCTTTATGACCACCCAGTTACGAAGCGGTGTTTGATGTCATCTAAGTACCCATCCGGTGATGGTGATTAACACAACCTCATGGTCGAAGGATTAGGTTACTATGCATTTAAAAGCTTACAGCAATACGAACTTCAATGACTTGATCTTATGCTACGCTTACTATGGGTGTGTGTCCATTACATCATTCTCCTAATGATATAACCTTGTTATTAATCACATCCAATGTCCATGATCAGGAAACCATGATCATCAATTAATCAACAAGCTAGTTCAACAAGAGGCTTACTAGGGACCCTTTTATGTTTACAAAACACACATGTATTAGTGTTTCCTAATAATACAATTATAGCATGGGATGTAAACATTTATCATAAACATAAAGATATAATAATAACCACTTTATTATTGCCTCTTGGGCATATCTCCAACAGTCTCCCACTTGCACTAGAGTCAATAATCTAGTTAAAAACTTGTGCATTCAACACCTATGGCTTTCTGGTGTTGTATAGACACTATTGCTAGTGGTAAACATAATCTTCGGATCTGACACTTCCAGGTCCGTGTGTATTTGCATGTCCTTGCGTCTCTACGCATTACTCATTCTCCAATGAGATGGCATTGTATGAATTTGGTTCTTTGGTGAGACCTTTAGTTCCTTCGGCTCAAAATATGTTGATATTATTGTCACACAATATATCTTCATAGTATTAGCCCACTTTGAACCACACCTAGTTTGATAACAAACTACTTTAACATAAATGCCCTCCTTTGCTGCTACTATAGCAGTTTATATACTTAGCCTTTTGTTGTAGTATCCGTCACAATGTCTCAATTTTGGAACTCATCCAAATCCATCATGGAACATCCTTTCCATTACATTGTGCTACCCATAGTCTAAATTGAGATAAATTTAATTTGTATCTTGTGACAAAACTAGTATCAATGTAACACTTTACAATGAACTACCTTTAACTATTTGTCACTTATACATGGTATATTCTTAGTTCTTCCAAAGATCATAAGAACATCTTTACTATTGTCCAATGATCATCTTATGAATCATTCTGGTATATGCTCATAACATTTAGAGCATAGGACATATCTGAATGTGTACATCTCAAAAGAATGATTGATCAAAATATTCTTGTGATTTCACCAAGTGTCAAAACACTTGAATCTTGTGTCAACACACTTGAATCTTGATTTAGTCCTTTCCGTGCGTCAAGAACCTTTCTTGTTGTTTCCATATTGAACTCATTCAACATCTTATCTATGTACATTTGGCAAAATCATATTAGCGCCTCAATCTATCCATATAGACATTGATGCCTAATTCTTGAGTTATGCCTAAGTCTTTCATCGAAATGAAATTCTTAACCCGTGTCAATAAAAGATACATCATTTCTAATCAACAATATGTCTTTCACATAATGTATTAGAAATATGCCTTAGCGCTCCCACTTAATTTCTTGCAAATGCAAGCATCTTCATCATCCCCGATGAATTTAAACTCTTTTAACAGTTTCATCATGGTGAAGATTCCAACTCCGCTATGCTTACTTCAACCATTGAAGTTTTGCATACTCTTTTAGCATCCTTTGAATCAACAAAACCCTTTGGATCGTGTCATGTACACGTCCTAGGTAACCATTCTATTAGAAGAACTTGTTTTGTTTGTTCAACTACCATATACCAAAATATATGTAGTGGTTGCTACATTAATCCGTCCAGACTAAATATCGCTATGAAAGATCAAATCTTATCATAGTCAATTCCTTGAACATTGTCGTAAACTCTTTCCGACATGTCGACTATTTCATAGATTTGAAACATCCATGTCTATTTCTTTATAGATCCAAACACGACCGATAGGCTTCACGCCTTTCCGGAGGGTCTTCAAAGTTCAGAAACTTGATTTCTCATGTATGGATGCTATCACGGATTCCATGACTTCTAGTCATTTTATGGAATCAGGGCCCATCATCGCTTCTTTGCATGTAGTCGGTTCATCATTGTCAAAACAATAACGACTTGCTTATTAAATCTTACTATTTGATTCTGACCGACCCACACGGTTCTATAGGAACTCTAATCTCCGAGATCACACCTTTTGTAATCACAAGAGCCATGAGCATTGTGGCCGCCAACGGGACACTTTCCGGCGCTGCGCTACTTAGCACATATAGCTAAGGTTCAACAACCTTATCAAAGTTCTATTGTCCTCCCACTTAACTTTTCACGAAAAATTCCTTCTCAAGAAACTTGACGTTTCAAGTAACAGACTCTTTTGTCCTCGGTGTTATGGAGAAATTCCCAACAAATTCTTTGGGATAACCTACAAAGACGTGTTTATCCGACTTTGGTTGTAAACATTTTACTTATGCATAACATACCAAAATATAAGAAAAGACAATTCGGGTTTTATCCCAAACCATAACTCATATGGTGTCATTTGAATGGATCACGATGGTGCTCTTTTCAGTGAAAAAGCGGTAGTCTCTAAAGCTTCAATCTTTAAAACATAATGGTAGTTTTGTAAATGACATCCTTGATCTTACCATCTCAAACATGGTTTGATTTCATCTCTCGAATATGCCATACTCCTATGGTTTATCGGGAAACACAAATCATGCAACAATTTCTCAAGTCTTAGGTGTTTTTGCTAAACATGTAACTCAAATATCTTCCTTTATGATCAAATCATAAACTCTTTATTTTCTTGTTACAATGATTTTCCACTTCATCTTGACAGTCTTTGAACAACTTTCAAATGTTTCATACTTCTTCCTTATTGAGTAAGTACAAACATATACTCACTCAAATCTTCGGAAAAAGCATATGAAGTTAGAATCCATCGCCCACGACTACACATAGTGGACTATATACATCAATAGGTACAAATTCCAATCAGTTAGTCGTCCGTTCCTCTTTTGGCCTACGAACGGAGTTTTAATTATCTCCAGGAAAGTATCACAAGCGTCATTTGATCCAAATCAAAGACTCCAATAAATCCATCAACATGGAGTTTCTTCATGTATCCCTTTCAATATAATTTAAACGGTGATGTCACTTCGCAAGTGACCTTTCAATCATTTGTCTTGCGACATTTTAGCAATAGTGTTTATGGATGTGATTTCTCCCACCAGACTTGTAAAAGTTCATCCATCCTTTATGGAATACGGTAATTATTTGAACAACCATTGTTCTCGTAATACCGGAACAAAATAACAAATCTTGAAGGCTAGGTTTGATGTCAACGAAAAACACAATAACACTTTATTTGTTTTCGATGAACATCATCACTTATTCTCTTGCTAGTTACTTAGGCCATTGTAGTTCATGAATTACGTTGTCCTGTATGACATAGCATACCAACCAATTCGGTATCCAATACCGGAGAACCACATTGTTTAACAAGGAAGGAATACAACCATAACATGTATATCTTCTATATGCCTAAGTTGGACATCTCCACTCTTTTCTTTTCTGCCAAATATTTTTATAGATTCTCTTTCAGCAATTTCTTTTCTTTTAAAATAATCTATCAACATCAATAGCGGTGTCATCAACATGACACATGGTACAAAGCGTATATAGTCAACTACTAATACCTTTGGACTTGCACTTTGAGGTGGATCACCATCATCAAATGTTTGGTGTTCTTTTAAAAAATCCATTCTTTAGTAATCTTTTAGTGTAGTAAACATTTTACTTACATCTTCTATTCATCCTTATCATGACAACTTTCATGATCAAGCTGCTATAGCTTATAAAGGTGAATTGTGAGTATAATGTTTCTTTTTCAAAACCTTTTGGAGGATTAGGACGACTAGCGTCTCCAACCTTCACAAATTCTCATCAAATATGAGGACGTATACTCTATCATGTTGTAACCAACACATTGTTTTAGATATCGCAATGCCTTTCACGTATGATGGTTTCTGAAACATTGCTTTCAGCTCTTGGATAAACTTGATATTAAAAACAATCTTTTGAGTATCAAGAATCATGGAGGCAAACATGATACATTAGATACTAACACTGGAATTGTTACTCTTGATTTAATACTATTTATTAAACTTCATGGAGTAAATAGAGTTTGCTGAAAGTTTGCAATAGGACTTATAAACTTTAAATTGACATTTAAAACAATACGATACTAGTTCGTAAAGTAAATATCCAAAATTTCTATAGTTCCACTATCTCAACTATAACTAAGCGTAAGGTGGTGAACGGATGCCAATGACTACAACAAACTATGGAAATTCACTTTGATTGTGTTTATGATAAATTGAGTTCGACTAATCCAAATTATAAATGAACTCCCACTCAAAACAACATCCCTCGAGTTGTTTTAGTGATTACATGAACCAAATCCACTACACCAAGTCTGATCATCACGTGAGATGATGTAGCTTTAAAGGCGAACAATCAACATGTTCATCATATCATCCATATAACTCATGCTTTACCTTTCGGTATTCTATGTTCCGAGACCATGTCTGTACATGCTAGGCTTGTCAAGGTTAACCTTAGTTTCCGCATGTGCAAATCTGGCTTGCACCCGTTGTATGCACACGTAGAGTCTATCACACCCGATCATCACGAGATGCTTCGAAACGACGAGTCTTAGCAACGGTGCCAACTAAGGACGAACACTTTATTACTTGATATTTAGTGAGAGGGATCATCTTATAATGCTACCGTCGCGATCTAAGCAATACAAGATGCATAAAGGATTAACATCACAGGCAATTCATAATATGTGTGATATGATATGGCCCTTTCTTCTTGCGCCTTTGATCTCCATCTCCAAAGCACGAACATGATCTCCATCATCACCAGCATTGCGTCAAGGTCAGTGGCGCCGCTTCATGGTTGTCCATCATCACTAGTAACTATTACAACTACTTGGAATAAAGATATTACAAGATGAATAGACACGCAGGTCTTAACAGAATTAAAAGACAACCATTAGGCTCCTGCCGGTTGCCATATTACAACAAGGATCATTGCATACATCAAATATAATCATAATCACATGATGCCCATATCACATCACAAAACCCCTGCAAAAACAAGTTAGACGCCTCTAATTTTCTTTGCATGTTTTACGTGGTTTGGGGCTTTCGCATAAGACCGATCTTACCTACGAACAAGGACCACAACGTTGATACAAGTGTTGTCAGATGCTCATTGTAAATTGAATCTTAACTATGGTGGGAGAGACAGACACCCACAAAGCCACTTGTGCAAAGCAAGTTGCACGTCAAGTGTGGAGCAAGTCTCATGTGCGATGACATGTAATGTTAGCCCGAGCCGCTTCCTCCCACCATGTCGCAAGATGCAAAGTACACGCTAAGACACCGACAACAAAAGCATCAACGCCCACAAAAACATTGTGTTCTACTCGTGCAACAGATCTACGCATAGATACGGCTCTGATACCACTGATGGGTTCGTAGCATGGAAAACAAAAAAATTCTACCGCAAGAACGAACAAAACCTAGATCTAATCTAGATAAAAGCCAAGATCTAATCTATTAGACATGAGCAACGAGATAGATCGGTACTAACCCTTGTAGACCCGAAAGCATTACGAGATTGGATCTCGTGGTTGATGTAGTCGATCACTTGCCGATCTCACGATCGTGTGGACGATCCTTCCGGCGTCGTGTTCCGGCAGCGCTTCCGCGGTCGGTCAAGTGGACGATCCCGTTCTGGCAGCGCTTCCGCAGTCGGTCACACGTGCGGAGTCGAAGCAGACCTTCCTCTCCTCGTTCCAGCGAGCAGCGGAGGTAGTAGATCTTCTCCACGGAATCCCAACAGCACGACGGCGTGGTGGTGGTGGTGGAGTAGAGAATTCCGCAGGGCTTCGCCTATGCCTGTGCAGAAGAAAGGTGGAGGAGAGAGGCGGCAGAGATTGGGAGTTATGGGAGCGGGGCTAGGAGGGGGCGCCCCTGCCCTTCTATTTAAAGGGGGGAGGCGCGCCTGGGGAGGGGGAGTCCTAGTAGGACTCCCCTCCTATGGCCGGCGGTGGGAAGGGGGGAGGAGTCCTCCTCCGCCACGAATCCGTGTCTTGCCCCACTAGGTTTCCTTTGACCCTTTCTTGGTTTTCAAGCAAACTCCAAGAAATCCTCTAGAACCTTCCAGAACATTCCGAAACCTTCTAGAACCCTCATACAAATACTCCGGAACATTTCCTAACTTAGAAAATGATCCCCAATATATGAATCTTATTCTCTGGACCATTCCGGATCTCCTCGTGATGTCCCGGATCCATTCCGAGACTCCGAACAACATTCGGTCTCCAACGCACATTCCATATCTACTTAAAACAACTTCGAACCTTAAGTGTGTCACCCTACGGTTCGTGAATATGTAGACATGACAGAGACACATCTCCTATCAATAACCATCAGCGGGACCTGGAGATCCATAATGGATCCCACATACTCAACGATGACTTCACGATCGATTGAACCACTTACATACGAAACCAATTCCCTTTGTCACGCGATACTATACTTATCCGAGGTTTGATCGTCAGCATCTCCATACCTAGTTCTACCTCGTTACTGATAAGTACTCTTTACTCGTTCCGTGATATGTCATCCCTTGTGACCCAGTCACATGCTTGCAAGCTAACTAGATGACATTCCACCGAGAGGGCCCAGAGCATATCTATCCGTCATATGGATGGACAAATCCCAATCTTGGTCCATGCGCTTCAACACATACTTTCAGAATACCCAATGACACCTTTATGACCACCCAGTTACGAAGCGGTGTTTGATGTCATCTAAGTACCCATCCGGTGATGGTGATTAACACAACCTCATGGTCGAAGGATTAGGTTACTATGCATTTAAAAGCTTACAGCAATACGAACTTCAATGACTTGATCTTATGCTATGCTTACTATGGGTGTGTGTCCATTACATCATTCTCCTAATGATATAACCTTGTTATTAATCACATCCAATGTCCATGATCAGGAAACCATGATCATCAATTAATCAACAAGCTAGTTCAACAAGAGGCTTACTAGGGACCCTTTTATGTTTACAAAACACACATGTATTAGTGTTTCCTAATAATACAATTATAGCATGGGATGTAAACATTTATCATAAACATAAAGATATAATAATAACCACTTTATTATTGCCTCTTGGGCATATCTCCAACATTTATATAGTGGTGGAACATCATCAAAAATTCAGCTGAAGCTATATCTGACGAGAGGGCAATCGATGCATTCAACGATGGCCTTCACCGAAGAGAATTCATTGAGGAATTAGGGATGGTCAAGCCCAAAACAATCTCGCAATTAATGGACATAGAAAATCGCTAGCCGGATGGCGAAGATGCAGTAAACAACAAGAAAGGACGATCACCTGAAGAAGAACGAGACAAACACAATAATGACAGGAGAAGACACAAAAACTACGGATACGAGAGGCCCAACTAAGTTGTGGCTAGATTTTCAGGAGGGCACAACCGAAGTAACGACGACCGCAGCAGCGGGTACCGTAGTAGCGGGTACCGCAACAATAGAGAAGATGCTAGGGGTAGCCAATCTGCATAGTGGTACCAGCCAAGAGTGTGGGAGCCCCCAATATCCCCGCTGTAGATGTTGGAAGGGCCCCGCAACATACACTTTTACGTCGACTCCGCAGGAAGAAGGCGATCGAACCACCTCATGAAGGACTGCCGCACTTTTTTAAAAATGCAGGAGGTATGTAATGCGAAAGCGACAAAAGTAGCAAACTGAGGATATTTCACCACACCTGGAACCCTAGCTATTGGCGCACCACCACTAGTACAACCTCCAGTAGGTCAGCCACAACCCACAATAAACAGAAGCCGGGAAAATGAGTACACAAGGTTGAAAGGCGCAATGTTAATGATCCAAATGGGCGCCTGTCTAACAAGATTCAGAAGTTGATCACCCGACAAGTCAACATGGCAGTAAAAACGTCGCCAACCACACCCGAATATCTCCACTGGTTAGAGAAAGAAATAACATTCAGCAGAGCAGATCACCCACTTCGGGTCCCACGACCGGGTCAATCAGCTTTGATTGTGGAAGCCCAAATTGGCGTCTTCGACATGAGTAAGGTGTTCATGGACACGAGAAGCGGTATCAACCTAATCTATGCCAAGGCTCTATGAGCAATGAACTACTCTTTGACAAATTTGGTTCCGACAAACACATCCTTCCATGGCATAGTTCCACGTAAAGTTGAAATTCCTTTAGGCAAAATTTATCTTGACGTTCTTTTCAGATCAAGGGAAAATTTCAGGCGAGAAAAACTCAAGTTTGAAGTCATGGATTGGCCATCGCAATACCACGCGGTCCTAGGGCATCCAGCTTTCGCACGATTCATGGTAGTACCGCATTATGTGTATCTGGTAATTAAAATGCCATCACCCAGCGGGATTATAACTGTGAAAAGAAGCTTCACCTAATCTGACAACTGTGATTGGGAGTTCAACAAAATCTCTGAATCTTTCGGGATGGAAGAAGAATTTGAGTAACTACGAATCTCAACGAAAGCAGAACCTTTAACAACAGCACAAGCCAATACTGACCAAGCTTTCGATGCCACAAAAGATACAAAGGAAGTCCAAGTCCACCCTATAGACCCGAAGAAAACGACCTTTGTGTCTTTCAGTCTTGGTCCTGCATAGGAATGCGCGCTCATCGAGTTCCTCCGTGAGCGCTGGGACATTTTTGCATGGTTACCAGCTGGCATGCTAGGAATCCCTAGGGAACTCCCTAAGCATGCACTAAACCTAAACCCCGAAGCCAAACCAGTAAAATAGTCACTCCGATGTTTTGCAGAACCAAACGCGAGGCCATTGGAAAAGAACTCCATTGCATAGTGGATGCTAAATTTATCAAGGAAATAAAGAAAGCAGAGTGGGTCGCTAATCCAGTGTGCATCCCAAAGAAAAACACAAAAGAACTACGCATGTGCATCGACTTCACCATGTTAAACAAACATTTCCCAAAAGATCACTTCCCATTGCCGCGAATCGATCAAATAATTGATGCAACCGCGGGATGCGAACGTCTTTCCTTCTTAGATGCATACTCAGGGTATCATCAAATTCAGATGAAGGAGGAAGATCAAGACAACACAACATTTATAATGCCTTATGGCATATTCTGCTACACAACAATGCCCTTCGGACTTAAAAATGCGGGAGCCACATATCAGCGGATGATGCAAAGCTGCCTAGAAAGCTAGATCAGAACAAATGTTACCACAAAGCAAGGGTCGACCCTTATCAATGATCTTCATGAAACATTCAATAACCTCGACAAATATTGCATCAAGCTTAACCCGACGAAGTGCTCCTTTGGAGTCCTAACGAGGCAACTCCTCGGATACCTGGTATCGGTAAGAGGAATAAAGGCAAATCCCGAGAAAAAACAGGCGATCCTCACAATGAAAAAGCCAAAAAATCTCCACGGCATGCAACAGTTGGCCGGACGAGTCGCGGCGCTCAGTCGATTTATCGCCCGCTTAGGTGAAGAAGCATTATCATTTTACGCCCTTATGAAGAAATCAAACAAATTTGAGTGGACGAAAGAAGCTTAGTGAGCCTTTGAAAACCTAAAGAAAACACTTTCGACATCACTTGTTAGCGTGCCGCCAAGAGAAAAGGAGCCTCTGCTACTGTACATTGCAGTCACTAATCAAGTAGTAAGTATAGTCTTGGTCGTCGAGCGACCCGAAGAAGGAAAAACTCATGGTTTATTTTCTAAGCGAGGTTTCTTCCCATCCAAACAGTGGTATCCGCATTACCAAAAGTTAGCTTATGGAGTCTTCATGACAACACGCAAATTGCGCCACTATTATTCGGAACATTTGATCATAGTAGTCAATGAGGCACCCCTCTCCAATATCCTCAACAATACAGAAGCCACATGACGCATCTCTCTATGGGGCATCGTGTTGTCCCCACGAGATATCATTTATGAGAAGTGCAAGACAATCAAATCCCAGGTTTTACCCGATTTCATTACTGAATGGATAGAACTACAATGCACGGGTCTGCCAGACCTCTCTAGCACATGGATGATGTATTTTGATGGATCCAAAAGGATAGAAGGGGCAGGAGACGGGGTTATACTGGTGTCACCCCAAGGTCATAAAATGCACTACTTACTTCAGATGAGCTTTGCAAACGTGTCGAGCAATGAAGCTGAATACGAAGCCCTATTGCACGACATGCGTATGGCTAAAGCCTACAGTGCAACTCGCTTGCAGATATTTGGTGATTCAAATCTTGTGGAACAACAGACAATGATCAAGTGTGACACCGTTAGCGACAACATGCTTGCTTACCGTGATTTGTATAGTATCATGGAAGCCCAATCCGATGGGTGCGAAGTATCACACATAGGAAGGGCAAGCAACGAGGAAGCCGATAGTTTGGCAAATATCATATCACTATATCTATAGGTACCACTCGGAAACACTCCATCAAATACAAAAGGGTCTCTGAGGTAATAATTCCAAAAGCACGCAACAAGGTCAAGTCACAGAAAGATTCGGGGGTTGTACCAACACCTTAAAGCGTAGCAGAGGACCTTGCTGAAGAGCTAGAACTTGACGAAGTCATGATAATTGAACCTACATGTATGCAGCCATATGTAGCATACATGATGATAGGAGAGCTCCCCGAAGATGTAGTTGAAGCACAACGAATCACACGCTGATCTAAGGCTTTTCAGGATCATTGAAGGAGAGTTGTACAAGAGGAGCATTTCGGGTGTGCTATAGTGAGCGTTACACCCAAAGAAGGTAAAGTCAATCCTGAAGGATATCCATGCAGCCGAGCAATTGCGGCCAAGGCTTTTCGGGAAGGATTTTATTGGCTCACAGAATTACAGGATGCAAAAGATATCATACGAACATGTGAAGCTTGTCAGCGCTTCGCAACGAAGCCCAATGCACCCGCCGTAGAACTTAATCCCATACCACTTGCTTGGCCGTTTGCTCAATGGGGGCTCGATATGGTGGGGAAACTCTACAAATCTTCGCCAGGAGGACACGTTTTTGCTCGTAGCAGTCGACAAATTTACAAAGTGGAGTAAAGCAATGCCTGTCACCAGTCAAGATGGAACTTCGGCTATGAATTTCATCAAATCAATAGTGTTCTGATTTGGGGTGCCCGATAGCATCATCACCGAATATGGAACTAACTTCACCTCTAGAGAGTTTAAGGAATACTACAAGGAGATGGGTATAGAAGTAAACTACACTTTAGTTTCCCACCCACAGACTAACGGGCAGGTAGAAAAGGCAAACGGACTCATCACCAATGGTATGAAGAAAAGATTGATGGCACCACTTGACAGAGCAAAGGGAGCATGGGTAAATGAGTTCCCTCCGTCCTATGGAGCTTATGCACTACCCCAAATAATACAACTCAAGAAACACCTTTCTTTTTGGTCCACGGCACGAAGGCCATCCTTCTAGTTGAAGTAACTTGTAAATCTCCAAGGGTCACTGAGTATAACGAAGAAGCGTCCAAGGAAGCACTCAAATATGACATCGATGCACTTGACGAAGTGCGAGATATCGCTCTACAAAGAGCAACAATATACCAAAAGAACTTACGCAACTATCATAGTCGTCGACTGCATCCCAGGTCCTTCATGGTAGGAGATCTGGTTCTTTACCTCAAACAAGATGGACATCGAAAACTAGAGTCACCATGGAAAGGGACTTATATTGTCACAGAAGTAATACATGGAGGAGTGTATAGGCTTCAATACAAGAAAACAGGGGTCAAGTACTCCAATCCATGGAACATTGCGCAACTACGACGTTTTTATGCTTAGATTTTTATTTTTCACAATTTATATTAAATAAGGCCAACGGCCAGGCAACTACATCAATATATGTACTTTTGTCCTTATTACTCAGTTATAGCATGAAGGAAGCATATATAATGGAAGATAGTGGACTCAAAATTTCAAGCCTATGTCCCGATGCAAGCATCCGAACATAGCCTCGGGGGCTACTACCATTGGGAGCGTTGTCGCGCATCGATAGAAAAACAAAGATCCATAGATACGGTCAAGCATGACCCGACGAAATATTATCGTCGTGTGAAAAGCACACCCGATAAAAAAATACACAAACACAAAACCTCCAACAGAGTTTACAAAGTATGAACGTATGAGTATTACACCATTGTATCCTTAAATGGTTCCTCCCATCGGGAGCGTTTATATACTTCAACCGAGAAAATAAAAAGCTGCTAAATTCAGCAATCCAATAGCCAAACAAGGCAGTCGATAAAATCTCAAAAAATAATCTCGGACCGCGCCCGACGTGATAATAAGTTTGAATGTCGTGGACATGACATGAAGGTAAGACCCCAAGATTTATCCTATGTATCCTGATAACCGCACATGAACGCGCTCTGCTAGTAAAATTTTCGTATCAACGATACGATGAAAAATCTCGATGGACGCGTTGGGTACCCAAAATAATAGAACTGAAATGCAGCAATTGATAAGTCCTCAATAGCCCAAACTGGATTACACCAACAAACTCCAAGTTCAAGCCTGGGGGCTTGAATTTGATGTAGGTTCATAGTGTTTTTGCCCTAGAGCAATTAACTGATTCCCGATTTGTCGGATGCATCAAGCCTATTGTACCAAATCCCTACAATGATTAAAGCATTTTTTTTTCTAAAATTATCATTAAGACTCAACCCGAATCAGTGATTCAGATAGAGTCTCGGGGGCTACTGACATAGGTATGATTACCCGGGTTATTGTTATTTGTTACCCTAGGCTTACAACCTGCAAGTCCGAGGAAGGAACTAGGGAAGGCCCAAGAAGCATCCGACGGAAGACGTATCTTGCTAGACAAGGAAATAGAAAGAACCAACATCGTATTAGTGTTGTAATCATAACTTCTAACCTATCCGTATACGGCCTCGGGACCTAGCCTATTATATAAAGGTTGGGAGGAGCCAACGGAGAGGCACCGAAAAAAGCCTTGAGTGATCTGTAATCAATTTGTTCTTAATTAGCCGACTTTGACTCCCTTGTTTGTCCGATCAGCCAATGAAATCCCCAACATTCTCTTTTCCATGAAACCCTAACTCCATCACTGTGGACATTGCCAAGGTTAACACTCGTCACTTGTTGTCACCATTGTCGTACTCATCGGCTTCGCCTTCTTCATCTCCCTTGTCATCGTCATCATTAGTCTCGCTAGAGCAATCGTCGGAGTAGACCTCACCACTTCTCCCTTAAACTTCGCTACCACTACCAACCATCTGTTCCAGTCATGAGGATGCTTTGGAGCCAAGGGAGTTTCCCTTGGGACATGATGGTGGTGATAAGGATGCTTTGGAGCCGATGGAGTTTCCCTTGGGGACACTATATCGTGCTTAGGGACATCCTATTGTGCTTGCCTTGTAAGGCGTCTTCTTTGGGTGTCGCTTGCTAGGGGTGGCAAGCTTTTATCCCACCATACTCTAGGTTCACAATACATTTGGTATCGTTCTCCCGCCCAAAGGATATAGATTCGTGCGGCCATGATTGCGGTGACCCATCACACCATGATACATTGCTAACGTATCCATAATTTTTGATGTTCCATGCTTGGTTTTTATCTACTTTCTTATGTTTTATCCACACTTTGGAGTAGTTTTTATACACTTTCTTGGACTAACCTATTAATAAGATGCCATAGTGCCAGCTACCTATTTTCTGTTGTTTTTGGTTCCAAGAAAGTCGGAAAATGAATATTCTCGGAATTGGACGGGACAAAAGCCGAAGTCAGTTTTTCACCGAGGGGGACACGGAGCCAGAATACGAGACGGAGAGGGGCCAGAGGGCCGCCACACCACCTGGTCGCGTGGCTAGGCCTGACCCGCGCCAGGGGGTGGTGTGGCCGCCTAGGGCACCCCCTCGGCCTTCCCTTTTGCCTATAAGATGCCTCCGATACATAAATCCTAAGAACCTGATCAAAAATCCACGAAAGAGTCTATAGCCGCCGTCATCTCCATCCCTAGATCGGGAGGGATCTGAAGCTCTTCCCAGCACCCTGCCGGAGGGGAGAATTCACCCTGGAGGCCTTCTTCATCACCATGCAAGCCTCCAGTGTGATGCGTGAGTAGTTCATCCTTGGACTACAGGTCCATGTAGTAGCTAAATGGATGGTTCTTCTCCTTTGTGCTACCATGTTTAGATCTTTTGAGCTCTGTTCATGATCAAGATCATCTATTTGTAATCCTACATGTTTTGTTTGCGGGGATGCGACGGATATTGAGATGCTATTTTAGATTGATTATTGATTCTATCATGTCTTTGTTATTTGTGATCTTGCATGCTCTCCGTTGTTAGTAGATATCTTGGCCGAGTAGATGCTAGCAACTCCAAGAGGGAGTATTTATGCTTGATAGTGGGTTCATGCCTCTAGTAATCTGGGGAAGTGACAGAAATCTCTAAGGTACTAGATGTGTTGTTGCTACTAGGGAGAAAACATCAATCCTTTGTTCATAGAACAATCGTATTATTTACTTTACACGCAATGCGTAATGCAATTATATGTTGCTTGCAACTTAATACTGGAGGGGGTCGGATGATAACCTGAAGGTGGATTATTAGTCATAGATGCAGTTGGATTACGGTCTATGTATAATGTTGTAATGCCCAATCAAATCTCATAGGAGTCAAGATGATTAGTATATGCATGATTGCTTTCTCGATGTTTGTCAATTGCCCCACTGTAATTTGTTCACCCAACATGTCATCTATCTTAAGGAGAGCCACCACTAGTGAACAATGGACCCCGATCCTTTCTTTTACCATCAATCTACAACTGTTTACTGCTTTCTGTTTACTTTCTGCAAGCTATTACTTTCTTCCACACAATACGTTTAATCCTTTGTTTTCAGCAAAACCGATGAGATTGACAACCGCACTGTAAGTTGGGGGCAAAGTTCTGTGGTTGTGTTGTGCAGGATTCCAAGTTGGCAACAACACCTTGGAGGTGCTTCCTTGCTCCTACTGGTTCGATAACCTTGGTTTCATAACTGAGGGAAACTTACTGCTGTGCTCATCATACCTTCCTCTTGGGGTTCCCCAACGAGATCGACATAATTCTCGATCCAGCACACCACTACAAATTGTAATGCGCAAGTCGTTGATATAATATTCACGAATTACCATTTCACAAATATCACACCCCTTAGAGTGGTACAACAAAAACATCGTGGGTCCACAACTTTTACATGTTCATAATATTTAAACAAAATCGTACAAAGGTTTCAAAATCCTCATCGGTCCATTGAGGACTTCTTTGAAGGTTGAAGTTGAAAATAACTAATTTGAGTAGCAACGGCATCACTAGATGAAATGCCACTAGAGCTCAACAACTTATTCTAGGTAGTTCTATGTTGGTCGACTCATCTATTCCATCCTAATGACTATTCTTCTATGTCCATGTCTTCTGGTTCTGCTCCATATTCAATACCATAGTCTACTCTTTCAATGCCTCCAAAAATATTCGGATCCTCGTAATAGACCACTCCATCATCACTGCTTATACTATTCTCCTCTATCTCGATATTCTCATAATCCATCATGAGGTTCTTCCCACCGAAGTTACTATTGCCGCAGTGATCATGTTTGAAGTTGGACAGGCCATTGTTGGTGTTGGCAACGAGCTCGCTGTCATCGCCCTTGTGCTTCCCACCATTGTGGTGGTTGTCGGAGTGGCTTTGGCCTCTCCCGTCCCATCAGTCCTTCATGTTGTCCCTCTCCTCGTCGAGGGTCTTGTCCGATTTAGAGTAGCGACCGACAAGCTCCATGAGCTCGGTGATGCTGTCGATTTACTTCTTTGATCGCATGAGCTTGATGAAAAGGGGCTCAAACCTGTAGTTCTCCCTAAATATCGGGATCGATGCATCTAGGCTGATCCTTGAAGAGGAGTTCCACCGGTCGGCCCACCTCTACAGCCATCAGCGAGACGGCTCGACTCACTGTCTTGTTGTACATATCGCTTGAGGACCTCGATCGTAGTGGGTCGCATACAAGTGCCTTCAAAGTTTTTAATGAAAGCGGCCTTCATCTCTTCCTAGAAGTTGATGTTGTTGTTGTGGAGGTTGTTGAGCCATCGGCGAGTTGACCCTTCCAGCATGAGGGGGGGTCTCCACGGGGTCCCTTGAAGGGTCCGAGATAACGCTTGTTGTGGACAAGTTACTCGAAGAACTTTGGCCTGAGTCGGTTGAAAGCGCTAACTTGGGCGTCGACGCTATTGTTGTTGATGATGTTGCGGGCATCGCTTGTGACCCCGGCTCGGTCCTGCTGGTTAGCGACGATGTGCGTGAAGGCATCGACTGGGAGGCTGCCCATGGTCATCCTATTCATCAGTCTTCCATGCTTGCTGGATAAGGCCGACTCGTCTCTCTAAGGCAGAGGGGGTGGTGGAGGGCAGTTGTGCAGGTTTAGCTAAGCGCGCCGCATGAAGAATGCCGCGCAAGTTTGCGATGTTCGGTAGTAGAGCCTCCCCTTGTTCTCCACGCCTTTGAGTTGTTGCTCAAGCGCCTTTCTGACTAGGGCAAAATCATGGCTTACGGTGACTTGCTGATTGCCGCCCGGGATGATGCCTTGGAATAGACTAGCCGCGATGGACATATTCTCCGCGAGACTCCCGTATAAAGGGAGGCCCTCGGTGCCCGGGTGGTGTGTCCCCACAGGCGCGACCGAGGTTGTCCGATGACGAGTGGTTGCGATTGTCCTGCGTTGCCCATCGGCCTGCTGCCTCCAGCCGCCGAGTTGCGGCAGTATTCTATTTCCACGGTGTGGTCGGGTCCTCCTAGTCGAAGGCTGCGAATATGTTGCCACCACGATAGTTTGGGTCCTCGTGGGCAACACATTAGAGAATGAGATTGATGCCCCTTTGATTCAATCTAGTCCATGAGATTGTTGCCCCTTTAATTCAAGGGCTCTTGGGAACCTCTGTAACCTTCCTAGGCCTTTCATGTTTTCCCATGAGCCCATAGAGTCGTGTCTTGTCCGAATCCATCAAGTATGAAAATAGTTCGAGTCAATCACATCACAAACTTTTGGACTCCTGAAAATACTTCTGCTCTCTTAAGTAAAACAAGCGCCACAATCGTATACAAACTCCGTTTTGGACATAATGTATACTAAATTAAAATCCCAGGAATTCCCCACAATTTTGAATGTTATGTTTGTCCATCTCGCGTCATCTTCCGATCCAAAAATGGTGATCTCAGAAACAGTCTTGCAGGGATAGATTTCTAGAAACTCCGAATTTCATCATGATGAGAGATCTCTTTTCATATTTGTGCATTTCCTACACAATAAAGTGTAAAAAAGTGCACTTTTTAACTCTTAGTAGTTTAGTCTCAATAAATATAATAACGATGCTAACTATTAAGGATTTTAATATAATAAACTATAAAGTTTATGTATGCATTTTACATGCATCAGCATTCTCAAGTTTAACGTATGCTCGTCCTCTTATAAAGTTGATAACTAACGCGGGCTTAGAAGTTTATTGTCAATACACACAAGATATAGAAAACATGATCATTGCTACTAAAAAGAGTTTATTGACAAGTAAGTGACATCAAATAATCATCATATGAAGTAAAAGAAAACATAAATTTCAAGTATGCATAGGAATAAAATAATCTTGCACAATACTAAATGGACAAGTACTATGGATAATTAAGTAAACTTGTATGCAAGAGATGTATGATTCATAAGCAAGCTTAGTCATTGAGAATTGTTTCTATCTTTTGGTCTTAGAATATATTTCCTTTCTTTTAAGAAACTTTGTTTATTGACTCAGAAAGAAGTACAAAGTCCCTTCATAGAGGGAGGCGGTGATTAGCACATATGCAATCATTTAGCTTCTAAATCTCATTACTTAAGGGCATGCTTTATAATAGTTTACCGCGGTAAAGAACAATCAAAATCTTTCATCCTAACATTGTTAGTTCTTAAGAGTGATCCCCATATTTAGGCCTCCTCCCCACTTAGGCTCGAAGACGTCTGAAGGAGGAGTTTGCCATTTTTTACTTGTTCATTGGTTTGGGACTGGACACCCCTTTGCCAACCTCTTGCAAATTTAAGATAAACACATTATGCATATTCATCATTTTCGGTATGAGGGAAAACTCATTTAGCATGAAAGATCATGACTCAACTTCACCACTTCCCTATGTAAGCATATACAAAAACACTAAAATTTGGAATTAAAATAAATAACACATGGGGAATTTATTTGGAATGGCAATGAAAGCCATATATAGGGTGGACATTACTTAGGGAGTGATAATTCAAGCTACACAAAAGTCTTAATCAAACGTGCTACATAAACAAACAAAATTTGTATAGATGAAAAATAGAAGTAATCATATTAGGTACTTCCTTCGGTCCATAATAAGTGTCGTCACTAAATCGGTGACCGCTTATTAGGTATCTGATGGGGGTACTTTTTAGGGAAGTCAAGTTAGGTAAGTTGGACCTTGATACCTGAACTGGTCACTTACTGGGCTGGAAGCAAAAGCAAACTGGGCCAGTTCATGGGCTCCAAAATATCCAGAAGCAGGTGCTATTTATCGGCCGTTTCATGTGCTCGAAGTTTTTGCATTTCAACGAATCCGCACCCAAGAAGAGCGGTCACATTCTCACACTTATCGTCCACAAGACTAATAAAAAGCACTTGCTTTAAAAAAAAGACTAATTAAGAACACCCTACTTGTCCACTCCAAACATGTTTGACAAAGACTCGTTTGTAGTTTTCTGCTCACGGTGCATTCGCAGAACGTACTTGCTGCACTCGTCGTGGATATATACGCGAGAGAATTCCTTATTTGACCCCACTTTACACTGTAAATTTTTTAGTTCCTTATTTGACCACTTGCGTAACTTTTTTGTCCTATATGACACTCTAGTGTATTTTGAGAGCTCCGAGCAAAAAAAAAGTGTATTTTGAGAGCTACCAGAGTTAACTGGGGACATACAAAGAGGGTTTTTTTGCCCCTGGTGCATAATGTGACAAAATTTAAAAATTATTGTGTGATGGAACCAATTATAATTCAAAGCATATGCTGTTTACGTGTGATGTAACCGATTACTTGAGACTTGCCCATGCATGTTCAATCATTTGCGACTACTTGACATGAAGAGAATACTCGGAGAAATGTCGAGAATACTTTTCATTCATCCATGGACATGTTTTTTGTATTTTGACGTGTGTAGTGCACCTTAATTCTATCCAAAAAAAACACAGATTGAAATTAATCCCACAACTCACGCGCACAGGAACCGCACATCCCAGCCGCGCTGCCTAGACCCAACGTTGCCACACGTCATCGCCGACCGCGCTCAATTCAGGTCCCAGCTGCTCTGTGACTCTGTCCAACCTAGCTCCGTCACGCCGCCGTCACCGGCCACGCCCAACCATCGTGGGTCCGCCCCATCGTCGCCGGCAGCCATGGCCGTCCCTGCTGATCAGCCCTAGCTTTGTCACGCCGCCATCGCAGGTTCATCCCATCCTCGCCGGCAGCCACGGTCGTCCGCCCTCCACTTGCAGCAAAGCATGCATCCCGATGCCATCCCCGCCCTCCACGGTGCCATCCGCGCCATGCCCGCCCTCAGCAGCCTCAACTTGGCCGCCCTCCAAGGTGCCTGGTTCTCCGCCTGCCGCCGCGCTTGGTGTGCCACCCACAGAAGGGGCCACTTGGTCCATGGCGCCTCGGCTCGTGCCGCCGCCACGCCGCCGCTAGCGGCGTCCCCATCTTGACCCCCTCGGAGGCGCCTCCACCTGTCGCCGCGCCATGCCCATCCGCCACCGCTCCATGCCCGTCCTCGGTGTCCCAACCTTTGCCACCCTCTGCGGCGCCTCTACCAGTCGCTGCCACGACGAGGAAGAAGGCCACCAGCACCTCACCACCGCCGCTAGGGTTCGGGTGGTTGGGACAGAGATGGGGACGGGGTCGCTCTCGAGATGGTTCGGTCTGATACTCTGATCCCGTCGTGCGTGTTAGATAGGTACGATTCAAACGACTGAACCAGGAGCATTAGGGTCCGGCCGGAAAAATTAACGGAATTTTTTAATGGAACTACGGTAGTGTCGTAGAAGGCAAAGGATTTTTCAACTGGTCACAAAAGCAAGTGAAAAGTTTTCGGTGTCAAATAAGGAAACTATTGGAAAGCATGTCAAATAAGGAATTTTCTCTATAGTCGCGGTGTAGAAAAAACTCTCTAGAGAACATAGGCTGTCTCCTCCCGTGAGAAAAACGAGGCGTCTGTGACCATGATCTGCTTCATCCTCGCCGTCTGTGACCGAGCATTGACGGGTGTCGTGATATGAACAATAACATTAAAGAGGGTAACAACTAGAGAATCAATGCCCACATATTCCTATGTGTTCTATCCGTACGACATATCTACCCATAAACCTGGCTCTGATACCACTGTAGGGTTCCGTAGAAGAAAACAAATTTTTTCTATCTACTCGAACACTAATACCAGGATCTATACTATGTAGACATAAGTAACGGAGAAGGGATACGGTATTCATACCTTTGAAGACCGAGGCACGCCTTACGCAGGAAGGCGTATATTGATGAAGACGAGCAGCACCCCAAGTGTGGTGCCTCCGAAATTCGTCACACGTCCGGTGTAGGAGACGTCAACAGGACTCCGATCCAGCCGAGCAGCGGAAGAGGTAGATGCCGGATTGCAGATCACACGACGGTGATGTGAAGGTGGAGAACTCACCCACGAGGTCCTCCCCAATATTACGGAGAAGTCCTCAATGGACGAGAGAGAGAATAAGAGGGAATGGGATAATTCCAAAGGGGGAGGGGAGACCCCTATATATAGTGGGAAGGGGCGCACCACCCAGGGGCCAGGCGGTGTGGGACTAAACCCCACACCCGCCGGCCACCTAGGGGCAGCCATCGGCCCCAGGTAGGCCACATTGGGGCGACCCACCAAGCCTAGGCCGGCTGGCCCCACTCCCTAGGCGCCATGCCCTATTGGGCCTCCCTTTGGGTGAGGCCCATTAGCATTAAGATGCCTTTAATAATAAAATAAAATATATATTTAATATTAATTCTCTAATTAATATTTAAATACACATATTATATTATTCCTTTACTCTGGAACACCTTCCGGACCCCTTCCGATCTCCATCGGATGTTACCCGGAACTATTCCGGTTTCTCTTTCTCTATTTCTCCTACAATACCTCATCTACCCTAAGCGTCCCTACCCTTAAGCGTGATATCCTTCGGTTCAGAAACACTCCGGACATGATTGAGACTACTCTCACATCAATGATCAATAGAGGGACCTAGATGTCCGTGCGACCTCCGTGCGTTTCACGAATATAATCGCTCGAACCGTGAGATAGTCGTTTCCCGTTCCCTTTGTCATTCGATACCTAATTCATCCGAGACTTGATCTTCGGCATCTCCATACCTTAGTTCGATCTCGTTACTGATGAACTTGTTTTCTCGTTCTCATGTCATTGCATTCTGTGATCGAGTCACATGCTTGCAAGCTTTATTAATGCAACGTCACCGAGATGGCCACATGTATCTGTCCGTTACATGGACTAGACAAATCCTGGTCTTGATATGTACTCCTCTACGCATCCCTTCTGAAAACCTGAGTGGCACCTTTTTGATCACCCTGTTACGAGATGACTCTTGATAACCATCTAAGCTTCTTCCGGAATGGTGAATTGTATTACCTCACAATCAAAGGATCAGGTTGCGAGGTTCTTTGTGTTTTATCATCAATGGTGAACTTTGTAACTAGATCTCATTCAAGATATAACAGTCAGATGTTTGTCTATTATGTTATTCAACTAATAACATGACCTCATTGTCAATTGGCATAAATGCCCATGATCTTCAAACCCAGACCATCCTAATGACCAATGAACTAGTTCGCTAGAGGTAACTAGAGACACGGTTTGTTTACATACTACACGTGTATTAACGTTTCGCATTAACACAATTATAGCACAATATGAAACGTATTATGAACATATAGGAGATATATCAAATAATACACTTTATTATTTGTCTCTAGGGCATAACTCCTTCAGTCTCCCACTTACACTAGAGTATATACAAAACTAGTTTACAATAGGCAGGAACCTAACACCAATAGAATCTCGGTGATGTTCGTGCTTTTCCTGATGGGAAGCTTTAGTCAAAGCATCTGCCACATTCAGTTTCGTATCTACTTTGCAAATCTTGACTTCACCTTCGTCAATGTTCTGTCGGATGACGTGAAATCTAAGCTTGATGTGTTTGGCTATGGAATGAGTTCTTGGTTCCCTTGCGTTTGTAATAGCTCTCGTGTTATCACAATAGATTGTCATGGGGTCTTGTGCATTGGGAAAAACTCCTAGTTCGATGACGAAATTCCTTAGCCAAACAGCTTCATTTGCTGCATCGGCCGCAGCAATGTATTCAGACTCCATTGAAGATTGCGTCACCATCGGGTGCTTCTTACTCTTCCAGCTTACCGCCCCACCATTCACTAGGAACACAAATCATGTTTGATACTTCGAGTCATCATGATCTGAGTTCCATATCGCGCCCACGTTACCCGTTACGTTCAGAGCTTCATCATTTCCTCCATAGATTAGGAACATATCCTTGGTTCTTCTCATATACTTTAGGATATTCTTTACAACTGTCTAGTGATCCGGTCCTAGATTACTTTGGTATCGGCTCGTCAAAACTAAGAGCCAATGCCACATCATGTCGTGTACTTAACATTGCATACATGATAGACCCTATGGCTGAAGCATAGGGGATGTAAGACATCTTCTCTCCATCATCGTCCGTTACAGGACATTGAGTCATACTCATTTTGCAATTCTTCATCATAGGCGTAAAACCCCTTTTGGTGTTTTCCATTTTGAACCTCTTCAAAATCTTTTCGATGTAAGTACTCTGACTCAATGCAATTAGATGCCTTGATCTATCTCTATAGATCTTGATACCTAATATGTATGCAGCTTCACCTAGATCCTTCATGGAAAATTGGTTACTCAAATATGCTTTCACGCTTTTCATAAGATCCACATCGTTTCCCATGAGTAATATGTCATCCACATATACTACTAAGAAAACAACTGAGCTCCCACTCGCTTTCTTGTAAACACAGAACTCTTGTTGATTTTGGACAAATCCAAAACTCTTGATCACTTGATCAAAACGTTGGTTCCAGCTCCGAGATATTTGCTTCAATCCATAAATGGACCGTTGAAGCTTGCATACCTTTCCAACATCCTTAGAATTAACAAAACCTTCTGGTTGCATCATATACAACTCTTCATCAATGTGATCATTGAGGAATGCGGTCTTGACATCCATCTGCCAAATTTCATAGTCGAAATGTGTAGCAATTGCTATTAAAATCCTGACAGCCTTAAGCATCACTACGGGAGAGTAAGTCTCGTCGTAGTCAACTCCTTGAATTTGTCGAAACCCCTTTGTGACAAGTCGAGCTTTGTGAATGGTCACATTACCATTCGCATTTATCTTTTTCTTAAAGATCCATTTATTTTCCACGGCCTTGCGGCCTTCTGGAAGATCCACCAAGGTCCAAACTTGGTTCTCATGTATGGATCCTATTTCGGATTTCATAGCTTCTAGCCATTTCTCGGAGTCAACACTATCCATAGCTTCTTTGTAGTTTGCAGGTTGTTCCTGTTCATCTAGGATGACAAACATTACAAGGATACTATACCAATCAGGAGTGGCACGGACTCTTGTAGACCTGCGAACCTCAGGAGTCTCGACGTCGCTTTTTTGATCATCATCAATGGGCTCCTCCTCCATGTTAGAGAGCGGTTTCAGAACAGTTTCCGTTGCGCTACTCGGAATTTGGAGAGAAGGGTCAACAATTTCATCTAACTCAATCTTCCTTCCACTCACTCCCTTTGCAAGAAACTCTTTCTCGAGAAAGGTGCCGGTTTTCGCGACAAGCGTCTTGCCTTCGGCTTGATTATAGAAGGTGTACCTAATGGTTTCCCTTAGATATCCTATTTTTCCGATTTGGGTTCGAGTTTGTCAGGCTGCAGTTTCTTAACGTACGCCTCACAACCCCAAACTTTCAGAAATGAAAACTTCGGCTTCTGCCCATACCATATCTCATATGGGGTTGTCTCCATGGATTTGGATGGTGCTCGGTTTAAAATAAAAGCGGTGGTTTCTAACGCGTATCTCCCAAAAGACATAGACAAATCAGTTAAAGACATCATGGACCGCACACTATCCAATAGGGTTCGGTTACGATGTTCCGACACACCATTACGTTGTGGCGTTCTGGCTGGCGTAAGCTGTGGGATGATCCCACATTCCTTTAAGTGCATGTTAAACTCATAATTCAAATACTCGCCTCCTCGATCCGATCGAAGGTGCTTGATTTTCTTGTTAAGTTGATTCTCTATCTCTTTCTGAAATTCCTTGAACTTTTCAAAGGTTTCAGACTTGTGCTTCATTAAGTAGATATATCCATATCTGCTTAAGTCGTCAGTAAAGGTAACAAAGTAACGATAACCATTGCGCGTTGAGATGCTCATTGGTCCACATACATCCGTATGTATGATTCCAAGTAGGTCTACAGCTCTCTCCACTATTCCGGAGAATGGTGTCCTAGTCATCTTGCCCATGAGGCACGGCTCACATGTATCAAGGGATTCGAAATCCAATGATCTAAGAAGCTCTTCTGAATGAAGCTTCTTCATGCACTTTACGCCAATGTGACCAAGACGACAATGCCACATGAACATGGAATTATCATCACTATGCTTACAACGTTTAGCATCAACACTATGGATGTGTGTATTACAATCAAGATCAAGTAAGAATAAACTATCACACACATGAGCATGAATATAGAAAACATCATTCATATAAATTGAACAACCATTTGTTCCTGATTTAAACGAATAACGATCTTGCAACAAGCAAGACCCACTCACAATATTCATACTCAATGCGGGTACATAATAGCATTTATTCAAAACCAATAATAATCCTGACGGTAGACGGAGATGCAGGGCGCCGACGGCCATCACTTCGACTCTCGAACCATTGCCGACGCACATCGTCACCTCGTCCTTCCTCAGGCGCCTCCTACTCTGCATATCCTGCTGAGAGTTACAAATGTGAGCAACAGATCCGGTATCAAATACCCAGGTGTTACTCCTAGTGCTTGTAAGAACACATAAATAACATGTATATCATATATACCTTTGTCCATGGCGGCTATTTTGCCAGCTCGCTTGTCTTCAAGGTACTTGGGGCAGTTGCGTTTCCAGTGCCCATCCCCTTTCCAGTAGAAGCACGAAGTGCCGGGCTTAGAGCTAGGCTTGGCAGTCTTTGAGGTGCTGGGAACAAACTTGCCATCCCTCTTAGACTTCTTGCCCTTGCCTTTCCACTTTTGCCCTGGCTTCTTGAAGTTGGTGGTCTTGTTTACCATCAACACCGTATGCTCCTTCTTGATTTCAACCTCAGCAGTTTTGAGCATGGCGAACACCTCATCAAGGGTCTTAGTCATCCCTTGCATGTTGTAGTTCATCACAAAACTCTTATAGCTAGGGGAAGCGAGTGCAACACCCTATCAATCGCGAGCTTCTCCGGGATTTTGCAATCCAGGGCGTTCAAGCGCTTAATGTAGCTAGACATTTTGACCACGTGCTCACTAATACTGCTATGCTCTTCCATTGTAGCAGAGAAGAAGAGCTCGGAAGCATCATACCTCTCTACACGGGCCTGTGGAGCAAAGACGGCCTTGACATCCTCAATGATCTCAAAAGCATTCATCTTCTCAAAACGTTTTTGAAGCTCCGGCTCCATGGAATAGAGCATTCCACTCTAGATGAGGGATAAATCGTCCGCCTTGGACTGCCAGACATTCTTTTCGTCCTGGGAGGCGGAATCTGCAGGCTTAGCCGGAAGCTCAGCCTCGATGACATAAGTCAACTTGTAGGGGACTAGGAGGATCCTAAGATTGCGGAACCATGCGGTGAAGTTGGTGTTGGGTCCGCAGCATAGAAAACAATTTTTTTTCCTACGATGAGAACTATACGCTAAGATATATCTACTAGATACAATGCAACGGGTGGATATACATCCATAGAGAACTTACCCTCGAAGACAACAGAGTTTTGTTAACGAGTTAGAACTCATGGATGATGTAGTCGTACACTTGCCGATGTCAAGATCGTGTGGAAGTCCTAGTGCCACAAATCAGCAACGCATCCGTCCTAGCACACACGTTCAAGCCACCGAACAACCTCCACCTCCTCGCTCCAGCGAATCAGCGGAAGCAGCAACTCCTTCCAGACACAAGGCCACCGGGAACATGTATCTCGCTAATCCGAGACCATGGGGGAATAATTCTAGAGGGGGAGAGAGATCCTTCACGAGGAGGTGTGAGGAAGAAGGAGTGAGAGGGGGGCCTTTTATAGGAGGAGGGGGTACCCCCCTCCATGGCCGGCGCCTCATAGAGGTGACCCCTCACCTCCCCCATTCATGTGGTGGTAACTCCCTCCACATTAAAATGCCCCTTCACATTCTCTTTTAAAGTCTCTACTTTAAATGCATTAAATTTCTCCAAATTTAATGCTCTCTCATTTAATAAAACTCTTTTATTAAATTTATTCAGAATTTTGTTAATTACTTTAATTAACAAACATTCACATAAAACCCTGCAACATTTCAATATTACATAGAGAACCAATTTCTGCAATTTCACCCGAAACAGTTGTGCGCTTTGCAGTTCTTTCGTCTAAAACATATGTGCTCCAAAATGGTGTTCGGCAACCCTTAAGTGTGTAACCCTATGGTTTGCAAATAATGCAGACATGATTGAGACCCCTCTCAAATCAATAATCAGAAGCGGGACCCGGAGATCCATACTGACTCCTGCACATTCAACGATGACTTCTGTGATCGTGAGAACCTTTAACGCTAGTAACTTAATCTCTTTGTATCATGATGTAATACATGTCCGAGATTCGATCATCGGTATCTAAATACCTAGTTTGATCTCGTTACCGACATGCACCCTTTTCTCGTTCCCGTGATATAACATTCTAGTGATCACATCACTTGCTTGCAAGCTATCTTAATGTGATATCACCGAGAGGGCCCAGAGTATATCTATCCGTCATCGGGATTGAAAAATTCCACTCTTGATCCATGAGCCTCAACATAACACCTTCGTAGTACTGAACCCACCTTTATAGTCACCCTGTTACGGTGTGACATTTGATGTTATCAAGATACTCTTTTGGTGTTAGCAATTAACATGATCTCATGGTCTAAGGACTAAGATTACTTCGTATGATGTTATAGAAATATAAACATAATGACTTTGATCGTAATGCTATACTTCGGATGAATGTTCATCACATCATTTCACAAATGCCGTGACCTTGTTATTAACAACATCCAATGTCCATGATTAGGAAACTTTGATCATCTTGTTAATCAACAAGCTAGTCTATAAGAGAGGCATAACTAGGAACCTTTTTGTTTATTAAACACACATGTATTGACGTTTTCTATCAATACAATTATAGCATGCAAAATAAACATCTATCATATACTTGGAGTATGTATAATAACAACTTTATTATTGCCTCTCAGGGCATATTTCCTTCAGTTGGTTCCATCAGTTTTCAGCTTGTCCTTCTCGAGGAAAGTGCTATGGTTGAAGGTGGGTGGGCGAGACATCTACAATGGATTTGCAAAGTGTTTAGACCATGTTCATAATAATGAGTTCAAGTTTTAATCATGTATTTTAATTTAAAACAAAAGAACTCCCACTCAAACGAACATCCCTCTACTCGTTTAGTGATCACATGATCCCTATCCCCTACACCTCCCCCGATCATCACGGCCATCAGTGCAGTATCAAAGGTGGACATTCCCTAATGTCGATCACATCAACTATGTGATTCATGCTCGACCTTTCGGTCTCCTGTATTCCGAGGCCATGTCTGTACATGCTAGGCTCGTCAGTTCCAACTCGTGTGTATTCGTAGTGCAACATGGCTTGCACCCACTGTATGCGAACGTAGATATGTCTGACCCCCAATCATCACGGCCGGCCTCATACCAAAGAACTTTCTTGGTGGTGCACACACATGGGGAATACGATAACTAGAATACTGTGAGGGTTTATCTTATCACGCTACCGTCGAATATAAGTATATCAGCATGATATGTAATACTTCAAAAGCAAAGTGTTATGACATGGTTACAACATTATGATCATTATCAATATCTTCAATAAAAGTTTCATAAACTTGTCATTGCCATGTTATAATACTTGACCCTATGCAATAATAAAGATAGACACTTCTAAATTATCTATTGCATGTTTTACTTGGCTTTAAGGGCTTTCGCAGTAGAACCCCTTCCCACCTACGAACATCGAGCCACAACATGGATTCAATGATTGTGGTTCTTCTTCCCTTTTCAGGGCCCTCCAATGTCAATACCATATCAACTACTATAGAGAGACAGACACCCCCTAAGCCACTTTGATTCGTGGACCAGTCTCGTGAATCACCACGTGAGGTCGGTTGGGGGCTGCTTCATCAAACAGTGTCGCGATATGAACAATAACATTAAAGAGGGTAGCAACTAGAGAATCAATGCCCACATATTGCTATGTGTTCTATCCGTACGACATGTCTACCCATGTACCTGGCTCTGATACCACTGTAGGGTTCCGTAGCAGAAAACAAAAAAATTCTACCTACTCGAACACTAATACCAGGATCTATACTATGTAGACATAAGTAATGGAGAAGGGATATGGTATTCATACCTTCGAAGACCGAGGAACGCCTTACGCAGGAAGGCGTATATTGATGAAGACGAGCAGCACCCCAAGTGTGGTGCCTCCGAAGTTCATCACACGTCCGGTGTAGGAGACGTCAACCGGACTCCGATCTAGCCGAGCAGCAGAAGAAGTAGATGTCAGATCGCAGATCACACGACGGTGGGGTGAAGGTGGAGAACTCACCCAGGAGGTCCTCCCCAATATTACGGAGAAGTCCTCAATGGATGAGAGAGAGAGAATAAGAGGGAATGGGATGATTCCAAAGGGGGAGGGGAGACACCTATATATAGTGGGAGGAGGCGCACCACTAATACATTGCAAATGTATCTATAATTTTTGATGTTCCATGCTTGGTTTTATCCACTTTCTTGTGTTTTGTTCCAACTTTGGAGTACTTTTCATATGATTTGTTGGACTAACCTATTAACAAGAGCCACAGTGCCAGCTGCCTGTTTTCTGCTGTTTTTGGTTCTAGGAAAGTCAGAAAATGAATATTTTCGGAATTGGACGGGACAAAAGCCAAAGTGCCTATTTTTCTGGAAGACATCAGATGCGAGAATACAAGACGGAGAAGGGCTGGGGGCCGACCACACCAGCTGGTCATGCGGCCAGGCCTGGCCCACGCCAGGGGGTGGTCTGGCCGACCCCAGCACCCCCTCGGCCTCTCCTTCCGCCTATATATTGCCCTCGGGACGAAAACCCTAAGCACCCGATCAAAAATCCACGAAAGAGTCTGTAGCCGCCGTCATCTCGATCCCTAGATCGGGAGGGATCTGAAGCTCTTCCCGGCACCCTGCCGCAGAGGGGAATTCACCCTAGAGGCCTTCTTCATCATCATGCGAGCCTCTGGTGTGATGCGTGAGTAGTTCATCTCTGGACTACGGGTCCATGTAGTAGCTATATGGCTGGTTCTCCTCCTTTGTGCTTTCATGTCTAGATCTTGTGAGCTCCGTTCATGATCAAGATCATCTATTTGTAATTCTGCATGTTGTGTTTGCGGGGATCCGATGGATATTGAGATGCTATTTCAGATTGATTATTGATTCTATCATGTCTTTGTTATTTGTGATCTTGCATGCTTTCCGTTGTTAGTAGCTATCTTGGCCAAGTAGATGCTAGCAACTCCAAGAGTTAGTATTTATGCTCGATAGTGGGTTCATGCCTCTGGTAATCTGGGGAAGTGACAGAAATCTCTAAGGTACTAGATGTGTTGTTGCTACTAGGGAGAAAACAACAATCCTTTGTTCATAGAACAATCGTATTGTTTACTTTACACGCAATTCGTAAAGCAATAATTTGTTGCTTGCAACTTAATACTGGAGGGGGTTCGGATGATAACCTGAAGGTGGATTCTTAGTCATAGATGCAGTTGGATGACGGTCTATGTATAATGTTGTAATGCCCAATCGAATTTCAAAGGAGTAAAGATGATTAGTATATGCATGTATTGGTTTCTCGGTGTTTGTCAATTGCCCCGCTGTAATTTGTTCACCCAACATGTTATCTATCTTAAGGAGAGCCACCTCTAGTGAACTATGGATCCCGGTCCTTTCTTTTACATACAATCTACAAACTGTTTACTGCTTTGTGTTTACTTTCTACAAACTATTACTTCCTTCCATTCGATACGATCCTTTGTTTTCAGCAAAACCGGTGAGATTGACAACCTCATCGCAAGTTGGGGACAGAGTTCTGTGGTTGTGTTGTGCAGGTCTCCATGTTGCTGCTAGCACCGGTAGTGCGCCCTGCCAAGGCTCAGCTAGCAACACCTTTGGGGTGTTTCCTTGCTCCTACTGGTTCGATTAAACCTTGGTTTCATAACTCAGGGAAACTTGTTGCTGTGCTCATCATACCTTCCTCTTGGGGTTCCCCAACAAGCTCTACATCAACAATGAGCCATCAACCACCCAGGGGGCAGGCGGTGTGGGACTAAACCCCACACCCGCCGGCCCTAGGTGGGCCCCATTGGGGCGGCCCACCAAGCCTAGGCCGGCTGGCCCCCCACTCCCTAGGTGCCATGCCCTATTGGGCCTCCCTTCGGGTGAGGCCCATTAGCATTAAGATGCCTTTAATAATAAAATAAAATATATATTTAATATTAATTGTCCAATTAACATTCAAATACACATATTATATTATTCCTTTACTCCGGAACACCTTTCCGACCCCTTCCGATCTCCATCGGATGTTACCCGGAACTATTTCAGTTTCTCTTTCTCTATTTCTCCTACGATACCTCATCTACCCTAAGCGTCCCTACCCTTAAGCGTGACATCCTTCGGTTTGAAAACACTCTGGACATGATTGAGACTACTCTCACATCAATGATCAACAAAGGGACCTGGATGGCCATGTGACCCCCGTGCGTTTCACGAATATAATAGCTCGAACCGTGAGATAGTTGTTTTCCGTTCCCTTTGTCATTCGATACCTAATTCATCCGAGACTTGATCTTCGGCATATCCGTACCTTAGTTCGATCTCGTTACCGATGAACTTGTTTTCTCGTTCTCATGTCATTGCATTCCGTGACCGAGTCACATGCTTGCAAGCTTCATTAATGCAACATCACCGAGATGGCCACATGTATCTGTCCGTTACATGGACTAGACAAATCCTGGTCTTGATATGTACTCCTCTACGCATCCCTTCTGAAAACCTGAGTGGCACATTTTTGATCACCCTGTTACGAGATGACTCTTAATAACCATCTAAGCTTCTTCCAGAATGGTGATTTGTATTATCTCACAGTCAAAGGATCAGGTTGTGAGGTTCTATGTGTTTTATCATCAATGGTGAGCTTTGTAACTAGATCTCATTCAAGATATAACGGTCGGATGTTTGTCTATCATGTTATTCAACTAATAACATGACCTCATTGTCAATTGGCATAAATGCCCATGATCTTGAAACCCAGACCATCCTCATGACTAATGAACTAGTTCGCTAGAGGTAACTAGAGACACGGTTTGTTTACATACCACACGTGTATTAACGTTTCGCATTAACACAATTATAGCACAGTATGAAACATATTATGAACATATAGGAGATATATCAAATAATACACTTTATTATTTGCCTCTAGGGCATAACTCCTTCACTGCGGCCTGCGTGGGGAAACCCTAAGGGCCTTGTGTTCCATGATGGTGGCCCCAATATGTTCGTTGCGGAGCTACCGTCAGAACGAGAACGAGATAGGATCTAGGAGAGGTCGCCATGGACGGTGAGCAAGCACACTGTTGTGTTGGAGAACTTCAGGCGCTGCCAACGTCCATCAGAGTTGATATTTGATCGTATGCCCATCTGGATAAGGGTGATGAATTTACCTTTTAATCTCAATGATGATTGGGGCAAGAAGATTGCTAGTAGTGTGGGGGATTTTATCTATGTGGATTCTAGCAACACAAAACTTGTGAGTGGCAAGTATCTGGGGGCAAGAGTGGCCATTGATGTGCATGAGCCTTTACAGCGGTGGATGGCAATCGGCTCCACCTTGAGGGAGTCATGTGACTGGTATGAGATCAAGTATGAAAACTTGTCGTATTTCTGCTTCTCGTGTTTCCTGTTGGGACATTCTGATCTGGTTTGTCCGGAGCCAGCAGAGAGGGATGAGAAAGGTATGCTCCCATATGGGCCAAGCTTGAGGGTTCCAAATGAGAAAAATAAGAGGGCTTTGGCTTATGCCTGGGGTTACTTCCCTAGTGAGAGTAATGCTCAGGCAGGAACAAGTGCATTTGGAAGCCATAATCAGAACTCAAGGAATGGTAACATCCATGTTGAGGAAGAAGTTCCTCCACACATGCCTCCGGGAGGTCATGGAGGAGGGTGGGGGAGAGGTCGTGACGGGAGCCGTGGTGGTCGTTTTGGAGGCGCTAGGGGTAATCCTCAAGTGTACCGGAGGCTTTCCCTTGGAGGGGCCGTTGGAACTAGGGTGCCAATGGAGACTGAAACACGCATGGTTACGTATGATTCGCAGCATACAGGTGAAAAAAGGGATGAGAGGCCGGGAAAGGATGTCGAATCGGCATCACCTTCTCCCAATGTGAAGAAGACTAGGGTGTCTGAGGAGCCCCTAGCTGATGCAACCAAAGTGGCACTAGCTGCGGAGCAGCTGGGTCGGGAGCAATGAATTGTGCAAGTCTGAATTGTCGAGGGCTTGGGAACCAGCCGACAATCCGAGAGCTTTGTTGTTTGGTGAAGCAACAAGATCCCGCCCTTTTATTTGTGATGGAAACAAAGATTACGGGTAAAAGAGTTGAAAAACTGGCTAGCACCTTCGGTTTTCGCGGAGGATTTGCAGTGGATAGTGATGGATTGAGTGGAGGTATAGGCCTCTTTTGGTCGACAACTGTGACAGTCGAGCTGAAGAGTAACTCATATCATATAGATGCGATCGTGACTCACAATGATGGTGGGATTGCCCCATGGCGGTTTACAGGCTTCTATGGTGAACCTCACCGGGAAAATTGTCATCAAAGCTGGACGCTTCTTCGGCGTTTGCATGCACTCCGGAGTTATCTGTGGCTATGTGTAGGAGATTTTAATGAGACATTACATGCCACTGAACACTTTAGTGAGACGGGGAAGGAGGAATGGCAAATGAGGCCCTTCCGTGAGGCTGTGGAAGATTGCGACCTTATAGACCTAGGCTTTGCAGGGCTGCCATATACGTGGGACAACAAGCAGTCAGGGAATTCCAATGTAAAGGCTCGGCTAGATAGATCTTTGGGAAATATGGCCTTGACGCAGATGTTTACAGTGATCAAAGTGTGACATATAAGCATGGTCAAATCAGATCATTGCCTTCTTATGATGGAATTGTGTCAGCAATCGTCACAAAGAAGGCCAATGCAGAGGTTTAGGTATGAAAATGTCTGCGGGCCCATGGGGACTATGATCGAGTGGTTGCTAACTTGTGGTGATCAGAAGATAGCGGTGCAGGTGCGCCAGGCTTTGCGCATACTTTGCAGGACATGCAAAAAGGTTTGCAGTGTTGGGGTTCAGCTACTTTCGGAAATTTTAAAAAGAAATTAGTTGAGTTGCGGAAGAACATGGAGCTAGTAAGGCGAAGCTCGATTGGACGTGGTCCATCTCAGGAGGAGAAACATTTGATGGAGAGAATAAAAGAGGTCTTGTACCAAGAGGAGGTGTGGATTAAGCAAAGAGCACGTATCACTTGGCTATGGGCAGGGGATAGAAATAAATATTTTTTCCATGCCCAGGTAGCTCATAAAAAACGTATGAATAAGATCACAACCTTATAGAGAAGTGATGGTAGTCTATGTGAGGATGAATGAGCAGTTCATGGTGAGGTGAAGGGCTTCTACTCGCAGTTGTACACTTCACAAGGAGCTCCTGTTATGGATGATTTGCTTGCTCTTGTCCCTGGAAAACTGGACGTGGTTATGAGAGCGGTAATGGAGGTGGAGTATACGGAAGCTGAGATTAAGACGGTACTATTCTAGATGCACCCGTCCAAAGCGCCGGGGTTGAATGGCTTCACTACGGGTTTTTTCAATGACACTGGGAACTTGTTTGTGAGGATCTGGTTCGTGCAGTCCTAGGTGTTTTGAATAGAGGGGAATGGATATTAGGGATGAATGATACAGCTATCGTGTTGATACCAAAGGTACGCCATCCCCAGTCTATCAAACAATTCCGACCAATTTCTCTATGCACGGTGGTGTATAAGATGTGTGCAAAGGTAATTGCAAATCGGATGAGACCTTGGTTGTAAGAGGTTGTAAGCAAAGAGCAGAGTGCGTTTGTCCCGGGGCGACTTATCACTAATAATGCTCTAGTTGCTTTTGAGTGTATTCAGAAATAAGAAAGGGAAGAAAGATATGTGTGCATTAAAGCTGGACATTATGAAGGCATATAACCAGGTCGAATGGCCCTTTCTTGAAGTTATGATGCTAAAGATTGGTTTTCCAGTGCGCATGGTGCAGTTGATCATGAGGTTTGTTTCATCAGTCCGGTTCTCTATAAAGGTGTATGGTGAGTTGCTTCCCCAATTCTCCCTGACTGGAGGATTGCGCTAGGGTGATCCCATGTCCCCGTACCTATTTATGCTATGCTCAGAAGGGTTGTCGATTCTATTAAACCACTTTCAGTTGGGCCCTATTGATAGAGGTATCCGTGTGTGTAACAGGACACCATAGATTACACACTTATTGTTTGCTGATGATAGCCTTATTTTTATCAATGCAACAGAGGCTGCTACACGGCTGAATGAAATATTGCGTATCTACAATGAAGCGTCAGGGCAGCTGGTAAACAGGGACAAAGTTCTATCTTCTTTAGTCCTTGTACTTGTGATACACAGAAAGCAGCAGTGAAGTTTGAGTTGGATATTTCTGTCGAAGCCTTTAGCGAGAAATATTTGGGCTTACCAACGGCCGCGGGACGACTAACAAGCAATGGGTTTGAATATATTGCAGAGGGCATGAGGAGTAGTATGAATGGTTGTGCGAGGATGTTATCATATCCAGGGAAGGAAGTTTGGCTGAAATCAGTAATACAAGCCAAACCGACATACAGTATGAGTGTGTTCCAGCTATCAAAATGCACATGCAAGAAATTCTCATCCATGACGGCCAAGTTTTGGTGGAGTGGAAATTTAGATAAGAGGTCAATGCATTGGCTCTCTTGGGAAAATATGTCTGTACCAAAAGGAAGAGGGGGGATGGGCTTCCGTGATTTTCGTATTTTTAATCTTGCTCTTCTCGGGAAACAAGGTTGGAGAATAATGGCTTCGCCAGGATCGTTGTGTGCCCATGTTTTGCGAAGCCGGTACTTCCACAATGCAGACTTTTTGTCTGCAACAACGCTGCGATTAGCTGCCCGTACGTGGCGGGCAATCATTGCTGGCAGAGAAGCATTGCAAGATGGGATCACCAAACGGATTGGTTCTGGCAGTTCGGTATCGATTTGGCATGACAATTGGCTACCAGGTGCTCAGCATATGCGTCCGCTGGGTAGGAGGCCGGATGGCACAACTGAGATGGTGAGTGACCTAGTCAACCCCAATACCCATTCTTGGAACCTGGAGGCTTTGGAGGCAAATCTCTTCCCTGTCGACGTGGAGATCATACGACAAATTCCTCTTCGAACTTCTATGGGGGAGGATTGGATGGCATGGGCTCTTGAAAAGTCAGGAGTATACTCGATTCGCTCGGTGTACCGAGCTCTAGTGGCTAAGCAACTGATTAGTGACGAGGCGTCGTCGTCTGAAGAGAGTGCAGAGGTGTGGAAGAAGCTATGGAAGCTGGCTGTGGTACCTCGGGTGCGCGTTTTTTGGTGGACAGTTCTACGAGGCATTTTGCCTGATTACTCGACTCTCACCCAGCGGCATGTCAGAGAGATCGCCACTCGCGGGATATGCAAATCAGCTCCATAAACTTTGATGCATGCACTGCTTGAGTGCTCGCATGCGCGCCAATTTTGGTTGGCGGCTTATGAAGTGTTTCATTTAAAAATGCCTCGTCTCCACCCGGAGACATGGACGGCCGATCTTGTGTGAAAGGTGGTTCTCCTCAACAAAACAGGCAAAAATGATTTCAGTCATGGCTGCTATATGGGACTCGAGAAACAAGCTGGTGCATGGTGGCTCCGGGTATGACCTGGGAAAGTGTGTGGATTCCATAGAGCAAGACCTTCTGGAGATCGTACTACCAAAGGAGGCGGTACAAATCAGACCTACAAAACCTGTATGTAGGTGGAGTGCCCCTGAGGGAGGCTTGGTGAAGCTGAACTCTGATGGGGCGACCGGCTTAGTTGAAGGACGAGCGGGAAGTGGCGGTGTGGCTCGGGATGCGTGGGATTCAGAGGTGCTTAGGCGAAGGTGTATGCTGGAGTTCAGGATCCATTCATCGCAGAGACACTAGCGCTGCGTGATGCAGTTCTTTTTGTGCGTGCACGAGGATATGCAGAGGTAGCCTTTGAAACAGACTGCCAAGAGCTAGTCAGGTGCTAGGAGGCGCGTACTCGTGAGAGGACGGTCATAGCACCTTTGCTGAATGAAATAAACTCCCTAAGTCTATTGTTTCGAATTTTTCTCTGAACTTTGTTGGAAGGTTTGGCAATCAGGTGGCTCATGCATGTGCAAGGTTGGCATGCGCTAAAAATGTATCGCATGAGTGGCTTGGGCTGTGCCCAGATTTTTTAGTTGACAACATTCAGGCTAATTGTAACCAGGGGATATTGAATTAATAAAGGGTAAAGTTTCTCAAAAAAAAAGTAGTCCAAAGACCTTGATATAATTTTTATTATGTTTAGGATACTTTATATTTCTTATAAACTCATGAAATAGATCCGGATCTTTTTCCGAAAAAAAAACTCTCGCCCGTGTACAACTACACGCATTGACATGTGCACTGGCAACTTGCAAGGAATCTACATATTGTCCGCGAAGACGACATAAGATTCCCTCTTCGTGTTGTAATTGAACTCTTTGACCCGATCACGCATGCAGTAGTTATCCGGGCACTGTTTTACCATAACCTTTTATCATGGAGACCCTGAGGGGGTCTAGAGGGGCGGCCGCCCCGGGCCCAATTTTTTTGGGAGCCCTTCATAGACATGTGCTTTATATATGGCCTAGTATAGAACCCTAAAAGTAGTAGTAGTTCAATTTCCAATTGGGATAGATTAGGCCTTTTAGTTTTCTAGTCTAGACAAAACATACTTATCAGGAGTCTAGGGTCCAGGTAGAGCGATCAGATCAGATCGGTCATGCATCATTGTTGATTGCATCGATCACACGACTACACAAGCCTGATTCGGTCGTTCGCCTCGCCCATTCCTGAACTCTTAGCCTAATCATCTTTCATCTCTAGGCTTTCCGTACATAGGCTGTCGGTCTATCACCCATCGCCGCTCTCTGCCTCTCGTCTAGCGAGCAAGGACAGGTTGTTCAAGTGTTGCAGGTCTTATTCCAGTCTGTTGTCTACAGAGAAGTAGGAACTCAAAAGGTATCAAAACATCTTTCCCTAATCAAACTTGGGTTAGTATCGTTAGTTTATGCCCTAATTGTACTTCTGATTAATAGTATTTCTTCTTATTTTCAGTGTGGATAATTGGTTATGGTGCCTGATTCCGGTGCTAAGAAAAAGAAAAAGAGGCACATCGAGAAATCCAGATGAGTTGGCATTGGTTCTTTTAGGGGAACAAAGTAATGCTGATCTAGAGGACGATACCGGTATAGAGGAAAATATTGGCATCAACCCGATGATGACAATGTGAGTGATCATGAGCACGCATTTTATCCATATCCTATAGAACCTGCTAGTGTTAATGAGAAACCAGTTAGTGTAGATATTTATGATCCGATAAATTGGGCTCATCTTGATAACAAAGCAAGTGATACATTAGTCGAGAAGGGGTCTATAAGATAAGAAAATATTACTTTTCTTTAGATAGTACTACCTCAAGAAATTTTCATATGGAGATTTTTGAGTTTATCAAATAAGCAGATTGTTATTCTAATATTTCTATCGTTTATCGGATCTTATTTACTATGCCCATGACTGTTGCATCAGCTGAAAGAAACTTTTTAAAGTTAAAACTATTGATGAACTATTTGAGATCTAAAATGTCTCACAGAGGTTAAATGGTTTGACAACTCTATGCATCAAAAAAAAAAGTTATTGAACGAGATAGACATTGATTCGATTGTCACCTACTTTGCTTCTAGGAATAGACGGATAAAGTTTTAAGGTAATATATAAACATTGTTATTTTCATATGAATATTGCAATTGGGTATACTTGAAATATTTATTTTTCATCTTTTTATATATTTATATTTTGAAAAATGAGCAAGAGGCCTATAATTTTAGTTTCGTGCCGGGTCTTCGAAATCCTAGGACCAGATCATGGTGATGGGGGTCACCAGTGGACGCCCTTTCCGCTGCAAATCCAAGACTTTCTGAACCTTTCCTGCATCCGGATCGTCAGCTTTAGACAACCTCCGTCCATGCCCCCTCTTTTATACGGTAGAAAAAACACATGCCGACCTGTGGCTGCACGGAGAAGAACACGTCGTCGAATTGTCAAGACGAGATACGGTAGCAGACAGTTCAGCAAAACCAGTGCGTGCGATCAGTTTGAAGTCGTGTAGAGCAGTTTGTATCCGTCGGCACCAAGAGCATGGCCCCCTGTATATATGCAGCAGCAGCCCCCATGCATACGAAGTAGTGTTCATGCAGGGTAGTAGTACGGTCTTTTCTTTTCAAAGGAATAAAAAAGAGAGCACGTGGATCTAGTAGTCTGAAATCGTCGGTGAAACATATGACATATCCTCTTCCTCGTCAGCTGACTGGTCAGTTAACCAGCCATCGAAGATGAGCGTGCGTAGTAGCCTGTGAGGTGAGGCCACACTAGTACAAAACGGGCCTTCAGTCCCGGCCGGTAAGGGGTTTTAGTCCCGGTTCTGTTAATCGGGACTAGAGGAGCGGGACTAAAGGTCCACCCATTAGTCCCGGCCCTCTTACCAGTTGGGACCAATGGGCATCCACGTGGCTGTCTCTGCGGGCTTTGGGTTCCCCCCTACGAACCGGGACAAATGGTTCTCTGCCGCGGCAGAATTTTAGTCACTTTCTCTGTCACGGCAGAGAATTTAATTTGTATTCTTTTTTTTTCATTTCAAAATAGTTTTCTACGCTACCACATACCGTACATGTTCGTGCATACATAAGATAACTTCTCTTAAGATCGAGCATACAAATATATACATGATAGTTACACATGGAGATCACAATTATCGGGACTAGAGCCGTCTATTCAATTACACGGTCGGGGATCATCGGCGCCTATTCACACTAAATTCTCTGGCGTCATCTATCATATCGTTCATCAAGAATCATGTCAGTTCTTCAGCAATTGCTACTACGCGTTGCTGTGGTAGGAGCTGATCCCGCATTTTCTCGAACTATATAAGAAAATGAGATCAATATGAATATCAATCATGATAACAAAAAGTGACGGTAATAAAAATAATGTTATGAATGTATTGCTTACATCGACTCTATAATTATTCAGCTCACTGGTAAACGTGCGAATGAACTCGCAAACGTAGAATCCACATAGATTCGTCCCCTGTGGCTGCCTCGCGCACTTTACGAGAATAGAATTCAATCAAAATAATAATCCAGCATCATAATTGTATTGAAACTAGAAGTAAAGAGATGCGCCTACTACTTACCGAGACTGGCTTAAACGTCAGCTTCTCAGTAAAGTCACCCGTAACCGCACTCTTGAACCGGTTCCAAACCCTACCCGGTAAAGAAAATGAATGAGTTATTTATTACGTGATATCTCAGGAAATCAACGAAAGAGACCGTTGTAGCGCGAAAATTACCTCTAGAGCATGTCCTGCATGTCACTAAACTGTTTCAGGGGTCTCTTTAATGGGTCCATGACTTCAACTCTTCCCTTATCAAGTTGAATGTCCATGAGAATCTAGTGGAAACTGTACACGTTTATATATACATCAGTAACTCATCAATTACACTTAACATCGAGTAAGCAAAAGAGAATGTGTACAATAGAGTAAGACACTCACGCGAAATTGTAAGGAAACAGTATGTGGTCACATAAATTTTGCTTCGTTAGAAATTTTAGAAGGTTTTCCTGTGTGTCCTCGGGTTTTTCCTTTAGCGTCCGACAATGTATTTTATCTGGGTCAATGAACCCAACACTGAAGATTGACCTTTGTAGCACCCTAATTGTCTAACAATTGTAATGCTACTTGTCCTAGTAAGATAATGGCTACTTTTTATATATTATTATGGCATCATAATTATATCATGCTCATGTCATCATGCCACCTTGCATTTGAGCATCATATAAAACCCTTTTTCTTTTGGCTCTTCTCTCACATGCATTATTAATTGTATTTGCCTCTTGATATTGTATTTGGCTTTTGATATATTGCTTAATGCCCAAGTTGAGTTGGGGGCATATCTTTTGTTTCCATTCCACCACCTTTCTCTTCCACCACTTTATAATCCCACCATCCCATTAACTATGAGCTTGTAATTCTTTTTCTTTTGACATTATATCCTAGCTCATGTGGTTTGGAGTGGATCAATCTTCCAAATTCTTTGCTTGGCTTATTTACCACTTCTTGGAAATGCATCAGATTAATGCCATCATATTATTATTGTTTTCACATAATAAATCATGGCATTATTATTTTTGCATGGGCCATGCACATTTCTCCACCACCTTTTTGCTCCTTTGGTTTTTCCTTTATTTTAAGTGGATCTTTACTTCATGGGTCATCTCTTTTCCTTCCACCATTCCAAATCCTCATCTATATCTATTTCTTTTATTTTATTTTTCTCTCATGCATGAACCACATGAGGCCTATTCCACAATTCTTTTCTTTTTCCTTTCTTGGAATTCTTTTTCCCCTCCACCTCATGTCAATTCTAGCACTCACCATGTTCCACTTGGGATGATCTTACCACATTCTTTTCTTTTATTTTTATTTATCTACATGCACGAGCCATGTGTGATCTTTTCCACCTAATTCTTTTCTTCCTCTTTCTTTCTTTCTTTCTTGTCTCTCTTCCACATTAGATCATGCAAGCTCAAGCCCCTTGGATCTTCTTGTTTTGGTCTCATAATCAAAAATTAAAATCTAAATATCTAAATAAACCTAACCTAGCTTTTTCCTCTCTCTCTCTCTCTCTCTCTCTCTAATTCTCTCCTAAACCCTAACCTATTCCACTCTCTCTCCCTCTCTCTCTCTAACCTGCTGGGCACCACCTGGCCACCTCTCCCTAGCCCACACCCAGCCACCCTAGCCTAGCCATGCCCTAACCCTAGCCATGTCTAAGCCTAGCCGAGCTACCCCTCCCCTCTCTTTCTTTCTCCACCTAGCCGAGCTACCCCACCTGCCTGTCCCTCTCTCCGGCCAGAGCCCCACCTGCAGCCCCCTCCCCGCGCTACCCATCCCCTGGACAAGCCCAGCCGGCCGAGCACGTGCTCGAGGGAGAAAAAGGGCAAAGCCCTAGCCCCTTTTCTCTGTCGTGCCCCAGCTGCCCTCCTCCTTCTCTCCCTCCTTTTTCTCCTCCCGCACGCCTCTCAGGGCTCGCCCAGATCCACCCCGAGACGCCCTCCTCTCCTCCTTCTTCCTCCCCAACGTCCACCACCTGCCGCCATTCGCCGCCAGGTACCAACCCGCCCCGACGAACCAGCCGAGCAGCGCGACCGTGAAGTGGCGGAGAAGATCGAGCACGCCCCCCTGCGACGCCCCGTGCCCGCCGACGTGGACGGAGAAGCTCCCCAGCAACCCCGCGCCTCGCCGCTCTCCGAAACCCTAGCCCGCCGGTGCGTCTGTGTCCTCGCCGCTCCAGAGCCTCCCCGACCGATCCAACACCGCCAGGCAAACCGCGGTGAGCCCCTCCCTCTCCCAGACAACCTCCTCTTCTTCGTCGTGGTCTAGCCTCGCCGTGCGTTTCATCGAGCAGCCTCCGCGCGCCAGAGCTCGCCAGCATCTGCCGCTCTCCCCCGCCACGCAAGCCCTATCTAGCCCGCGCCCACCTCCCAGTCAGCTCCCCTAGCCCTACCGCACCGGCTCGCACCCTCAGCGCGCTCCCCCGCGTCCCCGGATCGATCCCCCGCCCCGCGCCAGACTCGCGTCAGACGCGCGAAGACGATAAACAGTACCGGGCCCATTGTCATTTTCTAAAAAGCCCCCCACCTTTTTATTTTCCTCAACCCGCGCTCCTCTCAGCCCCACCAGTCAGCCACGCCCGCAGTTTAGCAGAAAACCCCCCCAGCTTTCCTGGCCGCAACCCGCGGTCCAGCTGGTGCCCCACCAGTCAGCCGCTGGGGCCTTTCCCACTAGCACGTGGCCCCTTTTGCCGCTGGCCCGCCTGTCAGCCGCTGTGGGTAAGCCAGACCCGCGTGCAAAACGCGTTTTCGCGCGCATGTGGCCCAGTCAGCGAAGCCCCACCCGTCAGTACCTGTGTCTGAGTTTGCCTGCGGTGTAAAAAGTAATTCCCTGAGTCTGTTTTTATTCAAATCTTTTTCAAATTAATTTAAATTCAAATTCTTTTCAGATTCAAATAATTTTTAAAATACAAATCCAAATAATACAAATAATATATGTTTTGAAATTAGAAAAATGTGAGGAATTCAATTATGCCCTTCAAAATATATTTTGGACACTTTAAATTTCGAGATGATTAAAATTACAATAAAAATGCCTTTTCCTTATTTAATTAATAACTTTTGTTTTATAACTCCAAATTTGACAAATAATATGTCTAAATCGATCAGCGCAACGAGCCCGTTCTATTTATGCAGTCCTTGTTCTGAATTGAAGCATGCATCATGTTGTCATTTAAAATCTGAACCGTTTATGACAATAAAACTTGGGCAAATAAATAATAAAGTGCTTCATTTCTTGTATCCACACCTCACCTTTGCCATGCTACTTTAATGCCATGTAATTGTGCATAATTCATCATGGCATGCTTGGTTGCTTGTTGCATTTTAATTCATATGCTTGTGCACTTTATTTATGTTGGCCCTTGTTTGTTTGGTTCTTCTTCGAATAGACGCCCAGCAGGAGAATTACCAGGAATCACAGGAGTATTACCCAGATCCATCTCTCGCTTCAACTGAGCTGTCAAGCAAGCACTACCACATGCTTGCATACATACAGTACCTATTGCCTCTATCTTATTCTTGCATCATGGAGTCACGATTGCATTAAATTGAATCCCAAGTATTGCATAGCCTTTACTTTTAAACCACATTAAGCTTGTTCCGGTCCCATGAGCCATTACTACAGGAGTTGATTGAGCCATGCGAGTCGTAGAAAAGCATGAGTAGGGTATGTGAGTGTCTGATGGATAATGAGGTACCTAAACAACATAACCTGACTAGTAATGGGATAACTAATGAAAGAGGCACCGGTGAGCAATATCTGCTATTTGGTTTTTCATGCTCACTTGTGTCCCGTAGGACCCCGAGTACTTGATTCCTGTTCCTTGACTATTCGCACTATCCACATCCGGGAGGCCTTATGGACCCCCCTGAGCCAGAGCTTGATTCGTTCTTATTTCTTGGGGCCACAATTAGTTTGGGGCTTTATTACTATTCTGTACTTATGCCATGTTACTGCTTTATTTAAGATTGTGCGAGGAGCACCTGTACTGTTTTGGGTCGTGATACGTTTTTGCTGTATCGGCAAGCCCAGTCACATTTTCGGGTTCCCAGTCGTTTACCGCCGTCCACACAAACCTTGGGTCTGTCTCGGAGCCGGCCAACTTCGTTGCGGGTAGCTTAATGGGGTGGCCCCCTGAAATGTTTCTGAATCCTGTGATTGCTTTGTCGTGAATGCCTCGTTGGGTTTTGATTTGGTTTTTCCGAGGTTGATCGAGTGTGTGTTGCTATTCGTGCACCCCTGCAGGGTAAATCTTTCTGAAAGCCGTGTCCGCGGTTATGGACGACTTGGAGCACAGTTTCTCGATCATAGACAAGTATAACTAAAGTACCGCTTTTAAATTGACTAAGTACTTGACTAGTAAATAGTGCAATACTCATGGAATGGTTAATAAAACTGCCAACGGATGATGGGGGGGTTGTTCGTCCGCTTCCTCGCTGGTAAGCGAGGAGGAGGATGGATCTGTTAATTATACTGTTATAACGGTTGTTCTTAATTCACGGACTTCCGTCTATCATTGGTTAGGCGGAAGGTTAGCGAGTATCTGTAGAATTGATAGGTATTATCTTTTGCTGCAATTGCGTCACCCCAGGTTGTGTCCCCTTTAGTGGCATAAAGACTTGCTGAGTACCCCTAGGGTCTCACACGATAAATTGTTTGATTCAGATGAACAGGTGTACCCGCAAGATGGATACTGGGTGGAAGAGACAGATGATGTTGGCAACGATCATTCGGTGTAGAGATTCCGGGAACGGGGATCCGTGTGATCTGTGGGCGGGATGTGTTTATTTATGGGGCATCTTATGCCAATTTGCTTCTTATCCGTACTCGGATCTTGTTTTCCGCTTCCGCCTGATACTCTGATGTGTGGTGTATGAGGAGCTATCCTAAATTATTATATCTATCTAGGACATTTGGGTCTTGCCGTATGGCGTTGCAATATTTGTATTTTTTTAGATGGAATGGCTCTGAGGACTGTTGTATGTGGCTTGCATACATACTCATTTGTGTATGTAGTTGATCCCTTCGCCTGCCGATTACGCCGCTCGTTCTTGTCCTGTTGTTTGAAAGTGGTTAGGACGGCAAAAAGGTCTACCGTGAGTGGCCCTGGGCCCCACCGTACTATTTTAACCACTTTCGTTCATCCAGGCATTAACTAAGAGCGTAATTCACCGAGGTAGTTACAACCTTCTTTTACATTCCATGATCTTCATTCTGCATAATAATAGAGTACAAATGGATATAATTAGGATAATTACATGCAATGAACTGAACAACTGAAAAAAATGAACAGCTTATATATAGACAATGAATTCAACAACTTACAGACAATAGCAACTCATGAGACTTTTGTCGAGGGCGTCGAAAGTGTATAACTGGAAGAGTTCTGGAAACTCAACATGGACCTCTTTCTTCTCGGAAGTAGTAGTCATGTGGGACTTTTGCCACGATCATTATTCTCTCCTCCTTTACGGCTTTCAAGTACCATTTATGTAAACTCCGCATTTGTGTTGGCAGTTGTTGAAACTGCTCAAAGCTGACCAGAGGCTTCCCTGGGACATATGTAGGGACTACCTGAGCCTTGGGTAACTTGTCGGGCTGTGGTGGCCGTAATCATGGGGTGGGCTTCTTGGAGGTGATGGAGGTGAAGGTGACATGCGGCCACTTGGAGGCGGTGTTGGCTTTGGCGTCCAGCCTGGAAGCTTGATGTTGTTCTTGTCCCATAGAATGATACCACCCAGTACTTCTCCGAGTGTCCTCTCACCTTCAAGTCCAGGGATGTCAAGCTCCATTGAGTCCCACCCCATTGCGATTTCATCCACACCAACTTTAGCATAGCCAGCTGGAATCTCACGGCCATGCCAGCGTGCGCCAGGTGGACAAGGTAAAGCACATCCGACCGCCACCTTGATGGATAGGTTCTTCACCTTCTGATGGAGCTCACAAGATACCTGCTCCTTGATTCCATCCACGGGGTAGCCGGGACCGCCATCTACCATACGTGCATCGTCAGAAGGGACCTCCGATTCAGCCACACTGCTTTTCCGCTGAGATGGGACGGGCGGTAATATTGAGTACAGGATCTTGCAGGCGCGCTGCTCCTCGAAGTTCGTCAATCTGTTGCTGATGCATTCGAAGTGTTCCTATCAACTCGGTGAACTTGTCTCCCTCCTCCTCCTGCCGTCGCCTCTTTGCTCTCTCTCGGCTCCTAAGTATCTCTGTCTTTGGGAAACCCCATCTCCCACGTATAACTAGGGCCAAGGCCTCGTACACGTCCTCCGCGTTCATCATTCCCGAGGACCTTTGTCAGCAAGTCTTTCTCTCTATCGGGACGGAACTTTGTTGTCCTCGCTTTAATCTCCTTCACCACTTTCTGCCATGTATCCCGGGGTATCCTAATCCCGTCACTGCAAATAAGGTCCCCTGTACTTTCGTCATACTCACTCCCATGCCCAAGGAACCAATTCCTTGCCTTCAGATCCCATTCTTCGCGTATTGGTTCTAGAGTGATCCCTTTAGCAAGCAGCTCATTCTCTTTAGCATCCCACTTTGGCATGGCAGTCGCGTAGCCCCCTGGCCCCAGGTGATGGTGATATTTCTTCATCGCGGCATTTTTCTTGTTTTTTCCGACATTTCCATAGCAGGTTGTGACTCCTTGTACTTCACAAATGCATCCCAGTTAGTCTGCTGCTTCGTTAGATAGCATTCAAATTTAGGAGTCTTCTTCATCTTCTGATACTTTTGCCATAATGCTTTCTTCCAGTTCTTGAATAGTTCGGCCATCTTCGTAAGAGTCCACTTCTTGACTTTCTTCCTCAATGCAGCTGTGTCGGCATCATCCTCACATTCTGGCAGGGTGAAATGTGTCATGAGGTCATTCCAAAGACCCTCTTTGCACCTGTCGGAGACATACTCACCCTCTTTCGCCCCTTTGGTCTTATTCCACTATCGAACGGTGATCGGGATGCGAGCCCTAACCATAACTCCGCATTGTTGTTTAAATACAGTTTTAGCCTTTTCGGGTTCCACCGGTTCACCCCGTGGTGATACCCGCGTAATTGTATAACGCGTAGATGCGTCCAACTTTTTGGCCGGGCCTCGTTCGGAATATTTTTTGCTCGATATGGAGGCCTAAGAGAAGAAACATTCGTCAATTTATATATATACACAACTCAGTTAATGCATCTACTGATCACCAGACTTCATATATATACCTCACCGTCGGCTTCTCCACCACCGGAGCCCTCGGCTTCTCCACCACCGGAGCCGTCGCTTCTCCTTGATCATTTCGGTCGACCTCCTCTCCCTCACCGGAGGGGTTCAGATAAATCGACGGAGATTCGGGTGGATCAACATGGGGGGTGTCGTTGATCATATCCTCGAGAATTTCTTCCTGTGCTAGGTCTCTCTGGATTGGATCCATAGTTTTCTACAAAATGGACACAATGACATTAGCAAAATTCTAGTGATGCCCTAACCCTAAGTCCGGGCGGCCCGCAAGCACCACCGAGTCATCGACGCATCGTCGACAACCGATAGTGCCTCTCACCATCATACTATATATACTCCATATATACTATACACATATATACTATACTCCATATATACTATACTCCATATATACTATACACATATATACTATACTCCATATATATACAATATACTATATCTATTATATTACAATATTCTATATCTAAAAGATACAAGAAATAAAAAAACATATATATATACTACATATATTCTATTACTATACACAAACATATATATACCATATATATCTATATACTAGTAATAATTATTAACATATAAAAAAGATACACGAAAGAAAAAAACATATATACAATATACTATATATCTATAATATACTATAAAATATACTATATACAATATACTATATCTATAATATACTATAAAAAACATATATACAATATACTATATCTATAATATACTATAAAAAACATATATACAATATACTATATCTATAATTTACTATAAAAAACATATAATATATATACAATATACAATATACTATAGATACAATATACTATAAAAAAAGATACACGAAATTAAAAAAAGTGGCCGGGGCCGGCGGGGACAGAGCTGGAGAGGCAGCGCGCGGTCGGGGGCGCCGCTCGGGCTCATCGGGGCCGGGGATGGAGGAGGCGCGACGCGCGACGGGAGGAGGGAGTTACCTCCGGCGGGGCTCGCCGGGGCCGGGGACGATGGAGGAGGCGCGGCGCGCAGCGGGGTGGACGTCCGTGGCGTCTGGAGAGGCGGCGGCTGTGCGGACGGCTGGAGAGGCGGTGAGAGGCAGTCCAAATTTTGGCAGCCTGCCGGCGTCGTCGTCATCGCGCGCGTCTGCAGAGTGTGGAGATGGAGATTAGGGGAGCGAAGCGGCGCGTATTTAAACGGATGAACCTTTTGTCCCGGTTCGTGGCTCGCACCGCGACTAAAGGGCCTTTAGTCCCGGGGCGAGCCACGAACCGGGACTCCCGGCCCGTGGCTCGCCCCGGGACTAAAGGCTTTTCGGCACTGCCCACGGGGTGCGCGCCAACAGCACCCTTTAGTCCCAGGCCATGCCACAACCCGGGACTAAAGGCCCTTTTAAAAAAAATTGAATACAACCTCTGTTTCCCGCCTTATTGCATACTATGTTATTAAATAAACTACTATATATCAATATTATTAAATCTGATAAAATTTTACAATATTTTAGGGTTTAGGGTTTCGGGTTTCGGATTTACAATCTGATAAAAAAAATTCAATTAGCATATTATTTAAACATTTGAATTTTACAGTTTTCGCATACTTATGAATTTGAGAAAAATTTCAACATGAAATGTTCTTGAATTTGAATAACTAATCCAAATCTATTTTCTGTTTTATAAAATAATTATTCTAACTAGTGAAACTAATAACCATTTTGCCATTTCCAATTTAAAAATGCATTAACTATTATATTTTGCATATTTTTAACATAAAAGTGCTTGAATTTGAATCAGAGATTCAAATCCATTTTCTGTTTTATAAAATAATTATTCTAACTAGTCAAACTATTAACCATTTTGCCATTTTCATGTGATTCCGACGCTCCGGTGGTCTTCCTCCAGCGAAACCCTAGAGCGGGGGCCTCGGATCGTCTACCCATGTAGCCCCTTTAGGGTTTAGGGTTTAGGCTTGGTCGTTGCCATAGCACATATAGACTCATATCTGTCGCCTCTCTCCACTCTATCCCATGGCTTTCACCATACCTCTAACCCCAGGGAGACGGAGATGGAGTCTTTCACGGGCTAGCAGGAAAATATTTTCCGAGGCGTAACTTTCGAAGATGCCATAGGGCGTGTGCACCAAGGGCATCTTCGATAAATTCTACCACGAGAGATTTCCCAACCCTTTTCTCCATCCATGGGGATGAAACTCTCCATCCATGTTGGCTTGGTCGTTGCCATAACACATCTACACTCATATCTGCCGCCTCTCTCCACTCTATCCCATGGCTTCCACCATACCTCTGACCCCAGGGAGGCGGAGATGGAGTCTTTCACGGGCTAGCAGGAAAATATTTTCCGAGGCAAAACTTCCGAAGATGCCATAGGGCGTGTGCACCAAGGGCATCTTCGAGAAGTTCCGCCACGGGAGATTTCCCAACCCTTTCCTCCATCCATGGGGATGAAACTCTCCATCCATGTTGGCTTGTTGAGTTGCTTGCCATGGCGTATCGATGCTCCTTTTATAGGCACGGCGCCGCTTCTACTTTGTCTTCTTCCTCCGATAGGGCGTCGTGCGCTACATGCTTTATCTCATCGAGCAGTGCGTCCACCCACGCGTCCTTATCCTACCGACAGCTTTAGTCCCGGTTTGAGCCCCCACCCGGTACTAAAGGTTACCCATGCGTCCTTATCCCACCGACAGTTTTGTTAGATGACACAAAAACCACCTTTAGTCCCGGTTGCACCCACCAGCCAGTACTAAAGGTTAGCCACCCCCAAGATAAGGCCCTCCCAGATAAGCCTCCCCCAGATAAGGCCCCCCATCTTTTGTCCCGGTTTGAGCCCCCACCCGGGATGAAATTTTCCCACGCCACTGCGTTCCCGCGCTTTCCACCGGTTCCCACCTCTGTCTCAAATAAAAGGTTTAATATATTACATAGATTTATGTCTCAAATAAAAGGTTTAATTACATAGATTTATGTCTCAAATAAAAGGTTTAATACATTATTACACATCACCAACATCTAGTGTTGTGGTTTTCTTCTGCACCGTAGCCATAGAGAATCTTCATCATTTAACAGGATGCTTGGGTCAGTTTTCACTTTGAAGGGCGGAATTTCATAAAACTTATTGTAATCTTCTGACATGTCTGTCTTATCATCCACTCCCATGATGTTTCTTTTCCCTGAAAGAACTATGTGGCGCTTTGGCTCATCGTATTCTGTACTCTTTTGCTTACCTTTCCTTTTTCTCGGTTTGGTAGACATGTCCTTCACATAGAAAACCTGAGCCACATCGTTGGCTAGGACGAATGGTTCATCCATGTACGCAAGATTGTTGAGATCCACTGTTGTCATGCCGTACTTTTCGTCTACATGTACCCCGCCTCCTGTTAGCTTGACCCATTTGCACCGAAACAAAGGGATCTTAAAAGTAGGTCCATAGTCAAGTTCCCATATCTCCTCTATGTACCCAATATATGTGTCAATCTGCCCATTGTCATCTGTTGCATCAAAGCGGACACCACTGTTTTGGTTGGTGCTCTTTTTATCTTGGGCGATCGTGTAAAATGTATTCCCATTTATCTCGTACCCTTAGAAAGTACACATAGTCGAAGATGGTAACCTGGCCAACGAGTACAACTCATCTCCAACAGTGGTGTTATTCATGAGATGTGTCTACAACCAATTGCCAAAATACTTCTCGTGTTCCCCTTTAATCAAGGTTTCAGGCTTCCCCGGGTTTTTGGAGCGTAGAATATTCTTGTGTTTCTCGATATACGGAGCCACCACGGTGGAATTGTGTAGAACTGTGTAGTGTGCTTGAGTGAAAGAATGCCCGTCCCTACATTGATTTCCTTCCTAGTGTGCCTTTTCCAGTCATCCTCCCCTCATACCGAGATTCAGGAACACCAATCGGCTTAAGGTCAGGAAGAAAGTCAACACAAAACTCAATGACCTCCTCTGTTCCATAGCCCTTGGAGATGCTTCCTTCTGGCCTAGCACGGTTATGAACATATTTCTTTAAGACTCCCATGAACCTCTCGAATGGGAACATATTGTGTAGAAACACAGGACCGAAAATTCTAATCTCTTCGACTAGGTGAACTAGGAGGTGCGTCATAATATTGAAAAAGGATGGCGGGAACAACAACTCAAAGCTGACCAGACATTGGACCACATCAATCTATAATCCTGGTAGACTTTCTCGATCGATTACCTTCTGAGAAATTGCATTGAGGAATGCACATACCTTCACAATGGCTAGTCGAACATTTTCTGGTAGAATTCCCCTCAATGCAACCGGAAGCAATTGTGTCATAAGCACATGGCAGTCATGAGACTTTAGGTTTTGAAATTTTTTCTCTTTCATATTTACTATTCCCTTTATATTCGACGAGAAGCCAAACGGGACCTTGATACTGAAAAGGACTTCAAAAAATATTTCCTTCTCTTCTTTGGTAAGAGCGTAGCTGGCAAGCCCTTAAAACTGCCCTGGATGCTTGCCGTCTCATCCTTTATGATGTTGCTGGTCCTCCCGTGCTGCCAGGGTATCTTTTGACTTCCCATACAAGCCCAGGAAGCCTAGAATATTCACGCAAAGATTCTTCGTCAGGTGCATCACGTCGATTGTAGAGCGGACCTCATGCACTTTCCAATAGGGTAGCTCCCAAAATATAGATTTCTTCCTCCACATGGGTGCGTGTCCGGTAATGGGGTCTTTCGGAACAGGTTGTCCTCCAGGACCCTTTCCAAAGATTACATCCAAATTCTTGACCATACCAAATACATCAGCACCACTACGGGGGACAGGCTTCGTCCGGGTTTCTGCCTTGCCATTGAAATGCTTGCCTTTCTTCTTTAAGGGATGATTGGGCAGAAGAAAATGACGATTGTACGGGTACACATTCTTTCTACATTTATCCAGATATATACTTTCAGTCTCATCTAAACAGTGTGTGCATGCATTGTATCCTTTGTTCGTATGTCCTGAAATGTTACTAAGAGCAGGCTAATCATTGATGGTTACGAACATCAACGCTTGTAGGTCAAATTCCTGCTGTTTGTGCTCGTCCCACACACGTACACCTGGTTTGGCCCACAACTGTAGAAGTTCATCAACTAATGGCCTTAGGTACACATCAATGTCATTGCCGGGTTGCTTCGGGCCTTGGATGAGCACTGGCATCATAATGAACTTCCGCTTCATGCACAACCAAGGAGGAAGATTGTAGATACATAGAGTCACGGGCCAGGTGCTGTGACTATAGTTCTGCTCCCTAAAAGGATTCATGCCATCGGTACTTAGACCAAACCATAAGTTCCTTGCATCACCAGCAAAGTCCAGGAAGTCTCTCTCGATTTTTCTCCATTGCCGACCATCACCAGGGTGCCTCAACATCCCGTCTTTCTTACGGTCTTCCATGTGACATCGCAACAACTTGGCATGCTCTTTATTTCTGAACAAACGTTTCAACCGTGGTATTATAGGAGCATACCACATCACCTTGGCAGGAACCCTCTTCCTGGGTTGCTCGACCTCAACATCATCAGGGTCATCTTTTCTGATCTTATACCGCAATGCAGTGTATACCGGGCATTTATCCATATTCTCGTACTTCTCACCGCGGTAGAGGATGCAGTCATTAGAGCATGCATGTATCTTCTGCACGTCTAATCCTAGAGGGCAGACAAGTTTCTTTGCTTCGTACGTACTGGAGGGCAATTGGTTATTTCTTGGAAGCAGCTTCTTCATTATTACCAGCAACTTTTCAAATCCCGAGTCAGTCATACCGGTCTCTGCCTTCCACTTCAACAATTCCAGTGTGCTACCTAGCTTCTTCTGGCCATCTTCATAAGTTGGATACAACAATGTGTTGTGGTCCTGTAACATCTGCTCGAACTGCAACCTCTCCTTTTTTGTGTCGTAGTCTCGCCTTGCATCACTAATGACCCGACCAAAATCATCAACGGGCTCATCTGGTTCCCGTTCTTCACCCCCTTCGTTTTCATTATCTTCAACTGTGGTATCATCGTATTCAGGGAACATAGATCGATAGTTGTCATCGTCGTTCTCTTCTTCATCGCCGTCTTCCATCATAACCCCTCTTTCTTCGTGCTTGGTCCAAACATTATAGCCGGACATGAAACCGGACCGAAGCAGGTGGCTCTGAATGACTCTTGAGGAAGTGTGAGCCTGCTCATTCCGACATTTAACACATGGACAACACATAAAACCATCCCGCCGCTTGTTCGCCTCGGCCACAAGGCGAAAAGAACGCACGCCTTCTCTGTAAGCGTCAGAGCGTCGGTCACCGTACATCCATGGGTGGCTCTGCATCATACAACCATGCATATATATCAAACGCAATCACGATGCTTAAATTAGTACCGCGCAGTCAAAACGAGAAAATAGTTGTTAACCTTTTAGGACACTTCAAAACAAAGAGGAGAAACCTTAAGTGTCGCTCTGGCACCTCATATCATATTTTGTCTTGTGTGAACTCAAGTGGCATTGCTCTAATAGGCATTTCACCGAACACCTCTAGTGCATATGAAGAAAAAAAGTTAGCACAAAATTTATACCCACCTCTCACGTAGGAAAAAAACAGGAGAGAGTGGAGGGCTGGGTGCATATATATAGGACCAGGCAATTAGTCCCGGTTTGAGATACAAACCGGGACTAAAGGTTCTGCCAGGAGCACGCGCGTCGGCCCAGATCCATTTGTCCCGGTTTGTATCTCAAACCGGGATTAATGGTTCCTTACGGACCGGGACATAGTGCCTCGGCCTCCTCGGGTCGTCTGGTTCGGACCATTAGTCCCGGCCCCAGCCACGGCCGGGACTAATTGCCCGAACCAAAGGCCCATTTTCTACTAGTGCCAGCACCTCAAACGTAATCGTCTGAAAGTTGAATATTCTCTACCGTTCACCTTCTACGACGATGATTCTACTCTCAGGCGACTGATGCCCACCGTACAATACTAGTAGTATCCACGAGTTGGATTAATTTTCTTCTCCCTCCCAGGAATAGCAAGCAAGCGTACGTGGCTGTGCTTGGAGCTCGCTAGCTAGCACGGCGAAGGCGGCGTGCGCGGCGCTGCCGTCAGAATGGAGGTGTGCTGGACCTGTACAAGTCGTGCAACAATTGCACATGTCCTGGAGAGTTTAGCTAGCTGTCCCGAAACTGACATTTTTTATTACTAGTGATGACTTCTTTTTGAAGGAATATTAGTGATGACTGACGACACATGTGGACCGGTGCAGGTACAACTCGTCACCAGGGTGATCGATCGATAACCTGGCATGCAGCCGATTGCGTCGGCCGAAGATCACAACGCGCTAGCTGTGCCCGTTGTGGCGCTGCTGCCATGACACATTCCACGAGATCCTCCTCCTCCACCGCGTCCCGGTCATCACCAACATCCCGAGTGTTGATACGCACTCTCAACAAACCCAGTTCGCGGGCAAGCCTAATTTTTCTGAAACGGGTGCGAAAGCAAGGCGAGAGTACTGCTGCTACAGCTCGGTTCATCAATCGGTGGCCAGATCGCCACAGACATATGTACGCAGCGATCGAAAGGGGGCTAGCGCTAGCCCAGTTGGAAACACTCACGCAGCGCTGGACTTGTGTACCGAGCCGACGTACGCTCCTGACCAGTCGCATCAACTAGATGCGCGCCATCCGTACGTCTCGGTCGATATGCACTGGAGCCTGTGGTGCGTGTGTGATCACAAATCATATATCTGGACGTGCTAAATCATTTGGCTACAAGTCCGGGTTGATTCGGCGGCCGGGCGAACGCCGGTGGTGGACTGGACCGGCTGAAGAAGAATCAGGATCCTGGATCCCAGGTAGCTGGTAGATACCTACATGTGCGCGAGGCGTGCGCTCACATTGAGCCCGCCCGCCAAAGCTAGCTAGCCGGGCACGCGGCGCCTATATAGAGGCACACTAGCCAGCGGTCTTCGGTTCGTGTGGACTATACCGATCGAGCAAAGAGACAGGGGAGGGTGGAAGAGCCGAGCAGGCTAGCCGTCTTGGTGTGGTGGGAGCCTGCAGCCTTGCTTTCCATCAGGCCAGGCCTGCCCCCTGTCAGCAACAGCACGCAGGAGCTAGCTAGCTAGCTACACGCCATGGGAGCTCCGAGCCGGGATGAGGAGGAGGCCAGGAAGATGGAGGCCGGCGACGACACCGTCGGCCAGAAGCTCGACGCCGGCGCGCTCTTCGTCCTCCAGTCCAAAGGTGCCTGCTCCATCGCCTCAACTAACTCAACTAGCTACCGTTTCTCTTCTTCCTCGCAGTCGCCATCGTCCCTTACATCGGTGCACGCCGATCCAGCACATAGCAGCTTGTGTTCTTGGAGCGACAAGTACACCATGGTGCATCAAACTATTGATTTATTCTCCCCACACAAACTACTGGTACTACTACTACACTTAACCATATACAACTAGGAAGCACCAAGACGATTTTGGCTACTACTCCATAGCAAGATGAAGCCGATGTGCCAGCTAGTACTAGAGGTACCTGTGATGAAAGAATACTATATAGGCCCGTTGATCCGTCTGCAAACGGTTGCTCTCATAGTAGTAACCGCAATATATAGAACTCAAAATTTATTTATGGCTGCACTCTCACCATCTAGCAAGATGTACATAGCTCGGTCATGACGACGATGTACAATTTTTATTTGCTGAGGCTTGTCCATGACAACATCATGCTTCATGCATGCCCGGCAATGATTTGCTCGTCTCATGCTATATTCCGGACTTAGATTTGCTCTCGTCTGGTCCTTCCACCTCTGGGCATCTACTGATCAAAAGTTCTTGGATAGTGTAGTGGATGCATGTTCGAATTGGCCTTGCCCATCTCACCTTTCGACGGAGTCTCTCCTTTCAAACCTTTTTTCACAGTTTATTACTGTTTGAGAGTGATGCTTTCTAGTACGTGCCTGCTTTTCGCCTAGATATCTCACTTTTACTTTCTCTCCCCTCTCCGCCCTGCGTGCTCAAATGTTCTTTGCAGAGACAGAAAGAAGAGACAAAACGCAATAGTGCTTGGGATATGCCGGGATTCCTGACTATCCTTAGAAGCCATACTCTCCTAGCTAGATCCTCCATGTGCACTTCGTTTTTCTTAATCACGAGTCTCCTTGATTAGGCAATCACCACATCATAGTATACTCCATTAATTGCTATTAGTAGTAGTATGATCCTCCATTAATACTTTATTTAGTCTTGTACTTCCATATTTAGCCTTGTAGTACTCTAGTCCTTCATGTAGTAAGTAGTAGCATCTTGGCAACCTAAGAACACAAGTTGCTCAATAACTAAACTGTTATGATTGGATTGGTCTTCAAAAGCATTTCTTCTTATCAGTGTGTGTGACTATATGTACTACTTCCTCCGTTTCAAAATATAAGATGTTTTAGCTTTTGTGTAATGAATGTATCGACTACTTTTAGTGTGTAGGTTCACTCCGAATCTACATATTAAAAGTAGTCTAGATACATCTTTGAATAAATACACACTTGTTTTTTATTGGACCCTATTTTATTCTCTTCGATTGAGAGTTTTGCTCTGGTGTCCTCCCCTCCCCCACAAGCTTAGAAAACTGAAAACACAAGGATGACCAGGATTCGATCGATCGTATCTCAAAGCACACATTTGTTTCACAAAAACTAGAACATGTTATATTTTGAAACAGAGGGAGTAGTAGCCATCAGCAAAGTACGTACGCTCGCTGGGATTACTATTTTAAGTAGGAGCTAACTACAACGATAAGTAGGAGTATTAAAATTAGGGCGTTATTTGGAAACGTAGGAATGCTGGTAGTACTCGTGAATCGTGGGCGATTTACAGCCTTACCTGTGCACGTCACCATCTCGCTCGTCGATGCTATATCAAGCGTGCACATTCCATACGCTGGAAAGCAAATACGTACTGCAGGAATAGACACGCAGAGGCAGGTCGACCGGTACTTATCTATGGCCTGATATTCGACGCTGATAATCATCCACTTCAAAAAGAACGAAGGCAAAAACACTGTAGGTCGTTCTTTGTCACGTATCGATCAACAACTACAGGTAGGTGTAGACTAGTAACACAGAGATTCAACTTTCTCCCGGTCTTCGGTGTTGACCCCTGAACCACAAACACTCGTTTTTCTCTTCAAACAAATCCAATCATCAGTTCTCCGATTTCGAGGAGAAATGCTCGAGTGCGCTGACGTTACACCGCCGAAAATCTTGCACAAGTGCTAATCAATCAAGTATATGGGGCGATCGGCACTTGATTTCGATATCGACGTACGGGAAAGAGACATAGTAGCATGGAAATTTTAGTACCGCTCGACCGAAACACACGCTCCAGTTACTTATTTTGACCGAGCAGCGCAATCGTATAATATATATATCCTGATTAAGTCATCAGTTAATTAATTAGCTCGAACCATAACTAACATGTTGCTATATGTGCTGCAGGCTCATGGCTGCACTGCGGGTACCACCTGACGACGTCCATCGTGGCGGCGCCGCTGCTGAGCCTGCCGTTCGCGTTCGTGTCGCTGGGGTGGTCGGCCGGGATGATCTGCCTCGTCGTGGGTGCCGTGGTCACCTTCTACTCCTACAACCTCATCTCCCGCGTCCTGGAGCACCACGCGCAGCAGGGCCGTCGCCAGCTCCGCTTCAGGGACATGGCCACGGACATACTAGGTCAGTACACTTCCGTACGTGAACGGTGTCCATGCCCAACATGAGTGACACAACCATAGGACCCATCCAAATAATATCCACGCACTGTCTTCCCGTACGTTGCATTATCCTGCCGTCAGTTGGGTTTACTCCTATTTTGTTTTGAGTATACACGCTAGCATTCACATACTACTTCGAATGAGACGTGCACAGTGTAGCACCGATAGGCACAGGAGGAGGAGGGGGGAGTGTTGTGTTTGGGCTAGTACTCCTACACAACAGTGTCGTGTCGCGAATTTATAGCATTGCTTGGATTTGGCCATGTGAGCTCGCGGGGTACACGGTCGCAGGCCTAAAAGAGAGGGTCAAAGCACGTGGGCGAGGACTAGCACACAAGCGGACAAGCCGACAATCAGTGCAAGATAGCACCAGCCTTTCGAACTCGAAGGGTGTGATGGCATCACGTGAGCATCTTTCAATAATTGCGACTCCTGCGTCGCGCGCAGGCGACAGATCTGGTCGACGCTGCCGGTATGGCCCGGCCTGTGGAGTATCGTGGCCGACATGGCGGGAATGCAATTGCCGAACGAAAACGAGCGCATCCTCTGGAGCGCATTTCTTTGCCAAAATTTCTGACTTCCGAGCTGAGAAAGACCACAGTCGTCAGATGTTCAAATTTTACAAATGCGTGGGATATTTTTTTCGGTAATTTCATAATGTGTTTGTTAGTATGTAATGTTCAAATCTGTAACCCTTTCTCTGACTGATGCAGGTCCTGGGTGGGGGCGTTACTACATCGGGCCGATCCAGTTCCTGGTATGTTTCGGGGCAGTCGTGGCGTCCACTCTGCTCGCCGGCCAGAGCATGAAGGTACGTACGAGCCAAGTTACTCCCAATTACGACCGGCACGGCATCGTGTCGGGTCACATCTTGGGACGGTGCACTAGCTCACATGGAAGCGCAACCACGACTCACATGCATGTGTGCTCATGTACAAGCATCTGTTCTTACCGCAGGCTATCTACCTGATCGCCAGCCCCGGCGGCACCATCAAGCTGTACGTGTTCGTGGCCATCTTCGGCGTCTTCCTAATGACCCTGGCGCAGCTGCCGTCCTTCCACTCGCTCCGCCACGTCAACCTCGTCTCCCTCCTGCTCTGCCTCGGCTACAGCCTCTGCGCCGTCGCCGGCTGCATCTACGTGGGGCACTCCGACAGGGCGCCCCCCAGGGACTACTCCATCCGCGGCGGCACCAGCACCCGCGTCTACGGCGTCTTCAACGCCGTCGCAGTCATCGCCACCACCTACGGCAATGGCATTATCCCGGAGATCCAAGCCACGGTGGCGGCACCCGTCACGGGCAAGATGTTCAAGGGTCTCTGCCTCTGCTACGCTGTGGTGGTCACCACCTTCTTCAGCGTGGCCACCGCGGGGTACTGGGCGTTCGGCAACGCCGCGCAGGGCCTGCTCCTTAACAACTTCATGGTGGACGGGGAGCCCATCATCCCAAAGTGGCTGCTGCTTATGGCGGAGCTCTTCACGCTCATGCAGCTCTCCGCCACGGCAGTGGTGTACCTGCAGCCCACTAACGAGGTCCTCGAGGGCTTCCTCTCAGACCCCAAGGCCGGGCAGTACGCCCCGCGGAATGTCGTGCCCAGGCTGCTGTCACGCACGCTCGCTGTGGCAATCGGCACCACCATCGCGGCCATGGTGCCCTTCTTCGGGGACATGAACGCGCTCATCGGAGCGTTTGGGTTCCTGCCGCTTGACTTCGCCGTGCCGGCCATCTTCTACAACATCACGTTCAAGCCGTCCAAGAAGGGTCTAGTGTTCTGGCTCAACACGACCATCGCCGTCGTGTTCTCCATGGTCGCCGTTATAGCATCCGTCACGGCGGTCAGGCAGATCGTGCTGGACGCAGGCACCTACAAACTCTTCGCAAACGTGTGATTGGTTACTGATGAGGGCAGCGCCAATGCATGCAGCATCTAGCTCATGATGTTGCCCTTTGCAATTTAGCATAGTGCTTCACCTTTGCTCGGCTGGTCCACCTAGCGTATGGGGTAAATATCGAGTTTTGACTGTGGATAAGTCATGTAGGCAGATGAGTGCGATCCGTGTTCAGCCCATCAATTCTGTACTCTTATGCTACTTCGCTAGAGAAGAGTTGAAGTGTGCTCTACTGCTCTTCAATATACACTTTCCGCTAGTTTTCAGCTGTACCTAAATATATCTTGATGCAAAACACTGCACTGGAACCAATTTATAGACAGGTTCGTGTATGAGACAGGGGTAACTGGAGAAGCTAGAATTTGGATTCTACTGTCAATGCCTCAAGTTTGAAAGCGTAAGCATGTGTTACGTAATCCTGGAAACTTTACAAAGACCCAGAAAAGTGCATAGTTCAAAACCGTGACAGGAGAAGGGACTACAGGCACAGCCAAACGGTCCAACTGACCGGTCTGATTATTATGCATCAACAACACCTTGTATTAGCCACGCCATGGGTGATAAGTGTCATACTGAAGTAGTGTAGTTACATTTTTTTAGTTGTAAAACAGAAAACAACATCGCTATAGTACAACAATCAAGTGAACTTCTGAGACTTCAGAGAATACGCTAACAAAATGGAAAAGCTACAGACTACATAAGACTGTCAAGCTGAGACTGTAGATCAGATATAGACAGCATACCCATAGATTGAATTTCGTCAGCTGAGTACTCTGACTTCACAAGGGATTGTAGCTGTATATGAGCCTCAACTATATTTGTCCTACAGCAAAGAAGGAAGGAGTAAGAAGAGAAACACAGAAAACAAGGACTGTAGTACATCAAGTGTTTGACCTTCTTCAGTTTGCAATCACTATTTCCCGGGTTTTTTAGGAATAAAGCTTAGCCATGTATTCGGTTAAAACCAAAAGTTATCTGCATGCAGCTTAGCGTATTCAACTTACTAAACAAGGGACTTCTGTGAAAAATAAGTCTATACGATCTGCACAAGTAAACAGTACCATGATTGACAATGATGTAACTAAGTGCATCGATTTGTGAAGATTGTGGAATAATAGGTAAATATCTGCTCAACTACTAGTGAAGTAGGCAGTTATAGTTTTGCATATACAGTCACTACGACGCCACAGGATATAAACGGGCAGAGGTGGAGCTCTGGCTGCAGGGCTTTATAATTATGGTTGTGCGAACAAGCATTGCTATTGCACTGGACAAATAATGCCAAGGTATCTTTTCTCTTGATAGGTGTTGTGGGATGTGGATCCTTACTTGATGGGTTTGAATAAAATTAATCTTGTCGATGGATTTTGCAAATACAACCTCATCTTGATCATTACTTTGGGCAGATCTTCTTGAATAGCAGCCCCAACCTGGTTTTGGCAGAATGAATTTTATTCAGAGGATATAGAAAAGCAGCACAGTAGTAAATCACATTTCACAATATGACATGTACCTTCTGAACGAGCTCTGCAACTTTATCAGGTGAAGCAAAGGCTTGTGTCTTAAGGGGTTTTGCCAGAACAGAATCCAATTTCTGGCCCTGGCTACCTGAGGACAGTGCAACTTTGACAGCAGTTACCTGCCAAACAAGTGAATCATGTTACAGTTGCAATTTTAGAGTATAGTCTACAATGCTGTACATAATATTGATTGTTCTATAAGAATGTGGCCAAACATCTCGAATCCTGGCTTTACTGTTTGGTCTGAACTATAAAATGATAGCATGATTAATACTACAGATAGTGGTAAAAAAATACTACAGACTGGGATAGTGACAACTGACAACGAGTGCGGATATATGGAGCTCGGGCTCCATGGGTCCTGTTTTTTGAATCGTTCGAAAATGTCAGTTTGAAGTTTCAAAAAAATCACAAAAAAATTCTGGACGTAGATATTATTAATGTACTCTATCCAATACACAAAGTCTCACCCTGAAATACTTTGTATTCTGGGCTGTACAAAAATATCAAAATCTGACATATGAAGTAGTGAACAGTGCCAGATTTCAAACCATCAAAATCTGTTAGATTTTGTCATTTTTGTTGAGCACAGAATACAAAGTATTTTGGGGTGAGACTGTGTATTGGATAGAGTACATTAATATCTACGTCTAGAATTGTTTTTCATAATTTTTGATACTTTGAAATCAAGTTTTCAAAATCCGAAAAATATAAGGGCTCCATGTAGCCCGGGATCCAAATAGATTTTTTGTAGTGACAACCCACAACACAAAATAGTAACTTTTCAGGACAACCGAAGTGATTACATCAAGGAAGAAAATAACCGGGTTTTGTTCTGTACATCATGGGAGTTGAAAGGAACGATGGAGGGATGGCAGAGAGAAGTAGAGAAGACACAGAAGACCCACACGCAGACATTCATCCCTCAACAGCGCTCTCAGGGCTTGTGCCACAAGATATACAAATAACATACATGCTGGATCTGCTGCTCAGAATCCAACCTGGCAACTGCAGAACATGCTGCCAAGTTCTTGGCACTATCCGTGCGATTTCCAAGAGTGCACCTACCTCCTTGGCCACACACCAACCCACACAGTTTGTATTAGCAGGAGGGAAAGAGGGGAGTGGGTGGGGCCACCTACGTGATGTGGATTACACATATGTAAAACCAGTTGAAGCAACCCTAAAACCAGCCTCGGTGGCCAAAGATGTGACCCAACTTTATGGGGTCAAATAGAGGGAAACTTTTCTGTATTATTTGGGAACGGTGATATTTCTAGGGAGCAAAGTGGACTACTTTGCTTGCAGCAAAACAAAACACAAAGCCACGAAGCCCGACTCTTTTTCATTTAAAAGGGATGAAGTTTCCATTGACCATACCTTAGTAACAAAGGAAAGCATTGGGTCCACGACTAGTTTAGTGATAGACATTATAAACTCTTCACAGGTAGTTTTAAGGCTTTTCTCCAGCTCCTGAAATTAAAGAGTAGTCATGGGGAATTAGCTGAAATCAACTAAACTGAAAGAGGATTTGAGCAACTAGCAAACGGTTAAAAAATCATGTCAGTGTATTCAGTGTTGCCCTATTTCAGACATTGTTTAACAAGTGCCAACACTTAAGGACATGTCAAGTTGGCAAGCTGCACTTGTTAATCAGTACAGGCAAGGTCGAACATATATATGCTCACAAGTGTGTGAGCATCTGCACTCTTTATTTCCAATTTTCACAATATGAAATGCTAACTTCCTAGTAGCAACTGATAAGGAAAGAACACATTCTAGGCCAAAAGGCAAAACATCCATCAGTTCAAGTTACTTACTTTTCTGGCATCAATTTGGCTCTCCAAAACACGGGGAGAAAAGGTCCTAGCAAGTGATGTTGACCTTGACCAGTCAAATAATGAGACCTGACCCCTGAGAATCCTTCTTAAGTGATCCTGTAAAAGGAACATGTAATTTCCTAGAGTTATCTATCACATATGATCCATCTACACGATATTTTTACATCTGTAAATATAGCTAAAAGATAATAAAAAATCTTTGGACCTATGAGAGTCACTACATTAAATCGATTCCATTCTCCTAATCTTATTCCTGATTGTTACTTCAGATTCTGAGGCTGATTTCGGATTTTAAGAATCAAGGAGTTTGGGTCCGCGCAAGACGTTTTAAATCGGGGGATCCCAAGTGATATTGTATTGTTGAAAATCTTAATCAAGATTGAAGAAAACCTGAGCTTCACTACAAGTTAGATGCAAAGAGAAAGTAGGAGTGCACAATACATTTTAAAAAACATAGAGTTTAAGTTTTCTCTAAAGAAGAAGTGGTTATTGGTGCATCTATTTGGTCTTGCCAAAAATCACTTCTATTCTGCGGGCAGCAACTCTGTCTGAGTTGTGCTGAGTTGCTGACCAATGCCCGAGTTTAATTCAGCCTAACCTGTAAGCTGCTGCCAACGGAAACAGCAAAGGGAAAGGAATATCTTTCCCAATACTTCATTCAACTGGAAGACAACAAATGGAAACCAGACCATACGTTACCGCTCACCAGGGTGCACGAAAATACGAATAAAATTTGTCCACCAACTCAGAGACACCTGGTTGGTAAACAAGTAAGACCTCTTATGGTCTTACCCATATCAAATAAAAAAATACACAGTGACTATTTTTTTAATTATTTTATGTAACAGGTGACAAATTAGATAGCATTCTGATTAGAGCTACCAAATTTACCAGCTTTTTTATTTCATATTTCAGATGGACTAGTAGAGCTTAAGTTTTCACATTAGCAGTTAATTATGTTCTCATGCATACTAGATTACCATTAAATCAAAAAAAGTGACGATAAGCATCAATGGATATACATAATGAAAGCAAATTAATCCAGAACATCAGGCTTCAAGTCAAGTAATATGCACAAATATGGAAAGGATAAAGTTGCACATACCAGCAAATGAGAGAAATCCAGCTCCTTATGTGTGACAGCGAACTCAATATCAAATGGCGCAATCTGTAAATATGTAATCACTTATGAGTTGCCAGATGGATTGATGTAAAATCAATGGACTTTATTATGAATTGCATGCCCACCTGCTCCCTTAAAATGAGTAGGTGCTTAATTAGGAAAAGCTGTCCATCCATGGGGCTTGCTCTTTTTGTAATGACCTTGCTTGCATTCTATTCACACGATCAACAGTTTGTTGCTCAGACTAATAAAAAATGTGGCATGGTACTGAAACTGCAAACAGCATATTTTCTAGATCACATGGACAGTATAGTAAGAGAGGGGACCTGAAGGGATGTTGAGCAAACTTCTAATGCTTCCTGTGACATTTAAGTTATATGTCAAGTTGAATGATCAGGGCATCACACAGTAAAAGAAGAATTAACCAGAGACAGTATCATGAGCTTTGAGAGGTACAATACCTGGGCCAAACCGGTAAAAACGGAAGAGTCTAAGCAGTGATATAACTTTGATAGGCACGAAACTGTTTTCTCCAATGGTCTGTACCATGTTGCATACATGTCTGAGTTGTCACTAACCTACAAATATAAGAAATATAATTCATTACCCTTTCTCATGAGATCTAGATCTTTCTCATGCTCGCTGTTAACTCGATTCAGTTATAAGCACCATCGTTTTTAAAATCAGAAGCAGACATCATGCAAAAAGGCAATCTTGGCAGAACTAAGGTCAGGGAGAAGAAAGTACAAATTTTACTCATAAATACATGTACAAGAACTTGCAAGCATAATTATACAACCAAATTTTAGTAAAGGATTTTAATGAATATACTGGACCAAAGGAGTTGCACAGGAAATAAACATTTGTTACTGCAATAAGAAGAAAACTAACATTAGCACTTGGAGTTGCTGATCTCTCAAGTTTTCCAGGATAATCCAGATCTTCATCAGAAGGGCGAAAGTTTGCAATCTGGACAGAAGTTAGACGATAAATATTAAGCAAAAAGGTTCTGATAAATTAAACAACAGCTGCTTCATCTCCCCAAAATACTTACACTTGTGTGTTAAACAATGGAATGTAACTAGATGACAGAAAACAAAAAACAAAGGTGTTAACATTGCGTAAGGTTCAATACAAAGTAATATAAGGGTGCTACTTGATGAACTCGGATCTGATGATACAGTTTCTTCCACTTTTGATCGCATTTTAATCATTTGACTCGTCCTTAGCAGTCAGCATCATATCCAATTTGGGTTTTAAGGAGGTGTCATGCTTGTGCAGAATCAAGATAGGTAAGTTGTAAAGGAATCATGGGGTTCTAATTACAAACAGCGCTCAAGTTTCTCAATATGTTACTCCCTCCAGCCAGAAATGAGTGACTTGCATTTGTCTAGATTCGAATGTATCTAGACGCGTTTTAGTGTATAGATACATGCAAATCTAGACAAACTGAACTCACTTATTTCCGGACGGAGGGAGTACTTGAGTGCAACTTTCAAGTTTTTAAACAGCCATCAATATTCTAACAATTGCTCATTTTGTGAAAAATAACATAATCAACAACTCAACATACACTTACTTTTTTAGAATTCATACCAAGCAACCAACCACCCATTTCCTCACTACTACGGTAGTACCCATGCAACGCATGCACATGCTCCCCATGTGCATAAATCATGTTCATAGAGATGACCAAAATGGACACCAGGCAGTTCAAATGATTATTGTGTTATTTAAGGCCATTATAAAGTTTTCACTTGGGGCATTGCAGCTGATCGACTCAAGGAACTATACTCACAATAAATTTGGAAACAAATGATTAAATACACGCTAGGCACTAAAACAAAGAAATATACTGGCCGAAAAAACACAATGTCAGCCATCGCAGAAAGACATATTTGAAATAGTACCTCCTCACGAATATGAGTCCGAGCACAAAATGCTAACCGCTCATGAACATCTGCAAGTATCCTCTGCAATATTGGACGCAGCCCAGCTACTGATTCCCCACGTCTAGTCAGTTGCTCCCCCAACACTTCGGCCTTCAGAATGTCGACAAGTTCACAGAGAGAATCAATGTTTCCTTCATATATCAGTCTAGGCCTCAGAGTATCATACAAGTGTGTGCACCTGAATGAAACAACAATAGAGGTTATCATCTTAACTGAAACGCTCAAGTTCATAACAAATATGCCACAACAGTGAACAGTCACAGTAAGTTCAACTTTATAAAAGTTGAATATCTGTTCTTAAGACTAATGTGACGGTTCTTTTTATACACTGAAACCTCATCCAGGAAGGCGATGAGAGTTTAAGCTGATGTTGATCATCAAGTTAAATCCTTGGAGCGAGTATAGTATATCACTATATCTTCAGTTTTTCTTTAGCTATTTTACTGTCTTCTTACCATACGTTTCTGTTTGGTTTCATATCTAGCCTACCCCAACTTTCTTGGGACAAAGGCTTTGATGTTGTTGTTATTTTACTTTGTCTTCTCAGATTATGCTGGTCAGGACTGTGCTTTCTTTTTATCCTCTGGATCCTTTACTTGTACTATATTTTGCAACTTACTTTCATTATTATTAATGTATTTTCAGTAGAGATCTCCCCTACTGTTCTCATACAGAAGGTACACACACTACAACACATCTCACGAATTTTGTTTCGATATGACTAACATGAACTAACATATCGCAAGTATGCCACCAAACTATGCCAAATAATATGTATTACTAGTGAAAAAAGCAACTTTCTATGTTTTAAGATATTCAGATGAGTTATAACATTACAGAACTTCGGTTTGACCAGGTTCATATTTTGTATATTTATTAGACAGGCATATAAGTTAATTCTCTATTTGTCTCTGTTCAACAAAGGAACTTCTATCTTTTTCTGGTCCTGGATAATGAAACAAGTTCGGCGAAATGTTTAACATAGAAACGTAAAGTGTTCAATTACACTCGACTAGTGCAACAATAGCAAGTTCGCCTGGAGAAATATTTTGGTTTATAATTGATGTAGTATCATTCTATTCCCTAAATTCCTTCATTTATTATAGCCTGTGATGAACTTTGTAGTGACACATTAAAAGTAAATTGCTATGTTGATTATAACTTGAATATGCACAGTAGACTCCTAAAGGCATAAGAGGAGTATCAAACTAAAGACCAAATCACCAGCCAACAAGGGTAAAAAAAACTCAATGAAGCTCCGAAAGCAACAAGCCTCAACGAGGACTTGCTACATGCTAACTACTGCATTCTCTATATCACATGTCAACCTGAACCAAAACAAGACCTTTCTACATGCTATAACTGCTAAGTTGCTAACATACAAAACAATACCTGCCGCCAACATCCAGCTTGCAGTATGTTATTATTATGTCAAGTTTTTCTTGTTGGCTACATCCAGCAACATCATGTAAAAAAGGTGTTAGGATTCATTATTGGCTGTTTCCTTGTTGAATGTTGAGTTGTCAACCCAACTTTATGTTATTATTATTATGCCAAGTTTGTCTTGTGGGGATTATCATGTTAAGTTTGGTGAACTGCACAAATTGTAAGTTGTAACTTCTAAGAATGCCATCATCACATAAATTGAGGTGACAACCATGAGGGGATGAAATCATCTTACAATGGATCCATTAAAGGAGACATACTTGAAACATCAGATGAGGATGCTGGGAAGAAGTGAGCAAAAAGCTGGTGCTCAAGCTGGCATGCCTGAGAAGCAACAGGAAAACTAGTAAACATTTTCTTTCTACCAGTCAAAATGATATAAGTACTACAACGACGAGAACAAATCATAGAGCGAGAAGTATACAAGCTTCAGTAAAATACAACCGTGCGATATTTGGCATGCATGTTGCATAATAAGTAGAAATATATACTATTAGCCACTTATCATTTCATATGTGAATACATATTACTAGGTCACTGTATACACAAAGTGTGATGATCCTCTACTTTTAACTTTTCAGTATGTATATGTGGCCACATGTTGGTGTTTGAATCTTTTTGGTGGTTTTCAGTAAGTAGTAATTATTCAAAAGACTGTTGATTTATTTTTAATTAACTAATTACCTGGTGCGTCAAGCGGTATTGATAAGTGTGAACGTACACCCCTTTCATGGCATACTTTTAAAATAGTCTCTAGTTATGAGTTATGCCTTTGTTGTGTTTCTTTTTGTTTACTTGAGAATTGACTGAGCATTTTTCTGGTTGCAGTCAATAAATATTAATTCAAGATATGAAGGAGCAAATGAAAAAAACGCATAAGTATATAAGTAGTAACTTTCTAAACACAAGCAATATAACTAACATTTTGCTAAATAAATGAACCTAAATAGTATAATTAGCCAAATACATGTGGTTACCTCCATTAAATAGGCACAACCAGACCTTGTTAAAGAAGGTAAGGCCTCATTTTTAGCAAACTCAGAAATGCTTTGCTGCACCATGCCTCGTATCTAGAAGGAAATCAGAAGTGATAGGATATAATCATGTCAAGTCAAAACACAGTGCAAAGTACTACACTTTCAACTTACCAGGTACAGCCTCTGCTCACAAAACAAACTGTGACACTCTGAAAGAATCTGTGCATATTCTTTCTTAGAAGATCTACTCTCAATCTCATCGAAAATTGGTTTTAGCTGGGAAAAAAATTAGGAGCAACAGAATTACAATTGAAATACTAAGCTTCATTGATATAACATAAGAGTGTCTATAACTGGTTTAATCTTTTCAATCAACTACAAAAGCTATAAATCATTTAATGAAAAAGTATACCTCCCCAGCTGCTGCCTTGAAACGGACATAGATAAGAGATGCTTCCACACCCTCTGTGACAGCATTTTTGCCAGAACCACTGCCTCTGATTGCAGCTTGAACCTGCAAAGTAAAGCTATTATCTATTAGCTATAAGTTGCAACACTTCTACCTACCAAATGCAACAGAGGGTACCTGGGCTGAAGCGGCTTTCAGTGTCGACAGGACATGTGACCGGATCATACCTAATGCCCGAGACTGCAATACAAGAAGCAGATAATTATAGGGTTAGGTGCAGCTATTCGTTATGAATATAGATGTAGTTTGCCTCACACAGTCCTTTACCTGAAGTTGGCGGAACTTGACCAAGTAAACAGCAGATTCAGCATATTGTGGATTATTCTCAACATATCTATATCCACCAAGAGGATAGAACATGAGCTCAAAAAATTTCAACACAGAAAACTAGAAACATGTCACTCTTATGCAACAACTACTTACGAGATACAATCATCAAGCCGTTTCAACAGTGGGAGAAATTGTTCATTTCCGATGTTCATACTCTGAGAATAAAAGCTAGTGGAGGCCTGAAGAGTAGATATAGGTAAGTAGGCCATATGAAGCAGCCTATGGCAATCTACAGTAATGCCTGAATGCCAGTATTTCGATAAACTGAAAAGTGCTTAGCTGGTGACAAAGTGTAGTCAGCAACCAAAAAATGATCTCAAAACTGTGGAATATACTACCTCCGTTCCAAAATATAAGATGTTTTAGCCTTTTTCCGAAACGCATGTATCTAGACGCCTTTTAGTGTGTAGGTTCGGAGTAAAATGAATGAACATACACACTAAAAGTCGTCTAGATGTGTTGAAGAAAAAGGCTAAAACATCTTATATTTTGGGACAGAGGGAGTACTTAACAATATCACTCAGCTGGCTCTTAATAAAATTAACCACAAGATGACAACATGAAGAGTAAGGCAGAAAATTTATATTTAATAACATCCATAAAAGCTAAGTATATTCATGTATTATTTCAACAACCAAACACAGTTCAATATTTTGCACAAATGAACACACAGGGTCCACACCAGTCACCCAGTTGGGAAAGAGCAAGGAGCCAAGGAGGATGCAAATACGATAAGAAACTTCGGGAAGTATGTTGATCATGTAGGCTTTCATGTCAGCTCATTAGCTCAGTTTTAGAATTTGAGCATTACAGAATCCAGTATGTTTGGTTAAGGGTGCTCTTATGTGAACTGAAGAAGTTATTGAAAAGGACTTTGTTCAACCAAATACTTCAACAAAGTCAAACCATGACTTATTTACGAGAGATGTACTAGAATGCCAAATCTCACATTTTCCAATTCATCAAAGTAGTTTAACCTACTTCGGAGTGCTTCGGCGAACTCAATGAGCCTCTGTTTCTCCACCAACTGCATACACATTAGAAAGAAAAAATCAGAAGAGGCGCTAAAATGGCAAAATTAAATTACAATACAAATAAGCCTTTAGGACCTCAGTATATGTTAGAAATAACACACATAGCAACAAAACGTTAAAACTGAAGTGGCACCTGCATCTAGTGGGTGGAATCGAACATGTTTTTAGATGAAAAACTGATAATAGTCACACAAACAAAATATAATGGGAGATCATCAGTATAGTGTTTGTTTTCTAACTGTCCAGCTAGTAAGAGAAACCTAAGTCTTCTTAGTGGAATTTCTCAATAGCATAACTTGGATTGGTTCCCTATGGCTATCCCTACCAGAGTAATTACTAATTAAGTAACATGATAGTTTATCGTAATTGCATAGTTCATAATATTACTTCTAGAAAATATTTGATATGGATCCATATAGAAACTGTATAGCAGGAGGTCACATACACTCAATGGATAGAAATGTCAATATTTTTTGTAGTAGGGATGCAAAATATATCAACAATCAGAGCATTAATATGAGATTCAGGCCGACCAACAGGCAAAGGACACACATGGCATGTAAACCTCACAAATTTTGGTAGTATCAGAGATACTCTTAAAGAAGGAATGAGTGCAAAATAAATAATGAATTAAAGATCATTTCTAGTGGAAATTTAACTGTGAATAGTTAACTCCGATAAGAATGAGTAGAAGAGGCATACAAGTTGGTCGCAAGCATCATGCAAAGTTTTTGTCTTTACGGCAACACTGGAGTGCAAGGATTGTAGTTCTTCAAATAAGTTCAGTGTGTCATCGACCTGAATTCGAGGTACTTAAGGTTAAACTGGAAGAAACAAATGTATATGTTCATTATAAAATTTGTTCAACATAACTAACAGAAAGGTTTATAGGCCTACTTGTTTAAGGATACCATCACATGTGTTAACACGTTCCTCTAATGTACTCTCGTAGAGGCGATACTTTTCCTCTGTCTGTCAAAAAAAAAAGAGGTGAAAACTCAATGTGCCATGGCATGTTGTCAACTACTAACTGAAGAACAGAATATGCACAGACCTCAGATTTCATAGCTGATTCCAGTTCAGCAAACCATTTGTAGAACTACAGGTGGTGATAAAAGTATTAGTTCAATCCGCAGAAACATTTTGCCTTCTATCCTTAAACATCTTAAAGATTAACATAAACTATAAGGAAGAGGAACAAATGAGAGTCCAAAATTCTCTAGTCAATCAGTACTGATAGCAATGATGGAAAACTTACCTGATGTGTATTCACCAAAACCGCATCCATCGCACCTGCCTCCTCCAAAGCAGACTCTTTTTCTGGCACGGTCGTACCTCCATCTTCCTGATATAACACGCAGAAATCCATTTTAAACTATCATTGGTGCTGATGCAATATATATCCATAATTTATATAAAGCAAAAAAAAGGGGGGAAACAGGATAGGAGTACAAATGTAGAAAGAGTACACCCTTATAATGACACTGATACTCTTACAAGCAGCCATAAAATGAAAATTTATACCATGAGACCAAATGCAGGCCTTGTAAATCCATTTGACGCCCAATTTTTTTTTTCAACAATTATCGCAAATCTGGTACTTGTTAGATTGAGAAGCATGAGCTAATAATGTCATACTAATCCCCTTATTTTTGTTAATTCACCAAATCCCTGTACTGCAAAGTGTATATGCTCTATTACTGCTAATGAAATATCTTAGCTCCTTCGAACAAAATACAAATGAAAGGGCTCTCCCATACAGGCCTAGCACAGCACAGGACAAACTAGAACCGGATTACGGTGGCACTGACGAGATCTCAACCAGCGACGCGTATATAGCATAAATAACAGTTGTGAGATCCGGCGTCTTACCAGATTGGCCGGGAACGGCCGCTCAGAGACGGCGTGCGAAAGAGCGGAGATGGCGGCATTCTGCTGCTCCGTGAGCGGCGCGTTCTGCAACAGGGAAATCGAAACACGAAGGCCTCAGATCAGATCCACCAGAACGTTGATCGCACCGGAACGACGAGGAGGAGGAGGGCGTGGAGGCGGGTGCCTACCTTCTCCCACGCGTAAGCGAAGTTGTAGCCCTTGGAGACAGCCCCCGACTTGGGCAGGGTCGCCGGCGTCGTCGCCATGGACATCCTCGGGTGAGCTCGCGCCAAACTGAGGGGTTTTTTTTTTTTCAGCAGCAACGCCGTGAAGTCTGAAGGCGTAAAGGCTGACTACGCTCTGAAAGTCTGAAGGCGTCCGTTTCGTGTAAGTTGGACTCGAATCTGGAACCCACCTAGTGGATGTGTCACGGGCTCACGGCCCGCTCACTACTCATTACCGGCTCATTCGCTGGACCGGCGAGGCTCCCATCCATGCGGCCGGCCCATGCGCCGGCGTCGGCGGCGCGCGGAGGCCTGGCGCTGTACGAGCTGTACAGGGCGGCGAGCCGCGCGGCGGCGCCGGCGGTGCTCCTGTGGCGGCGGATGCGAGGGCTGGAGCACCCGTCGCGTTGGCCGGAACGGCTAGGCCGGCCATCGGCTGCGCGGCCCCGGCCAGGCTCGCCGCTCGTGTGGTTCCACGCCGTCTCTCTCGGCGAGGGTATGGCCGCGCTCCCGGTTGTCCGTCACTGCGCCCGCCTCCACCCCGGCCTCCCTATCCTCCTCACCACCACTACGCTCTCCGCCTTGTAAGTCCACCACTGCTACTCTCTTCTGTTCATATAATGTGGCCATGCTCTGAACTCCCTTCTTTGGTTCGGTGTAGTGAAGTTATAAAGGATTTGCTCCCAGATGCTGTCATATATCAGGTGAGTTTGGATATTGCTCCCACACCTTCAGGGCTCTAAGGTTATGCCAGAGTTAATTTAGCGAGGCCATCCCCACTGGGAGGTGTCGTGAAAGGAAACCATTTCTTATTGCCGCGTATGATACATAATGTGCTAATTTTGTAGCATCAGCGATGAGGCACCTATGTTTTTCAAGTGCTTATGCATGTAACTATCTAACTAATATTCAGTCCAGAAGTATCTAACTAATTTTGTATCGATGCTTAGCAAAACAAATTTGGTTTCCAAAATCACATAAACATATCAAACCAACTAGGAAACTACAGACAATTATGGTGCTAATTTTGTACCATTGGTGCTTGATTAGGCACCATTGCTTCATTGTGTACCCTTAAATGATTCTTATGCATATCTCTAATATAAATTGATAATAACCATCTAAGCACCTATTTTTCCTGTTCAGCTGTGTCACTACAACTTCATAAGATTCTGTTGTAACTTCTTACTTTTGATCGTTATGCTGTAATATTTGATAGCACAGGCACAAATTTTATGCAACTTCCGCAAAAATGGAGCTTGTGAGATACACAAGCAGACTGAGGTATTTGATTCTGGGTATTCTTCCTTCTAAGTTCTAATGAGGCCTTTTGGGGTTTGTAGTTTGCACCTCTTGACTGTCCTGATGCAGTACAAAGTTTCATTGGATACTGGAAGCCAAGTTTGATACTTCTCATGGAAAGTGAACTGTGGCCAAACCTCATCATGTCTGCAGCAGAGAAAGGGGTGAGCAGTTCTTTTAGTTTTATTGTGCATCACCAGATCCCTCTTAATGATCATTCACATATTCTATTTTCTAGTGTCTGAGCTGTATTTTCTAAATTTTGTGCATACATGAGCAGATCTTATTTGCCTCTTTTGTCCACTAGTGTCTGCATCATTCCCTAACTAATTGTTTCTTATGGACATGATTGGCCTGCCTGTTTTCAGATTGCAGTGGCTCTTTTAAATGCCCGCATGTCATTGAAGTCTTTCAACCGTTGGTCAGTGCGTCTAGGGTTGCCATTAGTCTCTCTGATGCTCTCTAATTTATCACTGGTCATCCCATTGGTAAGTAAAGGTGGAGTTTTAAAGCCTATTTTGATGTACAACTGTTACCCCCTTCATAGTTCATTTTATCTGGTGCAGAGTACTATTCAGGCTGTTCGTTTTCAATTGCTCCATACACCACCACAGAAAATCCATTTCGCTGGTGATCTAAAATATGGTATGCCCTGTATCTCCTTTTTCTCTAGTCAATCATTGTTTTGACAAATGACAATGCATTTGGTAGCGAACCTATGCGTGGTGCAATTCTAAGGTAGTCTCAGGAGCTTGAAAGATATCCCTGTTCACAACTGAAATGATTTGTATAGTAACTCGTTTGATTATCCTAAGCTGTTGGTGATGTTGAGCCTGGGGAGAAAGAACTCAATACAATCAAAGGTCTGCAGCAGAAGTTCAACAATAGGCCCACCTGGATGGCAGCTTCCATTCACAAAGGTGAAGAAGAAGGTAAGCACGACGGAAGTCCACCTTCTTGTCATTAAGTGACCTGATATAATTAGCTGTACAGCTGCACTTCCGGTGAACTGTACGTAGGACTGCAGTTAGCTATGTGGTTGTCCCCTGCTAGCCTAACCTCTTTATTGACTTATTTACAGTAGTCTCCAAATATAAGTTTATCCATTGCTAAAGTGATCTTCAAATGAGTATTAAATAAAATACCTTGTATGATGAATACATTCATGCAATCTCCATATTGACATTCAAAGGCGTTTAGAGTTGCAAGTTTGCATTGTTTGACAGCTGTGCTGAAAGGGACTTGGATTAGGAATGGGAGTAGATAAGCAGATTTCCTTTGTCAATTTTTTTTATGGCATATCTCCTCAATATATTTAAGGTTGCTTAGTCAATAGAGGCTTCTGCGCCCTCCAAGTTGCCAAAATTTATAACTATAGCTTTTTTAGGAGCTGCCTTTGTTATCCTTTCATATCCTTCTGATCTTCTGACGTAATACTTCAGTTTTCTTACTATTTTTATAGTACACCAATCATGGAAAAGGGCCTTGCACAGTAGCTTTTGGAGTCTTGGAAGAATTTATTTCCTAGGTCATTATGATAGTGTTCACACCATAAACGATTTTCACAAGCTAACTTTTGTTTTCTTTTTCAGTCATTCTCCGCGTTCATGACGAGTTAATCAAAATATATCCTTCTCTACTTCTAATTCTCGTGCCAAGACATCCTGAGGACAGCATGAATGTTTCTTTAGTATGTTATAATGGTGCCTTTCTTAGCCTTTCATTTTACCATATTTCGTGTATTCCTGAGTGCAGTGTCAGTTATTTGATTTCTTACCAGTTTTTTAATATCATACCATGTTGAGTACTCAAAACGTAAAATCGTTGTAAACAATTAAGGTGAGGAACAATTATTATGAGAATAATGTAACTAATTATACATGATCTGAAATTTTAACAGTTTTCTGAAGCATGGTGGTATAACAGGTCTGAACAATATCTTTGTATACATTTTGCAGGCACTGAAGAAACAGAAGGTCAATTTCGTGCTGAGGTCAACAAACCAATTGGTGTCTTTAAACACTAGGGTGTACGTGGTTGATACTTTAGGTTTGTGTTCTCTCTCCTTTGGGAAGTCTGTGCCTTATTTCTGTACAGGTTATGTATATCTGTTTGAACTATTAGTTAATGGCAGAAAATATCATGGAAAGCAGGGGAGTTAAGAATGCTCTACAGGGTCACTCCAATAGCAGTTGTTGGGGGCTCATTTTTACCTAGCTTAGCTGGCCATAATTTTTCTGAGGCTGCTGCAGCCGGTTGTGCTGTTCTGACTGGTAAGGAAAATGTACCTACCTATTTGAATTTACATTATTTCTCACGAGTTGCACTGGCTTTCAGGTCCCCATGTTGGACATTTCTATCATATGTTGGTTGAATTGTGGCAAATAAACCCCTTAGCTGTCAAGCAGGTGACAAAAATTGTTCTGTACTTCTCCTTTTATCTAAACAACATATCTATGTTACATCATTTGTACATTGAATGACTTCTGAAAACAACCAAGGGTAGCTGGATCATGAATGATGATCTATTTATTTTTGGCTGTGGGTTTGGCTTTCTTGGTACTTCATAATTTTATTTAGGAAGTAATATTAATGTTTAACATGGTTAAGGCCCCTACAATTCTTCATAGACTGCTCTTTAAACATGAGATTTTGTGATCGAGCCTATATTAGGAGGCTGGTACTTTTACCTTTTTCCGAATCTAGAATACTGATGCCATTGTTCCTTTTAGTTGACAGGAGAAGTTGAACTTCTGGAAGCACTAAAAGTAATGCTTAGCGATTCCAATGCTCTGGAAGCACGTCAAAAAGCTGCGAAAGATGCATTTTCCATTATGTCAGATGGAGTTGTGAACCGAGTATGGAATTTAGTATCCATGTTCGCAATTGAGTCCCAACAGAAACATGGAGTAGTTGTTTAAGTCCTGGTAAAGTCTTCCCAGCAAGCGCGTGGAACCTATTTCTTTTCCTGATTAGCAGCATTTAACGCACTGACATCTGCTAATATGGATTTGGATTTCTTTAGGGGCTGCTTCGGAATACATGGGGGTGCCCTCTCTGGCACATTGATATCTGCCAATGAATTTCTTGAGATACTGCTTCGGAATACATGGCGACACTCTGAAAAGTAGGAAGTTTCAAAATTTTCTTTGTAGAACTAGATGTACAGGAGGGCAGCCCTGAATCGTCTCGCAGTTTCCATGTACTCCCTCCGTTTCAAAATATAAGATGTTTTAGCTTTGTGAAATGAGTGAATCTATACCACTTTTAGTGTATAGTTTCATTCTGAATCTACATTCTTTCCCAAAGCTAAAACATACATCACATGTCTGGTGAGCGGTGACAAACAACACGGATCTCAGATTTAAGGCCACTAGTCCCTACAGTGTTCCCCATGTCTTGTACTCCCTCCGTTTCAAATATAAGATATTTTAGATTTATGAAAGAAGTGTATCTAGACTCCTTTTAGTTTGTAGGGTCCATATTATTGTTCTCAACTTTGTCTAGATACGAATGCATCTAGACTAAATACTTAACTAGATACGGATGAATCTAGACAAAATTGAGAACAATAATATGGATCTGAGAGAGTACTAAAAAGAGTCTAGATACACTTATTTCACAAAGCTATAACATCATAGTCGCTCCGTCCCAAAATAAGTGACTTGCATTTGTCTAGATTCGGATGTATCTTAGTCTAGATACATACGAATCTATACAAATTTAAGTCACTTATTTGGGACGGAGGGACCTATATTTTAAAACGGAGGGAGTACTACTACTATGGTACTGTACTTGTAATTCTCAGAGATTTCGAAATCAAACGCATTAGCCGGATTTAGTTCAACGTGTAGCCCATGTCATGCACATGGTTTTCTCGGGCGAGTCATGTGGAACCCATGTTCCTTTCATCCTTATCTGTAGCCCCGTACTATCGTACTGTTTTAGAGAAAAAACTTGAAAGAAAGAGCAAACTTCCGATGATAGATATGCTCCCGTTCCATGTATGGGCAGTCTGCAAATTAGCATGAGTCAGGTCTCCTCCGTTCTGCAATGCACATTGCGTGCTTCAACTCCCTAACCGTATACTACCTCCGTTTCAAAAATAAATACATACAAATCTAGACAAACTTAAGACGATTATTTTGAAAAGGAGGTAGTAGTAGAAAGGAACAAGGCCGTGATCTTACCTCTAAAGCAAATGGAAAACAAGGAACAATCTTCAAATTCAGTTTAAACTTGAAATATGGAAGCATAGTTGACTCAAGTAAGGATTTCTTTTGGAAGAATGTAAAATTACGTTTGCCGGTCTCTTAACTGCTAAACACTTAAAAGTGAATGCGATGCAGTTGACATGATCTATAGGTGAAATGTTCTCAGTTGTGACTCTCTCAACTACTCCCTTTGTTTCAAAATATAAGATATTTTAGTATTTTTCTTAAGCACATGTATCTAAACAAAAAAAAACTAGAATACGCATAGCACGTGTATCATATATTGAAGAGGAAAACGGTGAGACACAGGCATACAACGTCACTCAAGCCTCACGACAATCCACGTTACCATTAAGCACAAGTATGTAGACAACTTTAGTTGTAGGTTCACTCGTTTTACTCAAATCTACAGATAAAACGCGTCCAAATACATGTATTTTAGAAAAAAAAACTAAAACATCTTATAATTTGTTTGGAACAGGGGAGTACATTCTTATGACTGTAGCACTAGGTGTAAGGCTCTCAACTACATTCTCATGACTGCAACACTCGCACCATTTCAAGTGCATCCTTGTCAACTGCGCTGCTCTCGACTACTTCCTTTGTTCCAAAATATGAAATGTTTTAGCTTTTTCTAAAGTGTCTTTTTTTTTTGCGGGTAAAAGAGGATTTCATTAAACAGGCGGGATTACAAGGCGATCAAGTTCCAATTCCCGTAACACAACATCAGGACTAGAACCCAACCATACATAGTTCGGCATTCTTTGCAAGACAGTGACTAGCCCTAATCTAAGAACGCTCCACTTTTACAAGATGACACTCCACTCGTTGACTAAGTAAATTATTAAGCTCTAGAAAAATATTCCTGTAGATAGACCGATTCTGAGAAAGTTTTGTGACTGTTGACACCAGCGAGATGCAATCTGTTTCGACGATGAAAGGCGTTTGGCAATATTCCAAGGCCAGCCTAACACCTTCAACACATGCTTGAAGTTCAATTTTAAACTTTTAGTGTGCAGGTTCAGAGCAAAATGAGTCAACTTACACACTAACTAAATTCAAAATATCTTATATTTCAGAACGGAGATAGTATGTACTTGTCTATTGTACCGCTCAATGCAACTTTGTCAACTGCACCGCTCTCAACTACATCTTTTACAATTGCATCATTGTCAACTGCATCCATCTCAAGTGCAATCTTGTCAACTGTATTGAAAAAACATAAGATAAAAAAGTTGAGAAAACGTTTAATAGATTATTAAGCGGTAAACGTGCACTTAGAGCATTTCTAGCAGATACTGCAATCGTAACCAATCCGCATAATAACTGTCATTTTACGGTACGTAGCCTAAAAAATGGTCATTGTAGATATTGCAAAGTCTACCGCATCGTATTTTTTTGCGGTTCGCCACAAATGCACGCTTCATTGCTGCATATATATCGTATGAAGGGCTCGTGATGCGGTTCACCGCATCCTGGCGCTTCGGTTGGCGGGAGGGAAATTTCCCCTTCCCTACTTCCCGCACAACCATCGCCGATCTTCTGTCGCCGGTCGTTTCCACCCTAACTCTCTCTCTCTCTCTCTCTCTCTCTCTCTCTCTCTCTCTCTCTCTCTCTCTCTCTCCCCCGCCGTCCTGACGAGATCCAATCTGAACTTCTACGAGGATGCGATGTTCGCTCACAACGACATCCTCGTGCCGACTCGCGCGACGCTTCCGGTCAGGGAGCTCAGCTGCGCGGGGTGCTAGTGGGGCCAGTTCCACGCGGTTCCAAGTTGGCTCGCCAAATCGAGGATTGTCGCCGCCAACTACCGGAGTAGAAGAGGGCAGTGGCCCGGTACGCGGCTACGAGCTCGTATTGGTGGAAGCATTTCGAAAAGGAGCACGGGGCGGCGCTTGCCCTCTACCGACGTTCACGGGCGGCAGGTCCACTCCGATCTCCGCAACCCCGAAGGGAGGGTGCGATTATGGGTCGTTCGTGAGCTCACGATCTACACCGTCATCAACGAGGCGCCCCGCGAAGAGGGGGAGGCGGACGACGACCCGAAGGAGGCAGACAGCGGCGTGAAGAAGGAGAACGGCGACGCGGAGGAGGACGGCGAAAGCGTCATTGTGGATTAGGGTTTGTTACTATGATTGAATAGCTTGTTCTTGAAATCATTGTATTAGAGAAACTTCTCATTGAGTTATGTTGCCTAATTATTAATATCTATGGCTGTTTTATTTCATTCAAACGCTGAATTGTGTGCTTTGAGATAAAATTTGTTTTGCGGTATATGCGAAGGGATAGAACAGATACGGCATATTAAATCCTAAAAAGAATATTTGATTTTACGGTACACTATATGGCATGCTCCGTCCGAACTTTTCATACCGCAAACGCGAAATGCGATTCACCGCAAACGCGTTTTGCAGGATGGCCGGATGCAGCGTCTGCTATGCTAGAGAGTGCAAAAGGCGTGGAACTGCTAAATTTTCGTTGGATAAGAATTAAGGATCGGCGATTCACAAATAAATTGTTTTCTTTGTACTTGGAAATGGATCTTACAGTAGTTTAAAAGTTCCCACCTGAACGTGTTCCGCCGTACGGTATGTCATTAATATTGAGCACGTTATAAACACGAGGTTTTACCACTTCGGGGTTTCGAAGCAACGGCCAACTGGACACATCAGACGGGAGTGACGGGACGGGACCAAGAACAACTCCGAAGCGAGAGCGCCCAATCCCATGCCGCTCTCCCAGTCTCCAGCAGCCACCCATCCGCAGCTACCCTCTCCCTCCCGCCGCACGGGACCGACATGCCCGCGCGCCGGCTCTGCCCCGGCAGCAGAGTCGCTCCTCCCTCGCGAGCTGCGGGCCGAGTCGCTGCCGCGGCACGTGGCGGTGGTGATGGACGGGAACTCGCGGTGGGCGCGCGCGCGGGGGATGCCTGCGGCGGTCGGGCACGAGGCCGGGCGGCGCGCGCTGGAGGAAACGGTGCGGCTCTCACGCGCCTGGGGCATCCGCGCGCTCACCGCCTTCGCCTTCTCCCACGAGAATTGGAGCCGCCCAAAGGTACGTACACCCTGGCCCTGGCCGCGCGCGCCTTTGCCGATTCCCTCCGGCCTCCACTCTGAGCTTGAGTTGGGCTGTTCTTGAATTCGCAGATGGAGGTCGACTTCTTGATGGGGCTGTTCGAGCGGGTGATCCACGACAGCGTCGCTGAGTTCTTGAGGTACACCATGACACTCTACTGCAAATTAATGGCGGCCTCACGTTTTCGTCGTCTCTTTTGCCATTCTGACATGATGATGCACTCGAGAAGCTCGCTCAACCATCTGACAGGCGGCTCCTGCAGATTAATTTCACACGCTAAACTCTCCACTCTAAGCGATAAACGCCAAGATTACAGCCGAAGGACAGCTCGATTTGCACTACTACCAAAATGATGCCCCTGCTCTTACTGATTGCGGCGGTTTTGCTTGCGCAGGGACGGAATTCGTCTACGAGTGATCGGCGACTGCTCGAGGCTGCCGGTGTCGCTGCAGAGGACCGCGAGAGAGGCCGAGGAGGCGACGAGGAAGAACTCACAGCTCCACCTGACGCTAGCGATCAGCTACAGCGGGCGAAGGGACATAGTGCAAGCCTGCCGGAGCCTCGCCGAGAAGGTGCACGGCGGGCTGCTCAGACCGGAGGACATCGACGAGCTGCTCTTCGCTGACGAGCTCGAGACGAGCGGCGGCGACGACGAGCTCCTACCTTGCCCTGACCTGCTCATCCGGACCAGCGGCGAGCTGAGGCTGAGCAACTTCTTGCTCTGGCAGTCGGCCTACTCGGAGCTCTTCTTCACCGACACGCTGTGGCCGGACTTCGGGGAGGCTGACTACCTCGAAGCGCTGTGCTCCTTCCAGAGCAGAGACAGGCGGTTTGGCCGAAGGAATTTGTAGCACACGCCCACCAAAAGGTTGGTGTTTTTAGAAGCTTGATTGATTGATACTACTATTATTAGCAGATAAGCAGTTACCCATAAAACATGCATAGCAGAGCTCAAACTAGTACATTTTGTACTCTTTTCGAGTCAAACTAATTTAGATCAGAGAGTACATGGAACAATAATTTTAAATGGACGGGCTAGCGGGCATCCGGATGCCCGTTCATACCACCTAGCACTCGCCTAAAATCGAAATAAATCACCCCCAAGCCCCCTACCTAATCGCCTCAGGTGGTAACGCGCGCAGCTTGTACCCAGATATGGACAAAAAAAGCCCAGGACCCCGCTCCCCTCTCCACCTTCTTTGTCTGCAAGTAAAAAGAAACCAATATGTCCCCCTCCCGACCACCCCCACTCCTGTTCTTCTTCCTCTTCCAAATCTCCATGGCTCCCGGATCTTATCCATAGTTGCAACTCCTCTAGCTCTGGAAAACAAAAAGAAGGGCCAGAGACACAGCAAAAAGAAAAGGGTAACATTCATCTCCTTCCCTCCACTCGTTTTACAGCACACCCCCAGATTCATGCCAGGGAAATCCCCCAGATTCATGCTAGAAAAAAATCTTATTAACAGACAATCATAGCTCTTTATGGAGCAGTCATAGTTTCCCCTGTTTTTGAAAAGAACTTGCTTGTCTAGAACGGCCAAATCTGTGATTGAAAAAAACCCAGTTTTTACAACCATACATATGATGAAAAAGGCCCCAGTTTTTTGAGTGAACAAACAGAAGAAAGCTAGACGTGGATTGTGTAGAAAATAAAAAACCACATGGTTTGTGTGTCATCGCTGTGATGAAAAAACTTGAATCTTTGCAACTTGGTGAGTAATTTCTACAACTTGACTTTGGTGGCATGAAGTTAAAAATAATCTTTACATTTGACTCGCAGTTTTTGCTTCTTGTTTTTGCTTGCTACTTCACTGTTCTCTCCCCTGTGCAGTAATCTGATAAGAAAAAGACAGCAACAAAACGTATCAGGAATAAAAAAATACAAAAAAAAGAAAACATGGATTCATATATTACAGAGGCTAAAAAAGGAAATCCTAACACAAAAACTTTCTCTCTTTTGTATCAGATGTCAAATTTGGATCTTAATGCCCCCCCCCCCCCCCACGGAAGATGGCGATGACCTCGACATTGAACCGTTGTATTGCACTCAGGCATGGCCGACGGAGATTGTTGGAGAATCTCCAGATCGAGTGCATGATGAAAGGGCAACAACGCTTCATGGTCAGTCTGATGAACAGAGTGGTAGGGGCCCGCAACACAATAGAGAGATACCCCCTGCTGGTGACCATGGTATTCCCACGAGTATTGTTCCTACGGATTCCACCTCTTACCCTAACTTGGCGGAAGGTCTTTTAGACGGAGCTGGCATGAACGAGGAAGTTGCATCCAATCCACAAGAACCATTCCTTGGTATGAGGTTCGACACGATTGCGAGTGCGAAAGCGCATTATAATGCTTATGCTCTCAAGTTGGGGGTTTCTATCAAGGCCCATACATCTCATAAAGGGAGAAACACAGATCAGATAATTAAGCAACAGTTTGTGTGCAACAGGTTTCGTAGACCTAAAACAGAAGAGGAGGAGCAACAGGAGAGAATGAATATTGCAGAAGATATCAGCCCTGTTCTTTTAGCTTGATGAAGGCAATGTTGAAGCTCCGAAAAGTGATTTCATCAAAAAAAGTGGTGGCAAATTTGGGGTTAAGCGCAAGAGGGAATGTATCAATCAAACAAATTGCCCAGCTAGAATGTTTGTCAAACTCATCGATAACAAGTGGCAGGTCACCTACTTCATCGCTGAACATAATCATCCTTTGATAGAAAGGCCATCGCTCACGAAGTACTTGATATCGCATAGGGGTATCCCTCGCGATGAGAAGGAGTTTCTAAAGTGTCTGCATAATTGCAACTTGGAAACAGGTTTGTCGCGCTTTTTTGTTTGAAAAAGGTGACTCTTATTAAGTTGGATTCTGAATGTTATCTAAATTGCCACTGCTACTATGCTGATTTGTTCTAGGGCATCATTCTAAGTTGTTTTTTGGGGATTCCTAATTTTTCTTATGCTGTGCAGGGCGCATGATGGAGGTCATGTCTGAATTTTATGGCGAGGATGTTGTTGTACCATATGGCCCCAAGACAATACCAAACTTGCGGTCTGAATTCAGAAGTGAAAACAAGGAGTTTGACATTGGTGAAACACTTGAGCACTTTAAAGAGCTGCAGGCAAAAGACCCCGGATTCTTCTACAATTTTTCCTTTGATTCAGAGAACAGAGTTGAGAATATATTCTGGGTTGATAGTTTGGCAAGGAAAGCTTATGTAGAAGCATATCACGATTGTGTGTCGTTTGACACAACTTTCTGTACAAATCGCTTCAACATGCCTTTTGCACAGTTTATTGGTATAAATAGGCATGGGCAGTCATTTTTGCTAGGCTATGGTTTTCTTAGAGATGAGAAAGAGGACAATTTTAAGTAGCTTTTTAGAGAGTTCCTCAAAGCAATGCATGGAAAGCAGCCCATGAACATAATCACAGACCAGGATTGGGCTATTAAGAGTGTGATTTCAGCTATTTTCCCCGACAGTGTGCACAGAAATTGCCATTGGCACATAATTAAAAAAGGCAATGAGAAGCTAGGGTCATTCCTTGGGCGCCATCCTGATCTAGCTGAGGAGTTCAATGAGTGCATTGATGAGAGTATGACTGTTGAAGAGTTTGAAGCAACTTGGGCAGCAATGGTCGTGAAGTGGGGATTGTCCGGACATGAAACTTTTCTTTGGTTAAAAAGTATGCTCATACATGGGTTCCGTGTTATTTCAGGGAACGCTTCTTCCCTTTCTTGCAGTCAACTCAAAGGAGTGAAGGATTCAACGCATTCCTAAAAAGGTACATCAATCCCCAAAACTCTATCAAGCACTTTGTGAGGCAGTATGAGAAGATTCAGGCAAAGATTTTGGGTAGAGAGAGCTGTAATGATTATCGGACGGATGATCTTGAGGTGAGTCCATGGTCCCCATTCCCAATAGAGAAGCATGCACTAGTTGTTTACACTACGAACATCTATTTGAGCTTCAGGGTGGAATTTGAGGTTATTGGGCGCTACAATGTGCAAGCACAAGGGCAGAACATGTACTTGTTGGTTCCTAACAATGTCAAGTTCTACCCTTATGGCTCTAGGACCTACATGGTTAATGCAAATGCTAGACACTTCAACTGCGATTGTTGCAAGTTCCAGCGTGATGGTATCCTTTGTTGCCATGTGCTCAAAGTGTTCACGCATGTAGGTATTGATGCACTACCGGAAAAGTTTATTCTTAAAGGTGGACTCAGCAAGCAATTGAGGATGTAGTGTTGCCTGTTGAGCAGGTACAAGATGATGTGATGCCTGAATTGTCTCGGCAGAAACTACGGTTTGCAAACTTGTCTAGATCATTTGTGCAAATGGCTAAAATTCTTAGTGAATCAGATCAGGTAGAAGCTATTGCTCGTAGGCACATCAGGAAGATGAAAGCTGAGTTTTCGCAACCGAACAAAGTTCAGAAAAAAAGAAACTAGCCCCCACGAGCAGCACCCCTAATGCGTCACATAACACTGCAACTCCCAGCGCATCGCAGCGAACAGCAACTCCTGATGCACTGCAGCAAACATCAGCTACTAATGTGCATCACCCCGCTTCTTTAGCTCCTAACGTGCGCTGATCAACAACAGAGGGTCCTTTGCCATCAGGGCCATGGCATTCGGGCCCTATGCTGGTCCCTATGTCGGCCCCGTCGCCACCTCCGTTTAGAAGTCAGTGTGTGCCTTGTGCATCGCCAACTGTAACAATTCGTGGTCCTTGTTTGGGTGCATTTTTTGGTGGCAATACTTTGTCGTGCAACAAAAATCATCAAGTGCACAGGGTGTGATACACAGTACACCTTCTCTAGTGGCTGCAACGCTACCTGGTCCCGCTGCTGCTCGGCAACTAGACCGTGCCAGACAAACAACAACAGGGCCAGGTGCATCTTGTGTTCATCAACCGAGTGGTGTGGTTGCGCTGAATAGAGAAGATTTTGTGACACTAAACCCTCCCAGGTATAACACTAAAGGGCGGAAGAAAGGACGGAGTCCATCTGGCATTGAGTTGCAACCAAAAAAATCCAGTCTGTGTAGTTTGTGTTCTGAGCCTGGACATAACACTCTACGTGTACTTCTGGGTTGGGCCATAAGTAGTGCATTTGTAGGATGAGCTCAGTTGTGTTGTTTTTACTGTATCAGATGACCTGGGTTACCATCTTGCTGAAAGTTGCTTATATGTAAGTTCTGTTTTTAGATTATAAACTTGGCTATTGAATTGTTTTTAGATTTGCTCTGCTAATTCAGAGGCATTTGTACCCCCCCCCCACCAACTTTTTTGCGTCACTGAGAACATAAAAATCCATTATTTTTGTTCCTGACTATAACACAAGTTAGTCTCAGACTATAACTAAGTTGGTTCCTGAAATATAACTAAGTTGGTTCCTAACTATAACCAAGTTGGATCCTAAAAAAAGAAACCAAAAAATAGGTTATGCCTACCAAAACATAGTTTGGTCTGTGGAAACAAAATTGTGCTCCCTTTTGGTTAAGACTAAGTTGGTTCCTGGATATATACTGACGAGGGGTAACCTCGACAATGCCCATGATGATGGACTTGGGGTTTCGTGAAAAAGAGAACGTTGGGGATTTTGTCGGATGTCAGGGAAACAATGGAATCAATGCCGCGTGTATATTGAGTAATTGCACTATTACAAGTTGTCTTCTAGATTTCGGTACCCCCGCTTGGGATTCTCCCGTCCTATATATAATAGGTCGGGTCTCAAAGCTGTATGCGGATAGGTTTCATACACGCGTGATTACAATACCAACATAATATCGGTTTATAGTCTCTTTCCTAATACAATCGAAGCCTTTGTCGGTTGCTTCCTTGGGCTGTCGTCTAGAATCTTCATGGGCCGGAAGCCCTTTTACCCAGTATAGGGTAGTAAATCATAAGCATCTGAGTAATCATACCTATGTTAGTAGCCCCGAGACTCTACTTGAACCGAAGTTTCAGGTTTGAGTCTCAAAGCTTATTTTTCTTTCTTTTCTTTTATGTTCTATTCCTCTTTTCTTTATTTTTCATAGGGATTTGGTACAACGAGTATGATGCCTCCAACAGATCGGGAATCAGTTAATTGCTCCTGGGCAAAAATAAGGTTGTCCTACATCAAATTCAAGTCCCTAGGCTCGAATCCAGAATTTGCTACTGGCGTAATTCAGTTCGAGCTACTAAGGTCTTACCGAATACTGAATTCCAGCTTCTATTTTATCGGGTACCCAACGCGTTCGTCGGGATTTTTCATCATATCATTGATACGGATATTTTACTGGCAGAGCGCATTCTTGTGCGATTACCAGGCCACACAGGACGAATCCCGGGGTCTTACCTTCATGTTTCTGAACACGGCATTCAGATTTTTTGTCGCATCTCAGCGTGATCCGAGATTTTTGGCTTTATTGGCGGTTGGCCTGCTGGGCCACCAATATTTCTGATTTTATCAGATAGTTATAATGCTTTATACTGGCTCCTGATGGGAGTAATCTTTCTCTTAAGGATACCTTTCTGAGGATACACTGGTGTAAAACTCAAAGGTGTTTGCAATCATTTATATATTTTTATACACAACTGGATTTCTATCGGGTGCGCGCCAGCGCTCTGATACGTTGCAAACGTATCTATAATTTTTGATATTCCATGCTTGTTTTATATCTACTTTCTTATGTTTTGTCCATACTTTGAAGTATTTTTATACACTTTCTTAGACTAACCTATTAACAAGATGCTACAGTGTCAGTTGCCTGTTTTCTGCTGTTTTTGGTTCCGGAAAAGTCAGAAAATGAATATTATCAGAATTGGACGGGACAAAAGCCAAAGTCAATATTTCACCGAGGGGAACACGGAGCTAGAAGACGAGACAGAGAGGGGCCAGGGGCCGGCCACACCACCTGGCCGCGCGGCCAGGCCTGGCCTGCGCCTGGGGGTGGTGCAGCCGCCTCGTGCACCCCCTCGCCCCCCTTCACCTATAAGAAGCCTCCGATACAGAAACCCTAAGCACCCGATCAAAATTCCACGAAAGAGTCTGTAGCCGCCATCGTCTCTGTCCCTAGATCGGGAGGGATTTGAAGCTCTTCTCGGCACCCTGCCAGAGAGGGGATTTCACTCTGGAGGCCTTCTTCATCACCATGCAAGCATCTCGTGTGATGCGTGAGTAGTTCATCCTTGGACTACGGATCCATATAGTAGCTAGATGGTTGGTTCTCCTCCTTTGTGCTTTCATGTTTAGATCTTGTGAGCTCCGTTCATGATCAAGATCATCTATTTGTAATTATGCATGTTGTGTTTGCGGGGATCCGATGGATGTTGAGATGCTATTTCAGATTAATTATTGATTCTAACATGTCTTTGTTATTTGTGATCTTGCATGCTCTTCGTTGTTAGTAGCTATCTTGACCGAGTAGATATCCTAAACCCTAAACCCTAACCCTAGCAACTCCAAGAGGGAGTATTTATGCTCGAGAGTGGGTTCATGCCTCTAGGAATCTGGGGAAGTGACAGAAATCTCTAAGGTACTAGAAGTGTTGTTGCTACTAGGGAGAAAACAACAATCCTTTGTTCATAGAACAATCGTATTGTTTACTTTACACACTTTGCTTAATGCAATTATCTGTTGCTTGCAACTTAATACTAGAGGGGGTTCGGATGATAACCTGAAGGTGGATTATTAGTCATAGATGTAGTTGGATTGTGGTCTATGTATAATGTTGTAATGCCCAATCAAATCTCATAGGAGTCAAGATGATTAGTATATCCATGTATGCTTTCTCGATGTTTGTCAATTGCCCTGCTATAATTTGTTCACCCAAGATGTCATCTATCTTAAGGAGAATCACCACTAGTGAACTATGGACCCCGGTCCTTTCCTTTACTATCAATCTACAATCTATTTACTGTTTTCTGTTTACTTTCTGCAAGCAATTACTGTCTTCCAGACAATATATTTAATCCTTTGTTTTCAGCAAAACCGGTGAGATTGACAACCTCACTGTAAGTTGGGGGCAAAGTTCTGTGGTTGTGTTGTACAGGATTCCAAGTTGGAAACAACACCTTGGAGGTGTTTCCTTGCTCCTACTGGTTCGATAACCTTGGTTTCATAACTAAGGGAAAACTTGATGTTGTGCTCATGATACCTTCCTCTTGGGGTTCCCCAACGAGCTTGAATATATTTTGAGCCATCACGCTCCCGATGGGAGTAGCCCCCGAGGCTATGTTTGGATGCATGTATCTAGACATAGGCTCGTAGTTGTTGTTAGCTTGATGGAAAACTTTGATCTTTTGAACAATAAAAAGCTTAAGGTGCGAATAACTTATCTCTTTATACATAAGGCGAAACATCAATGATACATTATTTTTTGGGCGGATGGCCTCTAGCCGTTGGCCTAGATATTCTGGCTTAAGAAACCGAACTGTAAATCTTATCATATCATAAGTAATCTGATGTTTAAAAGCTTCGTAGTTGTGCTACGTTCCATGGATTCGAGTAATTTACTCATGTCTTCTTGTCTTGTAGTCGATATGCTCCTCCGAGAATAACTTATCTGACGATGTATGGTCCTTCCCATGGCGATTTTAACTTCTTGTGGCCATCTTGTTTGAGGCGAAGAACTAGGTCCCCTACTGCAAAGGACCTAGGCCGCAATCTTCTGCTATGGTAATTGCGCAGGTTTTGCTGGCACATAGTTGCTCTTTGAAGGGCTTCATCTCGAGCTTCATCAAGTGCATCCACATCATCTTCAAGTGCTTCTCTTGATTCCTCTTCATCATATGTAGCTACTCTTGGGGATTTGTGTGACACCTCAACAGGAAGCACGGCTTCTGCACCGTGGACCAAAAACAAAGGCGTCTCTTGTGTTGAATTATTTGGAGTTGTACGTAAACTCCATAATACGGATGGCAATTCATCCACCCATGCTCCTTTTGCTCTGTCAAGTGGTGCTAGTAGTCTTTTCTTGAGTCCAGCGGTAACTAGTCCATTGCCTTTTTCTACCTGTCCATTTGTTTGCGGGTGAGCTACCGAAGCATAGCTTATTTTGATGCCCATCTCCTAGCAGTACTCCTTGAACTCATTGGAAGTAAAGTTGGTCCCATTGTCTGTGATGATGTTGTTCGGTACGCCAAACCGAAATACTATGGATTTGATAAAATTCATAGCCAAAGTTCCGTCTTGGGTGGTGGCAGGCATTGCTTCAATCCATTTAGTAAATTTGTCGACTGCTACTAGGAGAAAGACGTGTCCTCCTGGCGATGATTTGTGAAGTTTCCCAACCATATCGAGTCCCCACTGAGCAAACGGCCAAGCAAGAGGTATAGGATTCAACTCAACGGCGGGTGCTCCGGGCTTTGTTGCGAAGCATTGACATGCCTCACATGTTCTGACAATGTCTTTTGCATCTTGAACTGCAGTGAGCTAGTAAAATCCTGCTCTGAATGCTTTTGCAGCAATTGCTCGGCTACTAGCATGGTGACCACAAACTCCTTCATGTATATCTTTGATTATGCCTTTTCCTTCTTCGGGTGTTACGGAACACTCCAACACACCCAAAATACTTCTCTTGTATAGTTCCCCTTTGATTATCCTGAAGGCCTTCGATCGTCGGGTGATTCGCTGGGCTTCTATCACATATTCTGGTAGCTCTCACTTAGTCATATATGTTATATACGGCTGCATCTAGGTGGGCTCAATTAGCATGACCTCTTCAATTTCTTGTTGTTCTTCTTCTATGGCTTCTTCTATGTTCTTAGCTTCTGAAGGAGCCCCCGAGTCTTTTTGCATATGTTTCTTTTCCCTGTTTTTGATGCTACGACCTCGGAGACTCTTTTTGCTTTGATCGATTGCTCCGTTATTTCCTCCCAAAAAACTCCGGGTGGTATTGGTAAGCACAAGGATCCGATATTTGCTAGATTGTGGGCTTCCTCATTGCTTGCTCTTCCTATATGTGATACTTCACACCCATCTAATTGAGCTTCCATAACGCCATATAGATCGCGATAAGCAACCATATTTTCGCTGACGGTGTCGCACTTGTTCATTGCTTGTTGTGCCACAAGATTAGAATCTCCGAAGATTTTGAGGCGACTTGCACCGCAAGCTTTGGCCATTCGCATGCCATGCAATAGGGCCTCGTATTCCGCTTCGTTATTGGATGCGTTCGCAAAGCTCATCCGAAGTATATAGCACATTTTGTCGCCTTGAGGTGATATTAGTACGACTCCTGATCCTACTCCCTCCATTCTTTTTGATCCATCAAAGTACATTGTCCAGGCACTAGAAAGGTCTGGTGGACCCGCACATTGCAACTCCATCCACTATGTGATGAAATCCGTCAGAACTTAATTGCTTGCGCTTTTCATAAGTGATATCACGAGGGGATAATTCGATGCCCCATAGAGAGACACGTCCAGTTGCTTCTGGATTGTTGAGGATGCTTGACAAAGGCGCTTCGTTGACTTCTACGATTGGATGCTCCGAAAAATAGTGGCGTAGTTTTCGTGCTGTCATAAATACCCCGTATGCTAGTTTCTGGTAGTGTGGGTACCTTTGTTAGGATGGTGATAGAACCTCGCTCAGGAAGTAAACTGGCCTCTGCACACCGTGGGTCTTCCCTTCTTCGGGTCGCTCTACGACCAAGACCGTGCTAAGCACGTGATTTGTGGCAGCGATATAAAGAAGTAAGGGCACTTTCTCTTTTGGCGACACGACGACAGGAGATGTCGAAAGTGTCCTTTTAAGATCTTTAAAGGCGCGCTGAGCTTCTTCCGTCCACTCGAATTTTTTTAATTTCCTCATGAGGGCGTAGAATGGCAGTGCTTTTTCTCCTAACCTTGCAATAAAACGACTGAGTGTCGCTACTCGCCCTGCCAATTGTTGTACGCCGCACAAATTTGTTGGCTTCTCCATTGTTAGGATTGCTTGTATTTTTCTCGGGATTAGCCTCGATTCCTCTAGCTGATACCAAATATCCGAGGAGTTGCCCTGCCGGGACTCCAAAGGAACATTTCTTCGGGTTCAGTTTGATGCTAAACTAATTGAGGTTTTTGAATGTTTCTTTGAGGTCCTTGATCAGCGCAAATCCTTGACTTGTTGTAACTATGACATCATTGATATACACTTGCACATTTGTGACTATTTGGCTTCCTAGACACTTCTGCATCATCCGCTGATATGTTGCTCCGGCGTTCTTGAGGCTAAAAGCCATTGTTGTGTAGCAGAATACGTCATAGGGCGTGATAAACGCCGTTTTCTCCTGATCTTCTTCCTTCATCCTAATCTGGTGGTATCCTGAGTAAGCGTCCAAGAAAGAAAGACGTTCGCATCCGGCAGTTGCATCGATTATTTGGTCGATTCGCGGCAATGGGAAGTGATCTTTTGGGCAATGCTTGTTTAGTGCAGTAAAGTCAATGCACATCCGTAGTTCTATAGTGTTTTTCTTTGGAACACATACCAGGTTTGCAAGCCACTCTGATTTTGTTAGTTCTTTGATAAAATTGGCATCAATGAGGCCATGGAGCTCCTTTTCAATGGCCTTGCGTTTTGGCTCTGCGAAACGATGAAGCGGCTGCTTTACTGGATTCGCCTTTGGATCTAGATTTAATGCGTGGTCAGCGAGTTCCCTAGGAATTCCCGGCATGTCAGAAGGTAGCCATGCGAAAATCTCCTAGTGCTCATGGAGGAACTCGATGAGCACGCTTTCCTATGCGGGATCAAGGTTAGAAGCCATGAATGTTGTTTTCGCCGGGTCGGCAGGATGGATCTGTACTTCTTTTGTGTCTTTCGTCGTGTCAAAAGCCTGATCGGGTTTAGCACGTGCTACTTCCAGAGGTTGTGCGTTTGCTGAAGTTTTGAGTTGTTCAAATTCTGTTGCCATCCCGAAAGATTCAGAAATTTTGTTGAACTCCCGATCACAGCTGTCGGCACGTGTGAAGCTTCCTTGTACCGTGATAATTCCCTTTGGTGCTGGCATTTTCATCACTAAGTACGCATAATGCGGTACTGCCATAAACCATGCAATGGCTGGTCATCCCAGGATTGCATGATATTGTGATGGCCAATCCATAACTTCAAATTCTTTACCGTGATAATTTATCTTGGAACCAAAAACAACGTCAAGAAATACTTTGCCTAGAGGGATTAGCTTTACCTGGTACTATTTCGTGGAAAGACATCTCTGTTGGCGCAAGATTGTCCAGGGGGTAGCCTATTGTTCTCAGTGTTTTTGCGTAGATCAAATTTATGCTACTTCCTGCATCCATGAAGACCTTGCTCATATTGAACCCGCCAATTTGTGCTTCGACTATCAAGGCTGAGTGACCCAATCGTGGGACCCGAAATAGGTGATCGACTCTGCTGAATGTGATTTCTTGCTCTGACCAGTGGATATATTCGGGTGTGGTTGATGTTGTTGTTTTCGCCATATTGATTTGTCTTATGATGAGCTTCTGAATTCTATTGGATGGACGCCCTTTCTGAATCATTGACATTGATCCTTTTGATCTAGGGTACTCGTTGTTTTGATCATTTGTGTTTTGTGGTGGTGCCGCTGGTGGTGGTGGTGCACCGATGGCTAGTGTACCAGGCGTGGATGTGTATCCTCGATTTGCCGCTTAGGTTGCCTTTGCGTTGCACAACTCCTTCATCTCCAGGAATGTTCGGCAGCCTTTCATGAGGTGGTTGGATTATCGTCTGCCTGCTGAGTCGATGTAAAAATGCATATTACAGGGTCCTTCCAGCATTTGCATTGCAGACATAGGTGGGTCTCGAGCTCTTGGCTGATACCGTTGTGTGGATTGGCTTCCTCCGATGTCGTCCCTGTTCTGGCGGTATCCGTCATTGTGGTTGTTGCTTCTGTTGTTACCTTCACCCGAAAAACCTACTGCAACATAACTTGGTCTCGTATTTCCATCATTGTTCCTTCTTCTTCTATCATTGCCACGCTTATCCCTGTCTTCCTCGGGTGACCGTGCACGCTTATTATGCAGCGCGTCCTCTCCATCGGCCCAGCAATTTGCTATCTCCATTAACTATGATATTGTCTTGCGTTTAACCCATCCCAGTTCTTCTATGAATTCTCAGTGACAGAGGCCGTCGTTGAAGGTGTCGATGTCCCTTTCGTCAAATATCGATTCATCTGAGTTTTTGATAATATTCCACCGTTGTATGAATGCTCTTATTGATTCTCTAGATTTTTGTTTACATGCTCTCAACTGCTCCAAGGATGCTGGTCGTTTAAACGTGGAATGGAAATGCCGGATGAATTTATCTTCCAGATCGTGCCAGCTACCAACTGAATCTTCGGGAAACTACTTGAGCCATGATCTTGCGGCGCCGGTGAGATGTAGTTGTAGACTTTGCATTGCGGTAGTTGTGGAGCCACCCTGTAATTTGACGGTGGCCAAATAGTCTGCTAACCAAGCTTCGGGTTCCTAGAGTCCATATTTGTGGTGGTCGTGTGGAAGTTTGAAGTCCTTGGGTACTGAGGCCTTGCGAATACTCTGCGTGAAACAGCTGGCCCCGCATAGCTCGTGATCGTCTTTGTCGTATCCATCCTGATATCATCGGCTGCGGCTTTCATCTCTGGATCCGCTGCTCATATGTGGGGTGTTGTCGTTTCTTGTATTGCTTCATGGCTCGGATCCTACAAGATGCACCTGGTGTGGTGATCGAGATCGTCGGGTGTGTCCTACTTGCCGAGGACTGTTGAGACGACGTGGGGATCTTTTGGGTTGACGTGTGATTCCTTGTTCTGCTTCCACGAGAGAGGCTCCTACCATGCCAAGATTCATCAGGGAGGAGCGGTGAAGGTCCGCACGTGGATCGTCGGGTGCGGCTTGAGTGGTGATCAGATATGTTTGCATGGCCACAATGGCTGCCTGAGCTGTTTTTGCCTTGATGTTTCCTGCTTGATCAATTGACATGAATGATAGGTCGAGATCTCGAATGATTCCACTTCTTTCTGCTTTGGGGATATTCTGTAGTCGAGATGTTGCCCTTCTTGGTGGTGTTGCTCCTGTTACACTCCTTGATCCTCGAGTAGAGCTTAACTGTGCCCATCGTAAGCTGGATTCGTCGGCTAATCTCTTTCTTTCATCAAGTTGCCTTTGCATCCGAAGTAGGTCTCTCTTCTTGTGGTGGAGCAGATATTGGTATGCTAATAGATGCTCATGTGAAGCATCCGCTGTCATCGGGACTGCTCCCAAAATTTCCTCCCTTGTTTTTTGCCATGCCGACGCTGGTAGCCGAAGTCCTTGTCTTTCTCCTGCGTGTGGTTCTCCGCCTCTTCCTTGGACTATGCGATTGTCTGCTATTCCTCCTCTGTTTCTATGGTCTCCTTCATTGTCGTGGTTTCCTGCATGGTCATCTGATAAAATATCATTGGGGCTGAGGATAGGATTACCGTTTTCATCGCGTGGTGTTGAGGTATCTCCGTTGATCATGCACACTTGGTGGCATGTTATGTGTGGCATAATGGCGTCATCTCCTGCTTCAAAGTGTGGACTAATAGTATTCCGTGATCATAGTTCTAGATAGATTTTCGCCATCCTTTCTTCGAAGTCGATGTTTTCGCTGCTTTTGTTGGGTTCTGAGTTTGTCGGGTTTGCTTCGTGTGGTGGGGTTGGCTGATGACCTCTTTCGCCTGCTTCGATCTATGCTATGACGTCCATGGAGGATCCGACGGAAGATGCTGGTACTTCCGTAGGCGTAGCTTTTCTCACCGACGGTTTTGATACGATCAAGGACGAAGGGTGTGATTCTTAAAGGTTGTCTGCTTGGAAGTGGAGGTTTCCGATGATTAGATTGGATCCACCGAAAAAATCGGCGGGTACCAATACAGGGGTGGGCAGGCGTGGATATGCTTTTGTCGAGTTGATGCTTGTTGGAGAGCGTTCCGCCGAATCCATGGTTCCAACGTTCAGGTTTCCCACAAACGGCGCCAATTGACAAGGGGTAACCTTGGCAATGACCATGGTGATGGACTTGGGGTTTCGCGAAAAAGAGAACGTTGGGGATTTCGTCGGATGTCAGGGAAACAATAGAATCAAAGTCGCATGTATATTGAGTCATTGCACTATTACAAATGTCTTCTAGATTTCGGTACCCCCGCTTGGGCTTCTCCCGTCCTATATATAATAGGTCGGGTCTCAAAGCTGTACGCGGATAGGTTTCATACACGCGTGATTACAATACCAACATAATGTCGGTTTATAGTCTCTTTCCTAATACAATCAAAGCCTTTCCTGGTTGCTTCCTTGGGCTGTCGTCAGGAATCTTCATGGGCCAGAAGCCCTTTTACCTGGTATAGGGTAGTAAATCATAAGCATCCGAGTAATCATACCTATGTCATATACCAAGTTGGTTCCTCCAAATCAACCAAGTTTGGTTCCTGACTATAACCAAGTTGGTTCTTGAATATAGCTAGAAAAAGGAGCAGGGGCAGTGCACTGCTTAGGCAGTGACAGCGTGCATTCAGAGTCCATTTATTTTCGCCTACACGAGCTGGCCATACGAAACCTACCAAGAGACTCGTCACACAAATAACTCCTTGTACTTGTAGCGCTACCACCTTGTTACCCTAAACGCCTAGTGGTAACATGCTAGTACTACTGTACTAGGACTCAAAGCTACAACTATCTCTGACATTCAGACCGATCTGCTAAATAATCACACCTACTGGTACCGCGTACCATGTCCCCCAGTGTTCCCCTTGGTTGTACACAGATATACTATGGAAACCCAGAGATAGACACAAAAAAGTGTGGTTGTACCAGAAAAAGGGATGTGTGTGTTGGAAATATGCCCTAGAGACAAATAGTAGTAAGGACTATTATCATATTTCATATAGTTTCTGATTAAGTTTTATATCATGCTATAACTGTATTGAGTGGAAACATCAATACACGTGTGATATACAAACAACCAGGGGTTCCCAGTGAAACTCTAGTCACTCGTTCATTGGTCAACAGATGATCATGTTTCCTAATCATGTGGCATTTATGCCAGTTGGAAATGAGGTCATCTCATTCGGAGAATGAGATGATGAGCCAACACCCAGCCTAAACATCGTGACCCGATCATGTCACGAAGTTCAAGTTACAATGATTAGAAATGGATCTTTTTAGACTATTCCTTAGACCGTGAGGCTATATCAATCATTGTCTCCCGAGAGTGCTTTGATAGCATCAAGCGCCTCTTGGTAATATAGTGGTTATAAAGGTGTGTTCGGGTACTCGGAGGAAACCATTGAGGCAATATATGTCAAGAGCGGGATTTGTCCATCCATGTGACGGGAAGATACTCAAGGGCCCACTCGGAGAAGTTATATCCAATAGCTGCGCAGCATGTGATTTGATCACGGGGATATCACTTGTCGGAATGCGTCAAGTAGCATTGTTCAGTAACGAGATTGAACATGATATGGCGATGTCATTGATCAGATCTCGGGCAATGCAAGTATCGATTGATAAAGGGAATAAGACACGATTGTCCTAGTTCAAACGACGAAAGATCTTCGTGGAACGCACAGGGGTCACATGGCCATCTAGGTCCCTCTGTCGATCATTGGTGCGAGAGTGTCCCGACCATGTCTAGAGTGTTCCTGAACCGTGGGGTATCACGCTTAAGGGCTTGATGATGCTTAGAGAGTGTTTATAGGATCAGTGGAATCACCAAAGAAGAGTAGGGAGAAAATCGGAAGGGTTTCGGTAAGTCCGGAGGATGTCCGGAGTGGAGGTGCAAGGTGTTCCATGGCCATGGAGGTTGAATAATATGTGAATGAATGTTAAATATTGATTTAATCATTTATTCATAATTATTTAATAAAGAGAAAATCAATTTAAATGGTCAAAGGCTTAATGGGCCAATTTCTGGAGGGAGAGGGCCCATTAGGGAAAGGAGAGAGGGAGAAGGGGTCAAGGGGGAGGCCGGCTGGGCCTAGCCACCCATCACCCCCCTCGCGCAGGGCCTACTAGGTGGCCGGCGGCCACCCCTCCCCCTCCTCTCCTTTAGTCCCACCCCGGTACTTTGAGGGAGGTAGTACCTCCCCTCCCCCTATATATAGTGGGGGTATTTGGCCAAATAAAATACACCAATAATCAATAAAGGTCTTCTCACTCTTGGGAGGACCTCCAGTTGATATTTTCTCTCTCCCCCCTCTCTCTCGTGGCCGTGGTCCCAAGTCTGGACTGCGCGAGCGAGAGACATCTTCACCGTGGAGCGCCATCGCGCTGCGGGATTCGGATCCGGGAGCTCTACTTCCGCAACTGCTGCTGGATCAGGGAAGCGGGAGTCATCGTCAGGCACCGGACGTGGGTAACTCCCTGCGAGGTGTCGCACTTGAGGCACTCAAGTCGTTGGAGCCAAGGGAGCAGAAGGACTTCATCACGACCTTGAGGTCGGCTTCGGCTCGTCTACATCAACCACGCTCTCCTGAGCGTTGACAACGCTTTTCGATCTTTAAGGGTAAGTTATCGAAAATCCCCTCCCATTATTGTATTACTAATAGATAGGTCCTGGCAGCTTCAGGGGTTCAGGGGCGTAGAGTAAAATTTATTGTTTTTATACGCAGAACCCCTACAATGGTATCAGAGCTAGATCTATGCGTAGTAATGCTAGTACGGGTAGAACACACGAGATGTAGCGTGTGGGCGTTAATCTTTTAGTTGTTACCCTCCCACGTGCACTTGTGTATACCGCAGTAATGCTTGATGAAGCAGCCCCCAACCGACTTTACGCGTTCATTCGTGAGATTGGTCCACGCTTGACATACGGCTTGTACCGTATAAAGTGGCTTAGGGGGTGTATGTCTCTCTCGCATTAGTTGGTATGCCTTTTGCAACGGAGGGCCCCGAAAGGGGTGTAGTAGAGACAACTACTTGATCAGCGTTGTGCTGGAAGTTTGTAGGTAAGAACGGTTCTTGTGCGAAAGCCCATTCAGCCACGTAAAACATGCAAAGATAGAGTAGAGGCGTCTAACTTTGTTTTGTAGGGGGGGCGTTGCTTTGTGATATGGTTGTGGCAAAGGTAAAGTGATTACCTTTTGGTACATAGTAGTAGATAGTCACAGAGGTGACGAACTACCACGCCGGAATGACACCGGTACCCTGGTGTCTACGGCGCCGGAACCCTGGCGCCGGAACCCAGTGACGGCGGATGGAGATCACGATGTGAAGGACCATATCACATAGCATTTATATTCAGTGTTATTGTTTGTATGTCTTATTGTGTGCTAGTATTAGATACTCGACGGTAGCCTAATAAGATGATCCCTTTTAAAATTACCAATGATTGTGTTCCCCCTTAGTGTGCACCACCAAGAAAGTTCTTCGGTATGAGGCGATCCAGGGTTACAGGCCTGGGTGTCAGACATATCTACATTCGCATATAGTGGGTGTAAGCCATGTTGCACAGCGAATACACTAAGGTTGAGTTGGCAAGCCTAGCATGTGCAGACATGGCCTCGGAACACGGATGGTTGAAAGATCAAGCACGAGTCGCATGAATGATGTCACCGACATTTAGCGTCCACCCTTGAACCCACATCGATGGCCGTGACGATCGAGGGAGATGTGGCTGATAGGGGTCGTGTTATCACTAGGAACCCTTTTGGGGATAGGTGTTTCTGAGTGGAGTTTTTATTAACTCATTTAATTATAAACTTAGTCTAAATTCCTTTTGCAATTATAAATGTAGATGGCTCACCGTGAAGCTTACTTTGTCATTGAGGATTGGGTAAAGGGTGAGAAACTTAGACTTGATGGATCCAACTTCCCTAGTTGGCTTGTGTGCCTGAATGATCTCCTTACTAGGAATCATGTGGTAGACTACATACGCCGCACGATGGATTTGACTGAGCCAGACTACTACAAGACCCCGCAAGAGCTAGCAGACCGCTACTGTCGACAAGAGATGTCCACCTATATTCAGATAATAATGCGTTACAGGATGGTGGATGAACTGCATCCGCTCATGGGTGATCTTAATCCATATTCGATGGTGGATCAGCTGAGAGCAGAGTTCATAGGCCATGTGCGCATGTGGAAGCACGAGCTGCTTGGAGAGTTCCTTTCCATACAGATGGAGGAGCATACATGTCTGAAGGGTCACTTGGAGTGCATGCTTGATGCACACATGAGACTGGTTCACTTCGTGGATTACTGGATGGCTGATCCATTTGCGATAGATGTACTGCTTCGATCGCTGCCTCCCAGCTACGAAGGACATGTCTAGAGTAGCATCATGAGTGGTGATACGGAATCATTGGATTTCCATGAGTTCATATTACGTTTCAGGAACGTAAAGGTTGAACCAATCGTCGGAGAGGTCATCGATGACAAAGGTATATATTTGATATATAGTTTTGTAAATGTTACTAGTTGAATGCTCGTGCGTTGCCACGACATCTATACCTCTTTCGTCATCAAACATGTAAACAAACACGCTGTTAGAATTCAGAGGTATAAAATACACATATTGCGTTGCTATGGATCAACATAATAATGTAACTCTTAGCCTGATGGATTAGTCAATCATACTTTGAGTAATTATATGTTTAGAAACAAATAAAACTTTCTAACCATAACATATCTCTTAATAAAAATAATGTAAAATACAATAGTGTCGGTAAATATAGCGTCAATATCAGCAAATGTTAAAGTACACTTCTATCACTGAGTCACTCTCTTGGTATCACTCGTCTCTTCCTTCAACGCTTAGAGCAAGCCTAATGCTCTGGAATTTTCACAGTAGAAAAGTGTCTTCCTCTTCATCTCTAGGACTTGGTTTCGTCATCTCCCGGTAGATCTTTACAGTGACTCCTTGATTTGTGAGGCAGCAAGAGGGAATTCCTGTTGCATATTCTTCTTCCTTTTCTTGCGCTTAAGTTCTTACTCTTGGGTGTCCTTTTCTCTTCAATGTTTATCTCAGGAAAATCTGACTCATCTAGACGAAAAGAATAGCATACTGAAAAGATCCATTAGAAAGTTGCAATGGAAGAATCCTCGCTATACCATCCACAAACTGTACATCTCTGCTGCATTCCAAATTGTGGTAATTTTCTTGTATTGGTGCGTTGCAAGCGTGAAACATCATGCCTGCACTTATAGTTCGGAGATGGTACCTGGTAGATTTGACTATTAACGAAACAATCAACAAGAACTAGGCTGCCTTCCTAAGTAGTCAGGGTACTATTTGCAATACAACCTGACCAAGCTCAGTGACATGCTTATGCTCACTAATTAATAGGACCGTGTCGATTAAGACAATGAGAAACTGTGAAGTAAACTCCTGTAATCTAACAATCAGACTCTCTTTTTTGCATGAGATCAGAGGCAAGTAATGTCCAATCTGGATTAAAGTAAACATATCGAAGAAAACCAGTTAATGGTGTTTGGGCAGTGGCTTGCTTGTAGCTGGACATGACAACCTTCATAGGAGCCAGCTATAGGGATAAAATTGCTATCGCTGTGTGTGGGCAACATATTCTGTGAACATTACCTGACAGCTAGATAAGCTTCCGCCATCTAGAGTATCTACATGATTGCCATACACTACCATAAAAACCAACTACATGGATCGATCAGCTCTCCCAAACCTGTATGTATGCATCAATAGTAGTTTATGTATGCATGTGTGGAAATAAGAGCCTAAGTATGTAATTGAGTATCAAATAGCTGACCATCACTGAGACTATTAACATGAGACGATCAGAGGCAACATCAGTTCAAATAAAATGAGATTCACAACATGGAGCCATTCTCTGTCAGACTGGCAGATGGTTCACTATAGTTCTAGATTGTAAGCACCAATATTATTTTATGTGGAAAGTTATGGAAACGCTAATATTGGTGATAAACCAAGTTTATGTTGTACGTCAAATTTGTTCCTTTTTCCAACATCAACAACCATATCACCTTAAGGCTAACTGGCATCTAATTTCCCGATGTTCATATCCTTGCATTTCCAGCAAAAGACCGAAGGGGGCATGGACAGTTTTGCAACAATTTTGCGACAATCATGTAGCAGGTAGGGGGCATCGTGACTCAGGGAGATTGGTAATGCAAATGAAAAATCCGGCAAAAGTGGGATATGGAAAGTTTTGAGGTAATCATGTACTCCCTCCGATCCTAATTAATGTTCTTAGATTTGCCTAGATTCGGATGTATCTAGCACTAAAACATGGATAAATACATTAGAATCTAGACAAATCTGAGAACATTAATTAGGATTGGAGGGAGTAGCAGATAGGGGCATCGTGATTCTGACCTAGCGTGAATCGAGCAGTTGCAATCACCTGTCTCATGGCAGAGTGTGTACACTAGCAACCAAATTGTCAAATATTTGTTGTGCAGAAGTTCTTCCGATGAAAAAATACAGAATTTCCAGTCCAATTCTTGTATATTCAGTTTTAGGACTGAGCACGGGATAATATATACAAACCTATATAACATTATACTCGGCATAATAATTAACAGAAGAAGATTTTTGTTGTTGTTGTGCTACCATAAACAATTTACTCAACTCATGAATTTACCCATGCCTAATCTTCACTATAGACTACACCGATTTAACTTGTTTTGTAAAGCTTTCAGTAGACTACACCGATTTAACTTGTTTTGTAAGGCTTTCAGCTCTGATGACAGTGTTGAAGAAACATGCGGCACAAGTGTTCTACGGGATTCTGCAAGTGTTTTTCATCTACTTCTACATTGTCTAGCATCTTAATCAAAAAATACTACTTGCAGCATTCACAATACGAGGCAAAATCTGCCCCCAAATCAGAGCAGTCTACCGAGTTAGAGCGTGCCCAAACAAAGAAAACCAATCAAATTAGAGGAGGGGTGAGTATCTCAAACGTACCCAAACGTACCCACTTCCATGGGTAGGAGGACTTTGTCGGAGAACGCGGCGGTGTCATAGCGTGAGAAGGAGGAGTTGGTCACATCCTATGCTGCCGCCTGCAGACACAACACCGTCAACAAAACTACACGGTTATGTTGTTTTCTAAACAAAAACTACTCCCCACAAGTTGACTTCACCATTGTATAGCTTTTAAAATGTGACTTGCATAGCATTGCGCAAAAGACTAATCAGAAATTAATTACTGGGTATATTACTGTGTTGCATTGAGAACCTTAAATCACAAGCTAGACAAAAAATATCTAGTTGAGAAATCATGTGATGAATGTATAGTTTTCCACCACACAATTTTATTGTCTTCTAAATAAAAATTATCATCCCATAAGTGCATTTCACATTTGTATAGTTTTTTCAGGAAAACGTAATGACATTGTATTTCTTTCATTGCATAGGAGAGTTTTAGTTGTTACAGACCACCAAGAAGGTGGTTACACGCTTTTGTGGATTACAAATTTTATAGTTTTTGAAAGTGTGAATTGAATAAGCAGTAATCCTACACTTACAAAAGGATTTTTATGGGCTCCACCTAAGGTCTGACGTGGTGATTTGGTTGTGGATCCACGATCCTGAAAACATGGAAGGAAAAAACTGCATCTAACCTTGTAACTCACGTCATCCCGTAAGAGTGATTACGTAAAATTCCTCCTGTAAGTGTAGCATTACTCATTGCATAAGCATTACGCAAAGACTAATAAAAATTTCATGACTGGACATAATTATATTACTTTGTTTCATTAAAGTTTGAACATTAAATCAAAAGTTTGTCTGTTCGATGAAAGGTATAGGTGCCTTAGTTCATAATGTACTACTGTAATATATATATAAGAAAGTAAGCAGAAATAGTAGAAAGATGTTGAATACAACATGTCGGAAGAAAAGCTTACCGATTCAACCATATCCAAGTGAAAATCCCTTGTCGTTACTGATACTTCTTGTATAAAATAGACCCTATATTTTCATTTAAAAACTATGATTGCCAGTCAATTTAAGATTTAACTCGCAATATCTCATAAATAAACCCATTTGGTGCTTTGAGCAAGGAAAAGTAAAATGATGCTAAAGTTCTTGATCTAGCCCCGAACATCCTGCATATTGCACAAAGCTCACAATCAAATCCAAATACAATACATTATCAATAGCAACTAGCGGGTCGTTAATTTATAATAGATATAATTATAAATTTTATAGATAATAAAATATATACCGCATTTAAATGACCTGTACACCCATATGTTCCCGGGAATGAAAAATAACACGTGCTCGATCCTTCTTTGCCCTCCTCTTTGGCTATGGTGTTAAACACAAGAGCATGTGCCCAGCCACGTTGTCCCACCTCGTGGCAAGTGCGAGCAGGTGGTCGGAGAAGCGGTAACCACCGCTGCATCTGGCCCGGGTTCCGTGGTGGTCCTCCTATGGCAGGACCCAAATCAAATCCATGAACGAATTCAGAAAACAATTAATTTCAAATATAAGTGGACCATCTAGGCTGCCTATACAAGTACGTGAGACTTACAACCCTGGTAGTGTTGGTGCTCATAACATTTACTTCCACAGAGGAATCGCCGAAAAATCAGCCACGCACAGCATGAAGCCTTAGAGGTCTTAAATAGCAGATCAACAGAAACATTGTTTAATAAAAAATCGATGCTAGTCCAGCTAACTTACAATGGTCAAAATCATCTAGAATTAGACACATTCTAGTATTGGCCCTTGAAGTCTTTGTTGTAAAATTAGGGTCATCCAATCGCACGAATGAAACCAGATCATGAATTAGATGGCATAAACAGTGAGAAGCAAAAATACTGCGCAATACAGACTCCAAACTTAACCATAAGTAGTATGAAAGTATTAGATGCCATGACATGTAGACTAATCTAGGATAAGTGGTGTGTACGTATTAGATAAGATAGCATGACCTATAGAGCAATCTAGGACAATGAATATCTTGCTAGCTTAAACCGAACCTATAGAACTGGTGTTTTTGGCTAGGCTTATTTCCGGTTTTTGAATTTTGGCTTATAAACCAAAAAAAAATACCTAAATAGGTGCTTTTGATTTTGGTATTTGGCTTATACCATCATCTAATAATATCCAATCAAAAGCCAAAAAAATCCCAACCAAACAAAAGGCCTTAGAGTTGCATTGAGCCATACATTGAATAGAGTGAAAATAATTGGTTGGACTCAAGGTCTTCTATTCCTTCAAATGGCAATATGTTCGGTCATGTGCGTCTTCTCATACTAATATATTTAGAGTAAATTGCAATGTACTAATTAAGCATTACTAAACTGAATGCTGCAACTTCTGCTTGATAATCAAATTGTGCAAGCTGCACCTATGTGGAATTGCTGGCATTCTGTCACACAAACCGCAGCTAAAAGAATCAATCTGTCATCGTTGCAGTTTAATGATGGTTAGACCTTGCTCACAGACCTGTGCTGCAATCTTCAACATCAACATGACCACTGTTATAAAATAGAAACCCCAGCTACATGAATCAATCTGATCATCACCCAGGCCTACAGAAAGTGACGCATGTTGGACTTAAATATGTCAGTACTCAAGATAGATGAAAGGACCCTGCTACACTCATTCAGTCTTAACACCATAGTAAGATGATATATTGTGAACAAACACAAAATAGTCAATTTTTGTTCAGCAATCGATCAAGCACACCAAGTCAGTTAGAAGATTTATTTCTAGGTTCAAACCTTCAAATCCTTTGGGCCACATGTGCCTAGTCCTGATGAAGATTTCATTGGCATCCAGCACATGATAGGAAATAGAGAGTGTGCCTAGTGATATGAAGATTTCATCGGCATCCTCCACATGACAACAAATAGAGGTTTCTTGCACCGGTATAACAGGTCCATTCACACTATATGTTCATGAATAATAAGTTAATGAATTTAGGCTAATAAAAAAATCAAGATCTCCTAAGGAGACAAGATTTATTCGCAGCTTACAAACAAATCAAATGTTGAATAAACAAATTAGACTCTTGTTGCATATAAAAAGTTGTGTCGATAGCTGAGAGGCATCGTCAAATTAAGCAAGAACAAACGTATTTAGCTCGACAAATAGCAAAAACAAATGTACAATAGCTAGCAGGTAAGAACATGAAATTGATCGAACTAAAGGACACACAAATGCAGCCTGCCACGTGCCAATCTTAAGTTGCAAGCAGGAACGGCCATGAATAGCAACAAATAGTCGATCAACACTAGTAGCCCCATAGGCCTAGCTTGAACCCCCATCAATTGAGCGGAAACCCAAGCTATGACCAGATCCGTTAAATTCCATTCAACCCAACCCAACAACGGGCAGAGTCTGGATCCAGACCAAAACTGGGAATTGGCAAGAGATTGAAGCTACCGGGCAATCGATCGCGAGTAGAACTGTGGAGGAGGATTGAGGTATGCATAGAAAGGGAGAGTGAGATTACAGCTTCTGGGGCATACCGGAGTGGAAGCCGAGATCCTCCTCCACCAGAACGTGGCGGTGGCTTACTCCATCGCCGCTCCCGCAGGCCAGAGCCATCGGGATCCCTCACGGTGGGGTGGATGCAGTCGCTTTCTTGCAAACATCGCAATTAAGCTGTATGTCGCGGAGACGCCTAGTCTTACATGTCCTTCTAGTGGTGGCAATGGAAAATGCTCGGACGCGTACCGCAATGAGGTTGGGTGGGAGGATCTTGGCGGCGGTGCTCATGGAGAACCGACGGCAGGGAGATTTTGGGGCGTGAGAAGGCGAGAGGAATTTCTAGAGCGAGGGGAACTGCCAGGAGTCCAGGACAAGGCGGTCAGCCTCTCTGCGGTGGCACTGGCCAGTAAATTATGTCAAGTTAAGGGACAATTTTAGGGCGACGTACCACCATCATGTCGTCTTTGCCTTTAATAGTAGTAGAGATACCGAGTTAGAGCGTGCCCAAACAAAGAAAACCAATCAAATTAGAGGAGGGGTGAGTATCTCAAACATACCCAAACGTACCTGGTTCCATGGGTAGGAGGACTTTGTCGGAGAACGCGACGGTGTCACAGTGTGAGAAGTAGGAGTTGGTCACATCCTATGATGCCGCCTGTAGCCACAACACCGTCAACAAAACTACACTGTTATGTTGTTTCCGAAACAAAAACTACTCCCCACAAGTTGATTTTACCGTTGTATATTTTTTAAAATGTGACTTGCATAGCATTGCGCAAAAGACTAATCAGAAATTAATTACTGGGTATATTACTGTGTTCCATTGAGAACCTTAAATCACAAGCTAGACAAAAAACAATCTAGTTGAGAAATCATGTGATGAATGTATAGTTTTCCACCACACAATTTTGTTGTCTTCTAAATAAAAATTATCGTCCCATAAGTGCATTTCACATTTGTATAGTTTTTTCAGGAAAACGCAATGACACCGTGTTTCTTTTCATTGCATAGGAGAGTTTTAGTTGTTACATGCCACGAAGAAGGTGGTTACACGCTTTTGTGGATTACAAATTTGTATAGTTTTTGAAAGTGTGAATTGAATAAGCAGTAATCCTACACTTATGGAAGGATTTTTACGGGCTCCACCTAAGGTCTAACATGGTGATTTGGTTGTGGATCCACGATCCTGAAAACATGGAAGGAAAAAACTGCACCCAACTTTTAGTGATATTTATCAATTTTGAAGCAAATGGAAATTAGTGTAAAAACGATGAGGATTCAAAACCCTGCATCAGAGTGTTGAGAAGCGCAACGGACAACGTTCCTGAACGATTCTCTTCACAGAAGGAAAGAATCAATAATATTGATCATTGTGTTTTCCCCACTGGTGTTTTCACTACATGAAGTAGGATTCATAATGTAATACATATCTTGTATGGAGACATTTGTGAATCATTTGTCATGATCATTGGAATATGATATACCTGCGAACTACTAAGGAAATAATGGTAAACTAGAATTATGAGAAATCCTAAAAGCAAAATTCCCTTGAGATTATAAAACAATTTGTTGCCGAATCTCACAAGTAAAAGGGGTTACTTGGAATTTTCCCAAATGACTGCAAAGCCATAGTGGAAAAGGGGGCGAATGACAAAATCACAATTTATCAAGTATTGGACGAATTCAAATGAATTTGATTCATGTGTGCTAAATGTCTAGTGGGTTTAAAACTAGTAAGGTACTAGTATCTCATAGTAAATCTCCAAGTTTGATATTTGATCAAAGATTTTTGAAGTTATTCAAAATAGTGAGTGGATATGCAATTTTCATAAAATTGAGTAGGAGCTATGAAAGTCTTCCTAAAACAATATGGGATTGACATATTTTTTGAGTGGGAGCTTATAGGAGTAATTCTTAAGTATGTTAAGAATGAAAGCACATATACTTATAAATAATGATTTATAAGATGTATAAGTTGATAATAGGTGTATTATGATATTATGTAGTATTCCTTAAGGGATTCTGAAAGGGGTTTCAGAATAGAAGTTAATTAAGGAACCAGTCCTTAATAACTCAAATTAGGAATAGTATTAAGTTGAACATTAATGGTTGAAAGAAAGAAAAGGATGATCATCATCCACTATGTTGAGACATAGGTTCTATCTTAGTAATCTATGATGATAACTTGGCATAATATGTGATCCAAATAAGGACCGTTTGAAAGTGATTAAGTTCGAATCACAGAACGTTGAGCTGAGTTTTGTCCGCAGTATCTAGTAGAGAACTGCAGACATGTTTTCCAAATCCATAAAGGATAAGATATCTTAAAGCATAAAGAGTTATGTTATAAGGGAATATGTTGGAAACTCCTATAGATACCAATTAAAGTCAAGTAGGAAGCGAGGTGAACAAAACATCGAAAGTTGCACAGAGTGCACTAGTGTGTCGGTGAATACATTTATAATAATAGATAATGGTACCATCAAAAGTGTTGTATTATGTTATGGCGGGGCTAGTTTGCTTTTAACGTAGAATAATGTGTCCCAGGGCACAGTGCCCATGAGAAAGCCCTCGAGGTTGATCTATCGTCACTGTAGGCTCCTGGAATCAGGCCTCGTTCTGCCGCCATAGCGACGATACATACACAAAGATGCTATCATGAGATGATAAAGTATTCATGTCAATCAAGGTGACATTAGTAAGTTGCAAAGGATTTGGGACTGTAAAGTACAGACCCAAGACTCAACCTCTTCCATGAGCAAGCATGTTCAGGGTACTAGGTATATGGTGCCAATGATTGAGAACAAATGCAGCTAGTGTATTTGTACTCTAGTGCAAGTGGGAGACTGTTGGAAATATGCCCTAGAGACAAATAGTAGTAAGGACTATTATCATATTTCATATAGTTTATGATTAAGTTTTATATGATGCTATAATTGTATTGAGTGGAAACATCAATACACGTGTGATATACAAACAACCAGGGGTTCCTAGTGAAACTCTAGTCATTGGTTCATTGGTCAATAGATGATCATGTTTCCTGATCATGTGGCATTTATGCCAGTTGGAAATGAGATCATCTCATTCAGAGAATGAGATGATGAACCAATACCCAACCTAAACATCGTGACCCGGTCATGTCACGAAGTTCAAGTTACGATGATTGAAATGGATCCTCGTAGACTATTCCTTAGCCCGTGAGGCTATATCAATCACTGTCTCCCGAGAGTGCTTTGATAGCATCAAGCGCCACTGGGTAATATAGTGGTTATAAAGGTGTGTTCAGGTACTCGAAGGAAACCGTTGAGGCAATATATGTCAAGAGCGGGATTTGTCCGTCCATGTGACGGGAAGATACTCAAGGGCCCACTCGGAGAAGTTATATCCAATAGCTGCGCAGCATGTGATTTGATCACGGGGATATCACTTGTCGGAACGAGTCAAGTAGCATTGTTCAGTAACGAGATTGAACATGACATGGCGATGTCATTGATCAGATCTCGGGCAATGCAAGTATCGAGTGACAAAGGGAATAAGACACGACTGACCATGTTCAAACGCCGAAAGATCTTCGTGGAACGCATAGGGGTCACATGGCCATCCAGGTCCCTCTGTCGATCATTGGTGCGGGAGTGTCCCGACCATGTCTGGAGTGTTCCCGAACCGTTGGGGTATCACGCTTAAGGGCTTGATGATGCTTAGAGAGTGTTTATAGGATCGGTGGAATCACCGAAGAAGAGTAGGGAGAAAACCGGAAGGGTATCGGTAAGTCCGGAGGATGTTCGGAGTGGAGGTGGAAGGTGTTCCATGGCCACGGAGGTTGAATAATATGTGAATGAATGTTACATATTGATTTATTCATTTATTCATAATTTTTAATAAAGAGAAAATCAATTTAAATGGTCAAAGGCTTAATGGGCCAATTTCCGGAGGGAGAGGGCCCATTAGGGAAAGGAGAGAGGGAGAAGGGGCTAAGGGGGGCCAGCTGGGCCTAGCCCCCCTGCGCGGGGCCCACTAGGTGGCCGGCAGCCACCCCTCCCCCATCCTCTCCTTTAGCCCCACCCCGGGACTTTGAGGGAGATAGTACCTCCCCTCCCCCTATATATAGTGGGGGTATTTGGCCAAATAAAATACACCAATAATCAATAAAGGTCTTCTCACTTTTGGTAGGACCTCCAGTTGATATTTTCTCTCGCCCTCTCTCTCTCTCTCTCTCTCTCTCGTGACCGTGGTCCCAATTCTGGACTACGCGAGCGAGAGACATCTTCACCGCGGAGCGCCGTCGCGCTGCGGGATTCAGATCCGAGAGCTCTACTTCCACAGCTGCTGCTGGATCGGGGAAGCAGGAGTCATCGTGAGGCACCGGACGTGTGTAACTCCCCGCGAGGTGTCGCACTTGAGGCACTCAAGTTGTTGGAGCCAAGGGAGCGCAAGGACTTCATCATGACCTTGAGGTCGGCTTCGGCTCGTCTACATCAACCACGCTCTCCTGAGCGTTGACAACGCTTTTCGGTCTTCAAATGTAAGTTTGCAAAAAGCCCCTCCCGTTATTGTATTAGTAATAGATAGGTCCTGGCAGCTTCAGGGGTTCAGGGGCGTAGAGTAAAATTTATTGTTTTTATACGCGGGAGCCCTATAGTGTGCTATGCTGAGATTATCCTGAAGTAAATAGGTGGAGCGGTGTATGGTTGAGATTGTTAGTGAGCAGTACATGTGGCCACTGATACATTGCAAATGTATCTATAATTTTTGATGTTCCATGCTTGGTTTTATCTACTTTCTTATGTTTTGTCAACACTTTGGAGTACTTTTCATATGATTTCTTGGACTAACCTATTAACAAGAGCCACAATGCCAGTTGCCTATTTTCTGCTATTTTTGGTTCCAGAAAGTCAGAAAATGAATATTCTCAGAATTGGACGGGACAAAAGCCAAAGTTGATATTTTACAGGAAGACTCACGGAGCCAGAAGACGAGACGGAGAGGGGCCACAGGGCGACCACACCATTTGGTGGCGCGGGCTAGCCCTGGCCACACCACCAGGTGGTGTGGGCCCCCTGGCCGCCCACCGACCTTGCCTCTTCGCCTATAAGAAGCCTCCCGATGCAAAAACCCTAAATCGTCAAGCTTCCAGCCACAAAAAGTTCCGCAGCGCCGCTGCCACCGAAGGGGAGATTCGAGGGACAGAAAGTCTCTGTTCCGGCACCCTGCCGGGACGGGGAAGTGCCCTCGGAGCCATCTCTATCGATCTCCACCACCATCTCCATCACCATTGCTGATTCCTATGATGAGGAGGGAGTAGTTCTCTCTCGAGGCTAAGGGTTCTACTGGTAGTGTGTTCATCTCTCTATCTATGCATGATCTTGTTGTGGTCATGAGCTTTGTAATGAAGTAGATCTACTTTGCTACTCAAGTGCTTTAATAGATCTCTACTCTCCCCATGTGTGTGAAAGTGACAGCGTGCACACCATATTGGCACTTAGGCTAGAGATTACAAATACTTGTTATGAGTTATATTTGGAGTTGGATGTCTTTATGAAATTGCGGTGTTTGTTGGACCCATCTAGTACTCAAGGTGGCAGTGTGGAGTTATCTAGATGGGAAATATGAACTTTGAGGTGTGCTGTTATAGCCCTACCATGGATTAGAGTGTCCAACCGAAGAGTAGTTCAGAGTAGTATCATGAAGATAATATATTTATATGAGAGTGTTCACTAGTGAAAGTATGATCCCTAGGCCTTGTTTCTAAGCATTGAAACACCGTTTGCAATTAGATCTATTACATGTTTGCTTGCTACTATCTTTATTTCAGTTTTACTTTAGTCTTTTCCACGCCATCAAGCTATTTTCTATCACTGTTACCACTTAGAATTATCCATACCCCTTGTATTTCACTATTTCTTCGCCAAACTAGTACACCTATACACCTGACAAGTGTATTGGGTGTGTTGGGGACACAAGAGACTTCTTGTATCTTGATTGCAGGATTGCTTGAGAGGGAATACCTTTGACCACTTCCTCCCTAAGTTCGATAAACCTTGGGTGATCCACTTAAGGAAAAACTTGCTGTTGTTCTGCAAACCTCTGCACTTGGAGGCCCAACAACTGTCTACAAGAATAGAAGTGCGTAGACATCAAGAAATTTTGTGGCGCCGTTGCCGGGGAGGAAAGGTAAAAGGTATTCACACCGGAGGATTAAATAAGAAGAACCTCCCACGGCAAACGCCTATTTTCTGGCGTCGTTGCTGGGGAGGTAAGGTAAAAGGTACTCACATCCTCCGGTGTGAGTGCTCGAAGTTATTTCCTTTAGATTCTGCAATTTTGTCTTTTTGTTTTTTGTTTTCACTAGTTAGGCTTAATGGAAAACAACAACAAAAATAGAGAGCTTTATAGTATTTATCTTGAGTTAGGACATGAAGTGTTTGAAGAGAAAATTAAAAAATCTATGGAACTTTATTTGCATGCTAATAGCAATGTTGTTAGTATGAATTCCTTGAACACCATTATTGCTAATGCTATAGAAAAGTCTAAGCTTAGGGAAGCTGGTTTTGATGAGCATGATATTTTTAGTCCCCCAAGCATGGAGGAGAAAATTTACTTTGATGATACTATGCCTCCAATATATGATGATTATAATGATGAATATGATATTTTCAGTCCACCTACTATTGAGGAGAAAATTAATTATGATTACAATATGCCTCCTATATTTGATGATTATGGTGATGAGAATAATAATGATAGCTATTTTGTTGAATTTGCTCCCACTATGATTAATAAGAATGACTATGCTTATGTGGAGAGTAATAATTATTATATGCATGTGGCTCATGATAAGAATATTTTATGTGATAGTTATATTGTTAATTTTATTCATGATGCTACTGAAAGTTATTATGAGAGAGGGAAACATGGTTTTATGTATCTCAACAATATTAAGTTTCCCCTCTTTATGTTGAAAATCTTGAAGTTGCACTTGTTTTTCTTTCCTATGCTTGTTGCTTTGTGCTTTCATGACTTGTTTCTTTACAAGATTCATATGCATAGGAAGTGGGTTAGACTTAAATGTGCTTTGAATTTGCTTCTTGATCTCCCTTTTACTTCAATTCATATTTCTTATGTGAGCATCTTCTCAAACTAGCATGCCTAACTTAAAGGCATTAAAGAAAAGTACTTATTGGGAGATAATCCAAAAGTTTTAGACGAGTCTTGGAAGTTATTACTTCAGTAACTACTTCAGTAATAACCGCTCCTTATCCTTTTTATTTGCTTTTTGTGCCAAGAGTAACCTCTAATGAGAGAGAAGTAATGATTGGGAAAGTTGATGTCCCGAAATAGATTTTTGTACTTCACCGTAAAAATTCATGTAAAATCTCTGTACGTTCTTTTGAGGCGTGAATTTTCCTGCTTCTGCCCCAGGTTGTTATCTAACTTTCGTTAGTTCAACACTTTTTGATTTGAGCAACAGAAGGTCTTCGAAAAAATTCGTCTTTACCTGCTGGTCTGTTTTGACAGATTTCTGCCATTATTTGCAGTTGCTTCTTGTTGGTTCCTTTTTGGGTTCTTTTGGGGAATTGAGCTTTTTGAGGGAAGTGCTACAGTAGCTTGTGTTTTAATGGAAGTTGTATTGGTGTTGAAACTGAACCCAAAGACTTATTATCTTGAGTGTACTAATGTTGCTAATAAAGATTGTGTGTAGTTTTGTATGAAGGAAAACTTCCAGGTGTATGGAAGGAATGAGTAATGAGATGAAGAATGGACTAAAGCTCAAGCTTGGGGATGCCACGCGTGTCACCCCAAGAAATATCCAAGAAGTACAAGCGTCAAAGCTTGGGGATGCCCAAGGCATCCCCTTCTTCATCAATAAAAATCTCAGGTTTCTTCCAAACGCTTCATTTTTATTGTTTCATGCACAGTTGTGTTGTTCTTGGAGCATCTTATTTTTCGTTTTCGTTTTGGTTTTTCATTTGCTTAGTTTGCTTAGTTTGCTGAATAAATTGGTTGGACCCCCTCTTTCATACATTGGTTTTCAAATGGTTTAGTTTGGATTGGAAAAGAGTAGGAAAGTTCATGCTTAAGTGGTAAAGAGAGCTTGTTTTTGACTGTGGCGTATGCTTTGTCATGCCATGATTGAATTGTTTTGGCTTTATGCTTAGTATTCTTTGCTGTAGCATGACTTGTTTTAAACAATTGAGATTGCTTAATGTGCCTTGGATGAATCATGCGTTGTTTTAGCATATTAAAGCATAGTATAGTGGTATTCTCCTTTGATGCTTTATTTGGGTTGACTTGGCGCATGCTCACACCATGTTATGACTATCTCAAGTCACCATAAGCCTTTATGATCCTTTAGTTTTCAACTTGTACTATCACTTTATGCTTTGATCAATAATGTTTTGTCGCTCTGCATGATTATGGCCATTATTGCTCTCTTAGTTTGTCGCTCCCAGTCTTTTGATAGCCTCCACAACCAAGTATGAGTTCCACTCATGCATCCAACTCCCTAAACCAAGTTATTCCAAAGAGTCCACCATACCTACCTATTAGCTTATGCTATTCCAAGTATATTCATGCTTTTGTTTATCTTCCAAATTAAACTTGTTATGAGAAAACTAGTGATTAAAGCTCTCACGAACTTGATGGCACACTTTAATTTTTTGCATTTAATAAACTTGAATCATTGGGTCCTTCTTTGTTGCGTATATGCTTGTGCTTTATAAGTTGAAATTAGCAGAACCATGTATCATGGGGAACGCTTTCAACATTGCACTTGTACTTTGTATCCCGTTGATATCATGTTCTTTTGCTTATGGATCCCGGCGGTGTGAAATAAAAGTGGAACTTGTAAGATCATGGAGTTTGTATGTGTGTTAGAGAAATGCCTGGGCCGCTAGCCTAAGCCATGCTTAATCATGGTGGAAACTTGCAGCATCACCATAATGAGCACTCTATGAAGCATCCTTAATAAAAACTTATGCAAATAGCAAATAAAAAGATCGCTGAGATGCTCATTGTCTGCTTGCCTTGTCATTTTGATTATGGGATAGCTCCTGTATCATGTGCAAGGGGTACCCCATTGGTGGTTCTTTATGATACATATGTACTTACAATGACAACAGCTTACTTGTGACTAAAGTTGAGTAGCATGAGGTTCGGTCTTCGTAAGTAAGGGGCATGAGATTTCAGCTTATAACTTGTCAAGCATATCCTCTTAGTTGTGTCACTTTAACCTTAATCACTTCAAGATGCTTATGATAGGGGCAATGAGAGCTGAAAGCTAATAAGTACCATAATTTTTGGAAGCTCTTTATGAAACTTGAATCCCTACTTCCTTCTATGAAGGCCTTTCTTTTACTTTTATGTTGAGTCTCCACCTTTGATACGTCCATTTTGCATCACTATTCTATGTCTTCATTCGCTATTATTCATTATATATTTCGTCTTGAGAGGTGATACTTATGTTATTTCATCTATTTTTGCATGGTTGATGACTTTTGGAGCATGGACCGCTGCAGTCTTGATTCTGATGGAAAAGGTGCTGTTTGGAGGCAAAATTCGCGAAGATCAGAAAATCCGGGAAAATATACGAAAAATCATATTTTTGCAGAAGACTAAGGATGCCAGAAGATGGAGTGGAGGTGGGCCACAAGGGGCCCACACCACCCCATGGCGCGGGCAGGCCTAGCCCGCGCTTGGAGGTGGTGTGGCCGCCCTGGCCCACTCCAGCCTCTCCCCTCTGGCGTATATCATCCTCCTGAAACCCTAAGACTTGGGGAGCGACCACAGAAAGATTCTTCCGCCTTTGCGGGGCGGAAAACACCGAGAGAGAAAGATCTCTCCTTCTAGATTTCTGCCGGGGGAATTCCTTCCCGGAGAGGGGAGATCGTCGCCATCAACACCACCATCAAGCTGGACTTCATCGGGATCATCATCATCATCACCACCATCATCACCATCAGCACCCTCATCACCATCTCCATATTGCTGTAACAATTGAGTTGAATCTTGCATAGTTCATAGGGGAAACTTTCCCGGTGTTGATTACTCTTTGTAGTTGATGCTATTGAGTGAACCGTTGAATTATTGTTTATGTTCAGATTGTTATACATCATTATTCCATCTCTGATCATGATCCATATGATGTCTTGTGAGTAGTTCGTTTTGTTCTTGAGGACATGGGAGAAGTCTTGTTGTTAGTAGTGGAGTTGCGTTGAGAAAGATTCAATAGATTGTTATTTAAGTTGTGGTGTACTTGTTCTAGTGGTGTCATGTGAACGTTGACTACATGACACTTCACCTATATGGGCCTAGGGGAATGCATTGTGTATTTGGCTACTAATCGTAGGGGTTGCCGGAGTGACAGAAACCTGAACCCCCGTTAGGAAACCATTGCACAAGGGACGGAAGGGTCTTAGAGTTTAAAGATGTGGTTAGGTTTCTACCTTAATTACTTTCTTGTACTTACGGATGTTTGCAAGGGGTATAATCACAAGTATGTATTAGTCTTGGATGGAGCGGTACATTAGAACAGGTTCACCCACACAACACTTAGCAAGCTAAAGAAGATTAATCGACTATATGAAGCGAAAGCACTTGACAGTCTTCCCATGTGTCCTCGAGAACGTTTGGTCATCTTAAGAAATACAATCGGCTTGTCCTTTGCTGCATAAAGTATTGGGCCACTTGCTGCATTTATTCCTACTGTCTTTTATTCACTCGTACTTTGTTTACTTGCTTTATCGAAAACCCCTAAAAATCCGTTTGTTAAGTATTTGCAGAGAATTCCTGATCCATACCACTAGCCAGCACCTTCTGTTCCTCGTCGGGTTCGACACTCTTACTTATCGAAAATACTGCGATACACCCCCTATACTTGTGGGTCATCAACCTTCTACCTTTATGCACCTACTTTGAGAGCATAGTGGCCATTCTTAGTTCTATGTGCATTGTCCCAAGACTTGTTGATTGATGCATAGCTTTGATATTGCTTGTTTTAAACTATTTGTATCTAGTCACTCTTATGAACTTTGAAGGTGTCCTATGCATTTATGTTTGCTACTCTATGAGGGACAAGCTGAATGCCACTATGCTATGTTTTCTTTATGTGAAACAAACAAACGTCTTGCAAAGCATTGTTATTCATGAATCTTTTGTTTGTATCCTTTCATGTTACAACATAGTTGCTATGTCTTATTGTTAGAACTTTATCTTTCATGCTATGTTGAAGTACTATGATCCCAGCTTTGAATGTTTTACAAATACTTTGATCAAGTTTATGATGGTGCATGTCACCTAAAAAATTATTCTTTCTTTTTATCACTTACCTACTCGAGGACAAGCAGGAGTTAAGCTTGGGGATGTTGATACATTGTAAATGTATCTATAAATTTTGATGTTCCATGCTTGGTTTTATCTACTTTCTTATGTTTTGTCCACACTTTGGAGTACTTTTCATATGATTTCTTGGACTAACCTATTAACAAAAGCCATAGTGCTAGTTGCCTGTTTTCTGCTATTTTTGGTTCCAGAAAGTCAGAAAATGAATATTCTCGGAATTGGACGGGACAAAAGCCAAAGTTGATATTTTACAGGAAGACTCACGGAGCCAGAAGACAAGACGGAGAGGGGCCACACCATGTGGTGGCGCGGGCTAGCCCTGGTCGCGCCACCAGGTGGTGTGGGCCCCCTGGCCGCCCACCGACCTTGCCTCTTTGCCTATAAGAAGCCTCCCGATGCAAAAACCCTCAATCGTCAAGCCTCTAGCCACGAAAAGTTCCGCAGCGCCGCCGCCACCGAAGGGGAGATTCGGGGGATAGAAAGTCTCTGTTCTGGCACCCTACCGGGACGGGGAAGTGCCCCCGGAGCCATCTCCATCGATCTCCACCACCATCTCCATCACCATTGCTGATTCCTATGATGAGGAGGGAGTAGTTCTCTCTCGAGGCTAAGGGTTCTACCGGTAGTGTGTTCATCTCTCTATCTATGCATGATCTTGTTGTGGTCATGAGCTTTGTAATGAAGTAGATCTACTTTGCTACTCAAGTGCTTTAATAGATCTCTGCTCTCCCCATGTGTGTGAAAGTGACAGCGTGCACACCATATTGGCACTTAGGCTAGAGATTACAAATACTTGTTATGAGTTATATTTGGAGTTGGATGTCTTTATGAAATTGCGGTGTTTGTTGGACCCATCTAGTACTCAAGGTGGCAGTGTGGGGTTATCTAGATGGGAAAGATGAACTTTGCGGTGTGCTGTTATAGCCCTACCATGGATTAGAGTGTCCAACCGGAGAGTAGTTCAGAGTAGTATCATGAAGATAATATATTTATATGAGAGTGTTCACTAGTGAAAGTATGATCCCTAGGCCTTGTTTCTAAGCATTGAAACACCGTTTGCAATTAGATCTATTACATGTTTGCTTGCTACTATCTTTATTTCAGTTTTACTTTAGTCTTTTCCACGCCATCAAGCTATTTTCTATCACTGTTACCACTTAGAATTATCCATACCACTTGTATTTCACTATCTCTTTGCCAAACTAGTGCACCTATACACCTGACAAGTGTATTGGGTGTGTTGGGGACACAAGAGACTTCTTGTATCTTGATTGCAGGATTGCTTGAGAGGGAATACCTTTGACCACTTCCTCCCTGAGTTCGATAAACCTTGGGTGATTGATGACCACAAGTATAGGGGGTGTATCGCAGTATTTTCGATAAGTAAGAGTGTCGAACCCAACGAGGAGCAGAAGGTGCTGGCTAGTGGTATTGATCAGAAATTCTGTGCAAATACTTAGCAAACGGTTTTTAGGGGTTTTCGATAAAGCAAGTAAACAAAGTACGAGTAAATAAAAGACAGTAGGAATAAATGCAGCAAGTGGCCCAATCCTTTATGCAGCAAAGGACAAGCTGGTTGTATTTCTATAGATGACCAGACATTCTCGAGGATACATGGGAAGACTGTCAAGTGCTTTTGCTTCGTATAGTCGATTAATCTTCTCTAGCTTGCTAAGTGTTGTGTGGGTGAACCTGTGCTAATGTACCGTCCCATCCAAGACTTAATACATACTTGTGATTAAACCCCCTTGCAAACATCTGTAAGTACAAGAAAGTAATTAAGGTAGAAACCTAACCACAGCTTTAAACTCTAAGACCCTTACATCCCTTGTGCAATGGTTTCCTAAAGGGGGTTCAGGTTTCTGTCACTCCGGCAACCCCTACGATTAGTAGCCAAATACACAATGCATTCCGCTAGGCCCATATAGGTGAAGTGTCATGTAGTCGACGTTCACATGACACCACTAGAAGAAGTACACCACAATTTAAATAACAATCTACTGAATCTTTCTCAAGGCAACTCCACTACTAACAACAAGACTTCTCCCATGTCCTCAAGAACAAAACGAACTATTCACAAGACATCATATGGATCATGATCAGAGATGGAATAATGATGTATAACAATCTGAACATAAACAATAATTCAATGGTTCACTCAACAGCATCAACTACAAAGAGTAATCAACACCGGGAAAGTTTCCCCTATGAACTATGGCAAGATTCAACGCAATTGTTACAGCAATATGGAGATGGTGATGAGGGTTCTGATGGTGATGATGGTGGTGGTGATGATGATGATGATCCCGATGAAGTCCAGCTTGATGGTGGTGTTGATGGCGACGATCTCCCCTCTCCGAGAAGGAATTCCCCTAGCAGAAATCTGTCTGGCGCGGCCTAGGCCTGCCCGCGCCATGGGGTGGTGTGGGCCCCCTGTGGCCCATCTCCACTCCATCTTCTGGCATCCTTAATCTTCTGGAAAAATAGGATTTTCCATATATTTTCCCGGATTTTCTAATCTTCGCGAATTTTGCCTGAAAACAGCACCTTTTCCATCAGAATCAAGACTACAGCGGTCCATGCTCCAAAAGTCATCAACCATGCAAAAACAGATGAAATAACATAAGTATCACCTCTCAGTACGAAATATATCAATGAATAATAGTGAATTAAGACATAGAATAGTGATGCAAAATGGACGTATCAACTCCCCCCAAGCTTAGACTTCGCTTGTCCCCAAGCGAAACTGGGCTCAATAAACATGACCTCAAGTTTATGGAGTGAAGAGTCGATAAAAGAATACAGACAATAAGCATCACATTCGTCAAATACATAGATCATAATAGAAGACAACTCACTATTATACAACTCAACTTGCAATGAGTAAAGGAAACACAATAAAGATACATAAAGTGAATCATAATTGGTAATGGCAAACTTAGCTCTTGGTCGAAGAATAGTTGATAATTTGCTGGAGTTCACAAATAGCTGGTTTTCCAAAGAAAGCTTTCAAGGTAGTAAACATCAAGATAAGAGCAATGTACAAAACAAGGAACATAAGAAACATGAATGCATAAATCATCGTATGAATGAATGAAACACATCAACTCAAAATACTTGCCGAGATAGAAGGGAATAGGTTTACTGACTCAACTACAAAGTAAAAGAAAGGGCCCTTCAAAGAGGGAAGCAGGGATTACAAGTCTCATAAAGATCTCCCAAAAATTATGATACTTACTAGCTTTCAGCTCTCATTTCCCCTATCATAGGCATCTTTAGGTGATTAAGGTTAAAGTGACACAACTAAGAGGATATGCTTGACAAGTTATAAGTTGAAATCTCATGCCCCTTACTTATGAGTACCAATCCTCATGCTACTCAACTTCAGTCACGAGCAAGCTCTTGTCATTGTAAATACATGTGTATCATCGAGAACCGCCAACAGGGTACCCCTTGCACATGACACAGGAGCTATCCCATAATCAAAATGACAAGGCAAGCAGACAGTGAGCATCTCAGCGATCTTTTTATTTGCTATTTGCATAGGTTTTTATTGAGGATGCTTCATAGAATGCTCACTATAGTTATGCTGCAAGTTTCCACCATGATTAGGCATGTCTTAGGCTAGCGGCCCATGCGTTTCTCTAACACACATATAAACTCCATGATCTTACAAGTTCCACTTTTATTTCACACCGTCGGGATCCATAAGCAAAAGAACATGATATCAACTAGGTACAAGTACCAATGAAGTGTTGAAAGCGGTCCCCATGATACATGGTTCCGCTAACTTCAACTCATAAAGCGCAAGCATATACGCAACAAAGAAGGACCCAATGGTTCAAGTTTATTAAATGCAAGAAAGTAAAGTGTGCCATCAAGTTCGTGAGAGCTTTAATCACTAAATTTCACATAACAAGTTTAATTTGGGAGGTAGATAAAACAAGAATTTACTTGGAATAGCAATAATGCTACTAGGTAGGTATGGTGGACAGAAATGGCGAAGGTTTTGGTTTAAAGGAAGTGGATGCACGAGAAGAATTTCCTCTCAGTACAGGTTTTTGGCTAGCAAGGCTGGGTAGCAAGTATAAGAGTTGAAGGAAACAAACAAACATACAAATGGTAAAGACAAACATGCAATCTTCCTTGGAAGCACAAAAGATCTTAACTAGAGAAAACTAGACTTATGAGCAAATCAAGAAAGAAAGATGATGAAATTATTTCCTCTAGAGTACTTCTATCTTTTTATTTTCAACTCTCAAAAAGGGTGTTGCTATTGACCGAGCCAGGTTTGCCAAAACCAACTGAATTAAATCAATGATCCCAAAGTGCTACCAATACTAACAACAAGATCAATCATATAACCACGAATTGAAAACTATCATAAGCTATGCAAAAGAGTGAATGATAGAACTTCTCATTAGTACTCCATAATGGAAACTCACACCAAGGGATACAAATCTAACGAGGGACACTTCCATAATGCAAACCATACTACAAAATAACTCCTCTAATCATGATATGACTCTACTAACAAGGTAAAAAGATGGAAGATAGTGATATGATACTGCGACACTCCCCCAAGCTTGGAACAAACCAAGGGGATACCAAACCTGATGACGAATTACTCCTTAGGTGGTGGTGGTATCTTTTCATCTTCGTCCGTCTTCTAGGGTAAAGGCTTCCCATCAATAAAGGACATCGTGGTTTCCAATATCCTGAAACATGCAGCAGCACTTATGCGTTTAAATCTAGCCTCATACTCACAGTTTTGATTTTGAACGTCATAGAACTGTGCTTGCAGTTCGTTGGTTGTTTGGCGGAGTGAAAAGACTTGATCTTTGAGTTCAGAAGTCTCCTTTTGGTGCTCGGCGATGAGTTCGGAACAAATCTTGTGGATGATGTCCACTTCGCGCTCCGCCATCTTCCTGTACGTAAAGACTTCTTGCTCCAATGCTTCCATCCTGTCCTCCAGATTTCCTTTACCTTTAGGGCCTTGAACCTCCTTAATCTGGACCTCCCCACCTTCGAGCAACAACTCCTTAGGATGAATCTTCAATTATCTCATATATGGGTTGATGATATCTTCTAAGGGATCTCGCTTGGATGTTCCAGGGGAAGACATTGTGGCTCCAAATCTGAGATTTCACCTGGCAGAAACAGATCGAAAAAAAACACAACGAAAACACGATATACGAACCTCGGAAGATCCGGGGGGTTATATATTACGAAGTTTCATATCAAAAGGAAGGTACTGGGAGAAAATGAGTCGGAGGCGGAGTCCTGGGTGGCCTCACCACCTAGTGACGCGACCAGGGGTGGGCCCGCGCCATGGGGTGGTGTGGGCCACCCTGGCTCCGGTTCCGTCCCTTTTTCGCTTCATAGCTTTCCCTATTGACTGAAAACTGCAAAAATATAGTTGGATTGTATTTTCGCGGAACTTTTCTTACCAGAACTGTTACCTAGTTGGAAACAGACTCTGCAGGTCTCTGAATTTTGTATTGAGTGGATCCTTCCGGAGTCATCACTTGAATATCATCGATATCTTCATCTTCATATACTTATTACTCAAGTCATAAAACCTTTCTCTTCCTTGTTACACCATTATCTCCACTTCCTGGAAATTTCTTTCACACAAAACTTCACACAGTTCGTATTAGCAACATTAGTATAAGTGAAGTGATAAAACCTTTTGAGTCCAACTTCGACTGAAAACCATCAAAAAAAAAGTTATTGTGGCAACTCCTTTCGAAAACCCAAAAAGACTTCAAAAAGGAAATCGAATAACTAAGCAAATGCAAGATTGGCAAAATCTGTCAAAACAGACCAGCAGGTAAAGATCAATTTTTTTGAAAATCTTCTATTGCTCAAATCAAAAAGTGCAAAACTAACGAAAGTTAAATAACAACCTGGGGCAGAAGCACGAAACATTACAGCTCAATCCGATATATACAGAGATCTCTCACGAATTTTTACGGTGAAGCACAAAAATCTGTTTCGGGACAGCAACTTCCCCAAATCTTACTTCTCTCTCATTAGAGGTTGATCTTGACACAAAAACCAAACAAAACGGATAAGGAGTAGTTATTACCAAAGTAATAACTTCCAAGACTCAAAGAAACAAAAACAAACTGAAAGCCGAGGTGCAGCACTCCCAAGCTTCAACATTGTCTTGAATACGGTCCAGAAGGTCCCATTTAACTTCTTCTTCCATGCAAGTGAATGATCCAGCACAAGAAGCATCCAATAAATCCTTGTCATGTAGAGGGAGCCTTGCATAAAAGTTATTGATAATAATATTGTTGGGGAGCTCATGAATGGGACATTTGAGCATTAGTAACTTCAATCTCCCCCAAGCTTGAGCAGTACTCTCTCCATCAAGAGGCCAAAAGTTGTATATTTGATTCCGATCTTTATGAATTTCACTAGGAGGATAAAACTTTGAATAAAAGAGAGGCACTATTTCCTCCCATTCCGGAGCTTGACCGTTCTTCAGCAGCTTATACCATTCCTCAGCTCTTCCTTTCAGTGATAATGATAATAACTTCTTCTTAACTTGATCTGTAGTAATACCTGCACACTTGAACAACCCGCATAATTCGTGTATAAAGAGCAAATGATCACCGGGATGGACAGTTCCATCCCCAACATAGTAGTTATCCATAACACGATCAATAATTCTTGTAGGCATTTTGAAAGCATCTTTCTCAGCAGGTGGTGGCTTATCTACTACCTTAGCAGTGGTAGTAGCATTACCAAATAAGAAACTCAGCGAATTATCCATAATGAAAATAAAGCAACTAGCAGAAGTAAACAATACTCACATTAAAAGTTTCCTTTACCAGTTCCACTCTCCAATAGCGCTTCACTCCCCAGCAACGGCGCCAGAAAATAGTCTTGATGACCCATGAGTATAGGGGGTGTATCGCAGTATTTTCGATAAGTAAGAGTGTCGAACCCAACGAGGAGCAGAAGGTGCTGGCTAGTGGTATGGATCGGGAATTCTGTGCAAATACTTAGCAAACAGTTTTTTAGGGGTTTTCGATAAAGCAAGTAAACAAAGTACGAGTAAATAAAAGACAGTAGGAATAAATGCAACAAGTGTCCCAATCCTTTATGCAGCAAAGGACAAGCCGGTTGTATTTCTATAGATGACCAAACGTTCTCGAGGACACATGGGAAGACTGTCAAGTGCTTTCGCTTCATATAGTAGATTAATCTTCTCTAGCTTGCTAAGTGTTGTGTGGGTGAACCCGTGCTAATGTACCGTCCCATCCAAGACTTAATACATACTTGTGATTAAACCCCCTTGCAAACATCCGTAAGTACAAGAAAGTAATTAAGGTAGAAACCTAACCACAACTTTAAACTCTAAGACCCTTACGTCCCTTGTGCAATGGTTTCCTAACGGGGGTTCAGGTTTCTGTCACTCCGGCAACCCCTACGATTAGTAGCCAAATACACAATGCATTCCCCTAGGCCCATATAGGTGAAGTGTCATGTACTCGATGTTCACATGACACCACTAGAACAAGTACACCACAACTTAAATAACAATCTATTGAATCTTTCTCAACGCAACTCCACTACTAACAACAAGACTTCTCCCATGTCCTCAAGAACAAAACAAACTACTCACAAGACATCATATGGATCATGATCAGAGATGGAATAATGATGTATAACAATCTGAACATAAACAATAATTTAATGGTTCACTCAATAGCATCAACTACAAAGAGTAATCAACACCGGGAAAGTTTCCCCTATGAACTATGGCAAGATTCAACGCAATTTTTACAGCAATATGGAGATGGTGATGAGGGTGCTGATGGTGATGATGGTGGTGATGATGATGATGATCCCGATGAAGTCCAGCTTGATGGTGGTGTTGATGGCGACGATCTCCCCTCTCCGGGAAGGAATTCCCCCAGCAGAAATCTGTCTGCCGGAGAGATCTTTCTCTCTCGGTGTTTTCCGCCCCGCAGAGGCGGCGGAATCTTTCGGTGGTCGCTCCCTGAGTCTTAGGGTTTCGGGAGGAAGATATACGCCATAGGAGAGAGGCTAGAGTGGGCCAGGGTGGCCACACCACTCCCTGGTGCGGCCTAGGCCTGCCCGCGCCATGGGGTGGTGTGGGCCCCCTGTGGCCCATCTCCACTCCATCTTCTGGCATCCTTAATCTTCTGGAAAAATAGGATTTTCCGTATATTTTCCTAGATTTTCTGATCTTCGTGAATTTTGCCTCAAAACAACACCTTTTCCATCAGAATCCTGACTGCAGCGGTCCATGCTCCAAAAGTCATCAACCATGCAAAAACAGATGAAATAACATAAGTATCACCTCTCAATACGAAATATATCAATGAATAATAGTGAATTAAGACATAGAATAGTGATGCAAAATGGACGTATCAGTGATCCACTTAAGGGAAAACTTGCCGCTGTTCTGCAAACCTCTGCACTTGGAGGGCCAACAACTTTCTACAAGAATAGAAGTGCGTAGACATCAGCCACCTCTCAGGGTTTGTACATACACTGTTGTACAACATGTTTAAACTAGTACTACCCCCAAGTTGGTTCCTTAATATATAGAAAGTTGGTTCCTGAGTACAACCAACTTGGTTCCTGCCTATGAACCCAGTTGGTTCCAGAAAAAAAGCCAGAAAACATTCTCTCTTTTTGTTTTTGCCTATTGATCAAAATAATTTGCATATATATATTAGAGGAAGAGACGAGTGCTTACCTTATTTCTTGAGGATGGTTTTCTAGTTGTTGTTGTTTTTCGGCGAGGTAACCCATGTGTGCGTCTGCACTTTCCTTATATTTGGTAGATTTCCTGGTCAATACACTGTTAAACTCCTCTCGTTCCAATGTTCAACATTGAACAAAGTGCACAGACCGCAATCATAGCTGTATGTGTTAAAAATGACGATGATTAGATGATGCGTGGAAAAAGCAACTTGGCATCCTGGGGGAAAACAAAAGAAACTTAAAGTTGGTTGTTGTAGAATTTTTAAGTTTTAAACACATACCTAAAAAATTTGAAATCACGGAAAAGTTGTTGAATCTTGGTGTTTCTTTTCAACTTAATTAGAATTTTTGGTTAAACACATGCCTATAAAAAGTAGAATCACAACTAGCTTGGGTAACAAAACTTCATGCGTTTGATATACTCACTTTGTTGACTGCTTTGGGGGGTTGATGTTTTCAACTTTGAAAGATCCGATATGCACGACTGAATTTGCATAGTTTTCTTCCCATAAAATCTTGATGGGAGTGACTAAATCCTTGACAATTTCATTGAACTTCTTGTTAGATAATGACCTGATTGAATCAAGAACTTCGAACCTTTTATCCCTTATGTTGATGATGAATAACCAGTAATGATTGATGTGGTCACGCTCGCCCGGTGCCAAGGTCTCGAGAACGGGCATCATAACCTGTGTTTTTCAACAAAATAGGAAAGAGAAAAAACTTATGGTGTGTATTTTGGAGAGAAAAGGTGCCGAGGAAAACAAGTGAGGAAAAAAGAAAAAATATTAAAAAAAACCACTTAGTTTTGGTGTACCCTGCAACTTTATGCAGAATGGGGGCCAACTTAGTTTGATATACAGTCTCCATCTTAAAAATAAAAAAATTGGGAAACGAAGTTGGTAAGATATTCAGAACCCAGAACTCAACCAGAAAAGATTGTTGTGTAAAAATATGGAACCCACTTAGTTATGGGAGTGGAACCAACTTAGTTAGATCCAAAAACTAGGAAGGTAGTTTTGGTTGTTGTTGTTTTTGAGTTTGATCACACAATTTATCCCTGATGATGAGCGGGAGTAGGTGTCTGGGTCTATCTGACCAGAACCAGGGCGTCTAGGTGTTTCTCGTCACGGTGATGTCCCCCCGGTGGCAGGAGGTGGTGTGGTTGGTGGTGAGGATTCAGAATGCTTAATTTTGGATGCATTCTATAACTTTTATGCTGAATGGGGGCTAAAAACTTTCAAAAGTTTGTAGCCTACTATGGGACCAACTTAGTCTGATTTAGGAACCAACTTAGTTATGATGCGTCTAGTGACTTAGTTACATTCATAGTCAACAAAGTTGATAGAAAAAAGAAAATCAGAATCAACTTAGTTTATCCTATTGGGTAGTAGTTTATCCTAGATGGTGACTGGGAGTAGATCTCTCGGTGTATCTGGGCCATATCCAGGGGCGTCTCCGTGTTTCCTTGTTGCGGTGGTATTCCTCCGGTGTTTCTTGTAGCCTACTTAGTGTAACCAACTTAGTTTATCCTATGGAACCAACTTAGTTACAGGATGTGGAACTAGCTTAGTGTGAGTTGGAACCAACTTAGTTATGATGCGTCTGACAACTTAGTTATATTCCATAATCAAAAGGTTGATAGGAAAAAAGATAATCGGAATCCAAAATGGGGAAAACAAATGACTTACACTATCTTTCCTATCGAGATGGGCAGTGGCATTGCCAAAGTGCTTTTTCAGCTCTCTTTTGTTGTACTCCAGATTTTTAAGTAGACTCTGAAAACACAGGAGAGAGATATTAGATACAACATGCAAAAAACAAGAAAAGAAAAATAGATGGTGAATGTTACAAAAATGTATCTGATGTAGAGGTCATTTATCGCAACCCTCAAAGGCATGACAAGCTTCTTAACCTTCTTAAGTTTCCGTAACATTATGGACTCTATTCCGAGTTCCATTACAGTATTTGACAACTGTCTGCAGGGCATCATGGAGTTTGCGAGATCTCTGAGTGTAATGAAATACTTTTCATAGGACACTATAATTGGTGTATTGTATCTTGGCCCCTTTTAGTTCTTTTTCCATGTGCAGTAACTACATTGTACAGTTCTTTCACATCAGCTGAGCATGTGTACAACCTTTGATCGACATACGCAAAATAAGGTGATTTCACTGCAGGAGCCTGCCTAACGATCCTTCTTTCTTGTACTTGTGGGCGATCTCCTACAGTGGTGCTTCCAGAAGAATCAGGGTCCAATGCAATGGCACTTCTTGGCCTTGCTGGCATCTGCAAACCGCTCTTTATTTTCTCACCAACTGCAACCTTTGGGACATCCTTGGTATGACCCCTTTCTTTTTCCACCTTTTCAGGTGCGGCACATGCTTCTCTCATTGTTTCCTCATCCCATTCCCAATCATCATTGAACCTTTCACCGTTCAGGTTGATCGGTGTTACGCTTGCTGAAATTGGATGCTCTGGAAGTATGCACTTCTTTTCGTCCTTCTCTGGGCTGTCAAACCCCAGGTCGAAAGATGGTGGATCGCATGCTTGATCCACTCTATCTTGCCAAGAGCTTTTTTATCTGGTGGTGCGAACTTTGGTACAGGTGGTAGTGGACATGCATCGCTCGTTTTTGTTTGGTGTGTGCTGCATATTACTGGATATTCAGTACTTGTGTGATGTAGCAGTGTAGTTGCGGTCACCTTCAGTTGTATGCTGCCAGTTTTGGGAGGGGGTTGAGGGGTTTTTGGTAAGTTCATAGGGACTCCCTGCTGAAGTGGCAATCCCTTCACTTGCTGTTGAGGTGTCTCTGGGTTTGGTATGCACATCTGGCATCTGGGTGCCTTGGACAACGGCAGCAACGGAGATGGTTCCTGCATCACTCGTTTTTGTGTTGTGTGTGCTGCATCCTAGATTTTCTGTACTAGTGTGACGCAGCGGTGTAGTTGTAGCCACCTTCAGCTGTGTGCTGTGAGTTATTGGATGGGGAGAGCGGGAAGAGCGGGCAATCCCTTCAATGGCTGCTACATTATCTGTGGCTGGGTGGCTTGGAACACGGCGGCAGTAGTAACGACTGTTTTGGGCTTTGTCATTGGTGGTTTAGTTACTGCTACTGTGTTTGTTGGGTGTTCATTCAATGAGTTGTTCCCCGCTTCAGTTGTTCCATCTTCTTCTGGACGGACACATTGCGTAGACATCTTCTTACTCCTCGTCCCCTGTGCCTGCCAGTCATCTCATATATCCAGTTTCTGAAGGTTGAAGCACTCTACTGTTAGCCTATGTATTTCAGCGTTGCTTCCAATCATATCTACCATAGGAACATTTGCATCACATGCTCTCAGCTCCCTGTCTACAACCTCATCTGAGTCATGCCTCAGTCGGCTTTTCGTAGTCGGGGATTTGATACATGATTTCTGCCAATCCCTTGAGGATATTGGGGAAACTGTGAATCTCCCCGACTTAGAAAAATTGTCCTCCTTTGAGCAACGTGACAAAGTGAAGGATATCCAACAGTTGGTAGAGGACTGGAAGATGTCCTATGCTTGCACAGCAGCACAGAACACCCTTACTTTGGTATGAGCCACCATGGAAACATGGAAATATGGCAAGTTACCAAAGAATATTAAATTGTTATGAAGATGGCAAGGATCAGAATGTTGGTGCTATCTAGGACACTTGTGCCGGTCATGCTTGTCGTGTAGCCGATGCAACGAACTAAGCCATTCTTCAAGCCCGTCGATCCGCCTCCAACGCCAGTAGAAGAGGAAATTCCCGAAGACGATGACAAAGAGACTGAGTTTGACGTCCCTGTCTCGAAAAAAGATCAAGGCGACGTGGGTACCAGCACTAGCGAGATGGAAGATCCTTCTCCTGTAACATAAACATTTGCAAGAAAATTTGTGTCATTCTGAAACAAGGCATTGATGCAATGGTTAAACTTATTCATTTTGAGGTGCTGCTATGTAAGAACTAATACTTTACACTTAGCACGCATGTTTTTATTTTGTGCTTGAAAATACATAAGAACTGTTTTGTTTATACTTATCGTTTATCTCGCTTTCTGCCTCGTCCCTTTCATGATCCAGCACATCTTTAGAATGGAAACTTTGCCAAGTAACGGAGCTCAATCGCTAAACTAGTTTAAACCTAGAATCAAAGCCGGCTTCCAGTGCCAACAATTCACTACTCGGAAAATACCCGCGTCCAGCAATCAGACAAAAACCCAAGTATAAACTAAAAATTAGACTTACACCCAAAGGTAGCATTTTTTAGAATCGGAAATCTAACCAGAACAAACACGAACATAAAGTACATTCAAGTATTCTAGGATTTTTGCTATGACATGATAATTCAGAAATAAGATGGTACTTAAAAAACATCTCAGGAAAATCATTGAGGAGACCAATACTTTATTTCACTTTAAACATGTACATTGATATGATTACAAGGAAAGAAATGTTAAGAATAAAAGGGACGTAGCTGAGAAATTTCCATGGACAATCTATCTCATCCGGGTCTATACTGCCTCCAGCTCTCTTTCTCTTCTTAGTAGCATGTCTTTCTTTTTCCGTCCTCATGTCCATTAGGTAGTATGAACCATTATGCAATACTCTTCTAACTATAAAGGGCCCGGATGGCTCAAAATATATTCGAGCTCGTTGGGAACCCCAAGAGGAAGGTATGATGAGCACACCAACAAGTTTTCCCTCAATTATGAAACCAAGGTTATCGAACTAGTAGGAGCAAGGAAACAACTGCAAGGTGTTTCTAGCAACTTGGAATCCTGCACAACACAACCACATAACTTTTCCCCAACTTACAGTGAGGTTGTCAATCCCACCGGTTTTGCTGAACACAAAGGATTAAACGTATAGTGTGGAATATAGTAATTGCTTGCAGAAAGTAAACAGTAAATAGTAGATGTTATATGAATGATAAAAGCATGGACCGGGGTCCATAGTTCACTAGAGGTGTTTCTCCTTAAGATAGATAACATGTTGGGTGAACAAATTACAGCAGGGCAATTGACAGATTTGAGAAAGCATAACAATGCATATACTAGACATCTTGACTCCTATGATATTTGATTGAGCATTACAACATTATACATAGACCATAATCCAATTGCATCTATGACTAATAATCCACCTTCAGGTTATCATCTGAACCCCTTCCAGTATTAAGTTGCAAGCAATAGATAATTGCATTAAGCAAAGTGTGTAAAGTAAACAATACGATTGCCCATGGACAAATGATTGTTGTTTTCTCCCTAGTAGCAACAACACATCTACAACCTTAGAGATTTCTGTCACTTCCCAAGATTACTAGAGGCATGAACCCACTATCGAGCATAAATACTCTTGGAGTTGCTAGCATCTACTTGACCAAGATAGCTACTAACGACGGAGAGCATGCAAGATCACAAATAACATAGACATGATAGAATCAATAATCAATCTGAAATAGCATCTCAATATCCATTAGATCCCCGCAACCACAACATGTAAGATTACAAATAGATGATCTTGATCATGAACGGAGCTCACAATATCTAAACATGATAGTACAGAGGAGGAGAACCAACCATTTAGCTACTACATGGACCCGTAGTCCAAGGGTGAACTACTCACACATCACACGGGAGGCAGACATGGTGATGAAGAAGGCCTCCAGGGTGATGTCTCCCTCCGGCAGGGTGCCGGGAAGAGCTTCAGATCCCTCCCGATCTAGGGATGGAGATGGCGGCGGCTACAGACTCTTTCGTGGAATTTTGATCGGGTACTTAGGGTTTTTGTCCTGGGAGGATTTTATAGGCGAAGGGGCAAGGTCAGTGGAGTACCAGGTGTTAGATCCCATAGGATCACCTAGCTCAAGAAAAAGCCACACAAGATAAGATCAGAGGTGTGTACCTTGATCTGGAGGTCCAGCCATGGCCTCCTCTTGATCTGCTCCACCTGAATCTTGTTGATGATGGTGAGAGGTTCTTCCTAGTGCTATAGGTGCTGAGCTTGATCAGATAGTAGGAGAGTGAGAGAGATAGAGCACAACCGTGTATGGTGTTGTGTCTCTGCTCTAACCCTAGGTCCTCTATTTATAGCACTTGCACTAGGGGAACCACACTTCTAAATGGATGGACGTAGGTGAGAAATATTCCATGGACAATCTATCTCATCCGGGTCTGTACTGCCTCTAGCTCTCTTTCTCTTCTTAGTAGCATGTCTTTCTTTTTCCGTCCTCATGTCCATTAGGTAGTATGAACCATTATGCAATACTCTTCTAACTATAAAGGGCCCTAATGGCTCAAAATATATTCGAGCTTGTTGGGAACCCCAAGAGGAAGGTATGATGAGCACAACAACAAGTTTTCCCTCAATAATGAAACCAAGGTTATCGAACTAGTAGGAGCAAGGAAACAACTGCAAGGTGTTGCTAGCAACTTGGAATCCTGCACAACACAACCACAGAACTTTGCCCCAACTTACAATGAGGTTGTCAATCTCACCGGTTTTGCTGAACACAAAGGATTAAACGTATAGTGTGGAAGATAGTAATTTCTTGCAGAAAGTAAACAGTAAAAAATAAATAGTAGATGGTATATGAATGATAAAGCATGGACCGGGGTCCATAGTTCACTAGAGGTGTTTCTCCTTAAGATAGATAACATGTTGGGTGAACAAATTACAGCGGGACAATTGATAGATTTGAGAAAGCATAACAATGCATATACTAGACATCTTGACTCCTATGATATTTGATTGGGCATTACAACATTATACATAGATCGTAATCCAGCTGCATCTATGACTAATAATCCACCTTCAGGTTATCATCTGAACCCCTTCCAGTATTAAGTTGCAAGCAACAGATAGTTGCATTAAGCAAAATGTGTAAAGTAAACAATACGATCGCCCTATGTACAAAGGATTTTTATTTTCTCCCTAGTAGCAACAACACATCTACAACCATAGATATTTCTGTCACTTCCCAAGATTACTAGAGGCATGAACCCACTATCGAGCATAAATACTCCCTCTTGGAGTTGCTAACATCTACTTGGCCAATATAGCTACTAACAACAGAGAGCATGCAAGATCACAAATAACATAGACATGATAGAATCAAGAATCAATCTGAAATAGCATCTCAATATCCATCGGATCCCCGCAAACACAACATGTAAGATTACAAATAAATGATCTTGATCATGAACAGAGCTCACAAGATCTAAACATGATAGCACAAAGGAGGAGAACCAACCATCTAGCTACTACATGGACCCGTAGTCCAAGGGTGAACTAATCAAGCATCACACTGGAGGCAGGCATGGTGATGAAGAAGGCCTCCAGGGTGATCTCTCCCCTCCGGCAGGGTGCCAGGAAGAGCTTCAGATCCCTCCCGATCTAGGGATGGAGATGGCGGTGACTACAGACTCTTTCGTGGAAATTTTGATCAGGTACTTAGGGTTTTCATCCCGGGAGGCTTTTATAGGCGAAGGGGCAAGGTTGGTGGAGTACCAGGGGGGCCCCACCCCCTGGTGGCGCGCCCCCTAGGCCGCGCAGCCACCAGGTGTGGCCGCCCTGGTGTGCCACTTCGTCTCCCCTTCGGTCTCTGTATTGCTTCGGGTAAAATATTGACTTTGGCTTTTATCCCGTCCAATTCATATAATATTTCCTTACTAGATTTTCTGAAACCAAAAATAACAGAAAACATGCAACTGGCACTGTTGCATCTTGTTAATAGGTTAGTTCTAGAAAATGTATAAAAATACCTCAAAGTATGAACAAAACATAAGAAAGTAGATATAAAACAGACATGGAACATCAAAAATTATAGATACGTTTACGACGTATCAGGCCTTTCCCAGATTGGGGCAAGTTTGTGCTCTCTGTTTTGCACTAGTCGGAGAACTAGACCGCCCTTCTTAAAAGACCGATTTTGACTCTCTGACTATGATACCTACGTAACTTCTGTTGATAGGCTGTAGATCTATGTTCAGCAATGATGCAAACTTCCTCGAGCATATCAAGGTCATCTTTGTTGAGAAACTTTGGCATCCTATTCGACATACGCAGCGACTTGGGAGATGGATGGATAAGATCACTCGAAAGAACTGCCTCTGCACCATAGACCAAGAAGAAGGGTGTATATCTTGTTGACCTATTAGGAGTAGTTCGTAAACTCCATACAACAAACGGAAATTCATCCGCCCAAGCCCCTGCATCACAATGAAGTGGTGCTTCGAGTCTAGGATGGAGGCCTTGAAGAATTAAACCATTTTCCTTTTTGACATGTCCATTGGTTTGTGGATGCACGACTAATGCAATATTGAGTCGGATCCCTTGTTCTTTGCAAAATACGATAAGTTCTCCCATGGAAAAGTTGCTCCCGTTGTTTGTAATAATATTGTGTAGATAGCTGAATCAGATTATAACATTCTTGATGAATCTTTTGGCTATTGCTCCATCACAACTTATGACAGGTTTAGCCTCAATCCATTTCGTAAATTTATCCACCATCACTAGGAGCTGAGTAAATCCACTTGGAGCCTGATTAAACGGTCCTACCATATCAAACCTTCAGACCGCAAAGGGCCATGTAATCGGAATTGTTCGCAACTGATCAACCAGGAGATGGGCTTGGTTGGCGTATTTTTGGCAACCTTTGCACGTCCTAACCAGCCTATCGGCATCTACCTCAGCTGTAAGCCAGAAAAATCCGTGTCGAAAAGCTTTTGCCACCAAAGGTTTAGCTGCGGAGTGATGTCCGCATTAGCCTTCGTGGATTTCCCTTAGGATTTCCACTCCTTATTTTGGAGAAACACGGTGCTACAAACCCTAGACACACTCTGCCTATAAAGCTCTCCACTAATTACTATGTAGTATTTTGCTCGTCAGACAATCTGTCGGCTCGGAACTTTGTCTTCGAGTAATTTTCCATCTACCAAGAATTCGAGGTAGGTTTTGTCTAGCTGGGAATTACAGCTATAACTACTATGAGCGGTGAGTCGATTTTTGTCGGATACTCCTCATCAACTCCTATGATAGAGGGAACTTTGAGATGCTCCATAAATCACCATCCGGGACCTTTTTCGTGCATAACCTATTCTTAACAGTGGATTTGCTTCCTCATTTTCTTTTCGGGGAATGTGTTGGACTTCAAACCCTTCGAGCAATTTTTCTAGTTCATCCACGATAGCTCGATATGATTCCATGTGTTTATTTGCATTGTAGATGTCGGATACTGATACGTCCATTTTGCATCACTATTTTATATCAAAATTTACTATTATTCATTGATATATTTCATATTTAGGGATGATACTTATGTTATTTCATCTATTTTTGCATGATTGATGACTTTTGGAGGATGAACCACCGGAGTCAGGATTCTGATGGAAAAAAGCACTGTCCAAATGCAATATTTGCGAAGATCGAAAAATCCCAGAAAATATACGGAAATTCCTATTTAAGGAGGCCAGAAGGAGGAGTGGAGATGGGCCACAGGGGACCCACACCACCCCCTGGCGCGGGCCCCCTGGTCGTGCCACCAGGTGGTGGGGCCACCCTGGCCCACCTATGGCATCGCCCCTTTGGCGTATATAATCCCCTCGGAAACCTAAAGTTCGGGGAGTGACCACAGAAAGATTCTGCCGCCTCTACGGGGCGGAAACTATAGAGAGAAAGAGCTCTCCGGCAGGCAGAAATCTGTCGAGGAAATTCCTTCCCAGAGAGGGGAGATCGTCGCCATCAACTTCGTCATCAAGCTAGACTTCATCGGGATCATCATCATCATCATCATCTCCACCAGCACCATCACCACCACTCCATACCGCTGTAACAATTGGGTTGGATCTTGCATAGTTCTTAGGGGAAACTTTCCCAGTGTTGATTACTTGTTGTAGTTGATGCTATTGAGTGGAACCATTGAATTATTGTTCATGTTCAGATTGTTACTTATCATTATTTCATCTCTTATCTTGATCCATATGATGTCTCGGGAGTAGTTCGTTTAGTTCTTGAGGACATGAGAGAAGTCATGTTGTTAGTAGTGGAATTGTGTTGAGAAATATTTAATGGTTTGATATTTAAGTTGTGGTGCTATTCTTCTAGTGGTGTCATGTGAACGTTGACTACATGATACTTCACCTTTATGGGCCTAGGGGAATGCATTGTGTATTTGGCTACTAATCGTGGGGTTGCCAGAGTAACAGAAACCTAAACCCCCATCAGGAAACCTTTGCATAAGGGAGTATATGATCTCAGAGCTTAAGGTTGTGGTTAGGTTTTTTATCTTAATTACTTTCTTCTAGTTGCGGATGCTTGCAAGGGGTATAATCACACGTATGTATTAGTCCTAGTAAGCTCAGTACATTAGCATAGGTTCACCCACACAACACGTATCCAACCAGAGAAGATTAATCAACTATATGAAGCGAAAGCACTTGACAATATTCCCATGTGTCCTCAAGAATGTTTAGTCATCTTAAGTAATACAACTGGCTTGTCCTTTGCTAAAGAAAGGATTGGGCCTCTTGATGCAATTATAATTATTGTCTTTTATTTACTCGCACTTTATTTATCTGCATTATCAAAAAAACTAAAAATTCTTTTGCTAAGTATTTAAAGAGAATTCCTGATCCAAGACACTTGTCAACACCTTCTTCTCCTCGTTGGATTCGACACTCTTATTAATCAAAAGTACTACAATACACCCCCTATACTTGTGGGTTATCAAGACTATTTTCTGGCGCTGTCGCCGTGGAGTGAAGCGCTATTGAAGAGTGGAACTGGTAAAGGAAACTTCTACTGTGAGTATTGTTTATTTATGTTTGTTACTTTATTTTCAATATGGATAATTCACTTAGTTTCTTATTTCAGAATGCTACTACCACTGCTAAGGTAGTAGATGAACCACCACCTGCTGAAATTTATCCTTTTAACATACCTACAAAAATTGTTGATCGTGTTATGGATAACTACTATTTTGGAGATGGAACTGTCCATCCCGGTGATCATTTGCTTTTTATACATGAATTATGCAGATTGTCAAGTGTGCAGGTATTCCAACAAATCAAGTTAAAAAAATCATTCTCTATAACATTGAAAGTCAGAGTTGAGGAATGGTATAAGCTGCTAAAGAATGGCCAATCTCTTGAATGGGAAGAAATTGTACCTCTCTTTTATTCCAAATTGTATCCTCCTAGTGACATTCATTAAGATCGGAATCAAATATATAACTTTTGGACTCGTGATGGAGAGAGTACCGCCCAATCTTGGGGGAGACTGAAGTTACTAATGCTCAAATGTCCTATTCATGAGCTCCCTAATAATATTATTATCAATAACTTTTATGCAAGGCTTTCTCTTCATGATAAGGATTTATTGGATGCTTCTTGTGCTGGATCATTTACACATATGAAATAAGAAGCTAAATGGGATCTTCTAGACCGTATTCAAGACAATGCTGAAGCATGGGAGAATGGTAAAGGAAGAAAGTCAGGTATAAATTATGATTATGAATGCATTAAATCTTTTATGGGAACTGATGACTTTCATAATATTAGTGTTGCTTATAGTCTTGATTCTCAAAGTATTGCAAATTGTTTTAAGGCATTTGCCTCTTATATTTAAATTCCTAAAAAGAAATGGAATAAGTATCATGAGCCATATAAATATATTGTTAATTATGTTCCTGCTAGAAATACTGAAGTTTATACTGCTGATTGTATTTTACTTGAACCTTACATCGAGAAAATACCTTTCCCTGTTAAGGTAAAGGAACATTCTATGATAGCTAGTATGGTTAAAAAAAGTACAAAGAAAGTTGTAGAACTTGGGAACAAATAGATGTTGAACCTGCAGTACCAAATGTGAAAGACCTTGTCACTAAAAATGTAGAAGACGGGCACATTATCCTTTGTAAGGATAATTCTAATATTGTTTCACATCCTAGTAGAACTAGGAAAGCTAGTGTCCCTGTGTTTTCTGTCAGAATAAGTGATCATTGCTACTATGGTTCATGTGATAGTTACATCGTTAAATTTATTCATGATGCTGAAAGTTATTATGAGAGAGGGAAAAAGTTTTTATGCACCTCAATAATATTAACTTTCCTCGCTTTATGCTGAAAGTCTTCACGTTGCACTTGTTTTGCCTTCCTATGCTAGTAGCCTCTGGTTTCAATAATTTCTTTTCTTACAAAATTACCTTGCATAGGAAGTGGGTTAGACTTAAATATGTGTATATTTTATTCTTGATGCTCTCTTTTACTTCAATTCATATTCTTATGTGAGCATCATTGAAATTTATCATGCCTATCTTAATGGCTATAAAGAACGAGCTTTTGGGGAGACAACCCATTATACTTTTGCTTTCAGTTTTTTTTTTATTTGAGTCTTGGAAGTTATTGCTTCTGTAATAACCTCTCCTTATCCTTTTTGTTTAGTTTTTGTGTAAATATTAGCCTCTAATAAGAGAGAAGTAAGATTTGGGGAAGTTGCTGTCCTGAAACAAATTTTTATGCTTCACTGTAAAAAATCGTGAAAAATCCCATAATGTCATACTGATCTGTAAATTTTTGTGTGCATGCCCCAGGTTATTATTTAACTTTCGTTAGTTTTGGACTTTTTTGATTTGAGCAACAGCAGATTTTAGAAAAAAAATGATCTTTACCTGTTGGTCTGTTTTGACAGATTTCTGCCATTTTTGCATTTGGCTCTTAAATCGATTTCCTTTTTGAATAATTTTGGGATTTCGAAAGGAGTTGCTACAGTAGCTTATGTTTTGATGGATTTCAGTTGAAATTGAACCCAAAGATTTATTATCTTGCATGCACTAATGTTGCTAATGAAGATTGTGTGAATTTTTGTATGAAAGAAATTTTCAAGTGTTAGGAGAGAACGATGTAATGAGATGAAGAATAGTCAAAAGACTCAAGCAATATATTTTTGAAGATTCTTACAATGAAGATATTGATATTATTCAAGTGGTGACTCCAGAAGAATTTATTAAAGACCAAATTCAAAAACCTACAGAGTCTGTTTTCGAATAGGTAACAGTTCTGGTAAGAAAAGGTCCACGAAAAACTTTTCAATTTATATTTTTGCAGTTTTTATCTAACATGAAAGATAATGATTCGAAAAAGGGACGGAAACTGAGCCTAGGGGGGCTCACACCACCCCGTGGCGCGGGCCCACCTGGCCGCGCCACCAGGGGGTGTGGCCGCCCCGGAGCCCATCTCCGACCCATTTTCTCCCAGTACCTTCATTTTGTTGTTAAACTCTGTAATATATAATCCCCCGAATCCCCCGAGGTCCGTATATCGTGTTCTCGTCGTGTTTTCGTTTCGATCTGTTCTGTTCAGATGTCGTTCCAGGATTCTTCTTCAGAGGACTATGAGCTACAACGTCGGCACGAGCTCCATCGCAATCTTGAGCAGAGGACTTTTGTGGGACGGGTGGAAGAAGAAAGGATCACAACTAGGCGCGAAGACATGGATCGGAGCATCGAGGAGAAAGTAAAGAGCATGTCAGCAAGCATGAAAGGATAGGGGTTGATACCTCCAGTTCTGAACCTCAGTTCCTGCCCTACAGCAGTGGATGCTCTACGAGCCACTGATGAGTTTTGCGATAAGTACTGATACGTTGCAAACGTATCTATAATTTTTGACGTTCCATGCTTGTTTTATATCTACTTTCTTATGTTTTGTCCACACTTTGGAGTATTTTTACACATTTTATGGAACTAACCTATTAACAAGATGCCATAGTGCCAGTTGCCTGCTTTTCTGCTGTTTTTGGTTTCAGAAAAGCTAGTAAGGAAATATTCTCGGAATTGGACCGGACAAAAGCTCAAGTCAATATTTCACTAGAAGGAATACACAGTCCGGAGGGGAGGCGAAGAGGGGAGCCAGGGCGGCCACACCCTAGGGTAGCACGACCAGCCCTAGCCGCGTCGCCACCTGGTGTGGGCCCCCTAGCGCTCCACCGACCTTGCCCCTTCGCCTATAAATTGCCTCCAGGACAAAAACCCTAAGTACCCGATCAAAAAATCTACGAAAGAGTCTGTAGCCACCGCTATCTCCATCCCTAGATCGGGAGGGATCTGAAGATCTTCCCGGCACCCTGTCGGAGGGGAGAGATCACCCTGGAGGCCTTCTTCATCACCATGACTGCCTCCGGTGTGATGCGTGAGTAGTTCATCCCTAGACTACAGGTCCATGTAGTAGCTTGATGGTTGGTTCTTCTCCTTTGTGCTACCATGTTTAGATATTGTGAGCTCCTTTCATGATCAAGATCATCTATTTGTAATCCTACATGTTGTGTTTGCGGGGATCCGATGGATATTGATATGCTATTTCAAATTGATTATTGATTCTATCATGTCTATGTTATTTGTGATCTTGCATGCTCTCCATTGTTAGTAGTTATCTTGGCCGAGTAGATGCTAGCAACTCCAAGAGGGAGTATTTATGCTCGATAGTGGGTTCATGCCTCTAGTAATCTGGGGAAGTGACAGAAATCTCTAAGGTACTAGATGTGTTGTTGCTACTAGGGATAAAACAGCAATCCTTTGTTCATAGAACAATCGTATTGTTTACTTTACACACTTTTCTTAATGCAATTATCTGTTGCTTGCAACTTAATACTGGAGGGGTTCAGATGATAACCTGAAGGTGGATTATTAGTCATAGATGCAGTTGGATTACGGTCTATGTATAATGTTGTAATGACCAACCAAATCTCGTAGGAGTCAAGATGATTAGTATATGCATGTATGCTTTCTCGGTGTCTGCCAATTTCCCTCATGTAATTTGTTCACCCAACATGTCATCTATCTTAAGGAGAATCACCTCTAGTAAACTAAGGACCTCGGTCCATTCTTTTACCATCAATCTACAATCTATTTACCATTTACTTTTTGCAAGCAATTACTATCTTCCACACAATACGTTTAATCCTTTGTTTTTAGTAAAACCGGTGAGATTGACAACCTCACTATAAGTTGGGGGCAAAGTTATGTGGTTGTGTTGTGCAGGATTCCAAGTTGGAAACAACACCTTGGAGGTGTTTTCTTGCTCCTACTGGTTCGATAACCTTGGTTTCAAAACTGAGGGAAAACTTGTTGTTGTGCTCATCGTACCTTCCTCTTGGGGTTCCCCAACGAGCTCGATACATTTTGAGCCATCAATCAAGTTTTTTGGGTGCCGTTGCCGGGGAGTCAAGGACATCTTCACAAGGCGAGTCCCTCATAACCAATATCTTTACTTTGTTTTTTTTGTTTTGCTTAGTTTCTCTACTTTATTTTGTTTGCTTCCTTTTATCAAAAATACAAAAAATAGTTACTACTATAGTTGTTATTTTCGTTGGTCTATTATTGTCTTGCTTTATCATGCTTTCTATCAATGGTTGGTTTCTTTGAAATTGAATCTAATTGGCAAGGTGGGTTCACAGAAGAACAAAAATATTATTATAAGGAACACCGCTTGTCACAAAAAGGGAAACACTTATGGGAACAAATTGATAAATTGTATACCATTGCTAGAAACGTGTGCTTGATGTCTACGCACTTCTATTCTTGTAGACAGTTGTTGGGCCTCCAAGTGTAGAGGTTTTTAGAATAGCAGCAAGTTTCCCTTAAGTGGATTACCCAAGGTTTATCGAACTCAGGGAGGAAGTGGTCAAAGGTATCCCTCTCAAGCAACCCTGCAATCAAGATACAAGAAGTCTCTTGTGTCCCCAACACACTCAATACACTTGTCAGGTGTATAGGTGCACTAGTTCGGTGAAGAGATAGTGAAGTACAAGTGGTATGGATAATTATAAGTGGTAACGATGATAGAAAATAACTTGATGGTGTGGAAAATACTAAAGTAAAACTGAAATAAAGATAGTAGCAAGCAAACATGTAATAGATCTAATTGCAAACGGTGTTTCAATGCTTAGAAACAAGGCCTAGGGATCATACTTTCACTAGTGAACACTCTCATATAAATATCTTCTCTTTATGATACTACTCTGAACTACTCTCCGGTTGGACACTCTAATCCATGGTAGGGCTATAACAGCACTCCTCAAAGTTTGCTTTCCCCATCTAGATAACCCCTCACTATCACCTTGAGTGCTAGATGGTTCCAACAAACACCACAATTTCATAGAGACATCCAACTCCAAATATAACTCATAACAAGTATTTGTAATCTATAGCCTAAGTGCCACCATGGTGTGCACGTTATCACTTTCACACACGTGGGGAGAGCTAGAGATCTATTAAAGCACTTGAGTAGCAAGGTAGATCTACTTGATTACAAAGCTCATGATCACAATATGATCATGCATAGAGAGAGAGATGAACACATAGCTACCGGTAGAACCCTTAGCCTTGAGGAAGAACTACTCCCTCATCATCATGGGAATCAGCAACGGCGATGGAGATGGTGGTGGAGATCGATGGAGATGGCTCAGGGGGCACTTCCTCGTCCCGACAGGGTGCCGGAACAAAGACTTTCTGTCCCCCGAATATCCCCTTCGGTGGCGGCGGCGCTGCGGAACTTTTCGTGGCTGGAGGCTGGATTATTTAGGGTTTTCTCATTGGGAGGATTCTTATAGGCGAAGAGGGGATGTCAGAGGGTGGACTAGGGGCCCACACCACCCGGTGGCACGACCAGGGGGACCCGCACCACCACATGGTGTGGCCAGCCCCTGGACCCTCTCCGTCTCGTTTTCTGGCTCCGTCAGTCTTCCGGTAAAATATCGACTTTGGCTTTTGTCCGGTCCAATTCCGAGAATATTCATTTTCTGGCTTTTCTGGAACCAAAAGCAGCAAAAAAACAGGCAACTGGCACTGTGGTATCTTGTTAATAGGTTAGTCCTAGAAAGTGTATAAAAATACTCCAAAGTGTGGACAAAACATAAGAAAGTGGATATAAAACAAGCATGGAACATCAAAAATTATAAATACATTTGCAACGTATCAACATCCCCAAGCTTAACTCCTGCTCGTCCTCGAGTAGGTAAGTGATTAAAAGAAAGAATAATTTTTGAGGTGACATGCACCATGATAATCTTGATCAAATTATTTGTAGAACATTGATAGCTGGGATCATAGTACTTTAACATAGCATGAAAGATATAGTTCTAACAATAAGACATAGAAACTATGTTGTAACATGAAAAGGTACAAACAAAAGATTCATGAATAACAATGCTTTGCAAGACGTTTGTTTGTTTCACATATAGAAAACATAGCATAGTGGCATTCAACTTGTCCCTCATGGAGTAGCAAAATATAAATGCATAGGACACCTTCAAAGTTCATAAGGGTGACTAGATACAAATAGTTTAAGAACGAGCAATATCAAAGTTATGCATCAATCAACAAGTCTTGGGACAATGCACATTAAACTAAGAATTGCCACTATGCTCTCTTAATAGGTGCATAAAGATAATGGAGACTCAACATAAAAGTAAAAGAAACGCCTTCATAGAAGGAAGCAGGGATTCAAGTCTCATAAAGAGCTTCCAAAAATTATGGTACTTATTAGCTTTCAGCTCTCATTGCCCATATCATAAGCATATTGAAGTTATTAAGGTTAAAGTGAAAAAACTATGGAGTATATGCTTGACAAAGTATAAGTTGGCAATCTCATGTCCCTTGAATATGAGGGCCGCTCCTCATGCTACTCAAGTTTAGTTATCGGTAAGTTCTTGTCATAGTAAGTACATGTGTATCATAGAGAACCGCCAACGGGGTACCCCTTACCCAATGATACGGAAGAATCCCCCTATCAAAATGACAAGGCAAGCAGACAATAAGCATCTCAGCATCTTCTTATTTGCCATGGGAAGATGGTGCTTTTTTCTCTCTTTCCTCTTTTCTCATCTCTTTTTCTTTCTTTTTCTCAATCTTTGTCTCACTTTTTTTATAAGAAGGATGCTTCATAGATTGCTCATTATGGTTACGCTGCAGGTTTCCACCATGATTAGGCATGGATTAGACTAGCCGCCCAGGCGTTTCTCTAACACACATCCATAACTCCATGGACTTACAAGCTCCCCTTTCATTTCACACAATGACATCCATAAACAAAAGAGCATGATATCAATTGGTTACAATGTACAAGTGCAATGTTGAAAGCGTTCCCCATGATAGCATGGTTCTGTAATCCCCAACGTATAAGTGCAAGCATATACAACATATATGACACAATGGTTCAAGTTTATTAGGGACAAGAAAAGTAAAGTGTGACATGAAGTTCGTGAGAGCTTTAATCACCAATTTTCACATAACAAGTTTAATTCAGAAGGTAGATAAAACCATGAATATACTTGGAATAGCAAATGCTAATAGGTAGGTATGGTGGACTCTTTGGAATAACTTGGTTTTATTTGGAGTTGGATGCATGAGTGGAACTCATACTTGGTTATGGAGGCTAGCAAAAGACTGGGAGCGACTAACTAAGAGAGCAATAATGGGCATAATCATGCAAAGCGACAAAACATCATTAATTAAAGCATAAAGTGATATTACAAGTCGAAAACTAAAGGATCATAGAGGCTATGATGACTTGGGATAGTGTTAACATGGTGTGAGCATGCGCCAAGTCAACCCAAATAAAACATCAAAGGAGAATACCACAATACTATGCTTTAATATGCTAAAACAACGCATGATTCTTTCAAGGCACATTAAGCAATCTCAATCATTTATAACATGTCATACTACAGCAAAAATCACTAAGCATAAAGCCAAAACAATATCAAGCATGACATGACAAAGCATAGGCCACAGTCAAAAACAAGCTCCTTTTTACCACTTAAGCATGAACTTTCATACTCTTTTCCAATCCAAACCAATCTTATTTGAAAACTAATGCATGAATGAGGGGGGTCCAACCAATTTATTAAAGCAAACCAAGCAAACAAAAACCAAAAACAAAAAATGAAGACGCTCCAAGAACAACACAACTGTGCATGAAACAATAAAAATGAAATGTTTGGAAGAAACCTGAGATTTTTATTGATGAAGAAGGGCATGAAAAACACAATTGTGCATGAAACAATAAAAATGAAGATCCTCCAAGAACAACACACTTTTCTTAATGCAATTATCTGTTGCTTGCAACTTAATACTAGAGGGGGTTCGGATGATAACCTGAAGGTGGATTATTAGTCATAGATGCAGTTGGATTACGGTCTATGTATAATGTTGTAATGCCCAATCAAATCTCATAGGAGTGAAGATGAACATGTCATCTATCTTAAGGAGAATCACATCTAGTGTTTGTCAATTGCCCCGCTGTAATTTGTTCACCCAACATGTCATCTATCTTAAGGAGAATCACCTCTAGTGAACTATGGACCCCGGTCCATTCTTTTACCATCAATATACAATATATTTACTGTTTATTGTTTACTTTCTGCAAGCAATTACTATCTTCCACACAGTACGTTTAATCCTTTGTTTTCAGCAAAACCGGTGAGATTGACAACCTCACTGTAAGTTGGGGCAAAGTTCTGTGGTTTTGTTGTGCAGGATTCCAAGTTGGAAACAACACCTTGGAGGTGTTTCCTTGCTCCTACTGGTTCGATAACCTTGGTTTCATAACTAAGGGAAAACTTGTTGATGTGCTCATTATATCTTCCTCCTGGGGTTCCCTAACGAGCTCGATACATTTTGAGCCACAGGGTGGTGTGGGCCACCCTGGCTCCGTTTCCGTCCCTTTTTCGCTTCGTAACTTTCATATTGACTGAAAACTGCAAAAATATAGTTGGATTGTATTTTCGCGGAACTTTTCTTACCAGAACCGTTACCTATTTGAACACGGACTCTACAGGTCTCTGAATTTGGTATTTAGTGGATTCTTCCGGAGTCTCCACTTGAATAATCATCAGTATCTTCATCTTCGTACACTTATTACTTGAGTCATAAAACCCTTCTCTTCCTTATTACACCATTATCTCCACTTCCTGGAAATTTCTCCCACACAAAACTTTACACAGTTCTCATTAGCAACATTAGTATAAGTAAGGTGATAAAACCTTTTGAGTCCAACTTCAACTGAAAACCATCAAACATAAGCTACTGTAGAAACTCCTTCCGAAAACCCAAAAAGAATTCAAAAAGGAAATCGAATAAAGAAGCAAATGCAAGAGTGGCAAAATCTGTCAAAACAGACCAGCAGGTAGAGATCAATTTTTTCGAAAATCTTCTGTTGCTTAAATCAAAAAGTGCGAAACTAACGAAAGTTAAATAACAATCTGGGGCAGAAGCACAAAAAATGACAGCTCAATCCGATATACACAGATATCTCACGAATTTTTACGGTGAAGCATAAAAATCTGTTTCGGGACAGCAACTTCACCAAATATTACTTCTCTCTCATTAGAGGTTGATCTTGACACAAAAACCAAACAAAATGGATAAGGAGCGGTATTACCGAAGTAATAACTTCCAAGACTCAAAGAAACAAAAACAAACTGAAAGCAAAAACAAATTGGGTTGTCTCCCAAAACGCTCTTTCTTTATAGCCATTAAGATGTGCATGATAATTTTGGAGACGCTCACATAGGAATATGAATTGAAGTGAAAGAGAGCATTAAGAAGAAAAAATACACAAATTTAAGTCTACCACTTCCTATGCAAGGGAATTTTGTAAACAGACAAGTTGTTGAAACCAGAGGCTACTTGCATAAGAAGGCAAAAGAAATGCAACCTAAATACTTTCAGCATAAAACGAGGAAACTTGGTATTATTGAGATGCATAAGAACACTTTTTCCTCTCTCATAATAAATTTCAGTATCATGCATAAACTTAACAATATAGCTATCACTAGGACCATCATAGCACTGATCGCTTATTCTAACTGAAAACACAGGAATACTAGCTCTCATAACACTACTTTGTGAAACAATATTAGAGGTATCCTTACAAAGGATAGTGTGTCCCTCTTCTTCATATTTAGTAACAAAGTCTTTCACATTTGCTATAATAGGTTCATCAACCATTTGTTTATCAGGTTCAATAGCTTTATTTGCACTTTCATCAACCATACTAGCTATCATAGAATGTTCCTTAATCTTAACTAGGAAAGGCATTTTCTCAATATAAGGTTCAGGTAAGACATGATTAGCAGTATAATCTTTAGTGTTTCTTGCAGGAACACTCTTCTTTATAAGGTTCATGATACTTATTCCACTTCTTTTTAGGCACTTCAATGTAGGAAGCAAAAGCCTTAAAATAAGAAGCAATAGCTTGAGAGTCTAAACCATAAGCATTTTTAATATTTTCAAAGTCATCAGTTCCCATAAAAGATTCAATGCATTCATAATCATAATTTATACCTGACTGTCTACCTTTGTCATTCTCCCAAGCTTCAGCGTTGTCTTGAATATGGTCCAGAAGATCCCATTTAGCTTCTTCTTCCATACGAGTGAATGATCCAGCACAAGAGGCATCCAATAAATCTTTGTCATGTAGAGGGAGTTTTGCATAAAAGTTATTAATAATAATATTGTTGGGGAGCTCATGAATGGGACATTTGAGCATTAGCAACTTCAATCTCCCCCAAGCTTGACCTGTACTCTCTCCATCAAGAGGCCAAAAGTTGTATATTTGATTCCGATCTTTATGAATCTCACTAGGAGGATAAACCTTTGAATAAAAGAGAGGTACTATTTCCTCCCATTCTAGAGCTTGACCATTCTTCAATAGCTTATACCATTCCTCAGCTCTTCCTTTCAGTGATAATGAGAATAACTTCTTCTTAACTTGATCTGTAGTAATACCTGCACACTTGAACAACCCACATAATTCGTGTATAAAGAGCAAATGATCACCAGGATGGACAGCTCCATCCCCAACATAATAGTTATCCATAACACGATCAATAATTCTTGTAGGTATTTTGAAAACATCATTCTCAGCAGGTGGTGGCTTATCTACTACCTTAGCAGTGGTAGTAGCATTACCAAATAAGAAACTCAGCGAATCATCCATAACGAAAATAAAGCAACTAGCAGTAGTAAACAATACTCACAGTAGAAGTTTCCTTTACCAGTTCCACTCTCCAATAGCGCTTCACTCCCTGGCAACGGCGCCAGAAAATAGTCTTGATGACCCACAAGTATAGGGGGTGTATCGCAGTATTTTCGATAAGTAAGAGTGTCGAACCCAACGAGTGATCGTTGCCAATATCATCCGTCTCCTCCACCCAGTATCCATCTTGCGGGTACACATGTTCATCTGAATCAAACAATTTATCGTGTGAGACCCTAGGGGTACTCAGCAAGTCTTTATGCCTCTAAAGGGGACACAACCTGGGGTGACGCAATTGCAGCAAAAGATAATACCTAACAAGTCTATAGATACTCGCTAACCATCCGCCTAACCAATGAAAGACGGATGTCCGTGAATTAAGAACAACAGTTATAGCAGTATAATTAACAGATCCATCCTCCTCCTCGCTTACCAACGAGGAAGCGGACGAACAACCCCCATCCGTTGGCAGTTTTATTAATCATTCCATGGGGATTGCACTATTTACTAGTCAGGTACTTAGTCAATTTAAAAGCGGTACTTTAGTTAGACTTGTCTATGAACGAGAAACTGTGCTCCAAGTCGTCCATACCCGGGGACACGGCTTTCAGAAAGATTTACCCTATAGGGGTGCACAAATAGCAACACACACTCGATCAACCTCGGAAAAACCAACTCAAAACCCAACGAGGCATTCACGACAAAGCGATCACAGGATTCAGAGATATTTCAGGGGGCCACCCCATTAAGCTACCCGCAACGAAGTTGGCCGGCTCCGAGACGGACCCCAGGTTTGTGTCAATGGCTGTAAACGACTGGGAACCCGAAAGTGTGACTGGGCTTGTCGATACCACGAAAACATTCCACGTTCCAAAACAGTACAGGTTCCCCATGCACAATCTTAATAAAGCAGTAACATGGCATAAGTACAGGATAGTAATAAAGCCCAAACTACTTTGTGGCCCCAAGAAATAAGAATGAATCAAGCTCTGGCTCAGGAGGGTCCATAAGGCCTCCCGGATGTGGATAGTGTGAATAGTCAAGGAACAGGAATCAAGTACTCGGGGTCCTACAGGACACAAGTGAGCATGAAAAACCAAATAGCAGATATTGCTCCCCGGTGCCTCTTTCATTAGTTGTCCCATTACTACTCAGGTTAAGTTGTTTAGGTACCTCGTTATCCTTCAGACACTCACATACCCTACACATGCTTTTCTACGACTCGCATGGCTCAAACAACTCCTGTAGTAATGGCTCATGGGATGGAGGGAAAGGCTTCGGTGGGGTTTAAAAGTAAAGGCTATGCAGTACTTGTGAACCTTCTCCTCCGCTTGAGTTACAATGTCAGGGCCAGACAATATTCTTTCACCTGCGCCCGACCAACCAATCGGAGTTCTACATTTTCGACCATAGAGAGCCTCAAATGGTGCCATCTTTAGACTTTTCTGGAAGCTGTTGTTGTAAGAGAATTCAGCATAAGGAAGACATTCTTCCTACTTCATGCCGAAAGAGATAACGCAAGCATGGAGCATATCTTCCAGAATCTGATTGATCCTTTCAAATTGTCCTTGCGACTGAGGGTGGTAAGTTGTGCTGAAGTTCAATTTTGTTCCCAAAGCATTTTGGAAACTTCCCCAGAACTTGGAAGTGAAGATGCTTCCACGGTCTGAACTGATCTCAAGAGGAACCCCATACAGAGAGACAATTCTGTTGATATAGAGCTCAGCCAACTGAATTGCAGAAATTGTTTCCTTGACTAGAAAGAAGTGAGCTACTTTAGAAAGCCTGTCGATGACAACAAAGATTGCATTGTTGCCCTTCTGCGACCTTGGAAAACCAGTGATGAAGTCCATCTCTACTTTCTCCCATTTCCATTTCGGAGGCTTCAATGGCTGTAGAAGACCGGAAGGTTTCTGATGGACAGCTTTAACTCTACGGCAGACATCACACTCCGAGACATACTTGGCACAATATCGTTTCAACCTAGGCCACCAATATTGTGTTTTCAAGTCCATGTACATCTTAGTGCTGCCAGGGTGGATAGAGGACAAAATCATGCGCCTCCTTGAGAACTTGGTCTCTTAAACCCGGGTAGTTTGGAACAAACATCTGGTGTTCAAAGAAAAGAGTGCCTTGGTCGTCGACGTGGAAGGACTCATACTTCGGAAGCTGAATGTTGGAGATGATCTTTTTAGTGTAAGGATCACCAAGTTGAATGGAGCGGACTTTTTCTTCCAAGAGTGGGGTTGCCAGAAGGTTTAGAAGATACCCTTGATCCACAATTTCAAGGTTGAGCTCGCGGAATTCCTCGCACAAGAGAGGCTGTTGTTCTTCCACCATGAGGTTGTTGACATAAGCTTTTCGGCTGAGAGCATCGGCCATGACATTAGCTTTGCCCGGAGTGTAGTTGATGGTTAAATCGAAATCATTTATTACTTCAATCCACCTCCTCTGACGAAGGTTGAGATCAGGCTGTGTGAAGATATACTTCAGACTCTTGTGATCAGAAAAGATCTCACCACGGTTGCCAAGGAAGTAATGCCTCCATACTTTCAAAGCAAAGACAACTACTGCGAGTTTGAGGTCATGTGTCGGATAGTTGATCTCATGCGTCTTCAACTGTCGAGAGGCATAAGCAACAATTTGTTTTTCTTGCATAAGGACCGCACCCAATCCTTGCAATGAGGCGTCACAGAATATCTGGAAAGGCTTTGATGTATCCGGAGGAACCAAAACTGGTGTGTAAGTAAGCTTCTCTTCGAGTGTTTCAAAGCTTGCTTGACATGCAGGAGTCCAAAGGTATTTCTTGCCTTTCTTGTGGACATCGGTAAGAGGCTTCGCAATCTTCAAGAAGTTTTGAACGAAGCGACGGTAGTAACTAGCCAAACCAAGGAAACTCCGGACTTCTTTGACATTTATGGGTGGAAGCCAGTCCATAATTGTCTTAATAGTTTCTGGGTTGACGGCAATGCCCTTGGCAGAGATGACGTGACCAAGGTAGGTGACTTGAGGCAGCCAGAACTCACACTTGGAGAACTTTGCATACAGGCGGTTCTCACGAAGCTTGTTTAGGACACACCAAAGGTGTTCTTCATGTTCTTATTTTGACTTAGAATAGACTAGAATGTCATCCAGATAGACCACAACGAACTTATCAAGATACTCCATGAAAACGGAGTTCATAAGCCTCGAGAAGGTGGCAGGTGCATTGGTGAGACCGAAATACATGACCGTGTACTCATACAGGCCATAGCGAGTGGTGAAAGCTGTTTTGGGAACATCTTCCTTGCGAATCTTGATTTGATGATATCCACTTCTCAAATCAAGCTTAGAGAATACCACAGCTCCAGCTAGCTGATCGAAGAGATCATTAATCCACGGAAGGGGATATTTATTCTTGATGGTTTTAGCATTGAGTGCCCGATAGTCAACACAAAGTCTATCGGTCTTGTCTCGCTTCTTCACAAAGATGGTTGGGCTACCCCAAGAAGAAGTACTGTGCTGAATGAAACCCAACTTCTCTTGTTCATCAAGCTGGCGTTTGAGTTCAGCCAACTCAGCAGGACCCATTTTATAAGGCCGCTTGGAGATAGGAGCGGTACCAGGTTCAAGTTCAATCACAAACTCAACCTCGCGATCCGGAGGCATACCTGGCAACTCTTCAGGAAAGACATCTGGGAACTCACAGACTACCAGAACACTCTGAATACCTTCCATAGCATCATCATTCAGAGCCGCCAAAGAGTAAAGCTGAATTGCAGGAGTCAGACTTGGAGAATAGACTATATGGCCTTCAGGAATTTTCAGAGAAACCGAACGTTCAGCACAATCAATCACAGTTGCATTTGCTGTTAACCAATCCATGCCCAAGATAACATCAATGTCAGAATTACCCAGAATAATTAAGGAAGCCGGTAACGAAGAGCCACCAATCGCAATTTGATTGCCATGGCTTATCTTGGTAGATAACAATCTTGGTAGATAATTTGTTTGATTCTGGTGCATCGCATTCTTTTGTCTCTACGAGTTTTACTGATAGGAATGGGTTATCTATGGATCCTCTCCCCAAGCGTTTAATGGTTCTTTCTCCTGGAGCAACAATGGCATCTTCTAAAATCAGCCATAACAATCAAATTGAGATTGGTGGTTCTTCGTTTCCGGCTTCCTTGATTATTCTGGGAAATTCTGATATTGATGTTATCTTGGGCATGGATTGGTTGACAGCAAATGCAGCTGTGATTGATTGTGCTGAACGTTCGGTTTCTCTGAAAATTCCTGAAGGCCATATAGTCTATTGTCCAAGTCTGACTCCTGCAATTCAGCTTTATTCTTTGGCGGCTCTGAATGATGATGCTATGGAAGGTATTCAGAGTGTTCCTGTAGTTTGTGAGTTTCCAGATGTCTTTCCTGAAGAGTTGCCAGGTATGCCTCCGGATCGTGAGGTTGAGTTTGTCACTGAACTTGAACCTGGCACTGCTCCTATCTCCAAGCGGCCTTATAAAATGGGTCCTGCTGAGTTGGCTGAACTCAAGCGTCAGTTGGATGAACAAGAGAAGTTGGGTTTCATTCAGCACAGTACTTCTTCTTGGGGTAGTCCAACCATCTTTGTGAAGAAGAGGGACAAGACTGATAGACTTTGTGTTGACTATCGGGCACTCAATGCTAAAACCATCAAGAATAAATATCCCCTTCCACGGATTAATGATCTCTTCGATCAGCTAGCTGGAGCTGTGGTATTCTCTAAGCTTGATTTGAGAAGTGGTTACCATCAAATCAAGATTCGCAAGGAAGATGTCCCTAAAACAGCTTTCACCACCCGCTATGGCCTGTATGAGTACACGGTCATGTCTTTCGGTCTCACCAACGCACCTTCCACCTTCTCGAGGCTTATGAACTTGGTTTTCATGGAGTATCTGGATAAGTTCGTTGTGGTCTATCTGGATGACATTCTAGTCTATTCTAAGTCGAAGGAAGAACATGAAGAACACCTTCGGTGTGTCCTAAATAAGCTTCGTGAGAACCGCTTGTATGCAAAGTTCTCCAAGTGTGAGTTTTGGCTGCCTCAAGTCACCTACCTTGGTCACGTCATCTCTGCCAAGGGCATTGCCGTCAACCCCGAAACTATTAAGACAATTATGGACTGGCTTCCACCCATAAATGTCAAAGAAGTCCGAAGTTTCCTTGGTTTGGCCAGTTACTGCCGTCGCTTCGTTCAAAATTTCTCAAAGATTGCGAAGCCTCTTACCGATCTCCTCAAGAAAGGCAAGAAATACCTTTGGACTCCTACATGTCAAGCAAGCTTTGAAACACTCAAAGATAAGCTCACTTCCACACCAGTCTTGGTTCCTCCAGATACATCAAAGCCTTTCCAAATATTCTGTGATGCCTCATTGCAAGGATTGGGTGCGGTCCTTATGCAAGAAAAGCAAGTTGTTGCTTACGCATCTCGTCAGTTGAAGACGCATGAGATCAACTATCCTACACATGACCTCGAACTCGCAGCAGTTGTCTTTGCTTTGAAAGTATGGAGACATTACTTGCTTGGCAACCGTTGTGAGATCTTTTCTGATCACAAGAGTCTAAAGTATATTTTCACACAGCCTGATCTCAACCTTCGTCAGAGGAGGTGGATTGAAACAATCAACGATTTCGATTTGACCATCAACTACACCCCGGGCAAAGCCAATGTCATGGCAGATGCTCTCAGCCGAAAAGCTTATGTCAACAACCTCATGGTGGAAGAACAACAGCCTCTATTGTGCGAAGAATTCCGCAAGCTCAACCTTGAAATTGTGGATCAAGGTTATCTTCTGAACCTTCTAGCAACACCTCTCTTGGAAGAAAAGGTCCGTTCCATTCAGCTTGGGGATCCTTACACTAAAAAGATCATCTCCAACATTCAACTTCCTAAGTATGAGTCTTTCCACGTTGATGACCAAGGCACTCTTTTCTTTGAACACCGGATGTTTGTTCTGAACTACCCGGGTTTAAGAGAGCAAGTTCTCAAGGAGGCGCATGATTCTGTTCTTTCTATCCACCCTGGAAGCACTAAGATGTACATGGACTTGAAAACACAATATTGGTGGCCTGGTCTGAAACGATATTGTGCCAAGTATGTCTCAGAGTGTGATGTTTGTCGCAGAGTTAAAGCTGTCCATCAGAAACCTTCCGGTCTTCTACAGCCATTGAAGCCTCCGGAATGGAAATGGGAGAAAGTAGAGATGGACTTCATCACTGGTTTTCCAAGGTCGCAGAAGGGCAACAATGCAATCTTTGTTGTCATTGACAGGCTTTCCAAAGTAGCTCACTTCTTTCCAGTCAAGGAAACAATTTCTGCAATTCAGTTGGCTGAGCTCTATATCAACAGAATTGTTTCTCTGTATGGAGTTCCTCTTGAGATCAGCTCAGACCGTGGAAGCATCTTCACTTCCAAGTTCCGGGGAAGTTTCCAAAATGCTTTGGGAACCAAACTAAACTTCAGCACAGCTTACCACCCTCAGTCGCAAGGACAAGTTGAAAGGATCAATCAGATTCTAGAAGATATGCTCCGTGCTTGCCTTATCTCTTTCGGCATGAAGTGGGAAGAATGTCTTCCTTATGCTAAATTCTCTTACAACAACAGCTTCCAGAAAAGTCTAAAGATGGCACCATTTGAGGCTCTCTATGGTCGCAAGTGCAAAACTCCGATTGGTTGGTCGGGCGCAGGTGAAAGAATATTGTTTGGCCCTAACTCAAGCGGAGGAGAAAGTACACATCATTCTTGAAAATCTGAAGATTGCTCAAAGTCGCCAGAAGAGCAATTATGACAGGAAGCACACGGACATGGAGTATGTCCCTGGTGATCCCGTTTACCTTCGTGTCACTCCCATGAGAGGCACGCACCGGTTTGGTATCAAAGGAAAGCTGGCTCCTAGATACATCGGTCCTTTCAAAATTCGTGGAAGAAGAGGAGAAGTTGCTTATGCTCTTGAGCTCCCTGAACAACTCAAAGTGCATGATGTTTTCCACATCTCTCAACTCAAGAAGTGCTTCAAGGATCCCGGCAGGACCGTGGACCATGAACTCATCAATCTCCAAGAAGATCTGTCTTATCAAGAACACCCCATAAAAATTCTTGAAGTCGTAGAAAGAAGGACTCGCAACAAGTCCATCAAGTTCTGTAAGGTGCAGTGGTCGCACCATCCTGTTGATGAAGCCACCTGGGAACGTGAAGATGAGCTCCGTGCCAAGTATCCTACCCTCTTTGAGTCTTCTTCTTCCTAGAATCTCGGGGCGAGATTCCTGTTTAGTGGGGGAGAGTTGTAGCACCCCAATTGTCTAACAATTGTAATGCTACTTGTCCTAGTAAGATATTGGCTACTTCATATATATTATTGTTGCATCATAAATATATCATGCTCATGTCATCATGCCACCTTGCATTTGAGCATCACATAAAACCCTCTTTCTTTTGGTTTTTCTCTCATATGCATTATTAATTGTATTTGCCTCTTGATATTGTATTTGGTTATTGATATATTGTTCAAATGGCCAAGTTGAGTTGGGGGCATATATTTTATTTCCATTCCACCACCTTTCTCTTCCACCACCTTATAATTCCACCATCCCATTAACAATGAGCTTGTATTTATTTTCCTTTGATATTTTAATTCTAGCTCATGTAGTTTGGGGTGGATTAAATCCTCTAAATTCTTGTGCTTGGTTTTATCTCCACTTCTTGGATATACATAAGAATAATGCCATAATATTAATATTGTTTTCACAAAATAAATCATGGCATTATTATTTTTGCATGGGCCATGCACAATTCTTCACCACCTTTTACTCCTTTGGTTTTCATTTGATTTATTGGGTCCTATCTTGGGGAAAACCATCCCCACCATTCCACATCCTCATAGTCTCATCCATATCTTTTCTTCTTAATTTGATTTTCTTCATGCATGATCATATGAGAACTTTTCCACCTATTTCTTTCCTTCCTCTTTCTTTCTTGTTTTTCTTCAACTTTGGCCCAAGCAAGATCAAGCTCCATGGTCCTCCTTGTTTTGGCCTTATAAACAAAAATTAAAACCTAAATGCCTAATAAAAATCTAAACCTAGCTTTTCTCTTTATTATTCTTTTAAACCTAAATTACACCAAACCCTAACTCTAATCTTCCTTCTCTCTCTCTCTCTCTACCATGAGGAACACCTGACCCTCTCTCTCTCTCCTTGGCCCCACCTCAGCTAACCCAAACCTCCATCTAACCCTAGCTATGCCCTAACCCGAGCCCATGTATAAACCTAGCCGAGCTAACCCTCTCTCCTCTCTCTCTTTTCTCTACCGGCCGAGCTAGCCCCACCCTCTAGCCTCCACGCCGTCCTGGTCCACCTGCAGCCACCCCTACCTCGCCCTACCTGCCCAGCCGAGCTAGCATGTGCCGAGGAGGAGGAGGAAAAGGTGGCACCGAGGCCACCTTTATCTCTGCCGTGCCCCGCCTGCCTCCCTCCTCTCTCCCTCTCGTTTTCCCTCGCCCACACGCCTCTCCTGCATCCCCAGATCCGCCCCAGAGCCGCCCTCTTCTTCTCCTTCCTCCTCTCCGACCACAACCCCTGCCGCCGTTCGCCGCCAGCACCACCTCACCCTCGTCGATCTAGCCGGCGTGCTCGTTTTGGGGGTAGCCTGGGAGACCGAGGCGACCACCTAGCTGCTTCCCGCACGCGTCGTCGAGGAGGAGACGCCCCAGGAACGCCGGTACCGCCGCCACCTGACGCCAAACCCTAGCCGCCAGTGCGCCAGCGTCCTCGCCGTTCCAGAGCCTCCCCGCCCGATCCAACACCACCGCTGAGCCCGCGGTGAGTCCCTCGACTGCCCTGACATGCTCCGCCTCGCTTGTACCGCCCTAGCCCCGCCGTTACTTTTGCCGAGCGCTCTCAGTGCGCGCCGCTCGCCGGTGTCTGCAGCCTCCCCGCGCCGCGCAGGACCCTAACTAAGCCCCAGCCCCTCACCTGTCAGCTCCCCTAGCCCGCCGCAGTGGCTCCGCTCCCTCAGCGCGCTCGCCCGCGTCCCGGGTTCGAATCCCCGCTCCGCTCTGCGTGCACACCGCCGTCAGACCGTGAACACGAAGAACAGTACCGGGCCGTCGTAAAATTACAGTTAGCCCCCCCCTTTTTATTCCGCTCGCAACCCGCGCTCCTAGCGACCCCACAAGTCAGCCGCGCTAGTACTTTTGCAGGAAAGCCCCTCTGGTTTTTCCGGCGTAACCCGCGCTCCAGCTCCAGCCCCACCTGTCAGCCCCTGCCTTCCTCACCGCTGTCACGTGGGCCTGCGCCAGTTGGCCCACCCCGCAGTCGCACGGGCTAGACAGACCCGCGGTAACAAAAGTGTTTTCGCGCGCGTGGCCCAGTCAGCACAAGGCCCACCCGTCAGTGGTTGTGGCTGGATCTGACTGAGTAAGAAAAGTTTTCTGGCTGTCTGTTTTTATTTAAACCTTTTTTCCAAATTGATTTAAATTCAAATTCAAATCAGATTTAAATAAATTTTAAAATACAAATCCAAATAATACATATAATATATGTTTTGGAATCAGAAAAATGTGGGGAATTCAAATATGCCCTTCAAAATATGTTTTGAACAATTTAAATTTTCGAGATGATTAAAATTACAATAAAATGCCCTTTGCCTTAATTAATTAATAACTTTTGTTTTATAACTCCAAATTTGACAAATAATATGTCTAAATCGATCAGCGCGACGAGTCCGTTCTATCTATGCAGTCCTTGTTCTGCATTGAAGCATGCATCATGTTGTTATTAAAAATCTGAACTGTTTATGACAATAAAACTTGGTTAAATAAATAATAAAATGCTTTATTTCTTGCACCCACACCTCACCTTTGCCATGCTACTTTAACGCCATGCAAATTGTGCATCATTCATCATGGCATGCTTGTTTGCTTGTTGCATTTTAATTCATATGCTTGTGCACTTTATTTATGTTGGCCCTTGTTTGTTTGGTTCTTCTTCGAATAGACGCCTAGCAGGAGAATTACCAGGAATCACAGGAGTACTACCCAGATCCATCTCTCGCTTCAACTGAGCTGCCAGGCAAGCACTACCACATGCTTGCATACATACAGTACCTATTGCCTCTATCTTATTCTTGCATCATTGAGTCGCGATTGCATTAAATTGAATCCCAAGTATTGCATAGCCTTTACTTTTAAACCCCACCGAAGCTTGTTCCTCCATCCCATGAGCCATTACCACAGGAGTTGTTTGGGCCATGCGAGTCGTAGAAAAGCATGTGTAGGGTATGTGAGTGTCTGATGAATAACGAGGGTACCTAAACAACATAACCTGAGTAGTAATGGGATAACTAATAAAAGAGGCACCGGTGAGCAATATCTGCTATTTGGTTTTTCATGCTCACTTGTGTCCCGTAGGACCCCGAGTACTTGATTCCTGTTCCTTGACTATTCGCACTATCCACATCCGGGAGGCCTTATGGACCCCCCTGAGCCAGAGCTTGATTCGTTCTTATTTCTTGGGGCCACAAAGTAGTTTGGGGATTTCTTACCCTGTACTTATGCCATGTTACTGTTTTATTACGATTGTGCGAGGAGCACCTGTACTGTTTAAGAATTGCGGAGTGTTTTCGCGGTATCGACAAGCCCAGTCACATTTTCGGGTTCCCAGTCGTTTACAGCCATTGGCGCAAACCTTGGGTCCGTCTCGGAGCCGGCCAACTTCGTTGCGGGTAGCTTAATGGGGTGGCCCCCTGAAACATTTCTGAATCCTGTGATTGCTTTGTCGTGAATGCCTCGTTGGGTTTTGATTTGGTTTTTCCGAGGTTGATCGAGTGTGTGTTGCTATTCGTGCACCCCTGCAGGGTAAATCTTTCTGAAAGCCGTGTCCGCGGTTATGGACGACTTGGAGCACAGTTTCCCGATCATAGACAAGTATAACTAAAGTACCGCTTTTAAATTGACTAAGTACTTGACTAGTAAATAGTGAAATGCTCATGGAATGGTTAATAAAACTGCCAACGGATGATGGGGGTTGTTCGTCCGCTTCCTCGTCGGTAAGCGAGGAGGAGGATGGATCTGTTAATTATACTATTATAACTGTTGTTCTCATTTCACGGACATCCGTCTATCATTGGTTAGGCGGATGGTTAGCGAGTATCTGTAGCATCGTTAGGTATTATCTTTTGCTGCAATCGCGTCACCCTAGGTTGTGTCCCCTTTAGCGGCATAAAGACTTGCTGAGTACCCCTAGGGTCTCACACGATAAATTGTTTGATTCAGATGAACAGGTGTACCCGCAAGATGGATACTGGGTGGAAGAGACAGATGATGTTGGCAACGATCATTCGGTGTAGAGATTCCGGGAATGGGGATCCGTGTGATCTATGGGCGGGATGTGTTTATTTATGGGGCATCTTATGCCAATTTGCTTCTTATCCGTACTCGGATCTTGTTTTCCGCTTCCGCCTGATACTCTGATGTGTGATGTATGAGGAGCTATCCTAAATTATTATATCTATCTAGGACATTTGGATCTTGCCGTATGGCGTTGCAATATTTCTATTTCTTTTAGATGGAATGGCTCTGAGGACTGTTGTATGTGGCTTGCATACATACTCATTTGTGTATGTAGTTGATCCCTTCGCCTGCCGATTACGCTGCTCGTTCTTGTCCCATTGTCTGAAAGTGGTTAGGATGGCCGAAAGGTCTACCGTGAGTGGCCCTGGGCCCCACCGTACTATTTTAACCATTTTCGTTCATCCAGGCATTAACTAAGGGCGTAATTCACCGAGGTAGTTACACATTCCATCTAAAAGAAATAGAAATATTGCAAAGCCATACTGCAAGATTCAAATACCCTAGATAGAGATAATATTTTAGGATAGCTCCTCATACATCAAACATCAGAGTATCAGGCGGAAGCGGAAAACAAGATCCGAGTACGGATAAGAAGCAAATCGGCATAAGATGCCACATAAATAAACACATCCCGCCCACAGATCTCACGGATTCCCGTTCCCGGAATCTCTACACCGAGTGATCGTTGCCAACATCATCCGTCTCCTCCACCCAGTATCCATCTTGCAGGTACACATGTTCATCTGAATCAAACAATTTATCGTGTGAGACCCTAGGGGTACTTAGGAAGTCTTTATGCCTCTAAAGGGGACACAACCTGGGGTGACGCAATTGCAGAAAAAGATAATACCTAACAAGTCTATAGATATTCGCTAACCATCCGCCTATCCAATGAAAGACGGATGTCCGTGAATTAAGAACAACAATTATAGCAGTATAATTAACAGATCCATCCTCCTCCTCGCTTACCAACAAGGAAGTGAGCGAACAACCCCCATCTGTTGGCAGTTTTATTAATCATTCAATGGGCATTGCACTATTTACTAGTCAGCTACTTAGTCAATTTAAAAGCGGTACTTTAGTTAGACTTGTCTATGAACGAGAAACTGTGCTCCAAGTCGTCCATAACCGCGGACACGGCTTTCAGAAAGATTTACCCTGCAGGGGTGCACGAATAGCAACACACACTCGATCAACCTCGGAAAAACCAACTCAAAACCCAACGAGGCATTCACGACAAAGCGATCACAGGATTCAGAGATATTTCAGGGGGCCACCCCATTAAGCTACCCGCAACGAAGTTGGCCGGCTCCGAGACGGACCCAAGGTTTGTGTCAATGGATGTACCTCCAAGTGTAGAGGTTTTAAGAACAGCAGCAAGTTTCCCTTAAGTGGATTACCCAAGGTTTATCGAACTCAGGGAGGAAGTGGTCAAAGGTATCCCTCTCAAGCAACCCTGCAATCAAGATACAAGAAGTCTCTTGTGTCCCCAACACACCCAATACACTTGTCAGGTGTATAGGTGCACTAGTTCGGTGAAGAGATAGTGAAGTACAAGTGGTATGGATAATTATAAGTGGTAACGGTGCCAGAAAAGAGCTTGACGGGTAGGAAGAGACTAAAGGCAATCAGAAATAAATATGGAAGCAAGCAAACATGTAACAGATATAGTTGCAAATGGTGTTTCAATGCTTAGAAACACGGCCTAGGGATCATACTTTCACTAGTGAACACTCTCATATAAATATCTTCTCTTTATGATACTACTCTGAACTACTCTCCGGTTGGACACTCTAATCCATGGTAGGGCTATAACAGCACTCCTCAAAGTTTGCTTTCCCCATCTAGATAACCCCTCACTATCACCTTGAGTGCTAGATGGTTCCAACAAACACCACAATTTCATAGAGACATCCAACTCCAAATATAACTCATAACAAGTATTTGTAATCTATAGCCTAAGTGCCACCATGGTGTGCACGTTATCACTTTCACACACGTGGGGAGAGCTAGAGATCTATTAAAGCACTTGAGTAGCAAGGTAGATCTACTTGATTACAAAGCTCATGATCACAATATGATCATGCATAGAGAGAGAGATGAACACATAGCTACCGGTAGAACCCTTAGCCTTGAGGAAGAACTACTCCCTCATCATCATGGGAATCAGCAACGGCGATGGAGATGGTGGTGGAGATCGATGGAGATGGCTCAGGGGGCACTTCCTCGTCCCGACAGGGTGCCGGAACAAAGACTTTCTGTCCCCCGAATATCCCCTTCGGTGGCGGCGGCGCTGCGGAACTTTTCGTGGCTGGAGGCTGGATTATTTAGGGTTTTCTCATTGGGAGGATTCTTATAGGCGAAGAGGGGATGTCAGAGGGTGGACTAGGGGCCCACACCACCCGGTGGCACGACCAGGGGGACCCGCACCACCACATGGTGTGGCCAGCCCCTGGACCCTCTCCGTCTCGTCTTCTGGCTCCGTCAGTCTTCCGGTAAAATATCGACTTTGGCTTTTGTCCGGTCCAATTCCGAGAATATTCATTTTCTGGCTTTTCTGGAACCAAAAGCAGCAAAAAAACAGGCAACTGGCACTGTGGTATCTTGTTAATAGGTTAGTCCTAGAAAGTGTATAAAAATACTCCAAAGTGTGGACAAAACATAAGAAAGTGGATATAAAACAAGCATGGAACATCAAAAATTATAAATACATTTGCAACGTATCAACATCTCCAAGCTTAACTCCTGCTCGTCCTCGAGTAGGTAAGTGATTAAAAGAAAGAATAATTTTAACTTTCCTCGCTTTATGCTGAAAGTCTTCACGTTGCACTTGTTTTGCCTTCCTATGCTAGTAGCCTCTGGTTTCAATAATTTCTTTTCTTACAAAATTACCTTGCATAGGAAGTGGGTTAGACTTAAATATGTGTATATTTTATTATTGATGCTCTCTTTTACTTCAATTCATATTCTTATGTGAGCATCATTGAAATTTATCATGCCTATCTTAATGGCTATAAAGAACGAGCTTTTGGGGAGACAACCCATTATACTTTTGCTTTTAGTTTATTTTTTTTATTTGAGTCTTGGAAGTTATTGCTTCTGTAATAACCTCTCCTTATCCTTTTTGTTTAGTTTTTGTGTAAATATTAGCCTCTAATAAGAGAGAAGTAAGATTTGGGGAAGTTGCTGTCCTGAAACAAATTTTTATGCTTCACTGTAAAAAATCGTGAAAAATCCCATAATGTCATACTGATCTGTAAATTTTTGTGTGCATGCCCCAGGTTATTATTTAACTTTCGTTAGTTTTGGACTTTTTTGATTTGAGCAACAGCAGATTTTAGAAAAAAAATGATCTTTACCTGTTGGTCTGTTTTGACAGATTTCTGCCATTTTTGCATTTGGCTCTTAAATCGATTTCCTTTTTGAATAATTTTGGGATTTCGAAAGGAGTTGCTACAGTAGCTTATGTTTTGATGGATTTCAGTTGAAATTGAACCCAAAGATTTATTATCTTGCATGCACTAATGTTGCTAATGAAGATTGTGTGAATTTTTGTATGAAAGAAATTTTCAAGTGTTAGGAGAGAACGATGTAATGAGATGAAGAATAGTCAAAAGACTCAAGCAATATATTTTTGAAGATTCTTACAATGAAGATATTGATATTATTCAAGTGGTGACTCCAGAAGAATTTATTAAAGACCAAATTCAAAAACCTACAGAGTCTGTTTTCGAATAGGTAACAGTTCTGGTAAGAAAAGGTCCACGAAAAACTTTTCAATTTATATTTTTGCAGTTTTTATCTAACATGAAAGATAATGATTCGAAAAAGGGACGGAAACTGAGCCTAGGGGGGCTCACACCACCCCGTGGCGCGGGCCCACCTGGCCGCGCCACCAGGGGGTGTGGCCGCCCCGGAGCCCATCTCCGACCCATTTTCTCCCAGTACCTTCATTTTGTTGTTAAACTCTGTAATATATAATCCCCCGAATCCCCCGAGGTCCGTATATCGTGTTCTCGTCGTGTTTTCGTTTCGATCTGTTCTGTTCAGATGTCGTTCCAGGATTCTTCTTCAGAGGACTATGAGCTACAACGTCGGCACGAGCTCCATCGCAATCTTGAGCAGAGGACTTTTGTGGGACGGGTGGAAGAAGAAAGGATCACAACTAGGCGCGAAGACATGGATCGGAGCATCGAGGAGAAAGTAAAGAGCATGTCAGCAAGCATGAAAGGATAGGGGTTGATACCTCCAGTTCTGAACCTCAGTTCCTGCCCTACAGCAGTGGATGCTCTACGAGCCACTGATGAGTTTTGCGATAAGTACTGATACGTTGCAAACGTATCTATAATTTTTGACGTTCCATGCTTGTTTTATATCTACTTTCTTATGTTTTGTCCACACTTTGGAGTATTTTTACACATTTTATGGAACTAACCTATTAACAAGATGCCATAGTGCCAGTTGCCTGCTTTTCTGCTGTTTTTGGTTTCAGAAAAGCTAGTAAGGAAATATTCTCGGAATTGGACCGGACAAAAGCTCAAGTCAATATTTCACTAGAAGGAATACACAGTCCGGAGGGGAGGCGAAGAGGGGAGCCAGGGCGGCCACACCCTAGGGTAGCACGACCAGCCCTAGCCGCGTCGCCACCTGGTGTGGGCCCCCTAGCGCTCCACCGACCTTGCCCCTTCGCCTATAAATTGCCTCCAGGACAAAAACCCTAAGTACCCGATCAAAAAATCTACGAAAGAGTCTGTAGCCACCGCTATCTCCATCCCTAGATCGGGAGGGATCTGAAGATCTTCCCGGCACCCTGTCGGAGGGGAGAGATCACCCTGGAGGCCTTCTTCATCACCATGACTGCCTCCGGTGTGATGCGTGAGTAGTTCATCCCTAGACTACAGGTCCATGTAGTAGCTTGATGGTTGGTTCTTCTCCTTTGTGCTACCATGTTTAGATATTGTGAGCTCCTTTCATGATCAAGATCATCTATTTGTAATCCTACATGTTGTGTTTGCGGGGATCCGATGGATATTGATATGCTATTTCAAATTGATTATTGATTCTATCATGTCTATGTTATTTGTGATCTTGCATGCTCTCCGTTGTTAGTAGTTATCTTGGCCGAGTAGATGCTAGCAACTCCAAGAGGGAGTATTTATGCTCGATAGTGGGTTCATGCCTCTAGTAATCTGGGGAAGTGACAGAAATCTCTAAGGTACTAGATGTGTTGTTGCTACTAGGGAGAAAACAGCAATCCTTTGTTCATAGAACAATCGTATTGTTTACTTTACACACTTTTCTTAATGCAATTATCTGTTGCTTGCAACTTAATACTGGAGGGGTTCAGATGATAACCTGAAGGTGGATTATTAGTCATAGATGCAGTTGGATTACGGTCTATGTATAATGTTGTAATGACCAACCAAATCTCGTAGGAGTCAAGATGATTAGTATATGCATGTATGCTTTCTCGGTGTCTGCCAATTTCCCTCATGTAATTTGTTCACCCAACATGTCATCTATCTTAAGGAGAATCACCTCTAGTAAACTAAGGACCTCGGTCCATTCTTTTACCATCAATCTACAATCTATTTACCATTTACTTTTTGCAAGCAATTACTATCTTCCACACAATACGTTTAATCCTTTGTTTTTAGTAAAACCGGTGAGATTGACAACCTCACTATAAGTTGGGGGCAAAGTTATGTGGTTGTGTTGTGCAGGATTCCAAGTTGGAAACAACACCTTGGAGGTGTTTTCTTGCTCCTACTGGTTCGATAACCTTGGTTTCAAAACTGAGGGAAAACTTGTTGTTGTGCTCATCGTACCTTCCCCTTGGGGTTCCCCAACGAGCTCGATACATTTTGAGCCATCAATCAAGTTTTTTGGGTGCCGTTGCCGGGGAGTCAAGGACATCTTCACAAGGCGAGTCCCTCATAACCAATATCTTTACTTTGTTTTTTTTGTTTTGCTTAGTTTCTCTACTTCATTTTGTTTGCTTCCTTTTATCAAAAATACAAAAAATAGTTACTACTATAGTTGTTATTTTCGTTGGTCTATTATTGTCTTGCTTTATCATGCTTTCTATCAATGGTTGGTTTCTTTGAAATTGAATCTAATTGGCAAGGTGGGTTCACAGAAGAACAAAAATATTATTATAAGGAACACCGCTTGTCACAAAAAGGGAAACACTTATGGGAACAAATTGATAAATTGTATACCATTGCTAGAAACGTGTGCTTGATGTCTACGCACTTCTATTCTTGTAGACAGTTGTTGGGCCTCCAAGTGTAGAGGTTTTTAGAATAGCAGCAAGTTTCCCTTAAGTGGATTACCCAAGGTTTATCGAACTCAGGGAGGAAGTGGTCAAAGGTATCCCTCTCAAGCAACCCTGCAATCAAGATACAAGAAGTCTCTTGTGTCCCCAACACACTCAATACACTTGTCAGGTGTATAGGTGCACTAGTTCGGTGAAGAGATAGTGAAGTACAAGTGGTATGGATAATTATAAGTGGTAACGATGATAGAAAATAACTTGATGGTGTGGAAAATACTAAAGTAAAACTGAAATAAAGATAGTAGCAAGCAAACATGTAATAGATCTAATTGCAAACGGTGTTTCAATGCTTAGAAACAAGGCCTAGGGATCATACTTTCACTAGTGAACACTCTCATATAAATATCTTCTCTTTATGATACTACTCTGAACTACTCTCCGGTTGGACACTCTAATCCATGGTAGGGCTATAACAGCACTCCTCAAAGTTTGCTTTCCCCATCTAGATAACCCCTCACTATCACCTTGAGTGCTAGATGGTTCCAACAAACACCACAATTTCATAGAGACATCCAACTCCAAATATAACTCATAACAAGTATTTGTAATCTATAGCCTAAGTGCCACCATGGTGTGCACGTTATCACTTTCACACACGTGGGGAGAGCTAGAGATCTATTAAAGCACTTGAGTAGCAAGGTAGATCTACTTGATTACAAAGCTCATGATCACAATATGATCATGCATAGAGAGAGAGATGAACACATAGCTACCGGTAGAACCCTTAGCCTTGAGGAAGAACTACTCCCTCATCATCATGGGAATCAGCAACGGCGATGGAGATGGTGGTGGAGATCGATGGAGATGGCTCAGGGGGCACTTCCTCGTCCCGACAGGGTGCCGGAACAAAGACTTTCTGTCCCCCGAATATCCCCTTCGGTGGCGGCGGCGCTGCGGAACTTTTCGTGGCTGGAGGCTGGATTATTTAGGGTTTTCTCATTGGGAGGATTCTTATAGGCGAAGAGGGGATGTCAGAGGGTGGACTAGGGGCCCACACCACCCGGTGGCACGACCAGGGGGACCCGCACCACCACATGGTGTGGCCAGCCCCTGGACCCTCTCCGTCTCGTCTTCTGGCTCCGTCAGTCTTCCGGTAAAATATCGACTTTGGCTTTTGTCCGGTCCAATTCCGAGAATATTCATTTTCTGGCTTTTCTGGAACCAAAAGCAGCAAAAAAACAGGCAACTGGCACTGTGGTATCTTGTTAATAGGTTAGTCCTAGAAAGTGTATAAAAATACTCCAAAGTGTGGACAAAACATAAGAAAGTGGATATAAAACAAGCATGGAACATCAAAAATTATAAATACATTTGCAACGTATCAACATCCCCAAGCTTAACTCCTGCTCGTCCTCGAGTAGGTAAGTGATTAAAAGAAAGAATAATTTTTGAGGTGACATGCACCATGATAATCTTGATCAAATTATTTGTAGAACATTGATAGCTGGGATCATAGTACTTTAACATAGCATGAAAGATATAGTTCTAACAATAAGACATAGAAACTATGTTGTAACATGAAAAGGTACAAACAAAAGATTCATGAATAACAATGCTTTGCAAGACGTTTGTTTGTTTCACATATAGAAAACATAGCATAGTGGCATTCAACTTGTCCCTCATGGAGTAGCAAAATATAAATGCATAGGACACCTTCAAAGTTCATAAGGGTGACTAGATACAAATAGTTTAAGAACGAGCAATATCAAAGTTATGCATCAATCAACAAGTCTTGGGACAATGCACATTAAACTAAGAATTGCCACTATGCTCTCTTAATAGGTGCATAAAGATAATGGAGACTCAACATAAAAGTAAAAGAAACGCCTTCATAGAAGGAAGCAGGGATTCAAGTCTCATAAAGAGCTTCCAAAAATTATGGTACTTATTAGCTTTCAGCTCTCATTGCCCATATCATAAGCATATTGAAGTTATTAAGGTTAAAGTGAAAAAACTATGGAGTATATGCTTGACAAAGTATAAGTTGGCAATCTCATGTCCCTTGAATATGAGGGCCGCTCCTCATGCTACTCAAGTTTAGTTATCGGTAAGTTCTTGTCATAGTAAGTACATGTGTATCATAGAGAACCGCCAACGGGGTACCCCTTACCCAATGATACGGAAGAATCCCCCTATCAAAATGACAAGGCAAGCAGACAATAAGCATCTCAGCATCTTCTTATTTGCCATGGGAAGATGGTGCTTTTTTCTCTCTTTCCTCTTTTCTCATCTCTTTTTCTTTCTTTTTCTCAATCTTTGTCTCACTTTTTTTATAAGAAGGATGCTTCATAGATTGCTCATTATGGTTACGCTGCAGGTTTCCACCATGATTAGGCATGGATTAGACTAGCCGCCCAGGCGTTTCTCTAACACACATCCATAACTCCATGGACTTACAAGCTCCCCTTTCATTTCACACAATGACATCCATAAACAAAAGAGCATGATATCAATTGGTTACAATGTACAAGTGCAATGTTGAAAGCGTTCCCCATGATAGCATGGTTCTGTAATCCCCAACGTATAAGTGCAAGCATATACAACATATATGACACAATGGTTCAAGTTTATTAGGGACAAGAAAAGTAAAGTGTGACATGAAGTTCGTGAGAGCTTTAATCACCAATTTTCACATAACAAGTTTAATTCAGAAGGTAGATAAAACCATGAATATACTTGGAATAGCAAATGCTAATAGGTAGGTATGGTGGACTCTTTGGAATAACTTGGTTTTATTTGGAGTTGGATGCATGAGTGGAACTCATACTTGGTTATGGAGGCTAGCAAAAGACTGGGAGCGACTAACTAAGAGAGCAATAATGGGCATAATCATGCAAAGCGACAAAACATCATTAATTAAAGCATAAAGTGATATTACAAGTCGAAAACTAAAGGATCATAGAGGCTATGATGACTTGGGATAGTGTTAACATGGTGTGAGCATGCGCCAAGTCAACCCAAATAAAACATCAAAGGAGAATACCACAATACTATGCTTTAATATGCTAAAACAACGCATGATTCTTTCAAGGCACATTAAGCAATCTCAATCATTTATAACATGTCATACTACAGCAAAAATCACTAAGCATAAAGCCAAAACAATATCAAGCATGACATGACAAAGCATAGGCCACAGTCAAAAACAAGCTCCTTTTTACCACTTAAGCATGAACTTTCATACTCTTTTCCAATCCAAACCAATCTTATTTGAAAACTAATGCATGAATGAGGGGGGTCCAACCAATTTATTAAAGCAAACCAAGCAAACAAAAACCAAAAACAAAAAATGAAGACGCTCCAAGAACAACACAACTGTGCATGAAACAATAAAAATGAAATGTTTGGAAGAAACCTGAGATTTTTATTGATGAAGAAGGGCATGAAAAACACAATTGTGCATGAAACAATAAAAATGAAGATCCTCCAAGAACAACACACTTTTCTTAATGCAATTATCTGTTGCTTGCAACTTAATACTAGAGGGGGTTCGGATGATAACCTGAAGGTGGATTATTAGTCATAGATGCAGTTGGATTACGGTCTATGTATAATGTTGTAATGCCCAATCAAATCTCATAGGAGTGAAGATGAACATGTCATCTATCTTAAGGAGAATCACATCTAGTGTTTGTCAATTGCCCCGCTGTAATTTGTTCACCCAACATGTCATCTATCTTAAGGAGAATCACCTCTAGTGAACTATGGACCCCGGTCCATTCTTTTACCATCAATATACAATATATTTACTGTTTATTGTTTACTTTCTGCAAGCAATTACTATCTTCCACACAGTACGTTTAATCCTTTGTTTTCAGCAAAACCGGTGAGATTGACAACCTCACTGTAAGTTGGGGCAAAGTTCTGTGGTTTTGTTGTGCAGGATTCCAAGTTGGAAACAACACCTTGGAGGTGTTTCCTTGCTCCTACTGGTTCGATAACCTTGGTTTCATAACTAAGGGAAAACTTGTTGATGTGCTCATTATATCTTCCTCCTGGGGTTCCCTAACGAGCTCGATACATTTTGAGCCACAGGGTGGTGTGGGCCACCCTGGCTCCGTTTCCGTCCCTTTTTCGCTTCGTAACTTTCATATTGACTGAAAACTGCAAAAATATAGTTGGATTGTATTTTCGCGGAACTTTTCTTACCAGAACCGTTACCTATTTGAACACGGACTCTACAGGTCTCTGAATTTGGTATTTAGTGGATTCTTCCGGAGTCTCCACTTGAATAATCATCAGTATCTTCATCTTCGTACACTTATTACTTGAGTCATAAAACCCTTCTCTTCCTTATTACACCATTATCTCCACTTCCTGGAAATTTCTCCCACACAAAACTTTACACAGTTCTCATTAGCAACATTAGTATAAGTAAGGTGATAAAACCTTTTGAGTCCAACTTCAACTGAAAACCATCAAACATAAGCTACTGTAGAAACTCCTTCCGAAAACCCAAAAAGAATTCAAAAAGGAAATCGAATAAAGAAGCAAATGCAAGAGTGGCAAAATCTGTCAAAACAGACCAGCAGGTAGAGATCAATTTTTTCGAAAATCTTCTGTTGCTTAAATCAAAAAGTGCGAAACTAACGAAAGTTAAATAACAATCTGGGGCAGAAGCACAAAAAATGACAGCTCAATCCGATATACACAGATATCTCACGAATTTTTACGGTGAAGCATAAAAATCTGTTTCGGGACAGCAACTTCACCAAATATTACTTCTCTCTCATTAGAGGTTGATCTTGACACAAAAACCAAACAAAATGGATAAGGAGCGGTATTACCGAAGTAATAACTTCCAAGACTCAAAGAAACAAAAACAAACTGAAAGCAAAAACAAATTGGGTTGTCTCCCAAAACGCTCTTTCTTTATAGCCATTAAGATGTGCATGATAATTTTGGATACGCTCACATAGGAATATGAATTGAAGTGAAAGAGAGCATTAAGAAGAAAAATACACAAATTTAAGTCTAACCCACTTCCTATGCAAGGGAATTTTGTAAACACACAAGTTGTTGAAACCAGAGGCTACTTGCATAGGAAGGCAAAAGAAATGCAACATAAAAACTTTCAGCATAAAACGAGGAAACTTGATATTATTGAGATGCATAAGAACACTTTTTCCTCTCTCATAATAACTTTCAGTATCATGCATAAACTTAACAATATAGCTATCACTAGGACCATCATAGCACTGATCGCTTATTCTAACTGAAAACACAGGAATACTAGCTCTCATAACACTACTTTGTGAAACAATATTAGAGGTATCCTTACAAAGGATAGTGTGTCCCTCTTCTTCATATTTAGTAACAAAGTCTTTCACATTTGCTATAATAGGTTCATCAACCATTTGTTTATCAGGTTAAATAGCTTTATTTGCACTTTCATCAACCATACTAGCTATCATAGAATGTTCCTTAATCTTAACTAGGAAAGGCATTTTCTCAATATAAGGTTCAGGTAAGACATGATTAGCAGTATAATCTTTAGTGTTTCTTGCAGGAACACTCTTCTTTATAAGGTTCATGATACTTATTCCACTTCTTTTTAGGCACTTCAATGTAGGAAGCAAAAGCCTTAAAATAAGAAGCAATAGCTTGAGAGTCTAAACCATAAGCATTTTTAATATTTTCAAAGTCATCAGTTCCCATAAAAGATTCAATGCATTCATAATCATAATTTATACCTGACTGTCTACCTTTGTCATTCTCCCAAGCTTCAGCGTTGTCTTGAATATGGTCCAGAAGATCCCATTTAGCTTCTTCTTCCATACGAGTGAATGATCCAGCACAAGAGGCATCCAATAAATCTTTGTCATGTAGAGGGAGTTTTGCATAAAAGTTATTAATAATAATATTGTTGGGGAGCTCATGAATGGGACATTTGAGCATTAGCAACTTCAATCTCCCCCAAGCTTGACCTGTACTCTCTCCATCAAGAGGCCAAAAGTTGTATATTTGATTCCGATCTTTATGAATCTCACTAGGAGGATAAACCTTTGAATAAAAGAGAGGTACTATTTCCTCCCATTCTAGAGCTTGACCATTCTTCAATAGCTTATACCATTCCTCAGCTCTTCCTTTCAGTGATAATGAGAATAACTTCTTCTTAACTTGATCTGTAGTAATACCTGCACACTTGAACAACCCACATAATTCGTGTATAAAGAGCAAATGATCACCAGGATGGACAGCTCCATCCCCAACATAATAGTTATCCATAACACGATCAATAATTCTTGTAGGTATTTTGAAAACATCATTCTCAGCAGGTGGTGGCTTATCTACTACCTTAGCAGTGGTAGTAGCATTACCAAATAAGAAACTCAGCGAATCATCCATAACGAAAATAAAGCAACTAGCAGTAGTAAACAATACTCACAGTAGAAGTTTCCTTTACCAGTTCCACTCTCCAATAGCGCTTCACTCCCTGGCAACGGCGCCAGAAAATAGTCTTGATGACCCACAAGTATAGGGGGTGTATCGCAGTATTTTCGATAAGTAAGAGTGTCGAACCCAACGAGTGATCGTTGCCAATATCATCCGTCTCCTCCACCCAGTATCCATCTTGCGGGTACACATGTTCATCTGAATCAAACAATTTATCGTGTGAGACCCTAGGGGTACTCAGCAAGTCTTTATGCCTCTAAAGGGGACACAACCTGGGGTGACGCAATTGCAGCAAAAGATAATACCTAACAAGTCTATAGATACTCGCTAACCATCCGCCTAACCAATGAAAGACGGATGTCCGTGAATTAAGAACAACAGTTATAGCAGTATAATTAACAGATCCATCCTCCTCCTCGCTTACCAACGAGGAAGCGGACGAACAACCCCCATCCGTTGGCAGTTTTATTAATCATTCCATGGGGATTGCACTATTTACTAGTCAGGTACTTAGTCAATTTAAAAGCGGTACTTTAGTTAGACTTGTCTATGAACGAGAAACTGTGCTCCAAGTCGTCCATACCCGGGGACACGGCTTTCAGAAAGATTTACCCTATAGGGGTGCACAAATAGCAACACACACTCGATCAACCTCGGAAAAACCAACTCAAAACCCAACGAGGCATTCACGACAAAGCGATCACAGGATTCAGAGATATTTCAGGGGGCCACCCCATTAAGCTACCCGCAACGAAGTTGGCCGGCTCCGAGACGGACCCCAGGTTTGTGTCAATGGCTGTAAACGACTGGGAACCCGAAAGTGTGACTGGGCTTGTCGATACCACGAAAACATTCCACGTTCCAAAACAGTACAGGTTCCCCATGCACAATCTTAATAAAGCAGTAACATGGCATAAGTACAGGATAGTAATAAAGCCCAAACTACTTTGTGGCCCCAAGAAATAAGAATGAATCAAGCTCTGGCTCAGGAGGGTCCATAAGGCCTCCCGGATGTGGATAGTGTGAATAGTCAAGGAACAGGAATCAAGTACTCGGGGTCCTACAGGACACAAGTGAGCATGAAAAACCAAATAGCAGATATTGCTCACCGGTGCCTCTTTCATTAGTTGTCCCATTACTACTCAGGTTAAGTTGTTTAGGTACCTCGTTATCCTTCAGACACTCACATACCCTACACATGCTTTTCTACGACTCGCATGGCTCAAACAACTCCTGTAGTAATGGCTCATGGGATGGAGGGAAAGGCTTCGGTGGGGTTTAAAAGTAAAGGCTATGCAGTACTTGGGATTCAATTTATGCAATAGCGACTCCATGATGCAAGAATAAGATAGAGGCAATAGGTACTATATGTATGCAAGCATGTGGTAGTGCTTGCCTGGTAGCTAAGTTGAAGCGAGAGATGGATCTAGGTAGAACTCCTGTGATTCCTGATAATTCTCCTACTGGGCGTCTATTCGAAGAAGAACCAAACAAACAAGGGCCAACATAAATAAAGTGCACAAGCATATAAATTAAAATGCGACAAGCAAACAAGCATGCCATGATGAATGATGCACGATTTACCTGGCTTTAACAAAGCGTGGCATGGTGAGGTGTGGGGTACAAGAATAAAGCATTTTATTATTTGTTTAGTCAAGTTTTATTGCCATAATCAGTTCTGATTTTTAAATATGGCATGATGCATGCTTCAATTCAGAACGAGGACTGCATAGATAGAACGGGCTCGTCGTGCTGATCGATTTAGACATATTATTTGTCGAATTCGGAGTTCTAGAAATAAAGTTATTAATTTATTAAGAAAAGGGCATTTTATTGTAATTTTAATCATCTCGAAAATTTAAAGTGTTCAAACATTAATTTGAATAGCATATTTGAATTCCTCACATTTTTCTGATTCAAAAACATATATCATTTGTATTATTTGGATTTATAATTTAAAAGTTATTTAAAATCATATTTGAATTGGTATTTAAACATTTTTGAATTTGTTTTATTAAAACAGATAAACAGAAATACTTTTGTTACCCAGCCCTACTCCAGCCCCAGTCGCTGACGGATGGGACCGGCCTGACTGGGCGACGCAGCGCGCAGAAAGCTTTTTACACCGTGGGTTTACCTAGCCTCTGCGAATGACAGGTGGGGCCAGTGGCTATGGGCCCACGTGCCAGTGGCTGAGCCCACAGAGGCTGACAGGTGGGTACGAACTGGAGCGCGGGTTGAGTGTGCAGAAAAGCGGGTGCCTTTTTGTAAAAAGCACAGGGAGGCTGACCGGCGGGGCTCGGTGTACCGCGGCTTGAGGGAAAAAATAAAAGAGGGGGGTTTGTGCAAAGTGGCCGCGGCCACTTTGGATCTTCTCCACGTTCTGACGAGGCTGGCAGCGGAAAATCGCGGCGCGGTGGGGCTCGAACCAGGGACCTGGGGCTCGCACTCGGAGGCGGTAGCCACTGCGGTAGGCGGGGGACGTTGTTAGGAGGGTGATGGGCGGCTAGTTAACGCGGTGCGGCGCGCGGACGTGCAGACGTAGACGCGCCCAGAGAGCGTTCGTCCTGTGGTCTGGCGAGGCTAGGCCGCGATGGAGAGAGAGAGGGTGTCAGCGGGGACGGGTGGCTCACCGCGGGGAGGACGGTGGTGTCGGATCGGCTTGGGGAGCAACAGAGCGTCGACGAGGCAGACGGCCGGTCGGAGCTAGGGTTTCGGCGGCGCATCGGGGTGCAGCGTGGCCTGGGGCTCCTCCTCCTTGTCTGTGGGTACAGGGGTGTTGCAGGGGCTCGACTGGCACTTCCTCGACGCCCCAAACTCCACGCCACCGGCTTGAGCGAGGAGGGGAAGATGAGGCCGACGGTAGTCGGAGTTGGAGAGGATCGGCGGCAGGCAGGTGGTGGGGAGAAAAAGGGCGAGGCCCTAGGGATCTGAGGCTACTACCAGACGAGGGAGAGGGAGTAGTTAGGGACGGGAGAGAGAGGGGGATGTTGTGGGGCTCGGGGTGGAGAACAAGAAAAAGGTGGCTCGGGTGCGACCTTCCCTCCTTCCTCACGTGCTGAGCATGGGAGGCCAGGCAGGCAGCTGCAGGTGGACCAGGGTGAGGACAAGGCGATGCAGGCTCGGGTGGCCCCTTTGTGGTAGAGAGAGAAAGGGAGAAGGAGAGGGGAGGCTCGGGTTAGCCTCGGCTAAGTTAGGGGGAAGGCTTGGGGTTAGGGTGAGGTTAAAGAGGGTAGCTAGCATGGGGTAGGTCCCCATGGGCAGTGAGGAAGAGGGGCTCGACATGGTGAGGCCAAATGGTGAGGTGAGGCTCGAGTTAGATAGAGAGAAAGAGAAAGGAGGTTTAGGGTTTGAGAGGAAAAAGTAAATAGAGATGGTAGGTAGGGTCTTAGGGTTTTTGGTGGGTGTGGTGTAGCTAGGTATAGGTTTCTTTACTTTCTTTTCCATTTGATTTTATAAGAATTTGATCCATCCAAAGATCATTCAAAACAACTAAAAGAAAAATAAAAAGGTTAGGGATAAAAGGAGTGCAATCCTTGCATGGGGCATGCATGCATTAAATGCATTGTTGCTAGTTGTGTAAAGTTTTAATAAGAATTCAAGTTTGGGCTACTTCCCCAAATTTGGTTATGGGAGCCTTTCAACACAAATGGTATAAAAAGGTGGCAAACATGCTACCATACACAATATTGTGAAAACAATTATAGCCATGATATGGAAGCATGTAGAGAGTAGAGGGAACCATCCTCAATTATTTATGAGCTATAATAGATACCAAAAGAAGAACATGGGCTCATATATAATTAAGATGGTGGAGATGATGGATGGACCCAAAAGAAGGGTGGTGGAATTATGAGGTGGTGACTAAGAAAGGTGATGAAGTGGAATAAAAGATATGCCCCCAACTCAACTTGGGCATCAAGCATTTATCAAGATTCAAATACAATATATCAAGAGCCAATACAATTAATAATGCATATGAGAGAAGAACCAAATGAAAAGGGTTTTATATGATGCTCAAATGCAAGGTGGCATGATTACATGAGCATGATATAATTATGATGCAACAATTCTAAGTAGGAAGTAGCCATTATATTACTAAACCAAGTAGCATTACAATTGTTAGACAATTGGGATGCTACAACTCTCCCCCACTAAACAGGAATCTCGCCCCGAGATTCTAGGAAGAAGAAGAAGACACGAAGAGGGTAGGATACTTGGCACGGAGCTCATCTTCACGTTCCCAAGTGGCTTCATCAACGGAATGGTGCGACCACTACACCTTGCAGAACTTGATGGACTTGTTGCGAGTCCTTCTTTCTGCGACTTCTAGAATTTTTATGGGGTGTTCTTGATAAGACAGATCTTCTTGGAGATTGATGAGTTCATGGTCCACGGTCCTGCCGGGATCCTTGAAGCACTTCTTGAGTTGAGAGATATGGAAAACATCATGGACCTTGAGTTTTTCAGGGAGCTCAAGAGCATAGGCAACTTCTCCTCTTCTTCCACGAATTTTGAAAGGACCAATGTATCTAGGAGCCAGCTTTCCTTTGATACCAAAACGGTGTGTGCCTCTCATGGGAGTGACACGAAGGTAAGCGAGATCACCAGGGACATACTCCATGTCCGTGTGCTTTCTGTCATAGTTGCTCTTCTGGCAACTTTGAGCAATCTTCAGATTTTCAAGAACGATGTGAACCTTCTCCTCCGCTTGAGTTACAATGTCAGGGCCAAACAATATTCTTTCACCTGCGCCCGACCAACCAATCGGAGTTCTGCATTTTCGACCATAGAGAGCCTCAAATGGTGTCATCTTTAGACTTTTCTGGAAGCTGTTGTTGTAAGAGAATTCAGCATAAGGAAGACATTCTTCCTACTTCATGCCGAAAGAGATAACGCAAGCATGGAGCATATCTTCCAGAATCTGATTGATCCTTTCAAATTGTCCTTGCGACTGAGGGTGGTAAGTTGTGCTGAAGTTCAATTTTGTTCCCAAAGCATTTTGGAAACTTCCCCAGAACTTGGAAGTGAAGATGCTTCCACGGTCTGAACTGATCTCAAGAGGAACCCCATACAGAGAGACAATTCTGTTGATATAGAGCTCAGCCAACTGAATTGTAGAAATTGTTTCCTTGACTAGAAAGAAGTGAGCTACTTTAGAAAGCCTGTCGATGACAACAAAGATTGCATTGTTGCCCTTCTGCGACCTTGGAAAACCAGTGATGAAGTCCATCTCTACTTTCTCCCATTTCCATTCCGGAGGCTTCAATGGCTGTAGAAGACCGGAAGGTTTCGGATGGACAGCTTTAACTCTGCGGCAGACATCACACTCCGAGACATACTTGGCACAATATCGTTTCAACCCAGGCCACCAATATTGTGTTTTCAAGTCCATGTACATCTTAGTGCTGCCAGGGTGGATAGAAAGGAAAAAATCATGCGCCTCCTTGAGAACTTGGTCTCTTAAACCCGGGTAGTTAGGAACAAACATCTGGTGTTCAAAGAAAAGAGTGCCTTGGTCGTCGACGTGGAAGGACTCATACTTCGGAAGCTGAATGTTGGAGATGATCTTTTTAGTGTAAGGATCACCAAGTTGAATGGAGCGGACTTTTTCTTCCAAGAGTGGGGTTGCCAGAAGGTTTAGAAGATACCCTTGATCCACAATTTCAAGGTTGAGCTTGCGGAATTCCTCGCACAAGAGAGGCTGTTGTTCTTCCACCATGAGGTTGTTGACATAAGCTTTTCGGCTGAGAGCATCGGCCATGACATTAGCTTTGCCCGGAGTGTAGTTGATGGTTAAATCGAAATCATTTATTACTTCAATCAACCTCCTCTGACGAAGGTTGAGATAAGGCCGTGTGAAGATATACTTCAGACTCTTGTGATCAGAAAACATCTCACCACGGTTGCCAAGCAAGTAATGCCTCCATACTTTCAAAGCAAATACAACTGCTGCGAGTTTGAGGTCATGTGTCGGATAGTTGATCTCATGCGTCTTCAACTGTCGAGAGGCATAAGCAACAACTTGTTTTTCTTGCATAAGGACCGCACCCAATCCTTGCAATGAGGCGTCACAGAATATCTGGAAAGGCTTTGATGTATCTGGAGGAACCAAACTGGTGTGTAACTGAGCTTCTCTTTGAGTGTTTCAAAGCTTGCTTGACATGCAGGAGTCCAAAGGTATTTCTTGCCTTTCTTGAGGACATCGGTAAGAGGCTTCGCAATCTTCGAGAAGTTTTGAATGAAGCGACGGCAGTAACTAGCCAAACCAAGGAAACTTCGGACTTCTTTGACATTTATGGGTGGAAGCCAGTCCATAATTGTCTTAATAGTTTCTAGGTTGACGGCAATGCCCTTGGCAGAGATGACGTGACCAAGGTAGGTGACTTGAGGCAGCCAGAACTCACACTTGGAGAACTTTGCATACAGGCGGTTCTCACAAAGCTTGTTTAGGACACACCGAAGGTGTTCTTCATGTTCTTCTTTTGACTTAGAATAGACTAGAATGTCATCCAGATAGACCACAACGAACTTATCAAGATACTCCATGAAAACCGAGTTCATAAGCCTCGAGAAGGTGACAGGTGCATTGGTGAGACCGAAATACATGACCGTGTACTCATACAGGCCATAGCGAGTGGTTAAAGATGTTTTGGGAACATCATCCTTGTGAATCTTGATTTGATGATATCCACTTCTCAAATCAAGCTTAGAGAATACCACAGCTCCAGCTAGCTGATCGAAGAGATCATTAATCCGCGGAAGGGGATATTTATTCTTGATGGTTTTAGCATTGAGTGCCCGATAGTCAACACAAAGTCTATCGGTCTTGTCTCGCTTCTTCACAAAGATGGTTGGGCTACCCCAAGAAGAAGTACTGTGCTGAATGAAACCCAACTTCTCTTGTTCATCAAGCTGGCGTTTGAGTTCAGCCAACTCAGCAGGACCCATTTTATAAGGCCGCTTGGAGATAGGAGCGGTACCAGGTTCAAGTTCAATCACAAACTCAACCTCACGATCCGGAGGCATACCTGGAAACTCTTCAGGAAAGACATCTGGGAACTCACAGACTACCGAAACACTCTGACCGGTGGGGCTCGGTGTACCGCGGCTTGAGGGAAAAAATAAAAGAGGGGGGTTTGTGCAAAGTGGCCGCGACCACTGTGGATCTTCTCCACGTTCTGACGAGGCTGGAGGCGGAAAATTGCGGCGCGGTGGGGCTCGAACCGGGGACCTGGGGCTCGCGCTCGGAGGCGGTAGCCACTGCGGTAGGCGGGGGACGTTGTTAGGAGGGTGATGGGCGGCTAGTTAACGCGGTGCGGCGCGCGGACGTGCAGACACAGACGCGCCCAGAGAGTGTTCGTCCTGTGGTCCGGCGAGGCTAGGCCGCGATGGAGAGAGAGAGGGTGTCAGCGGGGACGGGTGGCTCACCGCGGGGAGGACGGTGGTGTCGGATCGGCTTGGGGAGCAACAGAGCGTCGACGAGGCAGACTGCCGGTCGGAGCTAGGGTTTCGGCGGCGCGTCGGGGTGCAGCGCGGCCTAGGGCTCCTCCTCCTTGTCTGCGGGTACAGGGGTGTTGCAGGGGCTCGACTGGCACTTCCTCGACGCCCCAAACTCCACGCCACCGGCTTGAGCGAGGAGGGGAAGATGAGGCCGACGGCAGTCGGAGTTGGAGAGGATCGGCGGCAGGCAGGTGGTGGGGAGAAAAAGGGCGAGGCCCTAGGGATCTGAGGCTACTACCAGACGAGGGAGAGGGAGTAGTTAGGGACGGGAGAGAGAGGGGGATGCTGTGGGGCTCGGGGTGGAGAACAAGAAAAAGGTGGCTCGGGTGCGACCTTCCCTCCTTCCTCACGTGCTGAGCATGGGAGGCCAGGCAGGCAGCTGCAGGTGGACCAGGGTGAGGACAAGGCGATGCAGGCTCGGGTGGCCCCTTTGTGGCAGAGAGAGAAAGGGAGAAGGAGAGGGGAGGCTCGGGTTAGCCTCGGCTAAGTTAGGGGGAAGGCTTGGGGTTAGGGTGAGGTTAAAGAGGGTAGCTAGCATGGGGTAGGTCCCCATGGGCAGTGAGGAAGAGGGGCTCGACATGGTGAGGCCAAATGGTGAGGTGAGGCTCGAGTTAGATAGAGAGAAAGAGAAAGGAGGTTTAGGGTTTGAGAGGAAAAAGTAAAGAGAGATGGTAGGTAGGGTCTTAGGGTTTTTGGTGGGTGTGGTGTAGCTAGGTGTAGGTTTCTTTACTTTCTTTTCCATTTGATTTTATAAGAATTTGATCCATCCAAAGATCATTCAAAACAACTAAAAGAAAAATAAAAAGGTTAGGGATAAAAGGAGTGCAATCCTTGCATGGGGCATGCATGCATTAAATGCATTGTTGCTAGTTGTGTAAAGTTTTAATAAGAATTCAAGTTTGGGCTACTTCCCCAAATTTGGTTATGGGAGCCTTTCAACACAAATGGTATAAAAAGGTGGCAAACATGCTACCATACACAATATTGTGAAAACAATTATAGCCATGATATGGAAGCATGTAGAGAGTAGAGGGAACCATCCTCAATTATTTATGAGCTAGAATAGATACCAAAAGAAGAACATGGGCTCATATATAATTAAGATGGTGGAGATGATGGATGGACCCAAAAGAAGGGTGGTGGAATTATGAGGTGGTGACTAAGAAAGGTGATGAAGTGGAATAAAAGATATGCCCCCAACTCAACTTGGGCATCAAGCATTTATCAAGATTCAAATACAATATATCAAGAGCCAATACAATTAATAATGCATATGAGAGAAGAACCAAATGAAAAGGGTTTTATATGATACTCAAATGCAAGGTGGCATGATGACATCAGCATGATATGATTATGATGCAGCAATTCTAAGTAGGAAGTAGCCATTATATTACTAAACCAAGTAGCATTACAATTGTTAGACAACTGGGATGCTACATAGTCGACGTTCACATGACACCACTAGAAGAAGTACACCACGACTTAAATAACAAACTATTGAATCTTTGTCAACACAACTCCACTACTAACAACATGACTTGTTGATATATTGCAAATGTATCTATAATTTTTGATGTTCCATGCTTGGTTTTATCCACTTTCTTGTGTTTTGTTCCAACTTTGGAGTACTTCTCATATGATTTCTTGGACTAACCTATTAACAAGAGCCACAGTGCCAGCTGCCTGTTTTCTGCTGTTTTTGGTTACAGGAAAGTCAGAAAATGAATATTCTCGGATTGGATGGGACAAAAGCCAAAGTGCCTATTTTTCCGGAAGTGATCAAGTGCCAGAATACGAGACGGAGAGGGGCCAGAGGGCGGCCATACCACCTGCCCGCGCGGCCAGGCCTAGCCTGCGCCAGGGGGTGGTGTGGCCAGCCCAGGCACCCCCTCGGCCTCCCCTTCCGACTATAAGATGCCCTCGGGACGTAAACCCTAAGTACCCGATCAAAAATCCACGAAAGAGTCCGTAGCCGCCGTCATCTCCATCCCTAGATCGGGAGGGATTTGAAGCTCTTCCCGGCACCCTGCCGGAGATGGGAATTCACCCTGGAGGCCTTCTTCATCACCATGCAAGCCTCCGGTGTGATGCGTGAGTAGTTCATCCTTGGACTACGGATCCATGTAGTAGCTAGATGGCTGGTTATCCTCCTTTGTGCTTTCATGTTTAGATCTTGTGAGCTCCGTTCATGATCAAGATTATCTATTTGTAATTCTGCATGTTGTGTTTGCAGGGATCCGATGGATATTGAGATGCTATTTCAGATTGATTATTGATTCTATCATGTCTTTGTTATTTGTGATCTTGCATGCTTTCCGTTGTTTGTAGCTATCTTGGCCAAGTAGATGCTAGCAACTCCAAGAGTTAGTATTTATGCTCGATAGTGGGTTCAAGCCTCTGGTAATCTGGGGAAGTGACAGAAATCTCTAAGGTACTAGATGTGATGTTGCTACTAGGGAGAAAACAACAATCCTTTGTTCATAGAACAATCGTATTGTTTACTTTACACGCAGTTCATAAAGCAATAATCTGTTGCTTGCAACTTAATACTGGAGGGGGTTCGGATGATAACCTGAAGGTGGATTATTAGTCATAGATGTTGTTGGATGGCGGTCTATGTATAATGTTGTAATGCCCAATCAAGTCTCAAAGGAGTCAAGATGATTAGTATATGCACGTATTGCTTTCTCGGTGTTTGTCAATTGCCCCGCTGTAATTTGTTTACCCAACATGTTATCTATCTTAAGGAGAGCCACCTCTAGTGAACTATGGATCCCGGTCCTTTTCTTTTACATACAATCTACAAACTGTTTACTGCTTTGTGTTTACTTTCTGCAAACTTTTACTTCTTTCCATTCAATACGTTTAATCCTTTGTTTTCCGCAAAACACGGTGAGATTGACAACCTCATCGCAAGTTGGGGACAAAGTTCTGTGGTTGTGTTGTGCAGGTCTCCACACTGCTACTAGCGCTGGTAGTGCGCCCTGCCAAAGCTCAACTAGTAACACCTTTGGGGTGTTTCCTTGCTCCTACTGGTTCGATTAAACCTTGGTTTCATAACTGAGGGAAACTTGCTGCTGTGCTCATCATACCTTCCTCTTGGGGTTCCCAACGATCTCTACATCAACACCACGCACCAAGCACTTTTCTGGGCGCCATGCATTGAGCCATCAAGCGATTTTCTGGCGCCGTTGCCGGGGAGTCAAGGACATCTTCACAAGGGGAGTCCCTCATAACCAATCTCTCTACTTTGTTGTTTTTGTTTTGCTTAGTTTTCTTTTTTACTTTGTTTGCTTGTTTTGTTATTCAAAAACACAAAAAAATAGTTTTACTAGTTTGCTTTCTTATTTGAAAACCCAAAAAATGACTACTCTTGAAAACACCAAGTTGTGTGACTTCACTAGCACCAACAACAATGATTTTATGAGCACACAAATTGCTCCACCTGTGGCTGAAAATACTTTCTTTGAGATAAAACCTGCTTTGCTCGATCTTGTTATGAGAGAACAATTTTCTGGTATTGGTAATGAAGATGCTGCTTCCCATCTAAATAACTTTGTTGAACTTTGTGAGATGCAAAAGCATAGGGATATAGATGGTGATATTATTAAGCTGAAATTGTTTCCTTTCTCTTTGAGAGGAAAAGCTAAAGAATGGTTGAATTCCTTAACTAGGAATAGTACTGATTCTTGGATTAAATGCAAAGATGCTTTTATTGGAAAATACTATCCTCCTGCTAAGATTATATCCATGAGAAGTGAAATAATGAAGTTTAAACAACTTTATAATGAGCATGTTGCTCAAGCTTGGGAAAGAATGAAATCTTTGGTAAAGAATTGTCCCACTCATGGACTGACTGCTTGGATGATCATCCAAACTTTTTATGCAGGATTGAACTATCCTTCAAGGAACCTATTGGATTCAGCTGCTGGAGGTACCTTTATGACCATCACTTTGTGTGCTACAACAAAAAATTTGGACAATATGATGGTTAATTATTCTGAATGGCATACTGAGAGAGCTCCACAAGGTAAGAAGGTAAATTCTATTGAGGAAACCTCCTCCTTGAGTGATAAGATTGATATTATTATGTCTATGCTTGTTAATGGGAAAGCCCATATTGATCCAAATAATGTTCCTTTAGCCTCTTTGGTTGCTCAAGAAGAGCAAGTTGATGTGAACTTCATAAGAAATAACAATTTTGGCAACAATGCTTATGGTAATAATGCTTATAGGAACAATTTTGGTAACAACAATTATAAGCCATATCCTCCCAACAATGGTAATGCTTATGGAAATTCTTACAACAATAATAAGAGTGCTCCCTCTGAACTTGAAGTTGTGCTTAAAGAGTTTATTAGTAAACAAACTGCTTTCAATAAAACTATTGAGGAAAAACTCTCTAATGCTGAAAGAAATATAGCATCTTTAGCTGAAACTCAAACTACTTTGAATAAAATGACTGCTAAACCTGAAACTAATGATAATCCGTTTGCAGCTACTAATGCTATACAAGTAAGAATTGATGAAAATGTTAGACTATTAGCTGAATTACATGCTAAGTGGGAAAGAGAAGATGAAATTGCTAGGAACATTAGTGTTTCTACTATTACCACCACTAGTGTTGAGGCTAGTAATAGTTCTACTACTTTAGATGATAAAATTGATTTTGATCTTGATGGTTGCAACATATCTGAAGTTATTAAGTTCCTATAAAAGCTTGCTAAAAGTCCTAATGCTAGTGCTATGAACATGGCTTTTACAAAACACATTACTGATGCTCTCATAAAGATTAAAGAAGAAAAGATGAAACATAAAGGTTCTATTACTATAAAACAAGAAGATAGTTGGGAACCCATCATTAATATGAAAGTGAATGATTTTGATTTCAAAGCTTTATGTGATCTTGATAGTAGTGTTTCTATTATGCCTAGAAGGATTTATGATATGCTTGATTTGCCTCCTCCTGAAGATTGTTATTTGAATGTCCCACTTAATGATAATGTTAAAAAGAAACTCATGGGGAGTCTTAATGATGTTCTTATTATGGTTAACAATTCCTATGTCCCCGTTGATTTCTATGTTTTGGATGTTGAATACAATCCTTCTTGTCCTATTACTTTGGAAGACCTTTTCTTAGAACTATTGGTGCCATCATTGATATGAAAGAAGGCACCATTAAATATCAACTCCCACTCAAGAAAGGTATAGAACACTTCTCTAAAAAGAGAGAAAATATTTCTTTTGCTTCTCCTATGAAAACAAAATTTGGTCTTGATGCTTCTTCATTTGAGAACACTTGATTCTTTCTTTGCTTCTTATGCCTAACTTCAAGGCGTTAAAGAAAAGTACTTACTGGGAGATAACCCAAAAGTTTTAGATGAGTCTTGGAAGTTATTACCTCTGTAATAACCTCTCTTTATCTTTTTATTTGCTTTTTGTGCCAAGAGTAACCTCTAATGAGAGTGAAGCAATGATTGGGAAAGTTGTTGTCCCGAAACAGATTTATGTGCTTCACCGTAAAAATTCGTGAGAGAGCTCTATATGTCGGATTGAGCTGTAATTTCTTGTGATTCTGCCCCAGATTATTATCTAACTTTCGTTAGTTCAACACTTTTTTATCTGAGTAACAGAAGGTCTTCGAAAAAATTCGTCTTTACCTGCTGGTCTGTTTTGACAGATTTCTGCCATTTTCTGCATTTGCTTCTTGTTGATTCCTTCTTGAGTTCTTTTGGGGAATTGAGATTTTTGAGGTAAGTGCTACAGTAGCTAGTGTTCTAATGGAAGTTTATTTGGTGTTAGAACTGAACCTTAAGACCTTTTATCTTGAGTGCACTAATGTTGCTAATAAAGATTGTGTGAAGTTTTGTATGAAGGAAAAATTTCAGGTGTATGGAAGGAATGAGTAATGAGATGAAGGATGGACTAAAGCTCAAGCTTGGGGATGCCACGCGTGTCACCCCAAGAAATATCCAAGAAGTACAAGCGTCAAAGCTTGGGGATGCCCAAGGCACCCCCTTCTTCATCGATAAAAATCCCAGGTTTCTTCCAAACGATTCATTTTTATTGTTTCATGCACATTTGTGTTTTTCTTAGAGCGTCTTCTTTTTTGTTTTCGTTTTGTTTTTTAGTTTGCTTTGGTTTGCTTAGTTTTCTGAATAAATTGGTTGGACCCCCTCTTTCTTACATTGGTTTGCAAATAGTTTGGTTTGATTTGGAAAGAGTAGGAAAGTTCATACTTATGTGATAAAAATAGCTTGTTTTTGACTGTGGCCTATGCTTTATCATGCCATGCTTGATATTGTTTTGGCTTTATGCTTAGTATTCTTTGCTGTAGCATGACTTGTTATAAACAATTGAGATTGCTTAATGTGTCTTGGATGAATCATGCGTTGTTTTGGCATATTAAAGCATAGTATAGTGGTATTCTCTTTTGATGCTTTATTTGGGTTGACTTGGCACATGCTCACACCATGTTACGACTATCCAAAGTCACCATAGCCTTTATGATCCTTTAGTTTTCAACTTGTAGTATCACTTTATGCTTTGATCAATGATGTTTTGTCGCTCTGCATGATTATGGCCATTATTGCTCTCTTAGTTTGTCGCTCCCAGTCTTTTGCTAGCCTCCACAACAAAGTATGAGTTCCACTCATGCATCCAACTCCCTAAACCAAGTTATTCCAAAGAGTCCACCATACCTACCTACTAGCTTATGCTATTCCAAGTATATTCATGCTTTGGTTTACCTTCCAAATTAAACTTGTTATGAGAAAACTAGTGATTAAAGCTCTCACAAACTTGATGGCACAGTTTACTTTACTTGCCCTTAATAAACTTGAACCATTGTGTCTTCTATGTTGTATATGCTTGCACTTATTTGTCGGGATTAGCAGAACCCTGCTTTCATGGGGAACGCTTTCAACATTGCACTTGGTACTTGTACCTAGTTGATATCATGCTCTTTTGTATATGAATGTCGTCGGTGTGAAATGAAAGGGGAGCTTGTAAGTCCATGGAGTTATGTATATGTGTTAGAGAAACGCCTGGGCCACTGGTCTAATCCATGCTGACATGGTGGAAACCTACAGCGTAACCATAATGAGCTGTCTATGAAGCATTCTTCTTATAAAAAAAAGAAAAGAAATGAGTCCTATATTGAAAAGAAAAAAAAGATACTATGAAAAGAGGAAAGAGATAAAAAGCACCATATTCCCATGGTAAATAAGAAGAATGCTGAGATGCTCGTTGTCTACTTGCCTTGTCATTTTGATATGGGGATTCTTCCGTATCATCGGGCAAGGGGTACCCCGTTGGCGGTTCTCAATGATACACATGTACTTACAATGACAAGAACTTATCGGTGACTAAACTTGAGTAGCATGAGGAGCGGCTCTCGTATACAACGGACATGAGATTTCTGACTTATACTTCGTCAAGCATGTACACCATAGTTTGTTCACTTTAAGCTTAATCACTTCAAGATGCTTATGATAGGGGCAATGAGAGATGAAAGCTATAAGTACCATAATTTTTGGAAGCTCTTTATGAGACTTGAATCCCTACTTCCTTTTACAAAGGCTTTTCTTCCACCATTATATTGAGTCTCCACCTTCTATCTTTTTGCACCTACTTTGAGAGCATAGTGGCCATTCTTAGTTCTATGTGCATTGTCCCAAGACTAGTTGATTGATGCATAACTTGTTATTGCTTGTTTTAAACTATTGTATCTAGTCACTCTTATGAACTTTGAAGGTGTCCTATGCATTTATTTTTGCTACTCTATTGAGGGACAAGCTGAATACTATTATGCTATGTTTTCTTTATGTGAAACAAACAAACGTCTTGCAAAGCATTGTTATCCATGAGTCTTTTGTTTGTGCCTTTTCATGTTGTATCATAGTTTCTTTGTCTTATTGCTAGAACTTTGTCTTTCATGCTATGATTGAAGTACTATGATCCTAGCTTTGAATGTTTTACAAATACTTTGATCAAGTCTTTGATGGTGCATGTCACCTCAAAAATTATTCTTTCTTTTTATCACTTACCTACTCGAGGACGAGCAGGAGTTAAGCTTGGGGATGTTGATACATTGCAAATGTATCTATAATTTTTGATGTTCCATGCTTGGTTTTATCCACTTTCTTATGTTTTGTTCCAACTTTGGAGTACTTTTCATATGAGTTCTTGGACTAACCTATTAATAAGAGCCACAGTGCCAGCTTCCTGTTTTCTGCTGTTTTTAGTTCCAGGAAAGTCAGAAAATGAATATTCTCGGAATTGGATGGGACAAAAGCCAAAGTGTCTATTTTTTCGGAAGTGATCAAGTGCCAAAATACGAGACGGAGAGGGGCCAGAGGGCGGCCACACCACCTGGCCACGCGGCTAGGCCTGGCCCGCGCCAGGGGGTGGTGTGGCCAGCCCAGGCACCCCATCGGCCTCCCCTTCCGACTATAAGATGCCCTCGGGACGTAAACCCTAAGTACCCGATCAAAAATCCACGAAAGAGTCCGTAGCCGCCGTCATCTCCATCCCTAGATCGGGAGGGATCTGAAGCTCTTCTCGGCACCCTGTCGGAGAGGGGAATTCACCCTGGAGGCCTTCTTCATCACCATGCAAGCCTCCGGTGTGATGCGTGAGTAGTTCATCCTTGGACTACGGATCCATGTAGTAGCTAGATGGCTGGTTTTCCTCCTTTATGCTTTCATGTTTAGATCTTGTGAGCTCCGTTCATGATCAAGATCATCTATTTGTAATTCTGCATGTTGTGTTTGCAGGGATCCGATGGATATTGAGATGCTATTTCAGATTGATTATTGATTCTATCATGTCTTTGTTATTTGTGATCTTGCATGCTTTCCGTTGTTTGTAGCTATCTTGGCCAAGTAGATGCTAGCAACTCCAAGAGTTAGTATTTATGCTCGATAGTGGGTTCATGCCTCTAGTAATCTGGGGAAGTGATAGAAATCTCTAAGGTACTAGATGTGCTGTTACTACTAGGGAGAAAACAACAATCCTTTGTTCATAGAACAATCGTACTGTTTACTTTACATGCAGTTCGTAAAGCAATAATCTATTGCTTGCAACTTAATACTAGAGGGGGTTCGGATGATAACCTGAAGGTGGATTATTAGTCATAGATGTTGTTGGATGGCGGTCTATGTATAATGTTGTAATGCCCAACCAAGTCTCAAAGGAGTCAAGATGATTAGTATATGCATGTATTGCTTTCTCGGTGTTTGTCAATTGCCCCACTGTAATTTGTTTACCCAACATGTTATCTATCTTAAGGAGAGCCACCTCTAGTGAACTATGGATCCCGGTCCTTTTCTTTTACATACAATCTACAAACTGTTTACTGCTTTGTGTTTACTTTCTGCAAACTTTTACTTCTTTCCATTCGATACGTTTAATCCTTTATTTTCCGCAAAACACGGTGAGATTGACAACCTCATCGCAAGTTGGGGACAAAGTTCTATGGTTGTGTTGTGCAGGTCTCCACATTGCTACTAGCACCGGTACTGCGCCCTGCCAAAGCTCAGCTAGTAACACCTTTGGGGTGTTTCCTTGCTCCTACTGGTTCGATTAAACATTGGTTTCATAACTGAGGGAAACTTGCTGTTGTGCTCATCATACCTTCGTCTTGGGGTTCCCAACGGTCTCTACATCAACACCATGCACCAAGCACTTTTCTGGGCGCCGTGCATTGAGCCATCACTTCTCCCATGTCCTCAAGAACAAAACGAACTACTCACAAGACATCATATGGATCATGATCAGAGATGGAATAATGATGTATAAAAATCTGAACATAAACAATAATTCAACGGTTCACTCAATAACATCAACTACAAAGAGTAATCAACACCGGGAAAGTTTCCCCTATGAACTAATGCAAGATTAAACCAATTGTTACAGCAATATGGAGATGGTGATCAGGGTGCTGATGGTGATGATGGTGGTGATGATGATGATGATCCCAATGAAGTCCAGCTTGATGATGATGGTGTTGATGGCGACGATCTTCCCTCTCCGAGAAGGAATTCCCCCGGCAGAAATCTGTCTGCCGGAGAGATCTTTCTCTCTCGGTGTTTTCCGCCCCGTAGAGGCAGCGGAATCTTTCTGTGGTTGCTCCCCGGGTCTTAGGGTTTCGGGGGGAATATATAAGCCAGAGGGGAGAGCCAGAGGTAGGCCAAGGCGGCCACACCACCTGGTGGCGCGGCCTAGGGTGGCCCGCGCCAGGGGGTGGTGTGGGCCCCCTGTGGCCCATCTCCACTCCCTCTTCTGACAGCCTTCGTCTTCTGGAAAAATAGGATTTTCCGTATATTTTTCCGGATTTTCTGATCTTCGCGAATTTTGTCTCCAAACAGCACATTTTCCATCAGAATCCTGACTGCAGTGGTCCATGCTCCAAAAGTCATCAACCATGCAAAAACAGATGAAATAACATAAGTATCACCTCTCAATACGAAATATATCAATTAATAATAGTGAATTAAGGCATATAATAGTGATGCAAAATGGACGTATCAAGATGCTAGAAGATTTTCTCACTCCGATCATGATCACAACACCACCACCACCGAAGGAGTAATTCGTCATCAGGTTTTGGCATCCCCTTGGTTTGTTCCAAGCTTGGGGGAGTGTCGTGGTATCACATCATTATCTTTCATCTTTTCACCTTTTTAGTAGAGTCATATAATGAATAGAGAAGTTATCATATAGGATGGTTTGCATTGTGGAAGTATCTCCCCTCTAGTTGGTTATCTATGTATCCCTTGGTGTGAGTTGCCGTTATGTAATATTAATGAGAAGTTTTATCATTTACTTTTTACACATCTTATTTTAGTTTGCGATTTCTGTTATATGATTGATCTTGTTGTTAGTATTGGTATCACTCCGGGATCATTAAGTAAATTTAGTTGGTTTTGGCAAACCTAGCTCTGGTTAGTAGCAACACTATTTGAGGATTGAATGGAAAAGATAAAAGTACTTTTAGAAATATATTTCATTATCTTTCTTTCTTGATTGGCTCATAAGCTTGGTATTCTCTAGTTAAGATCTTTTGTGTTTCCAAGGAAGATTGCATGCTTGTTTCTATCACTTGTATGTTTGCTTGTTTCCTTCAACTCTTATGCTTGCTACCCAGCCTTGCTAGCCAAAAACTTGTACTGGAGGGAATGCTTCTCGTGCATCCAATCCTTGAACTAAAACCTATGCCATTTATGTCCACCATATCTATCTATTAGCATTATTGCTATTCCAAGTAAATTCTCGAGTTTTATCTATCTTCCAAATTAAACTTGTTATGTGAAAATTAGTGATTAAAGCTCTCACAAACTTGATGGCACACTTTATTTTCTTGTACTTAATAAATTTGAACCATTATGACTATCTTATGAAGCTTGTATGCTTGCAAATTATAAGTTGGGAGTTAGCAAACCATGTTATCATGGGGTCCGCTTTCGACATTGCACTTATTATTTAGTTGATATCATGTTATTTTGTTTATGGATATCGGCGGTGTGAAATAAAAGGGGAGCTTGTAAGCTCATGGAGTTTGTATATGTGTTAGAGAAACGCCTAGACGGCTAGCCTAAGCCATGCCTAATCATGGTGGAAACTTGCAGCATAACCATAGTGGCATTCTATGAAGCATCCTCAATAAAAACCTATGCAAATAGCAAATAAAAAGATCGTTGAGATGCTCAATGTATGTTGCCTTGTCATTTTGATATGGGATAGCTCCTGTGTCATGGGGCAAGGGGTACTCCGTTGGCGGTTCTCTATGATACACATACACTTACAATGATAAGAACTTACCGGAGACCAAAGTTGAGTAGCATGAGGTCTGGTACTCGTACTCAAGGGGCATGAGATTTTCAACTTATAATTTGTCAAGCATATAACTCATAGTTTCCCTCACATTAACCTTAATCACTTCAATATGCCTATGATAGGGGCAATGAGAGCTCAAAGCAAGTAAGTACCATAATTTTTGGAAGCTCTTTATGAAACTTGAAATCCCTGCTTCCCTCTGCGAAGGGCCTATCTTTTACTTTTTAGTTGAGTTAGTAAACCTATTCCTTTCAATCTCAAGCAAGCATTTGAGTTGTTGTGATTCAATCATCCGTATGATGATTTATTCAATCATGTTTCTTATGTTCCTTATTTTTCACATTGTTCTTATCTAAGTGAATATTACTTTGAAGCTATCATTGAAAACCCCATCATGTTTGACTCCTGCAATTTGTTAACCTTTCTCTAACTAAGAACAAAGTTTGCCATTACCAATTATAATTTACTTTGTGTATCTTTATTGTATTTCCTTTACTCATTGCAAGCTAAGTTATATAATAGTGAGTTGTTTTCTATTATGATTTGTGTATTGATGAATGTGATGCTTCTTGTCCGTATTCTCTTTATCAACACTTCACTCCATAAACCTGTGGTCATGTTTATTGAGCTCAGTTTTTGCTTGGGGACAAGCGAGGTCTAAGCTTGGGGGGAGTTGATACGTCCATTTTGCATCACTATTTTATATCATAATTTACTGTTATTCATTGATATATTTCATATTAAGAGATGATACTTATGTTATTTCATCTATTTTTTGCGTGATTGGTGACTTTTGGAGGATGAACCACCAGAGTCAGGATTCTGATGGAAAAAGCACTGTCCAGATGCAATATTTGCAAAGATCAGAAAATCCCAGAAAATATACGGAAATTCCTATTTTTTCAGAAGATGAAGGAGGCTAAAAGGAGGAGTGGAGATGGGCCATAAGGGGCCCACACCACCCCCTGGTGTGGCCACCTTGTCCCACCTCTGGTATCGCCCTTTGGCGTATATAATCCCCTCGGAAACCTAAAGTTCGGGGAGCGACCATAGAAAGATTCCGCTGCCTCTACGGGACGGAAACTACAGAGAGAGAAAGAGCTCTCCGGCAGGCAGAAATCTGCCGGGGAAATTCCTTCCCGGAGAGGGGAGATCATCGCCATCAACACCGTCATAAAGCTAGACTTCATTAGGATCATCATCATATCCACCATCATCTCCACCAGCACCATCACCACCACTCCAGACCGCTGTAACAATTGGGTTGAATCTTGCATAGTTCTTAGGGGAAACTTTCCCGGTGTTGATTACTTGTTGTAGTTGATGCTATTGAGTGGAACCATTGAATTATTGTTCATGTTCATATTGTTACTTATCATTATTTCATCTCTCATCTTGATCCATATGATGTCTCGTGAGTAGTTCGTTTAGTTCTTGAGGACATGGGAGAAGTCATGTTGTTAGTAGTGGAATTGTGTTGAGAAAGATTTAATGGTTTGATATTTAAGTTGTGGTGCTATTCTTCTAGTGGTGTCATGTGAACGTCGACTACATGATACTTCACCTTTATGGGCCTAGGGGAATGCATTGTGTATTTGGATACTAATCGTGGGGTTGCCGGAGTGACAGAAACCTAAACCCCCATTAGAAAACCTTTGCATAAGGGAGTGTAGGATCTCAGAGTTTAAGGCTGTGGTTAGGTTTTTACCTTAATTACTTTCTTGTAGTTGCGGATGCCTGCAAGGGGTATAATCACAAGTATGTATTATTTCTAGTAAGGTCAGTACATTAGCATAGGTTCACCCACACAACACTTATCCAACCAGAGAAGATTAATCAACTATATGAAGCAAAAACACTTGACAATATTCCCATGCGTCCTCGAGAACGTTTGGTCATCTTAAGTAATACAACCGGCTTGTTCTTTTCTAAAGAAAGGATTGGGCCACTTGCTGCAATTATTATTATTGTCTTTTATTTACTCGCACTTTATTTATCTGTATTATCAAAAAAAAACCTAAAAATCTGTTTGCTAAGTATTTACAGAGAATTCCTGATCCAAACCACTTGTCAACACCTTCTGCTCCTCGTTGGGTTCGACACTCTTATTTATCAAAAATACTACGATACACCCCCTATACTCGTGGGTCATCAGATACTTGTTGAGCAACTAAATCTGAATATCCATATCACATGAGTCGGTGAATGTCGATATCTTTTGCAATTGGAATCCATACAACAAGACTTCATATTCGGCAATATTATTCGTTGCATCACATCATTCGGAATTCCAAACTTACCACCGGTTTGACCTGTCTAGAGACATAAACGAGTTTGATGCTCTGAAATATTTCGCCGACCTATCCCTTCGCCCATGATACTATAAATAGTCTCCTATGGCTTAGATATGAGATTTAGAGTTGATAATGAATTAGAGAGAGTTATGCTCCTTTCCTCCTTGTGTGGAACTCATATGGAAATGATTCAAAATCTTCGCATAACTACTATTTTCCCTTATGGATTCTAGTATGCATGTGCCAATCTCCACTATCAAGATACTAGTAGTGTCAATCTCCCTCCGTGTTCTGCTGATTGCTATTCTTCTCTGCTAGGGTTCTATTGGATAGTGGACCGACCGATAAGAAAGAATCGATTTCAATTAGAGTGGGTGCTGGCTTGTATTTTGAGTTCCGAAGGTTGCTCCATTGGGGGTTTATTGCCGAGATCGATTCTATGTGTTTCCTTGCTATTTATCTCCACATGTGCATGTGTTCTTCGCCGTGTTTTTCGTGTTTTCCGTCTTCCCCCTCGACCTCCCCTCGAATCCTACGAATCCGTGAACATCGAGCCGCTCACTGAAATCTTCAAGGCGTATCAGCTAGGATTTGGAGATGGATGTTCGTTCATGGGACAAGACAACATCTCGTGGCAGGTTCTTATCTAATCGGTTACTCGTATAGTAGATATTTTCTACTACTTTACCTAGGGGCAGGCGGACCAAAAATTCATTTTTTTAGTTTGCCCTTTTTATTTCGGACTAGTACTTTTGTGAACCGATTTTGGGTGATAACTTTGCTAAGCGATAATTTTGTGTACTCAACATTTCAGTCTTTACTTCAACAACATGTGCAAGAGAGGATGATACCTCCAAGATATTCAGTTGATGCGCCATCCCTAGCACGTGTAGCTGTCGCGCCTGCTTCATTCCTGACGGGCCGATGACAAACTGACTTGTGTTGATGTCCTGCGCCGACATGTAATTGTAGTATCACGTCGTCTTGTGGCTGCAGTCGTGCAGTCGTACGCCTCAGACTCGATGAATAACCGCAGAAGGCGATCTAGTGGGACGGGCAAGAGGCTCTGCGACGAAAGGTGGTGGCGGCGGCATTGTAAGAAGATGAGTTCTGAGGTCAAGTAGGGGGAGGTAGGGTAGTCAGGACTGGGTCATGATGTGGGTTACCAGGGTAATGGAACCAGAGTCTCGAGAAGATCTACATTAGTGGTTTGCCGGACCTTGGGACTTGGGAGTGGATGAGTGGAGACTGCCTAGGCCTCTAGCATGGAATATCGGTTGTTTCGGTGTGTTTGTACATCGAGAAGTGAAGACCAAATTGATCTTACTAATTTTTGTTTTAATTTTTTCCTATCCAATTTTCGACTGTCTTTTCAGTCTCGATCATTTCGGATTTATTTTTCGGTTATTGGCTTTTCTGCTCACGCTAACTCTACCCAATTTCCTGGTCTAAACGGCTCCACCTCGTTATTAGCATTGTTCGGATTTTTTTTTTGTCGTTAGATCATAGGCAACTTGGTACTACTTCTTCTAACCCATATTAATGACCTCAATTTTATCTAGATTCATATGTAGTATCTAGCTAAAAACTTAGACTAGATATATCTAAATAAAGTTGAGGCTATTTATTAATATGAACCGAGGAAGCAGTAGAAAACTCTTGTCGCATGATTTTTCTGTTCTGCCACGAAATCAACGAAAAATTGAAACGCAGGAGATAATCATTTGCCAGGAGGAGGAAAAAATAGAGAAAAGAATCCCGTTGGGCACGGCCATGGCCCACGTGTGTACCAGGTCAGAAGAAAACGAGACACTCCCAGTGGCCCCACGCGGGACATGCCAATAGTGACGTACCCACCCGGGCTCGGCGCGCGACCCGACCTGGTCCGAGCGACCGGAGCCCGACCCGGCGGCCGGACCGAACAAGCGGAACCCTCCACCCCCCGAAACCTCTATATAAGCGCACCCAGAGCCCCCCTGTGCCAAGTTCCCCTCCGCCCCCCCCTCCCTTCCCCCCAAATACCAAAACCCGCGGCTCCGCGTCCGCCGAAGCGGGGCGCACACACGGCGGGCGTGCGCTTCTCACACTCTCCCTCCTCCTCCATTCCCCTCTCTCCTAGTCTCCGATTCCCCCATGGCGATGCTCCGGCCCCCGCCGCTCGTCGCCGGCGCCCCTTCCGCGGCGGCACCCGGCAGGGTCACCATGCCGATGTTCCACGGCGACGTCTCCCTCGGCGAGGCCGAGGTTTTCCCGGTTAAGCCCGGGCCCGAGGGGACCCTGCCGTTCCCCAGCAACGAGATCCGCATCAGCCACCTCTCGCCGGCCAGCGAGCGGTGCCCGCCCCTCGCAATCCTGCAGACAATCGCGCCCTTCTCCGTGCGATGCAAGCTCCTGGGCAAGGGTCTCACTCCCCACCCCAGCCTTCACCGCCTCTACCTCACCTGCTTCCACGAGTACAAGGTTTGCCCCCCTCCAGCACTGTTTCTGTAATAATCGCCCATGCCTTGGGCCTCATACTAGTATAGCTGTCACGCCCATTTTAAATCGAAGCGAAATAGTAAGTGCCTAAAAACGATTAGTTGAGGAAATGGTATGTGTTTCCATAAGTAAATCGCGCGGAAATTACCAACGACTGTAAACATCTTACGCATTATTTAGTGGGCCGTTTCATCCGTCGAGAGTTTCGTTGGTTAGATTTGGAAGAGGATTTGTTTGTAAGATTGTATGTCCTTTGGTTTTGTAGAGCGCGGTGGTAGTGGTTGGAGACGAGGAACTGCACCTCGTGGCAATGCCGAGCAAGACGGAGAAGGTGTCGTGCTTCTGGTGCTGCTCTGTACGTGCTGGGCTCTACGCGTCATCAGTTGGGATGCTCAACCTCCGGTGTCTAGCTATTGTGTTTGATCTTGATGAGACCCTCATTGTCGCCAACACAATGAAGTCCTTTGAGGGCCGCATCAAGAACCTCTCCCATGCGATGGATGTTGAAGATGACCCTGTCAAGGTAGCTGGGATGTCTGCAGAAATCAAGCGCTACATTGAGGACAGGGAGCTTCTCAAAGAGTTCATTGAGACAGATTCTGTTACAGATAATGGCAGAATTGTTGGGACCCGCAAGGAGGAGGTTCAGCCTATTGGTACACAGGAGCGTCTTCTACGGCCTGTAATTCGGTTACCGGAGAGGAATGCAATTCTGACCCGCATCAGTCCAGAGGTACGATTTTGCTAACCTTGATACTATCTGTTCTTCTGCTGTTTCACACTGAACCTCTGCTGCTGCTGTTTATTGGATGAGACGGGATGCCGGTGAGGGTTACGGTTTATCCAGAATAACAGATTAAAATCATTTTAATCCATCCCCTGGCTGGGAAAAATGATGTATAAATGGTCTCTGGTTTGTCTGGTACAACAAGGCATGTTATGTGGGGTTATGTGTCCGTTGATGATTCTGGCATTAAATTTTTCTATATGTATTGTAATTGCTGCAACATTTGATCTTCTGAGTAAACACTTGCTCAAGTCATTCTTTCTATGTTTAGGCATTTATGACTGGTTTAGTTGCAAAAATAGCAACATTTTTTGTATGCTGGATATGTTGCGTCTTAAGCAAACAGCCCGATGAATATTAGCAAGTACCAAGTTTCGCAAGTTTTAGGCAACCTAATGTTAGCCTTCACTCTGAGACAGCAAACACATTATGTGCTAATATCATTGTATGCATTTGCAGCCTTCAGCAAAACCGCCCTTCTGTTTTAGTATCGTGGTTCATGTCTGACATGATATGGACTCTGGACTAAATAAGGGATGGGATCAACATTAATTTCTTCACTAACTTCCATATTTTGATGTTTCAGAATTCTTATATTTGCGATATAGTTTTGCGATTACTCTTCTTTCGCCTTATGCTTATTACCCATTCTGTTAATATTTCATTCAGATTAGGGACACTAGTGTATTTGTGAAGTTAAGGCCTGCCTGGGAGGATTTGAGAAGTTATCTAACTGCCAAGGGACGCAAAAGGTTTGAGGTCTATGTATGTACGATGGCTGAAAGAGATTATGCTCTTGAAATATGGAGACTTCTTGATCCAGAAGCTAATTTAATCAGCTTGGATAATATTTCAGAACGAGTAGTATGTGTAAAAGCAAGTAAGTTCTCAAGAGTTTGAAGCTCTAATTTTTTAAACTACTGTGCAGTATTTTCCCAACTCAAGATTGTTCAATTGTATTCACATCATAGTTTTTCTCGAATGATATTTACGTCCTTGCTCTAGCCATCGTAGATTGTCCAATCCAAATGTTATGTCTTATCTAAATGTTCAGAAGCACCATACAGTCCTGCACAATGATTTCTAAAATGTTGATAGTTAGAATGATAGCGGTGTTGCTTCCTGCTCCAGAAAAGGAAGAGCTGTCTGTAAATATATTTGTGTTTGATTTGGTTACTTCAGTCGCATTGTCTTTTATTTGCACAGGTATAAGTTATGTACTCAAATAAGATACTCCCTCCGATCCATGTTACTTGTCATTGGATTGGATGTATCTAGTACTAAAACATGTCTAGATACATCCATTTCTACGACAAGTAATATGGATCGGAGGGAGTACTTAAATTTTATTGTCACATGCTAATTTATGTATGAGGAATCTATAGGATTAAACAGGTGCACCACCATTGTGTGAATAGAACAGTACAATCTTTACCCTCCTAAGTTATGTACTCAAATAAGATACTTAAATGTTATTGTCACATGGTAATTTATGTACGAGGAATCTATAGGATTACGGGTGCACCACCATTGTGTGAATAGAACAGTACAATCTTTACCCTCCTATATCACCCTGTTTTGAATTCTTGACCATGGTCCTCCATGTTATAATTCCACTCCCTTGACTGTTTGTCTTACTCATTGGTTCTATTGCATGCAGCTTCCAGGAAGTCTCTGCAGCATGTTTTTAAAGACGGAGGATGCCATCCAAAGATGGCCATGGTGATTGATGACAGGCTGCAGGTTTGGGATGAGAAAGATCAGCCTCGAGTTCATGTTGTCCCAGCATATGCTCCATACTCTGCCCCACAGGCTGAGGTATTTATTTGAGCTTTGTTTCTTACATATTTTCTGTCAAACATATTCATGTGCTGGAATCATGTGTGTATTTGCTTGCATGTTGTAGATGGCGAATGCTGTTCCAGTGCTTTGTGTAGCGAGAAATGTCGCTTGCAATGTTCGTGGTGGTTTCTTCAGGTTGGTAAAAATAGTTACTGTGGTACGATCTATGCATTCTGATGATACCATACTTACAGCTTTAGTATTCACTCTGTTTTGATCGAAAAAGGGAGTTTGATGAAAATCTATTGAAGAAAGTGTTTGATCTAGTCTACGAAAAGGAGTTACTGGATCTTCCATACGCTCCAGACGTCGGTGACTACTTAGTCTGCGAGGTAATATTCTTGATTTTGCGATGTTCTATTGCAGTTATTGGCTGAAAGTTTATGTTATCTGTTATTGACTTCCAGGACACTAATTTTATACCAACCAACAAAGATCCTGCCCCCATACCTGACGGTATGGGTGGATCTGAAGTAGAGAAGAGGTTGAATGGGCGGGTAAGTTTCCGTATGATGTTTCTGCTTTGATTGATTTTGTGGGCAATCTTTTCCCCCTTTTACTTTAAGCAAACGGGCTACTGAGGCCATATATTATCTATGTTCTGTGGCATCATGTGATTGTTCCCATGCTGCTTGCTTAGTTATCAATAACTACTTACCTTTCGTGGCATCATAACAAAACATTATCATGTAGGCTGTAATTTTGCTCAAACTTGGACCCTAATTATTTGACAGAATTGACCCTAATTTTTGTAAGAACATTATTAGTCCAGCTACTGGACTATTGGATCTTCATTACTTCATTAGGCTCTTAATTAGACATGAACTTTCAAGGATGAACATGCAATGATGTGAGTTATTTTAGGCACATCAGGGGGCCCAAAAGCAGATACCGTCATCAACCCGTTTATCAGGTACTTATCAATTCCCATATTGTATTTTTTTTGTCAGTTGTCTCCACACTGTCCTTTCCTTGTCAAGTATTAGTTTTGTGTTTTTAATTTTGAGGCCATTGTGTTAACTTGCAAAGAGGGAATGGGGTCGTCCCTGCAAAAAAAAAAATTGGACAAGGAAAGACCACTGTACTATGTGATGCAGCATCATTAGCTTAATGCTCCAAATCCTAATTCTGATCTATTGTGGTTTGCTTTCATTGATACCTTTCGGGATGCACAGAAATTATCTTGTCAAATGCTCAGCAAAATATTGTCATGACTTAATATTTACTCAATGTTGAAGCTCAACGTAGTTTTTGAAGAAACAGGAAAGATGACTGATACCAAAAAATCTTTTGTGAATAAAAACAAAGAAAATAATCCATGTTTAAGTTTAGGGTAATTTTATTAAGCATATCAAGGAATCTGTTCATCTGTGCCTTCTGTACACATCGTTTATTATGCATTTCAAGTAGTATTACAACCCCTCCAGTTCTTATATAAGGTGTACTCCAGCCCCAAATCAAGCTTTGACCACTAACTAGTGCAATAATATGGGAATTATGTTACATAAAATTGATACAATCAAATTCGTCTTCAAAAGAATATGAAGTTATGATTGTGATTTTGTAACCATTAACGAAATATTGTACAAGAAAGTTACGGTCAGTGCTCATATGACGACAGTCAAAATATAACTTACATTTGGAAACAGAGGAAGTCCATGATTTCGCTGCATATGGTGTATGAACCTGTATCTGGTGCTTTAAGTAACCTATGTGGCCCAACCTTTTGTGCAGATGATACACGAGTGGCAACCCGAGGCAATCTGGCCGGTTCAAATGCCCAATCCAATGGGAGCTCACTGCCAATCACTCCTTTATTGTTTGTCACCGTATTACAAGAAATCGGACGACTTTGTAAGGCCAAGGTATGCTATTGCCTTATTGTTTCAGCGCATGTTTGGCTTTAATGTTATTGACTTCAATCTAATCTCCTGCTCTTTATTAATATAGCTGGAGTTTAAGTCTACCGTAAGCACTATCAGAACTACAGTGTTTACTGTTGAGGTTGGTGTTTTGCATCTGTGACTGAGCACTGTTTATACCAAGTTCTTTTCCCACAACCTGGTTTGGCGGCTGAACTCCAAAGCACAGATTGCGGCAAATATCTATTCGGAAGATAATAATTGGCCTTATTTTGGAGCTTCCCTGAATTAGCCTCTTAATATTGACACATGAATTCGTTTAACTTTGTTTGCTTGCTTGCTGAGCCATCTTTCACCTAAACAAAGTTGCCAAATTTCTGCTTAATTCTTCCACCTTCATCTTACATGTGCTGCCCCAGGTTCTATTTAGTAACGAAAATGTTGGATCTGGCATTGGGAAAACAAGAGAGGAGGCCCTTGCGCAAGCTGCTGAGAAGGCTCTCCAAAATCTGCAAAGTAAGATATTCCTTATATTTTGAATGATGCAAGCTCATATACACTTATTTTATTTTAGGCTACTTGTGAGGTCTCACTTATGTAAGAGAACCATTTGTTCTTCCATGTCTGCTATCGTTGCCTTCCCTCTACTTCAATTATTGTAAAAGAATGCACCTGAGTGAAATAGTAAATAAACATGACATAAATGACGTCTTTTATTTTTGTTTACAAATGATCTGCTACCATAGCTCGTGGTGCTGTTTAATGCCATAAAACAGCGCTTAGATCATGACTTATTCAATCGTTCATGTCACCCAATTGTTGGAGTGCAATTCCTGATGAATCGTTCAATACAACCTCAAGTTTTGAGAAAATGCAAAGCCAGATTCATGATTTATGTAAGACCTACCTGTCCTCCAGAGTGCAAACCAAATCTCACAAATTGCACTCTTAATTGAAATGTAGTAAATAGAATGGTGGTCATTAGGATGTAGTTAACCCAAAATAATCAGGAATTGCATATCCATTGTCTGTGCTCAGTACTGTACCACTGGTAACTGGGTGCTATTCCCGGCATATTTCAAGATTGAGATGTACTTCCTCCGTCCAGAAATAACTGACTTTGATTTGTCTAGATTTGAATGTATCTATACACTAAAACATGCCTAGATACATCCGAATCTAGACAAATCCAAGTCACTTATTTCCAGACGGAGGGAGTAGTAAATAGAATGGTGGTCATTAGGATGAAGTTAACCCAAAATAATCAGGAATTGCATATCCATTGTCTGTGACTGGGTGCATGTTCCCGGCATATTTGAAGATTACAGAAATGGTAGTTGTAGCATAACATAGTAAATTTGGAAGTAATCCTTCTCTAATAAATCAAGTAGCAACACTTATTATGGATTGGAGGGAGTACAACGTTTCACATTTGGCTTTTTTACACCCTGATCCTGCTAACGTGAATGTGGGAAGAGCATGAAAAATGCGCTTGCTATATCTTAATACTACCATAAAGAAATAACCTCCTATATAATGGTACCGGCTAACGTTGCAAGTGGGACGGTCATGGGAGAACCCGCCTCCCAGCGCTTCCGCCCGATGGGTGAACAGGGATTAGTGGGATTGCAAAGGATGGGACAGATGGGTCCCACGGGACCCGTTGGATAGCTTGCGCATGCAGAACTGACTAAGCTCGCCCATGCAGAATTAACTCAGCTGCCCACGATCGCGCAAGGAAGTCGTCTAGCTACGCACGGTCATGGGACAACTCGGGATTAGCGGGACGGTTGCTCTAATCCAGCAGGATAAAAGTGGGATCAGCATAATGGGATATAACGGGCTTTGATGCCGGGATGGGAGGTGGGCTTGGTGGCAAGCCCGTCCCACTTGCATCGTTACTACCGGCATGCTTGCCAAACTAGGGCATGCTTGGTTGATGACTAACATTGTCATGGCTAACCTTAGGCACATTGTGGCTTCCACAGAAGAAGTGGCAAACAAAATGGCCCTCACTAGTCATCACTTAGACAGATCGAGGTGTTTTCACTTTTTGCTTTGCATTACAGTTTCATGTACAATTTCCATTAAATTGTGCTACAGGCCAGCAAACTTGTTGTGTTGGTCTAAGTAGGCCACAAAACTGCATGTTTAGGCCACTTAATGTGGTGAAGTGAGTATTTGAAGGTCGTTAGCAGGTCAACCCAGTTAGGGCGATGACTTCTCTCTAAAAAAAAAAGTTAGGGCGATGACATGGCAGTGAAGGGCACATGGCGCCAAGGTACTCCAATGCTTTTATATTTGTTGGTTTATTTTTTTATATCTGTGTTGGCATGTCATGTGCCCTTCGTCATGGTGCCACTGCATGTTATTGTCATAACCTGGCTGGCATAACTAAATGACCTTCATTGATTCATCATTCACTTAATTGTAGTAGCGTGGTAACCTACTTGATCAACCAATGCAACAAGTTTACTGACCCAAAGTGCAATATACAAAATATTCCTTGCTCTAAAGTGCTCATTGACTAGAAATTATTTTCTCCTAAATTATGTCACTGACTGTAGGTAATTACTTGTCATTTATTGCTCCTATCGCCGGGGGTTTTAACAACGATACAAGCAAGTCTCCTGGGAGTGGAAATGGCTTTCTGGAAGATGTTGATTCAGATGGTGATACTCCAATGCAAGAACCATCTGGAAGTACATCAGAACAGAAGGGTCACTCAACTGTGGATAGGTTGTCCTCTGTTATAAGTCTTATTAGAGAACTTGTAAGAGATGATACTAACCTGATATTTCACTTTCTCGTGATCTTTTTAAATGTGTTGTACTCTTCTTTTTTGCTTCAAATTCTAATGTGCTCTTACTGCTTCTAGTGCCTGGAGGATCAGCATGTAGTATTTCGAGATCAAGTCCGGAATCCTGGCTCGGCAACCAATGAAGAATACCATTTTCAGGTTACTTAACTTCTATAATATCTTCTCTAAATTCTACAAGGATAGCTGTGGGCCTTCTGGCTTGTAGTGCAATATGCCAGAGTGTCGCAGTTCTGACCTGTGTGGCTGTGCCTACTATCTGGCTTTGGCTATTCACTGGTGGGGTACCAGTACAACTGTACTGGTAAAATGATTTGTTGGTTTTGCTAAAGGGTTGCTTTTTTTAATTTATTTGAAGAACCAGCTGGTTACCACCTGACTGCGACGTCTTCAAAGTTTTCATATTTTAACCCTTACTTTAAGATTTAACTTCCAGTGAGTTTTTAATAAACCGAAGGAAATGAGGCCGTCACTAATCAGCAATTTAGTATCTAACCATGACTGCACCTTGTGTGAGCTTGTTAATGCAATTAATATCGTAATTTTTGTTAATCTGTTGAAGGTTGAACTAGCAGGACAGATTCTTGGGAATGGCATTGGTGTGAACAAAGATTTTGCAAAGCTTCAGGTACTATATTTCCTCCTGTTCTGCTGTTTTGTTTTGTGGCTTTTATGTTTTGGTGCCCTTGTGATGTTAAATCAGTTTTCTATCAAGCAATGCACTGATTGGATGCAATAATGTGACATCTGCAGGATTTTAAAGATTTGCATTGTATACATATATTTGCTGGCATTGTGTTATTTGGGGGGAAACTATATGTTGGAGTTAGTTAAAGTATACAATGCAAATCTTTAAGATCCTGCACAGTTACTGGGAATTTGAGAGATGCCTCCTTCGAGGCCACTGCCTCATACCTCAACGGTGTGTCATGACATGCTCAAACAGCATGTGTTTATATAAACCATGTTCTCTAACAAGATTAAGCCTCGGTTGTTTTGGGTGCTAAGCGGCATCTGTGTGCGGGCTCCTGATAAGTACTCCCTCAGTTCCAAATTAATTGACGCAGATTCGTTGAACCTAGACAGATTTTAGGCAACATTTTGCCTAAATCTGCGTCACTTAATTTGGAACGGAGGGAGTATTGAGGAGTAGAAGCACCCCTCAAGCTGGGGGCAACATTAAAGACACCATCTTTAATAATCTCAAGTAATAGTGGCTTGAACATCAGACGTAAGGGCATCTCCATCCATTACATATCAACCATTTCTTTGGGCATGTCACATCAGCTCTTCAATGATGTGTAGGAGAGATAAGGTAGCTGTTTTTAATCAAGAAATGGCCTTGTTGCTAATACATAGGAGCTAGATACAATGTTTTTGTTGGAGGCTATAGCCCTTCTTACAAGGGGGCCCATGATGAAACTATTGGTGAATTTGGAGCACTTCAGAAATGAGGGGAACAAACTACCTATTGGAGATCATGGTAACCTGTGGTTGTGCTCTGAGCAGAAGAAATGAAAATGACATCCTGTCTTGCCAGATCAGCATGGATGTAGGCATATGATGTAATCAGTCAGCAAGCGTCCTATAATTACTCATCACGACAGATATTCAAGGCATGCTCTCAGCACGTCTGTGCAAGCTATACAGTTCTTGAAAGCTTTAGTGCTTTGTAGTTGCCAAGAACCTCCTTAAGGCATTCTGTCTGGAGGGATCCACATTTACAGTGTACTTTGTTGCTACTGAAATTACCAGTTAACAGACTGTGTTCTAAAAATATCCCAGCTCACAATTTTAAATCGCCCACTAGTATGTTCAAATGATGGCTTGTAATTCATCTCTTGTGCAATAGACAGCCTTTTCAACTTCTATATACTAGTTTCAGCTCGATTAAACTAATTGGACATTATGTTGTTTCAGGCTGCAGAAGAGGCGCTGAGGTTCTTGAAAACAACTACTGACCCACAGATCAAGAAGCATTTGAGACCAGTAAGGTAATTTTTGTGGAATTTATTGGGCATCTCCTTTCAGTCTGTAGTATCTCTTCCCAAGAAGTTCCGGAGTTGTAGACAGTTTGACGGGCAGAACCATTTTCATTTCTAAGAGAGCAATTGTTAGTTGAAAGCAGCAGAGCCATTTCTCATTTCTAAGAGAGCAATTGTTAGTCGAAGACAGCATCATCTTACAAATTTTACTTTTTGTGCAGCTGCAACAGTTGATCTCCTCACCCACCCAACCCCCATCCCACCAAGCAAATGAAACGAGTTGGAAGAAAGTTGGAATGTGAAACCAGCTTCCCATTTAACTGTTCCATGTACAAAATGGTTGCACGACTGATTTACCGGAAGCACCTCTCTGTGAGTATGGTTGCGACCTCAACCAGGATGTGTATCCACTGATAGTACTTGTAGAGCGGGACATGATGCTTTTTGGAGATGCTACATTATAGAGCGGGAAATGATGCTTTGTGGATTCTTTTGACTACCTTCCTTAGAGAATCTTCTCGTAGACTATTTGCCTCCGCAGAACTACAGATGTCAGGACACTTTGAGTGGTTGGCTGTAAACAGGTAGGAATGTAGAGTTAGCCATGGGTATTATTACTGGTTTCCCTGACAGATGCAGTTACTTGTAAATTGTTTAGGAGCATTAAAATTGCAATGTTAGTGCAGATGTTTTCAAGTTTATGTGTTTAGGAGCATTAAAATGGTGATAATATTTTGTATAATTTAGAGTATTACTCCCTCTGTCCTGAAAAGGATGTTGGAAATTTATCTAAATTTGAATGAATCGATATACTTCCTCTATCCTAAAATAAGTGACTTGGGTTTATCTAGATTCACATGTATCTACACGTGTTTTAAGTCTAAATACATATGAATCTAGACAAACTCAAGTCACTTGTTGGACGGAAGGGGTACTAAATAGTGTCTAGATGATAAATTCGTGACATCCTTTTTTAGGAAGGAGGGAGTACCTGTTTTGCAAATCGTAGATGCAGTTCTACGTAAAAACTGTTTTGTCAAAAGTGCCAGGTGGTAATTGCATTTGGTATTTCGTGGGCTTTGTTCATCCGGTGGTTCCTGAGCGCCCACACGAACCAAACTTTGTGCATACTGCAGTTATTCCTGCTCCCCAAACTCGATTCTTCTACACACCGAGAACCACAAGAGAAGGAACATACTCGGCCGAAAGATAATCTCAAAAACATTTGCGGCACGCTACACTAGTACGCGAGCGAGGCTCTCTTCCCCCCGTGACCCTTCCTTGAGAGTCAACCGTCTCCCTTCCCCGCTGCCCCCTCTCCTCCCTCTTCTCCGGTGGCTACGGTGACCGGCGTCGAGATGGAGCAGGTGGTTGGTATCTTCTGTTTATAGTAGTTGTAGATCTTTCTCTTTGGAGTTGTGCCTTAGTGCCGTTTGAGGGTAGGTTGGAGATCTCCGGCGGCCAGATCTTCCACGTCCTGTGCGCCGTCCGCCTCGCTGCGCCCCACCGGTGACAGGTGGTGGTGTGGGCGGAGTGGAATCGCACCTGCATCCCTTTGAATAAGGATCGCCTGCGGTGCTTCAAGCTGGTCTTTCTAGACCGAGATCTGCTTGATGCTGCTCCTCTTCTCTTCATAGCAGAGCTCTCGTGGAGAGAGCCGTTTGCAGCCTGTTGGAAGACCGCAGCTCGCCGTCTTAATAAGGTCCTGGGCTCCCTCTGCTGTTTCTTCTCCTGGCCTCCTCTTCCAACTTGTGGCAGCAGCTTGGAGGCGGATAGTGGCCAACGGTATTCAGGTCAGTGGTGGGCTGCTCTCTGTGCCGGGAAGGTGAGCACTCGATCTGCTCGTCTCTTTCCTCTCTTCAACCACCATGGGGGTGGGCAGGGCGAGAGTACGAGTTGCTTCTGGCGTGAACCTTTCCGGTGGGGATATGCTGCAACCTTCTGGAGCTCATCAGTAGAGGACATTTGCCGGCGACTGCCCCGCCTCTACTTCTTATGGCCGAACGGCGGCCCTCCTCGGCCACGTTTTGGTGGCCTTTCAACCTCCATCTGGGAGGCCTTCTCTCTCTGGCGGAAGGATCTTCGGTGGCGGCGCATCAAGCGGTTCGTCCCTGATGGCGGCGTCACTGCTTCTGCCGGCGAGCCTGTTCCGGTGCTGCGGTGGAGAAGACCCCTAGGGATTGGATTGCTTTTCATCTTTTCTTGTTGGGGTCTTTTGTGTAAAAGCGGAGGTTCTGGTTGTAATTTTCTTTCAAATTTGGATCTCCTTGTAATCTGTAAACCCACCGAAAATTAATTGCAGCTCTGGGTCTTTCGTGACCCTTCCCCTTGCTTCAAAAAAAAAATCTCAAGTTCTCAACTGCATTAGTTTTTCTTTTCCAAAAATGAAAGTATACTGCAGCGAACAAAACATGATGAAAGGCCTTGATTTACTCTTCAGTCTCACTTGTACTATGTGCATGGCTACTCGTGGAATTGTGATCACTGTTTACGATTCCTTCAAAACAAGTAAATAAGAAATAGAAACTGATGATAACTAATTCATAACTTGTGCGCTATTAACAGCTTTTCTGGTGGGGGGTATAGCTGCAACCTGCAATTGCAGAAATGGTTTTTTCTGTTGCAACTTGGGCAAATCTCTACCGTACTCATGATGGATGCTTGCTTCATGTTTTTGTTGTGCCAATCTTGAGACCGAGGCTCCGAAGCAACCGCTGCAGGGCTTTCCTGAGCCAAACCATGTCATTTTCGAACATAGTGGCTGGCCTATTCTCCACTCGCGCACCTTCCTCGTACAGGGTATCGTCACCATTTCGTCCAGCATAGTCAGCAGCAGGATACGGTACACTTTGTGCTGCGATGTTTGCTCTTCTGCGAAGCACTTCTGGAACCTTCTGATCTTTCTCCAGGGTAAACTGTACCAGAAAACCGTAGACGGCTGTATGGTTAACACTAGCATGTACCAAGAGTTGATTGTTCAAGATCTACTCTCCGTTCCACAATATAAGAGCTTGTTAAAAAGTCTTATATTGTGGAACGGAGGGAGTACTTGCAGCTGCAAGGTTGCAGCTAGATGTAACAGTTGTAGTATGAGAGTTGGAGAATTACCTGCGACCAGTTGGCGGCGTTTGCCCCCATCTTTTCCCTCAGCGGAGAAGAGCCGCCATCAGTACCTGCTACATCCATCAGGCCCTTGTGGGTCTGTTGATGATTCTCATCGATTTGGTTATCGTCTGCCAGCATTGAGCCATCGCATGATCCTGCAAAGTGGACGACATCTTCCACTCCGATTGACGGATATACCACTTCCGACACTTCCTGGCACTTGGCGTCATCCCAGTCTTCGTAGACGACCAACGTGTTGGAGGTCTCGTTTACCTGCAGAGTTCTGTTGTGGCCGTGCTGCCAACTGACCTTCCCCGAGGGATCTTGCAGCAAGAACTTGAACTCGACCGACTTGTTCGCTGGCAGATCCTGGCCGGACCAGTCACCAGATACGGTGAGATCAGTCATACACGATGAGATGATCAGTAGGGTCGAACACCGAAGAATGTCCGTAGAGCTTACCATCTTCGCCGTCCAAACGTGGTGTTCCGACCACTCCAGAGCGGTCGCCTTGGTCGGATCCCAGAGGCCGAGCGCCAGGTCATCGCCGACGACGAGGAACCGCTGGCCGAACGCGCACTGCTTCTGCAGCACGAACTTGACCTGCACCGTCTTCACAGGATCTGGCGAGGACAGATTCGCAGAAGAACGGGTTTCTTGGTCGTTAAAAACCACACCAGAGCATAGTAAACGACAATGCCTTACTGTACGCACGAGTGGAAGTGGAGCTCACCGTGAGGGGGCGGCAGGACCAGGATCGCCGTAGAAGCGACGTAGTACTCATCGACCTGCGCGATCTGCACCAATTCGACAGGTTTCGAGACTGAGAACTGAAGGGTTTGATGGAGCTGACGCAACTGACAGGGAGCAGAGTCAGCGAGGCACGGCAGACACCGGAGTTTCCGAGCTGGAGGAGAGCAGCAAATTACCTCCTGCGCGAGCGCGACCGCCACGGCGTTGCGCGAGGGCGCGGAGGGGGCTTCCCCGAGCGACGCTACGACGAGAAACCTCCGTCGAGCGGGGCCTACGCCGTGGTGGCGCCGCGCCGTGTGGCCGGGAAGCGGCCGCGCGAGCACCCCGCCTCCTCGGCAGGCCACGGCGGCGGACTCCATCGCGCCGCCCGCGTGTACCCAGGAGCGGAAAGGCCTAGAAGCCGGCGGGTCGGCAGCTGCACGATGCGCAGGTGGTGCTCCGCGGCCGTGTTCGCTTTGCTTCTGGGACGGGCAGTTTGGGCACGGGGAGCACGGGATCGCGCGCGCGGGTGTGTGGCCGTGGTGGCTGCTGCTGAGTAAGCAGTTAGCCCGCGGGGCCCGCCTGGCCTGGTCTCGCGTCGCGTCTGGATCCCCGCGCGCCGAGAAAAACGGTTCGTTCCTCTCTCCCCGGTCAGCTAGCCCCGCCGCTTTTTACGTGGCAATCGGCCTCTTTGCCCTGAAAGATCAAGTGGCCTTCATTTCCAAAAAGAAAAAAGTCCTTCTTTTTTTAATTAAAAAGGATCTCTCTCTTGGCCCCATTTTATTGATGAAACCACAGAGTTTCAACAGTAACAACGTACACCATATCTAAACACAGATAAGAGACGAAAAAATAACTAGATCACCAGCCAAACGACAGGGTCTAAACTAACAAAAGTTTGGAGTTTCGACCTCAAGATAGGAGAGCAGCATACAGATCTCTCGGGATAGCTAAAAGGCTAAAGGAGGGAGGGAGGATGGAAGCAGCAACTAGTACACCACATGGATGGAATCCTCCTCCTCTAGGTGTGCCTTCAGGTACTCCAGCGATGTTCGTCCCAACCCCTCCTCGTAGCTCGAGGTAACTATGGTCTTCCAAGTAGAAATCCACTCGAAGCCACTGCATTTCAGCTTGTTGGTAGCACCAGATGATTTTTCCAGCTTGCTCATCATCATGTCCATGAACCGAGAGATCTTCCCCCCTCCAGCTCTTTGAAGAGAACTTCCTAGTTTCTTAAATACAGAAGATCGGACGCCACACCTGCTTCATGTTTATCCAAGAAACGCTCCAAAATACAACAATAGAACCTACATTAAAATGTAAATGATTCTTGTTGGCCAGCCACTTCGAAGCAATGGATTCAAAATTACCAATTAAAATGCCAAAAATCTAAAAGACATCATCCCACAATAGCCTCGAGACTGCGCATTCAAAGAAAATATGGCTGATAGATTATTTCCCTTGTAGAGAGTACATTCCTTAGGTTTAGGGATCCCTGGACTTTCAGATTGTCTCTACTCATGATTTTGTTTTGGAAAAAAAGCCACAGGAAAACTTAAACTCTAGGTTTTTTTAGGTTCCACACAACACGATAAATAAATCTATGTGGCGCCTCTAAAGTTAACTAAAGAGTACATATAACTGGAAGAGTAAAAACCTTTTGATTCATATTTTCAGACGAGTTGATCATCACTACTAGTATAAACTATAAACTGAGCTATCCCCTAAATCTCTTACCACTAAATCATCATTTGTTTAGTGAAGGTTCTCCTAAAATCACATTTAAGTTATAAACCATCACATAACTCAGTTATAGTTTTAGTTTGTTGATTAGAAACTATATAGACTTCCCAAAATTGGGTGGCCCAAGGAGAGTTGTCAAGCCAGATGTGCTCCCAAAACTTGATAAGTTCACCATTCCCTACATGCCAGTTATAACCTACATCAACTGCCCTAGATGCCCACATGACACCCTTCCAAACGGTAGAGGGATGAATATCATGACAACGCAAGATATTAGGATTTTTAGTATTATACCTAGCATCAATAATTTTCCTCCAGAGAGCTCCTTCCCTCTGAATATACCTTTTTATCCAAGATCCAATCATGCATAAATTTAAATCCTAGAGGTTTGGAATATCCATGCCTCCATATTATTTCTTCATGCAGACAGAATGCCAGTTAGCTAGGTGGAGTTTATGATTACCTTCTTCATCATTTTAGAACAAATAGCCAAATGGGAATCTAAGAGTTTTATGGCCCATTTTGGAAATTTAAAGAAATAAGAAGATATATTGGAATGCTTGAAAGGCAAGCCTGAATCAAGACTTTTTAAGCTGCATAGGAAAGCATCCCCCTCCAACCAGTGATTATGCACAAAAGGATGTAATTCCTCTCTTCTAAGCTTATCAAAATGCAGAGGGATTCCTATATATTTGATAGGGAAACTCTGCACCACACACTAGAAAATATCTATAAAGGTTTGAACCTCAACTCCTTCCATATTAATAGGAATGAGTTCGTACTTATGGTAGTTAATCTTCATCCCTGAAATTTGTCCAAACAGGTGAGAATCCACTTAAGGTTAACAACTATTCTCTCATCATTTTCTAAAAAGATAATGGTTTCATCTACATATTAAAGACACACAACACCACCATGAATAAAGTTTGGGCAAAGCCTTATGATTACACCACAAGTAGTGCCTTTGATTAACATTATAGAGAAGACATCAATCATGATGTTAAAAAGGAGGGGATCAATGGGATCATCATGGCTAAGACTTTTCTAGTGAGGAAGAAGTCACTCTTAGTATCATTAACCTTAACCCCAAAGGATCCATCATGGGAGATCTGTTTAATTAATCTAATAAAGGTAGGGGAAAAACCTCTAAGATCAAGCACCTCAAAAAGAAAATCTAAATTAACTCTATCATAAACTTTTTGATAATTTGTTTTAAGCACTAGTACCTTATTTTAACTTTTGTGTACTTCATGGATAATATCATGAGTTGTAACCACACTTTCAAGAATAAACCTACCTTTAATGAAGTCAGATTGATTGTAGGAGATCAACTACCAATAATGAGAGCAGGTATATTAGTAAAAACTTTAGTGAAAATTCTAAAAGAACAGTTAAGAAGAATTATAGGTCTAAACTTCTTCATTGTTCTGGCATCGTTCTCATTAGGAATCAGAGTAATCATAGCAAAATTGAGTCTAAAGTTGTCTAATTCATTTTTTGCCCAAGCATTGAACATGGCAAAAAGATCAAACATAATGCAATCCCAAATTTGGTTAAAAAGAAGGATAGGCCATCTGGACCAATATCACCTTCTGCATAAGAACTAAACACTATTATCTTAATTTCCTCCTCAGCAAAGTCAACCCCTAAACCCTGATTTTCAGCATCACTTACTTTCTCCTTTCGAGAGAAGAAATTGCGATTCAGCTGGATGTTAGGTCTAGATTCCAAAACAAAAAGATCTTTGTAATAATCAGTTGCTACCTTAAGCATATCCTTATCTCGGTAACTGGGCCATCAGGTCCATCCAACACATTAATGAGTTTTCCCTCTGATACATTGCAAATGTATCTATAATTTTTGATGTTCCATGCTTGGTTTTATCCACTTTCTTGTGTTTTGTCCACACTTTGGAGTACTTTTCATATGATTTCTTGGACTAACCTATTAACAAGAGCCACAGTACCAGCTGCCTGTTTTCTGCTGTTTTTGGTTCCAGGAAAGTCAGAAAATGAATATTCTTGGAATTGGACGGGACAAAAGCCAAAGTGCCTATTTTTCCGGAAGTCATGAGATGCCAGAATACGAGACACAGAGGGGCCAGAGGCCGGCCACACCACCTGGCCACGCGACCAGGCTTGGCCCGCGCCAAGGGATGGTGTGGTGGCCCCTGGCACCCCCTCGGCCTCCCCTTCCGCCTATAAGATGCCCTCGGGACGAAAACCATAAGTACCCGATCAAAAATCCACGAAAGAGTATGTAACCACCGTCATCTCCATCCCTAGATCGGGAGGGATCTGAAACTCTTCCCGGCACCCTGCCGGAGAGGGGAATTCACCCTGGAGGCCTTCTTCATCACCATGCAAGCCTCCGGTGTGATGCGTGAGTAGTTCATCCTTGGACTACGGGTCCATGTAGTAGCTAGATGGCTGGTTCTCCTCCTTTGTGCTTTCATGTCTAGATCTTGTGAGCTACGTTCATGATCAAGATCATCTATTTGTAATTCTGCATGTTGTGTTTGCGGGGATCCGATGGATATTGAGATGCTATTTCAGATTGATTATTGATTCTATCATGTCTTTGTTATTTGTGATCTTGCATGCTTTCCGTAAAGGAAATATGCCCTGAGAGACAGTAATAAAGTTGTTATTATATATTCCTTGTATATGATAGATGTTTATTTTGCATGCTATAATTGTATTGATAGGAAACATCAATACATGTGTGTTTAATAAACAAAAAGGGTTCCTAGTTATGCCTATCTTATAGACTAGCTTGTTGATTAACAAGATGATCAAAGTTTCCTGATCATGGACATTGGATGTTGTTAATAACAAGGCCACAGCATTTGTGAAATGATGTGATGAACATTCATCCGAAGTATAGCATTACGATCAAGTCATTATGTTTATATTGCTATAACATCATATAAAGTAGTCTTAGTCCTTAGACCATGAGATCATGTTAATTGCTAACACCGGAAGAGTATCTTGATAACATCAAACGTCACACCGTAACAGGGTGACTATAAAGATGGGTTCGGTACTACGAAGGTGTTATGTTGAGGCTCATGGATCAAGAGTGGAATTTGTCAATCCCGATGACGGATAGATATACTCTGGGCCCTCTCGGTGATATCACATTAAGATAGCTTGCAAGCAAGTGATGTGATCACTAGAATGTTATATCACGGGAACGAGAAAAGAGTGCATGTCGGTAACGAGATCAAACTAGGTATTTGGATACCGATGATCGAATCTCGGACATGTATTATATCATGAGACAAAGGGATTAAATTGCTGACGTTAAAGGTTCTCACGATCACAGAAGTCATCGTTGAATGTGCAGGAGTCAGTATGGATCTCCAGGTCCCGCTTCTGATTATTGATCTGAGAGGAGTCTCAATCATGTCTGCATTATTCGCGAACCGTAGGGTGACACACTTAAGGGTTGCCGGACACCATTTAGGAGCACATATGTTCCAGACAAAAGGTTTGCAAAGCGCAGGAATTGTTTCGATAGAAACCGGAATTGTTTCGGGTGAAATTGCAGAAAGTGGTTCTGCATGTGATATTGAAATGTTGCAAGGGGTTTTATGTGAATGTTTGTTAATTAAAGTAATTAAAAAAATTCTGAATAAAATAAATAAAAGAGTTTTATTAAATGAGAGAGCATTAAATTTGGAGAAATTTAATGCATTTAAAGTGGAGACTTTAAAAGGGAATGTGAAGAGGCATTTTAATGTGGAGGGGTTACCACCACATGAATGGGGGAGGTGAGGGGTCACCCCCCCATGCGCCGGCCATGGAGAGAGGGGGCACCCCCTCCTCCTATAAAAGGCCACCCATTCCCTCCTTCATCCTCACACCTCCTCGTGAAGGATCTCTCTCCCCCTCTAGATATTCCCCCATGGTCTCGGATTAGCGAGATACATGTTCCCGGTGGCCTTGCGTCTGGAAGGAGTTGCTGCTTCCGCTGATTCGCTGGAGCGAGGAGGTGGAGGTTGTCCGGTGGCTTGAACGTGTGTGCGAGGACGGATGCGCTGCTAATTTGCGGCGCTCGGACTTCCACACGATCTTGAGATCGGCAAGCGTACGACTACATAAACCACGAGTTCCTACTCGTTAACAAAACTCGTTGTCTTCGAGGGTAAGTTCTCCATGGATGTATGTCCATCCGTTGCTCTGTATCTAGTATATAGATCTTGGCGTATAGTTCTCATCGTAGGAATTTTTTTGTTTTCTATGCTGCGACCCAACAGTGGTATCAGAGCCTGATCTATGCGTAGGTGCTTTGCACGGATAGTACACATATGTTTATATGTGGGCGATGATGATCATGTTATTGCATCTTCTATGTACTTTGGATATTGGTGGCATAGTGGGATGAAGCGGCCCGGACCAACCTTACATGTCATCGTACATGAGACCGGTTCCACGACTGACATGCAACTTGTTTTGCATAAGTGGCCGGCGGGTGTCTGTCTCTCCTACTATAGTCAATATCTGATTTACAACGAGTTGCTAATAACTTGGTTATCCTCGTTATGGTTCATGTTCGTAGGTAAGAGCGGTTCTATCTCCGAAAGCCCTAAGCCACGTAAAACTTGCAATTGATAAATTAGAGGCGTCTAGTTTAGATCGTTGCTGGGCTCGTGTCTTGATATGGTATTGTTGTAAGTAGATGTATGATAGATACTCTTACAACTCACTTAACGTGTAAGTTCCATAGACCTTGGCCTTACACACAAAGGAATGATAGAGATCATTCCACGATGCAAATGATAGAGATCAAATGCATGGACCATATCACCTCACTTCACACATTAGATGTTAGCATCTTATATTGCTAGTTTGGCGCTTTTGGTAGCATTATAAGATGATCCCTCATTTAGATATCAAGATAAAATGTGTTCTTCCTTAAGTATGCACCGTTTTGTGGATCGTGTTTTGAGGCATCACGTGATGATCGGGTGTTCTCGACTCTACGCTTTCATACAACGGGTGTAAGACAGTTTTACACACGCGAATACTAAGGTTCTTACTTGACGAGCCTAGCATGTACAGACATGGCCTCGGAACACGGACCAAAAGGTTAAGCATGAGTCATATAGTTGATATGATGCCTATATAGATACTCGCCTTTGAAGCTACACCGAATCACGTGATGATCGGACTTGGTGTAGTGGATTTGGTTCATGTCATCACCAAAAGGACACGAGGGATGTCGTTTTTGAGTGGGAGTTCATTAGTAATTTGGATTAGTTGAAGTCAATCTATCATAAACTTAGTCTAAATTATTTTACAAATTCTGTTGTAGATGGCACCACCTGCTTTTAATTTCAATGTGTTCATGGAGAAAGAGAAGCTTGCTGTGAATGGTAGCAACTTCACCAATTGGGCTATGAATTTGAGGATTCTCCTCACTGCTGCACAAAAGCAATATGTGCTAGAGGCGCCGCTAGGCCCCCCACCAGCTCCTGATGCCCCTGACGAGGAAAAGAATGTCTATATAACTCGTCAGGAGGACCACAACTTAGTTCATTGCGGCATACTGTATGGGCTAGAGCCAGAACTTCGAAAACGTTTCGAAAATGGCAATGCTTTTGATACCATGGGAGAATTGAAAATGGTTTTCGATACCCATGCTGCCGTAGAGAGTTATAATGCTTCTGAAAAGTTCTTTAGCTGCATGATGGAAGAGAACAGCTCCGTTAGTGAGCACGTACTCAAAATGTCTGGGTACGCCGATAAGCTTGTGTCCTTGGGAATAACGATTCCCATTGACTTAGGCATACATCGTGTTCTCCAATCTCTGCCACCTAGCTACAAGAGCTTCGTGATGAACTATAATATGCAGGGCATGAAGAAGTCTCTTCTCGAGCTTCTGTCAATGCTTAAGACTGCAGAAGTGGATATTAGGAAAGAACATCAAGTGTTGATGATCAATAAGACCACCGGTTTCAAGAAGGACAAGAAAGGGGGGCAGAAGGGAAAGAAGGGCGACAAATCTGTTGCCGCGCCTGAAAAGAAACCCGAGCTGGCCCTAAGTCTGACACCGAGTGCTACTATTGCAAGGGGACTGGCCATTGGAAGCGCAACTGCCCCAAGTATTTGGCGGACAAGAAGGCCGGCAAGGCAAACAAAGGTATATATGATATACATGTTATTGATGTGTACTTGACTAGTACTCGCAGTAGCACCTGGGTATTTGATACGGGATCGGTTGCTAATATATGTAACTTGGTTCAGGGGCTGCGGAACAAGCGACAACTAGCAAGGGATGAGGTCACGATGCGGGTCGGCAATGGATCAAGAGTTGATGTGATCGCCGTCGAAACGCTGCCTCTCCATATGCCGTCGGGATTAGTTATAAACCTGAATAATTGTTATTTGGTGCCTGCACTGAGCATGAACATTGTATCCGGATCATGTTTGATGCAAAGTGGTTATTCGTTTAAATCTGAAAACAATGGTTGTTCGATTTATATGAATAATATCTTTTATGGTCATGCACTTGTGTTGAATGGTTTATTTCTATTGGATCTCGATAGTAGTATTACGCATATTCATAATGTTGATGCTAAAAGGATTAAACTTGATAATGATATATCTGCATATATGTGGCACTGCCATCTAGGTCATATTGGCGTTAAATGCATGAAGAAACTCCATTCTGATGGACTTTTGGAATCACTTGATTTTGAATCATTTGATACATGTGAGCCATGCCTTATGGGCAAGATGACTAGAACGCCGTTTTCCGGTTCGATGGAACGGGTGACAGATCTATTGGAAATCATACATACTGATGTGTGTGGACCAATGAGTATGTCGGCGCGAGGTGGATATCGTTATTTTGTTACTTTCACGGATGATTTGAGTAGATATGGATATATCTATTTGATGAAACACAAGTCTGAAACTTTTGAAAAGTTCAAAGAATTTCAGAATGAAGTGGAAAATCATCGTAACAGAAAGATCAAATTTCTGCGGTCCGACCGTGGAGGAGAGTATCTTAGTTACGAGTTTAGCACACACATGAAAGATTGTGGAATAGTTTCACAACTCACGCCTGCCAGAACACCACAACGCAATGGTGTGTCAGAACGTCGTAATTGTACTTTATTGGATATGGTTCGATCTATGATGTCTCTGACTGACTTGCCACTATCATTTTGGGGTTATGCACTGGAAACCGCTACATTCACTTTAAATAGGGCACCATCTAAATCCGTTGAAAAGACACCGTATGAATTATGGTTTGGAAACAAACCTAAGGTGTCATTTCTTAAAGTTTGGGGATGTGATGTTTATGTGAAGAAACTTCAACCGGATAAACTCAAACCCAAAGCGGAAAAATGCGTCTTCATAGGATACCCTAAGGAAACAATTGGGTATACCTTCTATCACAGATCCGAGGGCAAGGTCTTTGTTGCCAAGAATGGATCCTTTCTTGAGAAGGAGTTTCTCGCGAAAGGTGTGAGTAGTCGGAAGGTAGAACTCGAAGAGGTTATTGAACCTTCTCTTCATGAAATGGCGAGTAGCGCAGCACCGGAAGTTGTTTCGGAGTTGACTTCACCTAATGAAGAGAGAGCTAATGATATTGATCATGAAACTCCGAAAGAGGACACTAACGAACCTCGCAGGTCAAGCAGGACACGTGCAGCTCCTGAACTGTACGGCAATCCTGTTATGAATTTCATGATTGATGAAATAGATGACCCTACGACGTATGAAGAAGCGATGATGAGCCTTGATTCCAACAAATGGCTAGAAGCCATGAAATCCGAGATGGAATCCATGTACGAAAACCAGGTTTGGACCTTGGTGGACTTACCTCACGATCGAAAGGCCGTTGAGAATAAATGGATTTTAAAAAGAAAAACTGATGCTGATGGTTATGTAACCATCTATAAGGCTCGACTTGTCGCAAAGGGGTTTCGACAAATTCAAGGAGTTGACTACGATGAGACATTCTCTCCTGTAGCGATGCTTAAGTCGGTTAGGATTATGTTAGCAATTGCTGCATATTTCGATAATGAAATATGGCAGATGGATGTCAAAACTGCGTTCCTCAATGGTAATATTGAAGAAGAGTTGTATATGATACAACCAAAGGGTTTTGTCGATCCTAAGGATGCTGATAAGGTGTGCAAACTTCAGCGATCCATCTATGGACTGAAGCAAGCATCCCGGAGTTGGAATCTCCGCTTTGATGAGGTGATCAAAGAGTTTGGATTTGTCCAAACTAATGGAGAGGCTTGTATTTACAAGAAAGTGAGTGGGAGAAATGTGGCATTTCTGATATTATATGTGGATGACATATTATTGATTGGAAATGATATAGATCTTTTAAACTGTGTTAAAAGTTATCTAAACAGCAAATTTTCGATGAAAGACCTTGGTGAAGCTTCATATATATTAGGCATTAAAATCTATAGAGATAGATCAAGACGCCTAATTGGGCTATTGCAGAGACATACCTTGATAAGATATTAAAGAAGTTTAATATGGAGGAAAGTAAGAAGGGGTTCTTACCTATGTTGCAAGGCAAGACATTGAGTAAGACTCAAATTCCGTCTATGGCGGAAGAAAGAGAGATGATGGATAAGATCCCCTATGCCTCGGCCATAGGCTCTATAATGTATGCCATGCTATGTACAAGACCGGATGTGGCACATGCTATTAGTTTGACTAGTGGTACCAATCTGATCTAGGTTCGGAACACTGGATAGCGGTAAAGAACATCCTCAAGTACTTGAGAAGAACTAAGGATATGCTTCTTATATACGGAGGTGAAGAAGAGCTAGTCGCTAAGTGTTATGTCGATGCTAGCTTTGACACCGGTCCGGATGACTCTAAGTCTCAATCCGGATACGTATTTCTCTTGAACGGAGCAGCAGTTAGTTGGAGGAGTTCCAAACAACCTGTGGTGGCTGGATCAACAACGGAGGCGGAATATGTTGCTGCTTCAGAAGTGGCGCAGGAAGCAGTTTGGATGAAAGAGTTCATTACAGAACTGGGTGTGGTTCCCAGTGCGTTGGACCCAATGGTGATCTATTGTGACAACAATGGAGCCATAGCCAACGCCAAGGAACCAAGGTCTCACAAGAATTCCAAGCATATTAAGCGCCGGTTTCACTCCATCCGCGAGCATGTCAAGGATGGAGATATAAAGATTTGTAAAGTGCACACAGACCTAAATGTAGCAGATCCGTTGACTAAAGTACTCCCTAGGGCAAAACATGATCAACACCAGAACTCCATGGGTGTTAGATTTATCACTATGTGAACTAGATTATTGTCTCTAGTGCAAGTGGGAGACTGAAGGAAATATTCCCTGAGAGGCAATAATAAAGTTGTTATTATATATTCCTTGTATATGATAGATGTTTATTTTGCATGCTATAATTGTATTGATAGGAAACATCAATACATGTGTGTTTAATAAACAAAAAGGGTTCCTAGTTATGCCTCTCTTATAGACTAGCTTGTTGATTAACAAGATGATCAAAGTTTCCTGATCATGGACATTGGATGTTGTTAATAACAAGGCCACAGCATTTGTGAAATGATGTGATGAACATTCATCCGAAGTATAGCATTACGATCAAGTCATTATGTTTATATTGCTATAACATCATACAAAGTAGTCTTAGTCCTTAGACCATGAGATCATGTTAATTGCTAACACCGGAAGAGTATCTTGATAACATCAAACGTCACACCGTAACAGGGTGACTATAAAGATGGGTTCAGTACTACGAAGGTGTTATGTTGAGGCTCATGGATCAAGAGTGGAATTTGTCAATCCCGATGACGGATAGATATACTCTGGGCCCTCTCGGTGATATCACATTAAGATAGCTTGCAAGCAAGTGATGTGATCACTAGAATGTTATATCACGGGAACGAGAAAAGAGTGCATGTCGGTAACGAGATCAAACTAGGTATTTGGATACCGATGATCGAATCTCGGACATGTATTATATCATGAGACAAAGGGATTAAATTGCTGACGTTAAAGGTTCTCACGATCACAGAAGTCATCATTGAATGTGCAGGAGTCAGTATGGATCTCCAGGTCCCGCTTCTGATTATTGATCTGAGAGGAGTCTCAATCATGTCTGCATTATTCGCGAACCGTAGGGTGACACACTTAAGGGTTGCCGGACACCATTTAGGAGCACATATGTTCCAGACAAAAGGTTTGCAAAGCGCATGAATTGTTTCGATAGAAACCGGAATTGTTTCGGGTGAAATTGCAGAAAGTGGTTATGCATGTGATATTGAAATGTTGCAAGGGGTTTTATGTGAATGTTTGTTAATTAAATTAATTAACAAAATTCTGAATAAAATAAATAAAAGAGTTTTATTAAATGGGAGAGCATTAAATTTGGAGAAATTTAATGCATTTGAAGTGGAGACTTTAAAAGAGAATGTGAAGAGGCATTTTAATGTGGAGGGGTTACCACCACATGAATGGGGGAGGTGAGGGGTCACCCCCCCATGCGCCGGCCATGGAGAGAGGGGGCACCCCCCTCCTCCTAGCAAAGGCCACCCATTCCCTCCTTCATCCTCACACCTCCTCGTGAAGGATCTCTCTCCCCCTCTAGATATTCCCCCACGGTCTCGGATTAGCGAGATACATGTTCCCGGTGGCCTTGCGTCTGGAAGGAGTTGCTGCTTCCGCTGATTCGCTAGAGCGAGGAGGTGGAGGTTGTCCGGTGGCTTGAACGTGTGTGCGATGACGGATGCGCTGCTAATTTGTGGCGCTCGGACTTCCACACGATCTTGAGATCGGCAAGCGTATGACTACATCAACCACGAGTTCCTACTCGTTAACAAAACTCGTTGTCTTTGAGGGTAAGTTCTCCATGGATGTATGTCCACCCGTTGCTCTGTATCTAGTAGATAGATCTTGGCGTATAGTTCTCATCATAGGAAATTTTTTGTTTTCTATGCTGAGGACCCAACATTCCGCTGTTAGTAGCTATCTTGGCCAAGTAGATGCTAGCAACTCCAAGAGTTAGTATTTATGCTCGATAGTGGGTTCATGCCTCTGGTAATCTGGGGAAGTGACAGAAATCTCTAAGGTACTAGATGTGTTGTTGCTACTAGGGAGAAAACAACAATCCTGTGTTCATAGAACAATCGTATTGTTTACTTTACACGCAGTTCATAAAGCAATAATCTGTTGCTTGTAACTTAATACTGGAGGGGGTTCAGATGATAACCTGAAGGTGGATTATTAGTCATAGATGCAGTTGGATGGCGGTCTATGTATAATGTTGTAATGCCCAATCAAGTCTCAAAGGAGTCAAGATGATTAGTATATGCATGTATTGCTTTCTCGATGTTTATCAATTGCCCCGCTGTAATTTGTTCACCCAACATGTTATCTATCTAAGGAGAGCCACCTCTAGTGAACTATGGATCCCGGTCCTTGTCTTTTACATACAATCTACAAACTGTTTACTGCTTCATGTTTACTTTCTGCAAACTATTACTTCTTTCCATTCGATACGTTTAATCCTTTGTTTTCAGCAAAACACGGTGAGATTGACAACCTCATCGCAAGTTGGGGACAAAGTTCTGTGGTTGTGTTGTGCAGGTCTCCACATTGCTACTAGCACCGATAGTGCGCCCTGCCAAGGCTCAGCTAGTAACACCTTTGGGGTGTTTTCTTGCTCCTACTGGTTCGATTAAACCTTGGTTTCATAACTGAGGGAAACTTGCTGCTGTGCTCATCATACCTTCCTCTTGGGGTTGCCAACGAGCTCTACATCTACATCACACCAGCATTTTCCTGGCGCCGACACTGAGCCATCACCCTCCTTCTCTAATTAGCTACTGCATGGAAGTAGGCACTATTTCTATCACCCTCTATGGTGTTTCTACCTCTAGATCTTTGTTTAGCTTTAGTTTCTTGTATGATCCAGTAGGAATTTAACTCTTTAAAGATAAAGGTCTAATATATTTCTTTCATCAATAGAGAGAGGTTGAGTTTCTGATTTGATGTTAAGGACATCATACTCCTCCATCAACTCTCTCTTGTTTTCCTAATAGCACCTTCTATGTTATATTCCAACCTTTGGCTAGTTTCCTAAAATGTCCAACTTTACCTTGCCAGATATCCAAGATATTTGAGCTATCCACTTTCAAAGACCAAGATTTCACTACAATATGTTTGAAATCAGGCCTACCAATCCACTCAAATCTAAATTTGGAAGTTTTCAAGATTTGCCCTTCACCTGAATCCCACACAATGGGTGTATGATAATTCTAGATAAATCGCTAGCACTAGCTAGGGAAGATTTAGCATCAAGACAAGTGGTACAAAAAACTCTATCTAGTTTACACATAATGAGGTCTTCTTGGTTATTCCCCTATGTCTAGGATTTGCCTACAAAGCCAATAAATATCCTTCTTTTCTTTTCTATATGGAAAACATAACATTCTACCTTTAAATGGTGTTTTAAGTTACATTTTAAATCATTGGCAATTGCACATGAGTACCATGCTCTCATTCTTTAAAGAAAAATGGAAAACGTTATTTATGGTATCAATAAATACCCAAAAAATACAACTGCATATACATATAGATACCTTACGTCAGAAGTTTTATTAAAAAATACGCTATATTTTACGCTACACAAAAAGAATCGATTTTAGGATAAAATAAAAGCCTTTATTACTTTGTACCACCACAAAATTTGTGTTTTTCTACAGCCCTAAATTGAACACTTTTTAATAAAACTTTGCACAAATATAAAGGACATGTTTACGTATTCATAGCCCAGGTGTTATTTATCTTTAAAAAAAATAAAAACCAGGCTCACCGGAGCCCAGGAGCAACAAATCCTCTCTTGGCAGAATTATGGTCTAGTGCCTCATAGATTTTTTTGGAAGTCAAAAATCCCTTTGAGAGTTAAAAAAATTATTCGCTTAGTACGAAAGAAGTGTCTTAACTACCGGTAGATGTTTTACTCAAAGGGGGGCCGGTTGCGTGACGCAAGGGGGACTCAGCCATGTCTCGATGGCCTCGTGCGGGACGGAGGCGCTTTCTGGTGACATGGTGACATCAATGGCAGGTCAGGCAAGGTTTTCTCCTAGATCGTGGTCTCGAAGATTGGTTGGCGGAAAATGGTGGCTGTGACTTCTGGTGCGTGTACGCTGGTGCACACTAAGGATCTACCAGACTGGTTGTGCCCCCGGCTAGCTGTTGGGCAATTAGGTGAGGCCATAGGTGTGAGGTCAGAGTGCTGGATCTAACATGGCCACCCATTTATCAAGGTTGTAGGTGTTGCGACTGTTGTTGTTAGTGAGGTGGCTTTGGGTTGATCTATATATTACCTTTGTAATGTTTTGTTGAATAATAGGATATCTATATCATTTTGAATCTATGTTATTCTTCAATTCTATACTTGATTGAGTGCTGATCCAATTAACAGGTTAAGGAGAATGGAGAAATGGAGCTTCAATTTTGAGAAAATTACAAAACAACCATCACAATCGTGGCTCCATTTTCAAACAGTTACCACAATTTAGGTTCATGACAAAAAACACATGCATTTCGTAACACTATTTTGGAAAACACTGACCATCCACTTCACGCGCTAACGGCTATTATAACACGCGGGGCCTATTGTTAGAAAAACGTGGAAAGCAGGAATGGTTCCGACCAGCTGGTTATTCACGACGCGTGCATTGACCTATGGAGGCGCGTTCAGATAATCTCGTACCTCCAGACAACTCACTCTCACTCCTGTCTTTTCTCTCATCCGAAGAAATGTTGGCGGCAAACCCCCTAGCACCTCATGGGTAGTAGTGGCTCAACCGGAGGAGTTGACAGTAGCAAGGGTAGAGCACGCAGATGCGACGGTGTCTCGGCTTCCTTGCAGGCAAGAGTGATTATTGTGGGAGCTCGATCCCGACTATTGAGATATGTTTGCCATTGAAGGCAGTCGTGGCCAATGCTTGGAAGGATTCCCCGGTGTCGAGCCGTCACTTTACAACCTGTTTGGACAGGGCTGTAGAGTAAGTACCCTTATGTAAATCAATGTAGCTTATCTTAAGGATTTGGGGGCTAGGTTTGCAAATTTAATTTGTTTATCATAAGTTCTATAACTTAGATAATGATATATGGGATGAATATGTTAGCTCGATTGATACAGAGGGCTATGCGATGATAGATAACATGTACCGTATCACAGAAAAGGTATGGGGTTAGCTGGTTGGAGATTATTGATGGAATGTCCAATGTGCAAAAGATGCTACAGTAGTATGCGAGGGAAAGATAAGCTATTTCCAGTCATTAAGATAGAAGCAGTGAAAGGGCATGTATGCCCCCATGTGTGGTTTGGTAATTAATGACAATCCCTATGGACTAATGTGAAAATTGAGTTTCACTTGTAGGTTTGTCCATTGGAATCGCTTGGACCATGTGTTGGTTTCAAGGATGAAAAAGAAGAAGCAATGTCCAAGGGCTTTGTACCTATTGGAATCAAGTAGAAGAAGAAGATCAAGTATGTCTTGAAGAAGAAGAAGATGGAGTTCCTCATGGAAATCTTCAAGACATCATCAAGAATTGAAGTGCAAGCTCAAGATGCGTCATCTCTATAAGATATCATTCTTGAAGCTTGCCATCCTCGGCAATCATGGAATGATGAAGACAAGTTCTAAGAAGAGGCTTCCCTATGGATTATGGGGGAGCATTTCTCAAGACTTCATCAAGCAAGTGCAATCAAGAAAGGTGTTCCATCTTGAAGGTGACAAGATCGTCTACATCAATTTCAAGTGGGATGCTCAAGGCAAAGGTATGATCGTGATAGGGTTTCTATTTTACTGGTCTCTTGTAGTGTTCTTGTAGTGTTGGGAGATCGGGTTTAGGATAGATAGCCGTACTATCAAGAGAGGCTCTCGAGTGGGTGACTCATTCGTATCTTTCGAAGAGAGCTCAAACCTTTGCATACATAGCACCATTCTTGGTTGTTGTTTGGTTCTTGTCCATGTGAGGATCTAGAGCTTGTGGTTATCTTCAGAACAAGCTCTAGTTCGTCAAAAACGAATTTTCCTTGCATATCTTATTGCGTTTTTGATCTTGCGGGTTTTTCCGGCTCCACACCTTGGGAGGTATCTCACATATATATTCATGGTATTTTCTTCCTTGGTGATACCTAACATTTCACCTTTTGTTGGATTCTACTCTTCATTATCTTTCCAACCAAATTGGTTTCATCCCAATTAGAGTTTCCAAGCTCAACTTCTTGCGTTTTGGGTTCTGGAGGTTTTACCGGTTCGTCGCTTCTGAGAGGTCATACCTTTCAACATTTTAATTTATCCTCTCTTGTTGGACTATGATGTTTCTTTACATAATATTATAGAGATTTTTGTTCTCTTCAAAACGAGCCCAAGATCATCGAAATCGGAGTCCGGAGTCAAAAGTTATTGAAGTTTTCGTGCAATGCTGTCCAACGTTTTTGCTTGAGCGGTAGTACCGGCCCAAGTTCCGGCCAAAGTTCTGGTAAATCTCGTTTTTCTTCTGTATCTTGTGTTTCTATTTAGAGGTAGTACTGGTGGGGCACCGGTAGTTCCGGTGGGCCGCGAATCTGGCCCAAACGGGCAGATTTCTCTTGCCCTATTTAAGGACCCCCTCTTCCCAAAAGTTTCCCCAACTTTGGAGGTCATTTTTGCTAGCTCTTCCACTCTCTCTCCTCCATTGTTGACCTTCAAAAGCTTGCCCTCTTCCCTTCTCCCTCCCATGATTCTTGCATCTCTTTGAGGGATTTGAGAGAGGAGATCCAGATCTACAATCCCCACCAAACCAAATCCCTTAATTGTGAAGGAATCCTTGGGATCTAGATCTTGGAGAGTTTTGTTCTCCTCTTGTGTTGTTCCTCCCTTATTCCCCCAATAGCTTTTGTAGCTTTGGTGGAATTTGAGAGTGAAGGACTTGCCTCTTGCATTTGGTGCATAGGTTTGAGTTCTCCTCGGAGATTCAGCGAGTTCAAGCCCTTGGGCTTGTTTCTCTTGGGTTCTTAGAACCCTAGACGGTTGTGTGGAGTTGTGGTGTGTTCTTGGGGCTCCAATTGAGTTGTGGAGGTTCCCCAAGCTTGTTGGCCTTTTGTGGCATTGTGGAGCCTTTGTGGCGTTTCTTGGGAGCCCTCCAATTGAGTTGTGGAGATTGCCCCAAGCCTTGTACGGGTTCGGTGACCGCCCTCAAGTGTCCCATAATGGAACGTGAGTAGGCCTTTGTGGCGAGCTCACGGGAGAATAGGGTGAGCCTTTTGTGGCTTCGGTAGGTTGCGTGCCTTCACATCTTGGGGTGAGGCCTTGTGTGGCGTTGGGTGAGCATCGATCCACCACACCTCGAGGTGAGCCACTTGTGGCGTTCGAAGTACATTGCTCCCCTGCACCTCTCCAACGGAGACATAGCTTCTTTGGAAGTGAACTTCGGGAAACAAATCATCGTCTCCGCGTCCATCGGTTATCTCTCAACCGAGCCCTTTAATTATGCATTTTACATTGTGATAGCCTTCATGCTTGAAGTATATTATCTTGCTATCACCTTGTTGCTTGTCGTGCTTAGCATAGGTTGTTGGTGCACTTAGTGAACCTAGTAGATATGGTTTTTGGCTTGATAAATTAAACGTTAAGTTTTATTCCGCATTTATTAGAGCCTAAACCGTAATATTTTTAAAACGCCTATTCACCCCCCTCTAGGCGACGTCCATTTCCCTTTCAATTGGTATCAGAGCAAGGTCTCTCGCTTCTTAGGCTTCACCGCCTCGAGAGTAAGGATGTCTCCTAGGGGTTTAGTGCACTCTCACACATTTACTTTTGATGGCACAAATTATGATGTTTGGCGCATTCGCATGCTTAGTAATTTCCTGGTCATTAACCCAAATATTGAGCGAATTTTAGATATGGGATTGTCTCCTCCTATGGATCCTCAAAATCTATCTTTGGAGGAGGAGACAAAATCGTATCTCGAAGCTCAAGCATCTAATGTGCTTGTTAATGTTGCGAGCTTTGTAGTTCTTTCCTCAATCATTCCTTTTCGAAATGCTCATGATATTTGGACCAAGCTTCAAGCAAAATATGATGTCTCCAAGCTTAATGAGGATGATTGTGTTCCCTCCACCTCCAGCCATGATGAGTCCTCATCTTCTTCCACTACACCAACATGTGAGTTGTCACAAGGTAATGATATGGTGAGTGGTGATAGAACTTGCAATGTGGATAGTGAGCTTGCCATTCATGATCCTCCATATCTATCTCATTGCAATGTTGTGTCTTTGGGCATGAACACTTGTAGGACAATATGTGATTTGCATCCTAGTGGTGAATGCCCTTGCATATCTTATAGAAATGGATTGAATATATATCATGATGATATGCTTTCTTTGCCTTGTTGCCATGATAAATGTGCTTCTATTTCCTCTAGTACTTGTGTTGCTAACCATGTAGAGGAAGTCGAAGAATGTGTGGGCCAAGGCAAGGTTGTGATTGGAGCTTCATGTGTTCCCCCATCATCACCTTCTCCCAACATTCACTTATGCCTCATGGCTAAGGAATCAAAGGTAACTTCTCCTTTGGACCCCAATACACCTCTTGATGATGTGAATGTTGACTTAGATGAAGTAGATGATGATGTTGCTTCTCTAAAAGAGAAGGGGGAGCTAGTCCTTCGTGCTCTACACAAAAATAAAAATGCTTGCTCTACTTTCATTGAAATCTTGAACTTAGCCATTGAAAGTAAGCAACTAATTTATGAGCATGATGACACAATTGAAAAAATGAGTAGTCTTGAGCGTGAGTATGCTAATGACATCGCCAACTTAAATGAAGCTCTTGAATAGGAACAAACCACCAAGGAATCTCTTGAGGAGACCTTTGCCCTAGAGCTATCTAGGGTGAATAAATCTCATGATAGTGATCTTGAGGTGGCTAGTGACCTTCAAATTAACAATGGCTCTAGAGTCATCAAGGGGGAGCTCATCAAACTCACTGAGTCACATGAACAACTTAAACCATCATACACTAAAGAGCTTTCCAAGTTGCCCTCACCTCTTACTACTATTGATGATGCTTGTTCTACTAACTCTATCTCTTGTGAAGCATCTATTGTGAAGGAGAATGTTGAGCTACATGGTCAACTTGCTTTGCTAACTAGCAACTATGGGAAATTGGAAGAGAGCCATGCTAAGCTCTCAAGATCGCATGAGGATATTGTAGTTTCGCATGGTAGGCTAAAGTTGGCTCATGAGGCTATTATGTCAAAGGTAACATCTAGTATGCCTCATGTGGACATTAGCACTACATCTCCTCCTAGTGTAGTATTGCCATGTGCTAGTCCTTGTAATTCATCCACTCATGCTATTGATATATCTTGTGATGAATTACATCCCTTGCCTTGTTGCTCTAACAACGTAGCATCTACTTCCTCTAGTATTGTTGTTAATACTAACCATGTAGAGGAAAACAAGAAGCTCAAGGCTCAAGTCAATTCTTTGAAGAATGACTTGAAGAAGTGTCATGAAGGGAAGACCATACTCAAGAACGTCTTGGGTGTGCGAAGATCCCCAAATGACAAGAGTGGGCTTGGATATAACTCCAACATCAAGAACAAGCCCACCAACTTGTTGAAGCACAAGGGCAATAAGAAGAATGGCCAAGGTCAAGTGAAGAATCCGACCAACATTGTGTGCTTCAAGTGCAAGGAAGAAGGCCATCATGTGAGATGCTGCCCATTGAAGAAGAAGCAACAAGGGAAGCGGCCTCAAGCTCCACGTCAAGCTCCACCTCAAGCTAGAAGTGGGCCCCTTCCCAAGACTCATGCTCTTCCTCACGGGGTGGCATCTTCCAAGAAGAAAGATGGCAAGAGAAGAAATTGCTACATATGCCACGAGAAGGGGCACCTCTCTTCCTCATGCACCATGGGTAACTCCTCATCTAAACCTATCTTGATATATGATGCATATTCTCTTGGTAAGGATGAGGTGGGCAATGTGTTTGCCAAATATATTGGTGCCCAAAGTGGTGTCAAGAAAAGAACCATTTGGGTGGCCAAGCCTATTGTGACTAACTTCTTAGGACCCAACTTGGTTGGGGACCAACAAGCTAAAACTTGATCAATAGGTGTTGGTTGGAGGGCATTAGGGGCTTGGCTACATTATGAAGAATTGAGGGATATTCATCATTTATTTTTTCCAAGTCAAGCCAATTGGATTATCTTGCTTCTACCTTATATCCAATGTTCCTCCTTGCGGTAACATGTGCTCAACTCTTTACATTGAAAGTTACTTGCTCCCTTGTGCATGTGTGGTTTTGTACCATTATATGTGTTTGTACATGTTGTGCTTCCCTCATACCTATATTGTGTTGTCTAGTATATTTGTGTATGTTGGTTGGCACATCATGTATTTGTGTTCTTGTGTTTGAGCCTTTGTTGAATTCATTTGGTATCTCATTTGGCTCTTGGGAGAGATTAATGGACTATCCCATTTTGGGGGAGTGTTATGCTTGGGCATTCCACAATCCTAAAATGTGTGTACACGAGGAATACCACTTAGTGTTGACATTACATGTTTATCTTGTCTCTATGTGGTATGTCATTCTCATGAAGAATTTGAATTCCATAATGTCCATTAATCATCTCCTTTTTGGATGTTTTTGCCTCTTGTCGAGATTTCTTGGTTTATCACATTATGGGGGAGTCATATGCTTTGTGCATATTACAAACCTAGAAAATGTGGACATTTGAGGTAGTGTCACTTAGAATTGATATTGATTTTATCTAGCTCCTAAGTGGCACATTTAGCTCAAACAACTTCCAATTCCTTTGGATTTCTTTTATTGCTCATCTTTTGGATCTTGTTTGTGAGAGCTTTTCTTGATATGTGTTTCCTCATATTTGGACCTCCACATCCTACATGGAAACCATTTGCTTCAAGTTACACTAATCACTAGTGATTGTGTGACTATTTGGAGCTATCAAGAAATCTCTATCGAAGCATCAAGCATAATTGTTATATCTTGTTACATGCTTATTTGTGTGAATAGGGTCATGATTTCCTTGCAAACTACCTCGGGGAAATTTTCCCAATAATTCTTGTCCTTGGACAAGTGACACTCCATATATGGTAGGATTTATTGATCATGTTCACTTTGGCCTTTGCTTTTCTTTGTCCCATCTTTGGCCATGAGATTGGTCCTTTTACTCCCATGTCTTCCTTGCCTCTTGTGGATCTTTTAGTTTATTAGTATTCGCTTGTGTTTTATTTAATGTAGGTAGTAGTGATGATCTCATTTGTGTGCATTTTGTATTCAAAAGCAAAATTCTATATAATGCACCATTCTTGGGGGAGCTCTCCTATATTATCTAGAACACTCCTTTTATGCTTCTTATTTTGTTCAATATAGTGTTTCTTGTGCTTGGAAGCTTGATCTTTTCTTTTGGTACTTTGTGCCATCATGAAAAGTGTAGAGAGTATGGGTTTGTGTGTTGGAACCTTGCTCTATTTGGGAGTTGGATTTGTCTCATTCATTGTTACTTGTTTTGATATTTTAGAATGAGATAAATCCTTGAGCATTGTGTGTTTTTGTGCATCTTTTGCTCTTTGGCTTTTGCCTTGTTCATTTGTTGAATTGGTGTCCTTTCATGTGTTGATTTTTCTCTTTGATACAATTTGGACACCTTTTTGTCATGTCACAATTTTGTGTGCTACTTCTTGGTTTACTTGGTGTTTTAGTCCAAATTGTATCTCCTTTTGGTTCTTGAAGTCTTGTGCATGCATATTTACTTCATGTATATATTATGACATGTTGTCTTTCTATGATCCAATATATAGGGGAAACTCCACCAAATCCTAATGGCTAAGATGTGCATGAAATTCAATTTCATATTAATATGCACATATTTATGTGGAGATTCTCCTATGTATTGTAGTTTCATAACTACTTTGGACCCATTTGTTTAGGCACCATAGTGTACTTATTGTTGTGTAGGTACATTGGGGATATATTGGGTGCTTGTCTCTTCAATTAGGAAGAAGTGGTTCCTACATGTCAATTGGAGGCAAGCTAGGATGATCAACGAATTCATATCCTCTACATCCTACCATTTTATATCTCGGTAACAAGTATCTCTCTCATGCATACATATCTTGCTTCCAACCTTTTGTAGGTTGCTTGTTGGCATGAGTTTGTGTTTTTGCATATTGTGTTTCTTTTGTTGGTTTTTAGGAGATCTCTCTATTGCAAATGTGAGTATGTTGAGAGGAGTGCATATAATGGGTACTATACAAAATCATGCTCATGATTCACTTATCCCAAATATGTTATTCTAGCAATTATATTGCCTATCCTTTCCTCAATTCTCTCTCATGTGCAATAGTGAGTATTTTGCAAAGTTGATTTCGATTTGTGATTCTTGTTGCCTTTGTTCATATATTCCAACTATTCCCTTTCCCTTGGTAATAGTTGCAATGTATGTAGTGTGTTGGTGCTTGAAGCTCATTGATGTACAATAAGATATATTTGAGCCTTTGGCCATCCTTTCAAGCAAAAATCTTATTGGTATATTATATGACTTGCTCTTGTTTTTCTTGTGCTTTCTTGAGTATCTATTTTGTGTGTGCATGTTTCTTTGTGGGCATATGTCTATGTGATTTTCTCCACCTAGAAACTTATACACACAATAGAAGATAAATCTTTGGTTGTGTTTGTTTCCCTTGGATACCACCCTTTATCTCTTTGTGACTCTTTGGTGGCTTCCAAAGTTATTTGCCTATGAGTGCTTGTCCCATTTGCTTGCATCTCTGAGCACTCATAATTTGATCTCTATTGTCGTGTATTGTTAAATGAGTTTGTAGAAGCGAGGATTCCATGATTGTGCACTTTGTTTCCAAATATAATTATTATAATTGGTGCATAATCCTTAGGGAGCTTCTCTAACTCACTTAAGAATGCTAATTTGCCTTTCTCTTTGTTTGAGGTTTAAATGTCTATGGGGGAGTGAGGATTCCATACTTGTGCATGATGATTCAAATCAATGATTCTAATTTGTGCACAAAGAATGGGGAACCTCCCTATTACATATAAACACTCATTTGTTTGTATCATAATATCTTGTGTTTTTCTTTTGGTATCAATTGTTGTTGTCAATTGGTCCTTTTGGATCTTTTGGTTGCTCGCTTCATTTGTTGAAGCTTCGTTCTTTTTCCTTTTCTTTTTGCAATCTTTGGATCCTCAATATAGTGTCACTTCCTCCCAAGTATTCATCATTGGATACGTGCATATGCACACCTTTTGAGTAATACTCACTATATTGGCCATCTAGAACTTTTCACCCATTTTGGCAATCGATGCCAATGGGGGAGAAGTTTTAGAGGGTTTAAGGGAAGTTGGTTTATGCTTTGAGTTGGTTATTATGCTTTAGCCTTGCATGCTCTTGCATCTTTGTTGTTTCTTTGCATGTTTAATATATAGAGGAAACTCAACCACCAATAATGGTTGGCAATCTATGCAATGAAATTCAAGTTCATCACACGTGCATAGATTGTGGGGGCGTTTGCTCTATATATTGTGGTTGTACCAACATCACATACTTGTGTAGTATTTGATGTTGGGGCAACCATTTTGTTCGTTAAATTCCATATTTAAACCCTCTCAAAGGGATTGTCATCAATTACCAAAATGGGGGAGATTGAAAGGGCATGTATGCCCCATGTGTGGTTTTGGTAATTAATGACAATCCCCATGGACGAATGTGAAAATTGAGTTTCACTTGTAGGTTTGTCCATTGGCATCGCTTGGACCATGTGTTGGTTTCAAGGATGAAAAAGAAGAAGCAATGTCCAAGGGCTTTGTGCCTATTGGAATCAAGTAGAAGAAGAAGATCAAGTATGTCTTGAAGAAGAAGAAGAAGATGGAGTTCCTCATGGAAATCTTCAAGACATCATCAAGAATTGAAGTGCAAGCTCAAGATGCGTCATCTCTATAAGATCTCATTCTTAAAGCTTGCCATCCTCGGCAATCATGGAATGATGAAGACAAGTTCGAAGAAGAGGCTTCCCCATGGAGTATGGGGGAGCATTTCTCAAGACTTCATCAAGCAAGTGCAATCAAGAAAGGTGTTCCATCTTGAAGGTGACAAGATCGTCTACATTAAGTTCAAGTGGGATGCTCAAGGCAAAGGTATGATCGTGATAGGGTTTCTATTTTACCGGTCTCTTATAGTGTTGTTGTAGTGTTGGGAGACCGGGTTTAGGATAGATAGCTGTACTATCAAGAGGGGCTCTCGAGTGGGTGACTCATTCGTATCTTTCGAAGAGAGCTCAAACCTTTGCATACATAGCACCATCTTTCTTGGTTGTTGTTTGGTTCTTGTGCATGTGAGGATCTAGAGCTTGTGGTTATCTTCATAACAAGCTCTAGTTCGTCAAAAACGGATTTTCCTTGCATATCTTATTGCGTTTTTGATCTTGCGGGTTTTCCGGCTCCACACCTTGGGAGGTATCTCACATATATATTCATGGTATTTTCTCCCTTGGTGATACCCAACATTTCACCTTTTGTTGGATTCTACTCTTTATTATCTTTCCAACCAAATTGGTTTCATCCCAAAATTAGAGTTTCCAAGCTCAACTTCTTGCGTTTTGGGTTCTGGAGGTATTACCGGTTCGTCGCTTCTGAGAGGTCATACCTTTCAACATTTTAATTTATCCTCTCTTGTTGGACTATGATGTTTCTTTGCATAATATTGTATAGATTTTTGTTCTCTTCAAAACGAGCCCAAGATCATCGAAATCGGAGTCAAAAGTTATTGAAGTTTTCGTGCAATGCTGTCCAACGTTTTTGCTTGAGCGGTAGTACCGGCCCAAGTTCCGGCCAAAGTTCTGGTAAATCTCGTTTTTCTTCTGTATCTTGTGTTTCTATTTAGAGGTAGTACTGGTGGGGCACCGGTAGTTCCGGTGGGCCGCGAATCTGGCCCAAACGGGCAGATTTCTCTTGCCCTATTTAAGGACCCCCTCTTCCCAAAAGTTTCCCCAACTTTGGAGGTCATTTTTGCTAGCTCTTCCACTCTCTCTCCTCCATTGTTGACCTTCAAAAGCTTGCCCTCTTCCCTTCTCCCTCCCATGATTCTTGCATCTCTTTGAGGGATTTGAGAGAGGAGATCCAGATCTACAATCCCCACCAAACCAAATCCCTTAATTGTGAAGGAATCCTTGGGATCTAGATCTTGGAGAGTTTTGTTCTCCTCTTGTGTTGTTCCTCCCTTATTCCCCCAATAGCTTTTGTAGCTTTGGTGGAATTTGAGAGTGAAGGACTTGCCTCTTGCATTTGGTGCATAGGTTTGAGTTCTCCTCGGAGATTCAGCGAGTTCAAGCCCTTGGGCTTGTTTCTCTTGGGTTCTTAGAACCCTAGACGGTTGTGTGGAGTTGTGGTGTGTTCTTGGGGCTCCAATTGAGTTGTGGAGGTTCCCCAAGCTTGTTGGCCTTTTGTGGCATTGTGGAGCCTTTGTGGCGTTTCTTGGGAGCCCTCCAATTGAGTTGTGGAGATTGCCCCAAGCCTTGTACGGGTTCGGTGACCGCCCTCAAGTGTCCCATAATGGAACGTGAGTAGGCCTTTGTGGCGAGCTCACGGGAGAATAGGGTGAGCCTTTTGTGGCTTCGGTAGGTTGCGTGCCTTCACATCTTGGGGTGAGGCCTTGTGTGGCGTTGGGTGAGCATCGATCCACCACACCTCGAGGTGAGCCACTTGTGGCGTTCAAAGTACATTGCGCCCCCGCACCTCTCCAACGGAGACATAGCTTCTTTGGAAGTGAACTTCGGGAAACAAATCATCGTCTCCGCGTCCATCGGTTATCTCTCAACCGAGCCCTTTAATTATGCATTTTACATTGTGATAGCCTTCATACTTGAAGTATATTATCTTGCTATCACCTTATTGCTTGTCGTGCTTAGCATAGGTTGCTGGTGCACTTAGTGAACCTAGTGGATATGGGTTTTGGCTTGATAAATTAAAAGTTAAGTTTTATTCCGCATTTATTAGAGCCTAAACCGTAATATTTTTTAAACGCCTATTCACCCCCCCCCCTCTAGGCGACATCCATTTCCCTTTCAAGCAGTAGAGAAGCAAATTCACATAGCAACAATTGGAGTGCTAGTGATATATTTAGTGGATGATGAGGGAGCCTTGTTCCCTAGCAAGGAATGTCCAACAACAAATGAAAATTCAGATCATTTGTATGTCCTAACCTAGCAAAGCAACAATAAGCAGTTAGTTACTGTGTAAGATGGGGAGCAGTGATCTATGACCCAAAGAAGCAAAAAATCTCAAAAGCAGAAAGGCAAGGAGGTGATTGTAGAAGAATTGAATACGGAAGAAGAAGAGGAAGCATATTTTTATTATGATCAAGAAGAGTACACACCTAAAGAAATAGAAGTGGCAAGAGGAAGGAGGAAGCTGAGTTGAGCTAGAGGATAATAGATATGAAGAGGAATATAGCTTATACGTTGTTGCACTGTGAAGGTGACATAGACGTGGAAGACATATTTTATGACTTGGATGGATCAAATGATGACAATGAATGCATCTTTGTTACTAAACCTGAACCTAAACCTGAACATGTCAAGAGAAAAATTAATCCAAAGAGGAAAGGACCAATAAATAGATCACATTGGATTCAAACGAAACACAACACTAGGAGATTTTGTTCCATTCTTTGATCATGGCACAAATGGAGAGTTAGGTGCAGATGATGATGATGCCAATGAGCATATGAAGTGGGTATGACCACCAAGAAGAAAAAATAGAGCTAAAAGGTTGAAGCGGCAGTGGTATGATGAGAGGATGCTTCATCCAGAAGACCAATTATGTTTAAAGATGTGCTTTGAAGATGTGTACTAGTTCGGAAGAGCTTTGTAAACGCTACACATTGCACAACTCAGGAACTTCATGTATCACAGAAAATGTAAGGATAGAATCACAACTAAGTTCTCGTAAGAAGGATGTCCTTTTTATATGATATGGTTCTCACATAGAGGGTGAAAAGGCGTTCTATCTAATGAAATTAAATATGGATCATACTTGTGCCACAAGGTGAAAGATGCAAGGTTACTAGAAAGTGGGTTGCCAAGCGGTGTGAGCAGAGTTTGGGAATTGACCCGAGACTAGGTATGAATCTGTGATTGAGACAATCAAGGAAAAGTTTGGAGTAGATGTGCCAAATATGATGACATACAAATCTAAGAGAAAAGCTCTACAAGCTATTTCAGGTGATCATATCAAGCAGTACAAAGGATCAAAGATTACCTTCAAGCATTTCCTGACACAAACCCTGAAAGTAGATGCATTGTCACTACAAAGGTTCTAACAGAGTATCCTTCTCTAAACCCAAGATTTCATGGCCTATTTTATTGCATAGGAGCATCACTAAAAGGATTTCTCTCAAGATGTAGACATTTCATAGGTAAGTGTGTACATATTAGCATTGTAGCCTTTTAAAATATGCTATAATTAATTTTATAACACATTTTGGAAAGTACACATTCGTTTCAGATAGGCAAAAGGTATTTTCCCCTTATTTTCCCTAGCTTGTAGAAATGTGTAAAAATATGCTAGTAATTTTTTTCTTATTTTTCCTAGCTTGTATAAATGTGTACAAACATGGCTAGTATTTTTCCCTTATTTTTTCCTAGCTTGTAGCAATCTGTACCAATATTTCTAGTATTTTTACCTTATTTTTTCTAGCTTGTAGAAATATGTACCAATATATTTCTAGTATTTTCCCTTAATTTTACTAGCTTATAAAAGTGTGTGACAATATTTCTAATATTTTTTTCCTTATTTTTCTAGCTTTTTAGAAATGTTTACCTACATTGTAGTATTTTTCCTATCTTCTAAAAAATTGTGAAAAATATTGCAAGGCATGGTAAATGCAACAAAACAAGTCTTTCCCAATTTCTATCAAAAGTATTGCATTTGACATATCTATGCAAATTTTCAAACAACTGCTTTCAAAGGTGAAGAGCTAACAAAATTCGTGGATTCTGCTAGCTATTCTTACACAAAAGCTGGATTTGATGCTGAAATGGATGGTATAAAAATGCAAGTTTAGAAGCTTGGGAGTGGCTAACATTCCAGTTGAATGTTGTGCTAGCCATGCTATGGACTACAACTGCAAAACAGATTTAGTCATCAACATTGTGAGTGAGGTTTTCACTAGGATGATCCTCGATGTTAGAGCCAAATCAGTCAAAACTATGATGGAAGACATAAGAGGTAAGATGATGGTGAGGTATAATGGGAAGATAAATGGTGCAATGAAGACTAGGATGTACACGTTAAAAAAAGATGTCAAAGATGGGATCGCTGCCGGGAGTAACGGGTAAAAATATGTTTTTTTATTCCTAGTAATTCTTGTACTTGGGTCGATGAACCCCCAATTTTGTACTTAGCAACCTTGTAAACGATGTAACTGTGTTACAGATTAAAAAAGCATGTTGCATGGCTTTCCTATAAAGAAGAGAAAAAACAGAACCTAAAGTCGATGGAAAATACTCCCTCCGTTTTAAAATATAAGATGTTTTAGCTCTGTAAAAGGAGGGTATCTAGACCCCTTTTAGTTTGTAAGATCACTCCAAATCTCAATGAACTTACACACTAAAAGAGGACTAGATACACTTCTTTCACAAAGTTAAAACATCTTATATTTTGAAACGGAGGGAGTACAATAGTGTTTCTTTCCGGAAATTCACGTTGCAGGTGTTGTAGTTCGAGAAAGTTGGAGCTTTCAGTTCTTTCTTTCAAACGTTTTGCTGGGTCCGCTCTTGGGTGGAGGTGTGTTGCTGATGAACATTGTAGCTTGATTTCTTTAATGTAAATGGGGGAGAAATCCCTTTCATAAAAAAAAAACGTTGGAAGTTTGTGTAGGTGCATATGTCCAAGGAGTAAGAATAAAAGAGTATAACAGCCTAAAGTGCTTACAGATTCTAATGTACTCGGGGCAAAGAAACAAAATCAGGTGAAGCTAGTCGTGGTATGCACTCGGGGCATAAAAAAGGAGGATGTGGCAATATCTGGAAGAAATAGACTAGTTTTCCGTTCGAAGTGGATTGGAGTAAGTTGTAAGAACTGGCAGTAGCTTTTGCTTGCTAATTTCTGGAGAGGAAAAAAGACTAGGTTCTGTTTGGCAACGAAGTTTATCTAAAACCGAAGTATGCAATAAATACTAGTCCGGGAAAAGGATCTCTGACCTTTTCTAGTAGTGCAAATATACTACTCCCCATAGATGTTACTCCCTCCCAATAATTATTGCCATGGTTTTAGTTTAAATTTGAACTAGAATCACGACAAGAATTATGAAATGGGGTAGTGTTTGCTAATACCATTGTATATAATACTGCAGTTTTTGCTACAGATGGAGGTATATAGGTAGAGTAGTTCATTCAAACATTCATTTCATTTGCGTTAAAAAAGTACTACAGGATGAAGTTTGCCGAAGCTTTACTTCGAGAGTTCTGGACTGAAACAAAAGCTATGCTACATATACAAAATGTTAATAGCATCAACAACATATAGGCAAATGACAAATTATAAGCCGCTCTGTTGTCAATTTGTTCTCCACATGGATCCTCTGACCAAAATTTTGACGAGCATTAAAGTAGGATGGTCTGATTTAGGAGAAGTAGCTTACACAAATCCTGGTAAGCAACCATATGCATATGGTATTTGAACATACTTGACAATTAAGAACAGTGGTGGCAAAGACAGGTGAGCCGGCACAGCAAGCTTAAAACTGCAGTTGCATCTCAAAAGGCTACAAAACTTGGCAAACAACAGGACTACAAAAAGCCTAAAAAATGTGATGCCAAACATTCAACTATGAAGAACAGGCTGAGTAAAATTGAGATAATAAGCTTTTACTAGAAAGAAAGCCTTCACAAAACTGAAAAACCAATTATGCTGATATTTATCAGGAAAATACATACTGGAATTGCAAAAAACATGCACGAGAAGCAAGTTGCTCCTCAACTTGTTGTCTGCATTCCTAACCAAACATAAACGTCTGATTTGCATCTGTAACCCATTCATATACCTGTTTCAAAAGTAGATACATAGTATTTCTCCATGGTCAAAATATAACTGTTAGCTTATATCAATATATGTGGGCGTTATGCTTCAACACCTTGGTAAAATAATAGATCAAATGTATCAACAAAATTTTATCTTTCTGAGCATGCAAAGCAAGAATCCTAGAATCAGACATACGCATATTTGTAAGTCGTGAACAAATTCAAGAGAAACAAAAAACTTCCGTCTACACTACTAACCAGAGTTACCAGGGTGCACCGTGATACAATACTGGCCGCATCTATCTCCTAAAGGCACAATAATGTTAGGAGTCAGGTTAGCATTTGGACTCTGCTTAGGCATTTCCAATGATGAGAGGTAGTCTTGAATTTTGAATAATGAGGCACATGAATATAATCAGTAGAGCTATACTTATAAGTTATAACATCACTGGTTCCAGCTGTTTTCACAATCATTTGCTTATAAGTTATAAGCATACACTTCGTACAATCATTTGCTCTGGGGGGGGGGGGGGGGGGGGGGGGGACCTTAAACATGATTAAGCGATTGGTACAACAGCTAATTTAAGTTAGCTACTCATAAAGTACCACGTATTTTGATAATAATATGGGACGCAATCCTGCAATGTTTTTATCTGTTGATACTGAAGGCAGAAGGGATACCAGTTTTCTGTACAAGAACTGGTGTGAGTACACATCATGGTTAACTAAACACAGTGCCGATGGGAGGGGAAGTCAAGATCTGGATTAAGCAAGATACAGTTCAAGCATGATTCAAAACAAAATGATTTTATGGATCACAGGCTACTAGATATCAAACCATAGTAAGTCAAAAAAACACAACATGTCCAAAACGGTGAGACACATTAGCTTGCGCAATTCACTACAACTTGAAATATAGACTTACAGCTTCATGTAGGAACAGTTAAGAACCAACACAGGTCAATTGGCCAAACAGATTGAATAGAAAGTTACAAGAAGAGAACCGATACATAGTATCAAAGAGTACAACGCTGTACACCTAAATCATCTATCCATCATTAATAATATACAGGTGCACACAGCATATCACGAATCAAATTCCTAAATAAGTACGGAAAAGATGAGTTACAGGGTCACCGTCTCACCGGTCGTCTCCGATCAATTGACGAATCTATGATCTGTCGCCGGCTGCGGGCTGGCCGCTGTCGTAGTCGACGATCTCGTCGTCGGTGACGGATCGGGAGTGCTGGACGATGGAGCGGCCGATGGAGTTGATCCACTCCTCCTTCTCCTTCTCGGAGTCGGCGACGAAGTACATGGTCTCGCGCGGGGGTGGAGAGCTCGAAGGCGAACTTGCGGTTGAGCACGTCCTCGGCGCCCTTGACGGTGAGGCAGGTGGCGACGGGGATAACGCCGCGGGGCACCGACGCGCGCGTGACGGTCGAGTCCTTGAACCAAAAGAGCTTCCCCTGCTTGAGCACGAACCACCGCCGCCGCCACGTCTTGATGTACTCGCCCTGCTTGTCCAGCCAGCCCCCGCGCTCGGGGGCGCGCCAGAAGTCGACGCCGCCCGTGGGGTCCGCGTCAGGGGACGGGGCGCCGGTGCCCATCACCGCTCGCCATAGGCTCGCCGCCATGAGATGCGTACGGATTTGGGGATCGGGTTGAACGACTGGGGTGTTTTCTGGGGAGAAGGGTCTTCGTTCGTTTGTTTCTCCCCCATGATTTTAACGGAACGGGAAGGGGTGAAATCAAACTGTGTTGTAAACGTACACAGAATTCGCATTGTACTTTGTCAGAACATACACAAATTCGCATCGTGCTTTCGAAGAAGTGGAATCTGATTACTCCGGAATTTTTTTTAAATTCAACCGATATATTAATAATCATAAGAGCACCTTCACTCGGGGTCTCAAAGGCCCCCATAATGTTTTGGAGGGCACCGGCGTGAAATTTCGAGCACAGCCGCACGTCCCAATTTTTTTTGGCACCGGCGCGGTCCAGTTATTTACCCGCCGGCCCCAGACCAAACCCAATATACTGGAAGACGAGCGGGGCTGCCGGATGGACGCGTGGCAGAGTGGGTGGCGGGAAGAGAAGGCGGGAGCGCGTGCGCACAACCGCCCCGGTCAAAGCTGACCCGCATGGCAGCTGCATAGAACTGGTCTTCTTCCTCGCCATCAGCGCCGAGTAATGGCGTTGCTCGCCGCAGCCTTCCAGCGAACGGTAGCGGGCAGTGCAGCCGACGCGTCCTGTTAAAGGGGCAGGGCGGCGTTAATGCCCACCGCTCGCCTCCCCCCTCCCCAGTATAAAAACCCGTGGCGGTTTTCATTGCCGCCGCACACGCATTACCTCGACGACGAGCTCCACCATCTCCTCCCCCAAACGCCGTCTTCTTCTCCCTCTCCCTCGGCGATGGCGGGCTACGACGGCTACGACGGCGTGGCAGCCTACGGCTTTGGCTGCCTCTGGCTCCACATCGACGAGGAGTAGGCGCTATGGAGCGCCGGCTACCCCGTCCCGCCGGCTTTTCGGCTTCCGATAGGGTGGGCGGTTAGCCGCGGCGGCCTCCATGTGCCGCCCATCCCCACCGGCACGGCCCGCAGAGCCGCGATCTACGAGCACTACTGGGGGTCGCTCACTGACGAGGAGCGCAACGACCCCTAGTGGGATCCCGACAACCTCCAGGCGTGGGCGGCCTTCTTCGTGCGGCAACGTGAGGACCACATCGAGGCCTATGACGGCGTAGGCCCGCCGCCGGCTAACTTCAACAGCGAAGGCCGGAAGCGGTGGTGGAGCGCTCCGGGATGCACCCTCTCCTGGGTCCTGGACCACATCGCGAACGACAACAACCCGCCGTTGGTGATACCGCCGCGTATCCCGCGCGATCGCCAGCAGGCCGCCAGCAACCACTGGGGGCCCTGCCGTGCGCCGTCGGCGTCCTCCTCCTCGCGTTCGTCCTCCTCGTGTTCGCCCCCAGCGCGGTACTCGCCGTACTCCTCGCCGTCGCCGCGCTACCAGGGGATGCTCGCGCTCCCGCCGATGAAGGACGAGCAGGCGATCCCACCGCGCAGGCGCCGCGCGCCTCCCTTGCCGCCTCGCCGCCTCCGCTTGGGCAGGCCCAAGCCCGAGCCCAAGAAGGAGTGGACGCCACCGCCGGAGTACAAGGCGGCAGCGCTCCAGCTAGCGGACGGCGAGGACCCGGAAGAATTTCCGGGCTAGAGGATGCTGGAGCGGGCATCCTTCAACGCCGTCATGCCGACCACCGACGAGTTTGCCGCTAGTTGCTCCGCGCAGGACTAGCGGCGGGAGCAGGCCGAGCGCGCTAGGCGCCACGGCCTCGTCGTCGACATCGACGACGACGAGGGGGCGGCTGGTCCTTCCACAATGCCGACGCGCAGGACCAGCGGCGAGGGGTGCAGCCGCCTACCGCCGGCAAAGGACGAGCCGTCCAGCAACGATGACGACGAGGACGGCCTATTCGACTACGTCGTGACGATGTACCGCCGGCGCGGGATCGGTCGTGGCCGTCATTAGATGACGTTTTTTTGTAAATTTTTGTTAAATTTAAACTGTTCGTCTATATTTTGTTGAAGTTTGAACTGTTTTGTCCAAATTTCTGCTAAATTTATAATATTTAAATTTTGTTTAGGGGGCACAGCTGGGAGCCGGTGTCCTCCATTTGGCAACATCGCGCCAGCGCCCCCATATATGGGCAAAAAACGGGCTGCGCCGGAGCCCGTATGGGGATTACGAGTGGAGATGCTTTAACAATATTACAAGAAATCTTAAAGTAATAAAAATTACTTAGCGACAACTATAGATACTAGGACAAAGTGTAGACACGGTGTCGTCCTCGTGCCTCATCTCTAGGGGCATGATTGGTAGCTCGCATGAAGTGGAAATGGCCTGGAGATACAAAATTGATTTGATGCCTACCTTCTAGTGGCGTTAACTCACACGTCACTGCTAACTGATACCGATGGTGTGTGGCTGGAACACCACCAGTAAAATATTCACTAGTGACACATGCCAAGAACGCCACCACTAATCGCTTCACTAGTGGCGTGTAAGTTGAACGTCATCAGTAAACCTACTATTAGTGACATTTGAGTTTTCCTGAATGTCACTGACTTTAATTCGAAATTTTTAAAAAATACTGAAAATCTTGAATATAGTAGCAATATCAAATAACAGGATACAACAATATTCAACACGCTACTAAGAAGACATTGGCATATTTCGGATGACCATAACTGTATACTCTGTCCATGCCAAGCACTGGAGGATCGGTCACATCTTTTTTCCGAAAGCAATTTTAGTGTGAGAATATGGACTTATCTTCAAATACATTAGGAACAAGGTTCTGGACCAGAGATGTTAAAGCATGCAAAATGATGCAATATTGTCATCCTGGACTCTCAAAATATTTGGAAACAGAAAAATAATGCAATATTTAAAGGAATTCAACCAACTTTTAGAAGATGGGAGGCAGGTTTTGTTGCAGACGTCTCTCTGTTGAAACATGGGATTAAGAAAAAGGCTATACCCTCTCTATCAAGATGGATTGACAATCTTTTATAGTTAGTAGGCAGGTTTTTTTTCCCTTTTATTATGTTTTTTGTTTTATCTTCTTAACCTTGTTGTAAATAGAACCTTCTTAATGTTTCAATAAAGGCTGTGGGGGCTTCCCCTGCAATAGTTAAGCTAAAAAACAATACTGAACATTATTCAGAATACAACCACATAATACAATACCTAGCAGAAATCTATTATCTATTAGCTAGTTCTACATGAGAGAATGGTCTTCAAAGTCAGAAGACTCTGAGTTGTCGGGAATCTCGTATGAGAAATAGATTATATCATGAGTATTGTCGAGGTAGATCCTCATGCGCATCCTGGCATCCATCACATACCTTTCTACCAATTCTATCTAAAATGGTCTAGTAAAGTAAGTTCGGTTCGTCTCATTGACTAGTAGAATCTTGTATGTCTTATCGGATACGGTCTCTTGCACCAAGATTACCTCAAACTATCCCTCGTGATAAATGTGTATGTTCACTTGGTCAAGATAGTCCTTTCTTGTGTAGCAAGGGATGATCTAAGAAAAAATTATACGTAAACAATAGTTAGTTTCAATGAAAATGCATGAATGCATGCAAGGTTAGAAATCGTAATTAAACTAAACATACCACCATAGTCTTAAAGTTTTCGGAAAGCATTATGATAAATTTCTTATCGTCGCAACTTTCATGGCCACAATTGACGTAGGGATGCTTTTCTTACATGATCATTTAATATATTAAACATGCATCATCTATAAGAAAATCCTTTCTATAAAGAACCTAAATGAACGAAAAACAAGTTCAAGTATCAATAGCTGTAAAGTCTCGTATAAAGACACACGGAAAAAAGAGAGTACCTACACGACCAAATCAAATGCGCAAGATATTCATGGACATATGACAAGATCTTATAGGAACCTTTTCTCATCAAATGGTGCTATAGTATAATCATCGACCATTGCAACAAGAAGTTAAAACAAACAAACATCAAATAAGGTCAAATCAAGAACATGCCTCGTACTTACATTGGACACAAGATTACATGGATGGTGTAAGTGAGGCAAGTAGGATGCAAAACATTTGTATGTGTGCATATCACAAGGCTCACTTATACCACCCGAGAACCGCATCCGAAATTGAGGTGTTGGGTATATGATAAATGAGTATCACCATTGCGTGTCTCTAATCCGCCTAACCCAAGTGGCCCATAGTTGGTAGCAAGGCCTATGGTCTACTGGGTGGCCTAGTTAGACGGATCCAGAAGAGAGACCCATGCTGGAAGAAGGAAGGCAACGGTACAGTCACTGACCAACCCAAAGCCTTGGAATACAAGACACAAAGACTAGTTAGTATTCAGGCCTGTCTCATGCGCAAGTGCAGAGTGTTCAACTGTACAGGGCCTCCACAATCAGAGGGCCTCCAGTTTTTTACGTTAAGTAGTACTGCCAACTAATGACAGATTTATTTTAGCCTAATAAATGTATTGACCGTTCTGCCGCTTAGGAATTTGCTACAGAGTAACTCCCGTGATTAACTCTCCACAACTCACGCACTCCTCCTCCTTATCTCTTCTTTCTCTTCTAGCCCGAGAGCTGTTCTTCAACCTCCTCCAAAATTTCTAGGCGAAATTAATTCCATCGCGATTTCCTATAATAGATCTGTTGATGCAATGAAGAGAATCAAGATCCGTTGTAGGCTGCACCCTCAATCACTCTCTATTTATTTGGTTTTTTCTTCTCAATTTCTCATCTCTCTATTCAGGTGCTCTTCTTTATTCGATTCCTTTGACACCTTGTTGTTTCTTGCTGCCCCTGTGATCTAGGTGCATCAATTCGAGTTGGCGAGGCCTTGCCCGGCCACAGTGCTTGGTCTTGTTTGCCGATTCATCAAGAGCGGGAGGAGAACCATCAAGAGGAGGAGGCCCCGAGGAGGACCGGAGGCGCACCCTTCTGGATGGCTTTCTGCTAAAATCAATCAACAGGTAATTCGTCCTACTCTGTTTCCATGTTCTATTTTTAATACGTGTTGCCTCTAGTTTCAGTTCTACAATGTCTTGTAGAATTAGAAAACACCCTTCTGGATATGAGAAACGCAAGCAAAAATAAAAGATTGAAGAATTTACTCGATCTCAAAGGGGTGCTCTTGATAAGTTTTTAGCAAAACAACCAAACGCTTCTGCTGAAAATCAGAGTGCGGATGTTGATACCGATGAAATCCATGGAGATGACGTAACCAATGTTGAATCTAATGCTGGGGATACTAATGTTGATACGAACATGGATGTAGTTCATGATGAGAGTACTAATCCTAGCACTGACATAGATGCTAATGTTAATGTTTCTTTACAACCTGACATATTTGATCAAAGAAATTGGGGTGCCCTTGATCCTAAAGCAATTGACATTTTGGTAGAGAAGGGTCCTAAAAGAGATTTATCTATCCAAAAAGGTCCTAAAGATAAATTTGGTAGAAGGTTTTCTGCAAAGTTATACACTAGAGTTTTGTCAAATGGAGAGGAGTGCGATAGAGATTGGCTTGTTTATTCTAAAGAACTCGACAGAATTTTCTGTTTTTGTTGCAAAATATTTGGAAAGGAGTGGGGCAAAGGTTAGTTGGCTAATGAGGGTTTTAGTGACTGGATACATCTTAGCATTAGACTTAAAGAACACGAAGTTGGAGCAGAACATGTTCAAAATATGGTCACTTGGTATGATTTGCGTCTCAGGTTGCAAAATAATGAAACTATTGATAATGTAGCTAGAGAACAACTTGAGAAAGAAAAGAACCATTGGCGAAATGTTTTGCTTAGAATTCTTTTGATTGTTAAATTTCTTGCGAAACACAATCTTGCATTTCGTGGTACTAATTCCAAATTGTATGAAGATAACAATGGTAATTTCTTAGGCTTGGTTGAAATATTGGCAGAATTTGACCCGGTTATTCAAGAGCATGTCCGACGCATAACAAATGATGAAACTCACACTCATTACCTTGGTCATGGCATCCAAAACGAGTTAATACAGTTGCTTGCTACTGCGATTAAATCAGAGATCATTAAAAAAATAAAAGAAGCAAAATATTTTTCGGTGATACTTGATTGTACCCCTGATGCAAGCCACCAAGAGCAAATGTCTTTGATTATCAGATATGTTGATGTATCTTCAAGTTCTGTTTGCGTTGTTGAATCTTTTTTAGGATTTTTGAATGTAAAAGATACCACTGGGAAAGGACTTTTTGATGTTTTGCTTAATGAACTAAAGCAACTTGATCTGGACATAGATAATGTGAGAGGGCAGAGCTATGACAATGGGTCAAACATGAAAGGTAAGAATCAAGGTGTTCAAAAGAGGCTTTTAGATATTAATCCTAGAGCTTTTTATACAGCATGTGGAGCTCATAGCCTTAATCTAACTCTTTGTGATATGGCCAAGTCTTGTGGTAAGGCGAAGGATTTTTTCGGAATCATACAACGTATCTACACAATATTTGCGAAATCAACCAAGAGATGGCAAATTTTGAAAGATAATATAGAAGGCTTAACTCTTAAGTGTGTGCCATCTACTCGTTGGGAGAGTCGCATAGATAGTGTCAAAGCTATCAGGTTTCAGATTTCTGATATTCGAGAGGCTCTACTCGAAGTAGCCGATACTGATACAGATGACATAACTAGTAGTGAAGCTAAATCTTTAGCAAGTAATGATCTTGGTGATTTCGAGTTTGTAGTAGCCATAATAATTTGGTATGAAATATTGGCTGCGGTAAACTTGGTTAGCAAGAGTTTACAATCAAAAGATATGAGTATTGATGTTGCTATTGAAAAAGTACAGGAGCTGATTACCTTTTTCAAAGGTTATAGAGAAACTGGTTTTACAAGTGTTGTGGAAATAGCAAAAGAAATTGCACTTGAACTTGATATAGATGCAACATTTCGGAAAAAGCGTGAAATTAAGAGGAAAAAACAATTTGATGAGAACCCTGATGATGTGCCAATTGCTTCACAATCTGCATATGGTTCGTTCAGGATAAAGTATTTTCTACCTGTTGTTGATCAAGCTATTGCTTCACTTAGTATGAGGTTTGAACAACACAAATCATATAACAAAATATTTGGTTTCTTGTTTACTTCTCATGCACTACGCTTGTTGGATGATAAAAACTTGAGGTCTTCTTGTTGTTGTCTTGAGACTACACTTCAAAGGGCTAAAAAGTTTGACACTGATAGTAAAAAATCTGACATTGATGGTAAAAAATCTGACATTGATGGTAATGAACTATATGTAGAGTTAAAGTTAATCCGAACTTTAATTCCAAAGGAAAATTTGGGGCCTGTTGATATTTTGAATTTCTTGGAGCGAATGGATTGTTTTCCTAATGCAACCATTGCATATAGAACTTTGGTGACTATTCCAGTGACTGTTGCATCCGTGGAGAGAAGCTTTTCTAAGCTAAAGTTGTTGAAGTCATACTTGCGCTCGACAATGACACAAGAAAGACTTAGTGGGTTGGCTATGATAGCAATTGAAAACGATATTTTGGAGAAGGTGTCTTATGAAGAACTTATCGAAGATTTTATCTAAAGAAATGCTAGAAGGATGACATGCTTCTGTTAAAGTTTTTCTCTCAAGGTGTACTTTTGAATTCTGAGATCAATTTCTAAGATGTAATTCTTCCAAAAAAAATGTACCACCAATTTGATAATAATATAATATAAAACTTTGTTTTTTAGTTCCCTGTGATTATGTTGAGGGCCTAAATTTTTTGTTTCGCACCGGGCCTCTATTTTCTCGGGTACGGCCCTGTTAGTATTAGTGTAGGACTTTGTAACCTATCCGACAAGGATATTTCCCTGTAACCCTAGGTTCTAGTGGCTTTATAAACTGGATTTGTGGGGGCCTTTAGGGCACAACTTACAACACCTCTCACAGCAAACCGATCTCTGTAACTCGGCATATTGCCATTATAGTGATTTATAGCAGGATTAGGGTTTTGCCATCGTTGTGGGACCTGAACCTGGGTAAGCTGTGTTACCTCATATCCGCCAACTCACCGCCTCCCCCGCCTCTCTAAGCACGCTCTGTGAGGAACCCCCCATGGCATACTCATCGGCAATACCACGACAGTTGGTGCCCACCGTGGGGCATGAAGCGCTTTGAGCTCTACACCGAGCAAGGTCCAATCATTTCACGGGAATCAGCGACACCGTAGCCATTGGGTGCGTTCTCTTCTCCGGCAATGTTTTGACCATCCCTCCGGACGAGATCCACACTCCACGAAAATTCTCCTTCTCCACCGCTGCAATGGTCGCCGACATGGTCACCGCCGTGCTAGATGAAGACGCGTCAGCCATTTGGGTGGTAGCAGTGACCTTGGATGGGTGGCGCTGTGCGATTTGGGGGAAGGAAAAGGAGAGAAAGGGCGTGATGTCGTTTGGAGGAAGACGGAGGCACATGCGCTGGTGAGAGAGAATAAGGAGATCTGAACCCCTTATATGCCTCGCCTACGTCAAGATTCGTGTGAAATGAATAGTGAATGTGCCACATGTCATGGAAGGAGCGAGGTAACCTCCTCGAGAAGATTACGCATCCTCAATCTCCGTGTGTGCATTAAAACGGCGCCTCGGTTCCACGATAGGCGGACCCACCAACGGTCATGCTGTCAGGAATGTCTGTTAGTGATGTGACTTAACCTTGACTGATGTTAGGTTATGTCAGAGACCAAGTTCTGGCTTAATTTGAATTTTAAGTTGGAAAACCGAATGGCAAACTCAGAGGTCTGACTCAATTTGAGACTCAGATCCAACTTTTCTTTTGAGTTTCAGGAACCCTTCAAGATTCTGCAAGCCGAAGATAGATCAAGCTAGACGATGGAATCCGACTTTGGATCTTGGAGGCTTCCGGGGGCTACTGTTGGAGATATACTTTCCGGTTATACCCACTATGACTCACTGACCAGGGTGGCCCACTTCGGGTTAGAGCTTTGCTTCACGGGCAGCACAGTTAGGGAGAGAATACGGAGGTCCATCTGGCTACGGGAAGGCCCAGAAGACTTACCAACTTAGGCATGTTTAGTTACTTGTAGTCTAGGATGTACTTTGTAACCGACTCTTAGTCGTAGCCAGATAGGTCTCTCCTGTAACTCTAGACCGGGTATCTATATAAGCCATCCTAGAGACTCATGACTGCAAGTGCACAAATCGTTTGTAGCTAGTTTCAAAATAAAGATATCGATCTCACAGGGAGTAGTAGGCGAAAGACTAAAATGCTTTTAACTATAACTAAACGAAGTACTTAAGAAATAACTTTAAGATGCAAGATAAGTAAAGTTGTTTTTGAGTTTTTGGTTGAATGCGGTGACTTAGCATACCACTGCATGATGTAGTACACTATAGTCGTTGACATAACACCAATGAAACACCGTTCACTAGTATTACATCCCTCGGAGTGGTACAACAGAAACACAGCAGGTCCAAGACATAACTATAGATTACAACTTGACTCTTTACAAAAGATCGAGAGAACACTCTAGGTTAAAAAGGAGGAAATAACTTCTAACAAAGAAGAACCAGAATAATAAATCATAACTATCTAGTTACTAAGACTAGCATCTAAACTAATTGGCTTGCAATTGTTGCTAGTGCAATGCTCTATAGAAGTAGGTTTTATGGCTAGAGAATCTACTCCTATCTACTCAAGGACTTCGTCTTCACTTCGGATGATGTATATGTTGACTTCATTGACTTTGTTGAAGAACTTGAGCTGTCGATGATGGTTTCTTGAGCATAAGTTGGTGTTGACGTCGTCTTTAATGGCTTAGAACCTAGCAAGGGTTAAGAAGGTATGGTTGAGTGCGAGCGTACTCAGCAAGTTCACTAAAAAGGAGTGTATGATGCACTATCTCTATAGCCATAGACTAAAGGTCGTAGGCAATACAGGTTTTCATAAACATTTCTTCAAAAGTTGCTTTTATTCTAAAAACTATGTCCGACAGCCTTCACAGGTTGACCAGAACTTTCATGGAGTTCCTTTCCTGCCGCGTTCGTAGCTCCTTCCCAGAACAAGGAGTAATATGTCATAGTTCTTACACTCTGCAGAAGTGCGTTACTTTACCCATGAGAGACCAAATCCTTGTTGCACAACCGGGCAGCTTACCCGTCCACAATTCCTTGATGTGGGGCCTAGTAGATGATCCGAGCCAATTACTGGCCCTTCCCGCGACCCCGCATGAAGACACGACCCTCCAGGACATGCCCCACCTCTGTTAAGCCCCTTATAGGACCAGCTATAACTCTGGTAGGCACCCGAAGAATCTATGAGCCAGTTGTGCCCCTAGCAAGCTCCATAAAGGACCGACTATACCTCCGGCAACCCCTCACAGATAGTCTAGACACCAAAATTGCGGGGAACTAAGGGGTACCACCCATGTGCTGGATTCTCCACGAGAAATCAACATCCTCACGATAAGGTCATCCGTCCATGCGAAAGGAAGAAGATGCAATTGTCTTCTCCGTCCCATTCCAAATCTCATGGTTAACACGTAATATACGGCGCTAGAATCACTGACGACATTGGCTGTTAAATCCTAGATATTGTGTTCCTTTACCACTAAACCGTATCAATAGGTTATTACCATTTGGTAAATAATCCATAATCATATTATTATGAAAATAGTGTTTTCTGACTTTTTGAAATGCAGGTGATGGCAACATTTGAGTTACAAGCATTTGATAGAAAATAACCAAAGGACATGAGCAAGTGTGAACTTGCCTTTTGTGATTGCAAGATTATGCAATCATGGTCTTTGAGATACTAGAAGATCCAAAATCTGGAAATAGCATCATTGGTCAGATAAGGACTAATGTTTAAAGAAGCAGGATGCAATTATGCATAAGTAATGTAATGTCGTTTGATAAACATGAATCCCCAGAATAAGTGTATTTGATCTAGGGTTTGAAAGCTTATGGTGATATCTTTAGAATGTGCTCCACTTTTATACCAGCTTCACACTTGTGCTTCTTGTTAAGGCTTGTGAGGTGTGTGAAACAATATGTAAATATAACAAGTAGCATACAATGCTAAAGAACTCAAATGGGGCATAGTATCTAAAAGATTTATTAAGCAAGATTATTAATCAATTAGAGCCTTTATAGAAATGCTAAAGGATTATTTTTAATGTTTCTTAAAAGAATAACCTTTTAGGAAAAGATTCCTTTACAAGGTAAAAGCATTTAAGTGTTTAACATGTAAAGTATATAAGTGGAGTATAATAACATTCTAAGATTGAGGTGAATTATTATTTGTTAATTATGATAGAAATTATTATGTTAAGTTGTTAAGAGTTAAATGACTTATTATAAGATTGATGTTTGAAGTGGCAAAACGAATAACTTTTGAAGAAAAGATTTCTTTGTTAAATTTTAAACAATCTTTGTGGTTAATCGAATGTGATCGATATCTTTTGCGCTTATCCGATGAGCTTGGACTTTAGATTGTTGGTTTAGTTTGGATTTATGATTTTCTAAAGGGTTTTATAAAGTTAATAAGTTACACTTAAGTTTTATTATAGATCCAAGTTATTGCTTTGGACTTAGTATTTAGTTATAAAGGATTTAAGGCTTTATATATAGAATTGTGATTATTTCTTACTTAATAAATGTTTTTTAAGAATTTATAAACTAGGGCTTTTATAAAATAGGTAAGGATTTATTTCCTTAAAATCTTAAAAATCTTTAGGAAAATACTTTTAGTATTTTTCTAGTAAAATATATTTACTCAAGATCTTAAAAGTGATTTTCATTTATTTTTAAGTATTATTTTTATTTTTATAAAACTCCATAGAGAATTAAATGTTTTGAATATTTGCTTTAAGTTTTATTTGTAAGAAAAATAAGTTAGTATTTTTATAAAATAGTAGAATTGTTTTTTTATGAAAAAATGTTTTTATAAATTTTTAGGACTTTTCTTTATTTTATTAAATTTCATTTAGTTTTTTAGTGATTTTAATACTTAGTTAAAATTTTCTTAACTTAAAGAAGTAGTTTTAACTTTTTCTTAGGTAGGTATTATTTTTGTGAGCATTTTGATATATCATATGTATTTTTGGGATTTTCCTATATTTTCGTAGGGTATACATTATGTTCAGGGGTAGTTTGGTCATTTAGTAATTGGGTAAACAACTTTTTTTGTATTTTTCTTTGGAACTGGGCCAGGCTCACCGACTGACCCATCTGGGCCCAATTTGGCCCAACTGGGTTCGTGGTCAAACCCCACCCCGACCCAGTCCTCCCACCCACTCTCTGTCACAACTCACACTCTCGTTTCCCCCTTCTGGTTGTTGGCGACGTTGCCGTCGTCGCCTGCCCAATTCTGGCGAGGCAGGCTGTTGTAGTCGCCGCCGATGGTCGCCGGAGCTTCGCACCCATCTAGCCTAACCTGGGCCTCCAACTTGATTTGGGAATAGGTCTTGTACTAGGTCGCACCCATCCCTCATTGGTGCTAGGGTTTTCATGCCCGTGGCGCCATCGTTCCACCGATGGTGTGCTGCTCTTCTCACTGGGCTGCTCTGATGCTAGGGTGGTCATGGTGTAGCGGTTTGGCTTGGCGTGAGTTGAGCATCGTGATGCTCCTCGTGCCACCATGCCGCAATGCTCTATTTTGCCATTGTCGTCAATACTGCTTCTGCTTCCTCTCCGGCGAGATGTGACTTGCCAAAGTTAGGTACCACTTCTAGCTATCCCCCTCTTTATACTCCTCCTTCCTCTGCTACTAATTCTAGCCTCACAGATCTCACCTTAATCAGGATCTTTCCATTCTTTGATTTATATGAGTCTCATAGGAAAATGTTCCTGTAAAGATGTGGAGCAAATATTGCTCAATGGTTCTATCTGTAGTGCTACTAATCACATACTTATGATTTTTGTGTGGTTTGACTTGGTTTAGTATTATTGTGCTTCCCACGGTTCATATGATATTTAGCTACTATTACTATGAATACCCATAAATTAAAATGTTGGTTTTGAATTTAAACATAGTCAGACTAGTCTCTGAATTGGTGTTGATGGTTTTTGTTTGTGCTTCACTGAATCATGTACTCAATGTTACCTGCTACTTGATACAGTATACATGATAGTTTACGTAATGGTACTTTACTTAGCATCATCTGCCATGTGAGTGGCTTGGATAAAACATATCAAATTTTTGGATGTCCAAGTATAACGCTGTTTGGGAAAGATTAGCTATGGCTAGTGATATAGAGTCTAAGGCCTTGTCTTGGGCAAGAATATGTGCTTCTAATGATTTCTTGTTCTTTGGTCATGTTAATGTGATGATCCCCAGATCAATCATGATACAAAACACTTATTGAGTAGTTTTGTTCTAGAGGTAAATGATTCCCATTTTCCTGTCTTAGGAAGATGATTTATATTCCAATTTGGAATTGGTGGTAGACATGGTTTTGTATAAGCTGATGATGATCAGATTATGCTCAGGCATGATCTTGGATAGATATAAATTGGAATATGCAAACTAGATTCTCTTTACTTAATGGCTTGATATAGAGAGAAATGATTGAGTTCCTGTTAATCTGGACAGAGAACTAATATTCATATTTGATTCCTGGATTATTTTCTAGGAAAATGATAGAATTTGTTTTGTTTGAATAACTTGAGAGCTAGCTAATATAGAATAATTATTCTGATGGCTTCAATTGTTTTGGGTTGCTACTGTGGTGCCTCCAACCTTGAGTGCACAATGGTAGCCCAGGTAGCATGACTTGCTGCTGGGAACAACTACAGTGGTGTAGTTGATGTTGGTGTCAACAAGAGAAAAACTTAGCGTATGATGCAAAAGGTTGAAGCTAGTTTGGTGGCTGAAATACACATCCTTTCACTTGGCTTTATCTTAGCTCTAGGATGATACTGGAGTATCACTACTACCCAGTCTGAGAGCTCTCTCTCTCCAATCTCATGCTCTAAACAAAATGATAAGAACATATACTATTGATGATATTGGTTATCAACCTATTATTATATAAAGTAAACAAACCTCTATTTATTGATGCAATGGATGATCCCATGGTGAGTTATTTGCAGATAGATATACTGGAATACAAGAATTGTTGATCTATTGGCTAACTGGTGTAGTAAATACACCAGTGGCATCTTGATCAGCTACAGCTTGCTCTCTCCTTTATAGCTACCTCTCCTATTCTTTGCTGAACTACTCTCTCTTTATTCTTGTGCTCCTGATACAGCCGTGGCTTGGCCTTCTTTTCTTGAAGTTGTTGCCTGGCCTTTACTTTCCCCTTGTTCTAGCTCTTGTGTGGCTCCAGGGAGAAACCAGAGACTGAATATATGGTGGATTTGATCTGTATGATTATTTGGGTGCTAAACAGGGTAGTTCCGGGTGGTGTGCTAAGAACAGTGTCTTCTTGAGGTGATACTATGGCTAAGAACTTATGTTGAGAAGTTGAAGTGTGTAACTTCAGATGTGTACTAATAGTTGTGTTGCGTTTGGCTCTCTTGTGCATTTTCTAGGTTGGCTGTGGTGTTGACAACACACCATTGCATGCGGTGACTAAGTTGCTAGTGTGCATACCTCTCATGGGTGGATCAAATCAAGTAAAAAACTTGATATTTCTTGACGTTCTACCCCCCTTTACCTTTTTATCTCTCTTTGGTGAAACTTTCCCCTGTCTAATGCCAATGATGCTATGCTGAGGCAATTGTCTGATAAGAACAGATTCTATATTGGCCCCTTTTAATACCACTCAATGATGACCAACCAATGCATTTCATTGCAACCTGAGAGTACAATAACCCCCATTACCCCTTGTTTTCAATTTTTTTTGTTTGTTGTTTTTGCTTGCAAGGAACAAGACTAATGAAGATAAGGAGATAGCTTAGAAATAAGTTTAGGTTTCCTTTTACTCATTTGTAATTGATTTTCTATTTGGATAATGTAAAGACAATGTAATATTGTATAACTCATTTAATAAAGTTAAATGTTCTCTCTTATTGTAAAGTCAATTTCTCTTCTAATTTATTTGTACTTGTAATTGTAGTAAAATAAAGTGTAATTTGTTATTTTGTATTCTAGAATTTGTAACTATTTTATGATATTTACTAATAAGAGTTTTGTTTGTTTCTAAAAACATTAGTATTCTTTATTCTTTATGGTATTTCATTTTAAATTTTCATTTATAGTATGATTATTATAATTTGATTTACTTTATTGTTTATATATAATCTTTATTTAATATTGGAATATTCTAAATTCTAAAGTATCCAAATTTGAATTTCAATTCTCAATTTAAAATATGAATTGAATTGTTTCTGACACAAAAATAAAGTAGAGGTCATGTCAAAAAAAATCGCACTTGCTTTGATGTTCCCATCAGTACAATAGAGATATCGATCCCTCTACAGCTTCTTTAGTTTTGCGCGAAAATTCCCCGGATTTTCTTATGCATGAATGCAATGCATAAACATGTGTCATGTCTATTTCGAGGTGCTAATCCTGGGATGTTACATTGAATAAGGTAATTTAAGGTAAAGAAAAACTTAATACAGAAAGTAAGAATCGCGTGTGTAATAGAACTTTGGAACTACAATAGGGAAAAATGCGTTCTCGGGGAATAGTGGATACACCATTAGCAATTTAGACTGAGCAATCAAGATTATTATAACGAATATTATCATAATGTGTATGTATGTGAGAGGAGCTCCATATATGGATGATTAGCCAGCAACCGCTGCACACATCATCCTCATAACCATAGCAGAGCAATCGACATCAATCAAATTACTACGCTATTAAGGGATTTCTCCCGTGGTATGGAGATGGCTTTATGAGTTCTCCTTGATACCCCCAAGTTAGTACGTAAGGATTGACAACAGCTTTATAGTCACAATAAGTGTTATCATCCCTCCGTCTACCAACAAGTAATCCCCTTCATCGAGTCCCCATAAGAGGCAAATATTAAGGAGGTGCACAACTCCAACCATCAAGATGAAGACAATTAACACATACACATAATGATGTATAACATAATAATCTCTATCTCATCTCAATCATATGCTAGGGTTTCTCCATCTCCCCAAGAACCGGAGATCTGCTCAGACATTGAGGCAATCAACATCATAGCAATGGTAATGGAAACAATCATAGATGAATAGTACTTGTATAAATCCACAATGAGTACGAGAATTACAACAAGATCTAGACAAGATGTAGATGGGATGGATGGAGATGGTGGTGATGCAGTGGTGGATGATGAAGATCGATGCCTTAGCCTCCTAGATCTGCGCAGGGCGAAGATGGATCCCTGGCGGATGAGTTCCCCCTCAGATGCCTTCCAGAGGTGAGGTTTCTATGATTTCTGGGTGTTGTGTATGTCATCTCTCCGAACCAGTTGCACGGGGTGAAACTATTTGAGGAGGCGGAGGCGGCGCCAACTATACGGCCGGAAAATTTGCTCTGGTCGTATAGTTGGTCGTTGAACCTTCTGCCTCCCTTGTTCGCTTCTGGTTTTCTTCTGGTATTATTAATATTTCCCAAATAAGCGATTTATGTTGTTTCTGACTCCTTTTCTCCACAGTACAACTGCTCCAAGCATTGTATCCATTGGATCCATCATCTGTCTTGATCCCGGTGAAAACAGACATAAAATGTGCACGCGAGCGCCGTAAAATACCAAGATCCTACATCCACAATGCAAAATAAAAATGTAAAATATGATGCAAATATGCACTCATCAACTTCCCCAAGCTTAGACTCTTGTTTGTCCCGAGCAAGTTTTAGATTAGTGGATGTGATCCTCATATTCATGAAGCTAAGTCGATAAAATAAATGAGGCATTTGAAGCATGTGTTTATCGTATTCGATACATAGGAATAGGTTCGTGAATAGTACCTTACTCGAACCATCTGAATAGTATTAGTAGGCTTCCACACCTTGGTGATCAATAGTTCATAAAAATATGAATCTCAACATAATGTAAAGGTATCCGGTTCAACCGAATGAGTTAGCAAGGTAGTCCCAAGTGTTTTAGGATCAAATATATTCACTTGGGATTCAAAATCTCAAAAGTGTATCTTTGTCATACTACAATACAATGGTATATGCCTATATGCTCTTTGCACACTCACTCTTTTTCTTCTTTCTTTTCTTTTCTTTTGCATATACAGTCACACTTCTGTTTAAGTGTTGTGCAAAGGAGCTAGCCATATATTCCACCTTATGTAGGATATCAAAGTTTAACGATCTAAATTATCAAATTCCAACTATATATGAAGCATTCTTATGACTTGGAGATTCTACCTCGACTCGTTCTCACTCTATTTTGATAACACTTTCACTTTTCTTTGTTCAAGATTTAATTTAACTGCATAGATAATCTTTCTTTGCAAATTAAACTGTAGATTTACAGCATATTGACCAAATTATGTTTATGTGTTCCATTAATACCAATGGTGTGGAAGACTCCTATTGCTATCATCAAGTGCAAGTGAAATTATACTCAAGCCATTTATATATCTTTAAAGCAAACACAAACTCAATATTGCTCCATATATAATAATAAACTCGAAATTTCATTAAAGGGATCGACTATTCCTGAAGGGAATTCTAATGATGCAAACTTTATTTCTAGTTTGAACTAATGAAAAAACGGTAATATAAAGCTTATAAGATAGATTACAAGGCCTTTAAAGATCTCCCCAAGCTTGGAATCAAGCCAGGCGGGATCAATTAACTCCTTGTTGGTACCTATTCCTCCTCTTGGGCAGAAAGAGCGTCGCCCTCTTCTTTTGTGTTGCCATCTTTAACTATGCTTGCAAAGCGGATGCTGAGCTCGGACATGTCGTATTGGAGCTTCAACATTTTCTTCTTGAGAATTTCTTCTCATCTGTCAACTCAAAGACGGTTTTAATCAAGAAACCAACTCTACCATCGATTGCATCAACCTTCTTCTCAAGGTCTTTGCTCATCATCTAGTAGGAGTCAATCCCTTCTCCAATTGTTTCAACACATGCCTTCGAAGTTTATTCTAACTCATAGATCTTATCATGAATCTCATCTTGCCACACCTTCTTAGGTTTAAGAGGCGATGGACCAAGAGGAGGTTTATAATAGGATCCTATGTTGTGATGATAAAGATTAGGGAGATACTTGTCCTTGTTCCTTCCTTGCTCAGCTTGCCTCATCATCTCCATCCTTTGCGGGAACATGTCCTCCCAATTTGGGAGAGGCTTGATCTCCGAGCTGGATGATGACGATGATCCTTTAGGTTCTACTTCTTCGATTCTCTTCACGGGCTTCTCTTGTTTCTTCTTCCAGATCTTGTTGACATGGAAGGGCTGCATGGCTTCGTTGCACGGATGTTATTAGAGAGGTTTTTATTGAGATGGCGGGGATTTTTCGAGGCTAGAGGTCGTAGCTCTGGGAAAACTTAATGAAAAAGGTTAGATGTGGTCAGCTTTAAAAGGAGAAGTCAAAAACCCAAGACGCCTTTCGTAACGAGCAACTATAAGGCTGTGGCCCATATAGCACCTGTCGTATAGTTATGAATCGACTATAGATTTCATCTACGGTGGATCCAACTATACGGCCGGAACTATACGGGCGGGAATTTTTATTCCTGCCATATAGTTGGTCGTTAAACTCTCTAGACTTTGAATATTTTTTTGAGAGGGGTCGATAACTATACGACCGCAACTATACGTGCGGAATTTTTTATTCTGACCATATAGTTGGTTGTTAAACTCTTTGTACTCCAGAAATTATTTTGTCAAAGGTGTAGATAACTATACGACTGCAACTATACGGGTGGAATTTTTATTCCCACCCTATAGTTGGTTGTTAAACCTTCTGTGTCCACCAAAACATTTCTGCTTCTCCAAGAATTCTTTATTAATCTGAAACTTAACAAAATATCAAGTTTTGATAGAAAAATGTCAGCTTAGGTTTTCAACCAATTTCGGCTTTATCAATCTCACTTCTTCTTTGCTAGAGCATCAAATGTTTCTTATTTAACACAATATTAAAATAAAAATTTAACTGAAATTTTAAAAACTTACTCAAACCTTAATTCGGCATGGGTTGCCTCCCATGAAGCGCTCTTTTATGGTTAATATCTTGACCGTAGCATTGGTCATTCCGTCTTGGGTCCATTCTTCTTGTAGTTGCCATTCCTTGTATATTTTTGCTTAATCAATTCTTCTGGAGTGATCAATTCTATGGTGATTGCACTTATATCTTCTCTTACTCGATAATGCTTCAAGCATTGTCATTTTACCACCCATGCAAGAGAGGGTGTTTTTCCTTGGAGCTTCACTTCTCTTGATGGATAGGCTTCTTCAACTATATATGGACCTTCCTACTTCGATCTGAGCTTTCCTAGAAACAACTTGATATGAGAATTATAGAGCAACACTTTATCTCCACTTTTAAAAATCTTATTCTCTATTTTTCTATCATGCCATCTTTTCACTTTTTCCTTAAACAACCTAGCATTCTCATAGGCTTCACTTCTAAACTCACCTAAAGCATGAATATCTAATAAACGCTTTTCTCCTGCTGCTTTAAGATCATAATTTAGGTTCTTGATTGCCCAAAAAGCTTTGTGTTCCAATTATAAAGGTAAATGGCATGTCCTACCATACACCATCTTATAAGGTGCCATACCCATTGGATACGGTATGCCCATAGAGTGTCATTTAACTTGTATGACCAATCTTTTCTTGATTTGTCCATCATCTTCTTGAGTATGGTCTTCAATTCCCTATTTGAGAGTTCCACTTGACCACTCGTTTGAGGATGATATGGTGAAGCAACACGGTGATTTACTCCATACTTGCTGAGGATTTTCCTAAAAGTTCCTTTCATAAAATGTATCAGTAATTAAAAATCTAGGAACTCCAAACCTGGGGAATATGACATCTTTGATCATCTTCACTGAGGTAGCTGCATCCGCATGATTTTTTGGAATATCTTCAACCCATTTAGTAACATAGTCATCAACAACAATAATATGAGTATAACCATTCGACTCTATAAATGGTCCCATGTAATCCATTCCCCATACATCAAAGGGTTCAATTATGAGACTATAATCCATTGCCATTTCTTGTCTCCTACCTATATTACCTCTTCTTTGGCAGGCATCACAGTATTCCACATACTTGTGTGCATCCTTGAGCAAGGTGGGCCAATAGAATCCGAATTGAAGTACCTTTGCGGCAGTTCTTTTACCTGCATGATGCCCTCCATACGCTGTCATGACAAGCTTTCAGTATCGCATTCATCTCATGGTTAGGAATGCACTTCCGTATCATTTCGTCAAGTCCATGACGATATAGATACGGATCATCCCAAAAGTAATATTTAAGATCATTGAAGAATTTCATTCTTTGATATCTTGACACACCAAGAGGTATAAATTTTGTTGCTAAATAGTTAGCATAATCTGCATACCATGGATTAGCGATTTCAATGTTTGCTAAATATTCTCCCAGAAATGATTCATCAATAGGCATGGGGTTATTGATTATTCCCTCCATCCTAGAGAGATGATATGCTACCGGGTTATCTTTACCCCTCCTATCTACTATTTGAAATCATATTCTTGTAGTAATAAAACCCACCTAATCAACCTGGGCTTAGCATCCTTTTACACAAGGAGGTGACACAAAGCTTGGTGATCCGTATGAATTATTACCTTAGAATTAATAATGTAAGATCTAAATTTGTCGCAAGCAAAAATTATAGCTAGAAACTCTTTTCATATAGTAGCATAATGTTTCTGAATTTTATTAAGAGGTCTACTAGCGTAATAAATAACATTCAAATTATTTCCATCTCATTGTGCCAACATAGCCCCTAAAGCATAATCACTAGCATCACACATGATTTCAAAAGTTTCATCCCATTTTGGAGGTTGCATGATAGGTGCTGAAACTAGTTTATTCTTAAGGTTCTCAAAAGCTGCAATGCAGCCATGATCTAAATAGAATGGAGTTTCTTTATCAAGAAGATTGGGAAGGGGCATAGCTATTTTAGCAAAATCTTTTATAAACCGCTTATAAAAACTTGCATGTCCCAGAAACATTTTTAGATTTTTAATGTCCTGAGGTATTGGAAGATTTTCTATAGCATTTATATTAGTTTTATCTGTCTCTATCCCCTTCTCCGAAACTTTATGCCCAAAAACTTTACCTTCTCTTTCCATGAAACGGCATTGTTCCTAATTAAAAACCAAGTTTGATTGCTTGCATATCTGCAAGACTTTGTTTAGATTGTAGAGGCAATTATAGAAAGTTTTTCCACAAACAACAAAATCATTTGTTAGAACTTCCATAGTCTTCTCAACAAAATCATCAAAAAACTTTGGAACACATTCCTAAAAAGTTACGGTTGCATTCATAAGCCAAACGGAATTAATCTATAAGCGTAAGTTCCATAAGGACAAGTGAAAGTTGTTTTCTCTTGATCTTTCGGTTGTATGGAAATTTGAGAATATCCAGAATAACCATCATGAAAACAAAAGTAAAAATTATTACTAAGTCTTTCTAAAATTTTATCCATGAATGGTATAGGTTTATGATTTTTATGTGTCTCGCGGTTTAGCTTCCTGAAATCAATGCACATACGATATCCTACAATGGGCCTTACAGGGACTAGCTCACCATCCTCATTCATAGCAGCATCAAGACCACCTTGTCTTGGTATGCAATGAGCTGGGCTAACCCACTTACTGTCGGAAATAGGATATATTATGCCAGCATCTAGTAAGCGTATAACCTCTTTTCTTACTACTTCCTTCATCTTCGGATTAAGCCTCTTTGTGTATCTACTACAGGTTCAGCATCATCAAGCATGGTAATCTTATGTGTTACGATAGATAGATCTATTCCTTAATATCACTCAATGTATATCCAAAAGCTTCAAGATGCTTAAACAAAACTGAAATGAGTTTATTTGTTTCATTTTCCAATAAATTCTTGCTAATAATAACAGTACATTTATTTTAATTATCTAAAAATTCATACCTCATATTATCTGGAAGTTTTTTCAATTCTATTGGTGGAGGCTCTTCATCTCCTTTTCTTACCAGTTATTCATAGTCGTGTGGATTTTGTGCTTCCGGAATTGAATCAAGGTAATCATCCATGTCTTCTTTCTCCTCATCATCTAGAGCTTCCTCCCAATTAATCAGACTCCTCTCTAATTCATCTTGTGGAGTACTGAAATGAATTGCCACTAGCTCGACAATTGTCTTCTCTTCCTTGATATCCTCCACTTCATGTGGCCTCTTATTTAGTTTGGCGAAGTGGAATGTCATTTCCTCTTCTCCAAACAGCAGTGAAATAGTCTCCTTCGTATTATCAACTCGAGCTTTGCTGATGGAAATAAAAGGCCTGCCTAAAAGAATAGAACAAAAAGAATCTCGAGGCATATCAATAATATGAAAATCAAGGGGGTACATGAGTGGCCCAATAAAGACATAGATATTTCTGATTACTCCTTCCGGTTTTATATTGATTCTATTAGACAATTTAATAGTAGTGTATACCGGTTATAGTGGAGTTCAAGGAAGGCATAATATTTATAGTGGAAATTGGCTCACAAATTCCATATAAGAAAGTTGCTCCATAATATATAGGGGTCATTGGTTTAGAAGTTTCGTTACCTCGAACCTTACCTTTGATGAATTCTGAGGTTTCAAGGTCTAGCATAACCACTTCATCGTCCACTATTCGTGCTTCCATAAGATCCTTTAATATAACATTATTTATATTGGTAGCTTGGGGTTCCTTTCTGGTTTCTTTGATCTCTTTTTTATTTGTTCTTCCTCTTTTTACCTTTTTCGACGATCCCTTGAATAGGTATTGGGGAGAACTCTTCCATCAGCGCTCTTGCACGCTTCTTTTCTTCGAGGGGTTTACGGGTTTCCCATTCTGTAGGTACCTGCAAGTGTCCTGCATAATTCTCAATTATTTTCTTTACTGAGTAAGATACTGAGGGTTTTAATCATTGTATATGTCCTCTCATCTGCAAGGAATTCACTAATGCAAGCATATTCTAAAAAACTATTTGTAATGTTTTCCTTATCTTTAAGATTTTCTGTTGCTTCTCTCGTTTTTATTATGAGATTCCAAGCTTCATCATAGGTATAAGATAGAAAACTGCCATTAGAAGCAGTGTCTAGATTCATCCTATTTTCAATATTTAGCCCTCCATAAAAGGTATGGGTGATTAACGAATCAGGCAAACGATGATGGGGCAATTATCTAGGTAACTTTTGTACCTTAGATATCCTTCATATAAGCCTTCACTAGGATTATTTTTGAAACTGATAATAATACCTCTCATCCTGTGAGCTTTTCTTTCAGAATAATATTTTGATAGGAATTTGGTTGTCAATTCCTCCCAAGTCCTCGGTGCTTTTGCACAAAAAGATCTGTACCAGTCACAAACATTATTAGAGAGAGTTTGTCTAAACAACTGGGTTTTAACCATATTAAGATTACAATCGTCGAAAATAAAGGAACTGAGAACGTCTTCAAAGAATTGTAAGTGTCCATATGGACTTTCTTCATTGGTTCCTGCAATTTTCTTAGAATGCAATAATTCAAATAATAAAGGGTGGATCTCGATTCCATCTAGATTTATGCTTTTATTGACAGCTATAAAGGCATCCATGGGCGAACCCATTTTCCTTACTGCCTCAAGCTGGTTTAAGTGCTGAGTGTTTTCCATTGTTGCGGTCCTGCAACTCAAGTAAAAATTAGTACAATGAAAGTAAATAACTAAAAGTAAAGTGACTTATAGCGCTAATATCTTCGGCAACGGCGCTAGAAAATAGCTTGATGACTGCAAGTGCATAGATCGTTTGTAGCTAGTTTCGAAATAAAGATATCGATCCCGCAGGGAGCAGTAGGCGAAAGACTAAAATGCTTTTAACTACAACTAAACAAAGTACTTAAGAAATAACTTTAAGATGCAAGATAAGTAAATTTGTTTTGGGGTTTTTGGTTGAACAAGGTAATTTAATGATGGGTTCGTAGCATGGAAAACAAAAAATTCTACCGCAAGAATGAACAAAACCCAGATCTAATCTAGATAAAAGCCAAGATCTAATCTATTAGACATGTGCAACGAGATAGATCTATACTAACCCTTGTAGATCTGAAAGCCTTGTGCGAGATCAGATCTCGTGGTTGATGTAGACGATCACTTGCCGATCTCAAGATCGAGTAGACGATCCTTCCGGCGCCGTGTTCCGGCAGTGCTTCCGCAGTCGGTCACACGTGCGGAGTCCATGCAGACCTTCCTCTCCCCGTTCCAGCGAGCAGCGGAGGTAGTAGATCTCTCCACAGAATCCCAGCAGCACGACGGCGTGGTGGTGGTGGTGGAGTAGAGAATTCTGCAGGGCTTCGCCTAAGCCTGAGCAGAGCGAAGGAGGAGGAGAGAGGCGCCTAGGGCAAGGAGTGGAGGGGCTAAGGGGGGTGGCGCCTCCACCCCTCTATATATAGAGGGAGGGGTGCGACCTAGGGTTCCCACCCCTAGGCCCACCTCCTAGGGCCGGCGCACAAGGGAGAGGGGGAGGGAGATTCCTTCCCCCCCAAGTCTTCCCTTTTCCTTTCTTGGTTTTCAAGTAAAGTCCACAGAACCTTCTAGAACTTTCCGGAACATCCCGAAACCTTCTAGAATCCCCACATAAACACTCCGGAACATTTCCGAACCTAGAAAATGATCTCCATTATATGAATCTTATTCTCCGGACAATTCCGGATCTCCTCGTGATGTCCCAGATCCAATCCAGGACTCCGAACAATACTCGATCTCCAACGCATATTCCATATCTACCTAAACATCATCGAACCTTAAGTGTGTCACCCTACGGTTGGTGAATATGCAGACATGATGGAGACACCTCTCAGATCAATAACCATCAGCGGGATCTGGAGATCCATAACGGCTCCCACATACTCAACGATGACTTCGTGATCCATAGAACCATTAACATACGAAACCAATTCCCTTTGTCACGCGATACTCTACTTATCCGAGGTTTGATCGTCGGTATCTCCATACCTAGTTCTACCTCGTTACTGATAAGCACTCTTTACTCGTTCCATGATACGTCATCCCTTGTGACCTAGTCACATGCTTGCAAGCTAACTAGATGACATTCCACCGAGAGGGCCCAAAGCATATCTATCCGGCATATGGATGGACAAATCCCAATCTCGGTCCATGCGCTTCAACACATACTTTCAGAATACCCAATGACACCTTTATAACCACCCAGTTATGAAGCGGTGTTTGATGTCATCAAAGTACCCATCCGGTGATGGTGATTAACATAACCTCATGGTCGAAGGATTAGGTTACTATGCATTTGAAAGCTTGTAGCAATACGAACTTAAAGACTTGATCTTATGCTACACTTACTACGGGTGTGTGTCCATCACATCATTCTCCTAATGATATAACCTTGTTATTAATGACATCTAATGTCCATGATCAGGAAACCATGATCATCTATTAATCAACAAGCTAGTTCAACAAGAGGCTTACTAGGGACTCTTTTACGTTTACAAAACACACATGTATTAGTGTTTCCTTATAATACAATTATAGCATGGGATGTAAACATTCATCATAAACACAAAGATATACTAATAACCACTTTTATTATTGCCTCTTGGGCATATCTCCAACATTTAAAGTAAAGCAAAACTTAATGCAGAAAGTAAGAATCGTGTGTGTAATAGAACTTTGGAACTACAATAGGGAAAAAGGCGTTCTCAGGGAATAGTGGATACACCACTAGCAATTTAGACTAAGCAATCAAGATTATTATAATGAATATTCTCATAATGTGTATGTATGTGGGAGGAGCTCCATATATGGATGATTAGCCAGCAACCGCTGCACACATCATCCGCATAACCACAGCAGAGCAATCGACATCAATCGAATTATTGCGCTATTAATGCATTTCTCCCGTGGCATGGATATGGCTTTATGAGTTCTCCTTGATACCCCCAAGTTAGTACGTAAGGATTGACAATAGCTTTGTAGTCACAATAAGTGCTATCATCCCTCCGTCTACCAACAAGTAATCCCCTTCATCGAGTCCCCATAAGAGGCAAATATTAAGGAGGTGCACAACTCTCAACATCAAGATTAAGACAATTAACACATACACATAATGATGTATAACATAATAATATCTATCTCATCTCAATCATATGCGAGGGTTTCTCCATCTCCCCAAGAACTAGAGATCTACTCAGACATGGAGGCAATCAACATCATAGCAATGGTAATGTAAATAATCATAGTTGAATAGTACTTGTATAAATCCACAACGACTATGGGAATTACAACAAGATCTAGACAAGATGTAGATGGGATGGATAAAGATGGTGGTTGTAACACCCCGTCCACTGGGCCCAGGGGTGCCACTCCTGGCAGCTTAATAGGATATCTAGACTGGCCCCACAGACCAACACTAGTCTTTTCTACGCACTTTGTCCTCACTCATGCGCACCTGGTACCCACTTCCCGGCCAGTCACCCATCCTAGAATTGCTCTAGGCCAAGCACGCTTAACCTTAGAGTTCTTTTCGAATGAGCTTCCGGAAAAGAAGTTGCAACTTGTTGGTATGAGGATTCTATCAATCCTATTGAGCCATGTGCCTGGTATCACATACACCCACCCTTTAGAAGACCGATGCCCTCATCAATCAAGCACACCCCAGGAACGTTCCCTCTTGGCACACGTTTCTGCATCTAGTGTTGGCACATGTGCCATGCCGTGTCCACTCCGAGCCACACGCGCCATGCTCCACATGTCCCGCCACTGACCCACACACACCCGCTTAATCTCGAGGGTCGGCTCTGATACCACTTGTAACACCCTGTCCACTGGGCCCAAGGGTGTCACTCCTGGCAGCTTAATAGGATATCTAGACTGGCCCCATAGACCAACACTAGTCTTTCCTACGCACTTTGTCCTCGCTCGTGCGCACCTGGTACCCACTTCCCGGCCGGTCACCCATCCTAGAATTGCTCTAGACCAAGCACGCTTAACCTTAGAGTTCTTTTCGAATGAGCTTCCGAAAAAGAAATTGCAACTTGTTGGTATGAGTATTCTATCAATCCTATTGAGCCATATGCCTGGTCTCACAGTGGTGATGCAACAGTGGATGATGAAGATCGATGCCTTAGTCTCCCGGATCTGCGTAGGGCGAAGATGGATCCCTGGCGAATGAGTTCCCCCTCCAGATGCCTTCCGGGGGTGAGGTTTCTACGATTTCTGGGTGTTCTGTGTGTTGTCTCTTTGAACCAGTTGCACGGGGTGAAACTATTTGAGGAGGCGGAGGTGGCGCCAACTATACGACCGGAGCTATACGGTCGAAAAATTTGCTCTGGTCGTATAGTTGGTCGTTGAACCTTTTGCCTCCCTTGTTCGCTTCTGGTTTTCTTCTGGTATTATTAATATTTCCCAAATAAGCGATTTACGTTGTTTCTGACTCCTTTTCTCCACAGTACAACTTCTCCAAGAATTGTATCCATTGGATCCATCATCTGTCCTGGTCCTGGTGAAAATAGACATAAAATGTGCACGCTAGCGCCGTAAAATACCAAGATCCTACATCTACAATGCAAAATAAAAATGTAAAACATGATGCAAATATGCACTCATCAGAGACCAACCTTTAGGGCACCCACAATCTACAATCTCAACTCGCGTAGGCAAACCTCTCATGTAATCTGTACTTCCAGCTCTGCCGTATTACTGGATTGCTAGCAGGAGTAGGATCCATCCAAAGCCGGCGGAGTCGAACCTGGGTAAAGCTTGTGTGCTCACCGTCCCGGAATACCATCGCCTCACACCCCTTTCATCACACTCCTCGAGGACCCTCTCTCGGCGTACATGTCTTCAATCCGACGACAGACGCCACATGAAAGTATTTCGTTTATTATAATTTCTTTGTTTTATTTCCATGTTTTCAAAACATTATCAAATTTTAAGGTATGAAGTAGATTCTTAGCATGAAGTTAGCTGCCTTTATCAAAACTTGCGTTGGTTCTTGGTATATTGACAACGTTGGTACCTTCAAATGACATTTATAAAATTCAAGAGCAAACCTATCGCGCTTACTTGTAGTTCATATCTGACCTAATTTTGTTAAATCGACATGAAGTCCTCTAAGTGGGAAAAATTAGCTAGGAAGCTTAAAAAATGCTAAAACTAAGGAATTATAATAAAAGCATTGTAGGAATATGTGTGGATAACACTGGAATGCCATAGGTTTTAAATACGCAAACGATGACTAGATTATTGACTCTAGTGCAAGTGGGAGACTATTGGAAATATGCCCTCGAGGCAATAATAAAGTTGTTATTGTCATATTTCCTTGTTAACGATAAGTGTTTAATCTCCATGCTATAATTGTATTAACCAGAAGTTAAATACACGTGTGGATATATAAACAACATAGTGTCCCTAGTAAGCCTCTTATGACTAGTTCGAAGAAGGGGTTCTTGCCAATGTTTCCACATAAGACAATGGGTAAGACACCGATCTAGATGACTCTAAGTCTCAATCTGCATATGTTTTTATTTTGAATGGTGGAGCAGTGAGTTGGATGAGTTCCAAGAAAAGCGTGATGGCAACATCTTCGTGTGAAGCAGAATACATTGATGCTTTAAAAGCAAGAAGGGAAAGAGTTCCTCTCCAAGCTGGGTGTGGTTCCTAGTGCATGGGGGGTGCTGGCCATGTACTCTGACAACACAGGTAACATTGCCCTTGCGCAGGAGCCTCAAGCACACAGTAATACTAAGCACATCAAGTGTTGCTTTCACATCATACATGAGCATGTCCAAGAAGGTGACATAGTGATTTTGAAGATACACACATATCAAAATGTCGCAGACCCGTTGACTAACCCTGTTCCACGAGCAAAACATGACCAGCACCAAGACTCCATGGGTGTTAGATACATACCAAATGTAAACATGATTATTGGCTCTAGTGCAAGTAGGAGACTGTTGGAAATATGCCCCAAAGACAATAGTAAAGTTGTTATTATTCATTTATGATTATGTTTATTGTCCATGCTATAACTGTATCTATTGGAAACTAAATACATGTATGGATAAGTAAACAACACAGAGTGCCTAGTAAGCCTCTTCCTACTTGTTCGTTAGTGAAGCGATGGTTAAGGTTTCATAATCATGGACATGAATGCCACTTGATAACGCGATCATGTCATTAGGATAATGATGTGATGGACATACCCAAATAATAAGCATAGCTTCTGATCACATCGTTTAGTTTTTTTGCTACCGCTTTCTAAATATGTCAAGTATAGTTTCCTCTAACTATGAGATCATGTTACTCCTGGGCATCGGAGGAATACCTTATGGACATCAAACTTCACTCCATAAATGGATGATTATAAAGGTGCCTTTCAGGTATCTCCGATAGTGTTTGTTAGGTTACGTGAATCAATACTAGGATTTGTTCCTCTGTGTAATGGAGTGTGAGATATCTTTGGGCGTTACATGAATCAAGACTGGGATTTGTTCCTCCATGTAATGGAGTGTGAGATATCTTTAGGCCCTCTCGGTAGTATAGAATCCAAGAGCTCAATGACTAATGTGTTTGGTCACATGAATCTTATACCACGGTACGAGTAAAGAGAACTTGTCGATAACGAGATTGAACTAGGTATAGTGATATCGATGATTCTATTATTCCTACTTTGGCAGCGACCAGATTGCACTTTTACCCAATTTGGGAAGCTGCATCTGTTGATGAGTGGCTATACAATGGTGTTCCTTATGAGCTAATTGTTCTACACTTATTGGTGTAGCTTGTTATATGGGTTGTGAGTGGGAACTTATTTTTCGTTTGGGTATGTGTCCTTGGATTGTTGTTGCATACTCAGCTCCTGTTGCAGCTGCTACTACTATTTTCTTGATTTACCCTATTGGTCAAGGAGGTTTCTCTAATGGTATGCCTTTAGGAATCTCTGGTACTTTCAACTTTATGATTGTATTTCAGGCAGAGCACAACATCCTTATGCATCCATTCCAAATCTTAGGTGTAGCTGGTGTATTCATCGGTTCTTTATTCAGTGATATGCATGGTTGCTTGGTAACCTCTATTTTGATCAGCGGAAAATCTCAAGCAAATAATATATCGCAATATAAAAGGAATCGTATACCAGATTGGTTGAATCTTTGACATTTGGTTCAACCGAAAAAAACTTCGTTGAATGTGTAGGAACCATTATGGGCATTCCAGTCCCGCTAATGGTTATTGATCGGAGAGGTGTCGCGATAATGTCTACATATTCTTGAACCCATTGAGTAACACAGTTAACCTTCGGTGTCGCTAGTCTTTGTTGAGAATATATATGGTGTAATCTATTGTTGCTTCAGAGTCTTGGATGAGATCCTTGATATCACTAGGAGATCCAGAATGGTGTTAAGGTAAATAAAAATATATGACACTTCCTATTTAGGGTTTCAAGAAGAGTTCGAAAGGTTTCCATACGATGGAATCTTCTAGAAGGTTCCCAGAGGGTCCATGGGTGGGCCCACCTAAGAGGTGGGCCACATGGGCCCGAGTAGGGGCACCTCGGACCTAATGGGCTAAGGCACCACGACCACCATGGGACCATGCGGCTAGGGTTTGGCCAAACCCTAATGGGAAGGGGGCGTGGGAAGGGGAAGGAATCCCTCTCCCCTTGGCCGCCACCGGCCCTAGTGGCTTGTTGGAGGGGTAAGGCCCCCTCCCCCCATGCCTATAAAAGGAGGGGCATGGGAAGGGGTCGGTGCACCCCTTCCTCCTGGCCGTCTCCATCTCTCTCAGATACTCTCTCCCTCCTCCGTAGACGCACGTCGAAGCCCTGCAGAAACACTCCACCACCATAGTAGTACTGTCGTTGTGTTGTCGGATTCTCGCGGAGATCTTCTCTATCTCTTGCAAGTTCAAGAAGGAGGAGACGTCACGTGAGCGAAACATGTGGATACGACGAAGGTGCCATCCATTCGGTACGAGGATCTCGAAGGTCAAGATCTACATCGGTTTGAACCGATGCAAGTGATCACCTACATCATCCACGACCTATAGATCGTTAAACACCCGTGTTCTTTGAGGGTAGGTAGATCATCTATTCTACTTGTTACTTGCATCCGGTAGATTAGATCTTGGGGGTTCTCTCTTATTATTCCGTTAAAAAATTGTTTTCTATGCAACGAACTTATCACTCGTTCCAGTGTCTTCGTTATTCCCTTGTGTTGTGCATCAGTGTGTACCGTGGAGACTTATTTATAAACTTTGTATTCGTACTTATGTCGGCATTAGCTTTATTAATTTAAAGTTGGTCTTTGCTCGAGCTTTTTTGGTCTAAAAATATGGGTTTGCTAGTTGTCAAGCGTCTGAGAACTTTTTTGGTCTTAGTCGCCTCTTTCACCGTTCGATTTACCTCATGATTCGTGCAAAGTGAAAGTTACACATGAGTTGCAGCAACTAGGGTGTAACTAAGAGTTTAATGGGTTGTAATTGACAATTAGTACAAATCTTATGAGTTGTAACTAGGTTGTGACTAAGAATTATTATAAATATTAGGATGACATCAGTGACTTAAACATAAGCACTCCCTAAAAATAACAATGGCACAACAGTTTTGAAGGTGGTCCGCTGTTCCATGAAGGAAAAAATACAAGCACCAAGCGCCTGGCTCCACCTAATCCCGATCACTCCCTAAGAAAATTTCCGTAAGTACAACATTACTGTTTTAAGCGTGATAGAATTTTTCAGCAAACATCCGGATCCACCGATAGCATGACAGCCCTGGTGCTGGCAACAGCATCCGCCGTGGATATCTCTATCGCCCTCGTGTTCGCATCGCCATCCGCCATAGATATATCTGCTGCCCTGGTGCTGGCATCGTCATCCGCCGCAGATGTCCCAGCTGGTGTTGTACCGTTAGCAGCCGCTAGTCCGTCACGGTGGAAGTTAGACCTGGCGGTATATTCCACCAATAGCCCGATAGCAGTGACCAGCTCGCCGCCGTTGCTGAGCTGCTTGGAGTGGGAAACCTCGCTGCAGTGGCGAGCTGCGTAGCAGAGCATCTCGATCCACACCTCGGCAATCATCTGCAGCGCGTCAGGTACGCCCCACTCGTCACTGAGCAGCATCCCGGCAAGCCCAGCTCCGTCGATGTAAGCCAGACCATGGGGGTTATTATCATCTTGGATGTGAATGGAGCTCGCATCTGCATGGCGGCGGCTACTGCTACTAGTACCATGATCATCGCTATCATCACCGTACTCGCGACGAAGCAATCTGGCAAGGTGCTCCCTGGGTGTCCGCGCGCCATAGTCGTCCCTCCCTTCCAGCTCAGGCGAGCGCTGATGCCACAGTGTGACCAGCCCATCGCAGTTGTTGTTGTACCGACTGCCACGAACAGGGCCGGGCAGCATGTGGGGGTGCACCACGTAGAGGAACATCATGTAGTTGGAGAGCTCCCTGACTGTTTCTGCTAGGAGATGCGCAGCACTCTGGTCCTCCTGGGCCTGCTCTGCATCCCCTGCCTCTGCTGCCGCTGGAGGTGGCTGCTCCTCGCGGCAGCAGAGGTAGACATCGGTGGCGACGTGCCAGATGAGGATGCTCTGGTCGAAGTCGGTATCGTCGACGCTCCAGCTGATCTCGTCGTATAATCCCGTCTTCTGCAGTATCCACCTGCCCCGCGCGTTCCTCATGTCCCCTAGCCCCCGCTTTGGTATGGCTCCCAGCACCAAGTCCCTCGCACTCTGGGAAACCTCGGTGGTGCTCGAATAATGGAGTTTGTTCCACCAGTCCCCCAGTCCTACTCTCTTGGTCATCCTACTCCTCAACCCGGTGGCATCACGGGTGCAGAAACCCAGCAGGCTGTATTGTCCGATAGAGTAGAGCCACCGTCTGCTGTTGGCGGCCCTGAAACGCCTGCGGATGCACACGAGCGCGCCGTAAAGCAGGTCCCATCTCCGGGCATGCAAGAACGCGCATGTCCAAGAAGATCCAATAGCCCTGAACAGCGATGTGGTCTCCACGACCAAGGCCCCCAGGAGCAGAACATATGTGACAATGCCATCAACTCTGCTTCTGTAAGCGTCACTCACACTGCTATCGTCGTCGTAGTCCAGCTGAAATAGTAGGAATGCAGTGAGAGTGGCCACGGGCGAAACAACACGGATGCACCAGCCATACCAAGTGTGGATCACTGCTGCCTTTGTGTAGAGGATGTCGTACATCAACGAGAGCTGCATCTCGATCAGCTCGTACATGTATCTGCCACCGTTGAGCTCCACGCCGCGGTCCATGGCCTCGTGTTCGGGCCCCGACGTTGTCAGGCTGTCGGCGAAGAGGCTCTTGCAGACGTTGAACGTGTAGTGAGGCCCCAGCAGAACCTCCTCTGCGTCCAGCTCCCGTGAAGCCCGTTCGTAAGGTCGGCGACGGCCATTATCTGAATCAGGATCGCAGACGCCTAGATCGAGGGACTTCCTGATGCTGTCTATAGTGGCACACCTGAGCGCCCATGTCCTCTCCCCATACTTGATGAGACCTGTGACGAACATCAATACGGAGGCGGCCATGATCAAGCTCCCGCCCCCGCCGGGGCTAGGACCATACAGCTGGTACAGGACATAGGCGGCCCCCAAGACCTGTACGGCAGAGTCAGCAGGTGGCGCAGCCAGAGCTGGTTGTCCTCCAAGGCGTAGGCGGTGATCGTGTCCGGCCCGCCGAGGTGCAGCAGGAGGAACGGCGCCCACAACGCCATGAGGTAGTGCTTCTCGCTGCTGCTCCTGGTGCGGAGCGACAGGTGACCAAGCGCGTATATCGCGGTGGAGTCGGACATCAGGTATGCCAGCCACAGGAGGATCCTCAGCAGAGTCGAGCCTTTGCGCCGACGAATCCTCGCCAAAGCCAGGAGGATGACTTGAAGCGTGAAGCTGAGGAGCACTAGCATTTGGATCTCCCACTCTTTCCAAAACTGTGCTAGCCCTCCACCCATTCTCTACTCTAATGGACTGAAAATGCAAACACGATGTCGCCAATTAAATGAAGCAACAAAATGTAATTTTCCTCTAATGTATACAAGACCTACTATTCCTGCAAAAGAAAAGTATGATTTCCCCCCCCCCCCCCCCCCCCCCCCCCCCCCCCACAATGGAGCATGAAATGTTTTTAACAAACAGAGTGGAGGAAGAAAGCATACAACTCAAAACGTAATAATAGTTCAAATAAGCAACAAAAAAAAGTCTTGTTTCATCCGTATGCGTCTAAGCGAGCTTTGTTTTCTCCATAAATCTGAATTCAGAACTGAGCTTGCACATGTCTTCAGATAGTATATACTAGGTAGTATTAGATAAAACTGCATGCGTTAATTGCAAGGAAAATCATATACGCGCACGTACAATCCAGAACTGAGCTAGCAAATTTTAAGACTGTCTAGGTGATTACCGTGGGGGATGCGCACAACGGCGAACTTGAAGGAAGATGATGCCTGCTAGCCTAATTTTTTTGGATATGCGCGTCAGTTTGGGTGGACCGGCAGCAGGCCAAGTCGTCGGCCGTGGTCCGTGGACCGCTTCACTGGGATATGGTTCTCTAATTCTCTGTAGTCATTTTCGAGGGACAGGAAGACGCCGTGTGCTCCATCCGCAGAAGACTTTGATGATGAACGTTGACGGCTGTCAATTTTAGATTTATTCTGGATTTTTCTCTCCGCTAACATTCCGATAACTAGGCAACCTCAAGACAGATCTCTTGGGATCCGATCGTTTTTCGTATTCGTTGGTGTAGTTTGAGGTCAGTCTCTTTCGATCTACAGTTGTCATCTTTGACGATGCTTGCTACTCTCGTGCACTGGTCCTATTAGCACGACGACTTTCCATTTGTCTACTACAACAAGCTTAACTACGACAAACTTTGCCCGATTTCGGTGATAGAGGGGCGAAGACGGCGACGCTCCTTCGACTCGTGCTACTGTCTGTAGTTGTCGCTAGGTGGTTCAATGACCTGTTTGTAATTTCTATTACTTTTAAGATCGGTGAAATTTCGCAAAAAAGAAGAAGAGCGAGAACTACCCAAGAACATCTTTGGGTGAAACTTAAAAAGAAAACCAAAGGAACAATGATGTTACTGCTTTAAGAGACACGACCATACTTTTTGTTTTGTTTTTGAGAAATAGCATATATTAATATCGCGAAGGTACTAACTATATCCGAGCTCTGCAACAACACATTGCTCTAACGGCCTTACAGATGCACACAACCTAGAAAAAAAGAAAAACTACAAAAAAGAAAAAATCGCTACAGCGATCAATTCCTTGTAGCAGCGACACTAACACCACCAAAACAACACCAGAAGTCCAACATCTCCAATAGCGACGTCTTCAAGAAGGAAACCGTGTCCACACATCGGATCAAAGATCATAAGTTTTCAGCCCAGAGGAAGTCCTCGCTCACAAAACAATATCTTCAACAAGGTCATTGGTATGCACAACGAATTAAGTCTAGACCTTAGATTTTCACCCTGCAAGGTAAGACTGTGAACTTCGCCCCTAGTAAGAGTCGCTGTTGTGAGTCACAGATCTCCAAGTTAGTTCCTCATCACCACATAGATTCAAATCACCATCGCTAGTCGTCATGTTCCTGCTTTTATGACATTCTCCACACCTGACTTCACCATGGACTGAAAGACATGTCTCATGATGGTAACAGACGACAGAGCTTTGCAACGCTCCCTATGAAACCAAACGGTCATAAAAACACAGGTATGCACGACCGAATCCCATCTGATCCAGCAATCTCCAGGCATAAGGCGCCCATGGGAGTTTGTCGGCGGAGCCTTCTAGAACTCGACACTTCGGCCTGATCACCGTGGGCATGCATCAAGCAGATCATCATCTCAGTGCGAGAGGAGAACGAGGACCGCCTCCATTCAAGCCAATCCATAAGCCCCCATGCCACCTGCTGGTCGCAGAGGACAAGATGAACCTGACTGTCGCCGACCTTGTTCGATCCGGCATCATATCCCAAGGATCCACACCACTGCCTCCGTGGAAAGCACACCATCTGGTCATACACGCATTTGTTGTCGCGGCCCGCCGGCCCAGAATGGATCCAGGACAGGCCAGCTACTACCGCCACCCGCCATGGCTGCAGCGCCTCGAATGAATCCGACGAGGAAAGGCTTCAGTGATGTGCCCTCCTCTAGCGCCACCAACACTGTGCCTCCACCTCCACACGTCCACCGCCATGATTCTCCGCCCCGACACATCACAGCTACGTGCCCCCTCGGCCCTTTGGCGAGACGGATGCCGCCACCGCCATCATCGGTGGCGGAAGTGACCATGGGAGGTATAGGGGGAGAGGGGCCGCTAGGGTTATGGGAGCCTCCGGAGTCTCCCTAGGCGGAGACGACCCGGGAGGAGGATTGGTGTACGTACTCGGTTTCTAGAGGACGGTTAGAGGAAAAACAATATCTCTCTCAACAATATGGATCCGATAGAATGGCAATCCATGTAGAATGGAGAAGTGTGGTGGATTGAAGAGGGGCAATCTAGGAAGGCCATGGCGTCGCTTGCTGATGGCTCGAAATGTATCGAGCTCATTGGGGAACCCCAAGAGGAAGGTATGATGAGCACAACAGCAAGTTTTCCCTCAGTTATGAAACCAAGGTTATCGAATCAGTAGGAGTAAGGAAACACGTCCAAGGTGTTGTTTCCAACTTGGAATCATGCACAACACAACCACAGAACTTTGCCCCCAACTTACAGTGAGGTTGTCAATCTCACCGGTTTTGCTGAAAACAAAGGATTAAACATATTGTGTGGAAGATAATAATTGCTTGCAGAAAGTAAACAGTAAACAACTTGTAAATTGATGGTAAAAGAATGGACCGGGTCCATAGTTCACTAGAGGTGGTTCTCCTTAAGATAGATGACATATTGGGTGAACAAATTATAGCGGGGCAATTGACAGATACCGAGAAAGCATACATGCATATACTAATCATCTTGACTCCTACGAGATTTGATTGGACATTACAACATTATACATAGACCGTAATCTAACTGCATCTATGACTAATAATCCACCTTCAGGTTATTATCTGAACCCCCTCCAGTATTAAGTTGCAAGCAACAGATAATTGCATTAAGCCAAATGTGTAAAGTAAACAATACGATTGCTCTATGGACAAAGGATTGTTGTTTTCTCCCTAGTAGCAACAGCACATCTAGTACCTTAGAGATTTATGTCACTTCCCCAGATTCCTAAATGCATGAACCCACTATCGAGCATAAATACTCCCTCTTGGAGTTGTTAGCATATACTCGGCCAAGATAGCTACTAACAACGGAAAGCATGCAAGATCACAAATAACATAGACATGATAGAATCAATAATCAATCTGAAATAGCATCTCAATATCCATCGGATCCCCGCAAACACAACATGTAGGATTACAAAAAGATGATCTTAATCATGAATGGAGCTCACAAGATCTAAATATGGTAGCACAAAGGAGAAGAACCAACCATCTAGCTACTACATGGACCCGTAGTTCAGGGATGAACTACTCACGCATCACACCGGAGGCGGTCATGGTGATGAAGAAGGCCTCCAAGGTGATCTCTCCCCTCCGGCAGGGTGCTGGGAAGAGCTTCAGATCCCTCCCGATCTAGGGATGGAAATGGCGGCGGCTACAGACTCTTTCGTGGAATTTTGATCGGGTACTTAGGGTTTTCGTCTCGGAGGCAATATATAGGCGAAGAGGCAAGGTCGGTGGAGTACCAAGGGGCCCACACCAGGTGGCGATGCTCCTAGGGCTGGCCACACCACCCTATGGTGTGGCCGTCCTAGTTCCCCTCTTTGTCTCCCCTCCGGACTCCGTGTTGCTTCGGGTAAAATATTGACTTTGGGTTTTGTCCGGTCCAATTCTGAGAATATTTCCTTACTAGTTTTTCTGAACCAAAAACAGCATAAAACATGCAACTGACACTGTGGCATCTTGTTAATAGGTTAGTTTCAGAAAATGTGTAAAAATACTCCAAAGTGTGGACAAAACATAAGAAAGTAGATATAAAACAAGCATGGAACATCAAAAATTATAGATACATTTGCAGCGTATCACTTGCCATGTTCATTTTCTAGGAGGTTTGAAAAGAAAGAAATGCATGGCGTCTTCCCTAGAAAATTAATCACCTCAACAATGTTTGTGAAAAAAACAAAGACGAGGTGACAATATGGAGTCTCGCTAGGGCTAAGACCTTGAGTAATGTAATTCTGCGAGAGTAGGGTTGTGTTTTGGTCTTGACCTTTTTGGCCAAGATTGGTTTGTAAGATCTCTAAAAACTTCTTCTTAATCAATGAAATGACAAATCTTTTGATTTGTTTTAAAAATATATATTGCTACCCTCTTTTGTGCCACTAATTAATCTTGTAATCACCACCTTTGGTTGATTGGGTTGGAAAATGTAGTATTTTGTTTCTAAGAATTAGCTTGAGCCATAATTTGATGCTAACAACTTTTCTGCCAGTAGGTACAATAAACCTAACATGCCAGTACAACCTGACATCGCTATTATACAATCCTCGTAGAGGCAATGTTGTCTTCGAAGCAAATTTATATTTTAAGGGATGTTGACTATCTACGGAAGAAAACCGCTACCATCCAAAATCCCACCATCCGTTACTTCGCCACCTTCTTAGCTAATTCTATTTTTGGGAAAGGAGACACCGGGGCAATGGCAGGCCCTGAGATAAGTGTGATTTATATGGATCTCCATCCCGAGTTGGATTATAAGGTAAACTTGGGTGCTTTGTTGATCCAGCACTTTCGTCGCAAAAGGTCGGCTCATTCAGGAGACATCCGTTGTGGTGGCTTGATCACTCAGATCACCTATACAAGTAAGTTTTTCATGCCTCTTGAGAGACCGGTGGCTTGTAGTAAGTTCTTGGATGATGCTCACATGGCAAGCACCAAATTCATGGGGTCTATAGGTCTCAACACTCTGTTCGTGCTTACCAATTTATTATGAACCTAACGGTGATGTTTACCAAAATTTGCTTCCATTTTCCCAAGCTTTTGGTTTTTCAGGAAAACATAATTAGACCTCGATGAGGAGGAATTCCATCAAGAAATGATCACCTCAGGGAGGACTGCGCCCCCGTGAGGAAATCCCGCCTGGGGGATGCGGGAGGTAGCCAAGAGCAGCACCAACGAGAGGAGGAGCAAAAATGGAACACGATGGGTTGGTATGACTATGGCCAGCAACACCAGCATCAACAATACTTTCCCCAGTACCACCAATAGCAGAACGTGCCACCACCTCAGCCATGATACAACTATGTCCTAAGAGGTGAGTATGATCAGTTGGTGTGTCGTGTTGGTGATGTGGAGAACCCACTTCATGACGTGAACGCCAATGTGACCACCCTCACCCATGATTTCACCCATTTTATGTATGAATTTCCAAACTACTACCCATATCAGCCACACTAGCAGCCGCCGCCCAACGATGGCGATGTTATTTGATTTGCGATAGACCGAGAGTCTAAGATTGGGAAGGTTGAACTCCTCCTTGCCTTTGCATTCATGTTTTGTTTACTTCTTTGGATTTGTTTATTTTTCTTTAGCTGCATCTTTACTTCCAGTTTGCATTGATAAAAGAAAGCACACAAAAAATATAGTAGCTTTTATCTTGTTTTGTGTGAAGTTCTCTCGGTTTTCTTTTTGATTTCTCGCACGTTATTCACTTCAAGTGACTTATCTATGGAGAAGAACGCGAAGAGTCGATTCAAGTGTGAAATGAGCAAGCGAGAGGAGGCACCACATTCTTATTTTCCCTCTTCTTGTAAGTTTATTCATAAATGTATTATGTTTGTTCGGTTGCACTTGAGCTTCACTCCATGTTTAACTCGTTATCTTTTAAGACTTACTCTCAAGGATAATGTCGCTACTTTGGTTTCAACTTATGAAAATTACTCTTAGTTTTAAAAACAATCGTATTGGATTAAATTCCAATCTTTTAGGAACAAGAGAGAGTGTCTTCTTGACAACTTTGGTGTCATGTTTTATCTTAAGGGCTTAATATTAGCAGCACTCAACCCCACATCTTAATGGTTTGACTTGATAACACTTTCTAAAAAAGAATTGTTTGAAGGAGTGGATATTTTGTGGTGGTTGAGGGAGATGCCAAATTTGCCTTGCTGAGTTGAAAATAAATATTTTATTAAAGTGAATTACAAAAGTACTAAAACTTCACGGAACTAACAACTCCTATGGCCTATGAACAATCTTGAGTTCATCTCAGATTTTGGCTACGAGTTGGCTAGACATTTGCAGCATTATTGCGGTGTGCAAAATTTTAATTCCATGAGCCCAAGTACTGGAGAAAAAGAAACTACTATCAAGATTTGAGCTAAAATTATTTGATCTACATGGAAGTCTTGGCATCGCCTCATCATTGAAAATATAAAGTTTTTGAAAGATAAGAAAAAGATAGGGTGTTGGAAAGCCACAAATTTCAAAGTGGGTGTTAATTAGAATCTCTAAGCTTATCCTTATTTTGACATCTACTAGTGCACCATTAATTTGACTGAAGCATTCCTTCTTAAAATGATTTTACTCTCATAAAAAGAGAGACGCTAAAAGAATTGTTTCGCAAGCCTAACCAAAGTTTTTACAATCTCTTTTGAGTTTAAGAATTATTAGCTAGCAAGTTTTATGCGGTTAGGAAGCGAACTTAAGTGCAATTGTTCATATATATTATGCTCATGTTCAGGGTTGCAGGATTTGTGACGATGGAATATGATACCCCCTTGAACTTGTGAGTTTCTTTGCTTGAACTTATTTCTCGCTATTATTCTTTATAGCTTTGTCACTCGAGGGAGAGTAACAACTAAGCTTTGGGAAGTTGATATCTCCAATCATTGACACTTTTTATCAAGGATTTTCCATTGGTTTTCTCCGGGTTTTGTTGATTTTGATATTTCAACTAATGCTAGTACTGCAAGTTAGCGAAACCTTGTTCTCTTGTGTTGGTTTTTAGGTATTGGACACTTTTGGAAGCTCTAAGAGCATTTATGAGCTAATTGCACTTAATTGATCAAATCCCCAATTAAAGACTATTCCATGCGAGGGCTATAGAGCCTTTAACGACCTGCGGTGCGGTCGGAGTCCGCCCATACTACCCTATGATGCCACTGTTATATCAGTACAAGCAACTTTCATGGAGGAGGAAGGGAGAACATACAAACACAACCACCACAAATAGTCCGAGAAGAGAGGAGATCAGATCTGACGAAGGAGAAGAATACCACCTCATCCTTCGAAGATACCTAGCATCTCAATCACCAACTATACTTCAATCCCCCATTCATACTGAGAGAGAGGGAGATCCACACTTGTAAGATTAGGGCTTGAACCTCTATTCCTACTTTAGTTTGTATTCGATATGATCTCCAACAATATTGTGATTTGCTACGGTAAAGTTGAGATGATTTCTATTTGCAATATGATTCCATCTTTGATCTATTCTTCTCTGATGTTGGAGTAAATCCCCATAAGCGTGGGAGATGTAGGGAATTGGCGAGATGTGTTGTGCCTTATTTATTTCCATCTGTTTGTGATTATTGTCGTGATTATTATATTGTGAGAATGACTATCTATGTTTGCCTAATTCTTGTTATCCAATTTAAGGGACCGGGTAACATGATCCTGAGATCTCATATATATGAACTTGTTCACTAGCGAATCAGAGACCCCGAGGGACACAGTCGATATCAAAGAGGAGCTATTATAACTCGAGGATAACAAGGAACCATCAAGTTTAAAGCCTTGATATGGTCGGAAGACCTTAATTGATGTGCTGACCATGACTTTGGTAACATGCAGAAGGAAGATTGGGATCGAGAAGAATCTACCAAGAGGACTCTTGATCGGTATATGGGTTGCTTGCCTACTCACATATGAATAGGAAGTATCATACTCACTCAGTCCATTTTACTCACCTGGCATTGACTATCACCATGAACCGTTTCTCTCCGCCCCTAACTTCTCATCTACAAGATATCAAACAACCTCTTTACTTTTACTTTTATGTTATTTACTTCCAGTATCGTTCAATACTTAAATCTACTTCCTTTTCACTCACCCATTTCCACTCTCAACACTCAAGACGAAGTGACACCTTGAGTGTGGCAGAAACGCCTCAGTTAAACACTTTCCTAGGCTCCTTATCGGGATCGACATAAAAACTGGAACTAATACTTCCACAAAAACATGCTCCGACGAACCTATGCTCTTGTAGGCTATCAGCCCACTAATGGTTTAACATAAAAATTTGCAAGTGAAGCTGACATGATCTTCTTATAACTATTTGAACTAACTTTGTCATGACTTACATGGTATCTACCATGATTGACATGTATGAGGTTCTATTGCCGTATATGGCTTCTTTTTGCAAGATAACACACCTATGATAATATTTAGCTTAGTGGTAATCTACTATGGTATATTAGTTGGTATATAGAATGGTCTTGATTTTACTATACCTACTTTAGAAAGATACGATACAAGTAAGAAATTTTTGTGCCTAAGAGAGATACCTAAGAAGATTCACTCTCCAATGTGATATGGTTATTCCCAAGTGAATATCCATCACTAGTCATAAAACTATTTGGTTTAGATAAGATGACTTCCTATAGTCACTACCTAACATGGGTATACCCTGCCGGTACTCAAGTTTGGTATATATGGTCCAGATATGGTGGAAGCCCATGGCGTTGCCACGGCGCAATGAAGATTTCGAGTGGCCTACGGACTCTCAATAACTTGCGAGACAAGAAGAAGTCTAAAGATTGAAAGTTTGAAGGGCAAACCCTAATCTGTAACCGACTCAACCTGCTACCTGAGACCTGGCCTATCTATATAAAGGCCAGGAGGGGCGGCGAGGAGGACACACACAACCCTAGTTTCCACAACCCTCGCTAGATTGCATCTGTGCACCATTGTAATCTTCGATTCCTTCATTAATTCCAAGAGCAGACAAGCAGGAGTAGGGACCTCTACAAGGCCTGAACCTGGGTAAACCTTGTGTCCCTTTGTGCTTGTTTGCTAGCCGGTTGATGCTTCCAGTGCTCCCTCCTTCTCCAAAACCCAAGTCCATAACAATGGGCATTGATGAGTTAAACCCTCGTCAATTGGCGTCGTCTGTGGGAATTGGGAGTGCTGATGTTGCGGCTTCTTCGGCCCCATCAACTGCGATCTACAACTCCGCAACAGCGGAGATTCGCCAGCTCTTTGACGCGTTCGACTTCACCGTCCACACGCCGGCCACTCGCCCGGCTTTCAAGTTTGTGGGCGATGGAATTATCCTAGAGATCGGGAGCTTCCGCTTCTAAGTTGGTCAGATGGGCACGCTTTGCATGCCTGACCAGCCGACAAAACCATCGATTGCTCCAGCATCGTGGTTCCCTCCACCGATCGGAACCCTCAGTGAGCTCAATGCCTTGACAACAGTCGAGAATACGGACAGCGACAACAGTCGCGAATCTGACATAGGTGATCTAGCAACTAAAGATGGAGCCTACGGCTCCGGATCTGAAAGTTGTGGGAGCAACAACTTCCCCAACCACTTCATGTGCACCGTCATCAACGCTGGCGACTCCTCCGCCAATCGCGACAACACGGGCAATGGTGGTAATGGAACCGACCCACCAATACCTAATGGAAGCCCCACCAACGGCGCCCTCGTCAACAACGGAGGGGCAGTCGAACCCTCCCCCCACCATGGTGAACGAGCATATTGGTGAGCGTGTCGTGATCAAGCTCAACGATCTCGAGTGGGCTCGCTGCCGAGACACCCTGCGAGGCAATCCTCTGCCCCTAGGCACGCCGCAAGAACTGCTGATGGGCTATCATTGGCTGCTGAAGGAAGAGTACAGACGCCAGCTACAAACAATCGCGCAACTCGAAGCCCGTAAAAAGGCGACAGACGAGTCGAGCCTTCGAAGGGCCGGACTCTCTTCCCGCGGAGGAACCTCCTCCAAAGGCAACGAGTACGTGGCTAACAAGAGGAAATCTCGAATGGCTCACCTCACCGAGCAGGAAGGCATAGAAGCTACAAAAGTCCTCGACTTCGGCTCCATGACAGTCGAAACACGGGGCAACGTGGTCCTGAAGACGCCGCAAGCAGCGGTGATAGCGGCCATCATGTACCTACTCAACAACCAGCCGCCAGCTGGAGATCCTCGAGCTGCCATGCACCGATCTACGATCACAGGCTTAGGGTTAATCGAGGCTGCTCTTGACAAAGAGCCGACGTTGGAGCCGAAGAAAAATAAGGCTCTGGCAAAACGCTATTCCTCACCCTCATCCAGCAACGACAGTCACGATCTGTATCAACGTCGCCGCTCACGGGGACATGACCACGACTACAACGCACGTGATGACATCACGTAGTGCAAGATCGACAAGTCAAGGGCGCGACGCGCCTGATCGACTGACTTAGAAGACGAAGACGTGGAGCTCTGTGGCGCCAGATGCTTCAGCAGGGCCATCAGGCAAAATTGAATGCCCAAGGGGTTCAAGCTCCCATCGGAGAACCCAAAGTTTGACGGCCTGTAGGACCCGAAAATCTGGTTAGAAGACCACATCTCCTCCGTCAGGCTCCATGGTGGGAGTCGAAGTACAACCATGCAATGCCTACAGCTACAGCTGCAGGGCGTCGCCCGAGCTTGGCTCAACAACCTCCCGTGTGGATCCATTCACAGTTGGGACGAGCTGGTCTATAGCTTTGTGCGGAACTTCAAGGGCACCTACAAAAGGCCCGCATCAATCGAAGAGCTGAGATGCTGCCAGCAAAGGTCGGGCGAATCGTTACGCTCATACATCCAGAGGTGGTCCATCATCAAGAACTCCACGGAAAATATCTCAGAGGACTAGGCAATTGACGCATTCAACAGCGGCGTTCATCGCATAGAGCTCAGGGAGGAGCTGGGTCGCTCGAAGCCCAAAACCATTGATCAGCTGATGGAAATCGCGAATCAGTGGGCAGATGGAGAAGATTCGGTGAAAAATCGCGTTCACTCTGACGATGAAGTAGAACTTGAGCACAGACGCGATCGCCGAAGCAAACATCGAATGCGCATCTACGATGATCGTGACGATGTCAACATGGTCGCAGCCGGCTACGCCGACAAACACGACGATGGCCGCAAAAGGGGCTATCGCAATGGCGGATATCGTGACTCCGGGAAAACCACGCAAGTATGGCAACGCCGCACTCGCGACGAGGCACCTGCAACATCCATTGAGGACAAGCTATCCGGACCATGCACCGTGCACTTCTACATCGACAAGCGTGACGGCAAAAAGAAATCCAGCCACCTCCTCAAGGACTACCGCGAGTTCCTCAAACTTCATGAGGGTCTGGCTCGGATGAATCGCGACGCGGTCAACAGGGGCTATGGAGCCACCCACGGAGCTGTGGCACATGGAGATCCTCCACCACCACCTGGACCACCGCCAACTGCAGCTGCGCCTGACCAGCATCACGGAGGCAAGCCGTACCCATGGGCCATGGGCACCATGATGATCCAAAAAGGCCGCCCCTCCAACCGAGTACAGAAGGCCATCACTCGCCAAGTCAACTTGGTGACAAACTCACCACCATCCACCACTGAGTACCTCAGTGGAAGCGACTCCTACATCACCTTCGACAAGCGCGACCACCCGCATCAGGTACCCCACCAAGGCCACTGTCCCCTCGTACTCGAGGCACATATTGGAGGCTTCGACATGAGTCGCGTTTTCATGGACGGTAGAAGCGGCATTAACCTTATGTTCGCAAGTACCTTGCGAGCAATGAGGATCCCTCTGACCTGCCTAGAGGTCTCGGACATGACATTCCACGGCATCGTCCCAGGCAAGGGCATATATCCCCTTGGCAAAATCTGAAGGAAATATGCCATGAGAGGCAATAATAAAGTTGTTATTATATATTCCTTGTATATGATAGATGTTTATTTTGCATGCTATAATTGTATTGATAGGAAACATCAATACATGTGTGTTTAATAAACAAAAAGGGTTCCTAGTTATGCCTCTCTTATAAACTAGCTTGTTTATTAACAAGATGATCAAAGTTTCCTGATCATGGACATTGGATGTTGTTAATGACAAGGTCACAGCATTTGTGAAATGATGTGATGAACATTCATCCGAAGTATAGCATTACGATCAAGTCATTATGTTTATATTGCTATAACATCATACAAAGTAGTCTTAGTCCTTAGACCATGAGATCATGTTAATTGCTAACACCGGAAGAGTATCTTGATAACATCAAACGTCACACCATAACAGGGTGACCATAAAGGTGGGTTCAGTGCTATGAAGGTGTTATGTTGAGGCTCATGGATCAAGAGTGGAATTTGTCAATCCAGATGATGGATAGATATACTCTGGGCCCTCTCGGTGATATCACATTAAGATAGCTTGCAAGCAAGTGATGTGATCACTAGAATGTTATATCACGGGAACGAGAAAAGAGTGCATGTCAGTAACGAGATCAAACTAGGTATTTGGATACCGATGATCGAATCTCGGACATGTATTATATCATGAGACAAAGGGATTAAATTTCTGACGTTAAAGGTTCTCACGATCACAGAAGTCATCGTTGAATGTGCAGTAGTTAGTATGGATCTCTAGGTCCCGCTTCTGATTATTGATCTGAGAGGAGTCTCAATCATGTCTGCATTATTCGCGAACCATAGGGTGACACACTTAAGGGTTGCCGGACACCATTTAGGAGCACATATGTTCCAGACAAAAGGTTTGCAAATCGCAGGAAATGTTTCGATAGAAACATGAATTGTTTCGATAGACCCCCGAATTGTTTCGGGTGAAATTGCAGAAAGTGGTTCTGCATGTGATATTGAAATGTTGCAAGGGGTTTTATGTGAATGTTTGTTAATTAAAGTAATTAACAAAATTCTGAATAAATTTAATAAAAAGATTTTTATTAAATTAGAGAGCATTAAATTTGGAGAAATTTAATGCATTTAAAGTGGAGACTTTAAAAGGGAATGTGAAGAGGCATTTTAATGTGGAGGGGTTACCACCACATGAATGGGGGAGGTGAGGGGTCACCCCTCCCCCATGCGCCGGCCATGGAGAGAGGGGGCAGCACCCCTCCTCCTATAAAAGGCCACCCATTCCCTCCTTCATCCTCACACCTCCTCGTGAAGGATCTCTCTCCCCCTCTAGATATTTCCCCATGGTCTCGGATTAGCGAGATACATGTTCCCGGTGGCCTTGCGTCTGGAAGGAGTTGTTGCTTCCGCTGATTTGCTGGAGCGAGGAGGTGGAGGTTGTCCGCTGGCTTGAACGTGTGTGCGAGGACGGATGCGCTGCTGATTTGCGGCGCTCGGACTTCCACACGATCTTGAGATCGGCAAGCGTACGACTACATCAACCACGAGTTCCTACTCGTTAACAAAACTCGTTGCCTTCGAGGGTAAGTTCTCCATGGATGTATGTCCACCCGTTGCTCTATATCTAGTAGATAGGTCTTAGCGTATAGTTCTCATCGTAGGAATTTTTTTGTTTTCTATGCTGCGGACCCAACAAAATCAACCTCGACGTCATCTTCGGCATGCCGAAAAACTTTCGACGTGAACGCATCGACTTCAAAGTCGTCGAATGACCCTCACAGTAGCACTGCATCCTCGGACGTGTCGTGTTCGCCAGATTCATGGCAGTGCCGCACTACGCCTACCTGCAGATGAAAATGACAGGCCCCAACGGCGTCATCACAATCAATGGGAGCTTCGAAAGGTCCGACGGTTGCGACAGGGAATTCAACAGAATTTCCTAGTCCTTTGGCATGCAGGAAGAACTCGCAGGATTGAAGGAGTCGACAGACAACAGTCTGCCTCCCCTGAGCCGACCAAGTTCACCCGACCTATCCTTCGACTCGTGGTGCACACGAAGAAAGTTCAGGTCCACCCATCGGACCTAGTGAAGACAGCCCTCATTGCCAACAACCTGAGTCCTGCATAGGAACTCGTGCTCCTCGAATTCCTTCGAGAGCACTGGGAAATCTTTGCCTGGTGTCCAGCGGACATGCTAGGATTTCCCAGGGAATTCGCCGAGCACGCACTCAATGTCAACCCAGACACAAGGCTAGTCAAACAAACAATTCGGCGGCTATCTGAGCCAAGAGCAAAAGCGGTCGGAATGGAGATCAATAGACTCCTCGACGCCAAATTCATACGCGAGATCAAGGAAAGCACTTGGCTCGCCAACACGGTGCTAGTACCAAAAAAGGACACGGATATCCTACGGATGTGCGTGGATTTTACTTCTCTGAATAAGCACTGCCCAAAGGATCACTTCCCGCTGCCACGAATCGACCAGATCATCGATTCCACCGTGGGATGTGAGCGCCTCTGCTTCCTCGACGCCTACTCAGGCTACAATCAGATTCGAATAAAGGAGGAGGATCAAGAGAAAACAGCATTTACAACGCCTTTTGGTGTGTTCTGCTATAACACAATGCCCTTCGGGCTAAAAAACGCAGGAGCAACCTATCAGCGGTGCATGCAGGCTTGCCTAAAGAACCAACTTGGTCACAACATCCAAGTCTATGTTGACGACATCGTAATCAAGACCAAAGAGGAAGCTTCACTAATCGACGATTTACGCGAAACCTTCGCCAACCTCGACCGCTACCGGATCAAGCTCAATCCGGACAAATGCGCCTTCGGCGTACCATCTGGGTAACTACTCGGGTATCTCATCTCTGCGAGAGGGATTGAGGCGAATCTAAAGCAAATAAAAGCCATACCGGCCATGGAGAAGCCGAAGAACATAAGAGGTGTCCAGCAGCTGGCTGGGCGAATTGCGGCACTCAGTCAATTCATCAATCGAATGGACGAAAAGGCACTGCCCTTCTACCAACTTCTCCACAAAGCTGACAAGTTCGAGTGGACCAATGAGGAACAGGAAGCATTCGAAGATCTCAAGCGTCTACTGTCCACCTCACCAGTACAAGTGACCCCGCGCGAAAGGGAACCACTATTGATGTACATCTCCGCCACCAACCAGGTGGTCAGCACGGTGCTCGTGGTGGAACGAGCCGAGGAAAACAAGGTCCACGGGGTACAGCGCCTAGACTACTACCTCAGTGAGGTACTCATGCCAACAAAGCAGCAGTACCCGCACTATCAGAAGCTGGCGTAGGACGTCTTCATGACAGCCAGGCAACTGCGCCACTACTTCCAGGAGCACCCAATCGTGGTGGTCAACGACGCCCCGCTTGGGCACATCCTCAACAACCCCGACGCCACCGGACGAGTCATGCTTTGGGGAATCGAGCTGTCTCCACGAGACATTACATATGAAAAGCGCGACGCGATCAAGTCACAAGTTCTCCCTGACTTCCTAGTGCACTGGATGTAGAATCAGCTCCTTGAAAAGCCACATATGTCCTACCTCTGGACAATGCACTTCGATGGATCAAAGCGAAAGGACGGAGTTGGCGCAGGTGTCATACTGACATCGCCCCAGGGAGACAAGCTGAAATATATTCTATGAATGCAGTTCACCGCCTCCAACAACGAAGCTGAATACGAGGCCCTAATGCACGGGATGAGGATGGCAAAAGCCTGCAGCGCCAAGAGGCTCATAATATACGGCGACTCCAAGTTGGTCGTCAACCAGACAATGCACGAGTGTGACGCACTTAACGATAATATGATCGCCTACCATGACCTCTACGACACACTCGAAGGGGACTTCGACGGTTGCGAGCTGCGGCACATAGGCCGCGAAAGCAATGAAGAGGCAGACGCACTCGCCAACATTGGCTCTACATGTGCCCCCATACCACCTAGGGTATTTCTCGAGCGCATCTTCGAACGCTCCATCAAGCCAAAGGCCGTGGAGAGGAAAACAAGCGCAACAACAGACTCGGGGGCTACGCCACCCAATGAGCCAATGGCACTCGACAACCTGGAGCTCGACACAGGACTGGAAGGACCAATGGTGATCATGATGATCGAACCCTCTTGGACTCAACCCTACATCACATACCTTCTCAGCAAGAGGCTGTCGGACGACCTGACTGACGCACGACAAACCGCACGACAATCCAAGGCATTCGCCATCATCAATGGCGAACTATACAAACGCAACATCACAAGAGTACTCCAACGATGTGTCTCAAACGCTGATGGAAGAGCCGTTCTCCTCGACATCCATGAGGAGACTTGCAGACACCACGCCGGCAGTCACGCCCTTGTCGCCAAAGCTCTGCGAGCTGGATTCTACTGGGCTACGACCATGCGTGACGTCAAGGACATCGTCCAAAAATGCAACGCCTGCTAGTGATTCGTAGACAAACCACATGCACCTGACGCGGAGCTCCGACCAATACCATTGGCCTGGTCCTTCGTGCAATGGGGACTCGACATGGTCGGCAAGATCCCAAAGTCCTCGCGAGGAGGCTACGTCTACCTCCTTGTATCAGTCGACAAATTCACCAAGTGGATAGAGGCTGTGCCGGTGACCAACCAATATGGAGCCAGTGAAGTAAAGTTCTTCGTGTCCATTGTTTATCGCTTGGGAGTGCCACACAGCATCATCACGGACAATGGAACAAATTTCACCTCTAAGGAGTTCCAGGGCTTCTATGAGGACCTGGGAATCAATGTAAGCTATGCTTATGTAGCTCTTCCACAGACCAACGGTCAAGTTGAAAAAGCCAACGGGCTTGTCTGCGGCGGAATAAAGAAGCGACTCCTCAAGCCACTCGAACAAGTTGCAGGATGCTGGCCAGACGAGTTGCAATCCGTACTCTAGAGCCTACGCACAACCCCAAACAGTGCCACGGGATACACCCCGTTCTTCATGGTGCATGGTGCCGAAGCGGTGCTACTCGCAGAGGTACGGTACAAGGCACCGTGAGTGGTCGCTTATAGCGAGCAGGAGTCAACAATTACACTCGAAGACTCCATCGACCTCCTTGATGAGGCACGGGAAATCGCGGTGGAAAGATCAATGATCTACTAGCAGAACCTACGCAACTACCATAGTAGAAGGCTACGCCCTAGGTCCTTCGTCGAAGGAGACCTGGTCCTACGATTGAAACAACAAGGGAATCTCAAGCTTGAGTCCTCCTGGGAGGGACCGTACGTGATTATAAAAGTAATCCCAGGTGGCGCCTATCGCCTTAAAGATTTCGAGACAGGAGTCGCGTACTCCAACCCCTGGAACGTCGCGCAGCTGCCGTGCTTCTACCCTTAGTCGTCCTTTATTTCTTACATTGCAAATAAGGCTATTCAGTCAAGGCTACTTAGCCACACATTGTACCTCGTACTATCCTATGAATAACTAAATCTAAGTGCCCCAAACTCTGCGTTCTTTTATTTATTTTTTGCAATCTATCCACTCGGGGGTTGCGCCACCCTATACACATCTGTTCTACGAACCAACGCGATATCCTGAGTAGCTGGCACACTAATCGAACCCTTGACAAACACTAACCCAGTTGCAACGCACCTGACAGGTTGGCAAGGTGCTGAGATAAACACAAGTCAGGCTAACGAAAAGGAATCGCATAGTGCAACGCACTCGCAAAACATACGAGCTAACAAGCTCTTTATATACATCAATGTCAATCAATTATACACAACATATATATATGAACTTTACAACACTGGTGCAACTATGTGCAGGATACAAACTAAACTACTGTTGCAACAAAAGAACGTTTGTCTGCTCCTCGAAGAAGTCGACAATTTCCTCCGCTAGGCGATCCACCGCCTGGTAGTGAGGAACCATGTTCTAGGTCGAACCTGCTGGCGGCGCTAGCGGTCCAGCAGCAACCGCTGCAACATCCACATTAGGCTTGTGTAGTCGCACCAGCGACAGAGCAGCCTTGGCACCAGCCACTAACTGTTGCCGTACACACTCGCGGACTCCACTCAAGTTTTGAAATTTTGCAAGAAGGGCCTGCAGGCTCGATGGAATGATGTCTAGCGGAAACATCGTCTGATAGATATTCCTTAAGCACGATTGCGATTTCTTAGGAAATGAAGCACTCGTGAAGCACGATCCTGTAGGGTCGCCAGTGCGATTGCGCGATCATGATCCACCTAGAAGCACCCACTTGCCTGAAGCTGCTCTTGGGTCAGATCATTCCTACGAATGGCAATCCTGTCCGTTTCATCTTGCGAATGGCGTGCACTGACAACTATACCAAGCAAAGGAAAAAGTATGAAGACAATGAACTACCGTGAGTGGCTACAAGAAAAGATAAGGAAGCAGAAAGCTAACACTTGAATTGGTCGCCCAGCTGCGTCACCTTCCCTAGCAGATATTGCTCTCGGGCAGTGGCCTTGTCTGCCCTCGACTTCCATACATCCGCGTTACCACGGAGCACGGGTAGTTCACGCTCCAGCTGCTTAACGCGGTCACGAAGTCGCGAAAGCAGAGACAGCTCATCCACCTTTGAGCGTGACTGCACTAAGGTATCATCAGTGGACGGTAGATTCCGAGGTTCACTTGAAGGACCACTCAATGTGCCCTATCACAAGCCAAGCAAGAGATAATAAGAAGACCAAAGCAATACATGGACAAAAAGTCGAGTGCATTCAAGCATAATAAAGTATCAACAATACATTCACCAACGACATGTTCTAGACAAAAGAGACAGGCTATTAACTATTACAAATATGACTACTGAGGAGTAACTAGCTTCTTCGACTTGGACTTCGGTTTCGGGGGCCTCATTGAGTCTGTGGCAGTATCAGACGCCACAGACTTACCGCCGGCCCCTGACACCACAGCCTTTGCCGCCTTCTTGTCTCGCTGCATCTCCTCAGAGTACTTCACGACTGTGTTGATGAGCTGCGACCCGTACTTGCCACATGTAGTTGCAAAAGGAGCAAAAACTACCTGTTGACCATCCGTGATGACATGCATTGCTTTGGGGATCACAACATGATCCACCTCGACTCCATGGGCTTGAACCATTGCGAGTGACATAGAAGCCCCAGCCGCACGAAGCGAGTTCTTGAAGCCTGCAGGGATGCCTCCAGCAAGGGACTCCACTAGATCATCCACATTCTCGATCAGTTCAGCTTTGGACGCTAGCTCCTCACGGAGGCGACTGAGTACACCCTTGGCCTTGGTCAGAGTCCCCTAGATGGAAGCACTGCGATCTTCGACTGCTGCGACGGCGCCTGCCAAGGCATCATCACGACAGAGCGCCTATGCGTCGAAGCTCATTCCACCAACGTCTACACAGAGCAAAGTGTTGGCCAAAAAGGTCAGCACAATAACAAATTCGAAAGAAAGGACACGACAAAAATTCAGACGAAGGAATACCTGAAAGAGCCTTGGCAATCGAGAAGAGCTGTTCTTCGAACAACTTCTCCCTAGAAGCGATGGAGGCGCGCAAATATTCTTCGCGTTTCCACGATTCGTCAAGTGCAGTGACTGCCTCATCGCGACCCTTCACTGCAGCGGTGAGCGTCTTTTCGAGGGAAGCGACGTTGTGAAGAAGCGCATTATGCTCAGCTGCAAAACAAGCAAAGACAGATCGTCAGTCGAGTATATCACAAGGATGAAGAAGAAGAAGAAAAAGAAGCACTCACTTTCAACCACGCGATGGCGGTTGTCCTACATTGCATGTTGGCGACCCATGGCAAGCACTTGCTCCGCCAGGCGAGCAGATTCCTTCACAATAAGCTGCAACAGGAGAAACAACAAAGGATCAGCAGATAACATAGATGATTAATTCGACTACAAGAAAAAGCAATATCACACATACGTGATCCTCTAGTGACTCCGAAGTCGATTGTCGCGCAGTTGTCTGGACAACCATCTGGTGCTCCACATCGTGTGGAGAACTTGATGAATTGTGCCTGGAGTGGGCCGCCAATGGACGGGAAGGAGTCCGCTCAGCCACTTCCTTGGCTTTGGAGTCCGCGACTCCAGACTCTTTCAAAAACTGGACGTCGCTAGAAGATGACGATGCCGGCTGACTGCGGAGCAAAACCTACATCAGGAAAATGCAACTCCACAAAAGAACCAAGAGAAGAATTGTATACTTACCAATCAAACTTGTCAAAATCGAAGGTTTAACCCTCCGACTCCGACGACGACTCCTTCGGTAGCCGCATCTTCTTGCGGGATGATGGCGCCACAGCACTCAGAGGAACGACAGGTATCGGCGACTCCGCACCAATAGCTGGGCCTTGTGGAGTCGAAGGAGACGACGCATCCGAATCCTCGTTGCGCAAACACTTGCGAGTGTCCGGACCGCTGGACTCGGGGGCTTCCTCCTCCTCTTCAAATGGGACGGTCGACTCCGACTCGTCCTCCTCATCTACTTCACGAGGAATACCCCCCTCAGGAAAAGGGGGACTACTGGGGGACACCTTCCAATCCTGCATACAGAAACCAAGTTAGCACAAGTTAAGGAAAAAGAAGCACTCGACAAACAAAAGATACTTCGTAGCACAACCGTACCTCAGGAGGAGGATTAGCAGCATCAAATGGAGGTACGACTGTCTCACTGGGGAGCACATCTTTGGCAGTGTACTTGGTGAGCAGTCGCACCCTCTTATCTACTTCACTCGCCGAAATGCCATCGACAGATACGCGAGTGACATCGTCCGTGCCAGCCCACTGGAACATAGGGTGGACTCTGGCCTGTGATACGTCCAAAACGTATCTACTTTCCCCAACACTTTTGCTATTGTTTCTCATCTAAACTTGTGATTTGGATGCAACTAACGCGGACTGACACTGTTTTCAGCAGAATTACCTTGGTGTCTAGTTTTTGTGTAGAAAATCAACTATCAGGAAAAATCCCGGAAAATATGCCAAAAATTCTATCTCACCAGAAGACTCCCGGAGCCAGAATATGAGACAGAGGGGGCTGGGCCTAGGCCACACCACCTGACCGCGTGGGCTAGCCTAGGCCGCGCCAGGAGGGGTGGTCTGGCCGCCCCAGACTCCCCCTCGGTCTCCCTCTTCGCCTATAAGTTGCCTTCTGACCTAAAAACTTAGGGGGGTTCGACATTTTTTCAGAAGGAGTTCCGCTCTGTCGCCACCACCAGATTCTATGAAACAGCACCAAAAACTCCGTTCTGGCACCCTGCCGGGATGGGGAATTGGAGAAGATCATCACCATCGCTTCTCCATCGGCCATCCATGTTTCCCCCATCTATGAGTGAGTAATCCCCTGCTGTAGGCTATGGGGATGGTAGGGATTGGATGAGATCGTTTATGTAATGGCATCAGATTGTTTGGGCATGGTGCCTAGTATCTTCTATTAGTGCTTTATGACTTTGTTGCAACTTGTTATGCTTAATGCTTGTCACTAGGGCCCGAGTGCCATGAGTTCAGATCTGAACATGTTATTGATTCATTATGATAGTATTGTTTTTGGTCTTACCTGCAAGTTGTATACACACGTTGTTGTCTGGAACCAATGGCCCTGAAGTGACAAAAATCAGGATAACCAGAGGGAATGGCTTTGATGTGAGGATCACATGTGTTCATGGAGTGTTAATGCTTTGCTCTGGTGCTCTATTAAAAGGAGCACCTTAATTGCTAGTAGTTCCCTTGAGGCCCCGCTGCAAACAGGCTGGCGGGACAAAAGATGTTGTGCAAGTTCTCATTGCGAGCACGTATGACTATATATGGAACACATGCCTGGGATTATCTAGTACTTGGATGTTTTATCTTATTTATCTGCAATTGCCCTATGTTCTGATTGCTATGTGAATTGTCTTGTTCATGCAACGCCCGTCCATCCATCCTTATGCCTACCGCACTCGAATCCTACTGTTTACTGCTATTGTTACTGCTGTCTTTACTTTACTACTGCTGTTACTTTACTATTCCTACTACAAAACTGTTGCTACTGATAAACTGTTGTGAGCAAGATTGTTTCCAGGTGCACTTGAATTGACAACTCAGTTGTTAAGGCTTATAAATATTCTTTGGCTCTCCTTGTGTCGAATCAATAAATTGGGTTTTACTTCCCTCGAAAATACTATGATACACCCCCTATACTTGTGGGTCATCAAGACTGTTTTCTAGCGCAGTTGCCGGGGAGCATAGCTTTATTTATTAAGTTCACTTGGATTCTCTATTGTTCGCTGCTATCCATCCATCATGGGTAAGTCTCGTGATGGCAAGGTTCCTATTTTACCATCCACTACAAGAAGAGGTACGGTTCGGAATACCTCTGTTGCTCTTGATTCACCAACTGTTATGAGTAAGCTCGTTACACCACCACATACACATGTTACACACACTGCTACTACTGCTGAATCTAAAACTTCTGATGCTTATGATGCTGCTTCTACTGTGCTTGATAAGAGTGGTTCATTAGGTACTTTCCTAGATGCTACGATTGCTAGAACTATAGCTGGAAATACTGAAACTCCTAATGAAAACACTACTACACCTGTTAGTTCACCTAAGTCTAGTGAAAGCTATGATATTGAAGATGGTTATGTTGAGATGACCGATGAATTTATTAAAGAATGTAAAAACACCCATGATAGGAGCGCTGCTAAGAGTCTCCTTGAGAGGCGTACTATTAGACCCAAATTGTCTCCTATTGCTAAGTTTGCTGCTTCTCCCATAAACATTATAGATGAATATTATGATTTCTCTCTCGATCTATCTTACATAGCTATTGTTGAGAAAGAACCTTTTTGTGGGACTAAGAATGAAAGTGCGGTAGCACATATGAATGAACTTTCTACCATGAGTGGCTTGTTTTCTGATGATATTAAGATGCGTACTTACTTTGTTGCTAAGATTTTCCCCTTTTCACTGAAAGGAGAAGCTAAAACTTGGTTTAGTAATTTACCTCCTGGATCTATTGATAACCCTGATTGCTTGATTAGTACTTTCCTGTAGAAATATTTTCCTCCTAGTGCTAGACATGCTATTTTGCAAGAACTTTTTGATTTTAAACAGGGAGAAAAAGCGATATTGCCCGAATCTTGGGCAAGGTTTTGTGCTTTGATTCATGCACAGGCTGGAAGTCCATTACCTAAGAATGAGCTTCTTGATATATTTTATAATGGACTAACCGAAGAATCTAGGACATACCTAGATAGTTGTGCTGATTGTGTTTTCAGGAATAGGACTCCCAAGGAAGCTGAGGAATTAATGGCTAAAATAAGTAAGAACTATGAAGATTGGACTCCTCCTGAACAAGCTATACCTGAAGTAATTGTACCTGAACCTACTATACCAGTACCTATTCCAACATCAAAGAAGAGGGGAGTTATTGAATTAAATGATGAAGTGATGAAGGAAGCTAAGAAATGTCTTAAGGAGAAGAGAATTAAAGTTGCAGATGTCAAGAATTTACCTCCTATAGAAGAATTATGTAAGCCTATTCCCTACTCATCCACTATCGAGGTACACTCTGTCCAACACTTTGATAAAGGTGATATCCCTTACTATAAACCTCCTGATCAATGCTTAGAAGAAATCGATATCTTTATTGTTAAGCAAGATAATTTTAATAAAAGGGTGCAAAATCATCTAATGGAAAACACTAGAGCTATTGTTGAGTTGAAAGATATTGTGGAAAGAACCTCTAATGATGTTAAAATGATTGTTAAACACTTTCAAATGGTTCAAACTCAAATAGATCAACTCATTAAAGTGCAAAAAGACTTGCTAGTTAATGCTGCTAAAGAAAAACATGCTTATGAAATTAGAACTAGAAGTGGAGCTGCTACCCAGGATCCTCTATATCCTGAGGGGCATCCCAAAAGAATTGAGCAGGATTCTCAACAAGCTAAAAATAGTGGCTCTACTCGTAAGAAAAGGAAAAATAAACATAAAACTGTTGTAGAACCCTCTGAACCTGCTATAGATCCTAATAGTATATCTATTTCTGATGCTGAAACTGAAAGTGGTAATGAAGAAAATGAAGCTCCTAATGAAGAAAAAGTTGAAGAAGAACCTGAAAAGCACACTAAGAATACTAAATATACTAAAGAAAATTTTGTTGCTAAGAAACATGGTAGTGAAAGAGAGCCTTGGGTCTAAAAACCTATGCCTTTCCCTGATAAGAAACACAAGTCAAAGGAAGATGAACACTATAATAAGTTTTGTGAGTGGATGAAACCTTTATTCCTGCAAATTCCTTTGGCTGATGCTATTAAATTGCATCCTTACTCAAAGTATATGAAGGATATTGTCTCGAATAAAAGGAAGATCCCTAATGAAGAAATTTCTACTATGCTTGCTAATTATTCCTTTAATGGTAAGGTTCCTAAGAAACTTGGAGATCCAGGGATTCCAACTATCCCTTGCTCTATTAAGAACAGTTATGTTAGAACTGCTTTGTGTGATTTGGGAGCTGGAGTTAGTGTTATGTCTTTCTCTCTCTATAAGAGACTTCAACTTGAAAAACTGATACCAACTGATATACCTTTGCAAATGGCTGATAAATCTACCACTATTCCTGTTGGTATATGTGAGTATGTACCTGTTCAAGTGGCTCATAATTGCTTGATATTAACTGATTTTGTTGTGCTTGAAATGCCTGAAGATGATAATATGTCCATTATTCTTGGGAGACCTTTTCTTAATACTGCAGGAGCTATTATTAATTGTAATCAAGGAAAGGTGACTTTCAATGTTAATGACAAGGAACACACTATCTATTTCCCCAAGAAGATTGAAAGGACTTATGGATTGAATTCAATTGAACATGTTGAGGGCATTCAAGTTGGAGAGATATATTGTCCCATACCAATAGAAAAATTTGAAACTATTATGATTGGGACCATTGCTATCAAGGTTGAGGTAACATAATCATTAGTGGAATACAAAGTTTTGTCTCATATGGAATTGTTTTGGTAACAAGACTTAATCAACCTTGTTAACAGAAGGATTTCATTGAACAAAACAATTATTTCATCGTGATTATCTCTGTTTACTTTTATTCTATCCAGTTTAGTTTTTGCTTTTGTTTAGTTTTCTTTTTGTTGTTAGTTGCTTGCATGTTAGAGTGTCTTAGAACTCCTGTAGTTCTAGCCTTGTTTTGTCATTGCATCATTTCCAAAAAAAATCTGTCCGTCAGAAAATCATTCTTCTATACCTGAAAAATGCCCCAAAATAAAGTGTCTCGAAAAATTCCAGAAAATTCATATTAAATTTCTACATGAAAAAGAGGCAGAGGAGTGCCTAGAGGGTACCAGGGGGACCCACCAGGCAGGCTCACCACATGGTGGTGCAGCCTGCCCTGGGTGGCGCCATGCCATGGTTTGGGTCACCCCTGGCCCTCCACTAACTCTCTCACCTGCCACTCTCTTCTCTCTCCCGAGTAAGCTCCAGTTCATTGCTCAAAATCGCGTTCTTGCTGTGCTTGCTCTCGATTTTTTAGATCTCCTTGCTCAACCCATCTTTGTTGCTGAAATTTGGAGCACTTGTTCTCTGGTATGTAACTCCTCCCCTTGTCCAAGTAGATTTGTGTTTAGTAGATTATATCTTGAGTATTTTGCTGCTGTAGGTGACAGGTTATGAGAGCTTGTAAGCTTGTTTGATGCTTAGATATATAGTTTTGATGCATGTTTAGGCCTCTTACAAGTTCCTATGAGTAGTATCCTTCATTATATTCACTTTGCAATCACTTGTTTAATATGTGTTTAAATTTCAGAATACCAAGCATGAACAACCATAACTTTGGAGAGATATTTGAGAGGAATGCACCTAGGAGGTCGAGGCCCTCAAGATCAGCCTCTCAGTTTAGGCCATCATACAACGAAGATCTCATTGCAACTCGTATTGGTAGTGAAAGGGATGATGGGGTTGCTCACTCATCTACTTTTCCTTGTTTTACTTTCTTACAAGCTACATGGATTCTTGATGATTTCTTGCTACTGATTGAGAGGGTTGGTTTGACCTCATATATGCAAGATGAGAGTGAGCAATACGCTATGCTCACCAAAACCTTAGTTGAGAGCTTCACGTTTACTAACACGCCCTATCAGTCAACTGTCTCTTTCAAAATTTATAATCTGCCCTTTACCATGCCATTGGAAAGATTTTGCAGTATTGTAGGTGTAAGCATGACAGGGACTGTGAAGAAAATTTAAGGGCGACCCGCTGATTTGCTGGAGCTTTACCGAGGGGTGACCAATGATGATGACCGCGTGGCGCAACACGGAAAGATAAGAAACATCCAACTCCCTGCTCTTAGATACTTTGCATATTATCTTGCTACTAGCGTACTTGGTAGGGAGAACACAAGTAATATCTCTAACTATCATTTAGCCTTCCTTGCTGCTGCGCTTAACAATGATACTCGGTACAATCTTGGTTCGCTTATTGCTCGCCGCCTAGCTGCTAGGGGGCCTATCTATGGGGGCATCATTGCCTCGCGTATGGTCAATGCATTAGGACTTTCAGTGGACCCCAATGATATTGTATTGGCACCACAAAGGCTTGACCTTGTTGCTATGAAAACTCATCACTTTGTCACTGTTGATTCTGATTTGGACAGTCTAGTATATAGGATGTTGTTTACTGATGGGGATGAGAGGGAGATCCCTTTACCATAGCCTTCTTTGTTTAGTGTTCACAGGAGACCATGGTCGCGCTCTAAGGAGGAGGTGGACGAGCAACTCCGCTTGCTGGGTTTCCACGAGCAGCATCAGGAGGATGTACCCTCCAACGATTACTCCGTGCACTACGGAGGGACGTACTCGAGCTCGCACCAGGACGAGGGTACCTCCTCGTCGTACCACGGTGACACTTCATCCTGGCCAGCTTGGGATTGATGCTCACTTACTTCAAAAGCCTAAGCTTGGGGGGAGGTACGCCGGCATCGCACTCATCTCCTTATCATGTTGCGTCGGTACTTTGTATATTCATGTTTCGTTCTCTTTTTAGTTTTCGTTCTTTCTTTGCTTTTGCTTTCTAAAACACAAAAAGACCAAAAATATTTCTGTTGTTTCTCTTTGGTTTGCTTTTCCTTCTTTTTGCCTTGGTTTGCTTTTCCCTTTTGCCTTGTTTGAACTATTCGAAAACCCCAAAAAGATTTTTCTTTGCTTGTTTTTCCTTTTTGGTTCTCGTTTAAAAAAATCAAAAACACCAAAAATATTTGTTGTTCTTCTTTGGCTTTGTGAGTTTGTTGCAGGGTTCAGTAGTCCTCAGTGGATATTGGTTTCATATTATTATTCAAGCCACACAAGTGAAGAGCAATAATGAGGATTAATGACAACTTGAGGTGTGGTAAGAGGCTGGTAACAAACTCTATTTGTTTTCATTTTTGTACATATACTCATCATTGTGGGCATGCCTAGCCTGTTCGTGTAGGGTGTATGTTATTTATGGATGCTTAGTAGTTCTTGCTTTCTTATGATTAGTCCCATCTTGCTAATAGGTTGTAGCATGTCTTATGAATGTTTGCTTGCATTACTCTATTCATAACTTGGTATAACACCGTGGTATCCTCCTTTGAATGTTTCATTTGAATTGACTTGGCACATGCTCACACATGCATATGACTGAAATAATCAGTTAAGCCTCGATGAATTACTTTGCCTTGAGGATCTTGAATCACTTTCATGCCGTGATTAGTCATGTTTTGTTGCAAGCATGATTATGACTGCTATTCCTCTCTCGTTTGTCGCTCCCTTACTATTGCTAGCCTTCACTTTCACTGAGTATTTTACTCATGTTTCCAACTCCCTAAAACCAAATACTGCCAAAGTGTCCACCATACCAACCTATTAGCATCATTTGTTATTTCCGCGCATATTCAATATGCCTTGTTTTCTTCCGAATAAAATGTTTGCTTGTTATGAGAAAGTTAGTTAGTAAAGCTCTCACGAACTTGATGGCACACTTTATTTTCTGCACTTAATAAACCTGAACCATTGTGACTGTCCATGAAAGTTATATGCTTGCAAATTATAGGCTGGGGATTAGTAGAACCGTGCTGTCACGGGGAACGCTTTCAACACTTGTAAATATATACCCAGTTGATACCATGCTCTTTTATTTGCGGATGTCGTCCGTGTGAAATAAAAGGTGTGGCATCCCGCTAAAACCACTACTAGAAAATCGTTGTGTTTTTGTGCATTGCATCATCATGATTGCATGCTCATGTCATCATGCATATTTTGTTTCTTGCATCGCAAAAGTATTTTTATTAAACACCGTATTTTGTTTTTCTAAAATATCTGTATGGTCTAATACATATTAAGCCGTCACCTCTCTTTGTTATTTTAAAACAAAACAATATTTTCCGGTCATTAGGTGACAATAAAGGTTTTCTTATTTTTGCTAAAAATAAAACTAGGCAAAAGGCCTGTCTAAAGTTTTAACCTAAAGCTAGCCCCATCTAGTCTACTTTAGACTAGATAAATACCCCTTTCCCCTCTTTTCTTCCAAACCCTAACCTACCCCTATCCCACATCTCCCTTCACCCGCACATCCCCACCAACTCATCGCCACAACCACTCCCTGCCGTAGTCCAGACGCGCACGCAAGCAGCACGCAGTGCAGCGCCATCCCCTGGTCCACCTGCCGCCGCACACAGCAACACGGTGCGCCCGTTCTCGTCCCACCCGCGTGACCGACGCGCCTCTCCCGCAAGCCCCACCCGACAACCCCGATTCCCGGCCCCACCCCGCTCCCTCGACCCTCTCGCCACCAACCCCCACGTGATCCCTCCCCTCACCTCTCTGCTCGCGAACGCCCTCCCTCTCGCGGTCTGGCCACCGCCGCCAGCGAGACCCGCCACCATTCGGTCCCTTTGTCGGCCGCCTCCTCGGCACTCCCTCGGCCCGCAACCGCTGCCAGGCCCTGCAAGCCGAGCTCCCCGCCGCCTGGCTTTCCCTCTCCCTCGTTGCAAAGCCCGTCGACAACGCCAGCACCCCCGCCGTCCTCTACCTCCGCCACACCGGCCTCAACCACCATCAGCCTCGCCACCGCGACCCCGTCGCCCCACATCCTCTCAGCGAGCGCCCCGCCGCCATCCTCTGCGTCGCCTCCTCTTGTGCAGCGCCGTCGGTGGCCACCTCCCTAGCAAGTCCCCTCTGCCGCGGCTGCTCCCCCCCGCTCACCTGTCCTCCTTCTAGTGGTTGCCTCAGGGCCGCCCGCTGGCGCCATCTCGCCAGCAAGGACTGTGCGCCTTTGACCTCCACTACTCACGCCACCGTCGTGCTCCGCATCCCCATCTCTGGTTGTCGCCCTCCCCGGCCGGCGCCCTGCGGCCAGCTCCGGTCACCGTCCTGTGTTCGACGACCTCATCTGCGCTCACCGTTGCTTCTGATCTCGAGCTCCTGCGCCGCCCGAGCCAACCGTCCTCGCCTTCTACAGAACCTCCCAAGGCCAGCCCCACCCGACAACCCCGTGCACGGACTCCCTTCTGAAGGTTATGCCACCATTATGTTGCCCCGCGCATGGGCCTTCCTTCTGCAACTCGTGCAAGACTTGTTACCTGTGTGTGCTACTCCTATATTGCCTAGATGCTCTGTAGGTTCATCACACCGGTCGTTTGTCTCACACGCATACGTGGTGGATGCTCCTGCAGTTACGTGTTGCCGATGCGCTGCTACTCAAAACCAAGCTAATGATCTTGCACGGATCTGAAGACCAGACCCTAAAGGCCCTCGGCAAGATCTCCATCTGCCTGTGTGTGCAATGAAACGCCAAGATCATCCGAGAATCCGTGTACCAGGTGCCGACGCCTACCCAAGTTTGCTAAGAGGCTGTCCAGAGAACCCGCGCCATCCGAAGACCCAAACTGTGCCAACTCAAGATCGTCGACACGGATGCAATGGTCGAGACCCTAAAGAGCCGAACCCGGAGTCTGGAGACCGAACCTCGAAGACCGATCCCCGTCAAACCCTGAGACCCCGGATCTGAACCCTAATGTGTGACCCTAAGCCTCTATTTTTTTATAATGTGACATATACCTGTCGCATCATTAAATCATCATGCTTGCATACATGTCATCTGGTGGGTTGGGTTAAATAGTCGATTCACCTAAATTAAATATGGAGTCTATATGCGGGCTATTCGAGTCTTATTTCGGACTCCATTTAAATTTGTGTAGCGAACCGATACCATGTTTTGCCTTGTTAAGACAACATTTAAATTGCGGGGTATCTAAATAACTAGAACCTATTAATTAATTGTCAGGACCCTGGTTCCGCTTAATACGGCCTAATTGCACCGCATCTGCATCATATCATAATCATGCCGGATCTTCTGCCGTAGTATTAAATATTGCATCCGGTGTTTCTTCTAGTGTTTGCTTCTTCGCGGATTAGGACGAGGAGTTGATGCGAGTATCGACAAGTTCTCCGGATATGATCCTTCGGCAGTGTTTCCCAGGCGAGCATCTCCTCCTTTCTACCTATTTTGCATTTATAGTCTTTATTTCCCCTGTTGATCTATTGCTATTCGTGTCGCGATGCTTTAGTGTTCTGTACCAGATATATTGTGTGCAACCTTTATATTGCCTTGGACACATCCTATTGCCTGTTGTTTGATAAATAGTCGGCCTTGCGAGTCGTAGTTGCTTGCTCATGTGCTGCTTTGCGTCGTTGTTGTTCCACCGTTATTAGAAGGTTGGCACATGCTTAATGGTGGAGATGATCATGACTTTAAATGCAAGTGTTAAAATGCTGGAATAGATATAACTAATGCAGAGGCATCGGTGGGCAATAGATGTTATTTGGTTCTTCCACACTCACTTGTGTCCCGTAGGACCCCGAGTACTTGATACCTGTTCCTTGACTATCGCACTATCCGCATATGGGACCGTGAATCCCCTTAGCCAGAGCTTGATTCATTTCTTATTTCTTAGGGCCACAAAGTAGTTTGGGGCTTTATTACTATCCTGTACCTATGCCATGCTTTACTGCTTTATTTACGATTGTGCGTGGAGCACCTGTACTATTTTGGATCGTGACACGTTTTCGCTGTATCGACAAGTCCAGTCACACTTTAGGGTTCCCAGTCGTTTGCCGCCGTCCACACAAACCCTGGGTCCGTCTCGGAGCCGGCCAACTTCGTTGCGAGTAGCTTAGTGGGGTGGCCCCCTGAAATATTTTATGAATCCTGTGATTGCTTTGTCGTGAAAGCCTCGTTGGGTTTTGAGTTGGTTTTTTCGAGGTTGATTGTGTGTGTGTTGCTATTTGTGCACCCCTGCAGGGTAAATCTTTCTGAAAGCCGTGTCCGCGGTTATGGACGACTTGGAGCACAGTATCTCGATCATAGACAAGCATAACTAAAGTAGTGCTATAAATTTGACTTAATATGTGACTAGTAATCAGCTTCACTACAATGGAATGGATAATAAAAGTGCCAACAACTGGTGCAACTGGGGTGTATTGTGACATGTTATATCTGCCTAGTAAGTATCGCAACTCCAATGGAATGAAATAAAAGTGCCAACAACTGCTAGGTTTGAGAGGTCACATGCTAATTGTATCTGACTAGTAAGTACTGCAACTACAACTGAATGGTTAACTAAAACTGCCCACTACTTATGCTATCAGGATAACTCATGCTATTTATATCTGACTAGTAAGTGCTTCAACTATAATGGAATGAATAAAACTGCCAACTGTGTGAGTTCCTCGGTTTGACTTCCTCGTTTGGTCTCGAGGGGGAATACCAGGATGGGTAAGATTGGTGTTAGTATCAGGTTGGATCCGAATAGGTCTTTCTTATCCCTCTCTGATAGCCGACAGTTGTACCGAGTCTCTATAGGTTGTCTAGTGCGTGCTGCGCTGCCGCTTCAGCCCACCATACCTATGTAGGCGAGAGCCGCCGAATTCTAGCCTCGCCGTGTACTGGCCTCAGTACTGACGCTCCTCTTTTTTCCTTTGCCCTTTGTCGGCACCCCTTTTGTTTTAGCAGGTTTGAGATCGACGTCGTTAGCAGGGTTACCCTTCTGGCTTGGCCTGGGCAGGGTTATGGACGCCATTGGTTATTCTTCAGGGCTCTTAGCCCCATTTGCATCTTGTCCGTAGTCGGACGCTCTATCGTTTTCAAGGTGATTTGAATCTTTATATAGTATATCTGTATTCTTGAATCATGGAGTCGTTGTTATATATATATATATATATTTGTTCTGTGGGTTCCATCGTGGACTAATATGTAATGGTATTACTTCGTTTTCCACCCGCACGAAAGTGCCTGGTGGGCGTCCTTGAATCGTTTCTATGTGGGTTTGGCGGGAAGCGCTGAAACTTGCATAGGGCTGATTCGAGGGTGTTACAAAAGGGGACCTTGTAAGTCCATGGAGTTATGTATGTGTGTTAGAGAAACGCCTGGGCTGCCGGTCCAATCCATGTCATCATGGTGGAAACCTGCAGCGTAACCATAATGATATCTATGAAGCATTCTTCTTATAAAAAAAGAGATAGCTATTGAGAAAAAGAAAAAAAAAGAGATTTATGAAAAGAGGAAAGAGAGAAAAAAGCATCATTTTTTCCATGGTAAATAAGAAGATTACTGAGATACTCATTATCTTCTTGCCTTGTCATTTTGATATGGGGATTCTTCCGTATCATCGGGAAAGGGGTATCCCGTTGGCGGTTCTCTATGATACGCACGTATTTACGATGACAAGAACTTACCAGTAACTAAAGTTGAGTAGTATGAGGAGCGGCCCTCGTACTCAAGGGACATGGAATTTTCAGTTTATAGTCTGTCAAGCATATATCTCAGATTGGACCTCACTTTCACCTTAACCATATTAAAGATGCTTATGATAGGGGCAATGAGAGCTCAAAGCTAATGAGTACCATACTTTCAGCATTTGGAAGCTTTTCAAATTATTCAAAACCTTTTCTTTTACTTGTTGAGTCTCCACATATTCTTTGAGCACCTTCTTGAGAGCATAGTTGTCATTCTTTGTGCTTGTCTCAAAACTTGATTATTTGTGTTATGACTTTGATGCTTGTATCTTTGATATCTTTACTTCTAGTCTTCACCTGAACTTCAGAGGTGCCTTGGCATTCATAATCAAAGGCAAGCGAGACACCACTCTATCATACCTTGTTATGAGCATTGTAATGTTGCTTATGTTTATGCTTCTTGCTACTTATTATTTTTGAGTTGGAATCTCTTCATAGTTTGCATTACCTATTAAGTAAACTTAGTTGCATATTCCTTATTATGAATTGTCTAAGTAGTTGATCACATGCTGAGAATATATACATCATATGAAGCAAATGTGTTCGTGAAAGTTCTTTTGTCGCACTCAGTTTTCAACTGAATTGCTTGAGGACAAGCAATAAGCTAAGCTTGGGGGGAGTTGATACGTCCAAAACGTATCTACTTTCCCGAACACTTTTGCTATTGTTTTTCCTCTAAACTTGTGTGATTTGGATGCAACTAACGCGGAATGACGTTGATTTCAGCAGAACTGCCTTGGTGTCTAGTTTTTGTGCAGAAAATCAACTATCAGGAAAAATCCTGGAAAATATGCCAAAAATCTTATTTTACCAGAAGACTCCCGGAGCCGGAATACGAGACGGAGGGGGGCTGGGCCCATGACACACCACCTGGCCATGCGGGCTAGCCCAGGCCGCGCCAGGGGGTGGTCTGGCCGCCCCAGACCCCCCTCGGTCTCCCTCTTCGCCTATAAGCCGCCTTCTGACCTAAAAACTCAGGGGGTTCGATGTTTTTCCAGAAGGAGTTCCGCTCCGCCGCCATCACCAGATTCCACGAAACAGCACCAGAAACTCCGTTCTAGCACCCTTCCGGGACGGGGAATTGGAGAAGATCATCGCCATCATCATCACCATCGCTTCTCCATCGACCATCCATGTTTCCCCCATCTATGAGTGAGTAATCCCCCGTTGTAGGCTATGGGGATGGTAGGGATTGGATGAGATCGTTCATGTAATGGCATCAGATTGTTAGGGCATGGTGCCTAGTATCTTCTATTAGTGCTTTATGACTTTGTTGCAACTTGTTATGCTTAATGCTTGTCACTAGGGCCCGAGTGCCATGATTTCAGATCTGAACATGTTATTGATTCATTATGATAGTATTGTTTTTGGTCTTACCTGCAAGTTGTATACACACGTTGTTGTCCGGAACCAATGGCCCCGAAGTGACAAAAATCAGGATAACCGGAGGGAATGGCTTTGATGTGAGGATCACATGTGTTCATGGAGTGTTAATGCTTTGCTCCGGTGCTCTATTAAAAGGAGCACCTTAATTGCTAGTAGTTCCCTTGAGGCCCCGCTGCAAATGGGCTGGCAGGACAAAAGATGTTGTGCAAGTTCTCATTGCGAGCACGTATGACTATATATGGAACACATGCCTGGAATTATCTAGTACTTGGATGCTTTATCTTATTTATCTGCAATGGCCCTATGTTCTGATTGCTATGTGAATTGTCTTGTCCATGCAACGCCCGTCCATCCATCCTTATGCCTACCGCACTCGAATCCTACTGTTTACTGCTATTGTTACTGCTGTCTTTACTTTACTACTGCTGTTACTTTACTATTCCTACTACAAAACTGTTGCTACTGATAAACTGTTGTGAGCAAGATTGTTTCCAGGTGCACTTGAATTGACAACTCAGTTGTTAAGGCTTATAAATATTCTTTGGCTCTCCTTGTGTCGAATCAATAAATTGGGTTTCACTTCCCTCGAAAATACTACGATACACCCCCTATACTTGTGGGTCATCAGCCTACAGGGGCTGGACGCGACGGTGCAACCACGTGCGAATGAGGGCGCAACCTCCCTCTTCTTTACCCATGCGACTCTCAAGGTCGCAAACGCGCTCGTACAACACATTTGTCTCCTTAGACTCGTCGGGCATCACCATGTTCTTCCAGGAGCGCCTCCTCCTACACGGCGCCGTGGGATCGAAAGGTGCGACTCCGAAGTGGTCTCCGTCGGCCTTCTGGTCGCGGATGTAGAACCATTTGTCCCTCCACCCTTGGACGAACGCCATGAGTTTGATGTCAAAATACGTGACGGAGGAGTCGACATGGATACCGCAGCCTCCTACATCATAGACTACGGAGCCAGACGCCGACTGACACTTCAGCTTGAAGAGACGCTTGAAGAGACCAAAGTGCAACTCGATTCCAAGCCAACACTCGTGAAGAATAATGTAGCAGGTAATATGGAGGATAGAATTGGGGGACAACTGATGGAGCTGGAGTCCATAGAAATAAAGGAGGCCCCTGAAGAAAGGATGCAGGGGCAGAGAAAGACCGCGGATGATGAACGCTAGGAACATCACCCGGAAACCAGCCGGAGGACAAGGAGTTACCTCACCACCTGGGACTCGCGAGTCACCGACCGCGGAAGAAAGAACTCCATCTTGGCGCAGGAGACGGAGCTCGGATGACTTGATGATGGACGTGCGCCATGCGCCATTGGTGACACGAGTGCCCGCACCCTTCTTCTTCCTGACGATAGCAGCGCTGGTGCCCATAGCGGTGGAGCCGCCCTTCTTCTTGGCAGCAGCAATGGCGGCGGTGGATTCAGTGGCGACACCTCCTTTCTTCTTCCCCATCTTGCGGTGGCGATGCGAACGGAGGAAGTAACTAGAGAATACACGGAGCTAGTCCAGTGCCGCAAAGAAGATGAACTATAGGGAGCAGAGGAGCAGCAACAATGTCGATGAACGCAAAGGCAGAGAAAAGAGTAGATGGGAAAAATTACCGCCGTAACACTGCTTCTTAACCCCCTGGAGGATGTAATCCAACCACCAGCAGAAACCCTATCAGACGCGTGGCGCCCATCATGATCGACACATGGAGGACTGGAAGCGCGAACCGTCCCCCACTACCCCCATTACACGCAGAAATCGAGGAGGCGCAGTTAAAACAAAGATTACGCATGCCGATCAAGTCAGGGTCAGAAAACGGGACCCACCGCTCGTCATGTCCCGTCAAACCCGCTCACGCGGGCAACTGAGATCATCACATCGTCAGCACTGATGTCATAAAAAATTGAGCAGCAGAAGACTTCGACTACTTTAGTCCTTGCTCGAGTCTTCGACTCCACCAAGCACTTGGGGGATACTCCCATAGGGAGCGCTGGTCGCGCACCCTACAATTTTTTTTCTTTTTCTTTTTCTCCTCTGCAGGAATATGGACATTCAAAGCATACCCAATCACTCGAATCCGCGATTCGACTATGGACATGGGTTACTCCCATAGGGAGCGCCGAAAATAAATTTGATTGAAACAAGCAAACAAAAGACAACAACAGTCGCAAAAGTTTTTTAGTCCCTGCCTGAGTCTTCGACTCAACCAGGCACTCGGGGGCTACTCCCATAGGGAGCGCTGGTCGCACACCCTATGATTATTTGTACACCGTACTGTGTGTCGATAACATCCACACTCGAAGTTTATGGTGACACCGCCTCATAATTTTTTCCTACAAAAAGACTGTGTCTCCTGGGTCACCCGAATCATCTCTGCGATGACAAATTCGGATGTCGCGCTTGCAGCGTGAAGATAAGACCTGAATAAGGCCTGACAACGCATTTTCTGTGCACTACCAGAAATATATCCGTGCCTATAGGTACGATGAACATGCCTTGACGGACGCGTCGAGTGCTCACACCCATATACTGGAATTCGACTCCTGTAAGACCTCCACGACTTGAGTCGAATTACACCAGCACTTTTCCGAATTCGAGTCCAGGGACTCGAGTTCGAGTAGATTGCGTTGTTTTACCCTAAGGTAGTTAACTGATACCGATGAAGGTTTAATCAGGCACGCACATCAATAATCCCTATGACACAAACAGAGCACTCGAAAATACTCAGTCATGCACTCGAAAGGTTTCATAAAGTCCCCAGTCGAATCTGCGATTCCACTGGACACTCGGGGGGCTACTGACATGGGTATACCCTGCCGGTACTCAAGTTTGGTATATACGGTCCATATATGGTGGAAGCCCACCGCGTTTCCACGACCCAATGAAGATTTCGAGTGGCCTACGGACTCTCAATAACTTGCGAGACAAGAAGAAGTCTAAAGATAGAAAATTTGAAGGGCAAACCCTAATCTGTAACTGACTCGACCTGCTACCTGAGACCTGACCTATCTATATAAAGGTCAGGAGGGGGCGGCGAGGAGGACAAACGAACCCTAGTTTCCACAACCCTCGCCAGATTGCATCTGCGCACCATTGTAATCTTCGATTCTTTCGTTAATTCCAAGAGCAGACAAGCAGGAGTAGGAACCTCTACGAGGCCTAAACCTGAGTAAACCTTGCATCTCTGTGTGCTTGTTTGCTAGCCAATTGATGCTTCCAGCGCTCCCTCCTTCTCCAAAACACAAGTCCATAACAATGGGCATTGATGAGTTAAACCCTCGTCACTACCCAACCTGCATGTCTCCTCTAAAGGGTTTTAATCCTAAGGTCGCATCGTTGCTCCGATACCATATGCAGTGACCCAGCATATCACTTCATGATGTAGTGCGCAAGTTGTTGGTATAACAAACATATGCCCTAGCTTAGAATAGAGTATACTTCATTCACTTCATCTCCCTCGCTAATTAAGTAATAATTCTACTCATCAAAAGAATAGAATGGATAAGATGATTTGATGAATGGCTTAGACATGATTGTTGGATTCAGGTTGAGATCCTCATATATACTTTCCTACTCTTCACTCATCTAATATATAAGGTCTAAGGAATTCCTTTCCTAGATATTCCAAACATCTATAGTTATCGTGCTTCTATTCACGTCCTAGACTTTATTATCTCGCTTGTTAACTATCTATCTTTTACTGTCTTAAGGTTCTTATCCACTATGTCTTTATTATACTACTAACTTATGATGCAAATGACTTTAGCTTCCTAAAGGGAATAAGATTTAGATAGACCAAGATTTGGTTATCAATCCTTGATGATTGCATTGGTACTAGATAATTGTCTAGCACTTGTGATGATAGAGTTAGGATGACCATATAAGATTATGTAAGATAGAATAAGATAGGAATATATCTGATTCTTTGTTCCTTAAGGATGTGTTTGTGTTATAGTTCATTTTTACTCACGAGTATCACTTCTATCTTCCTAAGATAGAGTCTTAGCAAATGTTATATTAAAGTTTATAACGCTCAACTTGATGACCTAAGTCTAACTCATCAACTTAAATGAAACTTCAATTATTTTGAAAAACTCATTTTTTTTTAATTTTTCCAGAATTTTACATGTATGAATGCGGTGCATGCATTTATGTTCTACCCGTTTTGAGTCTCTTGAACTACGAGACGTTACACAGTCAAAGAAAGAATGACGAGGTGGGTCAAGAAGAAGGCAACGTGGGAAACGAAGGAATATGGGTTGGTCCCTCTGGCCAGAATGATGGTGATGATGGTGGCAACTAGATTTAGGTTTAAATTTAGTTAAGTTTCACTCGGTTTGTAAAATATCTTACAATCATGAATGAAATTTGGAGTTTTTTAGTTAAAAATCTCGTCAATTCAAAAACCTTGACGGGGAGGAGGGGGGCCCTATTAGACCGGCCGTGCGTCAGTACCCTCTATAGGGACCATTCGACGCCACTCCAGGCGTCATACGGGGACGGCTAGAGATGCTCTTAGGGCTCCGCGGGTGAAAAGGCGAAACACCTTGAAACACAAGGTACGCCTTGAAGCGGAGCCACCTTGCGTCAATGGGAGAAAATTACAATAACATTACCTGAGGTTAGTGATGCTAAGATGTATCTCCGTTTTTTAATATAGGTGTTTTAGTTGGCTAAAATATACTACCTATACATCTTATATTTAGAGGTATTAGGTGTATAAAATTTAATACTACTCCCTCCGTTTGGAAATATAAGATGTTTTAACTTTGTGAATCGAATGTATCTAGACGTCTTTTAGTGTATAGGTTCGTAGAGGTTCGGAGTGAACATATACACTAGAAGGTGTCTAGATACATTCGTTTCACAAAGCTAGAATGTCTTATATTTCTAAACGGAGGGAGTACAGGTATGTAGGAGTAGTAATTTGAGATGGATGTTCGTATGAAATGACATACTCGTGTACACTACCACTTTTTATCTCTCTCGATCAAATCTGCAGTACATGTGAGTTGATTTTCGTAAAAAAAAGCAAATAAATGACTCAGACTCGGTTGACGCGCGCGGTACCAAAATTTCATTTTTTTTTGTCGAATAGAATATGGCGTTCATTTTCGCACAAAAATAAGAAAAAACCGCCACCTAAGCCGTCGGAGCACGTTCTTATGCTGCCGTTCCCGCGCGAAGTCCAAAACCCATTGGCGCGCTCACGCGCCCCTTCCATCCCGACGCGCCCTTTTCCTCTCAATCCCACCCCTTCCCTCCTTCATCAACCCCACTCAGTTCCTCCCCAATTCCCTCCCAGTCTCACTCTTCTCCGAATCCTCCGCCAATTCTCAAGCCTCTCCCGATGCCGACGCTCCGCAGCGCCACGCTAAGCCCAGTTCAGGCGGCCACCCCCTCCCCGACGGCCGCCACCACCCCGCGCGGCGCCAAGCGCCGCTTCACCCCTCGCCGTGCAGCCGAGTCGCCCGATTCGGCTCAGTTCACCGCCCCCCACATGTCCCCGCTCGCCGGCGCTGGACCCGTAAGTTCCTCCGTGGATCTCCACCACTGCTACCGCTTCATTCCAATTTTGCTTTGCATCTCGTTTTAATGCACACCAACTGCTCGACCTTGCAGACGGGCACCCCGAAGATGCTCTCGGCGTCACCCAAGTCCTCCCGTAAGCGCCTCTACGGCGACTTCGTCGCGCCCCAGAAGCCCAAATGGAATCCGCAAGGCAAGTCTCTAAGATCTCACTTTGGTCACCGGCTGCGTTGCCTAAGTGTCTTGACAGAAACAACAATTCGACGTGGTCTGCAGATCCGGCACAGATGCAGGCAGTCAAGGAGGCGTTGCACGTGGCCACAGTGCCTTCGTGCGGCTTGGTCTGCCGGGACGAAGAGCAAAGACGCGTGTTCGAGTTCTGCAAGGCGTGTGTCCAGCAGGACAAGGCAGGAAGCCTCTATGTATGCGGGTGCCCTGGTACAGGGAAGACACTGTCAATTAACAAAGTCAAGGAGAGGGTATCACGTTGCGCTGATGAGGTATATTAGGAGTTTTCAGTTCAAGACCACAATTCTTAGTTCGGAGAGGATACTTGTTTTGTCAAAATTTATGACATTTATGCTGTGCTTAGATGGGAATGGAGACGCCTGATGATTTATTTATCAATTGCACGAACCTAGGAAGCACATCTGACATTTTTAGCAAGGTACATATTGTTGCCAAATTAAGGTCACAATCTACTTACTGATGCCTAAACTGATTGACCATGTTGTACTAATAGAGATTTCAATTCAGATACTAGGAAAATTCCAGGTTCGGAAGAAGGCAAGTGGAAAATTGTCACCTCTTCAGCAACTGCAGAGTATGTTTTCCCACAAAGAATCTGCTCCAGGAAGGATGTTGTAAGAACTATCTGTACCCACTATAATGCGATATGGCTTTTCTTGCCATTTTGAGCATGCTATCTGAACTGCATGTCACTTGTTGCCAGGTTGGTCATTGTGGATGAGATGGACTACTTAATAACAAGAGATCGTGCTGTGCTACATGACCTTTTTATGCTTACAACCCACCAATTCTCGAGATGCATACTTATAGGTTAGTTTTTGTAAGAGGATAACATATGCTATACAGTTTCTGCTCCATTGAAAAGAAAGAAACCAGTTATATTCAGGATTGTGGTACTGTTTTCCTCACTGATAGCTGGTTATGTTTTCAGGAATTGCAAATTCCATAGACTTAGCAGACCGGTTTCTTCCAAAGCTTGAATCCTTAAATTGTAAGCACTCTTGTAGTATTTTCTGTAGTGAAAATTGAAAGCATCCTATAATTTACTAGCCGAAGTGTTTGTTTTCATATTCACTGACATGTATGAAACTAATCTTTGGCATTATGGCACTAATTTACAGGCAAGCCACTTGTTATAACTTTCCGTGCTTATTCCAAGGATCAAATTGCCAACATAATTAATCATAGGTTAAAGGTAATTCGTTTAGCCACATGACTAATTCAGCCTCAGGTCTTGTTACATTATTAAACTTACAGAATTGTTTGCTGTATGTAACTTTATATGGTGTTACTTATACAGGTTCTTGAGTATGATGTTTTTGAACCACTGGCTGTAGAATTTTGTGCTAGGGTAAGCCCTATATTATCCTTACTCACATAGTATTTTTTCTGTGATGAAGCTTACTATTAATGAGAATATGCTATTTGTGCTTAGTTATTAACTTTATTGCTTTATTCTTTTACCAGAAAGTAGCTGCAGCCTCTGGAGACATGAGAAAAGCTCTTGGTGTCTGCAGGTAATTTACATCTCTTGCACAATCATCTCACTTCACAATCTACCACATCCATTATTAGAGCTGATAAAATATAAAGGCACACCTCTTTTGTTGAAACAATTCCTGATATATTGATGCTTCTGTACACCTTATTAAAAATGTTGATTGTCCTATTATCTATTCCAGGAGTGCTGTGGAAGTATTTGAATCAAGACTACATGATTCTTCTGATCAAGGATTTGGAGTTGTAAGTTTGTTAGTTCCTCATCATTTTTCTGTGGAGACTGTTTAAATTTGATAAAGTCGTCTCCACATCCACACCAAAGCAGACTATTCGAGGAGTGCTGTATGCACATCGTTCTGATTTGTGCCTTTAGTTCATCTGTTAGGCCACACTCTACATTTATAATGGTCTGGCTATATTGGGTTTTGTGAGCTACTGTGGAACAACTTTAAATTGGACTTTTTTTCATGTGCTAAATAACCTTTTGAAAGAATACTGTACTAAATAACCTGGCTAGCAGTGAACTACATGCTATTTTGCTGTATGCTTGTCTGCAATGGCTATGGCCAGTAAATTTTATTTTCTGTTTAGAAGATGGAAATGTTGCATCCTAACTTCTGATAAACCCATTTTGTGCCAATGCCCTGCGTGATCTAATATAAATTCTTACAGGTAACATTTGACCATATGGATATTGCCTTGTCAAAGGTATTCAAGCCAGTGGTAGTAAATAGCATACTGTGTCTTCCCCAACACCAACAGGTAATGATTGATTTTTCATCTCATCTTCCAATTAAGCTAGCTTTTGCTATGTTCCTGAAATTTCATTCTCTGCCATGGCCAGATGGTTCTGTGTGCATTGGCAAATACCTTTCAGCATTGTAAGAAAAAGGCTACTACTCTAGGAGAGGTAATATTTGCTCAGATATATTCTGAAAGAACACACTTGATCACCAGTTCTAACCTGTTCATTACTATCTTGTTACAGCTCAACAAATCATACATAGAAATTTGCAGATCAAGCCAAGTCCCAGCAGTTGGGATGCTTGAATTTTCTAACATGTGCATGATTTTGAGTGATCAGGTATGCAAACACCCATGACTCAGCAATGCTCTAAAATATTTTCTACCGTTTAATTTTTTTGTGTTGCAGGGATACTTGAAACTAGGGCAATCCAAGGAAGACAAGCTCAGGAGAGTAACACTTCAGATTGACATTTCAGATATCACTTTTGCATTTAAGGTGTGGACAGAATTCCTTATTCCTGTAACTATACCAATATGTCAGTTTTGTTTCAGGTGTACTTAATGATTTCATTCATGATGCAGGGTAGCCGATTCTTTCAGAAGTGCCTCGAGCAACCAAAGTTTTAGCGAGAAGACTATGCTTCCTTTCTATGTGCATAAGTTATCTCTCTGTATCCAAGATTGCCCAAAAAGCTCAGGTGCATTTCAAAACTGTGTCACTTCTGCTACGCCCACTGAACTGCAGTCTTCTGCTCCCATGTCTATAAATTCCTTACAATTCAGTGTTTATTTCTTGAATCAGGTGCTTGCAGTCCATTGTATCAAGCCGTGGTAATTTTTCAGCCAGTCCTCACTGCTGTTACCAGGATCATTGATTTATGAAGACTCTTTTTCTTGCTGCCGGAAGTGTACATGCCATGAGTTCTGTACTTCTCATACAATTCTTCCAAAAGATAGTTGACTTTACTTGGAAAATTCATTTTTTCTTTCATAGCAATTGATCAAGTAGTTACCCATTGTTGTACCAATAATTTATGTTAGTGAGAGCACTAATATAGAGTTGGCACATTTTTCATTTGAGTTGCCAGAGCAATTGTATACCAGTTTTAGTTTTACTCAAGTGACTCTCCCTTTGGTACCGTCACTGAAACATGTTTTTTCTGAGGAATAAGAACTTATATTGTTCACTCGTAAGAAGCCTTTCTATTCTTGCCATCATTGTTTGAGTTGGAAGAAATATACTGTATTTATATATATGTATATTTAGAGGAAATGTGTGAAACAGTTCTGGGGATGTACTTTGTTGCTATCCATGTTGTGGGGGGCTACATTTCCCCCAGTTCTGGTGTTGCCTTGGCTGTCAGTGAAGTATTGTGCTTGAGCCTACCCTCCGTTTTTAGCAAGAAACTATCAAATATGAATGCCTCAACCATGGTTGATGCTAAAAGGCCAAAGTTTTATTGGTGAGTGCAGCAAAGATGTGTTAAAATGGAGCTAAACTGAATAATATTAACAACCTAAGCCATATGCTGCAGGTGCATGGCTAATTGTGCATCTAAGTTCTGAAAATCCATTGTAGGTTGGGTTGTATTGTCTTCTTAAACTATGTTCTCAATATTTTGAGCTTATCCTACATTTTCATCTTGGATTCGCCACTGCCTATGGCACAGGACCCTAAGTACACCAGTCCATCTAAAATTACGATGCTTTTTTGTAGCATCCCAATTGTCTAGCAATTGTAATGCTACTTGTCCTAGTAAGATATTGGCTACTTCATAGATATTATTGTTGCATCATAATTATATCATGCTCATGTCATCATGCCACCTTGCATTTGAGCATCATATAAAACTCTTTTTCTTTTGGTTCTTCTATCACATGCATTATTAATTGTATTTGCCTCTTGATATTGTATTTGTTATTGATATATTGTCTAAATGCCCAAGTTGAGTTGGGGGCATATCTTTTATTTCAATTCCACCACTTTTCTTTCTACCACTTTATAATCCCACCATTCCATTAACCATGAGCTTGTTTATCTTTCTTTTGCTATTTTTGTTCTAGCTCATGTGGGTTGGGGTGGATCAATCTTCCAAACTCTTTGCTTGGCTTATTTTCCACTTCTTGGAAATGCATAAGATTAATGCCATCATATTATTATTGTTTTCACATAATAAATCATGGCATTATTATTTTTGCATGGGCCATGCACATTTCTCCACCACCTTTTTGCTCCTTTGGTTTTCCTTTATTTTAAGTAGATCTTTACTTCATGGGTCATCTCTTTTCCTTCCACCATTCCAAATCCTCATCTATATCTATTTCTTTTATTTTATTTTTTCCCTCATGCATGAACCACATGAGGCCTATTTCACAATTCTTTTCTTTTTCTTTTCTTGGAATTCTTTCCACCTCCACCTCTTGTTAGCTCAAGCCCTCTCCATGTCCACTTGGGATGGTCTTATCCACCTTCTTTTCTTTTATTTTTATTTTATTTATTTTCTACATGTATGAGCCTTATTCCACCAAATTCTTTTCTTCTTCTTTCTAGTTTCTTCTCTACATTAGTCCATGCAAGATCAAGCCTTTCTAGTTCTTCTTGGATTGGCCTCTTACACAAAATTTACAATCTATATACTTAAAAATAATCAAACCTATTTAATCTATTTTCTTCTCATAACCCTAATTTCTACTAACTCTCTCTCTCTCTCTCTCTCTCTCTCTCTCTCTCTCTCTCTAGCTTGGCCTCCATGCCAAGCCCCTCTCTCCACCTGGCCACCCTCTCTCTACCTGACCCACCACCCCAGCCTCTCTTCTCTCTAACCTAGCTAAACCTAACCCGAGGCCACCATCTAACCTAACCTGAGCTAGTCCCTCCCTCTCTTCTCTCCCTCATGCCAGCCCCACCCTGCAGCCTCACTGCCTCGCCCTGGACCCGCCCCAGCCAGCCCAGCCGGCCGAGCACGTGCTCGAGGAGGAGGAAAAAGGTGGCACGAGGCCACCTTTATCTCTGCCGTGTCCCAGCTGCCTCCTCCCTCTCTTCCTCTTTTCCTCCCTCCACACGCCTCCTCTGGCCTCTCCAGATCTCCCCGAGACACCCTCCTCTCCTCCTTCCTCCCTAGCGACCACCACCTGCCGCCGTTCGCCGCCAGCAACCAGCCAGCCCCGACGAACCAGCCGTGCAGCGCGACCGTGAAGTGGCGGAGAAGATCGAGCACGATCCCCTGCGACGCCCCGACCCCGCCGACGCGGACGAGAAGCTCCCCCGCGACGCAAGAACCTCGCCGCCTCCGAAACCCTAGCCCGCCGGTGCGCCAGCGACCTCGCCGATCCGCAGCCCCTCGCTCCGATCCAAGCCCACCAGGCAAACCGCGGTGAGCATCTCCTTCTCCCTAACAACCTCCCCTTCTCCGTCGCCGTCTAGCGCCGCCGACCGTTTTGTCGAGCACTCTCAGGGCACGCTGTCCGTTGTAGTCTGCAGCCTCCCCGCGCCGCGCCAGCCCTATCTAGCCCGCGCCCTCCTCCCAGTCAGCTCCCCTAGCACTACCGCACCGGCTCGCACCCCCAGCGCGCACGCTCACGTCCCCGGATCGAATCCCCGCCCCGCGCCACGCGCCAGTTTTGCGTCAGGCGCGAGGAGAAGAGAAACAGTAGCCGCCCGTGGTCGATATGCAAAAAACCCCTCCCCTTTTTAATTACTGCAACCCGCGCTCCTTTCAGCCCCACCAGTTAGCCACGCCAGCGCGTTTGCAGAAAACCCCCTGGCTTTTCCCGTTCGCAACCCGCGCTCCAGCCGCAGCCCCACCTGTCAGCCCTGTCTCCCGCATCGCTAGCACGTGGGCCTTCCGCCGCTGGTCCCGCCTGTCAGCCGCTGTGGGTAAGCCAGACCCGCGTGCAAAACGCGTTTTCACGCGCGTGTGGCCTAGTCCGCTGTGTCCCCACCCGTCAGTGGCTGTGGGTAGAATTGCCTGCGGTGCGAAAAGTTTTGCCTGTCTCTATTTTTATTCAAATCTTTTCCAAAATTATTTAAATTCAAATTCTTTTCAGATTCAAATAATTTTTAAAATACAAATCCAAATAATACATGTAATATATGTTTTGGAATCAGAAAAATGTGAGGAATTCAAATATGCCCTTCAAAATATATTTTGAACACTTTAAATTTCGAGAGGATTAAAATTACAATAAAATGCCCTTTCCCTTATTTAATTAATAACTTTTATTTTATAACTCCAAATTTGACAAATAATATGTCTAAATCGATCAGCGCGACGAGCCCGTTCTATTTATACAATCCTTGTTCTGAATTGAAGCATGCATCATGTTGTCATTTAAAATCTGAACTGTTTATGTCAATAAAACTTGGACAAAAGAATAATAAAACGCTTTAATTCTTGTATCCACACCTCACCTTTGCCATGCTACTTTAATGCCATATAAATTGTGCATCATTCATCATGGCATGCTTGTTTGCTTGACGCATTTTAATTCTTATGCTTGTGCACTTTATTTATGTTGGCCCTTGTTTGTTTGGTTCTTCTTCGAATAGACGCCCAGCAGGAGAATTACCTGGAATCACAGGAGTATTACCCAGATCCATCTCTCGCTTCAACTGAGCTGCTAGGCAAGCACTACCACATGCTTGCATACATACAGTACCTATTGCCTCTATCTTATTCTTGCATCATTGAGTCGCGATTGCATTAAATTGAATCCCAAGTACTGCATAGCCTTTATTTTTAAACCACATTAAGCCTGTTTCGGTCCCATGAGCCATTACTGCAGGAGTTGTTTGAGCCATGCGAGTCGTAGAAAAGCATGAGTAGGGTATGTGAGTGTCTGATGGATAATGAGGTACCTAAACAACATAATCTGAGTAGTAATGGGATAACTAATGAAAGAGGCACCGGTGAGCAATATTTGCTATTTGGTTTTTCATGCTCACTTGTGTCCCGTAGGACCCCGAGTACTTGATTCCTGTTCCTTGTTTATTCGCACTATCCACATCCGGGAGGCCTTATGGACCCCCCTGAGCCAGAGCTTGATTCATTCTTATTTCTTGGGGCCACAATTAGTTTGGGGCTTTATTACTATTCTGTACTTATGCCATGTTACTGCTTTATTTAAGATTGTGCGAGGACCACCTGTACTGTTTTGGATCGTGACACGTTTACGCTGTATCGACAAGCCCAGTCACATTTTCGGGTTCCCAGTCGTTTACCGCCGTCCACACAAACCTTGGGTCCGTCTCGGAGCCGGCCAACTTCGTTGCGGGTAGCTTAATGGGGTGGCCCCCTGAAATGTTTCTGAATCCTGTGATTGCTTTGTCGTGAATGCCTCGTTGGGTTTTGATTTGGTTTTTCCGAGGTTGATCGAGTGTGTGTTGCTATTCGTGCACCCCTGTAGGGTAAATCTTTCTGAAAGCCGTGTCCGCGGTTATGGACGACTTGGAGCACAGTTTCTCGATCATAGACAAGTATAACTAAAGTACCGCTTTTAAATTGACTAAGTACTGGACTAGTAAATAGTACAATACTCATGGTATGGTTAATAAAACTGCCAACGGATGATGGGGGTTGTTCGTCCGCTTCCTCGTTGGTAAGCGAGGAGGAGGATGGATCTGTTAATTATACTGTTATAACTGTTGATCTTAATTCACGGAATTCCGTCTATCATTGGTTAGGCGGAAGGTTAGCGAGTCTCTATAGAATTGTTAGGTATTATCTTTTGCTGCAATTGCGTCACCCCAGGTTGTGTCCCCTTTAGTGGCATAAAGACTTGCTGAGTACCCCTAGGGTCTCACACGATAAATTGTTTGATTCAGATGAACAGGTGTTCCCGCAAGATGGATACTGGGTGGAAGAGACAGATGATGTTGGCAACGATCATTCGGTGTAGAGATTCCGGGAACGGGGATCCGTGTGATCTGTGGGCGGGATGTGTTTATTTATGGGGCATCTTATGCCAATTTGCTTCTTATCCGTACTCGGATCTTCTTTTCCGCTTCCGCCTGATACTCTGATGTGTGATGTATGAGGAGCTATCCTAAATTATTATATCTATCTAGGACATTTGGATCTTGCCGTATGGCGTTGCAATATTTCTATTCTTTTAGATGGAATGGCTCTGAGGACTGTTGTATGTGGCTTGCATACATACTCATTTGTGTATGTAGTTGATCCCTTCGCCTGCCGATTACGCCGCTCGTTCTTGTCCCGTTGACTGAAAGTGGTTAGGACGGCCGAAAGGTCTACCGTGAGTGGCCCCAGGCCCCACCGTACTATTTTAACCACTTTCGTTCATCCAGGCATTAACTAAGAGCGTAATTCACCGAGGTAGTTACATTTTTAAAATGAAATTACACTTGCCCTCACTTAATGCTAGGTTGAGTATAATCTACATCCTTTATGCCTGATACTTGTCCGATTGTCCTTCATTGTTTTTCGTCATTTCTGCTTAAGCAAAATATTCGGACCAATTTAGGTTATGTTAGATTTCAGTATTGTTCATTGATGTTAGAATTTCAATTGACTAATATAAATTTCTGGTGAATTGACAAACTTTCAGGCCAATTTCAGTTCTATTTTATTGGATTTCAAAACATATTACGGAGAGAATTATAACTGAATTAATTCAGATATCCATAAACTAAAACAACCACATAAATCCCAAAGGAATTTATTGATTTTAAAAACAAACAAGACTGATTTTATAGAGATTTCGAATTGTTCCGCTCCACTCCAAACTTCAACCAATATCCCTATGATATCGGCGCAATTAAGCCATGTCTTGAGCCTCCCATTTATAGGAGATTGAGGCCATTATGGTTGTGATTGTAAATTGTTTGTTACCTCAGTAATCCTCTATATATAAGAGATAACAGAGAATGAACTAGTCATGACCTATCCCACTCCAATTCTGTCTTCCTACATGGTATCAGCCAAAACATCCACCGCTTCCGCCACCCTGGTCTATCATCGCCGTCGCTGCACTGGGGTTCCCAACCTACGCCACCGCGATCTCTCTCTCCTGTCATGTCCTCTGATGGAACCTCTCCCCCATGCCGCTCTTTGGGCATAGGCCACCAACATCCAAAGCATCAAGGCGCTGATTCCCGTCACCCTCGACCTGAAGATGACCAACTACTCCTGCTGGCACAACATGGTCCAGATTGCCGTCACCACCTATGCCCTCGCTGACCACCTCGACACGACCACACCGCCCGATGATGAGTGGCTGCGCATGGACGCCACCGTTCAATGCTAGCTCTACAACTCCATCACACCGGAGATCATAGACATGGTGACGAAGGAGACCACCACGGCCTACTCCGTCTGGACATGAATCGTTGCTCTCTTCCACGACAACCATCCGACGAGGGTAGGCTACCTCAGCCAAAAATTCTGCTACCTCGAGTAGGAGGGTAAGGCCATCATGCCATACTGCCTCGAGTAGAAAACCATGGTCGACGACCTTGCGGATGTCGGTGCCCCATTACCAATAACGCCCTTGTCTAGACCGTCCTCAAGGGCCTTGATGAGGAGTTTGACCACGTCGCTACGCTCGTCTCCTAGCTCGCCCCATTCCCCTCCTTCCTCCAGCTGCGCAATATGCTCCTCCTTCAGGAGCTCAAGCCGCACCATGGGTTTCGTGCCTCGACCAACGCCGCTCTCTACGCCAACATGAGTGGCGGTGTTGTTCCCAGGTACCACAGCCCTGCACCTCCTCGTCTGCCTCCACCGGGTTATGACACTCTCGCTCCTATTGGGTACGGGAACCTGACGCCGTTCAACCCCAACACCGGCAAAAGGCAAGAAGACGAAGACCGACGATGCCGCTCCTACCGGAATCGGGGGCACCCAACCCTTCCCAACGTCGTACACCCATGGACTGGGTCCATCTACATGTACCCCATGGGCATGAGCATCCTTGGGCCATGCCTTGGTGTAGCATTGCCACACCCTGCGGCACACGGGTTCATGGCGTCCCCGCAGATGGCACCGACTCCTCACTGTTACTACAACAACTATCATGGTGTGGAACACGGCAGTGCCATCGGGGATGGCATGAGAGGGGACAATCAGGATGCTATCAGTGGCTACTTGTAATGGGTTGGGCACAGATACTGCAGACAGAGCAATGTACCCAGGTTCGGAGCCCTGTTGTCGAGGTAACACTCCTACTCCTGCAAGGATCTGCTATATGGGGAGCGAATGCTCAGTACAAGTGCTCCTGGAGCTGTTTCCTTAGCTACTTTCGGGAGCTAGAGGAAGATGAACTACTTGACTTGGTGATTCTGGCTAACTTGTCACTCGTAATGCCTTACCTAGAACCCTAGCACTACCCTTCCTTATATACTGGTAGAAGGGTAAGTTACAATGTGGGCTCTAGGGTTTACTGTTTTGGGCTTTGGGTTTACAAAGTGGGTTGGCTGACCGGGTCCAGCCGGTGGTCCATGACCCAATCAAACTTCAGTACAGGTGGGACAGTGCCACAGTGCCTCCGCTTTGGGTGTCACCCAGTGCTTTAACCATCAACTTGGAGCTTTATCCGTTAGCCAGAGCTTTATCCGTCACCTCCTAGCCTTAGCGCTTTGGCGCCCTCATCTAGTAGTACTGGTGGGGCGGCGTGCCAGCCTGTCCGGTCAAGGGTGCGCTCAACAAGGAGCGTCACCTCCTCCCGTATCTTTAGCCAATAGATCCGAGGCGGCCGGGTAGAGGCGTCCACCCAGCCTGCTATCCTGGCCTCGGCTAGATAGGCCAGCCAGGGAGTCTTGATGCAGACCGGGTGAAGCATATCACCTGACTGAGGTTCTTCGTCTTGTGGCCATCCGGCCAGCTTTCCCTAGAGCCGGCCAATTAACACTGGCTTGGCCTATCCGGGGGCCATCCCCCTGACACTAGTCCCCGGGCATGTTGGGGCTTGGCCTTGCGAGAAAGCTCCTGCGTGCTCATTGGTTGCTCTTGAAATGATTGCTGGTGAAGACTGTATCATGAATTTGTATTTTAGTACTTGTCGTTTTCCGGCTTGAGATGCTCGCTTTCTCGGCTGGAGTTTACTGGCTACGGGTCTGGTGGCCCACCCACAGGGTGTGAGCGGCGATTGCGTCTCCCGGCTACCACGTCCGGCTAGAGAGGCAATTCGGCCAGTTGATGACGTCAATGCTGTCATTAGGCGTGCCTGCCTCCTCTGTCACGCGTCGTGTGATGGCTCAGTGTTGATGTAGATCTCGTTGGGGAACCCCAAGAGGAAGGTATGATGAGCACAGCAGCAAGTTTCCCTCAGTTATGAAACCAAAGTTTAATCGAACCAGTAGGAGCAAGGAAACACCCCAAAGGTGTTGCTAGCCGAGCCTTGGCAGGGCGCACTACCGGTGCTAGTAGCAACGTGGAGACCTGCACAACACAACCACAGAGCTTTGTCCCCAACTTGCGATGAGGTTGTCAATCTCACCGGTTTTGCTGAAAACAAAGGATTAAACGTATCGAATGGAAGGAAGTAATAGTTTGCAGAAAGTAAACACAAAGCAGTAAACCATTTGTAGATTGAATGTAAAAGAAAAGACCGGGGTCCATAGTTCACTAGAGGTGGCTCTTCTTAAGATAGATAACATGTTGGGTGAACAAATTATAGCGGGGCAATTGACAAACACCGAGAAAGCAATACATGCATATACTAATCATATTGACTCCTTTGGAACTTGATTGGGCATTACAGCATTATACATAGACCTCCATCCAACTGCATCTATGACTAATAATCCACCTTCAGGTTATCATCCGAACCCCCTCCAGTATTAAGTTGCAAGCAACAGATTATTGCTTTACGAATTGCGTAAAATGTAAACAATATGATTGTTCTATGAACAAAGGATTGTTGTTTTCTCCCTAGTAGCAACAACACATCTAGTACCTTAGAGATTTCTGTCACTTCCCCAGATTACCAGAGGCATGAACCCACTATCGAGCATAAATACTAACTCTTGGAGTTGCTAGCATCTACTTGGCCAAGATAGCTACTAACAACGAAAAGCATGCAAGATCACAAATAACAAAGACATGATAGAATCAATAATCAATCTGAAATAGCATCTCAATATCCATCGGATCCCCGCAAACACAACATGCAGAATTACAAATATATGATCTTGATCATGAACGGAGCTCACAAGATCTAAACATGATAGCACAAAGGAGGAGAACCAGCCATCTAGCTACTACATGGACCCGTAGTCCAGAGATGAACTACTCACGCATCACACTGGAGGCTTGCATGATGATGAAGAAGGCCTCTAGGGTGAATTCCCCTCTCCGGCAGGGTGCCGAGAAGAGCTTCAGATCCCTCCCGATCTAGGGATGGAGATGACGGCGGCTATAGACTCTTTCGTGGATTTTTGATCGGTACTTAGGGTTTTCGTCCCGAGGGCAATATATAGGCGGAAGGAGAGGCCGAGGGGGTGCTGGGGTCGGCCAGACCACCCCCTGACGCGGGCCAGGTCTGGCCGCGCGGCCAGGTGGTGTGGCCGGCCCCTAGCCCTTCTCCGTCTCGTATTCTGGCATCAGATGTCTTCCGAAAAAATAGGCACTCTGGCTTTTGTCCCGTCCAATTCTAAGAATATTCATTTTCTGACTTTCCCGGAACCAAAAACAGCAGAAAACAGACAGCTGGCACTGTGGCTCTTGTTAATAGGTTAGTCCAAGAAATCATATGAAAAGTACTCCAAAGTGTGGACAAAACACAAGAAAGTAGATAAAACCAAGCATGGAACATCAAAAATTATAGATACATTTGCAATGTATCATCGTGTCAGTTTGACTTCTTGGTCTACCGCCGCAATTTTGGTAACAGCACCCACACCTTCATCATATCGGTTTCTTGGAGATTGTGCACGCGCTTAGCCTTCGCGGTAACGCCTGTGGGATCCTTTGTGGCAATTCCTTCGGCGCAAACGATCCGACACCGAAACATCATGGGGGTAGTGGAGCAGTTCTTGTGCCACGTGGCGTTGGGGAGTGCAGGAGGCGCGGTTGCCCTACCTCGATAAATAGGGGCGTCGGGGGAGGGCTTCTCCCTTACTTCGCCTTCTTCCTGCGCCCATTGCCCTTTGCACTTCTTCCTCCTTGCTGCCACCTTGCGCCACCTCTCTTCTTGAACGCTGCTGCCGCTGTTCCTTCGATGTGACGACGGGACCCTGATTCTCCAACACGGCCACCGCGCCTGCCGAGATGCTTCCTGATCAGGCGGGGGGCTGGTGCGGGTCGTATGTCACCGACGACCTGGTGCAGAAGTACCGGCGGGGGAAGCTCATCCCATCGGAGCGCTTGGTGAAGCACCGCCTGGCACCGGAGGAGGAGCGGGTCCCCAACCCTCGGCCTGGGGAGGCCATCGTCTTCCTCACCCACTTTGCTTGTGGGCTCACCCTGCCTCTGAGCAGGTTCATCTTGGAGTTGATATTCTCCTTCGACCTCCAGCTCCACCACCTCGGCGCCAACACCATCGTGCAGCTGTTGCATCATGCGGCCTGCTGTGAGGCCTACCTGGGGTTCACCCGGACGCGTCAAACTTCTTGAAGTTCTTCTACTTCAAGGTCCAGGTGGTAGGGAAGGGCGGCCCCCTCATGGATACTGGCTGCTGCATCGTCTACCCCTAAGTGACGTCGTCGATGCCATGGTTGGACATCCCTGACACCGTCAAGCTGTGGCAGCGCTCGTACTTCTACACATGCAACAACACCGACGTCGACTGGATCAAGGCGCCGGTGTTCGCCAACGTCCCCTCCAGCCGGAAGGCTTGGACCGTCCAAAATTTGGGCGCCCAGGTGGACATGGAGCGGATGGCCGCCAGGTGACGGTGCTGGTGGAGAGGGAGCGGCTCATCGCCCGTGACATCCTACTGTCCTGGATGATGAGTCGTGTGCTTCCGCTGTAGCAGCGGTCGCACAAGATCTGCCACTTGTCCGAGCCGCTGGATCCCACCCGGGTGTCCCAGCTGGAGGTGCCGTTCGTGGCCCTTCGAGAATGGCTTGCCACCATCTCGAAGGATGCGCTGGCGGAGAACTAGGTCTTCTCCTACCGGCCGTATCACCGTGGTCGGCTGCCCCCGAAGGTCAGGCTCTCTTCCTTTTCTCCGGGTTGACCTTCCCCGAAGAATTCCTCTCCTTGTCTCTTATGTTCCTTGTTGAGTAGTTTTTTTACAGTGTAACTAGCAGAAGACGGCATGGAGGAGGACAATCTTCCTGAGTTCACCGCCGACCACAAGCCGCCGAGGTACCCTCCGACAGAGCTGGAGCAATTCTCTACCCGACTCGATGAGGGCGGCGAGTTTCCACCCGGTGAGCTGCTTTTCTTGCCCGGATTTTTCTTGTTCTTCTTTTGTCATGCGCTGACATCGATCTCGTGTCTTGGCGTAGCCGCCCATGGCGAGGACATGTATCTGGCTGAGGCTGCTACATCGAAGGCTCGCGGGAAGCGAGCTGCCTCGACCAGCGCCGCTCTGGCCGGGGGAGGGGCGAAGAGGAGACACCGCCTAAGGGCTGCCGCCGTCGTGCCGAGCGTTGCCGGGTATGTGTCCTTGTCACCCTTGCTTGTAGTGTTAGTTTATCTCTGCCTTTACTTATTGTGCTCCGCTTGCCCTTCTTCTAGTGACCCGATGTCCCTGACTGGCTCCGCGATCATCGCCACCGCATCCGACCCTGCTCCGGCTAGAGTCGAGGGCCCGACTGCTGCCTCTGCTGCTAAGGCGGCTGAAGCTGATGCCTGTGCTGCCAAGGTGGCTGAGACTACATCCTATGTTGCAGCCTCTGCTGCCAACACGGTCGAGGCCGTGGTGGACACAACAGGGACGGTGGTGTCGGCCGGATCTTTGGTCCTTCATCGGGCCTATGCCGCCACCCGTGCCGCCGATCTGCTCCTTGCTCCGAGTCGGGTCCAGGCGGGTTCTGCCGCCTACCAGGTGGAGGAGCCCGTGGAGGTGGAGAGGGAGGCCCGTGCACAGCCGGCGGCCCGAGACGGAGGCAGTGAGGTGGCCTCCGACTCGTGGGCTCCAGAGGTGTCGCGTGCTGCCTCAGGTGATGAGGACGAGCTCCAAATCACCGACAGCCAGTCGGCTCCAGCTGCGCCTCTGCCGGACGCCGTCCTGACACAACTCTCTGAGTTTGTGCCCATTGCACTTGGCCAGGTTCGCCACCTGGTGGACGTGATGAAGCAGGGGCTTGGCAAAGCCAAGGCGCTCGGGGCATCCCTCGAGGTAAACGATCCCTCCGTCACTGTCTAGTTTCCCTTCTTGCTGTTCTCTTCTCAATCCTTATGGTATCTTATGCAGAAATCCTTTGCTGAATCTGCCAAGACCTCGTAGGACATGGGGCATAAGATCGCTTTCTCTGCTTTGTCTTCCCGGCTACACAAGTTTTTGCGCTTCTTGTTGACCATTGGGTACCCCTGCAGCTCTGTTAGCGGATAGGGACCGTGAGGTTGAGAGGCTGAAGGCGGAGGTCGCCTGGCTGGAGGAGTCCAACGCGGCATGCCAGGACCAGATCAGCTAGCTATTGTCGCACCAACAACAGATGGAGGTCAAGGCAGGCCAGGCGAAGAAGACCGCCAAGATCCGGGCTGATGCATTGAAGAACCTTGAGCAGATCCAGGCCCGCCAGGCGGAGGATCTGAAGACCGCCTAGGCCCGAGAGAAGGCGGCTCGAGGGGAGCTATGCCAAATTGCTGAGATGGTCGTCAGTAAGTGATCCGCTTGGCGAACTAGGTTCGCCTTCCGCTTCAGCTGGAAAGTTGACCTTTTCCTTTTTCCTTGTGTATCCCAGTATCCTGAGGCAACCGACCAAGCTCTGGTGCGTGTCCCCAAGGCGGACGTTGGCCGCGACCTGCACCTGGTCGAACTGGTGACGGTCATCAGCGAGGAGGCCAACCGGCTGCGTGGCGCTGCCCTTGAGGTCTTCAACTATGTCTGGCCTAAGGCTGACCGCCCGGGCACGATGGCCGCCTTGGCTAGGACGCTCTCTAGCACCCCGGAGCTCATGGACATGGCACGAGACTGGGCTGCTCGTGGCGATGCCGAGATGGTCTTGGCGCTGCTGAAGTCCTGGTACCCGGATGTGGACCTGCAGAGTCTCTCTAAAGGGTTTTGTCAAGGCACCAACTACGACTAGCTTCGGGCCAAGGTTCCTGACATCCGCTCCTGGGGTGTCAAGATTGGGAGCTTCGTCCAGCTAGATCAAGACTTTGCTGACCCATCCGGCACGGATGGATATCACTTCATCCCGATGCGCGGCAACGCCCCAGCTGCACCGAGCTCTGCCTCCGCCGACCATGCATCCAACAGCCACGCCCCAGCCGGTGCCTCTGGCCCTTCTGATGACCCACAGGCTTGATCCCCAGAATGATGGGTGTATTTGTACTTGCTAAAGTCTTTGCTTGCTTGTGGTACTGATTGTGCTCTGTGGTGAAAACTTGACTTCTACCGTTTTTGACAAATTCTGTTTGGAGCTTCACCTCCTTTTTTGTGATGTTACCTTGTGTTGCACTTGTTGTGTGGTTTCTTTTGTGTGGGGGCGCGAGAGCGCACCCACAGGGTGTAGTCCCCGAGGTTCGGGCCGACTGGAGGATCCAGCCGAGTCGAAGCTCCTTTGAGTTGTTTGTTGCAGGTTTCCTGTGTGGGGGCGCACGAGCGCACCCACAGGGTGTAGTCCCTGAGGTTCGGGCCGACTGGAGCATCCAGCCCGGTCGAAGCTCCTTCTTTGCCGTCCAGGTGTCGACCTCTGACTCCGGCACTTTGGCTCATGCGGAAATGAAACATAAGCAGCAGATCGTACGTTAGACATTTGTAACAATGAACATGATCTTTAACTTCTCTTTTGTTTTAAAAGTTTGCCGTTTCGCACAAGGCTGGTAGCTTAGGCATTTTCTTAGCTAGCATTGGCCTTTGAAGCTGTGCCCTTGTCAGCGCTTGGCCGGAAGCAGGGTTTGCTTAGGTGGCATACCCGCGTAATATTTTGGATTTTGACTACCCACTTTGGGCGAGCAGGCATAGCCGGAGCGTCCAGACATCTTGTTTTCCTTAGGATTTTTCCTATACAAGCCTTCGAGTTTGTCCGCTCTTGCCGTGTCTGTCAGCCGGCTTGCGGTCTGTAATGTCTACGCACTTATATTCTTGTAGACAGTTGTTGGGCCTCCAAGTGCAGAGGTTTGTAGAACAACATCAAGTTTCCCTTAAGTGGATCACCCAAGGTTTATCGAACTCAGGGAGGAAGTGGTCAAAGGTATCCCCTCTCAAGCAACCCTGCAATCAAGATACAAGAAGTCTCTTGCGTCCCCAACACACCCAATACACTTGTCAGGTGTATAGGTGCACTAGTTCGGCGAAGAGATAGTGAAATACAAGTGGTATGGATATAAGACAACGGTGCCAGAAAATAGCTTGATGGCGTGGAAGAGACTAAAGGCAAACTGAAATAAAGATGGAAGCAAGCAAACATGTAAGAGATCTAGTTGCAAACGGTGTTTCAATGCTTAGAAACAAGGCATATGGATCATACTTTCACTAGTGAACACTCTCATATAAATATCTTCTCTTTATGATACTACTCTGAACTACTCTCCGGTTGGACACTCTAATCCATGGTAGGGCTATAACAACACTCCTCAAAGTCCGCTTTCCCCATCTAAATAACCCCACACTGTCACCTTGAGCTCTAGATGGTTCCAACAAACACCACAATTTCATAGAAACATTCAACTCCAAATATAACTCATAACAAGTATTTGTAATCTCTAGCCTAAGTGCCACCATGGTGTGCACACTGTCACTTTCACACACATGGGGAGAGCAAAGATCTACTCCCTCCGTTCCATTCTATAGTGCCTATAGTTTCTGGCACGGAAATTAAGAAACACATGTGGAGAGAAAATTAAAATTGTTTTGGGTGGGATTTTTCGTGGCTAATTGACGTGATAAAATAGAGGGGTTTGTGGGAGACAGGAAATGCTATATACTTTATATAAACTCCCCAAAAAGTTGTCTAGACGAGTTGTGTAACACAATATATCTTATATTTTGGAATTTTTCTTAAAAAACTATAGGCACTATAGAATGGAACGGAGGGAGTATTAAAGCACTTGAGTATCAAGGCAGATATACTTGATTACAAAGCTCATGATCACAATATGATCATGCATAGAGAGAGAGAGATGAACACATAGCTACTGGTAGAACCCTTAGCCTCGAGGAAGAACTACTCCCTCATCATCATGGGAATCAGCAACGATGATGGAGATGGTGGTGGAGATCGATGGAGATGGCTCTGGGGGCACTTCCCCGTCCTGGTAGGGTGCCGGAATAGAGACTTTCTGTCCCCCGAATCTCCCCTTTGGTGGCGGTGGCGCTGTGGAACTTTTCGTGGCTGGAGGCTGTTCGATTTAGGGTTTTTGCATCGGGAGGCATCTTATAGGCGAAGAGGCAAGGTCGATGGGCGGCCAGGGGGCCCACACCACCTGGTGGCGCGGCCAGGGCTAGCCTGCGCCACCATATGGTGTGCCTACCCTGGTTCCCTACTCCGTCTCTGCTTCGTGTTTCCGTGTTGCTCCAGGAAAAATAGGCATGTTGGCTTTTGTCCCGTCCAATTCCGAGAATATTCATTTTCTGACTTTCTGGAACCAAAAATAGCAGAAAACACGCAACTGGCACTGTGGCATCTTGTTAATAGGTTAGTTCCAAAAAATGCATAAAAGTACCTCAAAGTGTGGACAAAGCAAAGCAAAGTAGATACTAAACAAGCATGGAACATCAAAAATTATAGATACGTTTGCAATGTATCAACATCCCCAAGCTTAACTCCTGCTCGTCCTCGAGTAGGTAAGTGATAAAAAGAAAGAATAATTTTTGAGGTGACATGCACCATCATAATCTTGATCAAAGTATTTGTAGAACATTGATAGCTGGGATCATAGTACTCTAACATAGCATGAAATATATAGTTCTAACAATAAGACATAGCAACTATGTTGTAACATGAAAAGGTACAAACAAAAGATTCATGAATAACAATGAATTGAAAGACGTTTGTTTGTTTCACATATAGAAAACATAGCATAGTGGCATTCAGCTTGTCCCTCATAGAGTAGCAAACATAGATGCATAGGACACCTTCAAAGTTTAAAAGGGTGACTAGATACAAATAGTTTAAGAACAAGCAATATCAAGTTATGCATTAATCAACAAGTCTTGGGACAATGCACATAGAACTAAGAATGGCCACTATGCTCTCTCAATAGGTGCATAAAGATAGAAGGTGGAGACTCAACATAAAAGTAAAAGAAAGGCCTTCATAGAAGGAAGCAGGGATTCAAGTTTCATAAAGAGCTTCCAAAAATTATGGTACTTATTAGCTTTGAGCTCTCATTGCCCCTATCATAAGCATCTTGAAGTGATTAAGGTTAAAGTGAACAAACCATGGAGTATATGCTTGACAAAGTATAAGTTGGAAATTTCATGTCCCTTGAATACGAGGGTCGCTCCTCATGCTACTCAAGTTTAGTTACCGGTAAGATCTTGTCATAGTAAGTACATGTGTATCATAGAGAACCGCCAATGAAGTACCCCTTGCCCGATGATACGGAAGAATCCCCATATCAAAATGACAAGGCAAGCATACAACGAGCATCTCAACAATCTTCTTATTTACCATGGGAAAATGGTGTTTTTTCTCTCTTTCCTCTTTTCTCGTCTTTTTTTCTTTTTCTCTATCTCTTTTTTATAAGAAGAATGCTTCATAGATTGCTCATTATGGTTACGCTGCAGGTTTCCACCATGATTAGGCATGGATTAGACCAGCGGCCCAGGCGTTTCTCTAACACACATACATAACTCCATGGACTTACAAGCTCCCCTTTCATTTCACACCGATGACATCCATAGACAAAAGAGCATGATATAAACTAGGTACAATGTACAAGTGCAGTGTTGAAAGCATTCCCCATGACAACATGGTTTTGCTAATCCCCAACGTATAAGTGCAAGCATATACAACATATATGACACAATGGTTCAAGTTTATCAGGGGCAAGAAAAGTAAAGTGTGCCATCAAGTTCGTGAGAGCTTTAATCACTAATTTTCACATAACAAGTTTAATTCGGAAGGTAGATAAAAACATTAATATACTTGGAATAGCAAATGCTAATAGGTAGATATGGTGGACTCTTTGTTATAACTTGGTTTTATTTGGAGTTGGATGCATGAGTGGAACTCATACTTGGTACATGTGGAGGCTAGCAAAAGACTGAGAGCGACCAACTAAGAGAGCAATAATGGCCACAATCATGCAAAGCGACAAAACATCATTTATTAAAGCATAAAGTGATATTACAAGTCGAAAACTAAATAATCATAGAGGCTATGGTGACTTGGTATAGTCTTAACATGGTGTGAGCATGCGCCAAGTCAACCCAAATAAAGCATCAAAGGAGAATACCACAATACCATGCTTTAATATGCTAAAACAACGCATGATTCTTTCAAGGCATATTAAGCAATCTCAATTATTTGTAAAAAGTCATGCTACAGCAAGAATCACTAAGCATAAAGTCAAAACAATATCAAGCATGGCATGACAAAGCATAAGCCACAGTCAAAAACAAGCTCCTTTTACCACTTAAGCATGAACTTTTCCTACTCTTTTCCAATCCAAACCAACTTATTTGAAAGAACTCACAAAGATAATAATAAATAAAGATCAGTGAGATTGTCTCACAAATCCAAAAGGAAGAACTAAAAATTTCTAAGCTGAAAGCACAAGAAAACTAAGGCTAAACATAGTGCTAGCAAAAGAGAACACTCACAAAACAATAAGAATGAAAACTAGAGTGTTCTAGGCAATGAATAACGGGGTGTGTCTCTCTCCAAATGAAGTGTGTTGGGATCCAACCAACTTATTCAAGCAAACTAAGCAAACGAAAACTAAAAACGAAAACAAAGACGCTCCAAGAACAACACAATTGTGCATGAAACAATAAAACGAAGTGTTTCGAAGAAATCTGAGATTTTTATTGATGAAGAAGGGGATGCCTTGGGCATCCCCAAGCTTTGATGCTTGTACTTCTTGGATATTTATTCGGGTGACACGAGTGGCATCCCCAAGCTTGAGCTTTAGTCCATTCTTCATCTCATTTCATCATTCTCTCCATACACCTGAAATTTTTCCTTCATACAAAACTTCACACAATATTAATTAGCAACATTAGTGCACTCAAGATAACAAGTATTTTGGTTCAGTTCCAACACAAGTAAAACTTCCATTAAAACAAAAGCTATTGTAATACTTCCCTTAAAAATCTCAATTCCCCAAAGAGAACCCAAAAAGGAACCAACAAGAAGCAAATGCAAATAATGGCAGAAATCTGTCAAAACAGACCAGCAGGTAAAAAGCAATTTTTTCGAAGACCTTCTGTTGCTCAAATCGAAAAGTGTTGAACTAATGAAAGTTAGATAACAACCTGGGGCAGAAGCACAATAATTTACGCCTTAAACCGACATACAGAGATTTTACACGAACTTTTTACAGTGAAGCACAAAAATCTGTTTCAGGACAGCAACTTTCCCAAACATTACTTCTCTCTCATTAGAGGTTACTCTTGGCACAAAAAGCAAATAAAAAGGATAAGGAGCGGTTATTACAGAGGTAATAACTTCCAAGACTCATCTAAAACTTTTGGGTTATCTCCCAATAAGTACTTTTCTTTAACGCCTTTAAGTTAGGCATGATAGATTGAGAAGATGCTCACATAAGAAATATGAATTGAAGTAAAAGAGAGCATCAAGAAGCAAATTCAAAGCACATTTAAGTCTAACCCACTTCCTATGCATAGGAATCTTGTAAAGAAACAAGTCATGAAAGAACAAAGCAACAAGCATAGGAAAGCAAAACAAGTGTAACTTCAAAATTTTCAACATAAAGAGAGGAGACTTAATATTATTGATATACATAAAACCATGTTTCCCTCTCTCATAATAACTTTCAGTAGCATCATGAATAAAATTAACAATATAACTATCACATAAAACATTCTTATCATGAGCCACATGCATAAAATGATTATTACTCTCCACATAAGCATGGTTATTCTTATTAATTGTAGTGGGAGCAAATTTAACAAAATAACTATCATTATTAATCAGCAAATATAGGAGGCATATTGTAATCATAATTAATTTTCTCCTCAATAGTAGGTGGACTGAAAATATCATACTCATCATTGTAATCATCATATATTGGAGGAATAGTATCATCAAAGTAAATTTTCTCCTCCGTGCTTGGGGGACTAAAAAGATCATGCTCATCAAAACAAGCTTCCGCAAGCTTAGACTTTTCCATAGCACTAGCAATAATGGTGTTCAAAGAATTCATACTAATAACATAGCTATTAGCATGCAAATAAAGTTCCATAGGTTTTTTAATTTTCTCTTCAAACACTTCATGTCCTAACTCAAGATAAATACTATAAATCTCTCTAATTTTTGTTGTTGTTTTCCATTAAGCCTAACTAGTGAAAACAAGAAACAAAAAGACAAAATTGCAGAATCTAAAGGAAATAACTACAAGCACTCACACCAGAGGATGTGAGTACCTTTTACCTTACCTCCTTGGCAACGGCGCCAGAAAATAGCTTGATGTCTACACACTTCTATTCTTGTAGGGCCTCCAAGTGCAGAGGTTTGTAGAACAGCAGCAAGTTTCCCTTGTGGATCACCCAAGGTTTATCGAACTCAGGGAGGAAGTGGTCAAAGGTATCCCCTCTCAAGCAACCCTGCAATCAAGATACAAGAAGTCTCTTGTGTCCCCAACACACCCAATACACTTGTCAGGTGTATAGGTGCACTAGATCGGCGAAGAGATAGTGAAATACAAGTGGTATGGATATAAGATAACGGTGCCAGAAAATAGCTTGATGGCGTGGAAGAGACTAAAGGCAAACTGAAATAAAGATGGAAGCAAGCAAACATGTAACATATCTAGTTGCAAACGGTGTTTCAATGCTTAGAAACAAGGTCTAGGGATCATACTTTCACTAGTGAACACTCTCATATAAATATCTTCTCTTTATGATACTACTCTGAACTACTCTCCGGTTGGACACTCTAATCCAAGGTAGGGCTATAAGAGCACTCCTCAAAGTTCTCTTTCCCCATCTAAATAAACCCACATTGTCACCTTGAGCTCTAGACGGTTCCAACAAACACCACAATTTCATAGAAACATCCAACTCCAAATATAACTCATAACAAGTATTTCTAATCTCTAGCCTAAGTGCCACCATGGTGTGCACGCTGTCACTTTCACACACATGGGGAGAGTAGTGATCTATTAAAGCACTTGAGTATCAAGGTAGATATACTTGATTACAAAGCTCATGATCACAATATGATCATGCATAGAGAGAGATATGAACACATAGCTACTGGTAGAACCCTTAGCCTCGAGGAAGAACTACTCCCTCATCATCATGGGAATCAGCAACGATGATGGAGATGGTGGTGGAGATCGATGGAGATGGCTCTGGGGGCACTTCCCCGTCCCGGTAGGGTGCCGGAATAGAGACTTTCTGTCCCCCGAATCTCCCCTTTGGTGGCGGTGGCGCTGTGGAACTTTTCGTGGCTGGAGGCTGTTCGATTTAGGGTTTTTGCATCGGGAGGCATCTTATAGGCGAAGAGGCAAGGTCGGTGGGCGGCCAGGGGGTCCACACCACCTGGTGGCACGGCCAGGGCTAGCCTGCGCCACCATATGGTGTGCCTACCCTGGTGCCCTACTCCGTCTCTGGTTCGTGTTTCTATGTTGCTCCGAGAAAAATAGGCATATTGGCTTTTGTCCCGTCCAATTCCGAGAATATTCATTTTCTGACTTTCTGGAACCAAAAACAGCAGAAAATAGGCAACTAGCACTGTGGCATCTTGTTAATAGGTTAGTTCCAGAAAATGCATAAAAGTACCTCAACGTGTGTACAAAACAAAGGAAAGTAGATACTAAACAAGCATGGAACATCAAAAATTATAGATACGTTTGCAACGTATCAGTCTACATCTGGAATCAAAGAGGGGTCTCTTGGAACTGCATACAGTACTTCGCTCCTTCGGAGTTTGTGGCTGTCTGGGCTATTCGGCGAGCTCCCAAAGGAAACTGCCAGGTCCGCTGTTAAGAACAATGCAACCGGCAAGTTTGCGAGTGCAGCTGGAAATGCCAAATTATTACGGAGTCCCCAAGACTATGTCGAGGCCCCTCAACTTGTTCATTACATAAAAGTAATATACATTTGCCCTTTACTCAGGTGTAGAATGGATGAAGCAGGTTCGCATTCCACGGGCGCTCAGTTTCTTCGCTAGAGTGGTCCATCTTGTTCTTTGCCGGCTGGCGGGCGTCAATTCGGTAGTACGAGTTGTTATGCAGCGCCCGGTTGATGATGAATGTCCCCTCCCAAGGCGAAGCTAGCTTGTGCATCCCCTTGGTGTCTTGTACGAGCCGTAAGACGAGGTCGCCCTCACGGAACGAGACGTCACGGATCCGGCTAGCATGATAGCGTTGCAGGCTCTGCTGGTAGATGGCAGACCTGGACAAGGCCAACTCTCTTCCTTCGCTTGCTGTTCTATGTACAACAATTTGCGTGGCGCATCGAATTCGATGTCGGTTGGTAGGACTGCCTCTGACCCATAGACGAGGAAGAATGGCGTGAAGCCAGTGGAGCGGTTGGGAGTTGTGCGTAGGCTCCATAGCACTGCTGGCGGTTCCTCTATCCAACACCGGGTGTCCTCATTAGTGGCTCAATCAGTCTTGGCTTGATTCCGGCTAGGACCAGGCCATTTGCTCGCTCGCACTGTCCATTGGATTGGGGGTGTGCAATGGAGGCTAGGTCCAGACGGATGTCGTTGTCGCCGTAGAAACGCGCGAAGGCCCTATTGGCGAAGTTGATGTCGTAGTCTGTGATGATGCTATTGGGGTAGCCGAACCGCATGATGATGTTGGTGAAGAACTTGACCACTGTCGGTCCATCCAGTTTCTTCATTGGATTTGCCTCGATCCACTTGGTGAACTTGTCCATGACCACCAGCAGGTGCATCATGCTGGATCATGCTGTTTTGAACGGGCCCACCATATCTAGACCCCAGGTGGCGAACGGCCAGGTGATGGGGATTGTCTTGAGTGTTGCTGGCGGAGTGTGCTTTTGCTGGGCAAACCGCTGACATACGTTGCATGCCTTCACCAGCTGCTCGGCGTCTTCCAGCGCCGTGGGCCAGTAGAATCTGTGGCGAAATGCCTTTGCCACTATTGCTCTCGATGATGCGTGGTGAGCGCATTCGCCTTGGTGAATGTCCACCACCAGCCGGGTTCCTTCCTCTTGGCTTATGCAACGCTGGTATATTCCTCTCATGTTGCGCTTGTAAAGCTTGTTGTTGATGATGGTGTATGTACTTGCCCTGCGCTTTACCTGCCTTGCCACTACTTCTTCATCCGGCAGCTCTCCTTTCGCCAGAAAGTCCATGAACGGCTTGCCCCACGACGGTGTTTCCCTGATGGAGAGGACGGTTTGCATGATCAGCTTGACTTCCTCGCTCCCGGCCGGCTCGGGCTTGTCAAGTGGCCTACTAGGTGGGATACCAGAGCCGGTAGTCCCCGGGCTGCTGGAGCCGGCTGAGGGTGTCGCGACCTGTGGCTTTGCATACCCTGAGGTGGAGGCTGTAGTCCCCAGGTGTGGCGTTGCAGTCCCCGGCCGGAGGCGGCAGTCCTTGGGTGTGGCGTGGCAGTCCCCGAGACGGAGGCTACAGTCCCCGGGTGCAGCGTGGCAGTCCCCAGGTGCGGCGTGGCAGTCCCTAGGACGGAGGCGGTAGTCCCCGGGTGCGGCATGGCAGTCTCCGGGATGGAGCCGACAGTCCCTGGGTCCGTGTCCAGCATGATGGAGTCGTATTCTGGTGATGGCATGATGGAGGGCTTGCGCAAGTGTTCGAGGGCGACCCCAAGCGGGATTGCTGCTCTTGTTGAACCTACACGGGCGAGCGTGTCCGTGGCTTCATTGTCCGCTCGAGGCATGTGGTGGAACTCACATCCTTCGAAACAGGCACATAGCTGCTGTACGAAGAAGCGATATAGCGCCATATTTGCGTCCTTGGCGTCCTAGTCACCTAATACTTGCTGCACCACCAGGTCTAATTCGCCGAAGCAGAGGATGCGCCTGATGCCGATCTCTTTTGCCATTTTGAGGCCATGGACGAGTGCTTCGTATTCGGAGACGTTGTTGGATGTGCGAAAGTGGATCTGCAACACGTACTCCAGCCGGTCTCCTTTCGGAGAGGTGATGACGACCCCTGCTCCGAGCCCACCGTACATCTTGGAGCCATCAAAGTGAAGCTTCCAGTTTGTGGAGTCGGGACATGGAGGCAGGTACTGCATCTCTGCCCAATCGACGGGGAGGTCCGCTAGGGCCTGAGAATTGATCGCGTTCTTGGCTCGTACCGGATGTAGTGTGTGGCGAGCTCTATTGCTCACTTCACCACCCGACCTATGGCATCCTTGTTTCCTATGATCTCCGCCGGGGGGGCCAGTGCCACTACCCGGATGGAGTGCTCTTGGAAGTAATGCTTTAGCTTCTTGGCGGCCATGTACACAGTACACCAGCTTCTGATAGGGTAATTCTGTTTTGACAGCGAGAGTACCTCACTCAAGTAGTACACCGAGCGTTGGGCCGGATGAGCCTTTCCTTCTTCTCGTCTCTCTACCACCAGTACGATGCTGACAACCCGGTTGGTAGATGTAATATACATCAGCATTGGCTCCTTTGCAGCTGGGGCTGCCAGCACCGGTGGAGAGGACAACATGCGCTTGAGGTCGCAGAAGGCCTCGTCCGCCCGCGCCGTCCAGACGAACTTGTCTGTTTTCTTCATGAGATGGTACAGCGGGAGTGCCTTCTCGCCCAACCGGCTGACGAACCGACTGAGGGAGGCTAAGCATCCGGTGAAATTTGCACGTCACACAGGTTCTATGGAGGCTGCATGCGCTCTATTGCGTTGATTTTCTCCGGGTTGCCCTCTATCCCTCGTTCTGATACAAGGAAACCGAGGAGCTAGCCGACTAGGACGCCGAACATGCACTTCTCCGGATTCAGCTTCATCTGGAACCGGTGAAGGTTGGCGAATGTCTCCCTCGGGTGTTCTAAGAGTGTCTATTTTCATTTGTTTTGACCACCACATCATCGACATAGGCGTGCATGTTTCTCCCAATTTGCGATTGTCGGCACTTTCGCATGCAGTGCCTATATGTGACGCCTGCATTTTTGAGTCCAAATGGCATGGTGGTGTAGCAGTAGGCCCCGTATGGGGTAATGAATGCTGTCTTGATTTGATCAACAGGGTTCAGTCCGATCTGGTGGTGTAACACCCCAGCATTTAGGAACCAACGAAGGGTAGAAATAGGAATCTACGCATGTGCATGCATTCATCTGTAAAATCCGGGTAATTTTGTCGACAAACAAAAACCTAAAGAGATCAGAGTTTCTTTCACTATCTAGAGGTAGGAATAGCTCTCTGAAGTGATTGCTATAAATTTTGATATGACCTTTGGGCAATATTGTGTTTTGGGGGGAAATGTTTTGAATTCAAATTTGAAATTTAAATCTTTTGAAAAATATTTGAAAATTAGAAGTTAGAAACATAAAGTGGATTTCCAAAATGAAGTATTAACATTATTGGATTATATTATAGATATATTAAACAACAATATGAATTTAAGACAAGGAAATTCAAATAAGAAATGAATTCTTATTTCTTTTCTTTATTCCATAATAATATTACAAAAGGGGGATAATTACATCAAACAAATTATTACAAGGAATAGAGTCCAATGAAATGAATCTTTATTAAATCAAAGGAATATTATTACAAGATTCTTTACAAAGAGAATAGAAATAAGATTACAATGAGAATCTATACTACATATCTACTCCTATACTAAGTCTTGACAATCCAGATCCTGTTCCTACAAAATAAGATAAACCACTCAAATAGAAACAAAAGATTAGTTGATTAGTTTTACTCTTAGTGGTGAACAGTGAAGTGCACTGTTCATATTACATCATTGAGTAATTAAAAGTGGCAAGTTTCACCAATGTGTAGTATCTGTTCTTTTAAGCAAATAGCTCCAATGCCACATTAGAAGCCAAGTAGAGAGGGGTAAGTTTCCCTAGGACAGTAACCAGTAAAAGGGTAGGAAGTGAAAGTCAGATTACTTGATCTGATCCATACACAGCCAAGCAGCAAGGCAGCTTAGTCATCTAACTGCATGATGTGTGATGTCGACATAGCAGCAGCAGTCCAAGTAGTCAAAAGAAACACTCAGCCGTGGCACAGCTACTAGTGTTCACAATCTATCTCCACTTTCTCAAGCACACGACAAGAACACAGTGAGCCAGTACACTTCCCAAACAAATACACCAGCTAGTTTACCAAATCAACCATCAGCCACAAAATGGTGACATAAGGAGGGGGGTGGTGTAAGAGGATAGCAAGGACAAGCACAAGGTCACAGGAGCAAGGAGGAGCAGAACCAGAACCTGGGTGTGCAGAGAAGGCTGTAGGAGGTGATCTAGCCACCAAGATCAAGCTAGCAACATCAAGCAACACTACAACATCACCAACAAGCAAGTTGTGTGGTGAGTTTATACAAAACCATCACATGTTAAATTTTAGATAAGCATGTGTTGTTTCATTTTAGATCTTCTCAAATAAGCACCCAAGTGGGGTGTATCCATCATAGAAGAGATAAAATAAATCCAAACAATCAACCTTTGCAAACCACTCCAAGATCTCAGCCTGTGCATCACTGATCTTGGATAATAACACATTTTTTCATATCTAATAAGACATCAGCCTTAAGCAAGGAGTTCTGGGCACATCCAATGGATGGTAGCACCTCACAAACTATTTCATCTTAAGGATTTATATCAAACAACAAAAGTTGACAAGTCATCTTCTTAAACATCTATAAGAATCATTGTTTACACTTAATATCTAGGCATATATGTGAGGATCAATAGGTAAAAACCTTAGTATTTATCTAGCATAGCCTCAGACTAGCATCATAGGCTTGGTAAGATTAAAGAGTACCATAGGCTAATTTATCCAATAAAGTTTCTCAACTCCCAGACACTCTAGAGTACAAATAGAAATAGCCCAGTATCAGGATAAGGCTTGTGTACCATTCAAATGAAGGTTTCATAGGTATCCATCCTAAATCAAGTTAATCATACACAAAAACTTGCAAGTAAACTTGCAGAAAATCACTCAATCATTTTACTGGAATACATCACTAGGAATCATATTCATCAACACAAACTATCCTAATTAGAATATCATATGGAGTATCAACTTAACTCCAATATAAACATATCAACATAGGCCAGTGTATTAGAATTCAGTGAACCATAACTTATAGTGCTACTGTCAGTACCAAGAACATTAAGCAGTAAGTGAAAACCACACCACTAGAATCAATAGCCAACAGTTAGCACCATATAATCATCATTCGTACTTTTACATTATTCATTAACCCAATAATCAACATAGAGGGATAGAACCCTAGCAGCACAAATGAACCCTAATTAGGAATTCCTCACCCTAGGCACCAAAGAATTGCAAGGGAGGACTAGAGGGAGAGAGTGAGATAGACTTACCTATAGCCTCGCCGAAGATTAGAAGAGGAATAAGAATCACCGGCGAGCGCACACGGCGGCACGGGGAGCACCCGAGGGCACTGCAACCCGAGCCGAGCCATATGGCGGCGGCCACAGTGACATGGGCAGCAATGGCGGCACCACAGAGCCACCAAAGTCGCAGCACAACAGCATAGGGGTGGCGAAACACCACATCACCGGCAAACACCAAACCCTAGGGTTCGGGTGGATGCAACCTGGCCAGAAGGAGCGCCCAGCTATGAATCAAATCAAACCAATCGATGGAGCAGTGTCGACTACCCCATCGTGCACCAGGGCGGCGACCGAAGAGGCCTGGGGAGGCCGGAATCGTGCGACAGCAGCGTCGGCAGCACCGCGTCTCCGTAGGGGCACGAGAGAGGAAAGGGAACTCATGAGAGAGAGAAGCGAGTGGTAGTGGGCCACTCGTTCAAAGAGGGTATGGCTAGCCCAAATGAGCTGAGTCAGGGCTGGGCTAGCCCAATGGGCTAGGTCCAGATTTAAAAGAGAAAGTCTAAGTAATTTATCAAAAAGACCAAAATAACCCTAGGACTTAAAAGATTCTAAGAAATAAAATAAAAAATCCTAAAAATATAAATAAAATACAAATGAACTCACAAAAGTATCCTCTGTTCAAAAATAATAATAGAGAGAATTTTAGGTAATTAAATTTAGATATGTTATTATGAATGTATATATTCCTTTTGGAATTTTATAAAAATATACAAAACACTTAAAATTGAATAAAATTCCTTTTTAAGATCCTAAAGGGAAGTACTATTATAGAAAAATACTAGTTTGTATTTTTGAAATGTAAATCAAGTGTGATAAAAATAAAATCTTATTTCCTTAAAGGAATTTTAGTTAAACATTTAAAAGAGTTAAAAATTAAATAAATTCATTTTTAAACTCTTAGAATAATACTAGTTATTATAATAATGCTAAATATCAAAATAATATGAATTTAATGGTTTCTTGAATAATACTTTTCTTTTAATTAAAAGAAACATAAAACCTTCATAAGGTGGGTAAAACACGCAAAGAAGGAAAATAATAAATCATTGCATGACATTACTATGCATTGCATATTGCTTCTGTAAACCATTGCATGACATTACTACCGGGCAATAATGGTTTTCTATAGAAAGCAGAGCTCAAGGTCAAGTGGAAGTATTTGACTTCACTACCTTGCAGTCACAAGGCAAGTTCACCACTTGCTCATGTCCTTTGAAGAGTCTTTATGAAAGTATTTGAAAATTATGTGTTATCACCTATATTATAAAACAGATGAATAAATATTTTCTCAAACAAATGAATGCTATTATCATCCTAAGTGATGATAAATACTAAGAATGACAGTGGAATCTAGGATTCCAATGGTCGAACAACTAGGGCTCAATAACCCATGACATTAGTGATTCTAGCACCATATATTACACGTTAACCATGAGATTTGGAATGGGATGGAGAAGTTAGCTGTATCTTCTTCCTCTCGCATGCATCCGTATGTGCAGGTCGTGGCTGTTATCCTCAAAGTGTGCATTAATTGGTAATTCATAGAGGATATGCAGCATATGGGTGGGAACCCTCAACGTCCCACGATAGTTCTGGCATCTAAACGGTTTGTACCAACCATTGCCATAATTCAATATGTGGGAATGGCGTACACCAAGGGGACATGCAGGGTCGCGAAGGGGGGAGTGATTGGCTTGGATCATCTACTGGGCCCCTCACGGAATTATGGACGGGAAAGTATGCCCGGTTGTGCAACAAGGATTTGGTCTCTAATGGGTAAAGTAACGCACCTCTACAAAGTGTAAGAATTGTGACATGTTACTCCCTATTCCGGGAAGGAGCTACGAATGCGACAGGAAAGGAACTCCATGAAGTTCTGGTCAACCCGTGAAGGATGATTGGCATAGTTTTTGGATAATAAAATCAATATTTGAAGAAATGTTTTCTAAAACTGCATAGTACCAAGGACTTATAGTCTGAGGTGGTAGTTAGAGCATCAAACTTCCCACCTTGCATATAGTGCACTTGCTGGGTAACGATGTTACTCACTCTTTCCTTTGAACACCTTGCTAGACTTTGAGGGCTAGAAGGATGACCAGGTATATGCTACGGAAGTCCAAAACAACGTCTACTATGAAGAGCCGGACCTGTCCGGTGGAATTGAAGGGGTGGACTATGGGATACACTATGGAGCTGAAGACAATGTGTTAGAGTAGTTGTCAGGTCGTAATGTAGTTACCTAGGTTGAGCCAAGCAGCACGAATCCTATAGAATAAGCTGTTGAGCTCATGTCTTTCTTATCGTTGTGTCTTTCATTCTTCCGCTAAACTTATGAAATAAGTTATTTGGTTGTAGGTTTGAATCGCTTGAAGTCTCGAACTTCTGGTATTGTAATAATAATGAAGTGTGTATGTTTGTAGTATGGACCCGCAATGTTTCTGTTGTACCACTCTGAGGGATGTGATATTTATAGAATGGTGTTCTGTGGATGTCATGTCAGCGACTATAGTATACTACACATGCAGTGGTATGCTGGGTCACCGCAGGTGGTAGCCGGAGTACGCATCCAGAAATGACAATAGTTCGCAGCCGGCTATGGAGTCGATCACTTGGTTTATCCTTGGCAGGGTGAACAGATCTTTGGGGCATGCTTTGTTGAGGCTGGTGTAGTTAACACACATGCGCGAGGTCTTGTTCTTTTCAGCACCAGTACTGGGTTTGCCAACCATTCTTGGTGGAAAACCTCCATGATGAATCCGACCGCAAGCAGTCGGGTGATCTCTTCACCGATTGTTCTTCTTTTCTTCTTCTGCGAAGCGACGTAGTGACTGCTTGACCGGCTTTGCATCCGGCCTGACATGTAAAGAGTGCTCGGCGAGCTCCCTCGGAACACTAGGCGTGTCCTTGGGGGACCATGCGAAGATATCTTGATTCTCACGGAGGAAGTCGACGAGTGCGCTTTCCTATTTGCTGTCAAGGCCATCTCTAACCAGGACAAATTTGTCTGGCTCATCCTCGTCCAACATGATCTTCTTGGTGCCCTTTGACGGCTTGAATTGCGCCTCTCCGGCTGGCTTTGGCTTGCCCGCCAGCATATCCGCCTAGAGGGCCACCATGTTCTACATGATGATGCGTTTATCCTCTGCGATGATCATGGCCTCGACGATCTTGGAGCCGTCCGTGGAGCATTCCACTGACCATCTATAGTCACATGCGATGGTGATTACTCCCTTTGGCCTAGGGAGCTTCATCTTGACGTACGCGTAGTGCGGCACCGCCATAAACTTGGTTAGCGCGGGGCGTCCCAAGATGGCGTGATAAGCGCTATAGAGGTTGACCACCTCGAACCAGATAGGCTCACGACGGAAGTTATCCTCTATGTCGAAGATGACGTCCAGCCGAATCCTGCTAATGGGAGAATGTGACGGATCCAGAACAACTTTGTGGAAGGAGGGAGCTGCAGTATAGGAGGTTGATGTTGCTTCCTCCGTCCACCAAGACGCGGGAGAACCTGCATGAGTGTTTCTTGGAGATTATGATGGGGTCCAGGACCTTGGCGTATGTGCTCGGATGCGACAGTACGTCCGGCTGGTCCTTTCGGCTCCACTTGACTTCTTGCTCTGGCCAGTTCAGGAACCGGGGAATGGGAGGGACGATTGCATTCACCTCCGCCTCACGGCGCCTTTTGCTATGCTTGGTTTTTGGCTCAGTGGTGAAGATATGGTAGTTCCCTACCGACGAGGGTAGTCTTCACCATCTTTGTCTTGGCGGTTTTGGTGCTCGCGGTTGTCTTGCTACCCACCGGCTGGTGGAGGAGGGGGTGTTGGTGCTAGACCACAGACTTCAGACATCTTCTTCGGCTGCTATGGAACTTACATGGGCCATCATGCATCAACTCGATGGTGTACTTGGGCCGATGTGGCCGGTCGTCGGGCTTCTGTCTCCGGCTGCTGCCCGCAGCCGGATCCTCCTGGACAGCTGCCACCTGCCTAGAACCATATTGGTTATCCAGCTGGTCGTCCTTCCTCTTTCCTTGGTGGTTATCATGCCGCCTAGAATTATGGTTATTCCCCTTCGGCTGGCGTCGATCCGCGGTGACCTCCACGGTGATCTGTCCCTGGTCGTCCAGCCAGATGGATCTTTTCATCGCCGCCTCCATGGTGGCATACTTGTCTATGATCTCCATGGTCTTGGCCATGGTAGTGGGCTCCACCCAGCTAAACTTGTGTTGGAGCATGGTTCCGTCACTGCAACCGTTGATGAAGAAGTCAACTGCTTGGTGCTCGCGCACCTCTTCGCAGGAGTTGTGCATGCTTGTCCACCTAGTGATGTAGGAGCGATCGGTTTTGTAACATCCCAGCATTAGAGCTTAGAAATAAGCTAAGATAAGGTGTGTGCATTACATTCATGCATAGAAAATCTGAATCTAGGTAATTTCCGCGCTTTTAAATAAAACTTGTCAAAGTGATTGAAGCTTCTCTTAACTTGGTGGAACTGAAGTAGATCATCAAGTTGACTGCGATAAGTTTCAGTATGATCTTTGCTAAAACCTTACCTTTGGGTAATATAATTTGATCTAAGGGTAGATCAAATATAATAAAACTAAGTCACAACACACTACTCAATAAGGAGTACTAGATCTTCTAGAGATCATGACATGGTGTTCCATACAACAACTCAAGGATGAATACTTAATATTCTAAAGAGGATATCAAGGTATTATCTACCACAAACCCTGAATACCAAGTTAAGTATATAACTTAAGTAAAGAAAACCCATAACTAAATCTTGAAGCCCTTGTTTGTTATAGTTATTCCTACCATGGGTATCATGGTAGTTCTTAAACATTAATTCTTATCACAAATAGAGTAGAAAGGGAAGTCAAGCCAAGACCATCCAACACATACCCTTAATATCATATTAAGAGATTACATTCCTATTTAACCAAGTCTTAGTGTCAATTGATCATCAATGTTGAGTTATCAATTCTTGACCTAGCACATATTGGCTCTTAGCTTTGACTTATTATATTGCCCTTCCAAATGCCAAAGTAAATTAGTAAGAAGAAGAAACTAGATGGTTGAGTGTGTCATCATAAATGGAATATGATCCTTAGTGGAGATCAAACCATCTGATGTTGGAAGAGTTAACTCACTCATGAGTTAACTAGAAGAGGTATCTAAACCTAAAAGTTAAGTTAGTATTTATGGAGCTATGATAAATCTAGTAGTATTAGAGTATCAAATAATAATCATGTTAAGCCAAGTAGATATAAATAAAAGGTAAGCCTCCTTAACAAGATAAATCCTATAGAGAGACTAGTACAAGTCTACTACTTAATTGAATATAGATCCGGTTCAGACAATTAGAAGCCTAAGCTTTGCTTGATCAAAGGATGGTGGTCATTATTCTCAAGTCATTTGAGAATACATGACCAGTTGATAAAGAAGAGTTGTGAGTATACCAAATTAGGAAAAGCCCTAGTACGATGAATCATCTAGCTTGATTTTGAGAAGTCTAGCTAGAGTTTGATGAAGTATATAATATGAGTTGTATGGAGTAGTTTGAAGCATAGTAGTGTAACCAAGGTAATACAAGAACAAACTTGTATTATGGTATATCACATGTGACATGGAGAGAAGGGTAATTTTTCAAGCCTTGGAGGTAGTTGCAAGAGGTATACAAAGAAATCAATGGAGGGAGTTAGAAGTAACTGGATTGATGGATTTATCAAGGGTAGCCAAGAAGTGCAAGTTGTGTAGTAAATGAAGAATGTTACAAGAGTGGATTGATGAAGTTAGAACTAATTAGATGAATGACCTCCTCAGAGGTAATTTGGAAATGGAAGTCATATATACTAGGAGAAGAATGAAGAAGGACTAATGTTGAAGTGACATGACCATGTCATCATATGATGATTGATATGGTGGAGTTAGATAATTAACTTATTCAGAAGGATGTGATCTTTGTGAATAAGATAAGGGGGATATACATAGAATATTTAGGAAAGGAATTCCTTAACTAAAGACAAGCCTAGTGAAAGTATGAGGATAAGAATTCTTGAGAAACCTTTAACCAAGGTCTTATCAAGCATGAACATAACCATGTCTACCTCATTGTTTCAAAAACCTAGAATCAAGATGGTAGTAAAACCAATTCCTATTCCTAGGCAGCCAGAGAACTATACCTCATAGTCAAATGAAACTTCTAAGAGATAATTAGAATCCCAGTTGAGAGAGTGTATTGTAGAAAGCCTTGCCACCTTATTGTCTTAAACCCTAATACAGACTTAGTCTCATATACCCTCAAGATCACATTAGTAAAGCAATCTCAGTATCCCACTCTAAGTTGAGATATAAGCCATGGTCACAAAATATGAAGGTAATATATCTTAGATATTTATCTTCATCCATATCCATAATATAATGCGAGTCTAATTAAATCTTCTCAAGACTCATGTTAACCACGTGTAAATGAACTTCTTCATTTCTCCACCAATATTTATTATTTAGGCGTAATGACTTAACCAAGATTACTTTATGGTAATTCTAAACACTACACATCAAGTAGAATTTGAATAGGAGAAATCACCAAACCTTGAGAACCCTGGAATTCAAATCACCATATTATAAACCCCAGGGTTTAATACCTTGTAATATATTTGCATAGTTCTTTTATGAGGCTAAGTATGAATAGAGATATATATCATTAACCATCTTGAATCTTAACCATTACACTTATCATGGTGAAAATAATCACATTTTTACAAGATCTTTATATACATGAAGTAAATTCCTAAAACCCTAATTTCATGAATATTCTCTAATGAAGAGAACTCTTCATGTAGTTATGAATATTTTTTATACACAATAAGAAAGGGGAGAAGAGGGTCATACTTGCTTTATACAATAATATTCATGACCTACATGTTCTCTGGATATTTAAATCCTTGAAGAATTCATATTTGAACTTGAATTGTAAAAAACAGAAAATATAAACATAATTAGGAAAAAGAAAAAGGAGGCAGTAGCCTCGGCCCGGCCCATTTCCTCCTCGCTACCCGTCGCTCACATGCGCCAGCCGCCACATTTCTCTCACTCTGCATCAGCCTAGCATCGGCCCAGCCCCACGTACCGGTTCGTCATCGTCACCCCCCACGCACACAGACTGCTCATTGGAGTACCTCGTTGCCGCCCGATGCCGCCCGCCGTTGTCAGCAAGCTTGGACCACCGCGATGCTCGTTGCCGTATTTCGGGGGGATAAGAACGCCACCGTGAAGCCTCTCCATCCTCATCCCTTCACTCCCTCCCTCACATCTGCTCTCCTTCTCTCTGTTCTGCTCGGTTGAGCAAACCCTATCTCGGCGAGGTCGTCGTCCTTACTATTTCTGAGCACCCTGTGCCTCGCTGAAGCCACCGATGGACGCGCCGATGTCTCCTTGTTCGTCCTCGACAATCTTTCAGGTGGGCGCATGGTGGGCGGCGTGGAATCGAGCTCGGCATCCCACCGGCCACCGCGGGCATTGCCGTCGATTCGCCATCTCCTGACTATCTCTGGCCTCGCCGAACTCTCCACGACTTTAGTGGTGAGCTCCTGCATCCTCCCAGACCCCTCTCGCTCTCTTTAGTGGTTTGGATCACCGTAGAGTCGTGCACCGTCATCGGCCACCGCAAAAGAGGGTCGTCGGAGTACCTCCGGTGACCAAAAGGGGCAGCGACACCACTCCTAGGTTCGCCTTGATGCTCTCCATCGAACACACCCTTCTGTTTTGCCCCACGAGCTCTCCTACAACGTGTTCTTACTCAACAAGCGAGCTCCGGCCGTTGCTGATGTCACCACGTCACCATGCTGACGTCACCCTCGGCCACCTCAGCCTGTTTGACCAGTACACGCCGACGTGGCCTATGCCCCACATGTCTATGTCTTGGGCTAGGTAAGGTTCGATGTAAAAAAGGTTTAATATGAGGCTAACGTCAGCGATGATGCAATAAATCATTTAGTTATTCCATTTTATAAATCCAGAAAGTGAACTCTTGTTAATTCATTATCTTTTGTTTTATAACTTGGAAAATATATATTATATATCAAAATGTTTAGAAAAATAAACTCTATAGTTTAAATTTATTATCATATTTTATTTTCCAACTTAAATAAAATAATAATTAATAATAATTAACCTATTAGGGATAAATCTTAAATAAACATATTTTATTATTTAAAATTCAGAAAATAAGTATATTATATCAAAATTCTTAGAAAAACAAAATACACATTTATAAACTTGTTTCACATATTTTTGTGTCACTTAAGTAAATATTATTATTTATTAAGTGTTTATAAAGTGATAAAAATTATAAAATCATATCTTATTATTTAGAAATCACAAAAATACATATAATATACCAAAATGATCACAAAAATAATATACCATAAAATCAATCACACCTACATTCTAATTTTATAAAACATTAAGAAGTGAACCACATATAATATAATACCTTATCCAAAACATAAAGGTTTCCACTACAGATGTTGTGATTACTGAAAGTTCGATACCGTTTTCCTCTTTGAAAATTATAGTTAATAAGAAAACCTTAAAGTGTTAGCTTTAAGTTTAAATGCTTTTACTCTGTAAAGTAACCTTTTCTACAAAGGTATTCTTTTGAGAAACATTAAAAGTAATCCTTATGCATTTCTATAAAGGCTCTAATTGATTAATAATCTGGCTTAAGAAATCTTTTAGATACCATGACCCATTTGAGTGGTTTAGTATTGCATGCTACTTGTTATATTTACATATTGTTTCACACACACTCTCACAAGCCTTAATAAGAAGCACAAGTGTGAAATTGGTATAAAAGTGCAACAAATTCCAAAGAACTCATCACAAGCCTTAAACCCTAGATCAGATACGATTAGTCTAGGGATTCACGTTTATCCAATTGCATTACATTACTTATGCATACTTGCATCCTGCTTTTTTAAACAATAGTCCTTACCGGACCAATGATGCTATTTCCAGATTTTGCATCTTCTAGTGTCTCGAAGACCGTGATTGCATAATCTTGCAATCACAAAAGGCAAGTTCACACTTGCTCATGTCCTTTGATTATTTTTTATGCTTGTAACTCAACTGTTGTCATCACCTGTATTTCAAAAAGGTCAAAAATACTATTTTCATAATTAACTTGAAGTATCGGTTACTAATCTAGGGTGATCAGTTAATCTATCATAACTTGCAATGGAAACGCCATTGTACAGGAATGTATCATATAGGACTTAACAACCAATGTCTCCAGTGATTCTAGCACCGTATATTACATGTTAACCATGAGATTTGGAATGGGACGGACAAGTCAGATGTATCTTCTTCCTCTCACATGTAGCTGGATGCACAGGTCGTGTCTGTTATCCTCGTAGCGTGCATTAATTGGTAATTCATAGAGGATATGCATCATATGGGTGGGAACCCTCAACGTCCCACGATAGTTCTGGCATCTGAACAGTCTGTACCAACCATTACCGTAATTCAAGATGTGGGCATGGCGTACACCAAGTAGACATGCGAGGTCACGAAGGGGGCAGTGATTGGCTTGGATCTTAGACTGGTCCCCATACCAAGGAAGTGTGGACGAGCCTGCAACTCGGATGTGCAACAAGGATAAGGTCTCTCATGAGTAAAGTAACGCACCTCTGCAGAGTGTAAGAATTGTGACGTGTTACTCCCTGTTCTGGGAAGGAGCTACGAACACGGCAGGAAAGGAACCTCACGAAGGTTCTAGTCAACCTGTGAAGGTTATCAGACGTAGTTTTCATAATAAAAGCAAGCTTTCAAGAAATGTTTACAAAAACCTGCATTGCCTATGAACTTTGGCCTGTGGCTGTAGAGTTAGTGTATCATACACTCTTTTTAGATAACTTGCTGAGTATATTGGTACTCAACCATACCTTCTTAACCCTTGCTAGATTCTAAGTTGTTGAAGACGACATCAACATCAATTTCTGCTCAAGAAAACCATCATCGATAGCTCAAGTTCTTCAATAAAGTCAATGAAGTCAACATAAACATCAACCGAAGCAAAGGCGAAGATCTTGATTAGATAGGAGTAGATACGCTAGCCATAACACCTACTTCTATAGAGCATTGCACTAACAGCAATTGCAAGCCAGATAGTTTAGATGCTAGTCTTATTAGCTAGATAGTTCTGAGTTATTATTTCTGGTTCTTCTTTGTAAGAAGTTTCTTTCTCTCTCTTTAACCTAGAGTGCTCTTTGGATCTTTTGTAAAGAGTCGAGTTGTAATCTATAGTCATGTCTTGGACCTGCTGTGTTTCTGTTGTACCACTCTGAGGGAGGTAATACTAGTGAACGGTGTTTCATTGGTGTTATGTCAACGACTATATTGTACTACATCATGTAGTGGTATGCTGTGTTGCCGTAGGTTTCTTCCTTGCCCTGGACACAGAGGGTGAGCTCGCTAGGGCGACCTGGGCATTTGTAGGTGCCGGTGAAGTTGCGGACGAACGCCTGCTCGAAACCGATCCAAGCATTGATGCTGTTGTCGGGGAGACTATTGAGCCAGGTTCTGGCTGAATCCAGGAGCAAGAGTGGGACGTAGTGCACCGCCACCTGGCGATTGCCGTTTACAATGCCCGCCATGGTGGTGTAATCCACTAACCAACCTTCTGGCTTGACAGTGTCATTGTACTTCGACGTGTCCCTTGGGAGTGAAAATCTCTTTGGAAACGGTTAGTTCTGGATGCGTGGTCCGAAACACCTTGGGCTAGCCGGGCTTTCTTACTCCAATGCGTGTGAATGGACCAGCAGGTTGATGCATTCACGCGCATCCCGCGGTTCCTCTGGCTCGACCAGGCCAAGCCAACCTGAAAGGCGGGACTTGGGCGGTGTGTTGGTTCTTCTAGCTTTGTCAGCCGGATCATGGTTTCTGCCGGTGGCTTCGCGTGGGTTGTGTCCACGGCCAGCCGACCCACCAAGCAGATGGTTGTCCTACCTCGTGACGTTTGGAGAGGAGGCCTTGCTCCCACCTGCAGCCGGATCGCCCACACGACAAGGTGGCTGGTTCTTGCTATTGCCGCCAAGGCTTGCACCCGCCTCGGCTTGTTGCCTATTGCCTGTTGCCACAAGGAGCTGGACGCGTGCCTACTAGTGGTGTAGCTCGTCACCTTCTAGGTGGCTAAGTTCCACAATGGTAGCTTTCGCAGCCCTCATGTTCTTGGCCGGGGTACTGTAAACCGGCTAAGGCGCCGCCACGCGCGAGTTGGTAGCACGGTCCACCTCCGAGCCTAGGTTGTGGTCTTGTGGTGGCACCTGTCGGTTTGTTCCGGGTAGGCGGGAGAAGACGTGCACAGTGTTGTAATCACACATAGTGGCTTGGCGCGCGATGACTCTGGTGGCTTCCTCCAGGAGGTTCTGGCACGTGGTCTCTAGCGCAACCGCTGCGGCAGCTAGATCCAGCTCGGTGGCGATGGGGATGTGAAGGTTTTGGATGGAATCCACCAAGGGGTCTGCACCTTTCTCGCGTGGAGCGGCGTCCTTGGCGCCCGCGTCACGCTCTAGAGGTAGGCAACGTCCCTCGCCTGCGTCGGCCATCATGACCTTGACGCTACCGCTTGCATGGAGCGGGGCAGAGAAACCTGGAGGTGCACCGGAGACGGTGACGACCTTGCGAGGGAACTCCTTGGCGATGGTGGCGACGTAGACGTGGTGCTCGCTGAAGTGCACGACGGAGCTGTCACTTGGGAAAGTTTCCCCGTTGAAGCAGGATGCGTTGTCGAGGACGCAGTCGAATGAGCCAAAAGTGAGGATGAGGCCAGAGGCGACTTGCTCACCGGCAACAAGCGGAAGTCCCATGCGAAAGATGACCCGAGCCGAAGCGCCCCGCCCAAGGGTGGGCGCCAACTGTCGTGGTGTGGAACACGGCAGTGCCATCAGGGATGGCATGAGAGGGGACAATCATGATGCTATCGGTGGCTACTTGCAATGGGTTGGGCATAGATACTGCAGACAGAGCGATGTACCCAGATTCAGAGCCCTCTTGCCAAGGTAACACTCCTACTCCTTCAAGGATCTGCTATATGGGGAGCGAATGCTCAGTACAAGTGCTCCTAGAGCTGTTTCCTTAGCTACTTTTGGGAGCTAGAGGAACATGAAATACTTGACTTGGTGATTCTGGCTAACTTGTCACTTGTAATGCCTTACCTAGAACCCTAGCACTACCCCTTATATACCGGTAGAAGGGTAGGTTACAATGTGGGCTCTAGGGTTTACTGTTTTGGGCTTTGGGTTTACAAAGCGGGCTGGCTGACCAGGTCCAGTCGGTGGTCCAGGACCTAGTCAAGCTTCAGTACAGGTGGGGACAGCGCCACAATGCCTTAGCGCCTCCGCTCTGGGCATCACCCAGCACTTTAACCATCAGCTTGGAGCTTTATCTGTCAGCCGGAGCTTTATCCATCATCCGGAGCTTTATCCATCATCCGGAGCTTTATCCGTCACCTCCCAACCTTAGCTCTTTGGCGCCCTCGTCTGGTAGTGTCGGTGGGGTGGCGTGCCAGCCTATCCGGTCAAGGGTGCGCTCAGCAAGGAGCGTCACCTCCTCCCGTAACTTTGGCCAACGGATCCGAGGCGGCCGGGTAGAGGCGACTGGGTAGAGGTGGCCACCCAGCCGGCTATCCTAGCCGCGGCTAGACGGGCCAGCCGGGGAGTCTTGATGCGGACCGGGTGAAGCATATTGCCCGGCTGAGGTTTTTCGTCTTGCGGCCATCCGGCCAGCTTTCCCTGGAGCCGTCCAGTTAATGCTAGCTTGGCCTATCCAGGGGTCATCCCCTCGACAACAACGCCATGCCCAATGCCTGTCGTGCCCTACGGCGTCACCCCTACACCGACCGTGACGTGCGCCACCACTCTATCTTGGGACACCGCGACCCTTATAAACTAGCTCAACACCATGAGTTTTCAGACCCCTCCCACAGAATAAGTCATGGATAGCGGTACCTCCGCCCACATGTCATCGGATGCTGGTATCCTCAACTCTTTCAATTATCGCACTCCTTTTTCTAACATAGTCATCAGTGATGGTTCCTCTCTTCCTGTCACCACCTCCGGCTATGCCTCCCTTCGTTCTTTATCTTTGAATCGTCCAATTCATCTACAAAATGTTCTTGTTACTCCTAGCTTTATTAAAAAAAATCTTATCTCTATTAGAAAATTCTCATGCAACAATTGTGTCTCTGTTGAGTTTGAACCTGTTGGTTTAGCTATGGAGGATCTTCATACCGAGGTGATAATCCACATGTGCAATAGTAAGGGTGATCTGAAATGATAGAGATGTCGCCTAAAGGGGGGGATGAATAGGAAAATCAAAACTATTATGGCTTTGGCTTGAAAGAATGCAGAATTAAATTAACATTTATTTTACAAGCACAAAACCTAAAGACACTAGGCTTAACTAAGTCCACCAACAACAAGTTATGCTAAGCAATATAGCACAAGATATATATGTCACAAGTGATAAACAAGATATAGGTACTTCAAGCTCGATGGCTATCACAAGGAAAGTAAACTCAGGTATAGAGACAACTGATACGTTGCTCCATAATTTTTGATGTTCCATGCTTGGTTTTATCTACTTTATTATGTTTTGTTCCAACTTTGGAGTACTTTTATACACTTTCTGGGACTAACCTATTAACAAGATGCCACAGTGCCAGTTGCCTGTTTTCTACTGTTTTTGGTTCCAGAAAGTCAGAAAATGAACATTCTCGGAATTGGACAGGACAAAAGCCAAAGTTGATATTTTACCGGAAGACTCATGGAGCCAGAAGACGAGAAAGAGAGGGACCACAGGGCGGCCACACCATGTGGTGGTGCGGGCTAGACCTGGCCATGCCACCAGGTGGTGTGGGCCCCCTGGACGCCCACCGACCTTGCCTCTTCGCCTATAAGATGCCTCCCGATGCAAAAACCCTAAATCATCAATCAAAAATCCACGAAAAGTTCCGCTACGCTGCCGCCACCGAAGGGGATATTCGGGGGACAGAAAGTCTTTGTTCCGGCACCCTGCCGGAACGGGGAAGTGCCCCCGGAGCCATCTCCATCGATCTCCACCACCATCTCCGTTACCATTGCTGATTCCCATGATGATGAGGGACTAGTTCTTCCTCGAGGCTAAGGGTTCTACCGGTAGCTATGTGTTCATCTCTCTCTCTATGCATGATCATATTGTGATCATGAGCTTTGTAATCAAGTAGATCTACCTTGTTACTCAAGTGCTTTATTAGATCTCTGCTCTCCCCATGTGTGTGAAGTTGACAGTGTGCACACCATGGTGGCACTTAGACTAGAGATTACAAATACTTGTTATGAGTTATATTTGGAGTTAGATGTTTCTATGAAGTTGTGGTGTTTGTTGGAACCATCTAGTGCTCAAGGTGACAGTGTGGGGTTATCTAGATGGGAAAGGCTTACTTTGAGGTGTGTTGTTATATCCCTACCATGGATTAGAGTGTCCAACCGGAGAGTAGTTCATAGTAGTATCATGAAGATAATATATTTATATGAGAGTGTTCACTAGTGAAAGTATGATCCCTTGGCCTTGTTGCTAAGCATTAAAACACTGTTTGCTACTAGATCTGTTACATGTTTGCTCGCTTCCATCTTTATTTCAGTTTGCCTTTAGTCTCTTTCACTCCATCAAGCTATTTTCTAGCACCGTTGTATTTTATCCATACCACCGGTATTTCACTATCTCTTCGCCGAACTAGTGCACCTATACACCTGACAAGTGTATTGGGTGTGTTGGGGACACAAGAGACTTCTTGCATCTTGATTGCAGGATTGCTTGAGAGGGAATACCTTTGACCACTTCCTGCCTGAGTTCGATAAACCTTGGGTGATCCACTTAAGGGAAAACTTGCTGTTGTTCTACAAACCTCTGCACTTGGAGGCCCAACAACTGTCTACAAGAATAGAAGTGCATAGACATCAAGCTATTTTCTAGCGCCGTTGCCGGGGAGGTAAGGTAAAAGGTACTCACATCCTCCGGTGTGAGTGATCGAAGTTATTTCCTTTAGATTCTGCAATTATATCTTTTTGTTTCTTGTTTTTATTTTCACTAGTTAGGCTTAATGGAAAATAACAAAAAAATAGAGAGCTTTATAGTATTTATCTTGAGTTAGGATATGACGTGTTTGAAGAGAAAATTAAAAAACCTATGGAACTTTATTTGCGTGCTAATAGCAATGTTATTAGTATGAATTCCTTGAACACCATTATTGCTAATGCTATGGAAAACTCTAAGTTTGGGGAAGCTGGTTTTGATGAGTATGCTATTTTTAGTCCCCCAAGCATGGAGGAGAAAATTTACTTTGATGATACTATACCTCCAATATATGATGATTACAATAACGAATATGATATTTTCAGTCCACCTACTATTGAGGAGGCAATTAATTATGACTACAATATGCCTCCTATATTTGATGATTATGGTGATGAGAATAATAATGATAGCTATTTTGTTGATTTTTCTCCCACTACAATTTAAAAGAATGACTATGTTTATGTGGAGAGTATTAATTCTTTTAAGCATGTGGCTCATGATAAGAATGTTTTATGTGATAGTTATATTGTTAATTTTATTCATGATACTACTGAAAGTTATTATGAGAGAGGGAAACATGATTTTATGCATCTCAATAATATTAAGTTTCCCCTCTTTATGTTGAAAGTCTTGAAGTTGCACTTGTTTTGCTTTCCTATGCTTGTTCCTTTGTGCTTTCATGACTTGTTTCGTTACAAGATTCCTATGCATAGGAAGAGGGTTAGACTTAAATGTGTTTTAAATTTGCTTCTTAATGCTCTCTTTTACTTCAATTCATATTTTCTACGTGAGCATCTTCTCAAACTATCATGCCTAACTTAAAGGCATTAAAGAAAAGTACTTATTGGGAGATAACCTAAAAGTTTTAGATAAGTCTTGGAAGTTATTACCTCTGTAATAACCGCTCCTTATCCTTTTTATTTGCTTTTTGTGCCAAGAGTAACCTCTAATGAGAGAGAAGTAATGATTGGAAAAGTTGCTGTCCCGAAACAGATTTCTGTGCTTCACCGTAAAAATTCGTGTAAAATATCTGTACGTCCTTTTGAGGCATGACTTTTTGTGCTCCTATCCCAGGTTGTTATCTAACTTTCGTTAGTTCAACACTTTTCGATTTGAGTAACATAGGGTCTTTTAAAAAATTCGTCTTTACCTGCTGGTCTGTTTTGACAGATTTCTGCCTTTATTTGCATTTGCTTCTTGTTGGTTCCTTTTTGAGTTCTTTTGGGGAATTGAGCTTTTTGAGGGAAGTGCTACAGTAGCTTGTGTTTTCATGGAAGTTTTATTGGTGTTTAAATTGAACCCAAAGACTTATTATCTTGAGTGCACTAATGTTGCTAATAAAGATTGTGTGGAAGTTTTGTATGAAGGAAAAATTTCAGGTGTATGGAAGGAATGAGTAATGAGATGAAGAATGGACTAAAGCTCAAGCTTGGTGATGCCACGCGTGTCACCCCAATAAATATCCAAGAAGTACAAGCGTCAAAGCTTGGGGATGCCCAAGACATCCCCTTCTTCATCAATAAAAATCCCAGGTGTCTTCCAAACACTTCATTTTTATTGTTTCATGCACAGTTGTCTTGTTCTTGGAGCGTCTTCTTTTTCGTTTTCGTTTTGGTTTTTCGTTTGCTTCGTTTTCTTAGTTTGCTGAATAAATTGGTTGGACCCCCTCTTTCATACATTGGTTCTAAAATAGTTTGGGTTGGATTGGAAAAGAGTAGGAAAGTTTATGCTTAAGTGGTAAAGAGAGTTTGTTTTTGACTGTGGCCTATGCTTTGTCATGCCATGCTTGATATTGTTTTGGCTTTATGCTTAGTATTCTTTGTTGTAGCATGACTTGTTATAAACAATTGAGATTGCTTAATGTGCCTTGGAAGGATCATACGTTGTTTTAGCATATTAAAGCATAGTATTGTGGTGTCTCCTTTGATGCTTTATTTGGGTTGACTTGGTGCATGCTCACACCATTTTATGACTATCCCAAGTCACCATAGCATTTATGATCCTTTAGTTTTCAACTTGTAGTATCACTTTATGCTTTGATTAATGATGTTTTGTCACTCTGCATGATTATGGCCATTATTGCTCTCTTAGTTGGTTGCTCCCAGTCTTTTGCTAGCCTCCGTAATCAAGTATGAGTTCCACTCATGCATCCAACTCCAAAAACCAAGTTATTCCAAAGAGTCCACTATACCTACCTATTAGCACTTGCTATTCCAAGTATATTCATGTTTCTATCTACCTTCCAAATAAATTTGTTATGTGAAAATTAGTGATTAAAGTTCTCACGAACTTGATGGCACACTTTACTTTTCTTGCATTTAATAAACTTGAACCATTGGGTCCTTCTTTGTTGCGTATCTCCTTGCGCTTTATAAGTTGAAATTAGCAGAACCATGTATCATGGGGAACGCTTTCAACATTGCACTTGTACTTTGTACCCCGTTGATATCATGTTCTTTTGCTTATGGATCCCGGTGGTGTGAAAAAAGTGCAATTTGTAAGATCATGGAGTTTGTATGTGTGTTAGAGAAACATCTGGGCCGCTAGCCTAAGCCATGCCTAATCATGGTGGAAATTTGCAGCATCACCATAATGAGCACTCTATGAAGCATCCTCAATAAAAACCTATGCAAATAGAAAATAAAAAGATCGCTGAGATGCTCATTCTCTGCTTTCCTTGTCATTTTGATTATGGGATAGCTCCTGTATCATGTGTAAGGGGTACCCCGTTGGCGGTTCTTTATGATACATATTTACTTACAATGACAAGAGATTACTCGTGACTAAAGTTGAGTAACATGAGGTTCGGTCTTCGTAAGTAAGGGGCATGAGATCTCAGCTTATAACTTGTCAAGCATATCCTCTTAGTTGTGTCACTTTAACCTTAATCACCTAAAGATGCTTATGATAGGGGCAATGAGAGCTGAAAGCTAATAAGTACCACAATTTTTGGAAGCACTTTATGAGACTTGAATCCCTACTTCCTTCTATGAAGGCCTTTCTTTTACTTTTATGTTGAGTCTCCACCTTCTACCTTTATGCACCTACTTTGAGAGCATAGTGGCCATTCTTAGTTCTATGTGCATTGTCCCAAGACTTGTTGATTGATGCATAGCTTTGATATTGCTTGTTTTAAACTATTTGTATCTAGTCACTCTTATGAACTTCGAAGGTGTCCTATGCATCTATATTTGCTACTCTATGAGGGACAAGCTGAATGCCACTATGCTATGTTTTCTTTATGTGAAACAAACAAACATCTTGCAAAGCATTGTTATTCATGAATCTTTTGTTTGTACCCTTTCATGTTGCAACATAGTTGCTTTGTCTTATTGCTAGACCTTTGTCTTTCATGTTATGGTTGAAGTACTATGGCCCAGCTTTGAATGTTTTACAAATACTTTGATCAAGTTTATGATGGTGCATATCACCTCAAAAATTATTCTTTCTTTTTATCACTTACCTACTCGAGGACGAGCAGGAGTTAAGCTTGGGGATGTTGATACGTTGCTAATGTATCCATAATTTTTGATGTTCCATGCTTGGTTTTATCTACTTTATTATGTTTTGTTCCAACTTTGGAGTACTTTTATACACTTTTTGGAATAACCTATTAACAAGATGCCACCGTGCCATTTGCCTATTTTCTGCTGTTTTTGGTTCCAGAAAGTCAGAAAATGAATATTCACAGAATTGGACGGGACAAAAGCCAAAGTTTATATTTTACCGGAAGTCTCACAGAACCAGAAGACGAGACGGAGAGGGGCCATAGGGCGGCGACACCATGTGGTGGCGCGGGCTAGCCCTAGTTGCGCCACCAGGTGGTGTGGGCCCCTTGGCCGCCCACCGACCTTGCCTCTTCGCCTATAAGATGCCTCTCGATGCAAAAACCCTAAATCATCAATCAGAAATCCACGAAAAGTTCCGCTGCGCCGCCGCCACCGAAGGGGAGATTCGGGGGACGGAAAGTCTCTGTTACAGCACCGTGCCAGGACGGGGAAGTTCCCCCGAAGCCATCTCCATCGATCTCCACCACCATCTCCATCACCGTTGCTGATTCCCATGATGATGAGGGAGTAGTTCTTCCTTGAGGCTAAGGGTTCTACCGGTAGCTATGTGTTCATGTCTCTCTATGCATGATCATATTGTGATCATGAGCTTTGTAATCAAGTAGATCTACCTTGCTACTCAAGTGCTTTATTAGATCTCTGCTCTCCCCATATGTGTGAAGTTGACAGTGTGCACACCATGGTGGCACTTATACTAGAGATTACAAATACTTGTTATGAGTTATATTTGGAGTTGGATGTTTCTATGAAATTGTGGTGTTTGTTGGAACCATCTAGTGCTCAAGGTGACAGTGTGGGGTTATCTAGATGGGAAAGGCTTACTTTGAGGTGTGCTGTTATAGCCTACCATGGATTAGAGTGTCCAACCTGAGAGTAGTTCATAGTAGTATCATGAAGATAATATATTATATGAGAGTGTTCACTAGTGAAAGTATGATCCCCTAGGCCTTGTTTCTAAGCATTAAAACACCGTTTGCTACTAGATCTGTTACATGTTTGCTTGCTTCCATCTTTATTTCAGTTTGCCTTTAGTCTCTTCCACGCCATCAAGCTATTTTCTAGCACTGTTGTGTTTTATCCATACCATTTGTATTTCACTATCTCTTCGCCGAACTAGTGCACCTATACACCTGACAAGTGTATTGGGTGTGTTGGGGACACAAGAGACTTCTTGTATCTTGATTGCAGGATTGTTTGAGAGGGAATACCTTTGACCACTTCCTCCCTGAGTTCGATAAACCTTGGGTGATGCACTTAAGGGAAAACTTGCTGCTATTCTACAAACCTCTGCACTTGGAGGCCCAACAACTGTCTACAAGAATAGAAGTGTGTAGACATCAACAACCAAGGCACGCGGAGATGAAGATTTATTCCTGTGTTCCCTTACAAATAAGGTACGTCACGATGGAGAGGTGTGAGATCTCACGAAAGATTTCTCCATGCTATGAAGGGCACCTTATTCTCCGAGGCTATCCCTATGAAGGAATAGTCACTTTCCTTATGGCCAGATTTTCCTCCACTCCAGAGATGGCAAGCTCCACAACCACTTCACAAGCTCCTCGAAAGGAGAAGCCCATAACTTCTCACAATATTCCATGAAGAGGACACCGTGACACCAACCGTCAAGCCAACTAGGAGGTCACTCTCCAAGTAACAAGCTCATGGTCTCTGATACGTTGCAAACGTATCTATAATTTTTAATGTTCCATGCTTGTTTTATATCTACTTTCTTATGTTTTGTCCACACTTTGGAGTATTTTTAGAAATTTTCTGGAACTAACCTATTAACAAGATGCCACGGTGTCAATTGCCTGTTTTCTGCTGTTTTTGGTTTCAGAAAACCTTGAAAAGAAATATTCTCGGAATTGGACCGGACAACAGCCAAAGTCGATATTTTACTGGAAGACTCACGGAGCCAGAAGACAAGACGGAGAGGGGCCAGGGGCTAGCCACACCATAGGGTAGCACGGGTCCCCCTGGCCGTGCCACCAGTTGGTGTGGGCCCCTAGTCCACCCCGTGACATTGCCCTTTCTCCTATAAGAAGCCTCCGATGCAGAAACCCTAAAGAATCCAGCCTCCAGCCACGAAAAGTTCCACAGTCCCGCCGCCACCGAAGGGGAGATTCAGGGGACAGAAAGTCTTTGTTCCGGCACCCTGCCGGGATGGGAAGTGCCCCCGGAGCCTCTCCATCGATCTCCACCACCATATCCATCACCGTTGCTGATTCCCATGATGATGAGGGAGTAGTTCTTCCTCGAGGCTAAGGGTTCTACCGGTAGCTATGTGTTCATCTCTCTCTATGCATGATTATATTGTGATCATGAGCTTTGTAATCAAGTAGATCTACCTTGATACTCAAGTGATTTAATAGATCTCTGATCTCCCCATGTGTGTGAAAGTGACAGCGTGCACACCATGGTGGCACTTAGGCTAGAGATTACAAATACTTGTTATGAGTTATATTTGGAGTTGGATGTCTCTATGAAATTGTGGTGTTTGTTGGAACCATCTAGAGCTCAAGGTGATAGTGTGGGGTTATCTAGATAGGGAAAGAGGACTTTGAGGAGTGCTGTTATAGCCCTACCATGGATTAGAGTATCCAACCGGAGAGTAGTTCAGAGTAGTATCATGAAGAGAAGATATTTATATGAGAGTGTTCACTAGCGAAATTATGATCCCTAGGCCTTGTTTCTAAGCATTGAAACACCGTTTGCAATTAGATCTGTTACATGTTTGCTTGCTTCCATCTTTATTTCAGATTGCCTTTAGTCTCTTCCTACCCATCAACCACGCGCCATCAAAGCTATTTTCTAGAACCGTTACCACTTATAATTATCCATACCACTTGTATTTCACTATCTCTTCGCCGAACTAGTGCACCTATACACCTGACAACTGTATTGGGTGTGTTGGGGATACAAGAGACTTCGTGTATCTTGATTGCAGGGTTGCTTGAGAGGGATACCTTTGACCACTTCCTCCCTGAGTTCGATAAACCTTGGGTAATCCACTTAAGGGAAACTTGCTGCTGTTCTACAAACCTCTACACTTGGAGGCCCAACAACTATCTACAAGAATAGAAGTGCGTAGACATCAAGCTATTTTCTGGCGCCGTTGTCGGGGAGGTAAGGTAAAAGGTACTCACATCCTCTGGCTACTAAACTATCTTCTAGTGCGGTTGCTGGTGTGTGAGTGCTCGAAGTTATTTCCTTTAGATTCTGCAATTATATCTTTTTGTTTCTTGTTTTTATTTTCACTAGTTAAGCTTAATGGAAAACACCAACAAAATCAGAGTGCTTTATAGTATTTATCTTGAGTTAGGACATGAAGTGTTTGAAGAGAAAATTAAAAAACATATGGAACTTTATTTGCATGCTAATAACAATGTTATTAGTATGAATTCTTTGAACACCATTATTGCTAATGCTATGGAAAAGTCTAAGCTTGGGGAATCTAGTTGTGATGAAAATGATCTTTTTAGTCCCCCAAGCATGGAGGAGAAAATTTACTTTGATGATACTATACCTCCAATATATGATGATTACAATGATGAATATGATATATTTCAGTCCACCTACTATTGAGGAGAAAATTAATTATGATTACAATATGCCTCCTAAATTTGATGATTATGGTGATGATAATAATAATGATAGCTATTTGTTGAATTTGTTCCCACTATGATTAATAAGAATGACTATGCTTATAGGGAGAGTAATAATTATTTTATGCATGTGGCTCATGATAAGAATGTTTTATGTGATATTTATATTGTTAATTTTATTCATGATGCTACTGAAAGTTATTACGAGAGAGGAAAACATGGTTTTATGTATCTCAACAATATTAAGTTTCCCCTCTTTATGTTGAAAGTTTTGAAGTTGCACTTGTTTTACTTTCCTATGCTTGTTGCTTTGTGCTTTCATGACTTGTTTCTTTACAAGATTCCTATGTATAGGAAGTGGGTTAGACTTAAATGTGCATTGGATTTGCTTTTTGATGCTCTCTTTTACTTCAATTCATATTTCTTATGTGAGCATATTCTCAAACTATCATTCCTAACTTAAAGACGTTAAAGAAAAGTACTTCTTGGGAGATAACCCAATAGTTTTCTTGAGTTCTTGGAAGTTATTACTTCTATAATAACCTCTCCTTATTCTTTTTATTTTGATTTTGTGCCAAGAATAACCTCTAATGAGAGGGAAGTAAGATTTGGGGAAATGCTGTCCCGAAACAGATTTTTGTGCTTCACTATAAAAATTCGTGAAAAATCTCTGTACATAGGATTGATCTGTAATTTTCTGAATAAATCCTCCAGGTTGTTAGATAACTTTCGTTAGTTCAACACTTTTCGATTTGAGCAACAGAAGATCTTCGAAAAAATTGGTTTTCACCTGCTGGTCTGTTTGGACATATTTCTGCCATTATTTGCATTTGCCTCTTTATCGATTTCTTTTTGGTGAATTGAGCCTTTTGAGGGAATTGCTACAGTAGCTTGTGTTTTTAATGAAAGTTTTTCTGTTTCAAAACTAAACCCCAAAGGTTTATGATCTTTTGAGTGCACTAATGTTGCTAATAAAGATTGTGTGAAGTTTTGTATGAAGGAAATTTTCAAGTGTAGGGCAAGAATGATGTAATGAGATGAAGAATGGAAAAAATCTCAAGCTTGGGGATACCACCCGTGTCACCCCAAGAAATATCCAAGAAGTATAAGCGTCAAAGCTTGGGGATGCCTAAGCCATCCCCTTCTTCATCAATAAAAATCTCAGGTCTTTCTAGACACTTCGTTTTTATTGTTTCATGCATTGTTGTGTTGTTCTTAGAGTGTCTTTGTTTTTGTTTTTAGTTTTGTTTTGCTTTGTTTGCTGCAATAAGTTGGTTGGATCCCAACACACTTCTTTTGGAGAGATACACACCCCGTTATTCATTGCCTAGAACACTCTAGTTTTCATTCTTATTGTTTTTTGAGTGTTCTCTTTTGCTAGCACTGTGTTTAGCCTTTGTTTTCTTATGCTTTCAGCTTAGAAATTTTTAGTTCTTCTTTTTGGATTTTTGAGACAAGCTCACTGATCTTTATTTATTATTATCTTTGTGAGTTCTTTCAAATAGGTTGGTTTGGATTGGAAAAGAGTAGGAAAAGTTCATGCTTAAGTGGTAAAAAGGAGCTTGTTTTTGACTGTGGCCTATGCTTTGTCATGTTGTGCTTGATATTGTTTTGGCCTTATGCTTAGTGATTTTTGCTGTTGCATGACATGTTACATACAATTGAGATTTCTTAATGTACCTTGAAAGAATCATGTGTTGTTTTAGCATATTAAAGCATAGTATTGTGGTATTCTCCTTTGATGCTTTATTTGGGTTGACTTGGCGCATGCTCACACCATGTTAAGACTATATCAAGTCACCATAGCCTCTATGATCCTTTAGTTTTTGACTTGTAATATCACTTTATGCTTTAATTAATGATGTTTTGTCGCTTTGCATGATTATGGCCATTATTGCTCTCTTAGTTGGTCGCTCCCAGTCTTTTTCTAGCCTCCATACCAAGTATGAGTCCCACTCATGCATCCAACTCCAAATAAAACTAAGTTATTCTAAAGAGTCCACCATACCTACGTATTAGCATGTGCTATTCCAGGTATATTCATGTTTCATCTACCTTCCAAATTAAACTTGTTATGTGAAAATTAGTGTTTAAAGCTCTCACGAACTTGATGGCACACTTTACATTTCTTGCCCCTAATAAACTTGAACCATTGTGTCGTCTATGTTGTATATGCATGCACTTATATGTTGGGGATTAGCAGAACCATGATTTCATGGGGAACGCTTTCAACATTGCACTTGTACATTGTACCTAGTTGATATCATGCTCTTTTGTTTATGGATTTCGTTAGTGTGAAATGAAAGGGGATCTTGTAAGTCCATGGAGTTATGCATGTGTGTTAGAGAAACTCCTGGGAGGCTGGTCTAATCCATGCCTAATCATGGTGGAAACCTGCAACGTAACCATAATGAGCAATCTATGAAGCATTCTTCTTATAAAAAAAGAGATAGAGATTGAGAAAAAAAAAGATGAGAAAAGAGGAAAGAGAGAAAAAGCACCATTCTCCCATGGTTAATAAGAAGATTGCTGAGATGCTTATTGTCTAATTGCCTTGTCATTTTGATATGGGGATTCTTCTGTATCATCGGGCAAGGGGAACGCTGTTGGCGGTTCTCTATGATACACATGTACTTACTATGACAAGAACTTACCGGTAAATAAATTTGAGTAGCATGAGGAGTGGCCCTCGTATTCAAGGGACATGAGATTGCCAACTTATACTTTATCAAGCATATACTCCATAGTTTGTTCACTTTAACCTTAATCACTTAAAGATGCTTATGATAGGGGCAATGAGAGCTGAAAGCTAATAAGTACCATAATTTTTGGAAGCTCTTTGTGAGACTTGAATCCCTGCTTCCTTCTATGAAGGCCTTTCTTTTATTGTTATGTTGAGTCTCCATCTTCCATCTTTATGCACCTATTGAGAGAGCATAGTGGCCATTCTTAATTTAATGTGCATTGTTCCAAGACTTGTTGATTGATTCATAACTTTGATATTGCTTGTTCTTAAACTATTTGTATCTAGTCACCCTTATGAACTTTGAAGGTGTCCTATGCATTTATGTTTTGCTACTCCATGAGGGACAAGCTGAATGCCACTATGCTATGTTTTCTATATGTGAAACAAACAAACATTTTTCAATGCCTTGTTATTCATGATCTTTATTTGTATCCTTTCATGTTGCATGCATAATCACTGTATCTTATTGTTAGAACTTCATCTTTCATGCTCATGTTTAGAGTACTTTGATCCCAGCTTTCAATGCTTGCAAATGGTTTGATCTTGATTGTGATGGTGCATGTCACCTAAAAAATTATTATTTTTTATCACTTACCTACTCGAGGACGAGCAGGAGTTAAGCTTGGCGATGTTGATACATTGCAAATGTATCGATAATTTTTGATGTTCCATGCTTGTTTTATATCTACTTTCTTATGTTTTGTCCACACTTTGGAGTATTTTTATACATTTTCTAGAACTAACCTATTAACAAGATGCCACAGTGCCAGTTGCCTGTTTTCTGCTGTTTTTGGTTTCAGAAAAGCTGGAAAAGAAATATTCTCGGAATTAGACCGGACAAAACCAAAGTCCATATTTTACCGGAAGACTCACGGAGCCAGAAGATGAGACGGAGAGGAGCTAGGGGCTGGCCACACCATAGGGTGGCGCAGGTCCCCCTGGCCGCGCCACTAGGTGGTGTGGGCCCCTGGTCCACCCTCTGGCATTGCCCTTTTGCCTATAAGAAGCCTCCGATGCAGAAACCTTAAAGAATCCATCCTCTAGCCACGAAAAGTTCCGCAACGCTGCGGCCATCGAAGGGGAGATTCGGGGGACAGAAAGTCTCTATTCCGGCACCCTACCGGGACAGGGAAGTGCCCCTGGAGCCATCTCCATCGATCTCCACCACCATCTCCATTGCTGTTGCTGATTCCCATGATGATGAGGGAGTAGTTCTTCCTCGAGGCTAAGGGTTCTACCGGTAGCTATGTGTTCATCTCTCTCTATGCATGATCATATTGTGATCATGAGCTTTGTAATCAAGTAGATCTACCTTGATACTCAAGTGATTTAATAGATCTCTGATCTCCCCATGTGTGTGAAAGTGACAGCGTGCACACCATGGTGGCACTTAGGCTAGAGATTACAAATACTTGTTATAAGTTATATTTGGAGTTGGATGTCTCTATGAAATTGTGGTGTTTGTTGGAACCATCTAGAGCTCAAGGTGATAGTGTGAGGTTATCTAGATGGGGAAAGCGAACTTTGAGGAGTGTTGTTATAGCTCTACCATGGATTAGAGTGTCCAACCGGAGAGTAGTTCAGAGTAGTATCATGAAGAGAAGATATTTATATGATAGTGTTCACTAGTGAAAGTATGATCCCTAGGCCTTGTTTCTAAGCAATGAAACACCATTTGCAACTAGATCTATTACATGTTTGCTTGCTTCCATCTTTATTTCAGATTGCCTTTAGTCTCTTCCTACCCATCAACCACGCGCCATCAAAGCTATTTTTTGGAACCGTTACCACTTATAATTATGCATACCACTTGTATTTCACTATCTCTTCACCGAACTAGTGCAACTATACACCTGGCAAGTGTATTGGGTGTGTTGGGGACACAAGAGACTTCTTGTATCTTGATTGCAAGGTTGCTTGAGAGGGATACCTTTGACCACTTCCTCCCTGAGTTCAATAGACCCTGGGGAAACTTGCTATTGTTCTACAAACCTCTGCACTTGGAGGCCCAACAACTGTCTACAAGAATAGAAGTGCGTAGACATCAGTCTCTCACTCAGACAAATCAAAATGGATATGTCAACACTTATGCAAGAATGCGAAGCAAGAACACCAAAGATGTTCAAATCCTTCACTCTCAAATCCCACCAAAGCGACGAGTGCTAGGGAGGAATTAGAGAGGAAGAACAATGGTGGAAATGAACAAAAGACTCCAAGATCTAGATCCAATGGGTTACCCTCACTTAGAGGTGGAATTGATTGGTGGGCATTGTAAATCTAGATCTCCTCTTCTAAAGCCCTAAAAAAGATGCAAGAATCATATGAGGGAAGGGAGAGGAAGCAATCTCAAAGGGGACAAAAATGGAGGTCAATTCGTGCTAAGGAACACTTGCCTAACAATGGGAAAGAAGCCCCTTTTATAAGAAAAGCAAATCTGACCATTGGGGCCAAAAAGTGTAGTCTAGGAAAAACTGATGGTAAGTCTGGAGGTGCCGAAACTTGGGACGGAAAGTTCAGGGGCTAGTCCCAACGGGCCGGAAGCCAGGCCAGAAAGCTTCCAACGCCAGCCGAGAATTTCTAGCGGCCCGCTAGAACACTAGTCAGTAAGAGGTTCCATTAGGCCTAAGGAATTTTTGGCGACAGCCGAAGGGCTTCGATGGGATCAGAGTGCTCGCGAGTTTTCCTGACATAAAACATTGATTACGAACATGGTGATAACTTTTGCGTCTGAACTCCAATTTTAGCAAACTTGGGATTTTTGAAAAGTTGAGAACAAGATCTATCTAACAACTAGAATTATTAGTAAAGAGAAAGAGGTAAAATACCAAATAAGGAGAGGTGTGAAACCTCCCTAACTGAAGAACCGGTAAAACCTCTAAACTAAAAAACACAATAGAAGATGCATAGATGAACTTGGGCTTGTTGATGAGCTAGCAACAAGCTCAAGAACCTCACACAAAGAAACACCAAGAAGCAACAAGAATAAGGAAATGTAAGGTATGCAAAGTATTGAGCTCCCTAAGCTGATTTGATCATGTTCCCAAACCGAAAACCCCTCTTGATGTGCGGCTATCTATCCTATAACCCAGTCTCCCAACAACCACCTTGTGACCGGTAAAAGGAAAACCTAGCAAGGCCATACCTTATCCTTGCTCATCTCGCTTGATCTTGATGACAACTCTTCAAGCTCCATTCAAGCTGGAATGCTTTGCTTGATCAATGTTGCTTCGCGAAGACTCATAATTTTCTCCCCATACACCACTATGGGATTGCTTCATTATGGCACATCTTCCACATGAAGTACCGGCCAAAAGTATCGGCCACGCACCGGAAGTCCCGCTCGGGTATTATTTTCTATCGGCAGTACTGATAGAAATTCCGTATCACTTTTCCTCATCCCTTGTCACCTTGCAGTCATATCTCTATTTGGTCTTGTTTTATTTATCGGTACTTGGTCGATAGTAGACCGGTAGTACCAAGCAAAAGTTCCGGCCATATACAACCGGGTCCTTTCAACTGCTTTCGAGTCGTTGGAGCTGGGGCTGACCGGAACTTATGGTGGCTCATCGGTACTACCGGCTAGCCACGTTTTGGCCCAAACGGTCAGTTTCGAGGAGCCCTTTAAAAGGGGATCATCTTCCCCTTTGTGAGCACCAGCTCATTTGGTTTATTTTCTCTTTATCCTTCGTTGTTGACCTTGAAGAGCTTGTCCTCTACCCTTCCCTTGCTATGATTCTTGCATCTTTTTGAGGGATTTGAGAGAGGAGATCTAGATCTACAACCCACCAAACCAAATCCCTTCTTTGTGAAGGAATCATTGGTATCTAGATCTTGGAGAGTTTTGTGTTCTCCTCTTGTGTTCTTTCTCTCTTATTCCCCTAATAGTTTTTGTAGCTTTGGTGGAATTTGAGAATGAAGGACTTGCCTCTATCATTTGGTGCATAAGTTTGAGTTATCCTCGGAGATTCGGTGAGTTCAAGATTTTGGGCTTGTTTCTCTTGGGTTCTTGGAACCCTAGACGGTTGTGTGGTAGTGGTGTAATACCATTGGGGCCTCCAATTGAGTTGTGGAGATTTCTCAAGGTCGAGGCTTTTGTGGTGATTCTTGGGAGCCCTCCAATTGAGTTGTGGAGATTCCCCAAGCCTTGTACAGGTTCAGTGACCGCGCTCAAGCGTCCCATAGTGGATCATGAGTAAGCCTTTGTGGTGAGCTCACAGGAGAATAGGGTAAGCCTATTGTAGCGTCAGTGAGCTGCGTGCCTTCACATCTTGGGTGAGGCCTTGTGTGGCGTTGGGTGTGCACTGAGCCACCATACCTCAAGGTGAGCCATTTGTGGCATTTGGAGAGGACTGTGCCATTGCATCTCTCCAACAGAGACATAGCTTCTTTGGAAGTGAACTTCGGGATAAGAATCATTGTCTCTATGTCCATCCCTTATTTTCTCAACCAAGCCATTTACTTATGCAATTTACAATGTGATAGTCTTCGTGCTTGAAGTATTTTATCTTGCTATCACCTTGTTGCTTGTATTGCTTAGCATAGGTTGTTGGTGCACATAGTTGAACCTAGTGGTTTTAGATTTTGTGCTTTGATGAATTACACATTAGTTTTATTCCACATTTAGTAGAGCCTAAACCGTAATTATTTTAAAGGGATTTCTATTTTCGTGTCCTCGGTTCGTTAGTTGTACTCAGTTTTTTCTAGACACTTAGTTTTTCCTCACTTCCCCCTCCTGCTATTCTGAAACCCTCACAGGCGCTCGGACAGGGGGGATGTCGTCAGGTCAAAGGCTTGACCGTTACATGCTGACCGGTGGGACCGCGTTGGGGCGGGTCGTGCGTTGAGCCTTACGTTACATCGCCTCAACCGTTACATGCTAAGAGGTGGGGCCAGGATACATAGCAGACCAGCCATCCATCTCTCGCTGATTATGGGGGACGTGGTGTGGGACCATGTGGGGCGCATTTGGTGGTTATGTGCACCCTGTCGCCTAAATTGGAAGTTTACTTTTTTGTTATTTTTATGATTGGCCTTTTTAAGAGTGCCTTTTCCCCTCTCTCTCGCTAATAGTTGTGTTTTTTGGCCAAAAAGGTAGAGAATTTAGAGCAGCTTCTCTCTTCATTCATTGCTCCTTTTGGCCCTCATTTTCCCCAATCTGGTAGCAAATCTAGAGCAGCAAATCTAACCAACACCTTAAATAAATTCAATAAACTGAGCAGATGTAGATAAAGGAGCTAATATAGGTTATATAGTACGATACTTAACGAGGTTCGACAAATAGGCTGCTTAGCACCAGCAACAGCGGACAAGTTCAACACAGACAAGACAAAAGAAGCTGCTTTATAGCAGCAGTAGCACAAGATCAGTGGCCCCTCATGGCCTCCGCCTCCTCCCTCTGGCGCCTCCTCCACTTCTTGCTGCCCAGTCCCTTGACCTTGGGCATCTTGGGCTTGATCGGGGCATCCGACCCTCCTCGATAGCCACCTTCTGGAGGTTACGGAGGTGAAGGACGAGCGCCTAGTGCTTGGCTCTGAAGCCGTGGACGTTCACGGACTTGCCGCAGGTCCTCACGTCCTCGGCATGCTTCACGAGGGAGTTGAAGTCCGTGGTGCGGAGCCTCCTGGTGGTGCAGAAGGGGCACATGTAGACGTCGCCGGTGAAGAAGTTGTTGTACTGGCCGGACTTCAGCCTCCGCAGCACATGACGAGTCTTGGTGTCCTTGGACTCGTTGTCGCTACAGACGTCGCTGCTATCCTCATGTTGGAAAAAACAGTAGAGTGCAATAAGGACATGATTGAGATACTTTGATTATCGGGATTGATTATTTGCATAAATTAACCGATTGAGATCCCCTAATTATTCCTCAAATCTCAAACCAAATCGAATATTGATCCCAACTATGAACAAGGGTCTCAAATACGAACTGGGGGTTCAAATACGAACAAGGGGATTCATCGAAATACGAGATCTAACACAAGAGGATTAGCTACTGTAAAAATACGAACAACCAAACCCTAATAACACATGATCTAACATCCAACGATGGGAACAGGGGAAGAACAAGGGAAGGGGAGGAAACCCTGGTTACCTCCAACCATGGGTCGGCGATGCTGGTGTAGTAGGGGTTCTCCGGCCTTATGTAATCAACCTCCTCGTAGGGGTCCCAGCCGAGCGGAATCTGCCTAGACAGGCTGGGGCCTCCTCGCTGACGGCTATGGCGGATGCGGGGACAGGGACGGTGGATGTCTTCGATGCCTGGATGGGGGCCTGTATGGGGACGGTGGCTGCCTTCGATGCCTGGACAGGAGCCTCCTCGTCGGCGGCCTTGGAGGCGTCGATAGCCACCGTGCCATTCTTCTCCATCGCCGGCATGGTTGGGGTTTTCTTGGGGGTTTGCAGAAGGTGATGGGACAGTGGAGACGGTTCAGTGAGCGAGTGAGTGATGAGTGAGAGTGAGGAGATGTCTATTAAAGGAGAAGGGAAGAGACATTTTGTTGCACCACTGTGCACCACGTAATCGCGTACACTACTACAGCGTGCACGGCCGCACGTGTCCACTACCTCCCCGTGCACCACACACGCATACCGTGCGTCACGTTTTTCCCTTCGTGTCTAACCCTGGTGACTTAGTTGTGCTCAGTTTTACCCTCGAGTGTAACACTGGCAGTTTGGTTGCCAGTTTTGCCCTCCAGTACTAACACTGCCGTGTGCAATATACTTAGTTTTACCCTCCGGTGGCTGGTCAACAGAGAGTCAACGAATAGGTTTTAGCTAGCTAATTGAGTCATTTTATGCACAACAAATCCAAAAAGATCAAAACATAGTGGCATCTACCCAAGGAGTCTTATTATGTGACCAACCACCATAAGAAATGTATATAAATCAAGTTTTAACCTAAATCACCAATTATCAAATCACCTACTATCTATGAAGGTTCATGGCTTTCTACCCAAGCCTCTTCCCAAAACATCCCTCCCCAAAGCATAGTTTGTCTGAATGACGCAATAATTGTCAAACTGGTGTATATTTGAATTGCAAATAGTTTGATGTATGCCAAGATATATTTTATTGTATAAAAGATGCATTTTCCATTTTTTAAATCTTTTTATATTTTTTATTTGAATCCCTTTGTCATTCTTGCCCTTGGTTTAAGTTTTACTCAGTTTTTTCCTTGGTTCTTAAGTTCTATTTAGTTTTTCTCTCTCTTAGTCACAATCTCTCACACATGTGCTCATCTTCGCTGCTACGCTCTGATTGGTTGAGACAGTTATCACGCAGATCATGCCTACCAACCGTTGATCCTCCGTGATCTAGAGGATAGGATAACCCCTATATCTGTCGAGGGGTACCCCTCTATCCATGAAAAATAACGAGTTTGCCATCGGTACTTTAACTACATATACAAATGAACTTGAATATAATTTGAAAGAAACGTGTTCAAAGGTGTATAATTTTCATATATGCAAATGATAATCCCAAGATTTTTTAGCACAATATTATCACGTATTAAGTGCGATTTCAAAGAGTTCAAATATGTATAATTTTCGTATATGCAAGTTTATACATTACATTCCACTCTATGAAAATGGGGGGAGAAAATGATAATCTCTCAAAATTTTGCTAGCACACATCATTATCTCGTTATTAAGTGCGATTTCACAGTGTTCAAAGGTTTAGAATTTTTGTATATGCAAGTTTATGCATTATATTTCACTCCATGGAATGATCAGAATTTTATTAGCACGACATTATCATGTCCTAAGTGCGATTTCAAAGAGTCCAAAGGTGTATAATTTTCGTATATGTCAGTTTATGCATTACATTCCACTATATGAAAATGATAATCTCTCAATATTTTTTCTTAACACAACATTATCACGTATTAAGTGCGATTTCAAAGAGTTCAAAGGTGTATAATTTTTGTATATGAAAATTTATGTATTACATTCCACTCTATGAAAATAATAATCTCTCAAGATTTTCTTAGCACAATATTATCACGTATTAAGTGTGATTTCAAAGAGTTTAAAGGTGTATAAACTTTGTATATGCAAGTTTATGCATTACATTCCACTCTATGAAAATGTGGGAGAAAATAATAATCTCTCAAAATTTTGTTAGCACATCATTATCACTTATTAAGTGCGATTTAAAAGTGTTCAAATGTTTATTATTTTCGCATATACAAGTTTATGAATTACATTCCACTCTATGAAAATGATAATCTCTCAAGACTTTCTTAGCACGATATTATCACGTATTAAGTGCGATTTCAAAGAGTTCAAAGGTGTATAATTTTCGTATACGCAAGTTTATGCATTATATTTTACTCCATGGAAATGATCAGGATTTTATTAGCACAACATTATCATGTCCTAAGTGTGATTTAAAAGAGTTCAAAGGTATATAATTTTCATATATGCATTACATTTCACTATATGAAAATGAATCTAGACAAAGGGCGACCGTCACTAGAGAAGAAGAAGAAAGGGGAGGCAACAACATGGGCACGAGCGTGGAGCTGGCTCAGGGTCCCATATTGCAATGCCAACCAGGGTAAGCTGTAGGTCCGGTGCTCATGTGGATAAGCTGTAGGTCCGACGCTCACGTGGATAAGCTGTGGATCCGATGCTGATCTGTATAAGTTGTTAGAGGTGTCCACTATGGGAACCGACTGAACGCGAACCCAGTTGTCAGCATGTAACGGCAAGGGTACATTACGGGACTCGGCAGAACACGACCCTACTCGTCAGCACGTAACAACGAGGGTCCACTACGGGACCCTACTGAACGTGGTCCCACTTGTCAGCACGTTACAACAAGGCTGACGGACAGCAAGTTTCAGACCATGTGAGAGTTTCGTACAAGGAGATGGGAAAAAGGGAGGAAAAACTAAGCGGCTGGGGAAACTAAGTACACTGATGAACCAAGGCTACGAAAATAGAAATCCCTATTTTAAAAACCTATTCACTCCCTCTAGGCGACATCCTTTGTCCTTTCCATCGTCATCACTTCCATGTCACAAAGAAATAAAAGGGTCTAGTCTTTGTCACGCGTGTCAACTTGGTCGACACGTTCATTGACCATTTTCAGATTCTTCTAGTCATACTTTACGTCCTTTTAAACCTATACACTATAATCTTTATACCTCTCTGGTTGAAAGCATGTCTAGTTACAAATATATTTAGTCATATTGGATGATTTTAATAATTTTTATGGGACGACATAAATCTGAATTTTTTTGATGTTATCTCTATTTTCCACGCGTTTGTTCAGACTCATTTTGCACTGACTCTCCAACAAATACATTTCCACAATGGCAAATAATTAAACAATCGATCTCTCCATGATCTTGCACCCACCCACGGCATCCACACGTGCTTTTCCTACTCCTACACACCTCAATAAAACGACAAAGCCAAACACATTATCCGTACGATAAATGACATCGTTCGCACCCTTTTATTCCAAGATTTTATGCTGTCAAAATTTTAGGATGAGTCCTTACATGCTGCCACCTATCTTCTCAATCGCCTCCCTACCAACGACATCTCTACCGCCTACCCTTTCTCCACCCTTTACTCCACTTCTCCTACATACTCCAACCTTCGTGTTTTCAGATGCCTATGCCATCCCAACGTTTCATCCTCCATGCCACATAAGTTGTCACCTCGCTCTAATCCACGTATTTTCCTTGGCTGTGTACCTAATACATTGCAAATGTATCTATAATTTTTGATGTTCCATGCTTGGTTTTATCCACTTTCTTGTGTTTTGTTCCAACTTTGGAGTACTTTTCATATGATTTCTTGGACTAACCTATTAACAAGAGCCACAGTGCCAGCTGCCTGTATTCTACTGTTTTTGGTTCCAGGAAAGTCAGAAAATGAATATTCTCGGAATTGGATGGAACAAAAGCCAAAGTGCTTATTTTTCTGGAAGTGATCAAGTGCCAGAATACGAGACGGAGAGGAGCCAGGGGCCGGCCACACCACCTGGCCGCGCGACCAGGCCTGGCCCGCGCCAGGGGGTGGTGTGGTGGCTCCCGACACCCCCTCAGCCTCTCCTTCCACCTATAAGTTTCCCTCGGGACGAAAACCCTAAGTACCTGATCAAAAATCCACGAAAGAGTATGTAGCTGCCGTCATCTCCATCCCTAGATCAGGAGGGATCTGAAGCTCTTCCCGGCACCCTGCCGGAGAGGGGAATTCACCCTGGAGGCCTTCTTCATCACCATGCAAGCCTCCGGTGTGATGCGTGAGTAGTTCATCCTTGGACTATGGATCCATGTAGTAGCTAGATGGCTGGTTTCTCCTCCTTTGTGCTTTCATGTTTAGATCTTGTGAGCTCCATTCATGATCAAGATCATCTATTTGTAATTCATACATGTTGTGTTTGCGGGGATCCGATGGATATTGAGATGTTATTTCAGATTGATTATTGATTCTATCATGTCTTTGTTATTTGAGATCTTGCATGCTTTCCGTTGTTAGTAGCTATCTTGGCCAAGTAGATGCTAGCAACTCCAAGAGTTAGTATTTATGCTCGATAGTGGGTTCATGCCTCTGGTAATCTGGGTAAGTGACAGAAATCTCTAAGGTACTAGATGTGATGTTGCTACTAGGGAGAAAACAACAATCCTTTGTTCATAGAACAATCGTATTGTTTACTTTACACACAGTTTGTAAAGCAATAATCTGTTGCTTGCAACTTAATACTGGAGGGGGTTCGGATGATAACCTGAAGGTGGATTATTAGTCATAGATGCAGTTGGATGGCGGTCTATGTATTATGTTGTAATGCCCAATCAAGTCTCAAAGGAGTCAATATGATTAGTATATGCATGTATAGCTTTCTTGGTGTTTGTCAATTGCCCCACTGTAATTTGTTCACCCAGCATGTTATCTATCTAAGGAGAGCCACCTCTAGTGAACTATGGATCCCGGTCCTTTTTCTTTACATACAATCTATAAACTGTTTCTGCTTTGTGTTTACTTTCTGCAAACTATTACTTCTTTCCATTCGATACGTTTAATCCTTTGTTTTCTGCAAAACACGGTGAGATTGACAACCTCATCGCAAGTTGGGGACAAAGTTCTGTGGTTGTGTTGTGCAGGTCTCCACGTTGCTACTAGCACCGGTAGTGCGCCCTGCCAAAGCTTAGCTAGTAATACCTTTGGGGTGTTTCCTTGTTCCTACTGGTTTGATTAAGCCTTGGTTTCATAATTGAGGGAAAAGTTTCTGCTGTGCTCATCATACCTTCCTCTTGGGGTTCCCAACGAGCTCTACGTCGATCGTCGAGTGCATCAAGATATTTTCTTGCGCCGTTGCCGGGGAGTCAAGGACATCTTCACAAGGGGAGTCCCTCATGACCAATCTCTTTACTTTTTTTTTGCTTAGTTTCTTTTTGCTTTGTTTGCTTATTTTGTTCTTAAAAAAAACAAAAAAAATTAGTTTTACTTGTTTGCTTTCTTATTTGAAAACCCAAAAAAATGACTACTCTTGAAAACACTAAGTTGTGTGACTTCACTAGCACCAACAACAATGATTTTATGAGCACACCTATTGCTCCACCCCTGGCTCAAAATACTTTCTTTGAGATAAAACCTGCTTTGCTCAATCTTGTTATGAGAGAACAATTTTTTGGTATTGGTAATGAAGATGCTGCTTACCATCTAAATAACTTTGTTGAACTTTGTGAGATGCAAAAGCATAGGGATATAGATGGTGATATTATTAAGCTGAAATTGTTTCCTTTCTCTTTGAGAGGAAAAGCTAAAGAATGGTTGAATTCCTTAACTAGGAATAGTATTGATTCTTGGACTAAGTGCAAAGATGCTTTTATTGGAAAATACTATCCTCTTTCTAATATTATATCCATGAGAAGTGAAATAATGAAGTTTAAACAACTTGATAATGAGCATGTTGCTCAAGCATGGGAAAGAATGAAATCTTTGGTAAAGAATTGTCCCACTCATGGACTGACTGCTTGGATGATCATCCAAACTTTTTATGCATGATTGAACTATTCTTCAAGGAACCTATTGGATTCAGCTGCTGGAGGTACCTTTATGACCATCACTTTGGGTGCTGCAACAAAACTTTTGGACAATATGATGGTTAATTATTCTGAATGGCATACTAAGAGAGCTCCACAAGGTAAGAAGGTAAATTCTGTTGAGGAAACCTCCTCCTTGAGTGATAAAATTGATATAATTATGTCTATGCTTGTTAATGGGAAAGCCCATATTGATCCAAATAATGTTCCTTTAGCCTCTTTGGTTGCTCAAGAAGAGCAAGTCGATGTGAACTTCATAAGAAATAACAACTTTGGCAACAATGATTATGGTAATAATGCTTATAGGAACAATTTTGGTAACAACAATTATAAGCCATATCCTCCCAACAATGGTAATGCTTATGGAAATTCTTACAACAATAATAAGAGTGCTCCCTCTGAACTTGAAGTTATGCTTAAAGAGTTTATTAGTTAACAAACTGCTTTCAATAAAACTATTGAGGAAAAACTCTCTAATGCTGAAAGAAATATAGCATCTTTGGCTGAAGCTCAATCTACTTTGAATAAAATGGCTGCCAAACCCGAAACTAATGATAATCCCTTTGCAGCTACTAATGCCATACAAGTAAGAATTGATGAAAATGTTAGACTATTAGCTGAATTACATGCTAAGTGGGAAAGAGTAGATGAAATTGCTAGAAACATTAGTGTTTCTACTATCACCACCACTAGTGTTGAGGCTAGTAATAGTTCTACTACTTTAGATGATAAAGCTGATTTTGATCTTGATGGTTGCAATATCTCTGAAGTTATTAAGTTCCTACAAAAGCTTGCTAAAAGTCCTAATGCTAGTGCTATGAACATGGCTTTTACAAAACACATTACTGATGCATTCATAAAGATTAAAGAAGAAAAGATGAAACAAAAAGCTTCTATTCCTATAAAGCAAGAAGATGGTTGGGAACCCATCATTAATATGAAAGTGAATGACTTTGATTTCAAAGCTTTGTGTGATCTTGATAGTAGTGTTTCTATTATGCCTAGAAGGATTTATGATATGCTTGATTTGCTTCCTTTTGAAGATTGCTATTTGAATGTCCCACTTGATGCTAATGCTAAAAATAAACTCATGGGGAGTCTTAATGATGTTCTTATTATGGTTAACGATTCCTATGTCCCCGTTGATTTCTATGTTTTGCATGTTGAATACAATGCTTCTTGTCCTATTACTTTGGGAAGACCTTTTCTTCGAACTGTTGGTGCCATCATTGATATGAAAGAAGGCACCATTAAATATTAACTACCACTCAAGAAAGGTATAGAACACTTCCCTAAAAAGAGAGAAAATATTTCTTTTGCTTCTCCTATGAAAACAAAATTTGGTCTTAATGCTTCTTCATTTGAGAACACTTGATTCTTTCTTTGCTTCTTATGCCTAACTTAAAAGCGTTAAAGAAAAGTACTTGTTGGGAGATAATCCAAGAGTTTTAGATGAGTCTTGAAAGTTATTACCTCTGTAATAACCGCTCCTTATCCTTTTTATTTGCTTTTTGTGCCAAGAGTAACCTCTAATGAGAGTGAAGTAATGATTGGGAAAGTTGCTATCCCGAAACAGATTCTTGTGCTTCACCGTAAAAATTCCTAATAGAGCTTTGTATGTCGGATTGAGCTGTAATTTTTTGTGCTTCTGCCCCAGTTTGTAATCTAACTTTAGTTAGTTCAAAACTTTTTGATTTGAGCAACAGAAGGTCTTCTAAAAAATTCGTCTTTACCTGCTGGTCTGTTTTGACAGATTTCTGCCATTTTCTGCATTTGCTTTTTGTTGGTTCCTTCTTGAGTTCTTTTCGGGAATTGAGATTTTTGAGGGAAGTGCTACAGTAGCTAGTATTATAATGGAAGTTTATTTGGTGTTAGAACTGAACCTTGAGACTTATTTATCTTAAGTGCACTAATGTTGCTAATGAGATTGTGTGAAGTTTTGTATGGAGGAAAATTTTCAGGTGTATGAAAGGAATGAGTAATGAGATGAAGGATGGACTAAAGCTCAAGCTTGGAGATGCCACGCGTGTCACCCCAAGAAATATCCAAGAAGTACAAGCGTCAAAGCTTGGGGATGCCCAAGGCATCCCCTTCTTCATCAATAGAAATTTCAGGTTTCTTCCAAACGCTTCATTTTTATTGTTTCATGCACAGTTGTGTTTTTCTTGGAGCTTCTTCTTTTTCGTTTTCGTTTTGGTTTTTCGTTTGCTTTGGTTTGCTTAGTTTTATGAATAAATTGGTTGGACCCCCTCCTTCATACATTTGGTTTGCAAATAGTTTGGTTTGGTTTGGAAAAGAGTAGGAAAGTTCATGCTTATGTGGTAAAGAGAGTTTGTTTTTGACTATGGCCTATGCTTTGTCATGCCATGCTTGATATTGTTTTGGCTTTATGCTTAGTATTCTTTGTTGTAGCATGACTTGTTATAAACAATTGAGATTGCTTAATGTGCCTTAGATGAATCATGCGTTGTTTTAGCATATTAAAGCATAGTATAGTGGTATTCTCCTTTGATGCTTCATTTGGGTTGACTTGGCACATGCTCACACCATGTTATGACTGTCACAAGTCACCATAGCCTTTATTATCCTTTAGTTTTCAACTTGTAGTATCACTTTATGCTTTGATCAATGATGTTTTGTCGCTCTGCATGATTATGCCTATTATTGCTCTCTTAGTTTGCCGCTCCCAGTCTTTTGCTAGCCTCCACAACAAAGTATGAGTTCCACTCATGCATCCAACTCCCTAAACCAAGTTATTCCAAAGAGTCCACCATACCTACCTACTAGCTTATGCTATTCCAAGTACATTCATGCTTTTGTTTACCTTCCACTTGTTATGAGAAAACTAGTGATTAAAGCTCTCACAAACTTGATGGCACACTTTACTTTACTTGCCCTTAATAAACTTGAACCATTGTGTCTTCTATGTTGTATATGCTTGCACTTATTTGTTGGGAATTAGCAGAACCATGCTTTCAAGGGGAACGCTTTCAACATTGCACTTGGTACTTGTACCTAGTTGATATCATGCTCTTTTGTATATGGATGTCGTCGGTGTGAAATGAAAGGGGAGCTTGTAAGTCCATGGAGTTATGTATATGTGTTAGAGAAATGCCTGGGCTGCTGGTTTAATCCATGCTGACATGGTGGAAACCTGCAGCGTAACCATAATGAGCTGTCTATGAAGCATTCTTCTTATAAAAAAAAGAGTCTTATATTGAGAAAAAAAGAGAAAAAGAACAAAAAAGAGATACTATGAAAAGAGGAAAGAGAGAAAAAAGCACCATATTCCCATGGTAAATAAGAAGAATGTTGAGATGCTCGTTGTCTGCTTGCCTTGTCATTTTGATATGGGGATTCTTCCGTATCATCGGGCAAGGGGTACCCCGTTGGCGGTTCTCTATGATACACATTTACTTACGATGACAAGAACTTACAGGTGACTAAACTTGAGTAGCATGAGGAGCGGCCCTCGTATACAAGGGACATGAGATTTCTGACTTATACTTCATCAAGCATGTACACCATAGTTTGTAAACTTTAACCTTAATCACTTCAAGATGCTTATGATAGGGGCAATGAGAGCTGAATGCTTTAAGTACCATATTTTTTGGAAGCTCTTTATGAGACTTGAATCCCTACTTCCTTTTAAAAAAGGCCTTTCTTCCACCATTATATTGAGTCTCCACCTTCTATCTTTATGCACCTACTTTGAGAGCATAGTGGCCATTCTTAGTTCTATGTGCACTGTCCCAAGACTAGTTGACTGATGCATACTCTGATATTGCTTGTTTTAAACTATTGTATCTAGTCACTCTTATGAACTTTGAAGGTGTCCTATGCATTTATATTTTCTACTCTATTGAGGGACAAGCTAAATACTATTATGCTATGTTTTCTTTATGTGAAACAAACAAACGTCTTGCAAAGCATTGTTGTTCATGAATCTTATGTTTGTGCCTTTTCATGTTGCATCATAGTTTCTTTGCATTTTGCTAGAACTTTGTCTTTCATATTATGATTGAAGTACTATGATCCCAGCTTTGAATGTTTTGCAAATACTTTGATCAAGACTTTGATGGTGCATGTCACCTCAAAAATTATTCTTTCTTTTTATCACTTGCCTACTCGAGGACGAGCAGGAGTTAAGCTTGGGGATGTTGATACATTGCAAATGTATCTATAATTTTTGATGTTCCATGCTTGGTTTTATCCACTTTCTTGTGTTTTGTTCCAACTTTGGAGTACTTTTCATATGATTTCTTGGACTAACCTATTAACAAGAGCCACAGTGCCAACTGCCTGTTTCTGCTATTTTTGGTTCCAGGAAAGTCAGAAAATGAATATTCTCGGAATTGGACGGGACAAGCCAAAGTGCCTATTTTTCCGGAAGTGATCAAGTGCCAGAATACGAGACAGAGAGGGGCCAGGGGCCGACCACACCACCTGGCCACGCGGCCAGGCCTAACCCACGCCAGGGGGTGGTGTGGTGGCTCCCGACACCCCCTCAGCCTCTCCTTCCGCCTATAAGTTGCCCTCAGGACGAAAACCCTAAGTACCCGATCAAAAATCCACAATAGAGTATGTAGCCGCCGTCATCTCCATCCCTAGATCGGGAGGGATCTGAAGCTCTTCCCGGCACCCTGCCACAGAGGGGAATTCACCCTAGAGGCCTTCTTCATCACCATGCAAGCCTCCGGTGTGATGCGTGAGTAGTTCATCCTTGGACTACGGATCCATGTAGTAGCTAGATGGCTGGTTTCTCCTCCTTTGTGCTTTCCTGTTTAGATCTTGTGAGCTCCGTTCATGATCAAGATCATCTATTTGTAATTCATACATGTTGTGTTTGCGGGGATCCGATGGATATTGAGATGCTATTTCAGATTGATTATTGATTCTATCTTGTCTTTGTTATTTGAGATCTTGCATGCTTTCCGTTGTTAGTAGCTATCTTGGCCAAGTAGATGCTAGCAACTCCAAGAGTTAGTATTTATGCTCGATAGTGGGTTCATGCCTCTAGTAATCTGGGGAAGTGACAGAAATCTCTAAGGTACTAGATGTGATGTTGCTACTAGGGAGAAAACAACAATCCTTTGTTCATAGAACAATCGTATTGTTTACTTTACACACAGTTCGTAAAGCAATAATCTATTGCTTGCAACTTAATACTGGAGGGGGTTCGGATGATAACCTAAAGGTGGATTATTAGTCATAGATGCAGTTGGATGGCGGTCTATGTATTATGTTGTAATGCCCAATCAAGTCTCAAAGGAGTCAAGATGATTAGTATATGCATGTATTGCTTTCTCGGTGTTTGTCAATTGCCCCGCTGTAATTTGTTCACCCAACATGTTATCTATCTAAGGAGAGCCACCTCTAGTGAACTATGGATCCCGGTCCTTTTTCTTTACATACAATCTATAAATTGTTTCTGCTTTGTGTTTACTTTCTGCAAACTATTACTTCTTTCCATTCGATACGTTTAATCCTTTATTTTCCGCAAAACACGGTGAGATTGACAACCTCATCGCAAGTTGGGGACAAATTTCTGTGGTTGTGTGGTGCAGGTCTCCACGTTTCTACTAGCACCGGTAGTGCGCCCTGCCAAAGCTCAGCTAGTAACACCTTTGGGGTATTTCCTTGCTCCTACTGGTTCGATTAAACCTTGGTTTCATAATTGAGGGAAAACTTTCTGTTGTGCTCATCATACCTTCCTCTTGGGGTTCCCAACAAGCTCTACGTCGATCGTCGAGTGCATCAGTACCTAATCACAAAGGCCATCGATGCATGGAAATAGCGAGTCTCTGTATCATCATTTCTTGGCATGTCATTTTTATGAGACTAACTTCTCGTTCTCTAAAACAAATGTTACCTATTCATATGACTTCCTATAGGAACACATGACGACACCCTCCTCGGATGATGACATCGACACGTTCATCCCCACCCTGCCACCTGCGCGCATTGTGCCTCGGCATCACGTTGTGCCATCCCCTACTGTGACACCACGACAGCCTGTCGTGGACCCCGACAACCTGCCGTGGTAGCTTGGTAGCCTAGCGCGGTCGGTTCCCCTGCCGTGGCAGCACCTTCCACTGCCATGCCATCCTCGACCTCAGTTGTGTATGTTGCCAGCTCGCCGCACGCCTCGGCAACGCCATCCTCGGCGTCCTCTTGACCAAGCTCCACGATGCCTTCGCCGCCCCGTTCTCCTTCACCGCCACCGCCTGCTCCTCATATGGTGACACTTTGTCAAGCTGACAAGTTTCGGACCACGGGAGCATCTCAACCTCCACGTCGTGGCCACCTGTGTCCTCTCTCTGATCCCTAAAATGGTTCAAACTGCTCTCAAGGACCCCAATTGGCTTGATGCCATGAAGGCCGAGTATGGTGCACTCATGTCCAACAACACGTGGGACCTTGTGCATCCCCTTACAAGGCCAACATCACACCGACAAATGTTTTTTGCTACAAACTCAACCCCGACGTCTCTCTTGATCGATACAAGGCACGTTGGGTACTTTGTGGATTCTCCCAAGCTCCCGACATTGACTTCAACGAGACGTTTAGCCTAGTTGTAAAACTGGTCACAATTCGTGTCATCCTCTCCATCACGCTCTCCCTCAACTGGCGTGTTCACCAACTCGACGTCAAGATCGTCTTCCTCCATGGGACACTATCTGAGGTTGTTTACTGTCACCAAACCATGGGTTTTGCCGACACCACCCGGTCGGATCACGTCTATCACCTCAACTTTTCTCTCTATGGTTTGAAGCAGGCTCAGCGAGCGTGGTGCCAACACTTCGCCTCCTTCTCGTGACCGTTGGATTCACATGTTCCAAGTCCGACACCTCCCTCTTCGTGATGCATAGAACACTAGGAATGACCTACCTGCTCCTCTACGTCGATGCATCATTCTCACATCTTCCTCGACTGTCCTCCTCGAGCGCGTCATCACAACCCTCAACTCTAAGTTCACCATGACATACATGGGGGATCTTCACTATTTTCTCATCATCACAGTCTCACGCACCTCTTTTAGGTTGTTCGTGTCCCGCTAGAAGTACATTGCTAATATATTGGACAACGCTCGCATGGCGGTGTTTCTGTTGCATTCAAGGTGTCACTTGTCTTGAGTTAATTGATTGCAAGAATTCAGATGCAAAAAATGCTGAGTGTGAATGGTTGAGAATTGAGTATTAAACAATATTTAAAGTAAAGAACATAAAAGTAAATAGTACTAAGATTTCTTTGAGTTTCCCGCAGATAAAATATTAGGTGCGGAGAGATACATTTCATGATGATAGTTAATCTGCTAGGTGGCATAAAAGGCATAAGTGATTATAATACTTATTATTAGTGTGCAAGTAGGCAAGAAACCCATATAATAGTCAAGACTCTTCTTGGTAGATTCTCTTCGATTCAATGATCCATTTGCCTATTACCACAATCATGGCCAATGCAACAATTAAGGTCATGATACCAGATCAAGACTTTAAACTCAGTGGTTCCTCGTTCTCCTTGAGTTATACTATCTCCTCTTTGATATCGGTCATGTCACTGGGGGGTTGCTGATTCACTAGCAAATAAGTTCATATCTGTAAGATATTAGGATCATGTTGTTTGGACCCTTAAATTATACAACAAGCATTAGTCACACAAAGACAATCATTATCACATAGAATAATCACAACATAATCAAAAATAGGTGAAATAAAATAGGCACATCACATCTCACCAATTCCCTACATCTCCCACACCTATGGGGATTTACACACACATGAGAGGAGAATAGCACAATGCTATAAACATAATGTAAATGGAGTACATCTTGATATTACCATAGCAAGCCACAATAAAGAGAAGATCAAATTCAAAACAGAGCAAAATATAAATAGAGTCTCAAACCCTAATCTTACAAGTGTGAATCTCTCTCTCTTGATCTAGTTCAAGGGGGATTATGGAGGAGTGAATGATCCAATGACTAGAGATCTTTGAGAGGATTGATGGAACTTCTCTTCTCCTTCAGATATCTTCTTTCTTGATGGAACTCTTCTTTGCTACCATTATGGAGGATTTATGGGAATTTATCAATGAGCCCCTTTATTTTGTTTATAACTCTATAGGTCAGGAAAATCATGCTTTGTGTATTTTTATCTTTCAGGTACCTAAACAAAGTCAAATGGCACAGGGATTTTTTGAGATTATTGTTTCGTGACGAGAAGCAACTGGAGCACAAGAATCACCAAAGGGGAGGCCGAAGGCCCAAACGAGCCTAGGTGGCGTGGGCCCTACCCTAGGCCGTGCCACCCATGCTCGTTCCCTCCTCGAGCCTCCGCATCCGTCCATCTTCATCTCAGGCAGGAAGTGACATGGGTATACCCTACAGGTACTCGAGCTTGGTATATATGGTCTAAAATACATAAAGGCCCACGGTGTTGCCAAGGCCCAAATGAAGGACTCGAGTAACCTACGGACTCTCAATTGCTTGAAGAATAAGAAGAAGCTGAAGATAGAAAGTTTGAAGGGGAAACCCTAACTTGTAACCGACTCGACCTGCTACCCGAGACCTGGCCTATCTATATAAGGGCTAGGAGGGGGCGGCGAGGAGGACACACGCAACCCTAGTTTCCACAACCCTCGCCAGATTGCATCTGCGCACCATTGTAACCTTCGGTTCCTTCGATAATTCCACGAGCAGAAAAGCAGGAGTAGGGACCTCTACGAGGCCTGAACCTGGGTAAATCCTTGAGTCCCCTATGTGCTTGTTTGCTAGCCGATAGATGTCTCCAGCGCTCCTCCTTCTCCAAAACCCAAGTCCATAACAATGGGCATTGATGAGTTAAACCCTCGTCAATTGGCACCGTCTGTGGGAATTGGGAGTGCTGATGTTGTGGATTCTTTGGCCCCATCAACCGCGATCTACAACTCCGCAAGAGCGGAGATTCGCCAGCTCTTCGGTGCGTTCGACTTCACCGTCCACACGTCGGCCACTCGCCCGGCCTTCGAGTCTGTAGGTGGCGATAGGGAGCTTTCGCTTCCAAGTCGGTCAGATGGGCACGCTTCGCATGCCTGATCAGCCGATGGCACCATCGATTGCCCCAGCATCATGGTTCCCTCCATCGACCGGCACCCTCAGTGAGCTGAACACCCCGACAACAGTCGAGAACACGGTCAGCGACAGCAGTCGTGACTCCGATCTGAGCGATCTGGCCACTGAAGATGGAATCTACGATTCCGGATCTGAGAGTTGTGGAAGCAACAGCTTCCCCAATCACTTCATGTGCGCCGTCATCAACGCAGGCGATACCTCTGCCAATCGCGACAACGGTGGCAATCGTGGTAACGAGACCGACCCGCCCAACGCGGCAATGGTGGCAACGGTGGCAATCGCACCCACGTCGATAATGGAGGAGCAGTCGAACCTCCAACCATAATAAATGAGCAAACCAGCGAACGCGTCGTGATCAGGCTCAACGAACAAGAATGGGCTCGCTGCCGCGAGGCCCTATGAGGCGCTCCTCTACCCTTCAGATCCCTGCAAGAACTACTGATGGGCTATCACTGGCTCCTGAAGGAAGAATTCAAGCGCCAACTACAAACAATCGCGCAACTCGAAGCGCGTAAAAAGGCAGCAGACGAATCGAGCCTTCGTCGCGCTGGGCTCTCCTCCCACGAAGGATCCTCCTCAGGGGGCAACGAGTACCTCGCTAAGAAGACGCAATCTCGGATGGCCCATCTCACCGAGCAAGAACGCATAGAAGCTGCAAAAGTCCTCGACTTCAGCTCTATGACAGTCGACACACGGGGTAACGTGGTCCCTAAGACGCCGCAGGCTGCGGTAACAGCGGCCACCATGTACCTCCTCAACAACCAGCCGCCATGCACCGATCTACGATCGCGGGCTTGGGATTAATCGAGGCCGCTCTCGACAAAGAGCCAACACCAGACCCGAAGAAGGGCAAAGCGCTAGCAAAGCGCTACTCCTTGCCCTCGTCCAGCGATGACAGTCACGACCTGTCTCGACGCCACCGCTCACGGCGACACGACCGTGACTATGATGTGCGCGACGACCTCACGCAGCACAAGATCGACAAATCAAGGGCACGACGTGCTCGGTCAACTGACACGGAAGAAGAAGATGTGGAACTCTGCGGCGCCAGGTGCTTCAGCAGATCCATCAGGCAGAAGCGAATGCCCAAAGGGTTTAAACTCCCGTCGGAGAACCCAAAGTTTGATGGCCTACAAGACCCAAAGATCTGGCTGGAGGACCACATCTCCTCGGTCAGGCTCCACGGAGGCAGTCGAAGCACGGCCATGCAATGCTTGCAGCTACAGCTGCAGGGCGCCGCCCGAGCATGGCTCAACAACCTTCCACGCGGATCTATTCGCAGTTGGGATAAGCTGGGTTACAGCTTTGTGCGCAATTTTAAGGGCACATACAAGTGGCCCGCATCAATCGAAGAGCTGAGATGTTGCCAACAAAGATCCGGTGAATCGCTGCGCTCCTACATCCAAAGGTGGTCCATCATCAAGAACTCCGCAGAGAACATCTTGGAGGATCGCGCGATTGACGCATTCAACGGCGGCGTCCGCCGCCTAGAACTCGGGGAGGAGCTGGGCCGCTCAAAGCCCCAAACCATCGATCACCTGATGGAGATCGCAAATCGGTGGGCCGATGGAGAAGATTCGGTGAAGAATCGTGTTCACTCTGACGAGGAGGCGGAACTTGAACACAGACGCGATCGCTGAGGCAAGCGCTGCATGCGCATCTATGATGACCGCGACGACGTCAACATGGTCGCGGCTGGCTACGCCGACAGACGTGACGATAACCGCAACAACGGATACCGTGGCAGCGGATACCGCGACTCTGGGAAAACCACGTAGGTGTGGCAACGCCGCACTCGCGATGAGGCACTCGCAAACTCCATTGAGGACAAACTGTCCGAGCCATGCACGGTGCACTTCTACATCGACAAGCATGATGCCAAGAAGAAGTCCAGCCACATCCTCAAGGACTGCCGGGAGTTCCTCAAGCTACATGAGGGATTGGTTCGGATGAACCGCAATGTAGTCGAAAGAGGCTACGGAGCCGCTCCAGGCGCCGTGGCACATGGCGCACCGCCACCACCACCCGGGCCACCCTCGAATGCAGCTGCACCGGACCAGCACCACGGAGGCGAACCATACCCACGAGCCATGGGCACCATGATGATCCAAAAGGGATGCCCCTCCAATAGGGTGCAGAAGGCCATCACTCGCCAAGTCAACTTGGCCACACACTCGCCACCATCTACCACTGAGTACCTCAGTGGAAGCGAGTCCTGCATCACCTTCGACAAACGCGACCATCCGCCTCAGATACCCCATCCAGGCCATTGCCCCCTCGTACTCGAGGCGCAAAACGGAGGCTTTGACATGAGCCACGTCTTCATGGTCGGTGGGAGCGGCATCAACCTTATATTCGCGAGTACCTTGCGAGTAATGAGAATCCCTCTAACCTGCCTGGAGGCCTCGGACACAATGTTCCACGGCATCGTCCCAGGGAAAGGCGTATACCCCCTAGGCAAAATCAACCTCGACGTCATCTTCGGCACGCCAAAGAACTTCCGGCGCGAGCGCATCGACTTTGAGGTCGTCGAGTGGCCCTCACAGTACCACTGCATCCTCGGGCGCGTCGCGTTCGCTAGGTTCATGGCAGTGCCCCACTACGCCTACCTGTAGATGAAAATGCTAGGTCCCAATGGCGTCATCACGATCAACGGGAGCTTCAAGCGATCTGATAGTTGCGACAGGGAATTCAACAGAATTTCCTAGTCCTTCGGCATGCAGGAGGAACTCGCGAGACTAAAGGAGACGACAGACAATAGTCTGCCTCCCCTGAGCCGGCCAAGCTCACCTGATCTCTCCTTCGACTCATCGGTGCACACAAAGAAAGTGCAGGTCCACCCATCGGATCCGCCAAGACGACCCTCATCGCCAACAACTTGAGTCCTGCATAGGAACTCGCGCTCGTCGAATTCCTCCGTGATCACTGGGAAATTTTCGCCTGGTGTCCTGCGGACATGCCAGGAGTTCCTAGGGAATTTTCTGAGCACGCACTCAACGTCAACCCCGACGCAAGGCCAGTCAAGCAAACAATTCGGCGATTGTCTGAGCCACGAGCGCAGGTAGTTGGAATGGAGATCAACAGACTCCTCGAAGCCAAGTTCATACGCGAGATCAAGGAAAGCACTTGGCTCGCCAATACGGTGCTGGTACCAAAAAAGGACACGGATATCCTGCGGATGTGCGTGGACTTCACCTCTCTGAACAAGCACTGCCCAAAGGATCACTTCCCGTTGCCGCGCATCGACCAGATCATCGACTCCACTGCGGGATGCGAGTGCCTCTGCTTCCTCGACTCCTACTCAAGCTACAATCAGATTCGAATGAAGGAGGAAGATCAAGAGAAAACAGCGTTTACAACGCCCTTTGGTGTGTTCTGCTACAACACAATGCCCTTTGGGCTAAAGAACGCGGGAGCCACCTACCAGCGGTGCATGCAGGCTTGCCTCAAGGAATAACTAGGTAGCAACATTCAAGTCTATGTCGACGACATAGTAATCAAGACCAAGGAGGAAGCCTCCCTAATCGACGATTTCTGCGAAACCTTCGCCAACCTCGATCGCTACTGGATCAAGCTCAATCCGGACAAATGTGCCTTCCGCGTACCATCTGGACAACTACTCGGGTATCTCATCTCCGCGAGGGGAATAGAGGCAAACCCGAAGAAAATAAAAGCAATACTAGCCATGGAGAAGCCGAAAAATATAAGAGGCGTCCAGTAGCTGGCTGGGCGAATCGCGACCCTCAGCCGACTCATCAGCCGGATGGGTGAAAAAGCGTTGCCCTTCTACCAGCTCCTCCGCAAAGCTGAAAAATTTGAGTGGACCAACGAAGCGCAAGAAGCATTCGAAGATCTCAAGCGCCTGCTATCCACTTCGCTAGTGCTGGTGACCCCAAGAGAAAGGGAACCATTGTTGCTATATATCTCCGCCACCAACCAAGTGGTCAGCACAGTGCTCGTCGATGAGCGAGCTAAGAAAAACAAGGTCCACGGCGTACAACGCCCAGTATACTACCTCAACGAGGTCCTTACGCCAACAAAATAGCGGTACCCGCACTACCAGAAGCTGGCATACGGTGTCATTATGACCGCCCGACAACTGCGCCATTACTTCCAGGAACACCAATCGTGGTCGTCAATGACGCCCCATTGGGGCATATACTCAACAACCCCGACGCCACGGGACGAGTCGCGCTTTGGGGAATAGAATTGTCTCCACGAGACATCACATATGAAAAGCGTGACGCAATCAAGTCGCAAGTTCTCCCTGACTTCCTCGTGCACTGGATGGAGAACCAGCTCCCGGACAAGCCAGATATGTCCTACCTCTAGACAATGCACTTCGACGGGTCCAACCGGAAGGACGGAGCAGGCGCAGGTGTCATACTGACATCACCTCAAGGGGACAAGCTGAAGTATATCCTGTGAATGCAGTTCACAGCCTCCAACAATGAGGCTGAATACGAGGCCCTGTTGCACGGGATGAGGATGGCAAAAGTGAAGGAAATATGCCCTGAGAGGCAATAATAAAGTTGTTATTATATATTTCTTGTATATGATAGATGTTTATTTTGCATGCTATAATTGTATTGATAGGAAACATCAGGGTTCCTAGTTATGCCTCTCTTATAGACTAGCTTGTTTATCAACAAGATGATCAAAGTTTCCTGATCATGGACATTGGATGTTGTTAATAACAAGGTCACAGCATTTGTGAAATGATGTGATGAACATTCATCCGAAGTATAGCATTACGATCAAGTCATTATGTTTATATTGCTATAACATCATACAAAGTAGTCTTAGTCCTTAGACCATGAGATCATGTTAATTGCTAACACCGGAAGAGTATCTTGATAACATCAAACGTCACACCGTAACAGGGTGACCATAAAGGTGGGTTCAGTGCTATGAAGGTGTTATGTTGAGGCTCATGGATCAAGAGTGGAATTTTTCAATCCCGATGACGGATAGATATACTCTGGGACCTCTCGGTGATATCACATTAAGATAGCTTGCAAGCAACTGATGTGATCACTAGAATGTTATATCACGGGAACGAGAAAAGAGTGCATGTCGGTAACGAGATCAAACTAGGTATTTGGATACGAATGATCGAATCTCGGACATGTATTATATCATGAGACAAAGGGATTAAATTGCTGACGTTAAAGGTTCTCACGATCACAGAAGTCATCGTTGAATGTGCAGGAGTCAGTATGGATCTCCAGGTCCCGCTTCTGATTATTGATCTGAGAGGAGTCTCAATCATGTATGCATTATTCGCGAACCGTAGGGTGATACACTTAAGGGTTTCCGGACACCATTTAGGAGCACATATGTTCCAGACAAAAGGTTTGCAAAGCGCAGGAAATGTTTCGATAGAAACAGGAATTGTTTCGATAGAAGCCGGAATTGTTTCGGGTGAAATTGCAGAAAGTGGTTCTGCATGTGATATTGAAATGTTGCAAGGGTTTTATGTGAATGTTTGTTAATTAAAGTAATTAACAAAATTCTGAATAAAAATAATAAAATAGTTTTATTAAATGAGAGAGCATTAAATTTGGAGAAATTTAATGCATTTAAAGTGGAGACTTTAAAAGAGAATGTGAAGGGGCATTTTAATGTGGAGGGGTTACCACCACATGAATGGGGGAGGTGAGGGGTCACCCCCCCATGCGCCGGCCATGGAGAGAGGGGGCACCCCCCTCCTCCTATAAAAGGCCACCCATTCCCTCCTTCATCCTCACACCTCCTTGTGAAGGATCTCTCTCCCCCTCTAGATATTCCCCCATGGTCTCGGATTAGCGAGATACATGTTCCCAGTGGCCTTGCGTCTGGAAGGAGTTGCTGCTTCCGCTGATTCGCTGGAGCGAGGAGGTGGAGGTTGTTCGGTGGCTTGAACGTGTGTGCGAGGACGGATGCGCTGCTGATTTGCGGCGCTCGGACTTCCACACGATCTTGAGATCGGCAAGCATACGACTACATCAACCACGAGTTCCTACTCGTTAACAAAACTCATTGTCTTAGAGGGTAAGTTCTCCATGGATGTATGTCCACCAGTTGCTCTGTATCTAGTAGATAGGTCTTGGCGTATAGTTCTCATCGTAGGAATTTTTTTGTTTTCTATGCTGCGGACCCAACAGTGGTATCAGAGCCTGATCTATGCGTAGGTGCTTTGCACGGGTAGTACACATATGTTTATATGTGGGCGATGATGATCATGTTATTGCATCTTCTATGTACTTTAGATATTGGTGGCATAGTGGGATGAAGCGGCCCGGACCAACCTTACATGTCATCGTACATGAGACCGGTTCCACGACTGTCATGCAACTAGTTTTGCATAAGTGGCTGGCGGGTGTCTGTCTCTCCTACTATAGTCAATATCTGATTTAAAACGAGTTGCTAATAACTTGGTTATCCTCGTTGTGGTTCATGTTCGTAGGTAAGACCGGTTCTATCTCCGAAAGCCCTAAGCCACGTAAAACTTGCAATTGATAAATTAGAGGCGTCTAGTTTAGATCGTTGCTGGGCTAGTGTCTTGATATGGTATTGTTGTAAGTAGATGTATGATAGATACTCTTACAACTCACTTAACGTGTAAGTTCCATTGACCTTGGCCTTACACACAAAGGAACGATAGAGATCATACCACGATGCAAATGATAGAGATCAAATGCATGGACCATATCACCTCACTTCACACATTAGATGTTAGCATCTTATATTGCTAGTTTGGCACTATTGGTAGCATTATAAGATGATCCCTCATTTAGATATCAAGATAAAATGTGTTCTTCCTTAAGTATGCACCGTTTTGTGGATCGTGTTTTGAGGCATCACGTGATGATCGGGTGTTCTCGACTCTACTCTTTCATACAACGGGTGTAAGACAGTTTACACACGCGAATACTAAGGTTCTTACTTGACGAGCCTAGCATGTACAGACATGGCCTCGGAACACGGACCGAAAGGTTAAGCATGAGTCATATAGTTGATATGATGCCTATATAGATACTCACCTTTGAAGCTACACCGACTCACGTGATGATCGGACTTGGTGTAGTGGATTTGGTTCATGTAATCACCAAAAGGACACGAGGGATGTTGTTTTTGAGTGGGAGTTCATTAGTAATTTGGATTAGTTCAACTCAATCTATCATAAAACTTAGTCTAAATATATTTTACAAATTCTGTTGTAGATGGCACCACCTGCTTTTGATTTCAATGTGTTCATGGAGAAAGAGAAGCTTGCTGCGAATGGTAGTAACTTCACCAATTGGGCTATGAATTTGAGGATTCTCCTCACTGCTGCACAAAAGCAATATGTGCTAGAGGCGCCGCTAGGCCTCCCACCAGCTCCTAATGCCCCTGACGAAGAAAACAACGTCTATATAACTCGTCAGGAGGACCACAACTTAGTTCATTGCGGCATAGTGTATGGGCTAGAGCCAGAACTTCGAAAACTTTTCGAAAATGGCAATGCCTTTGATACCATGGGAGAATTGAAAATGAATTTCGATACCCATGCTGCCGTAGAGAGTTATAATGCTTCTGAAAAGTTCTTTAGCTGCATGATGGAAGAGAACCGCTCCGTTAGTGAGCACGTACTCAAAATGTCTGGGTACGCCGATAAGCTTGTGTCCTTGGGAATAACGATTCCCATTGACTTAGGCATACATCGTGTTCTCCAATCTCTGCCACCTAGCTACAAGAGCTTCGTGATGAACTATAATATGCAGGGCATGAAGAAGTCTCTTCCCGAGCTTCTGCCAATGCTTAAGACTGCAGAAGTGGAGATTAGGAAAGAACATCAAGTGTTGATGATCAATAAGACCACCGGTTTCAAGAAGGACAAGAAAGGCAAGCAGAAGGGAAAGAAGGGCGGCAAATCTGTTGCCGCGCCTAAAAAGAAACCCCAAGCTGGCCCTAAGTCTGACACCAAGTGCTACTATTGCAAGGGGACTGGCCATTGGAAGCGCAAATGCCCCAAGTATTTGGCGGACAAGAAGGCCGGCAAGGCAAACAAAGGTATATGTGATATACATGTTATTGATGTGTACTTGACTAGTACTCGCAGTAGCACCTGGGTATTTGATACGGGATCGGTTGCTAATATATGTAACTCGGTTCAGGGGCTACGGAACAAGCGACAACTAGAAAGGGATGAGGTCACGATGCGGGTCGGCAATGGATCAAGAGTTGATGTGATCGCCGTCGGAACGCTGCCTCTCCATATGCCATCGGGATTAGTTATAAACCTGAATAATTGTTATTTGGTGCCTGCACTGAGCATGAACATTGTATCCGGATCATGTTTGATGCAAAATGGTTATTCGTTTAAATCTGAAAACAATGGTTGTTCGATTTATATGAATAATATCTTTTATGGTCATGCACCTGTGTTGAATGGTTTATTTCTATTGGATCTCGATAGTAGTATTACGCATATTCATAACGTTGATGCTAAAAGGATTAAACTTGATAATGATATATCTGCATATATGTGGCACTGCCGTCTAGGTCATATTGGCGTTAAAATCATGAAGAAACTCCATTCTGATGGACTTTTGGAATCACTTGATTTTGAATCATTTGATACATGTGAGCCATGCCTTATGGGCAAGATGACTAGAACGCCGTTTTCCGGTTCAATGGAACGGGCGACAGATTTATTGGAAATCATACATACTGATGTGTGTGGACCAATGAGTGTGTCGACGCGAGGTGGATATCGTTATTTTGTTACTTTCACGGATGATTTGAGTAGATACGGGTATATCTATTTGATGAAACATAAGTCTGAAACCTTTGAAAAGTTCAAAGGAATTTCAGAATGAAGTGGAAAATCATCGTAATAGAAAGATCGGTCTGACCGTGGAGGAGAGTATCTAAGTTACGAGTTTAGCACACACATGAAAGATTGTGGAATAGTTTCACAACTCACGCCTGCCGGAACACTACAACGCAATGGTGTGTCAGAACGTCGTAATCGTACTTTATTGGATATGGTTCGATCTATGATGTCTCTGACTGACTTGCCACTGTCATTTTGGGGTTATGCACTGGAAACCGCTACATTCACTTTAAATAGGGCACCATCTAAATCCGTTGAAAAGACACCGTATGAATTATGGTTTGGAAACAAACCTAAGCAATCATTTCTTAAATGTTTGGGGATGTGATGTTTATGTGAAGAAACTTCAACCGGATAAACTCGAACCCAAAGCGGAAAAATCCGTCTTCATAGGATACCCTAAGGAAATGATTGGGTATACCTTCTATCACAGATCTGAGGGCAAGGTCTTTGTTGCCAAGAATGGATCCTTTCTTGAGAAGGAGTTTCTCGCGAAAGGTGTGAGTAGTCGGAAGGTAGAACTCGAAGAGGTTATTGAACCTTCTCTTCATGAAATGGCGAGTAGCGCAGCACCGGAAGTTGTTTCGGAGTTGACTTCACCTAATGAAGAGAGAGCTAATGATATTGATCATGAAACTCCGAAAGAGGACACTACTGAACCTCGCAGGTCAAGCAGGACACGTGCAGCTCCTGAACTGTACGACAATCCTGTTATGAATTTCATGATTGATGAAATAGATGACCCTGCGACGTATGAAGAAGCGATGATGAGCCTTGATCCAACAAATGGCTAGAAGCCATGAAATCCGAGATGGAATCCATGTACGAAAACCAGGTTTGGACCTTGGTGGACTTACCTCACGATCGAAAGGCCGTTGAGAATAAAAGGATTTTCAAAAGAAAAACTGATGCTGATGGTAATGTAACCATCTATAAGGCTCGACTTGTCGCAAAGGGGTTTCAACAAATTCAAGGAGTTGACTACGATGAGACATTCTCTCCCGTAGCGATGCTTAAGTCGGTTAGGATTATGTTAGCAATTGCTGCATATTTCGATTATGAAATATGGCAGATGGATGTCAAAACAGCGTTCCTCAATGGTAATATTGAAGAAGAGTTGTATATGATACAACCAAAGGGTTTTGTCGATCCTAAGGATGCTGATAAGGTGTGCAAACTTCAGCGATCCATCTATGGACTGCAAGCATCCCGGAGTTGGAATCTCCGCTTTGATGAGGTGACAAAGAGTTTGGATTTGTCCAAACTAATGGAGAGGCTTGCATTTACAAGAAAGTGAGTGGGAGCAATGTGGCATTTCTGAACAGTGTTAAAAGTTATCTAAACAGCAAATTTTCGATGAAAGACCTTGGTGAAGCTTCATATATATTAGGCATTAAAATCTATAGAGATAGATCAAGACGCCTAATTGGGCTATCGCAGAGTACATACCTTGATAATATATTAAAGAAGTTTAATATGGACGAAAGTAAGAAGGGGTTCTTACCTATGTTGCAAGGCAAGACATTGAGTAAGACTCAAAGTGCGGCTACGGCGGAAGAAAGAGAGATGATGGATAAGATCCCCTATGCCTCGGCCATAGGCTCTATAATGTATGCCATGCTATGTACAAGACCAGATGTGGCACATGCTATTAGTTTGACTAGTAGGTACCAATCTGATCCAGGTTCGGAACACTGGATAACGGTAAAGAACATCCTCAAGTACTTGAGAAGAACTAAGGATATGTTTCTTATATACGGAGGTGAAGAAGAGCTAGTCGCTAAGTGTTATGTCGATGCTAGCTTTGACACCGATCCGGATGACTCTAAGTCTCAATCCGGATACGTATTTCTCTTGAACGGAGCAGCAGTTAGTTGGAGGAGTTCCAAACAACCTATGGTGGCTGGATCAACAACGGAGGCGGAATATGTTGCTGCTTCAGAAGCGGTGCAGGAGGCAGTTTGGATGAAAGAGTTCATTACAGAACTGGGTGTGGTTCCCAGTGCGTTGGACCCGATGGTGATCTATTGTGACAACAATGGAGCCATAGCCAACGCAAACGAACCAAGGTCTCACAAGAATTCCAAACATATTAAGCGCCGGTTTCACTCCATCCGCGAACATGTCAAGGATGGAGATATAAAGATTTGTAAAGTCCACACGGACCTAAATGTAGCAGATCCGTTGACTAAAGTACTCCCTAGGGCAAAACATGATCAACACCGGAACTCCATGGGTGTTAGATTTATCACTATGTAAACTAGATTATTGTCTCTAGTGCAAGTGGGAGACTGAAGGAAATATGCCCTGAGAGGCAATAATAAAGTTGTTATTATATATTTCTTGTATATGATAGATGTTTATTTTGCATGCTATAATTGTATTGATAGGAAACATCAATACATGTGTGTTTAATAAACAAAAAGGCTTCCTAGTTATGCCTCTCTTATAGACTAGCTTGTTGATTAACAAGATGATCAAAGTTTCCTGATCATGGACATTGGATGTTGTTAATAACAAGGTCACAGCATTTGTGAAATGATGTGATGAACATTCATCCGAAGTATAGCATTACGATCAAGTCATTATGTTTATATTGCTATAACATCATACAAAGTAGTCTTAGTCCTTAGACCATGAGATCATGTTAATTGCTAACACCGGAAGAGTATCTTGATAACATCAAACGTCACACCGTAACAGGGTGACCATAAAGGGGGGTTCAGTGCTATGAAGGTGTTATGTTGAGGCTCATGGATCAAGAGTGGAATTTGTCAATCCCGATGACGGATAGATATACTCTGGGCCCTCTCGGTGATATCACATTAAGATAGCTTGCAAGCAACTGATGTGATCACTAGAATGTTATATCACGGGAACGAGAAAAGAGTGCATGTCGGTAACGAGATCAAACTAGGTATTTGGATACCGATGATCGAATCTCGGACATGTATTATATCATGAGACAAAGGGATTAAATTGCTAACGTTAAAGGTTCTCACGATCACAGAAGTCATCGTTGAATGTGCAGGAGTCAGTATAGATCTCCAGGTCCCGCTTCTGATTATTGATCTGAGAGGAGTCTCAATCATGTATGCATTATTCGCGAACCTTAGGGTGACACACTTAAGGGTTTCCAGACACCATTTAGGAGCACATATGTTCCAGACAAAAGGTTTGCAAAGCGCAGGAAATGTTTCGATAGAAACAGGAATTGTTTCGATAGAAAACGGAATTGTTTCGGGTGAAATTGCAGAAAGTGGTTCTGCATGTGATATTGAAATGTTGCAAGGGGTTTTATGTGAATGTTTGTTAATTAAAGTAATTAACAAAATTCTGAATAAAAATAATAAAAGAGTTTTATTAAATGAGAGAGCATTAAAAGTGGAGACTTTAAAAGATAATGTGAAGGGGCATTTTAATGTGGAGGGGTTACCACCACATGAATGGGGGAGGTGAGGGGTCACCCCCCCATGCACCGGCCATGGAGAGTGGGGGCACCCCCCTCCTCCTATAAAAGGCCACCCATTCCCTCCTTCATCCTCACACCTCCTCGTGAAGGATCTCTCTCCCCCTCTAGATATTCCCCCATGGTCTCGGATTAGCGAGATACATGTTCCCGGTGGCCTTGCGTCTGGAAGGAGTTGCTGCTTCCGCTGATTCGCTGGAGCGAGGAGGTGGAGGTTGTCCGGTGGCTTGAACGTGTGTGCGAGGACGGATGCGCTGCTGATTTGCGGCGCTCGGACTTCCACACGATCTTGAGATCGGCAAGCGTACGACTACATCAACCACGAGTTCCTACTCGTTAACAAAACTCGTTGTCTTCGAGGGTAAGTTCTCCATGGATGTATGTCCACCCGTTGCTCTGTATCTAGTAGATAGGTCTTGGCGTATAGTTCTCATCGTAGGAATTTTTTTGTTTTCTATGCTGCAGACCCAACAAAAAGCCTGCGGCGCCAAGAGGCTCATCATATACGGCGACTCCAAGTTGGTCGTCAACCAAACGATGCATGAGTGCGACACACTGAACGACAACATGATCGTGTACTGTGACCTCTATGACACACTCGAAGGAGACTTCGACGGTTGCGAGCTGCGGCACGTAGGTCGCGAAAGCAACGAAGAGGCGGACGCACTCGCCAACATAGGATCTACCTGTGCCCCCATACCACCTGGGGTATTTCTCGAGCGCATCTGCGAACGCTCCATCAAGCCAAAGGCCGCAGAGAAGAAAACAAGCGCAACAACGGACTCAGGGGCTACGCCACCCAATAAGCCAATGGCACTCGATGACTTGGAGCTAGACACAGGACTCGAGGGACCAATGAGCGTCATGATGATTGAGCAATCTTGGACGCAGCCGTATATCACGTACTTCCCCAGCAAGAGGCTACCGGACGATCCGACAGATGCACGGCACATCACGCGGCGATCCAAGGGATTCGCTGTTATCAATGGCAAACTGTACAAACGCAGCATCACAGGAGTACTCCAACGATGCGTCTCCACGGCCGATGGAAGAGCAGTTCTCCTCGACATCCATGAAGGGACCTGCGGGCACCACGCCGGCAGTCACTCCCTCGTTGCCAAAGCTCTACGAGCTAGATTCTACTGGCCTACGGCCATGCGCGACGCCAAGGACATTGTCCAAAAATGCAACACTTGCCAGCAATTCGCGGACAAGCCGCACGTACCTGGCGCAGAGCTACGGCCAATCCCATTGGCCTGGCCCTTCGCGCAATGGGGACTCGACATGGTCGGCAAACTTCCAAGGTCCTCACGAGGAGGCTACGTCTACCTCTTGGTCACAGTCGACAAATTCACCAAGTGGATTGAGACCATGCCAGTAACCAACCAATCAGGGCACAACGCAGTAAAGTTCTTCGAGTCCATCGTCTACCGCTTCGGAGTACCGCATAGCATCATCACCGACAACGGGATGAACTTCACATCCAAGGAGTTCCAAGAATTCTGCAAAAACCTGGGGATCAACATCAGCTACGCCTCAGTAGCACACCCACAGACCAACGGTCAGGTGGAAAAAGCAAACGGGCTTGTCTGCAGCGGCATCAAGAAGCGACTCCTCCGGCCACTCGAACAAGCCGCGGGTTGCTGGCCGGACGAACTGCAATCCATACTCTGGAGCCTACGCACAACTCCAAACAGTGCCACGGGCTACACGCCATTCTTTATGGTGCACGGAGCCGAGGCAGTGCTACCCGCCGAGGTACGATACAAGGCGCCGCGCGTGGTCGCTTACAGCGAACAAGAGTCATCCCTCGCACTCGAAGACTCCGTCGACCTCCTTGACGAGGCAAGATAAATCGCCGCGGAAAGATCCACGATCTACCAGCAGAACCTGCGCAACTACCATAGTAGGAGGCTTCGCCCCAGATCCTTCGTCGAAGGCGACCTGGTCCTGTGACTGAAGCAGCAGGGGCATCTCAAGCTCGAGTCCCCCTGGGAAGGACTGTACGTGATTACAAAAGTAATCCCAGGTGGTGCCTATCGCCTTCAAGATTTAGAGACAGGGGTCGCATACTCCAACCCCTGGAACGTCGCACAGCTGCGACGCTTCTACCCCTAGTCATTTTTACCTTTTACATTGCAAATAAGGCTACTCAGCCAAGGCTACCTAGCCACACATTGTACCTCGCACTGTTCTTCGAATAAATAAAGCTAAGTGCCCCAAAACTCTGAATTCTCCTTTACTTTTCCAATTTATTTACTCGGGGGCTGCGCCACCCTATACACATCTGTTCTTCGAACCAAAACGTGATATCCTGAGTAGCTGGTACATCAATCGAAACCCTTAACACAAACATCAACCCAGCTGCAACACACCTGACAGGTTAACAAGGGACTGAGATAAGAGCATGGCCAGGCTAACGAAAAGGACTCGCATAGTGCAACACACTTCATGCTAACAAAGCTCTTTATGCATATTCGACAATAAATTATCTACAACATTTATACGAACTTTACAACACAAGTACAGTTATGTGCAGGATACAAACTAGGCTACTACTGCAGCAGAAGAACGTTGGTTTATTTCTCAAAGAAGTCGACGATCTCTTCTGCTGGGCGATCCACCGCCTGGTAGTGCGGCACCATATTCCAGGCAGAACCTGCTGGTGGTGCAGGCGGCCCAGATGCAATTGCCGCAACATCTACGTCAGGCCTGTGCAGTCGCACCATTGGTAGAGCAGCCTTGGCACCAGCCACCAATTGTTGCCTCACGCACTCACGAACCGCGGCCAGGTCTTGAAACTTGGCAAGGAGGGCCAGCAAGCTTGATGGAGTATCATCCAGCGGAAACATCGCCTGATAAATGTTCTTCAAGCATGACTGTGACTTCTTTAGAAAGTGCAGCACTCATGACGCACGATCCTGCAGGGTCGCCAGCACAGTCGCACGATCTTGATCTACCTAGAAGTATCCACTCTCTTGAAGTTGCTCTTGGGTAAGATCATGCATGCGAATGGCAATTCTATCCTTCTCCTCCTGCGGATGACGCGTGCTGACAACTACACGAAGCAGCAACAGCAGCATGAGTACAACGTACCACTGAGAGTGACTACAAGGAAAAGATGAGAACAAGAAAACTAACACTTGAATTGGTCGCCCAGCTGCGTCACCTCGCCAAGCAGATACTGCTCTCGGGCGGCGGCTTTCTCCGCCTTCGAGTTCCATACATCCGCGTTACTGTGGAGCACGGGTAACTCACGCTCCAACTGCTTCACACGGTCACGCAGTCGCGAAAGCAACGACAGCTCATCTACCCTGGAGCGCGGCGGTGCCACGGTATCATCAAGAGTCAGCGAGTCCTGAGTTTCCCTCAAAGGATCACTTGATGTACCCTACCACAAGTCAAGATAGAAGCAAATAAGACGACCAAATCAACACAAAGACAAAAGGATCAGATGCATTCAAGACTAGCAAAAGTATCAGCAGATACACTCGCCAGCAGGCATGTTCTTAAACAAAAGGACATAAACTACTTAACTATTACAAAGCTAACTAAAGAGCAACTAGCTTCTTCGACTTCGACGGCTTCGGGGGCTTCATCGAGTCTGTGGCAGTGTCAGATGCCACTAACTTTCCGCCAGCACCTGATGCCGCCGCTTTCGCCGCCTTCTTGGCGCGGTGCAGCTCCTCAGAATACTTTGCAATAGTATTTATCAACTGAGGCCCATACTTGCCACAGGCAGTCGCAAAAGGAGCGAAGACTACCTGCTGGCCGTCTGCGCTAACAGGCATCGCCTTCAACACCGCAACAGGATCAACCTCGACTCCGTGGGCCTGCACCATGGCAAGCGACATGGACGCGCCAGCCGCGCGGAGTGAGTTCTTGTAGCTGGAGGGCACACCCCTGGCGAGTGACTCCACCAGCTCGTCTATATTCTCGATCAGCTCCGCCTTGGGTATCAGCTCCTCCCGGAGGCGACTGAGGGTGCCCTTGGCATTGGAAAGCATATCCTAGATGGCGGCGCTATGATCCTCGACTGCCGACAGTGCACCCGCCAGAGCATCATCGCGACGAAGGGCCTGCGGGTCGAAACTCAAGTCGCCAGCATCTGCACATAAATCCATGCATGGACAAAACATCAGTGCTAACGGCAAAAAGTCCAGCAGAGAAGGACAATGATATCCAAAGCAAAATACCTGAGAGGGCCTTGGCGATTGAGAAAAGCTGTTCCTCGAACAACTTCTCCCTGGCTGTGAAGGAGGCACGCAACTCCTCTTCGCGCCTTTGCGCCTCGTCATGTGCCACGATTGCCTCATCGCGACCCTTCACAGCCGCGGCGAGGGTTTTCTCCATGGTGGCAGCATTGCGCAGGAGGGCGTTATGTTCGGCTACAAACAGAAAGGGATTGACTGTCAGTCGACCATATCAAAAAGGAGATGAAAAAAGAAGAAGAAGTGCAGGACACTCACTTTCAACCACACGATGACGCGTCTCTAGCATCGCATGCTGGCGGCCCATCGCAAGCACTTGCTCCGCCAAGTGCGCGACTTCCTTCACAAGGAGCTATCGCACAACAAGGAATCAGCAGAGGCAATAGATAACATCGACTGCAACACTAAAAAGGAGAAAAACTACACTTACATGGTCCTCCAATGACTCCGAAGATGTCTGCTGTACCGTCATCCGGGCAACCATTCGATGCTCCCCTGCATGAGGAGAACTAGAAGAGTTGTGCCCGAAGTGGGCCGCCAATGGAGGGGAAGGAGCGCGCTCGACCTCTTTCTTGGCCCTTGAGGTCGCAACTCCTGATTCCTTCAAAAATTGGATGTCGCCAGAAGATGACGATGCCTCTTGACTACAGGATAAAAACCATATCAAGAAAGGGCAAACCCAGAGACGAGCCATCAAGGGCAAAAACTGAGAAGAGCAAATCAACTAGAAAACTTACCAATCAAACTTGTCAAAGTCAAAAGTGGCTTCCCCCGACTCTGACGAAGACTCCTTGGGCAATCGCATCTTCTTGCAAGAAGATGGTGCCACGGTGCTCACAGGAATGGCAGGAATTGGCGACTCCACACCAACACCCGTACCTTCTAGAGTCGAAGGAGACGACGCATCGGAATCCTTGCTGCGTGAACGCTTGCGAGTATCCGGACTACCGGACTCGGGGGCTTCCTCCTCCACATCAGAGGGGACGGTCAACTCCGACTCGTCCTCTTCCAAGGCTTCGCGAGGAATAATCCCCTCAGGAAGAGGGGGCATACAAGGCGACACCGCCCAATCCTGCATGCAGACAACAAAATTCAGCAAAAATCAAGTAAGCAATAGAGAAGAAATCGACAAATTCAGCTACTGCGTAGCACAACTATACCTCAGGAGGAGGGTTCGAAGCATCAAATGGAGGAACAACTGGCTCACTGGGGAGCACATCCTTGACGGTGTACTTGGTGACCAGTCGAACCCTCTTGTCCACCTCACTCGCGGACATGCCATCGGCAGACACGCGAGTGGCATCGTCAGCACCAGCCCACTGAAACATGGGGTGGACTCTAGCCTGCAGGGGCTGGACGCGACGGCGCAGCCAAGTGCGAATGAGAGCGCAACCTCCCTCCTCTTTGCCTATGCGACTCTCGAGATCACAGACGTGCCTGTACAGCACATCTATCTCCGCGGACTCGCCAAGCATGACTACATTCTTCCAAGAGCGTATCCTCCTTCACGGCGTCGCGGGATCGAAGGGTGCAAGTCCGAAGTGCTCACCGTTAGCCTTCTCATCGCGGATGTAGAACCACTTGTCCCTCCACCCTTGGACGGACGCCATGAGCTTGATGTCGAAGTAGGTGGCGGATGGGTCGACGTGGATTCCACAACCACCTACATCATAGACTAAAGAGCCAGATGCAGATTGGCGCTTCAATTTAAAGAGGCGCTTGAAGAGGCCGAAGTGTGTCTCGATTCCGAGCCAGCACTCGCAGAGGGTGATGAAGCAAGAGATATGGAGGATAGAATTCAGGGACAGCTGATGGAGCTGAAGCCCGTAGAAACAAAGGAGACCCCTAAAAAGGGGTGAAGGGGCAAGGAGAGACCGCGAATGATGAATGCTAAAAACATCACTCGAAAACCAGTGGGAGGAGAAGGAATTGTCTCACCGCTGGGGACGCGCGCGTCGGCGACTGCGGCGGACAGTACTCCGTCTTGGCAAAGAAGACAGAGATCAGATGACTTGATGATGGAGGGGCGCCATGCACCATTCGTGACGCGGGTGCCTGCAGCCTTCTTCTTCCTGCCGGCGGCGGTGCTGGTGCCCGTAGCGGCGGAGCCACCCTTCTTCTTCGTCGTGGCAACGATGGTCGCGGAATCAGCCGCATCGCCTCCCTTCTTCTTCCCCATTGCGCGACGGTGATGAGAGCGAAGAAAGTAGCTCGGAAACGAGCGGAGCTGGTCCAGCGTCGTGGAAGAAACGAGCGCAGAGAAAGCAGAGGAGCAGCGGCAATGGCGATGGAAGCAAAGGATGAATGAGAGCAGATGAGAAAATTACCGTCGTAGCGTCGCTACTTAACCCCTGGAAGATGCAATCCAACGGCTCAGAAAAACCCTACTGGACGCGTGGCAAACATCGTGCTGGACACGTGGAGGAGTGGAAGCGTGAACCATCCCTCCACTACTCCCATTACACGCGGAAATCGAGGAGACGTAGTTAAAATAAAAGATTACGCAAGCCTAGTCAAATCAAAGTCAGAGAGTGGGACCCACTGCTCGTTACGTCCTGTCAAACTCGCTCACGCGGGCAACTGAGGTCATGAAATCGTCAGCACTAATGTCATAAAAGCTATGCAGCAGAGGACTTCGACTACTTTAGTCCTTGCTCGAGTCTTCGACTCCACCAAGCACTCGGGGGCTACTCCCATAAGGAGCGCTGGTCGCGCACCCTACGATTTTTCTCTTCTTTTTGCAGGAACATGGACAATCAAAGGCAAACCCAACCACTCAAAATACGGTTCGACTATGGACATGGGTTACTCCCATAGGGAGCGCCGGAAACAAATTCGACTGAAGCAAGCAAGCAAAAGATGACAGCAGTCGCAAAAGTTCTTTAGTCCCTGCTTGAGTCTTCGACTCAACCAGGCACTCGGGGGCTACTCCCATAGGGAGCGCTGGTCACGCACCCTATGATTATTTGCACAAAAAACTGTGTGTTGATAACATCCACACTCGAAGCTCATGGCGACACCGCCTCATAATGTTTTCCCTACAAAGAGACCGTGTCTCCTGGGTCACCCGAATCGTCTCCGCGATGATAAAATTCGGATGCCGCGCTTATAGCGTGAAGGTAAGACTTGAATAAGGCCTGGCAACGCATTAGCTGTGCACTACCAGAAATGTATCCGTGCCTACAGGTACGATGAACATGCCTTGACGAACGCGTCGAGTGCTCACACCCATATAACTGGAATTCGACTCCTGTAAGACCTCCGCGGCTTGAGTCGAATTACACCAACACTTTTCCAGATTCGGGTCCAGGGACTCGAGTTCGAGTAGATTGCGTTGTTTCACCCTAAGGTGGTTAACTGATACCGATACTTCGGTTATATCAGGCACGTACATCAACAATCCCTATGACACAAAACAAAGCAGTTGAAATATACTCATTCATGCACTCGAAAGACTTCAAAGTCCCCAATCGAATTTGCGATTCCACTGGACACTCGGGGGCTACTAACATGGGTATACCCTACAGGTACTCGAGCTTGGTATATACGGTCTAAAATACGTAAAGGCCCACGGTGTCGCCAAGGCCCAAATGAAGGACTCGAGTAACCTACGGATTCTTGATTGCTTGAAGAACAAGAAGAAGCTAAAGATAGAAAGTTTGAAGGGGCAAACCCTAACTTGTAACCGACTCGACCTGCTACCCGAGACCTAGCCTATCTATATAAGGGCTAGGAGGGGCGGCGAGGAGGACACACGCAACCCTAGTTTCCACAACCCTCGCCAGATTGCATCTGCGCACCATTGTAACCTTCGGTTCCTTCGATAATTCCACGAGCAGACAAGCAGGAGTAGGGACCTCTACGAGGCATAAACCTGGGTAAATCCTTGAGTCCCCTGTGTGCTTGTTTGCTAGGCGATAGATGTTCCTGCGCTCCCTCCTTCTCCAAAACCCAAGTCCATAACAATGGGCATTGATGAGTTAAACCCTCGTCATAAAGTCTTGACCTAAAAACTCCTACAAAAGAACCCTCGGACAACCTCAGAGGAGGAGGCGTAGAAACACAAAAACACCGAAACAGAGAGAGAACCAGTGAATATTGGAGGGGGGAAATGCCACCAGAGCCATCGCTGGTGCGATCTCTACCTTCTCCAACATCTCCAACATCATAACCATGATGAAGGGGGAGTAGTCCACCTCTGGACTATGGATTTGTGGCAGTAGCTTGATCTATTTCTAGTACCATATGAGCTGCCCAAAGTGATTATGGTCATCTATGTAATTTCTACGTGGTGGGTCTTTATTCTATGAGTTTATATTTGAGATTAGAATTCTATTATGTGTTAGATGTATAGGTAGATGCATATTATATACCCCATTCTTAAGTACTCGTTTTGATCCAACATGTATGGGAGGGCTTGTGTGGGGGAACGTGTATTAGTTGGAGTAACATGATGATGATTGGATAGTGATAAGAAAATTCAAGATTCACTATGGTCTTTAACTTTCTTTTGTTATCTCACTAGAGATTAAGTGAATACATGTGTTATAATATCATCTAGTGATATCCCAGATGATCTTATTTGTTCAAGTTAGCATATTTGTTATTCAAAACATCATGTCAAAGTATCAAAGGCTATGCTCTGGTTATTTTTAATTCTATATTGCACGAAGGTCTCCCTTTATAGAGGAGTATACGTGAGATGTGTTGCATCATCTTTAAAATAGGACGTAATGCCCATATGAATGGTTATCATACACGTAATGAATTTTCATCAATATTGTATTACTTATGAATTGTTTTATGTCCAATACACCTTATGAGAGAATACACAAGTGAATCTATGAACCCTGGTGAAATTTTTTATTATAAGAAACATCTTTCATTTACTTTTATTGTCTTTTATATTTTCTGCATCAATTAAATCTTGAAATATAAAAACACTTTTACTATTAGCAAACACAAACAAACCCCCGAAAAGACCTGTAACTTATTGTTTTTACTTTCTTGCCTAGTTATGGATTGTTTTTACTTTTTTTATTTACAAATTTATTTCAGTTTTACTAATACAAAATCTTGTGCTTGACAACCACACGGTAAAGTTAGTGACACAAGGCAAATACTTTGTTTTATAGATTACCTTAAGAAAAAAGAGCAGAAATCTCTAGCCAATTTCTCGAGAGTTTGATATTAACCCTCGAGTCACCCACGTGGGGAAAAGACACTTGCTATATTAACCCTCGAGTCACCCACGTGGGAAAAAGACACTTCTATAACACCCTGCACACGGAGTACCAACGAGCTGTTACACACGAGGCCATGTAAAAAGTACAACCTTCGTTAAAAATATTTTTTTAATGGATGTAGTAACGTCGTACTCCCACGTTCCAACGAGCCTAGAGTTTCAGAATATTGTTTCTTCACGGGTAGACATAGGTGTTTTCCATAAATTTTTACATTTTTCTCTATGTAAAAATACAAAATTGTGGCCCTAAAAAACAAAATAAAACTCTATTTTCTTCCCCACACTAGTTTTTGTGTAAACACATGTTATAACATGTTTTGACGAAAATTAGTAACTAAACAAGTATATGCACGCGTGGAGTCACGTATTTTGTTTCCAGGATGTCTTGAATTTTGAAAATGTTGTTTTCTATAATCGTTGGCCGTTGGATTTTTTTCTCTTTATTTTTTGCGGGGGCCGTTGGGTGCACTAACCCTGCAAAACAAATCTACCCGGGAGCGCGTGTCTTCCCCGAAGAGAGCGAATCGAACCGTTTGTTGTCCATAATGCGGGACCATTGGAGTTGCCCTTACAACCCTTTAGCTGCGGTCCTGCTCGCACGTCTGTTAGACTAGCCCTAATGAAAGTATCATAGGTAGTGTCATGCATCACATGCATGCAAAATATTTACGTGTCACTGCAATTAATGATGAAAGAGATTGTGTTGGTATCATAGGTAGATACGATATCATAGCAAGTGGAATTAGAAAAAATAATCTCAAATAAATCTTATACACAATTTTACCCTGAGATTCTACAAAACAATAAATAGATTAAAACTATGATACTACAAGATAATATAAATTGTGGAGATGATATCATATATTAGTATCATATACATGAGACTATTGTATGATACTCCCCATTGTGACTAGTCTTATACTGAATGGGCTTTTGTGGCTGCATTTGTATGTATATTTAGAGAAAATAGCTTCACTAGTTAGACTAGGTTCCACAAACGGGCTTACATGATAAGTGGGCTTTTATGAGCCCCTCTTTGAAGCCTGGTTGGTGCACGCTCACAAGACTAGTAGATGACAGTGGGCCGCCGCTCAAAAGAAGAAGTAGGGAGTAGGCCGAAATAGAGCGAAGGTGATTCGGATCCGTTAATAAAAAATCCTGCCCGAAGTAACACAACGTGGCATATACTAAATTCTCTTATGCTAGCATTAAAAAGCATAATAATTAGGGATATTATAACTAGGACAAAAGGGAGTCTTCTCACGACCTGAGCCTTTTTAATCGTTCGATCATCCTCCCTCGCCAATTTCTGGCTGTTAGATGAACCCTCCATCCTGTAGTGGACCGGATATCCCTTGAGCAGCTACTCTAGACATCAAATCGGCATATTGTGGTTTACTAGGCCCAAAACCCCTTCCCCGGCCACTAAAGCCTGCCCTCAATCCAGCGACCACTGGCCCATCTACTAACCTCCTTTGTCTCGAAATAAACTAACCTCCTACAGCCCTACCTGAATCGATGAAAAATAACTTTCGCTAAGAGAGATTTGGGGCAAACTACGACAACAGAGATGCGGAGGAGGGCGATTTAGGAGGTGTGGTCTTTGGTATCTGATGCGGGAGCGACTCCGCTTCCTCAATTAACGCGACTGCTTTGAAACCGGATTAAATTTTCAGTTGCTACAAACCAGTAACTGCCCCTATCGTGCGCAAATCGCCGGCGGCGAATAACCTTGCCTATATATTCTGGCTGTGAGGGAGAACCAGAGAAGACGATGCTTGAGAGATGATAAATGGTGGTGTCTCCATGCCCTTCGGCTGCCATGCAACTACGTGGCTATGGCGGTACAGCCGCATCATCCTCCGCTTGCCTCCATCTAGGTTTACAAAACTGGAGCTGCAGCAGCAAATCAGAGCACTTAGAGAAGGAACGCCTTCTTATTCTGCTCACCCTGAGGACAAGGAGGGGCAATGGCGCGGCGCCCAAGGCCCCTTCCGAAGGATTGATACACACGACCTAAGCCTTTTTAACCGCTCGATCATCCTCCCTCGCCAATTTCTGGCCGTTAGATGAACCCTCCATCCCATAGTGGACCGGATATCCCTTGAGCAGCTACTCTAGACATCAAATCGGCATATTATGGTTAACTAGGCCCAAAACCCCTTCCGCTACCACTAAAGCCTGCCCTCAATCCAGCGACCACGGGCCCATCTACTAACCTCCTTTGTCTTGAAAAAAAACTAACCTCCTACAGTCCTACCTGAATCGATGAAAAATAACTTTCGCTAGGAGAGATTTGGGGTGAACGAAGCGGCGACAATGGAGATGCAGAGGAGGGCGATCTAGGAGGTGTGGTCTTTGGTATCTGATGCGGGAGCGACTCCGTTGCCTCAATTAACGCGGCTGCTTTGAAGCCGGATTAAATTTTCAGTTGCTACAAACCAGTACCTGCCCTATCATGCGCAAATCGCCGGCGGCGAGTAACCTTGCCTATATATTCTGGCTGTGAGGGAGAACCAGAGAAGACAATGCTCGAGAGATGATAAATGGTGGTGTCTCCATGCCCTCCGGCCGCCATGCAGCTACGTGGCTATGGCGGTACAGCCGCATCATCCTCCGCTTGCCTCCATCTAGGTTTACAAAACTGGAGCTGCAGCAGCAAATAAGAGCACGAAGAGAAGGAACGCCTTCTTATTCTGCTCACCCTGAGGACAAAGAGGGGCAACGGCGCGGCGCCCAAGGCCCCTTCCGAAGGATTGATACAACTCTACTCCCAAATAGAGAGGCAGGTGATGGATCGATTCAGCTTTCCTCCCACATCGAAAGGTTGGATAGTTCAGTGGTTCCCGCCTGTTCACCACACGCTTTCACTCAATCTAACATCTTGCTGGGTAGATGATTACAGAGGCTGCGAAGAGGTTGGACCGAAATCAAGATGAGTCGAGGCGCAAGTTCCTAGAGCCGTCTTTTATTGTTGAGTTAGTTGGTTCGATTTTCATTGGAGCTGCTGCAGGTCACGTACAGATTCTTCCTCGAGCCATCTGTCATACAATTGGGTCGATAAACAATACCTAATGAAAAAATTACCTCATCTAGCATAAGCGTGCTCTATTCAACTAATGGATCAATGGGATTGTTAGCTTGAAAGTAGAGACATTTGATTTACAAATGCTTTTCCATGTTTAAGGAATTCAGTGATATGATCATATGACAATCTTATAATGTACTCTACAGCTCACGATATAATTCCAAACTGCTTCAAACATAATTTGAACAGCTTTCTAAACAAATTCCATATATTCCAATATCAGGCTTCGGACTTGTTTCAGCACTATCTACGATAAGAAGTAATCTCCTATACCCACCACGTAAATGCAAAACATGAGCTCACAGCTGAGGAACTCAAACGATGGATGGCCGATGTATCGTTGGGATGGACACTAGCCAGACGTCTCCATAAACCAAACATATACCTGACGTTACATTCCGGCAACAATGTATTTACGTGAAACGATGTCAGCCACGTAGAATCACTAGGGCCTCTCCTTTTACTCTGAATAAGAGGGTTCAACTAACTAACCAAAAAATACAGATGGAGTTTTACTTCACTTGTCTAGCCTGCACATTTTGGAGGAAAATGTTAAAATCTCAATATATTTTTCTTCGATTCCTAACAAAATACTGCCCTAGTGGACGAGCGCGGCAACGCGCGCCTACAGCCTACATGATCTAGTAATATTCGATAGCTAGATCAAGCTACTCACCTAGAAAGCCAGACGTTTCTTTCTTTCAGGATAGCTAAACGGTGCAGCGCCAGTAGAAAACAGGATAGCAGAAACGAAAGGCAGTGGGATTAATTAGGGAGTAGCCATCGCTACGGTGGCTTTAGGTTAGGTGTGGATGGACAGGGGAATAGATGCGGGGGTTGTCCATGTCAGGACGCAGTATCGCAAGTTCCAACGAGACCCACCGCACCACAGCAGCGGATTGGGATTGGCCGAGGCCGGCCGTCATGATCACCCCCATGATCACAGCTCAGATTCATTCGCTGGATGCCCCCTAGTCGGGATCGACATGGTACGACGCCTTCAATTGGAAATGACGGCCACTGTTATCCCCCAACCCCGATCATATTCCCTTCCACGGTTCCAGTAGTGCTAGTACTACTCCAGTAGCTAGCCTTGCCTTCTCCACTACTAGTACCTGAATGAATCCGGAACCCCACCCTGAACTGTATAGCTGCGGAAAGCAAGGAAGGAGTGCAACCGAAAATGTGCTTTTCCAAAAGGACAAAGGTGTGCTTTATAGCCTCCCCCGGAACCTTTTGCAGGTTTCCGAAACCTTGATAAAATAAAAGCGAAGGGGACCCCTGCTCTACCGAAAGCCCGGTGAAAAATCTGCCCGGAACACCCAAAGGTCAATTTGCCTCATTTGTTTATGCACGGCCAAGTGCACTAGCGCGCCAGACCAGGCTGTCTCTTGGAGAGACGCATGATCAGAGAACAGAGGTGAGATGGGGAGAAGGAGCAGAGCAGCCACCGGGAATGGGACCGTTGAGCAGCAGCAGGATCCACAGATACCCGTCCAAAACATCGTTAATTATGAGCGCCATGATTGGCTAGCTCCGATCGGCCCATCGTCGCTGCTGCTACTCGTGCGCCTTGCTTTCACGGGACAACAGTGCCCATGGCTGCCCAAGTCTCAGGCTCCCCATGCCCGCGCTGTAGCGAGAAGCGCGTCGTACTTGCAGTGTTTTTTTTTTCTTGGTTGGTGGCCGTCGCCCATGCGGCCAGCCAGCGTTGCTTTGGCCCGGCGCGTGCCGCAGCGAGGCAGCCTGGCCGTGCTCCGTCCGGTCCGGTCCGGTTCGTTCCGGGAAGCCATCACGGAACAGCGGGAGATGGCTTGGCGATAACGTATCTCGATTTGTATCGGCGCAACAGTGACGTCGCAGGGGATGGGTGGCTGACTGGCTGTTGGCTGTTGCCAGCCAGCACGGGCAGGGAACCGGGATCGGCCGCGCGCGCCCACCGCACGAATGTTCGTCCGCACGCGCGATGCCCTGTCCAGCTCCAGGGGCCCCGGTATCTCCAGACAGGATCCCGCCGTGCGTCTGTACCACATGGCACGACCCATCAAGCTAGTACATTGCTTTTAGCAGCATCAAACTACATCATTCGAGCCGTCCGATCCGAAATCGACCGTAGACAGAGAGAACCTTCATCTCACCCGTGCGGAAACTCGACCTCACAGGTCACAAGCCCGATCAGCCGGGCCGAAGCGCACGCGCGCTTGGCTCTCCGTCACCGTCAGGCCGCAACTGCAAGCCGAGCCGCATTCCACTCACCACGACTTTGCTAGCAGCTCGGTGCTCTGCCCTTTGGAGCCGTGCGCAGCACAGCAGCATCATGGACAGGTGCCACGCCCCCCCCCCCCCCCCCCCCCCCCCCCCGCGCCCGTCCGTTTCGCCACCGGCACCATCATTCGTCCGGTACCTGGAAGACGACGCTGAAACCCCGGAGGAGTCCAAGCACTCGAGACCGCATCGATTTTTTCTTCGGTGCTTTGCTTCCGTTTTACCACTGCCAGTACAAGCTATCTATTGCCTCTGAGCTGACCGTGCACGCAGGTCTCGTGTAATTATGCCCGACCCGGCACACTTGGCACTCGGTCACGCAGTCCACGGATGAGTCTGAGATAGCGTTCAAAACCCTGATTACATATCCTGTCGATTTGTGAATAGTTTGTCAAAATATTCCCGGTGTGGTTACCGGTCGCTCTTGCATGGACCGGTGGTCATTAAGAGGACAAGGAGTTAGCGTTTTAACAATGCCGGTAGGGCAATCTAGCCTAATTCTTTTGGGCGAGAACATGCTCACCGGCTTTGTTCTGTAGCCTCCCCTAAAAAACTTTGTTCGGTAGCTAGCGGTTTGTTTGATTAGCGGTAGTACTAGTACAAGACTAGCTAAACCATTTCTTAATAAGCAATTGAATAACTTATCGAGATTAATGCCTGGAGATCGACTGGAGTGTATTTCAGAAACCAGATATACTACTAAACCATGCATGCCACAGATGCATGCATCTCTCTCTCTCTCTCTCTCTATTTTATTTTCCTGTAGTTTTTGGCAACGTGCACACACTTCTAGGTAGCAGGGAAATGAGGCTAGATCTAACAGCAAAACTTGACACATGCATCCCTTAAGTAGAATCTTTCCCGACTGGAGTAGCTTAGCTAGCATGTTTCTCTCTTCTTGGTAGACGGACACTGAAGGTGATGGCTGACACGAAAAGGATCGAAGGAAAAAACAAGCGGTACGTGTCATGCTTGTGAATCAATTTACTGCATCCATCACTCGACATCATCACACGGCCGGACTGGTGCTTGTTGTACTGACAATAATTTCACACACAGGAGATGGGCCACGTCTGCGAGCGAGATTGGACGGCCCAATATTGCAACTTGTCATCACCTCAAAACACACGAAGGGCAAAACGAACGAAGCCATACACGATTCCTGCGTCAAAAGCTAGCTCAAGACATCCTCCATTAGCTAGTGATGACTGAACTGACAGCCTTCTGTTAAACGTCAAGTTTCGGTTTCTGTCAAACAAAATCCAAGTCCCAAAGCCAGCTGATAGATCTCGCATGTTCACCGGGCTCCAGTAAGTGTCACTTTATCAGAGCCATTAGCTCTTGCTTCCCGGGGGATGGTTGAATTTCCCACATCATCTCAATCAAATCCTGTTTGCTGCTTGCTTCGATGGCGTGCGTGCGTAGCCCTTTTTGACATACGTGCGGAGGAAACGATCGGTGCAGGTCTGGCTCATTTGCACTACAAGCTTATGTATTTGCTCTGTCAGTAGTGGGCATCAATATTTTCACCATCAGCCGCAGGGATCGGATACCTTGGGCTTGGAGGATTGGGAATGTTATGTCAAGTTTCACGCAAAAAGGTAATAAGCTTATATTTTGAGTAATCCGGTATCGTTATCCTGGCGTGGCGGTGTACGTAGGCAAACGAACATCCCCACGCTTTTCCACAAATATTTCGTCGTACAGGAATAGTAGAGCTTTTACGCAGGGTGATGCCCACATCAAGCCAGATTGTTTTTCCATGCGAATATTTGGAGTTTTCTCTCAAGAATGGCAGTGTAAATATATTCGGCATATTTGACGAGCATTTCCTTTCATTTTCCTTCTCCTTTCCACAAATATATTCCTAGTGAAAGAAACGCTTTATTTTGCACTGCATGGCCGTATTGTCTAGTAATGATGAGTAGTGCATGTAAGCATGTAACACCACCACACGTATCAATCTCGGCCGTCCATGCATATAGATCGTATGGTCAACAAACCATCAACCGGCGAACACACACCACCACCAGCTGCTTTAGCACAGTGACGCCGGCATGACAGCCACGACCGGCCGGATCCTCGCCGGCGCAACGAGTAGCACGGGATCATGGAGCGGCCCATGGCCTGCAGTTTAAGTGCGACGGTGCGCCCTAAAACACGTACATCCACCGGACTAATCCCACCTGATTGGCCATTTTACACCACTTTATCCACCCAACAGCCAGCCAGTGGAGCCACGCTGAGTAGGCCGGTGTGTACGTAAGCTGTGCACGTATCGACCGATCGATCGACCGACCCCCGGCGCGCTTTGCTATACTACTACTAGTACTGCTACTTTGGTGTAGCCCTACCGGGCACTACGGCCCACCCAAAGACGATCCCAGATAGATACTGGATATAGGTGGAGTGAGGCAGTGGCCAGCCAGGCCAGTGGAGGTGACATGTTCTTGTCCAGTGAGTGCAGGCAATGATCCACAATGCAAACCGTGGAAGCCTCGGGATCCCCCTGGGGCAGACAGGAGGGGGACAGGCCATGGTAGTGGTGTGTTGGAGTATTTTGTTTGTGCGTGGTGTCTGCTGTATGCATGGATGGCCGTCGTCGGCAGGCAGCATTGGCATTGGCATTGCCGCTGCGCGCATGCAGCATGCAACTTGCTGCGGACCAGAGGCTTTCAGAGCGTACACGCCTGGCCATCGTTGTTGCTGTTGGTTTGGTGGTGTCTTCTCACCTCACCTCACCCCGGTCTCTCGGTGTGCCACTCAAATAGACTAGCTTGTGGTAGCAGCAGCAGCCAGCAGCGGCGATCAGATGAGAGCACCGGCCATAGCTTTTGCCCAGGTGGGGAGAGAGAAAATCTAGGCAGCTCGAAGTAGTACATGGCGGAAGGAAAGAAACATGCAATTATCAAAAAAAAAAAGAGAAAGAAAACTGCACCAGCATTGTTGGCAGCCTTTGCACCGTGTCCCCGCCGGGAGCAAAGCGATCTTTGGATGGTTGTGGGCGCTGGTCCATGTAGGAATGGTTACCTCCCTGGAGTACACGGAATAATTGCATGCACGGGTCAATCGGTCATGATTTCTCTTGGGTTGAATTTATACATGGGTTTCCAAGTGAGTAGTGATTGCTCGATCGCCTCTTTCACTCCTTGTGCGTACTAGTCAGCGTCATGGATTCTGAAAGGGATCTGAAAATATTTGATCTGGTTTGGTAGAAGAAATCTGAAGCTCGATCGATCTCGAAATTAAGGTTGGTGGGCGGTCCTCCCCTGACCCGTCCCTGTAGGAGTACATAGGAAAGGTACGAAATTCAGAGCATTCTGTTTTTCTTTTATTTCCTTCAGGCAAGTCACGTCCTGACAGCACATTCTCTTCTGATTCGTTGAAGTTAGGTGGCAAAGAGCTAGTCCTACCGGTGGTAGATCCTGAGATGCTACTGAACCCGTGAGCTTTCGTTTAGCTACTGCCTACTGCCTATACAGAAAGAAAAGCAAGAGGCAACTGAACTGGCCAGCTGCATTCAGGCAGGAAGGCATGCACAGCGAACATGCATGCATGCAGGATCTAGGTAGCCAGATGCTCGTCCGAAAGTCATTCCCGGTAGATGTAGCCCCGCCGTGCAGCAGAGTCTACTACTCCAGTTAGATTAGCTCGTTGACTTTTAGGCGTTGTACTAATCTTTTTCCTTCCGATGTATTGGAAGTAGGGTGTACGCTTCGCTACGAGTCGTAGAACCTAGTAGGACTAGTAGTCTGATAAAAAAATACGCACAAGTCCACTGATTCCCAGCCCGATGATGTAAGGAGGAAAATATCTGCTAAATGGGAACCGAAACCGCTTTACAGGGATCGTTTTGTATTTCTCGATCTTTTAGATTTTATCTGCATTGTTTTTAGGATAATCATTTTATCTCAGTTTATCTTTTAGTTTCCACATGTGTTGCTCTATGTAACTTGGTTTTCGATTAATGAAAGATGTGGTTGTTCTAAAAAAACCCGCCTTTTAGGGCACATTCGCGATGTCTGGACAGGTCCTGGTCGATGGCGAATCAAAAATAGAGCTCTTACTGTATTTCTTTTATATACACGTATAAAATGATGAAAAATAAATGGTTAAAATTTACCCAATTGCAATATTCACATAGAAATAACAATGTTTATGTTTTACGTTAAATATTTCTCCACAACAGATTTAGCCTTAACAGTTAACCACACTTATAAAAAACAATTACTAATCACTGGTTAGACCTAGAATTAGACATAAACTAGTAGTCAAATCCGTCGAAAACCGACGACAAATCACATATGTTTAATTATTTGATGATTGATAGTACCTTCTAAACACACTACTAGGAATACCTTATCGGTGGCGCACCGGGTTTGTCATTCTGTCGCGCATATGGGATGCGTCACTGTTACATCGTCACTAAATTATATTTCTGTGGCGCATATTGATATGCGCCACAGAATTTGAGAATTATGTGGCGTATTTCTCCATATGTGCCATAAATCGTTTCAGTGGCGCATATCGCACCATGCGCCACAGAAATGTCGTGCGCCACATAATGCTAAATATATGCGCAACTGATTGTATTATAGGTATTCAAAGTAAAATACAGTCCTGACACTACAAGCATCTGGACGATTCATGCCGTTTTATTCATGACACGCCGTAAAACCGTCATAGATGCCCGACGTTTTGGGCCAATTCGTCGCGACGCACTCGAAGGGCCTCCAGCCTGGGTATCCATGACGTTCGAGGTTTTCGTCAACAAAAATTCATCACGGATTTCGTCCGAGGCCCTGAAGCCCAGTTCGACATTTTGTCCCGCATAAAATCGTCACGGAATTCGTCAAGGGCCTTTGGTTGACTTTTTTTTGACGACCGGGCTATCTGTGCCTGCACCCCACCTGTCATATCGGTTTGAGCGGCAGGGTTTAACGAATTGTTCTCAGAGATTTAGCCGGGCCCAGCTGTCAGGCCATCTGGTATAAATTAAAGATGGCATAAAAAACAGAGTACCCTGACCAGGGTTCGAACTCACGAGCACACTCGTTGGTCGAGGGTCCGTAACCACTAGACCATCGGACTCTGTTCCGACAGATCTACTACTTTGCCATTCTTATAAAAATGTCCTAAATCAGTAGTCTTTCAATAAATAAACTGATGTTTTGACTAAAAGCCGTGATGACCCACAAGTATAGGGGGTGTATCGCAGTATTTTCGATAAGTAAGAGTGTCGAACCCAACGAGGAGCAGAAGGTGCTGGCTAGTGGTATGGATCAGGAATTCTCTGTAAATACTTAGCAAACGGATTTTTAGGGGTTTTCGATAAAGCAAGTAAACAAAGTACGAATAAATAAAAGACAGTAGGAATAAATGCACCAAGTGACCCAATCCTTTATGCAGCAAAGGACAAGCCGGTTGTATTACTTAAGATGACCAAACGTTCTCGAGGACACATGGGAAGACTGTCAAGTGTTTTCGCTTCATATAGCTGATTAATCTTCTTTAGCTTCCTAAGTGTTGTGTGGGTGAACCTGTGCTAATGTAGCGCCCCATCCAAGACTAATACATACTTGTGATTAAACCCCTTGCAAACATCCGTAAGTACAAGAAAGTAATTAAGGTTAAAACCTAACCACAACTTTAAACTCTAAGACCCTTACGTCCCTTGTGCAATGGTTTCCTAACGGGGGTTTAGATTTCTGTCACTCCGGCAACCCCTAAAATTAGTAGCCAAATACACAATGTATTCCCCTAGGCCCATATAGGTGAAGTGTCATGTAGTCGACGTTCACATGACACTACTAGAAGTACACCACAACTTAAATAACAATCTATTGAATCTTTCTCAACACAACTCCACTACTAACAACAAGACTTCTCCCATGTCCTCAAGAACAAAACGAACTACTCACAAGACATCATATGGATCATGATCAGAGATGGAATAATGACGTATAACAATCTGAACATAAACAATAATTCAATGGTTCACTCAATAGCATCAACTACAAAGAGTAATCAACACCGGGAAAGTTTCCCCTATGAACTATAGCAAGATTCAACCAATTGTTACAACAATATGGAGATGGTGATGAGGGTGCTGATGGTGATGATGGTGATGATGATGATGGTGATGATCCCGATGAAGTCTAGCTTGATGATGGTTTTTTGATGGCGACGATCTCCCCTCTCCGGGAAGGAATTCCCCCGGCAGAAATCTGTCTGCTAGAGAGATCTTTCTCTCTCGGTGTTTTTTGCCCCGCAGAGGTGGCGGAATCTTTCTGTGGTCGCTCCCCGAGTCTTAGGGTTTCGGGAGGATAATATACGCCAGAGGGGAGTGCCAGGGGTGGACCAAGGCGGCCACACCACCTGGTGGCGCAGCCTGGGCTAGCCCGTGCCAGAGGGTGGTGTGGGCCCCCTGTGGCCCATCTCCAGCCCCCTTCTGGCTTCCTTTGTCTTCTGGAAAAATAGGATTTTTCATGTATTTTCCCGGATTTTCTGATCTTCGCGAATTTTGCCTGCAAACAGCACCTTTTTCCATCAGAATCCTGACTGCAGTGGTCCATGCTCCAAAAGTCATCAACCATGCAAAAATAGATGAAATAACATAAGTATCACCTCTCAATATGAAATATATCAATGAATAATAGTGAATTAATACATAGAATAGTGATGCAAAATGGACGTATCAAGCCGCAACAGCTGGACAAGACAACTACGTTTCAAACATAGCACTACTTCATATTTCTTATACACATGTTGTCGATCACATGAAGAAGCAAAATGTGAAAGTACAGGAAACTACAACGACAATCAACACAATGCATAGCAACATGGAGATAGAACACAATCTTACAAATATATAGAGAATATGGTTGACATATAGTTCCAAACCAACTAGAGAATCAGAATCACAAAGAGTTTCAAACCAAGTACACGACCTACAAGTTCACATTCAGTTCCAAACCGACTACGAGTTCACATGAAGCCAACCCGCATAACCAGGTACTATGTGCCCTCATTTCACGCGACCTACATGACACATGAAGCAGACATGAGCTCCTCAAACAAGGTGAAGACGATCAAATTCCCTTTTTTGATTCGAGCAGCCTCGACAACCTTTGACCAGTTGCTTGTCATTTGGGCAACATCATTCCTGCCTTGGATGAACTGAACATGCTTACGTCCTACATAATCTTCGACTATGACAGGAATCTCCAACGGCAAATATCTGTTGAGGTGGGCATTGCTGTACCTAGCTAAAAAGTACTGGTTGTGAAGAATAAAGTTACTTGCTGAAGTATAGTTCAATGTGAATAAGTAGATTTAGGGCTCGTTTGGTTCAAAGGATTTGTAAAACACTGGGATAGGAAAAGTGCAGGAATAGAATGACCTGACACTAAGCATCCTACATGAATGAAAAATGCAGGAATCGGTAAGATAGGCTATTTGAAAAATGCACCATAGGAAAAACGCAGGTAATTTTATACGATTTAGGTATATGTCATAGTTGTCATAAACGCGTAGAAATCTTTTCAAGAGGTCTCACCCCTTGTTTGAAATCCTATAGGATTGTAGTGTAGGAAAGTTATGCATAGGAATTTTGTAGGATTTATGCCTTTAAAACAAACATGCCCTTAAAGAGTCAAATCTCATAAGTTTGCCATCTTAGCCTTCCCAGGGATGACATTTGACTTTTTTATCTTGCACACATAGTGCGGTATAGGTGGCTTGTGTCCTGAAATTTCTCTGAGATACACAACTTGGTTTGAAGTCAATTCCATGTCGTTTCCAAACACGCAGTAATCGTCGAAGTCCTCCCCGCCCTTCATCGATGGACCTAGAAAGAATATATTAGAAAGTAATCTGTAGCGGCATAAGAATGACTGTAACTTTAAGCCAATGCGAATGACTCTAACCTCTAGTAAGGTCCCTCGGTTTCTCAACTTTCTTGGCTACAGGTTGCTTCATCTCATCATAAGATGGAACATTGTGTCGGTGCTTTCCATTTCTCGGCGCCTTCGCCATGATGTTTTGCAAACTTCCAAATTTTCGGGGTTCAACACCATGTGGTCCTTCTGAAGATCATTAAGAAGTCTGAGGACGACTATTACTATGATATAACATGGATGCGATGTGTACAGTTAGTGCTAGTAGGAACAATTTTAGAACCTACACATGTATCTCCCTAGCCTTAATGTTGCATAACCTACAATCCTCATAGTTCATCCTACCTGGGGCCTAGACCTAGATCATGTATTTACCTGGGGCCTAGACCTAGATTGAGTGCTTACCTGGGGCCTAGACCAAGATTGCGTGTTTACCTGGGGCCTAGACCCGCTGCCGGTGACCTAGAGCACATACACGGTGAGCTAGATCGAGCAGAGCATTACCGACGCACGTCGCCGGTGATCAAACACAGACATGCAGTAGTAGAGATGCGTGGACATAGTTTGAGGATCCTTACCCACGAGCCTACAGCCGCCGATGCCGCTGCCGTCGCCGGGGAGGGGGGATTTGGTCGTCGTCGGGGAGGGAGGGGATTTGGTGGTCACCGGGCAGAGCGAATGTGTGCGTAGTGGTGGGGATTAAGGAGGGTTAAACGAGCAGTAGCATGACGAGTGGATCACAAACGGGGGATTTTATTATTTGCCACACTGGATTTTTCAGTTTTATATAGATGAATGCATGTGTTATATATTCTCAAAAACCACACCTTGATGATAAACACACACTCCAGTTGGGTGTGGTGATGCAACTTCTTCTGTCACACTGGTTCACCATCTCCATGTGGCAGTTGTATATATTCTAGGGGCTCTCTAGGCTTTCTGATCACCATGGTTGTTTGACACAAATGGAGTCCCTAGAGATCAATGCATTTGTGTTATATAGTCTAAAAAGCCACACATTGATGATCTACACACACTCAAGTTGGGTGTGATGATGCAACTGCTTCAGTCACACTGGTTCACCCATCTCCATGTGGCAGTTGCATATATTCTAGGGGCTCTTTGGGATTTCTGACCACCATGGTTGTTTGACACAGATGGAGTCCCTAGAGATCAATGCATTTGTGTTATATAGTCTCAAAAGCCACACCTTAATGATCTACACACACTCAAGTTGGGTGTGGTGATGCAACTTCTTCTGTCACGCTGGTTCACCCATCTCCATGTGGCAGTTGCATATAGATACATTGCAAATGTATCTATAATTTTTGATGTTCCATGCTTGGTTTTATCCACTTTCTTGTGTTTTGTTCCAACTTTGGAGTACTTTTCATGTGATTTCTTGGACTAACCTATTAACAAGAGCCACAGTGCCAGCTGCTTGTTTTCTGCTGTTTTTGGTTCCAGGAAAGTCAAAAAATGAATATTCTCGGAATTGGACGGGACAAAAGCTAAAGTGCCTATTTTTCCGGAAGGGATAAAGTGCCAGAATACGAGACAGAGAAGGGCCAGGGGCCGGCCACACCACCTGGCCACGCGGCCAGGCCTGGCCCACGCCAGAGGGTGGTGTGGTGGCTCCCGGCACCCCCTCGGCCTCTCCTTTCGCCTATAAGTTGCCCTCAGGACGAAAACCCTAAGTACCCGATCAAAAATCCACGAAAGAGTCCGTAGCCGCCGTTGTCTCCATCCCTAGATCGGGAGGGATCTGAAGCTCTTCCTGTCACCCTGCCGGAGAGGGGAATTCACCCTGGAGGCCTTCTTCATCACCATGCAAGCCTCCGGTGTGATGCGTGAGTAGCTCATACTTGTACTACGGATCCATGTAGTAGCTAGATGGCTGGTTCTCCTCCTTTGTGCTTTCATGTTTAGATCTTGTGAGCTCCGTTCATGATCAAGATCATCTATTTGTAATTCTGCATGTTGTGTTTGCGGGGATCCGATGGATATTGAGATGCTATTTCAGATTGATTATTGATTCTATCATGTCTTTGTTATTTGAGATCTTGCATGCTTTCCGTTGTTAGTAGCTATCTTGGCCAAGTAGATGCTAGCAACTCCAAGAGTTAGTATTTATGCTCGATAGTGGGTTCATGCCTCCGGTAATCTAGGGAAGTGACATAAATCTCTAAGGTACTAGATGTGTTGTTGCTACTAGGGAGAAAACAACAATCCTTTGTTCATAGAACAATCGTATTGTTTACTTTACACGAAGTTCGTAGAGCAATAATCTATTGCTTGCAACTTAATACTGGAGGGGGTTCGGATGATAACCTGAAGGTGGATTATTAGTCATAGATGCAGTTGGATGGCGGTCTATGTATAATGTTGTAATGCCCAATCAAGTCTCAGAGGAGTCAAGATGATTAGTATATGCATGTATTGCTTTCTCGGTGTTTGTCAATTGCCCCGCTGTAATTTGTTCACCCAGCATGTTATATATCTTAAGGAGAGCCACCTCTAGTGAACTATGGATCCCGGTCCTCTTTTCTTTTACATACAATCTACAATCTTTTACTGCTTTGTGTTTACTTTCTGCAAACTTTTACTTCTTTCCATTCGATACGTTTAATCCTTTGTTTTCCGCAAAACATGGTGAGATTGACAACCTCATCGCAAGTTGGGGACAAAGTTCTATGGTTGTGTTGTGCAGGTCTCCATGTTGCTACTAGCACCGGCAGTGCGCCCTGCCAAAAGCTCAGCTAATAACACCTTTGGGGTGTTTCCTTGCTCCTACTGGTTCGATTAAACCTTGGTTTCATAACTAAGGGAAACTTGCTGCTGTGTTCATCATACCTTCCTCTTGGGGTTCCCAATGAGCTCTACATCAACACCGCCATCAAGCATTTTTCTGGGCGCCGTGCATTGAGCCATCAAGCGATTTTCTGGCGCCATTGCCAGGGAGTCAAGGACATCTTCAAAAGGGGAGTCCCTCATAACCAATCTCTTTGCTTAGTTTTCTTTTTTGCTTTGTTTGCTTGTTTTGTTCTTCAAAAACACAAAAAAAATAGTTTTACTTGTTTGCTTTCTTATTTGAAAAACACAAAAAAATTAGTTCGTATCCTAAGTTGTCACTATGTCTAGCCTTGCTCCAATCACTATGTCACCCGAGGAAATGATTTTCACTTTTAAACAAGGAATTGAGGAAAGTTTTAAGGAAGCTTGGTCTAGAATCTCCGATCTACATGAAAAAACTGAGCCTAAAATGACTCAAAGCTTGTTCCTTAGCAGTTTTTACCTTGGAATTGCTCTTTTTCTATAGATATGCCTTAGATGCTGTTGTGGGAGGATATTTCCTCCATTGTAATTAGGATGATGCTATTAATGCTATAAAGAAATTGATCCTCACTTACAACTTGCCTAGTCAAACTGATATTTGTTTCGCAAAAATATTTGCTAGGTTGGACACTCTTGAGGCTAGCACTACTAGATTAGAAAGTTGCTATAATACGCTTAGGGAGCATCACGATTATGTTCCAATAAACTCTAAACCATCAAAGTGGTCCCCTACAGTAAAGATTGAGATGAACACTAAAACTTTTCAAGCTCGCTATGATATCATGTCTGAATTTTGCCTTATGCCCAAAGATATTTATAAATCTCTGAATACTTGGGGGCTCATTGAGGGAGGACAATAAATATCTCTTGCTAATAATACTACCATTTTACCTCTTGGAATAGCTGAAAGAGTGTTTACAAAGATCCTCAGGAAAACGATTTCTATTGATTATCTTGTTATTGAATGTGCAGGAAAAGGACAAATTACACTTGGAAGGTCCCTATTAGAACTCCTTGGAGCAAAAATAGATGTGGGAAAGGGGACCATGCACCTTTCTTCTCCACCAAACAATCATATTTTCCCCAAGGTTAAGAATAAAAGTAAGAGAGGTAAGAGCAAGAAAGTTGGTCTTAATGCTTCTTCATTTGAGAACACTTGATTCTTTCTTTGCTTCTTATGCCTAAATTAAAGGCGTTAAAGAAAAGTACTTATTGGGAGATAACCCAAAAGTTTTAGATGAGCCTTGGAAGTTATTACCTCTGTAATAACCTCTCCTTATCCTTTTTATTTGCTTTTTGTGCCAAGAGTAACCTCTAATGAGAGTGAAGTAATGATTGGGAAAGTTGCTGTCCCGAAGCAGATTTCTGTGCTTCACCGTAAAAATTCGGGAGAAACTCTGTATGTCGGATTGAGCTATAATTTTTTTTGCTTCTGACCCAGGCTGTTATATAACTTTCGTTAGTTCAACACTTTTTTATTTGAGCAAGAGAAGGTCTTCGAAAAAAATCGTCTTTACCTGCTGGTCTGTTTTGACAGATTTCTGCCATTTTTTGCATTTGCTTCTTGTGGGTTCCTTTTTGAGTTCTTTTGGGGAATTGAGATTTTTGAGGGAAGTGCTACAGTAGTTAGTGTTCTAATGGAAGTTTATTTGGTGTTAGAACTGAACCTCAAGACTTATTTATCTTAAGTACACTAATGTTGCTAATAAAGATTGTGTGAAGTTTTGTATGAAGGAAAAATTTTAGGTGTATGGAAGGAATGAGTAATGAGATGAAGAATGGACTAAAGCTCAAGCTTGGGGATGCCACACGTGTCACCCCAAGAAATATCCAAGAAGTACAAGCGTCAAAGCTTGGGGATGCCCAAGGCATCCCCTTCTTCATCAATAAAAATCTCAGGTTTCTTCCAAACGCTTCATTTTTATTTTTTCATGCACAATTGTGTTTATCTTGGAGCGTCTTCTTTTTCATTTTTGTTTTGGTTTTTAGTTTGCTTGGTTTGATTAGATTTCTGAATAAATTGGTTGTACCCCCTCTTTCATACATTGGTTTGCAAATAGTTTGGTTTGGTTTAGAAAAGAGTAGGTAAGTTCATACTTATGTGGTAAAAAGAGCCTGTTTTTGACTGTGGCCTATGCTTTCTCATGCCATGCTTGATATTGTTTTGCTTTATGCTTAGTATTCTTTGTTGTAGCATGACTTGTTATAAACAATTGAGATTGCTTAATGTGCCTTGGATGAATCATGCGTTGTTTTAGCATATTAAAGCATAGTATAGTGGTATTCTCCTTTGATGCTTTATTTGGGTTGACTTGGCACATGCTCACACCGTGTTATGACTATCTAAAGTCACCATAGCCTTTATGATCCTTTATTTTTCAACTTGTAGTATCACTTTATGCTTTGATCAATGATGTTTTGTCGCTCTGCATGATTATGCCCATTATTGCTCTCTTAGTTTGTCGCTCCCAGTCTTTTGCTAGCCTCCACAACAAAGTATGAGTTCCACTCATGCATCCAACTCCCTAAACCAAGTTATTCCAAAGAGTCCACCATACCTACCTACTAGCTTATGCTATTCCAAGTATATTCATGCTTTTGTTTACCTTTCAAATTAAACTTGTTATGAGAAAACTAGTGATTAAAGCCCTCACGAACTTGATGGCACACCTTACCTTTTTGCATCTAATAAACTTGAACCATTGGGTCCTTCTTTGTTGCGTATATGCTTGCGCTTTATAAGTTGAAATTAGCAGAACCATGTTTCATGGGGAACGTTTTCAACATTGCACTTGTACTTTGTACCCCATTGATATCATGTTCTTTTGCTTACGGATCCTGACGGTGTGAAATAAAAGTGGAACTTGTAAGATCATGGAGTTTGTATGTGTGTTAGAGAAACGCCTGGGCCACTAGCCTAAGCCATGCCTAATCATGGTGGAAACTTGCAGTATCACCATAATGAGCACTCTATGAAGCATCCTCAATAAAAACCTATGCAAATAGCAAATAAAAAGATCGCTGAGATGCTCATTGTCTGCTTGCCTTACTATTTTGATTATGGGAAAGCTCCCGTATCATGTATTTGTAATTCTGCATGTTGTGTTTGCGGGGATCCGATGGATATTGAGATGCTATTTCAGATTGATTATTGATTCTATCATGTCTTTGTTATTTGAGATCTTGCATGCTTTCCGTTGTTAGTAGCTATCTTGGCCAAGTAGATGCTAGCAACTCTAAGAGTTAGTATTTATGCTCGATAGTGGGTTCATGCCTCTGGTAATCTGGAGAAGTGACAGAAATCTCTAAGGTACTAGATGTGTTGTTGCTACTAGGGAGAAAACAACAATCCTTTGTTCATAGAACAATCATATTGTTTACTTTACATGCAGTTCGTAAAGCAATAATCTGTTGCTTGCAACTTAATACTGGAGGGAGTTCGGATGATAACCTGAAGGTGGATTATTAGTCATAGATGCAGTTGGATGGCGGTCTATGTATAATGTTGTAATGCCCAATCAAGTCTCAAAGGCGTCAAGATGATTAGTATATGCATGTATTGCTTTCTCGGTGTTTTTCAATTGCCCCGATGTAATTTGTTTACCTAGTATGTTATCTATCTTAAGGAGAGCCACCTCTAGTGAACTATGGATCCCGGTCCTCTTTTCTTTTATATACAATCTACAATCTTTTACTGCTTTGTGTTTACTTTCTGCAAACTTTTACTTCTTTCCATCCGATACGTTTAATCCTTTGTTTTCCGCAAAACACGGTGAGATTGACAACCTCATCGCAAGTTGGGGACAAAGTTCTGTGGTTGTGTTGTGCAGGTCTCCACGTTGCTACTAGCACCGGTAGTGCGCCCTGCCAAAAGCTCAGCTAGTAACACCTTTGGGGTGTTTCCTTGATCCTACTGGTTCGATTAAACCTTGGTTTCATAACTGAGGGAAACTTGCTGCTGTGCTCATCATACCTTCCTCTTGGGGTTCCCAACGAGCTCTACATCAACACCGCCATCAAGCATTTTTCTGGGCACCGTGCATTGAGCCATCACATATATTCTAGGGGCTCTCTGGGCTTTCTGACCACCATGGTTGTTTGACACAAATGGAGCCCCTAGAGATCAATGCATTTGTGTTACATAGTCTTAAAAGCCACACCTTGATGATTCACACACACTCAAGTTAGGTGTGGTGATGCAACTGCTTCTATCACACTGCTTCACCATCTCCATGTGGTAGTTGCATATATTCTAGGGGCTCTCTGGGCTTTTTGACCACCATGGTTGTTTGACACAAATGGAGTCCCTAGAGATCAATGCATTTGTGTTATGTAGTCTCAAAAACCACACCTTGATGACCCACACACACTCAAGTTGGGTGTGGGGGTGCAACTGCTTATGTCACACTGATTCACCATCTCCATGTGGCAGTTGCATATATTATAGGGGCTCTCTAGGCTTTCTGTCCAACATGGTTGTTTGACACAAATGGAGTCCCTAGAGATCAATGCATTTGTGTTATATAGTCTCAAAAGCCACACGTTGATGACCCACACACACTCAAGTTCGGTGTGGTGATGCAACTGCTTCTATCACACTGGTTCACCCATCTCCATGTTGCAGTTGCATATATTCTAGGTGCTCTCTGGACTTTTAGACCACCATGGTTGTTTGATACAAATAGAGTCCCTAGAGATGAATGCATTTGTGTTATATAGTCTCAAAAGCCACACCTTGATAATCCACACACACTCAAGTTGGGTGTGGGGATGCAACTGCTTCTGTCATACTGGTTCACCATCTCCATCTGGCAGTTGCATATATTCTAGGGGCTCTCTAGGCTTTCTGTCCAACATGGTTGTTTGACATACATGGAATCCCTAGGATCAATGCATTTGTGTTATGTAGTCTCAAAAACCACACGTTGATGACCCACACACACTCAAGTTGGGTGTGGTGATGCAACTGGTTCTGTCACACTGGTTCACCATCTCCATGTGGCAGTTGCATATATTCTAGGGGCTCTCTAGGCTTTCTGTCCACCATGGTTGTATGACACAAATGGAGTCCCCAGAGATCAATGCATTTGTGTTATATATTCTCAAAAACCACACCTTGAGGATCCACAAACACTCAAGTTGGGTGTGGTGATGCAACTGCTTCTGTCACACTGGTTCACCCATCTCCATGTGGCAGTTGCATATATTCTAGGGGCTCTCTAGGTTTTCTGTCCACCATGGTTGTATGACACAAATGGAGTCCCTAGAGATCAATGCATTTGTGTTATATAGTCTCAAAAACCACACCTTGATGATCCACACACACTCAAGTTGGGTGTGGTGATGCAACTGCTTCTGTCACACTGGTTCACCATCTCCATGTAGTAGTTGCATATTCTAGGGGTTCTCTGGCTTTCTGTCCAACATGGTTGTTTGACACAAATGGAGTCCCTAGAGATCAATGCATTTGTGTTATATATTCTCAAAACCGCACCTTGATGATCTGCAGACACTCAAGTTCAGTTTGGTGATGCAACTGCTTCTATCACACTGGTTCATCCATCTCCATGTGGCAGTTGCATATATTCTAGGGGCTCTCTGGTCTTTCTGACCACCATGGTTGTTTGACACAAATGGAGTCCCCTAGAGATCAATTCATTTGTGTTATATAGTCTTAAAAGCCACACCTCGATGATCCACACACACTCCAATTAGGTGTGGTGATGCAACTACTTCTGTCACACTGGTTCACCATCTCCATGTGGCAGTTACATATATTCTAGGGGCTCTCTAGGCTTTCTAACCACCATGGTTGTTTGACACAAATGGAGCCCCTAGAGATCAATGTATTTGTGTTATATAGTCTTAAAAGCCATACCTTGATGATCCACAGAAACTCAAGTTGGGTGTGGGGATGTAACTGCTTCTATCACACTGGTTCACCATCTCCATGTGGCATTTGCATATATTCTAGGGGATCTCTAGGGTTTCTGACCACCATGGTTGTTTGACACAAATGGAGTCCCTAGAGATCAATGCATTTGTGTTATCTAGTCTCAAAAACCACACCTTGATGATCCACACACACTCAAGTTGGGTGTGGTGATGCAACTGCTTATGTCACACTGGTTCACCATCTCCATGTAGTAGTTGCATATTCTAGTGGTTCTCTGGCTTTCTCTCCAACATGGTTGTTTGACGCAAATGGAGTCCCTAGAGATCAATGCATTTGTGTTTTATATTCTCAAAAGACACACCTTGATGATCTGCGCACACTCAAGTTCAGTTTGGTGATGCAACTGCTTCTATCACACAGGTTCACCCATCTCCATGTGGCAGTTGCATATATTCTAGGGGCTCTCTGGGATTTATGACCACCATTGTTGTTTGACACAAATGGAGTCCCCTAGAGATCAATGCATTTGTGTTATATAGTCTTAAAAACCACACCTTGATGATCCACACACACTCCAGTTGGGTGTGGTGATGCAACTGCTTCTGTCACACTGGTTCACCATCTCCATGTGGCAGTTACATATATTCTAGGGGCTCTTAGGCTTTCTAACCACCATGGTTGTTTGACACAAATGGAGTCCCTAGATATCAACGCATTTTAGTTATATAGTCTCAAAAGCCGCACGTTGATGATCCACACACACTCAAGTTGGGTGTGGTGATGCAACTGCTTCTGTCACACTGGTTCACCATCTCCATGTGGTAGTTGCATATATTCTAGGGGCTCTCTAGGCTTTCTGACCACCATGGTTGTTTGACACAAATGGAGTCCCTAGAGATCAATGCATTTGTGTTATGTAGTCTCAAAACCCACACCTTGATGAACCACACACACTCAAATTGGGTGTGGTGATGCAACTGCTTCGGTCACACTGGTTCACCATCTCCATTTGGCAGTTACATATATTCTAGGGGCTCTCTGGGCTTTCTAACCACCATGGTTGTTTGACATAGATGGAGTCCCTAGACATCAATGCATTTGTGTTCGGTAGTCTCAAAAACTACACCTTGATGACCCACACACACTCAAGTTGGGTGTGGTGATGCAACTGCTTCTGTCACACTGGTTCACCCATCTACATGTGGCAGTCGCATACATTCTAGGGGCTCTCTAGGCTCTCTGTCGACCATGGTTGTATGACACAAATGGAGTCCCTAGAGATCAATGCATTTGTGTTATATAGTCTCAAAAACCACACCTTGATGATCCACACACACTCAAGTTGGGTGTGGTGATGCAACTGCTTCTGTCACACTGGTTCACCATCTCCATGTAGTAGTTGCATATTCTAGGGGTTCTCTGGCTTTCTGTCCAACATGGTTGTTTGACACAAATGGAGTCCCTAGAGATCAATGCATTTGTGTTATATATTCTCAAAACCGCACCTTGATGATCTGCAGACACTCAAGTTCATTTTGGTGATGCAACTGCTTCTATCACACTGGTTCATCCATCTCCATGTGGCAGTTGCATATATTCTAGGGGCTCTCTGGTCTTTCTGACCACCATGGTTGTTTGACACAAATGGAGTCCCCTAGAGATCAATTCATTTGTGTTATATAGTCTTAAAAGCCACACCTTGATGATCCACACACACTCCAATTAGGTGTGGTGATGCAACTACTTCTGTCACACTGGTTCACCATCTCCATGTGGCAGTTACATATATTCTAGGGGCTCTCTAGGCTTTCTAACCACCATGGTTGTTTGACACAAATGGAGCCCCTAGAGATCAATGTATTTGTGTTATATAGTCTTAAAAGCCATACCTTGATGATCCACAGAAACTCAAGTTGGGTGTGGGGATGTAACTGCTTCTATCACACTGGTTCACCATCTCCATGTGGCATTTGCATATATTCTAGGGGATCTCTAGGGTTTCTGACCACCATGGTTGTTTGACACAAATGGAGTCCCTAGAGATCAATGCATTTGTGTTATCTAGTCTCAAAAACCACACCTTGATGATCCACACACACTCAAGTTGGGTGTGGTGATGCAACTGCTTATGTCACACTGGTTCACCATCTCCATGTAGTAGTTGCATATTCTAGTGGTTCTCTGGCTTTCTCTCCAACATGGTTGTTTGACGCAAATGGAGTCCCTAGAGATCAATGCATTTGTGTTTTATATTCTCAAAAGACACACCTTGATGATCTGCGCACACTCAAGTTCAGTTTGGTGATGCAACTGCTTCTATCACACAGGTTCACCCATCTCCATGTGGCAGTTGCATATATTCTAGGGGCTCTCTGGGATTTATGACCACCATTGTTGTTTGACACAAATGGAGTCCCCTAGAGATCAATGCATTTGTGTTATATAGTCTTAAAAACCACACCTTGATGATCCACACACACTCCAGTTGGGTGTGGTGATGCAACTGCTTCTGTCACACTGGTTCACCATCTCCATGTGGCAGTTACATATATTCTAGGGGCTCTCTAGGCTTTCTAACCACCATGGTTGTTTGACACAAATGGAGTCCCTAGATATCAACGCATTTGAGTTATATAGTCTCAAAAGCCGCACGTTGATGATCCACACACACTCAAGTTGGGTGTGGTGATGCAACTGCTTCTGTCACACTGGTTCACCATCTCCATGTGGTAGTTGCATATATTCTAGGGGCTCTCTAGGCTTTCTGACCACCATGGTTGTTTGACACAAATGGATTCCCTAGAGATCAATGCATTTGTGTTATGTAGTCTCAAAAACCACACCTTGATGATCCACACACACTCAAGTTGGGTGTGGTGATGCAGCTGCTTCTGTCACACTGGTTCACCATCTCCATGTAGTAGTTGCATATTCTAGGGGTTCTCTGGCTTTCTGTTGACACAAATGGAGTCCCTAGAGATCAATGCATTTGTGTTATATAGTCTGAAAAGCCACACCTTGATGATCTGCACACACTCAAGTTGAGTTTGGTGACGCAACTGCTTCTGTCACACTGTTTCACCCATCTACGTGTGGCAGTTGCATTTATTCTAGGGGCTCTCTAGGCTTTCTTACCACCATGGTTGTTTGACACAAATGGAGTCCCCTAGAGATCAATGCATTTGTGTTATATAGTCTGAAAAAAGACACCTTGATGATCCACACACACTCAAGTTGGGTGTGGTGATGCAACTGCTGCTGTCACACTGGTTCACCATCTCCATGTGGCAGTTACATATATTCTAGGGGCTCTCTAGGCTTTCTAACCACCATGGTTGTTTGACACAAATGGAGTCCCTAGATATCAACGCATTTGAGTTATATAGTCTCAAAAGCCACACCTTGATGACCCACACACACTCTAGTTGGGTGTGGTGATGCAACTGCTTCTGTCACACTGGTTCACCCATCTCCATGTGGCAGTTGCATATATATTCTAGGGGCTCTCTGGGTTTTCTGATCACCATGGTTGTATGACACAAATGGAGTCCCTAGAGATCAATGCATTTGTGTTATATAGTCTCAAAAACCACACCTTGATGATCCACACACACTCAAGTTGGGTGTGGTGATGCAGCTGCTTCTGTCACACTGGTTCACCGTCTCCATGTAGTAGTTGCATATTCTAGGGGTTCTCTGGCTTTCTGTTGACACAAATGGAGTCCCTAGAGATCAATGCATTTGTGTTATATAGTCTGAAAAGCCACACCTTGATGATCTGCACACACTCAAGTTGAGTTTGGTGATGCAACTTCTTCTGTCACACTGTTTCACCCATCTACGTGTGGCAGTTGCATTTATTCTAGGGGCTCTCTAGGCTTTCTTACCACCATGGTTGTTTGACACAAATGGAGTCCCCTAGAGATCAATGCATTTCTGTTATATAGTCTGAAAAACCACACCTTGATGATCCACACACACTCAAGTTGGGTGTGGTGATGCAACTGCTTCGGTCACACTGGTTAACCATCTCCATTTGGCAGTTACATATATTCTGGGGCTCTCTTGGCTTTGTAACCACCATGGTTGTTTGACACAAATGGAGCCCCTAGAGATAAATTCATTTGTGTTATATAGTCTCAAAAGCCACACCTTGATAATCCACACAAACTCAAGTTGGGTGTGGTGATGCAACTGCTTCTGTCACACTGGTTCACCATCTCCATGTGGCTGTTGCATATATTCTAGGGGCTCTCTAGGGTTTCTGACCACCATGGTTGTTTGACACAAATGGAGTCCCTAGAGATCAATGCATTTGTGTTATATAGTCTCCAAAACCACACCTTTATGATCCACTCATACTCCAGTTGGGTGTGGTGATGCAACTACTTCCGTCACACTGGTTCACCATCTCCATGTGGCAGTTGTATATATAATAGGGCCTCTCTGGGCTTTCTGTCCAACATGGTTGTTTGACACAAATGGAGTCCCTATAGATTAATGCATTTGTGTTATATATTTTCAAAAGCCACACCTTTATGACCCACACACACTCTAGTTAGGTGTGGTGATCCAACTCCTTCTATCACACTAGTTCACCATCTCCATGTGGCAGTTGCATATATTCTAGGGGCTCTCTAGGCTTTCTGACCACCATGGTTGTTTGGCACAAATGGAGTCCCTAGAGATCAATGCATTTGTGTTCTGTAGTCTCAAAAACCACACCTTGATGATCCACACACACTCAAGTTGGGTGTGGTGATACAACTGCTTCTGTCACACTACAGGTTCACCATCTCCATGTGGCAGTTGCATATTCTAGGGGCTCCCTGGGCTTTCTGATGACCATGGTTGTTTGACACAAATGGAGTCCCTAGAGATGAATGCATTTGTGTTCTGTAGTCTCAAAAACCACACCTTGATGATCCACACACACTCAACGTGGGTATGGTGATACAACTGCTTCTGTCACACTGCAGGTTCACCGTCTCCATGTGGCAGTTGCATATTCTAGGGGCTCTCTGGGCTTTCTGACCACCATGGTTGTTTGACATAGATGGAGTCCCTAGAGATCAATGCATTTGTGTTCGGTAGTCTCAAAAACTACACCTTGATGACCCACACACACTCCAGTTGGGTGTGGTGATGCAACTGCTTCTGTCACACTGGTTCACCCATCTACATGTGGCAGTCGCATACATTCTAGGGGCTCTCTAGGCTCTCTGTCGACCATGGTTGTATGACACAAATGGAGTCCCTAGAGATCAATGCATTTGTGTTATATAGTCTCAAAAACCACACCTTGATGATCCACACACACTCAAGTTGGGTGTGGTGATGCAACTGCTTCTGTCACACGGGTTCACCATCTCCATGTAGTAGTTGCATATTCTTGGGGTTCTCTGGCTTTTTGTTGACACAAATGGAGTCCCTAGAGATCAATGCATTTGTGTTATATAGTTTCAAAAGCAACACCTTGATGATATGCACACACTCAAGTTGAGTCTGGTGATGCAACTGCTTCTGTCACACTGGTTCACCCATCTCCATGTGGCTGTTGCATATATTCTAGGGGCTCTCTAGGCTTTCTGACCACCATGATTGTTTGACACAAATGGAGTCCCCTAGAGATCAATGCATGTGTGTTATATAGTCTCAAAAACCACACCTTGATGATCCACACACTCCAGTTGGGTGTGGTGATGCAACTGCTTCGGTCACACTGGTTCACCATCACCATTTGGCAGTTACATATATTCTAGGGGCTCTCTAGGCTTTCTAACCACCATGGTTGTTTGACACTAATGGATACCCTAGAGATCAATGCATTTGTGTTATATAGTCTCGAAATCCACACCTTGATGATCCACACACACTCAAGTTGGGTGTGGTGATGCAACTGCTTCTGTCACACTGGTTCACCATCTCCTTGTGGCAGTTGCATATATTCTAGGGGCTCTCTAGGGATTCTGACTACCATGGTTGTTTGACACAAATGGAGTCCCTAGAGATAAATGCATTTGTGTTCTGTAGTCTCAAAAACCACACCTTTATGATCCACACACACTCAAGTTGGGTGTAGTGATGCAACTGCTTCTGTCACACTGGTTCACCATCTCCATGTAGTAGTCGCGTATTCTATAGGTTCTCTAGCTTTCTGTCCAACATGGTTGTTTGACACAAATGGAGTCCCTGGAGATCGATGCATTTGTGTTATATATTCTCAAAAGACACACCTTGATGATATGCACACACTCAAGTTCAGTTTGGTGACGCAACTGCTTCTGTCACACTGGTTCACCCATCTCCATGTGGCAGTTGCATATATTCTAGGGGCTCTCTAGGCTTTTTGACCACCTTTGTTGTTTGACACAAATGGAGTCCCCTAGAGATCAATGCATTTGTGTTATATAGTCTTAAAAACCACACCTTGATGATCCACATACACTCCAGTTGGGTGTGGTGATGCAACTGCTTCTGTCACACTGGTTCAACATCTCCATGTGGCAGTTACATATATTCTAGGGTCTCTCTAGGCTTTCTAACCACCATGGTTGTTTGACACAAATGGAGTCCCTAGATATCAACGCATTTGAGTTATATAGTCTCAAAAGCTGCACGTTGATGATCCACACACACTCAAGTTGGGTGTGGTGATGCAACTGCTTCTGTCACACTGGTTCACCATCTCCATGTGGTAGTTGCATATATTCTAGGGGCTCTCTAGGCTTTCTGACCACCATGGTTGTTTGACACAAATGGAGTCCCTAGAGATCAATGCATTTGTGTTATGTAGTCTCAAAAACCACACCTTGATGAACCACACACACTCAAATTGGGTGTGGTGATGCAACTGCTTCTGCCACACTGGTTCACCATCTCCATGTTGAAGTTGCATATATTCTAGGGGCTCTCTGGGCTTTTTATCCAACATGGTTGTTTGACACAAATGGAGTCCCTATAGATTAATGTATTTGTGTTATATAGTCTCGAAAGCCACACCTTGATGACCCACACACACTCTAGTTGGGTGTGGTGATGCAACTGCTTCTGTCACACTGGTTCACCCATCTCCATGTGGCAGTTGCATATATTCTAGGGGCTCTCTGGGTTTTCTGACCACCATGGTTGTATGACACAAATGGAGTCCCTAGAGATCAATGCATTTGCGTTATATAGTCTAAAAAAGCACACCTTGATGATCCACACACACTCAAGTTGGGTGTGGTGATGCAACTACTTCTGTCACACTAGTTCACCATCTCCATGTAGTAGTTGCATATTCTAGGGGTTCTCTGGCTTTCTGTTGACACAAATGGAGTCCATAGAGTCAATGCATTTGTGTTATATAGTCTCAAAAGCCACACCTTGATGATCTGCACACACTCAAGTTGAGTTTGGTGATGCAACTGCTTCTGTCACCACTACTAGGAAACACCTCTTCTGTCGCGCATGTAAATCTATCTTCTGTGGCGCATATATGTGTCGCCACTGTTACCCCGCCACTGATATCTGCTTTATGTGGCGCATATAGATATGCACCACAGAAATCTCAGACTTCTGTGGCGCATTTCTGCATTTGCGCCATAGGAATATGTTCAGTTGCGCATATAATCCAATGCGCCAGAGATACCTTTTCTATATGCGCCACTGACTATATTACATGTATTTAAAGTAAAATACATTCCTGGTGTATAATCAGGTATTTATACATGATCTATACAGTATTTATCCAGATCAATATAAATAGTACATTGCACATGTTGTAGATGAAAACCGACATATAATACAAACACAAGTATAATGTCATCACACTTAGAGCCCGATCGAGATACATATATAGTGTCAAGTGCCGAATTTTTACACAAGTGCCGAATACAAAGTTCATATCATCTCACATTACAAATATGAAGTGGCCACCGCCGCCTACACTAGGATCAAATAGAATACTGCTGTGATAATGGTGAGCAAGAGCATTAGCCCGACCAATATCTTCATCTGGTTCTTATTCCACAGGTGGTTCCTCCACTTGGCTATCGCCCCCTCTCTAGTCGCGTATCCTTTGTAGATGTTGCCGCTGAACTTGTTCACTTGTTTGTGACAATCCTCCCACTCCTTGTAGACTCCTGGAACCCTACCCATGTACATCACATACCACCTCGTCTCCATCTCTATAGACGACAAGGCATATTAGTGAAAATACAACGAAAAGAATTAATAAAGGGTTCACATCCATGTATATATATATATATATGTTCACAGAATATAAAACAAAGGATCCATAAACCTAAAATATAATCATCATAGAAGCAATAAGTTCAACGACAACACGACCACAAGGTAGTTTAAGTCTAACAACAATGACCATTTCGACCACAAGATAGTAAATTTTATGGCACACACACTAATACAACAGGCGTCCATCAAGAATATACGCTCACTGGATCATGCTAGGGGCACACATCGATCATGAAGACTTCTTCTTCTCGCTTGGCTTCGGGAATGGTAGATAGCCCTCTTTCGTCATCCACGTCCTTGTGTCACCCTGCTTATGGAGCCGTTCTTCGATCTCCCTCTTACTCAACCCTCTAGCTTGTTGTAGGGCACCCCTCCTGTGTTGACATCTTCAATGATGATTTGTGACAACTTCATTTGAATGCGATGGAAGTCTTCTCTAAGATAATCATCGTCGATTTGTGCCAAAGTTTCGGCCCATCCTCGGAGACTAGATGGTAGCGTTAGGTTCTGCCAATCCCGAACATTGCCTTTAAGGTGATGGAGGACGTAGAAGGCCTCCTTGGCACCAGTAGTCGACTGCTTGACGTAGGGGAACTCGAGCACATGCTTGAACACGTGTTTGCCATGCTTGATACATTCCCCCTTATCTAAGAAGGTGCATCCCTTCTTGGCATAGCCCTCGAGAGCCTCATTGAGAACACCCCTTATTCTTGTGTAGTCTTTCTTCTTTGTCAAACTCCCCGAGTAGAAATACGTGGCTAGCGAATACCTCGGGCCAAGGATGATGAGTGTGCAGTATTTGTCTCTGCGCAACACAATTGGAACGGAATGTTGGAAAAAGAGCAAAGGAAGAAATCTATAAGAAATGCATAAGTTACGGCGGCGATGAGCGAGTGTGTGTACTTACTCGGGAAAGAAAGGCAAAATAAGCGTGTCCTTCCTCTTGTTGTCCACCATGAACTTCTCGAGGTACGCCGTTGCCTTGGTCCGTGTCTCTGATCCTTCGACTAACTGGTTGTCCCGCATGTAGTAGGGATCCACTATCGCGATTTCCGGGGTACTCTCTCTCTCTTGATCTTGATCGCCAGATTGAGCGCGTATAGGCGGACCAAATTATTGTCCAGCCGTTTCGTGAGAAACAGCTTGATGTCCTCAAACTCCATGAAGAATATCTGCGGGGGGTTTATCGACGAAGCCCACGTCCAATGGCACCATGGCCGTGAAAACCGTGTAATTAGGATCTTTGTCTTTAAGGAGGCCCTCTAGTGTCTTGACACCCTTGTGCAAAGTTAACATGGCTCCAACCGCAATGTGGAGCATATCCGGAGTCAATATCGGATCACCAGCTACATGCACTCGGGGCAAGCCATATTGTGTGGATGGTACGACGACGGTGTCCTAACCCCGGATCCTCTCCGGAAGAGGCTAGCTCGCACCCTTCTTCTTCTTCTTCTTCTTCTTCTTCTTCTTATTACCTCTCTTCCTATAGTGCTTCTTCTACACAATAGTGTCAGCCACTGCCATCTTCTCATTAGTCGCCTTTTGGAGTGTGCTGGGGCTGAAAACCAATCCCGGTTTCTCTTGTGGTGGATCGGCGGCCGGAGGCGTCTCTTAAGAAAGACCATGGAAGACCAGGCGCTGCGTGCATGTATTGGGCCGACCAGCTTGATGGTCGTCGAGAGCTGTGAAGGGTTCTTCATCCACAGAAGGCATATACAATCCCTTGGCGGTGCCGGTGTTGATGAAGTCGTCAACGTTGACCAATTCATCATCATCTTCATGGGTGCCATCATGTGGTGGTGGTAGCGGGGGCGACGGCGGTTGCGGCACAACGTCTTTGCCATGTGGTGGTACACACGCTGCCAAGAGTTGCTGGTGACGGCTGGTGGTGGCGACGACGGCGGCTGTTGGCTTCCGAGGTGGTGGCGGTGCGATCGATCGAGAGGTGGTGCCGGTGCTCCCCCCGCAAGACGAATCTGGGTCTTTGGCCATGTCAAGGGCTAGTTGTAGCATTCTCCAAGGGTCTTGTGTTCGTCGCCCCCCTAAGGTTGAAAGGGGGGTCCATGTCATCGCACCCTGGCAACACCCGAGCCAACCTCACCCTTATCACATCATCATCCATTGGATTGTTGTGCATCGTGCAGCTCACCGGTATGAGAGTGCCTTGGCAACATCCTTCAACTCACTGCCGACATATTTAAGCAGGAGTATGCAAGAAGTGTCCTGAGGCAAAACATGTTGTTGGGTGTCATGAGATGGCAGCAGTCATGCATCAAAGGCATAAAGGAGATGACGTGCACTAACTAATTAGTTACCTTGGTGATGGCGTGGAGCTTGGATAATGTAGAGACACGGCCGATGCCGGTGGCCGGCCTATCATCATCTGCAATGTCCCACTCGGGTGCCTCAAGAAGCACCATCGCCGTCGGCTGCACCTTATTGGTATCTTTGGCGGGAGGGGGCGTCGGTGTGACCAAAACGAGCGGCTGCGTCCCGACGTTGATGGCCGGCGGGGTCACCAGGTTCGGCAACACGGAAACATTGATGCCTGAGTTGATGCCGCTTAAGTTGGGCAGATCTATCGGCCCCTGTCGACCTCCCGCATTCCAAGCAGTAAGCCCCTCGAAAAACTCAGGGGGGATCATCGGGCGGAGCTTCTCTTCCACTAACTTGTCCACCGTTTTCTTGTCCACTGCCTTCTCCTCCAGTGTCTGCACCTTCATCTTCAGCTCTTCAACAACGGCTTTATCCTTAGATGCCAGCTGGTTCTTCCTCTCCATTCTTTTATTGGTGTCCTCTTTGTAGTACTCCTTGAACTTCATGCTCGTACCGAAGCCAGACACACGGCCAGCTGAGGACGGCGGCAACCCCTTGTCCCTCTTCTTGTAAGCATTGGTTGCCCTGTTGAAAACCGTATCCCACGGCTCTATCGAATCCTGGGATGACTCTTTAGCAGTAGTGTTCAGTTCCTCCTCCTGCAGAGACAAGGAAAGGTGAACCCATTTAGATTATTGGCTTCATTATTTTAATTAGAGCACAATAGACTTGAGATCGGAGATAAATTCCTTACCAGATTCTTCTCGAAGTCCTTCACCTTCGGATCGTCGGTGATGAACTCCCCTGTTTCCATGTCTAGGTAGTAGTGGGCCCAAACAAATTGCCTAACCTACAAGTCCATGATTTTAAGCCAAGGGTTGGCTTTACCAAGGCATTCAAGCTCGGCGTCCTCCTTGTCCCAAATGGCATGTTTCCCCCTGTAACCGCCGCTTCCAAGGCAGTGGTTACCTATGTTCTGTTCCCGCGTACTCCTTCCCCATTTAGTCCATTTTATAGCATCAGCGGTAGCTATATCCGCCTTGAATATCTTAAACTCCTCTTCGTCGAGCATCATATTTTTCTTACTAATAACCTCCTAGCTTTTACCTTTGTCAATGCTAGTATTCACCCGGATTTTCCAGCTGCTCAAGGCATTGCTCATCTTCGTGAGGGCTAGTTTGTTCACCGGGTTCTTTCTCTTGAGGTTTCTAAACCGCTCTGGGAATCTGTATCGCTTGTGAAGCTTCTTAAGGAGGTTATCGATCAAAGCTGCATTGTCAACATGTCTGATGTACTTCGTGTTGATCGACATGCTTTCCCAGACGACGCACCCGAGTTGCAGGCCGTTCCCTTTAGCAATCGCCTCTGGCGCAATGGGTTGGCCACTTTCTGTGACCTCAGTGAACTCATCGCAGACGGTGGCGAGCACTGGCACCTTCCGCTCCTTTTGTTCCTTCTTCTTCTTCTTTTGAGAAGCGGCCGAGTTACCGCTACCGCCATCCGTGCGCTCGCCGCCATTGGTGCGGGCACCGCCATCGGTGGTATCATCCTCTTCGCCGCCGCCTTCACTAGTTCTATCGTAGTCATCTTTGTCCCCCTCATAATTAGGATCTCCTCCCTCATTGGCCCCAGCAGCTCTGGCGATGGTCGCCTCCTCCTCTAGTGGTGGTGTCATCCTCATCGCCTCCTCCTCCTCCTCCTGTTGGGACCCCCGCTAGAATGACTGGTTGGCCTGTCTAGCTTGTTCTTCATGCTGATCATGTGCTTAGAAGGGCCGGACTCGTTGTTGCCCGACATGTTTGCACTACTCTATTAAAAAGAGGCAAAAAGTTGGCACGGATCTCGGCCGAAAAATTTGGCATGACCTTTTCTAATTTTTTGACCTAGGAGTGCCCATTTCTCAATCGAAACGGAAGTGAATCGACACTTCGGGACAAATGGGAAACTCAAATGATATCCCTGCAAGACAAAACACCCCATCCCCATATTGACAGCCCCATGCATTGACCCCAGCATCCATCATATCCATCATCCACATGTAGTATATATATAACAGATATACTAGTCCATCATCACATCACAACCCCATGTATATATATAACAGATATAGTAGTACTTGCTGAACAACAGAAGTGTAACGGCAGTAGTATTTGTTGTAGAAGTGTAACAGAAGTACTTGCTAAACAGCAGAAGTGTAACAGAAGTGTAGTAATTGTTGTTATGTGAAACATAAGTGTAACAGAAGTGTAGTACTTGCAAAATATGACCAGGTAGTAAAATACAACAGCATTAATACAAGTACCAGCATTAATCGAGTACCAGCATTAATACTAGCATTAATATGACCAGGTAGTAAAATACAACAGCATTAATACAAGTACCAGCATTAATCAAGTACCAGCATTACATACTATCTTAGGTTGTGCACTTCTTGCTTAATTAAGTACCAGCATTAATACTAATATTTGTTCTTAGATAATGTCCAAGAGTTATATTAATCCTGGTCAGCTAGCATTCAAACTGATTCTACAATGTTTTCCTGACGAAACTGGTAATTTTTTCTTGTTTCCCTGGTGTTTTCCTGGCCTTTTCCATTGTACAGTTTTCCCTCAACTTAATGCAAAAGGGAGCTCCTCCTGTTTCGGGTCCAATAAAAAAAACTTGAAAGGTGCAAGCACCTGAACCTTCATGCTAGTGCCTTGCATTTAAATAGCTTAATAAAAAAAAGGTGAACATGATAGTTTCAGGTTCAATTCTCATAGCAAGTTTCAGGTTCATCATTTACCAAAAGACAACCGGCAAGTTTCAGTTTGGGGAAATTCACTCACTCAATCATCATCATCTAGTAAAAAGGTAGTACTTACTAGAGTAAATAAATACAAGTAGTTAATAGACAAGTGGGGAGTGAAGTGTGGGAGAGAGACGTGTTAAAGCTAGCTATGGTTTATGGCTGCATGGTGTTGTATTCTAGTGTAGGTGTGTTGTGCTCATGCACATGTCAACTTACAGCATGTCACTGTCATGCTACCACCAGCCACCAGGGCAGGGCAGAGCAGAGCATATACCTCTAATGGGTAGGGCATTTGATCAGCATCTTTAAATACATAAACTGGACAAAAACAAACAAAACCTAATAAATATCCCAGGAACCCTCCCCTATGTGACCTTGTTGGCATTTGTGTGACTAGAAAATTAAAGAAAGAGCAAGCTCCATCCATGAGATCTCCCAGCCAACTAGCCACACAACAACAACAAGCAATCAGTACCATAACATTGATGACTCAGTACCCAGGTATTGCAATCAGTACTAGCTAGAAGGTACTTACACCAGTGTGCATAGAGGGCATCAAAAGCCAAAGAAGCCTTCAATAGCACATACTCAGGCATAAAGATTTGCAGTACAAAACTCATCCAAGAAAACTAATTTTCTTCCCTAGTTTTGATAATTTCGACCAAGGTTGTAACCTACGAAGTGAGAGATTTGCAAGAAAAAACTCATCTTATAATTTCCAGTGTTGATGATCCAGTGTTTTTAGGAGGGCAGCACAGCGCGCACGTTAGCAAGTTAAGACATTTTTAGGTATGTATGTGGTACAAGCAGTGTCTAAGATTGATGTTGACGACAAGCACTCACTAGTGGAGTACTAGTATAAATTGTCTGCAAGCAACAAGGATCAATGTGCAGGAGCTAATACGGTAGAAACACGATGTGGGCATCAGAGGGGGGGTGTGAGCAATGTGTTGTGAGCATCAAAGGGGGTGGGGGTGGGAGGGACGAACCGTGCTCTGGTGCTGCGGCTGCGGTGGTCGACGACGACGAGGGTGGCGGTCCCCAACGCGGCGACTCCTCCGGCGGCGGCTCCTCCTCCACGGGCTTGTAGGGCTCTGGCACGGCGATGGCTAGGGCTCCGGCAACGAGGGCGGTGGGCTCCGGCGTGGCGACTCCTCCTCCATGGGCAGCTAGGGCTCCGGCGCGGCGGTGGCTAGGGCTCCGGCAACAACGAGGGCGGCGCTAGGGTTTGCGACGATAGAGAGGCGACAGATTGGATAAGTGTGGATCGAGAGAGACAAAGGGGGATTAGGGGGAGAGGCCGCACCGCTCTGTGGCTAAGTGCGAAAGTTCTGTGGCGCATTCCCACAGAATGCGCCACAGAGTTCCAACTTATGTGGCGCATTCAGTGGGAATGCGCCACGGAACTTCTTGACGTAGTACAAAAAAGCGTGGTGTCGTAGTATGACAAGATCCGATACTTGTCCTAGTGGTCTTGCTCACTTGCTCTCACCTAGGGCGGCCAAGTTCGAATCCTGGCTGTCTCACACATTTTTTTTCTTTTTTTAAATATTTTTAATTAGATACATATGCATATTTATTCAAAAAAACAAGAACATATACATATATGCATATTTATTCACATATGCATATTTATTCAAAAAAGCAAGAACATATACATATATGCATATTTATTCACATATGCATATTTATTTAAAAAAAGCATGAACATATACATATATGCATATTTATTCAAAAAAAGCAAGAACACATATGCATATTTATTCAAACCCCCCGAATCATATATATATATATATATATATATATATATATATGTGTGTGTGTGTGTGTGTGTGTGTGTGTGTGTTTGCTTGTCACACACAAATGTGAATTTGTATACCCACACGAATATCACATTATATGTTTTAGTCTCTAACTAATACCCACACTAATATCACATTATACCCACACGAATTAATACACCAAAAAGTCAGACAATTGCTACTGTCTCTTCACAATCTTCTTGCCCTTTTTCGTCGCGGTTGAATACTTTAGCCCGTGCACTTTGAGATTTCTTCTTGTGAATGGACAACCTTTAGTAGGTAGTGTGGTATTCCTTCTTACTTTAGTAGTAGTAGGCATGTCGAAGTACTTGTCGAATTCCTTTTCGATCTTCGGGTCGCCGTTTTTGTCGAAGTTTTGCTCGTTGGCGGCTCCTTCCATTCCGATGATGCTCCTCTTGCGCCTCCTAACTACAACACGGTTGGGCTTTGACGGGTCGGTAATAAAAAAGCATTGATCAACTTGGCTAGCGAGTACCCAAGGCTCATTTTTTGCGGAGGCGTTCTTCGTCGATTTGGCATCTGGTATAACCATTGTGGTGAAATACCGGCCTTCTTTTTCCACGTTCTTGGCCCTTCTAACACGGAACATCGGTATGATCTCTCCACAGTAGTCGAGCTCCCATATCTCCTCGATCCTTCCATAGAATCTTTCCATGAAAGTAGTCTCGTCATCAACAAAGGATAACATAGTTACTCCTGAATTTTGATATTCGCTATTCCTGTCCTTTTCCTCGATGTAGAATCTATAACCGTTTATGTCGTATCACTGATAGGTCCTTAGGTTGTGCCCTGGGCCCTGCGACAAGGAGAATATGAGTTTTTGATCTTCCGTAGAAGGCGTTTGTGGGGGAGTGTCCAGTTGCCTTTTCTTGAACCAACCCGTGAAGCTGGAGTTGTGCTCTCTGTTTACGTCTCCCTTCTTCCTCGGTTGGCCCTGGTCAATGTACTCCTGCTCGATTAAGCTTCAACCCTAGGGCCGACCACTTCAATGTGTTGTAGCGCGACTCGGTGTGCCCTTTCAAAATCAGTGTGTCGTCCATCAATGCCGACATGCAGTGAGCGGTAGCCCTCGCGGTGACCATATCCACCGAGCCTGCCGAGGTGCTTCTTTGTGGGTATTCCAACATCCCCGTTCTCGGTGGTTAGATAATTCTGGCAGAAGGAGATGCACTCGTAGATCAGAAAGCCCTTGGCTATGCTTCCATCTGGACGGGACCTATTGCGAATGAATCCTTTGATGACACCGTTTAGCCTTTCAAAAGCTCCTCAATTTCTTCCATACACCCAGCAGTGGCTTTGTCCTCGGTTGTTTTTTCCAGGCGCAGGGCAATCTACCCAATTATTCAAAAGCTCCTCAATTTCTTCGCCGCTCCTCGGACACGGGGCTCTTTCGATCTCGTCCTTACCATTGAACAGGTCACCACGTTTTCTCCACGGGTGATCCATGCGGAGCCACTTTCGAGTACCTTGGAACACGGTTTTTGAAGACCCGGGATCCCTTGGTAGCTGGAGATGCGGTGTCTCATCCATGCACTTGATGCATGCATTGTGTCTGTGGTTCACCTGGACCGATACATATGCGTAACCAGGATAGTCTTGCATGGTTGTGAGCAATGCGGCTCTCAGATGGAAATATTCTTTAGTGTAAGCGTCCCACGTACGGGCCGGCGTCTCCCACAAGCTGGCTAACTCCTCTCTCAATAGCCCGAGATACAGATGCATATCGATACCTGGTTGTTTCGGCCCCTAAATAAGAATGCTCATGTGTACATACCTTTGCTTCGTGCATAGCCATGGGGGGAGGTTGTACGGCCATACAAACACGGGCCAGGTGCTATGCGTGCTACTCTAGTTTCCAAAAGGATTGAGTCCATCGGTGCTCATACCCAGCCTGACGTTCCTTGCATCGCCCCTGAACTCTTCGAACTCGATGTCTAATGCATTCCACTGACTAGCGTTTGAAGGGTGTGTCAGGGTCTTGCCCTTCTCTGGATCATCTTCGGGTTTCTCTCTTTCCGCGTGCCATTGCACGAGCTTTGCTTCCTTAGGATCTATGAAATATCGCTATAGACGGGGGGGGGGGGGTGATAGGAAAGTACCATACCACTTTTCGAGGAACTTTCTTGTTCCCTCTCTTGTACCGTCCTTGGCCACACACCGAACATGTGGTTCTATCCGCGTACTCATTCCGATAAAGTGCGCACTCATTGATGCATGCATGGTATTTAATGTGTGGTAGGTCTAGAGGGCACACGATTTTCTTGGCCTCCTCGATACTTGTTGGCAATGTGTTCCCCTTAGGAAGTCGGTCGTGCCAGTATTCCATGTTTGCGTTGAAGCTCACATCAGTCCATTTGTGTTCGGCCTTCATCTCTAGAGCCTTGAGCGTTACACTCAAACGTGTATCCTCGGGGCAACACCCAGGATATAATGGAGTCATCGCGTCTACCTCCATTTGGGCCAACTTGGCTTTCTCTCTACCTGCAGCTTTGTCGTTGCTCATCTCCTTGAGGAGCAGTTCTTGAACATGAGGGTCCTGCAAGACCGAAGTTAGCAGCGTCTGTGTGTTCGCGTCTTCTCCTTCTTCATGATGATCATGCCCGTCGCCATATCCTTCTCCATGCTGATCATGCCCGCCGGCATCTCCTTCGTCATGATGATCATGCCTGCCGGCATCTCCTTTGTCATGATGATCATGCCCGGTAGACTCTTCGTCTTCTCGCCCGCCCACGTCTTTGTGACCACCATGTCTTGTTGGCGCCTCATTGAGGTCACGCATGAAACCGCGCCTGAGCAGGTGACCATCTAATTGTCCAGATTTAGGGTCGATCCAGCGCTGCAGTTTGCATGTTCGACATGGTCTTATTGTTCAGAATCATGTCCTCCTTTGCGTCTTTCTTGTACCTAGCAATTCGACCTTCGCTCATCGTGAGGACCATGGTTGCCTGAGCGGTCAAAACAGAGAGTATAGGTGAGAAGCACACCATATGAACACACACATGCATGAATGCTAGCCGGAAAAAATTTGGCATGACCTTTCCTAAAATTAGGACATATGGGTAGTGCAAAAATTTGCCGAAATGGAAATGAATCAACATTTCGGCAAACATCCATGCAACCACACTGGCGGGGACAACAACAAGCAAGCAACAAAAAACTTCCTCCCATTGCAAACATTCATGCACCACACAAGCATCGTCTCGCCATGGATCGCACACACACACACCGCCCGCGCGACAAGCTTCACCTACATGTTCATGGCCAAGTACTCACCTAGTAGACACACTAATAGCGAGACGAGACCACACGATGAGAGAGTGTGGACAAATAGATCTACAAGTTGGTGGAGAGGAAATTAGTAAACAAATAGAGATGTGAGAGAGCAAAGTAAGGAACTTTTAGATCTACAAGTTGGAGGGAAGCTTCCACTTACCAATCTATGGACTAAAGTAGGTTTAGTTACAAGAAAATGGAGAAACTATGGGCAAAATGGGGTGTGAGGGAGGAGCAAGACGAGTTGGGAGGAGGTAGAAAGGAAGAGATGTGAAATGGGTGGTGGTGGATAGATAAGGTGGGAGCTTTGTCACCTTTTTAACATGGATCTGGACGCCCTCATATGTGGCGCATATGGAAAAAATGCGCCACAAATGCTCAAACTTCTGTGGCGCATAAGCCCATATGCGCCACAGAACTTATGGTACAGGGTAAAGTGGTGGGATCCAGGGTTAGGTTTTTGTGGCGCATGTGAGGATATGCGCCACAGAAGTGAAACATATCTGTGGCGCATATCCACACATGTGCCACAGATCGTGGGTGAAAAAGTATCTATGGTGGGGCCCGCCTCCAAGTTCTATGGCGCATAGTGGAATATGCGCCATAGAAGAGGCAACTTCTGTGGCGCATATCGCCACAGAACTTGGATCGCCCCACCCCGGCTCGCGGGTCCCACCAATCTTCTGTGACGCATATTGTACGAAATGCGCCATAGAACTTCTAGGTTTCTGTGGCGCATGTTTCCTAGTGCACCACTGACAAGTCTCTATGGCGCATGGATTTACATCTGCGCCACAGATTAACTTGTCTACCTATAGGTTGTTTCCTAGTAGTGCACACGGGTTCACCCATCTCCATGTGGTAGTTGCATATATTCTAGGGGCTCTCTAGGCTTTCTGACCACCATGGTTGTTTGACATAAATGGAGTCCCCTAGAGATCAATGCATTTGTGTTATATAGTCTCAAAAACCACACCTTGATGATCCACACACACTCCAGTTGGGTGTGGTGATGCAACTGCTTCTGTCACACTGGTTCACCATCTCCATGTGGCAGTTACATATATTCTAGGGGCTCACTGGGCTTTCTAACCACCATGGTTGTTTGACACAAATGGAGTCCCTAGGGATCAATGCATTTGTGTTATATAGTCTCAAAAGCCACACCTTGATGATCGACACACACTCAAGTTGGGTGTGGTGATGCAACTGCTTTTGTCACACTGGTTTACCATCTCCATGTGGCAGTTGCATATATTCTAGGGGCTCTATAGGCTTTCTGACCACCATGGTTGTTTGGCACAAATGGAGTCCCTAGAGATCAATGCATTTGTGTTATGTAGTATCAAAAACCACACCTTGATGACCCACAAACACTCAAGTTGGGTGTGGTGATGCAACTGCTTCTGTCGCACTGGTTCACCATCTCCATGTAGAAGTTGCATATTCTAGGGGCTCTTTGGGCTTTCTGTCCAACATGGTTGTTTGACACAAATAGAGTCCATATAGATTAATGCATTTGTTTTATATAGTCTCAAAAGCCACACCTTGATGACCCACACACACTCCAGTTGGGTGTGGTGATGCAACTGCTTCTGTCACACTACAGTTTCACCATCTCCATGTGGGAGTTGCATATTCTAGGGGCTCTCTCGACTTTCTGACCACCATGGTTGTTTGGCACAAATGGAGTCCCTAGGGATCAATACATTTGTGTTCTTTAGTCTCAAAAACCACACCTTGATGATCCACACACACACTCAAGTTGGGTGTGGTGATGCAACTGCTTCTGTCACACTGCAGGTTCACCATCTCCATGTGGCAGTTGCATATTCTAGGGGCTCTCTAGGCTTTCTGACCACCATGGTTGTTTGACACAAATGGAGTCCCTAGAGATCAATGCATTTGTGTTCTGTAGTCTCAAAAACCACACCTTGATGACCCACACACACTCAAGTTGGGTGTAGTGATGCAACTGCTTCTGTCACATTACAGGTTCACCATCTCCATGTGGAAGTTGCATATTCTAGGGGCTCTTTGGGCTTTCTGACTACCATGGTTGTTTGACACAAGTGGAGTCCCTATAGATCAATGCATTTGTGTTATATAGTCTCAAAAACCACACCTTGATGACCCACACACACTCTAGTTGGGTGTGGTGATGCAACTGCTTCTGTCACACTGGTTCACCATCTCCATGTGGCAGTTGCATATTCTAGGGGCTCTTTGGGCTTTCTATCAACCATGGTTGTTCGACACAAATGGGGTCCCTACAGATCAATGCATTTGTGATATATAGTCTTAAAAGCCACACATTGATGACCCACACACACTCCAGTTGGGTGGGGTGATGCAACTGCTTCCATTAGAGATCCAGTAAGAGATTGTCAAGACCGATCACCTAGCTTAAGAACTCTAATATTTGAAACCTAATGTTGATTTATTTCAGCCACACACTACTCATCCAGCGGCCAATAATTTGTGGTTCCATCATCCCGCCAATCCAAAATTTTAGGTTCATTCCTCCCGCCGATCCAACATTTCACGCACCCAAATTCTCACGCGCTGAAACTATCGCGCGCTGATATTACGGTTCAGCCCATCTGCATAGCGTAACCAATGTGTTGGCGCAGAGGGCATTTATGTAATCTAGTGTAAATCCTTCTTTATCCCCTCACCGAAAGGAGACAAATCAAAACTCCTACGCCCGCCCTAGCCGCCGCCTGCCCATCGCAGCATGACCGTTGTTGTACCCTCGCCCGCCGCCGTCCTCCCTAGCAATCATCTAGCTGTCGACCTAGCCCAAACCCTAGCCCATCCTGAGCTTCTCGGTTTTCGACCAAGCCGTCAAGCTCGCGGATCTGCCACCTCGCCATCGAGTACTGCCATCTGGCCGTCCTCCCTATCTGCCACCTCGCCAACAAGGTCCCCCCATCTCCGTGAACCTCGGCGTCAAGGTCTGCTACCTCGCTGTCCACCCCACCAACAATGCATGTCCTCTCGCCGTCCACCATGTTGTCAAGGCATGCCATCTCGTCGTCCTCCTCGCCGACAAGGAAGGCCATCAAGGTTCCCGGCAAAAAGCACACAAAGAAAAAGGCCGTAGCGCCTGTAGGCAAGTAAACAACCTCGTTGCCTGTGAATTCTCTACTCTTTTAAGCCTGCTCGATGTTCATGTGTTTCATTTTCCATGCCTATGAAATTGCTTGTTTGAAAGAGGCAGTATGTTCATTTTCCTCCTCATTTTTTCTATCAGGAAATCAACACCATACGTTATATTTTGTTTAATTGCATGTTTAATTTGTAGCTGACTTGGATTTCTTTATTAATGTTAGATACTCAAATGCATCCCATGGAAGAAAGTCGGCTGAAAAACATCATGAGAAACAATGAACGCTTGCAATAACTGGGTGTTAGGTCCTTTGCAAGTCTTTTCGCATCTTCAACTGTATTCTCTCCTAAAAAGACAAGAAATGACTGCTCTGGATCTGACTATGATCCTGAAGAGGAGGAAGATATCATTGAAGGAGACCTAGATGATGTCTGTGAGGACAATGAGTCGCAGGTCAACCCCTTACCTTACTCATCTTGTGTGAATTGTTTGCTTACTGATTTTGACATATATTTGTTCCTTCTTTATTATCCCCAATTAACCAGTACAAATGGAATTTCTAGCCACAGAAGAGGAAATGCAACAAGACAGCTGTCGCTAGGACATTGCTGGCTCCTGGTGGTCTAGCATCTGCTCGGAAGCGCGTCTTGGCGGACCAAGGTGCAGGCATAGAAACTTCCAGAAAAACCATGTCCAAGGGTAAGCAACCAGTTGACCAAGACGGCTGGGAAGCTGCCCAAGTCGAGCACACACCTCCCCAAGGCTAGCAGCCAGATCCCTGGTGTCCGCGGGCACCTCCCCTAGGCCAGCAGCTAGCTACCTACCATCTGTGGGGACCTCTCAAGGCAAGCAATAGCCCACGCCTGGCCATGCACATGCGCCTCTCCAAAGCGACTATGCACGTCCCTAGGGCAAGCAGCAGCCCCCGCCTTGCCATGCACGGGTGCCTCTCCAATGCGACTATGAACCTCTCTAAAGGGACCGTGCATCTGAGGGTTCAGCTACCAAAGGCGAGGGGCCTAATGTGAAACGTGATGGGTGGTTATTTGACCGTTTTGACTAGGATCAAGAAGGTAACATGTTGACCAAATTGCTTGCTCTACAGTAACCGATTAACATTATATTTTGTGAATCATACTCATTGCATTTACTGTTGTAGAACACTAACTCATACCCATTATATTCTTGTAGATGAATTTGGGCATAATCATTCTGGAGACACTATTACGCATATGATCCTCTATTGGTGGTTGACAACAGGCCCACAAAAAGACTTGAACTTGTCGTTCCTCCAGGAAGAACTAGACCAGTTTCACTAGTGATTGCTGCCAAGTTTGACACTGGGTGTGCAGTAACAGTCAGGACTCAGATGCCTATCTTCCCCTAGTGTAAAGAGTATAGGGAGAGGCCGGATGTCAAAGCAGATTTCTATGGCAAAGTTTTTGTATGTTCTATAATAAAAGTTTGTCATGGACCCCTCTCTACCTGATGTGAAGTTTGCTTGTAACAAGCAGTTAATGAGTCACGCAAGAAATCAATGGCATACTCTGAAGAAACAGTTTTTTTGACAATTTCCCAGCGAAGGAAGTTACAAGGATATCTCCTGTGGAACACATGAGCAATGAGGACTAGTGCAGGCTTGTCAATTTTTGGTCCGACCCTAGAAAAAAGGTCATGTCTTGTTTACTAAACTTCTCCTGTTTGAATTCTTTAAGATGAACTTAACTGTATGCTCCCTGTTTGTTTAGGCTCTATCTGAAAAAACAAGATTAGCAGACAGCTCGTCAAGTACCCTCATGCCTCAGGTGCTCGTAGCTACGAGGTTTTGTGCGACATGGAGGAAGGCTGCATTGAACTGCTCGAAAATGGCTTGATTGACAATATGCAAGAAGCAATTGTAAGTCCTCCATAATACTTTCCATCTTTGTCAAATTCAATGCTCTTTTCTTCCCTCACATATACGATGTGCTTATTATTTGATCGCTAGGTTTCTCATATTCTATTCTATTTCTTAAACTTGTAGAAATTCGTGGAAAACAAGTTGGTATCATATCCTCTAGAAGATGGCACAGAGGATGAAGCAATTCCTTCCACCGACTCTGTGCACTTTGTGCTGTCTCAAAACAAAAGAAAGCCAACTGTCCTGAAGAACATCAGCATCTTTGCAAGTACTTCAAAACCAACCAAGTCTCAGCTAGAAGCTCATCTCGAGGCTCATAAAGCAGGTAATGTGGAACTGCGCTGTGCCATCGAGGAGTTGCAGTAGGTGAACGAATCTGGCGAGGCAGAGAGGCTAAAGTATTTGGAAGACCTACAAGTAATGTAGAAGAAACAAGAAGACCTGAGAAAGAAACAAGAAGAGGCAAATGCATTAATACAACAAGTTTTAGCTCACCTGTCCGAACCACAAAAGGCAAAATATAGTGAATCTGTGGAAATGTGTCTGGCATGAGTTGAACCTTCTTACATCTTATTTGAGTCTGGTATTAATTTCTCGAGAGTGAAACATTTGTCCTGAAATTTTCTGTCAAATTACGTATTGTAATTCTATAAACGTCCTTAGTGTTTCTTTACGAAATATTTCCATCATGGTTAGTAACGTAACGAGACTGATAACCTCATCATTTCTTCTAGACGATACGTGTATTGTGCTAATTAGTCCTCGTCTTGTCTTGCAATTGACCCACGTGTTATCATTTGAATGGATCACGTGTCTACCTGTCGGCGGCCGGCATCGACGAAACGAAATTCGTCACGGCTGGCATGACGTCATAACAACGTGATGATGTAAGGAAGCGACGGTTAACGTCCCGATAGGGATGACATCGTAGACGGAAACAATGACGTCATCATACGTCGCTGACGGCAGTTCGCGGTGTCGTCCGCCACGTGACATCGTTCATGACGAAGTAAAAACGTCATGACAGACCGGGCCTGGACCGGGCCGGTCCAGTTTGTCACGACGAAATTGGAGGAACGTCACGGACGGGCCGTGACGTTTTCAGACAGGAAAAACGCCACGGATTGAATTATGACGTGAGGTCCGTGAACTATTTTTTTCATCGCAGAAGGCCATCTACGACGTTTTGGCCCTCATTCACGACGATATCAGATCGTCATGAATCGCCCAGATTTTTGTAGTGTGATACATAATCATGTATTTATACATGAATTATATAGGATTTATGCAGATCAGCAGAAACAGTATATTGCACATAGTATATGAAAACCGATATATAATACAAACACAAGTTTAATATCATCACACTTAGAGCCAGATTGAGATACATTTATAGTGTCAAGTGCCAAATTATTACACAAGTGACACTAGATCAATAACATGCATGTATGTATGTGTGTGAAGTAATATAAGTTCATTTTAGGATTAGATGATCGAGTTGTAGATAAATACGACATTCGCTATAGGTTTGGAAATGTTGTCTACGTGACTAGATTAAGAAGGAGAAACCCGAGGAGGATAGTCAGAAGATACAAGCCAACAGCCCCTTACTACATTTGTACCATGAACAAAAACAACATCTCCAAAGGAAATATGGTAGCTTTCTTACCATAACCAGTAGTGGATATTTACTTCGGCTCATAGGTACAAATGCACCCAATGTGAGAAAACATTTTTTGAAATATCAAAAAATTAAAAAAAATCCACATATACATTCGAACATTTTATGTTAGTTCACAAGTTTCGAGATGAAAGAACATTTTATGTGTCATGTATAAAAAGACAAAAAATGTCACACAAATACGACTATTCACGTGACATTTTTTGTCCTTTTTATACACGACACATAAAATGTCCTTTCATCCCGAAAACTTGTGAACCAACATAAAATGTCCGAATGTATATGTAGAAATTTGTTTTTCGATTTTTTTGATATTTCAAAAATGTTTTTTCACAATGGGTGCATTTGCACCCGCGAGCCGAATTACCACCTCCAACCAGTAATTATTTCTTTCTTTCTATTGATGTTCATACTTACCACAATCATAATTGTTTCTTCCTTCATATGCAGTATTCTTCATGTCCATTTACCCACATGTTTCTCATTCCTCACATTCATGAAGATCATGGTGGCGATGAGACCATCGAAGAAGTTCATGTGAAGCATAGAAATGATGACACTGTCATCTTGACTTAAAATTGGGCAGACTATGTTGTTCGGAAGAAGCTGCAGAAGGAAATGTTTGTGCCTTGAGTTTAAAGCAAATAAGGGCTATTTTGTCATGACAGTGCATAATATCTAAGTCTGTTGTTATGAAAATAGTTAGTTAATTAGTTTTTTAGAGATGTGTGTAAACTAGATTAGGGTGACAAACTTGTATCTGAACTATATATGTGTATCACTGTCATGTGATATGATTTTATGTATATTATGATTTTTAGGTTTTTCTCTATATGTGATGTACATATACAAAAAATTCTGAATTAATTATCAATTTAATTACATTGCTATGTGATACATTGCAAATGTATCTATAATTTTTGATGTTTCATGCTTGGTTTTATCCACTTTCTTGTGTTTTGTTCCAACTTTGGAGTACTTTTTATATGATTTCTTGGACTAACCTATTAACAAGAGCCACAGTGCCAGCTGCCTGTTTTCTGCTATTTTTGGTTCCAGGAAAGTCAGAAAATGAATATTCTCGGAATTGGACGGGACAAAAGCCAAAGTGCCTATTTTTCCAGAAGGTATCAAGTGCCAGAATACAATACGGAGAAGGGCCAGGGGCCGGCCACACCACCTGGCCGCACGGCCAGGCTGGGCCCGCGCCAGGGGGTGGTGTGGTGGCTCCCGGCACCCCCTCGGCCTCTCCTTCCGCCTATAAGTTGCCCTCGGGATAAAAACCCTAAGTACCCGATCAAAAAATCCACGAAAGAGTCTGTAGCCGCTGTCATCTCCATCCCTAGATCGGGATGGATCTGAAGCTCTTCCCGGCACCCTGCCGGAGAGGGGAATTCACCCTGGAGGCCTTCTTCATCACCATGCAAGCCTCCGTTGTGATGCGTGAGTAGTTCATCCTTGGACTACGGATCCATGTAGTAGCTAGATGGCTGGTTTCTCCTCCTTTGTGCTTTCATGTTTAGATCTTGTGAGCTCCGTTCATGATCAAGATCATCTATTTGTAATTCATACATGTTGTGTTTGTGGGGATCCGATGGATATTGAGATGCTATTTCAGATTGATTATTGATTCTATCATGTCTTTGTTATTTGAGATCTTGCAGGCTTTCCGTTGTTAGTAGCTATCTTGGCCAAGTAGATGCTAGCAACTCCAAGAGTTAGTATTTATGCTCGACAGTGGGTTCATGCCTCTGGTAATTTGGGGAAGTGACAGAAATCTCTAAGGTACTAGATGTGCTGTTGCTACTAGGGAGGAAACAACAATCCTTTGTTCATAGAACAATCGTATTGTTTACTTTACACGCAGTTCGTAAAGCAATAATCTGTTGCTTGCAACTTAATACTGGAGGGGGTTCGGATGATAACCTGAAGGTGGATTATTAGTCATAGATGCAGTTGGATGACGGTCTATGTATTATGTTGTAATGCCCAATCAAGTCTCAGAGGAGTCAAGATGATTAGTATATGCATGTATTGCTTTCTCGGTGTTTGTCAATTGCCCCGCTGTAATTTGTTCACCCAGCATGTTATTTATCTAAGGAGAGCCACCTCTAGTGAACTATGGACCCCGGTCCTTTTTCTTTACATACAATCTACAATCTTTTACTGCTTTGTGTTTACTTTCTGCAAACTTCTACTTCATTCCATTCGATACGTTTAATCCTTTGTTTTCTGCAAAACACGGTGAGATTGACAACCTCATCGCAAGTTGGGGACAAAGTTTTGTGATTGTGTTGTGCAGGTCTCCACGTTGCTACTAGCACCGGTAGTGCGCCCTGCCAAAGCTCAGTTAGTAACACCTTTCGGGTGTTTCCTTGCTCCTACTGGTTCGATTAAACCTTGGTTTCATAACTGAGGGAAAACTTACTGCTGTGCTCATCGTACCTTCCTCTTGGGGTTCCCAACGAGCTCTAAGTCGAAAGTCGAGCGCATCACTATGCACTAACGAATCCGCCGGCATATACCAGACCAGGCAATATCTTTGTGCCGCAGTCTCACAGCTGTCATGACATGTACGCACTGCCGCCCTAAATGGGATGTGGCGTAAAGGCATTGCTGCCGCAAAAGAGGTAGCTCGACGGATCGTGTTGTACCGCGCCAAAAAGTTCGTCGTCGTTGCACAATCCCCGACGCAGTTATCCCTGGCAGCATTTTTTGCCGCTCCAGCACGAGCGCGGCGACTAAGGCTGTTACTCGGCTCTATAAGCGCCATCGCCCATGCTCCGTGTTGTAGTGATAGTGTTCGTCGTATGAGTCGACGTGAGCACATGATATGCCATCTCCACTGTTCCCCGGGTCTGGGGGAAAGTCTCTGGTATGGGCTTCACGCACCATCCATCTTTACATCCCATCGGTAGGCTAGGGCGTGGCGCGCAACGTGCAGCGCATCATGCCTAGCCACCACTTCTAGTTGTGTTAGTATTCCAGCCAGACTGACACCTTTTACCCTTTCGGCCTTATCTTCATCCCTCTTGTGCCTCGTCGGTCTAGCTGTGCCGATCCAGTCGGCCCAACGTCTTTTGACCATCTCGTATCTTTTGCGTCTATTTACGCCCAGCTGGACCATCTAGCCGACCTTGGAGGTTATCTTTATATACTCAGATTTACCTAGCCGAATAGTTAGGTACCCGGGGGTGATCCCCTACACATCGAGAATGGACAGAATTGTTCTAGACATGTTATGGAAGATATTGGGAATATTTTAGGAAGGTTCTGGAGTAAATTCGAAGGAGTCTGGAATTTTATAGAAAGCGTCGGAATAAATATTCATAATTAAAAGTAATTATCCTGGTGGGGGAACCATGGGCTAGAGGGGCAACATGGGCCCCACTGGGCCGTGCGCACAAGGAAAGGGGGAAACCCTATCCGAGTCGACTAGGGCCTCCTCAGGCCAGCGGGTGGAGAGGGGCGGTGGGGGAGGGAGGAGTCCCTCTAGGACTAGTACACCCTCCCTTGTTGAGTTGGAGGAGGTAGGAGGATCCCTACTTGGGCTACGAGTCGTACTTCTACTCTCTCTTTCTATGAGTGGAGAAAAGGAAAGAGAAGTCCTACTAGGATTTGTAGACCTACTTCTACTCTCTCTTGGAGAGAGACTAGCCGCTCATATATACAAGGGCAGGCACAATTGCACAACACACAAGTTTTCGAGAGCCTCGCCCTATCCCTGTCCGCCACTGCAACCGACCTGCCACCATCGCTACGCCACCGTCCATCAACGTCCACCACTGCCAGTCGTCGTTGCTTTGGTGCCTTGGAGCGTGTTTTGCACCCCTCCGCTGCATAGACGTCATCTTTGTTGGGAGATTCTTCTTCTTCACGCTGGAGCGCTATTCATCTTCAACCTCCCTCTAGATCTAATCTAGTTGGGCGACGAGATCTTCATCGACACGTTCCTGCTTTCTCTGTGAGCTTGATCTCACTTCTATGCAGTGCCGTTCTTGTTGGACGTGTGGATACTAGTGGAGGTGCGACGGGTGGAGCAGATAGTTGATCATTGGAGCCGTCTGTGGGATAATACATCTTCTCGCAACTTGCTAAGGCTTGTTGTGGGATCAACACATGACCAACCTCGTCATTGATAAACCTTCGCTAGTTCGATCTTCGAGGATATTATCCGTTACCTTCTCCCTCGCATTGGATCTTGGTTATGGGCGAGAAAATTTTGTCTTGCATAGCGTGTTATCCAACATGCTATATGTTGTTTTCTCTTGCTATAAGAATCTCGAACCCTCGATCTAGCATACATATGTAAGAGTTTGCTATATGTGGCTAGACGTATGGAACTACAACTATAGTTGATGCTTGGCATGATCGACTATAGGTCATTCCTCTTTCTCCCTCAATCACGACGACGGTGGTCCTACCGACTTCCCCAACTTCCTCGACCTCTGCTCTCAAGCCTACTCTTGGTGCTGTAAGAAAAACCTCTACCCCTTCATGTTGTAGATGTACTATATTTTCGTTGGTCGTATGCAACCGATAGCATTGTATCATTATTAGGGTTATTCTTGCTAGCTGGATACAGATTTGAGAAAGGTGCTTACCAATGTTCTTGTTTGTACCATGCTTAACAGACTGTAGAACATCAAGGGTAGTAGCTCCCTTGAATTACCAGTCCTTCTATGGGGACAATGGTTAAGTGCGCCCCTAAACCTTCAACGGTTTGGAAACCTGCATTACTAGAGATCGTGAACAATAGGGTAAACTGTGCCAAGGGGTTAAGAGAGTATTTCCAATGATGCTCTTGACTTCGCTGGAATCACACAAACCACTCTTTAGCTGTACAACCACATGAGGAAATGGAACCAAATGGAACCTGATTGTCAAGCTTAGACACTGAGATGGCGTTAGATGGTGTGCGGAAAGCATGGCCTATGGCGTATGTGATGATATGCTGAAGTAGTTGCTCGTGGTAAGATGTCATGACACTATCTTATGTTTCACTTGTTCATAACCTAAAAATTAATGTGCACTAACACACTTTGAGAGGAGAGCCTAACCTATGACCTAGCTACGCAACCACTTTGATTGGGGCTTCCGCTTTGCCGTTGCCGATGGTGCTCATGATTGATTAATGCGGTCATGCATATTTCAGGAGGTGGTCAGACATCCCTCCATTTACTCGGACTTGACGATAACTGATCCATGGTATGTAATATTGTGGGAGGTGGTATATATTATCCCCTTTGATGACGAACTTTTGATGCATCACAGGCTGTTTTTTTGTGTGTAGCTCGTGGTGGATCAGCTATTCAGACAATTATTGTTGAAGTGATTAACTAATATCATCCTCTATTGTTCAAGTGATTATCTACTGATATGTTCATGGTAACCTCACCACTCACGAGAAAAGTTACCATAGTGTATTTTAAAGACAACTAAACATTAGTTATCTTTTTTGGCTTCCTCCGTGGCCTGCAAAGCATGCAACCAAATAGCCGCCACACATATCTCCCACGGACCAAAAAAGACTGTGCAAACAACGAAATGAAGTGCCCAAGATGGTCCAAAGGCCGTTTTCATGGGAACGTTTGTACAGGGAGGTAACCGTGCTTCCACAATAACAAGAATCTGTTTTAGCTATCTGGAAAATAAATAATTTTGAGTGAATTGAAGAACTAATAAATGCATAAAAAAGTAGACGAAGATCACTAGTAGTATTTCTCGTTCTCTAATTACTTAGACGTAATTTACCTCTTTCTTGGTGGCCCGGAGCGTAACCAGAACGAGCCCATAGCGTTTACTGTGCGCGGGCCATGCATATGACGCGTCCTGTTCGACGCGAAGCTGCGTGCGCGGACGACGTGCTCGGCCGGCCGGATGCCGGATGCTGGATGCATGCATGCACGGGCACGGATGCAAAACCAAGCGAGACCCACGACGACCCATGCGGCCATGCATGCCGACGGATCGAAGAGCCTGGCTGACTTCCGCGCGCGGGCGGCGCCGGTAGCGCCGTGTTCAAGAGAAGAGAGCAAGCGAGGTCGTCGCCGCCCGGCCGCATGCACGTGGCTTCGGGACCTCCGAGAAGATTGCGCGGCTCGCAAACGCACGCACGTTCACGTACGGCGATAAAGCTAGACGACCGGTCGGTTGGGGCACGCCGTGGCAAGCCCAACTGTGTGATCTGTTACGCTCGCATACCGACGCCTACAGGTTTACCACGGAGAACCACCAAGTTACTATTTTTGTTTTTGTTTTTTAGGCTCCCCATGCGTAGAACCCAGCGTGTTTGCGTGTACCATGCATGGCCGCCGCTAGCTGCCTCCTCCCGAGCCTGGACCTGGATCCTCTGGGCGCATTCCTTAGCTCGTTCGTCACGCGCGAAAGTCGCAGGCCAAGTGTCTTGTTTAAACAAGATATTCGAGCAAGCAAAGTGTCTGGTTGCTCTAAGAAATCACAAGTAGTTTGATGGAAAACCGGTGTGTATGTAATCCAGGCAGGCGCAGAAATGCATGGCACACGGGCTAGCTGCCCGGTGCCCGCATCAAGAGGTTCATTCAAGAAAGCTACGAAATCGACCAGCTCAAAATGTGAACTTCACGACCGCATGTATTACTCGATCCCCTGAAACATAATGGCCGCCCAATATTCGCTGTGATATATAGTCGACCGACACACGTAGTCAACTCCTGTTACACAACGGCTACTCCACACTCCACAGTACGTGATGCTCTCGTGCGCGGTCAACTCCGGCCGTCTCAGACTGCTCGCGGAAAAGAAAAGGGAAAGCTCCTGCCCAGGTTGCTCAGAAGATTTCGATTAATATGTGGTCAACTCATCCGTACTGGCTATGTCGGGTGAATCAGGCATGACGACCTAATTAAACCTATGGGCAGCATATTGGTCTACCGAATCCAATTTCCCTGTACTGAAAAATGTCAGTGCTGATCATCATCTCATTAATGCACGCCTGGTTTTGTTAGTTTTATGGAAGGAAACAAGATGGCTCAAATGAACGTATTCCGGGCATTATTCATCAGACACCAGTTGACTCCTAATCAAAACCAGGTACCAGTTGCTTCCACTTCATCCACTCCAACGTTCAGAAGAATCAACGGAAACTGATCCATCCCACGTGCAAACTGATCGGACAAGCAAGCAAACCAAACAAGTTTCCCGGAAAATAAATCTCGATCATTCATACAGTATTGTTTTTATCAACTAGTTTGGTCGTTCATTACTTCAGATGCACTAAATAAGTACAAACCCAATATGGTCCAAACTCAAATAAGGTTCTTTGCTTCACCCGTTGTCCACGAGAGTATGCTACGCTACATGCAACTAGCAAAATAATTCGCCTCTGCTCTTCTAACCGGCGGGACGGCTTCGAGCCCATACCATATACGCGTATTTTCTTGCGGTCCTACGTATGTATGCAGATCCGCCAAAACTGCCAAGCAACCGCACGTGTACCGGAGTTGTATATCTCGACATGCATCTGGATAAGATATCATACAAGTGTGATCTTTCGTCACCTAGGGCCGTGCAATGCCCTGAAACTAAGGAAGCTGGCCACCTCGAATAATTCAGTCAAATGTGATAATCCTATTTAAAACTTCCTCTTGCATGGTTTGCGTCCCCAAATTCTCCGGCTAACCTGTAAGCCATTTTCAAATGGAAGAGCCACTCTTGCTTGCACCAACAAATTAGGCGGAGGCAAATGAAAAAAAATGTCAAGTGGTCGTAGATTATTCACCAGTATTTGTCAATTTATTACAAAGAACAAGGAGAAAATACTTATCTTGGTTTCTTTGGTAAATAGAGAAATTGTCTAAGAATTGTTATCAGCTCAACGTGAGGTGCCAACTACTACTATGTAAGGTGTAATTTGAACTTTGAACAATGCGCTCTACATGTAGTACCTACCATCTGAAAATACCAGTTTAGACAAATTGGTGGCTACGGTTTAAACCAGGATTGGCACTAGAACGTTGCCCATATACCAAAAGGAAGCATAGCCTCACAAAAAGAAGTCCTAGCTTCAAACCAAGTGGTAGGCTTTGTTTATTTGGGGCTTATATACGGCATGTGCTTAACAGCTAATATAATCAACTTTAATCCATGTTTACAGACTAATATCGATGATTATTAGATGGGCTAACTAATACGATAAGAGAAATGAATACGTCATGTTTTTTTTGAGAGCTTATTCCACCATCACTACTATGGAAATGTGTATCAAAGATTGTTTTCGTGTCTATCTTATTAACAGATCGTTGCTAAGAAAATTTTACAACATAAACAATGGGTACTCACATTCATGGCAAAAGAATATATTAAATTGCACAAACACACGCTTACAATTATTGGTACTTTGCCCGATAGTTTATGTAGGTTTTGGGTATGTGTTACAACTTACAACCCAATAGCTTGTGATTTTATTACAAAACATCAAAAACTATGTTTCTTGTTACTCTAACCTAATAGATGTGTGTTTGTGCAATTTACTCTAAAATGAGCCTCTATAGAGAGAAAAGAGAGCTCGAGGGGATTGACAAGAGGTCTCTCTCTCTCTCTCTGGAATGGAGGGTGTGACCCCCTACCTCTGCATCGAAAAGATGCATATGGCCTTTTGTGATGCAGCTAGGGATGCACATGTCGTGCTGGAGCGAGGGGAACGGGGGGGGGGGGGGGCATCGTCTCTCAAACAATTTGTGTTGTGATACCCTTAGTTCACAATTGATCAAATACCGAGTTTGATGCTCCATGTGTACACATAATTGGGTTATCTTTTCCATAAGGAGATGGCCTTCCCATGTATAACGCATCACATGTGATGTTTTCGTCAATCTTAAAACTCACAATCGGTCTTTGCCACATGCTATATGGGTGCACATGTATCAGTCTTTGGGTTCCTCCTAGATCTGCTGTCCTCGTGGCGGCGCGGTGTGACTCGGGGCGTCGCGTCGGTTGCCGGTCGGATGGTTCCCTGAGCGAGCACGTGGGAGGTGAGGGCGTAGCGCTGATCGCGAGTTCGGCCTCAGATCTGGGCCAGGATATGTTGCTGAAGAGCACGCCAGTGATGTTCTGCGATAGCTTTCTGGTCTGTCGTCTTCTCCACATGCTCGGCTTGAATACAAGGTGGTGGTCCTAGGGTTCCTACTCGTCGCCAAGGTGAAGATCTGCCAGTTGCCTGTCATCATCCATCTGGCTGAAGCGTCGTGTTCCGGAAGGCTCCGCAAGCGAACTCCACAGTGCGCATATGACGAGAGATCGGTGGATCGGGTGGGATTCGGTCGTGCGCACCCATGTTTTTACTCTGGCCATTTGGGTTCAAAGGGAGCGCTTCGAAGCTCTGTTGACTGTTAATATCATGAGGCATGTTCTCGTCCCATGGGGTCGACGGAGAATGTCATCAAGGCCGAGATTTGAGGACTCACAATGGTGGTTCGACTCCGGGCGGTGATGAGGAATTGGCTTGGTGACCCGTGACTTGGAGCAGTGGTATGCAAGCGGGGGCGACAGTACAGGAGAAGCTCATAGTCCTATCTTTCAGGGTGAAAACCCAGGGTCTGGCCTTAATTGGTTGTGCCTGACAATGATCTTGTTAAAGGTATTATTTTGAGATGGTGGACTTTCTTCAGGGTGAAAACCTAGATCTTTGATAGGGCGATGGCGGTGTTTGTGCACTGTTCCCTTATTGGAGGCGTCGTTTTTAGAGAAGATGGACTTCTGGTGATGTCTTGTTGGTGGTAGTGCTGCTGTTTCAATTAATGAGGAACTGTAGCAGGACTTCTTTTTTTTCTAATTCTTCTTTCTTTTTTTTGGTTGTGTGCATCTGTATGACCACTAGAGCAATGCGTTGTTGCAGAGGCTGCGTGTAATTATTAATATATGCTTATTTTCAAAAAAAAAATGATGTACGAGTATGTGTGTCCTTCGGCGCAATACTTACTATTTCAATAATTTGTCCCTAACATTGTTCTATTTTTCAAGCAAACCTACCAAATAATTGAATAATCAACGGAAATTACGCGGTGTACTAGCACTAACGAACACCACAGCTTCCAATCAGGGTCACGCAGCACGACTACGATTGCGAATGCGTGGATCGAAGTCGGATTCGGCGCACCACATTTTATCGGATCTCACGTTGGGTTCCCGTGTTCCAAAGGAAATCACTCTCGGTCGCCGGCCTCGCTTCTCCGTCCACTCCACCCAAGCAGGCACGCAACGCAACACATCGCGTACACATGGAAAATTTCGGTTCTCCCGAGCGAATGGCCAACGCGGATGGTACATTGTTTAAGCTGATGGGTACAGTGGACTGTTGGACTGAATCGTCTGCCGGGGGCGAAAAAGTCTTCCGCTAGGGGTCGGCGCCGAATCTGTGAGATTGCTGCATGTCCATGACTAACAGGCGTACGGTCAGTTACTACTGTTGTGCCCAACAATTGTCTCATGAGACCTTCGTAAACCCTGGTTATTAGTCCGTGCAAAAATGTGCATGGCAATTTTAAATGTCGGGAACACAGTATATTAGCGTATGCATGCAGGAAACACTAAAAATGTTATTCCATACTTCCTCCGTCTCGACAAGCATTGAAATACCGCTCCCGTGCCGTCCCCGAGGCGGCACCGGGGCGAAACCCTAGCCGCCGAGAAACCTAAGGCCGGTGGCCTCCCCTACCACCGTTGTTGCCGGCGAGGGCCGCGGTGGCGTAAAGCCCAGTGTCGAAGGTGCTGGGGGCGGTGGTGTGGCGGCAGATCTCCGTTGGCGGTTGGGGACGGCATTGGTGATCTTCTGCGTACGGGATCTCGGGGCGGCGAGCCCGATAATGCGACGGCGGTGGTGTTCCCTTGGGTGTGGCGCCCGTGTGGGGTGGAGTTCTTATGCTCACAGCCATGGGGCGGCGCCCCGGTCATGGCGATTGGAGACTTCCCTTGGGCATCCACGCTTGAGGTGGAGACGACAGGCGTAGGCCTAGGCTACCGCCTAGACCTGCCATCGGTGCAACCTTTGGTCACTCGGAGGTGCGTGAGGAGGCGGCGCGATGCTCGCGGTCGACCTCACTGGCTTCCAGTGGGACGAGGCGTGCGCATGGTTCATCGCAGGCCTGCCTCTTCTTCCGCCGGCGGGCGGCGACATGGGGGCCTGCTGATCTACCCAATAAAGGGGGCGATCCTCGGGGCTTCTCGCCACTAGAAGATGGTCTGCTTGATGCCGGCTCTCATTTTCTGGATGGTGACGAGTTTCAGAAGGCTCTGCCGGCGATCTCCTTTGCGCACAAGTTGCCCGCGGTTTGCTGGATCGGGTAGGATTAAGTCGCGTGTTCCTGTTTCAAAGGAGCAACACGAAGCTGCGCTGACTATTGCCAACACGGGACATGCCGGTCTTCGATTTCCATGGAGGACACAGTGGCGGAGAATGTCAGTCGACTGAGATATGAGGCTAGTGGTGGTGGGCTATGTCTTGGTGGTGATGAGGACCTTGCTTGTTGATTCTTGACTTGTAGCAGCGATAGTGAAAAGTGAGGACGGCAGCACAGGAAGAGTACATGGTCTTATCTTTCAGCTTGAAAATCTAAGGTCTGGCCTTAACTGGTTGTGCCTGGCAATGGTCTTGAAGTCATTGTTTTGAGAGAAGCAAACTTGCTCCATGGTGAAAATCCAAGGTCAGCCCTTAATTGGTTGTGCCTGGCACTGTACTTGTTGAGAGCATTGTTTTGTGAGCGCAAACTCTTGGTGTTGTCTTGGTGGTGTTTGGAGTTGGAGCTACAATGTCTTGATCACCGTAGCGGGATCTTTTAGTTTTGCTTTTCTGTTCTTCTTGTTATTTTGCAATAGGGTTGCATCCATAATGTTTTTAGGACATTGCGTTGTTGCAGAGGCCCGGTGTAATTGGTATCTTCCGTGATATTAATATATGCTTCTTTCCAAAAAAAAAAACTTCCCCCGTCCGGAAATACGTGACTCACATTTGTCTAGATTCGCATGTATCAAGATACTAAATCGTGTCTAGATACATGGAAATTTAGACAAACCCGACTCACTAATTTAGTAAAAAATATGCAAGAAACGGGAGTATAATCTAAATTTCAAATGTACCCTGATTAAGTAATTATCCCATACATGCCATCTCTAGCATGCATGGGTGACCATGAAACACATGAAGGGACAAATATATTGCAAATGGTTGACCAATTGGTGACACCTTCCAAGAAAAATAAACTAGAAATGGTGATGCCTATTCAGAATACTTTAAAAACTACAATCTAAATTGTCTTGTTTTGTCATTCTTATATTATCTAATTATGCATGTGATTTATAAATGTTGCGGGAAGAAGTCTTGTGGCCATGGAGGTGCGTCGTCCTGAGGCCCCAAAGGTTTATCGCACAAGAGAAGCAACTTTCGCCAATGAAGAGAAGAATAGATCAGAAACAACACCGACCAAATTCGGCGAGATCCGCGGAGACACACCTCCACACTCCCTCCGACGATGCTAGACGCACCACCAGAACGAGGGCTAGATGTGGAGAATTTTATTCCATCTTAAGAGATATTTCCTAAAACCTATATTTTCCTGTAATTTTTCACAAACCTATACTTGTTGACATTTTTCCTAAAACCACCAGGCCTTCCCTGAGTAGGACACAAATGCTACAAATCTGTATGTGCACGTACAAATCTAAATGAGCCATATGGGTTTAATAGGGCTTCAGTTTTGCGGAATGACCATTGTGCCCTTGGAACCAAAGAAGTATCGGGCAATCTGAGCCGTCATGTGTTTTTCGTTGATGTCTTTTGAGGAGGGGTCTATAGAAGCAGAAGCTAAAGGAAAAAATATGATATGTTATCTAAGGGAAATACACCATATATATGTGGCCCAATAGTTTATAGTAAGTGTAGCGAGTACTTTTTTCCCCCGAGGAAGTCTTGTTTATATCGATTTTCTCTTGAAAATGTATTTATTCGAGATATTCTCCTAAAACCTATATTCTCCTGTCAACTTTCGCAAGATTTGACGTGCTTTTCAAACTGTGTAGGAGCTATAATACAGTGCGATGGATCTGCCCGACTGCCAAGCAGAAGAGGACAGCGGAGGCCACCCGTGCGCACATGGGACGATGATTAAGTGCTGCTCCTTGATTATGCCATCAAGGTCTTTCCGAGATCGATCGGATGGACCTGGCGCTGCCAAAAGTCCATTCCGTAATGATTAGGCGCCGGATTAGGCTGCGAAAACCTGGCCGGTGTGTGTGTGTGGTGGCTCTCACTTGGTAATCAACTATTACGAACAGCAGATCCAATCCAATCCGATCGAGTCCACTAGCTAAAGCAAAGGGGGCGACTTCTTTTCTGCCTGCGTGGTTGGATCGATTAGCTCGTTATTTCTCGTCTCCACTAGAGATATATTAGCCACTCCGTAGCTACATAGTCTGTATTTTCCCTCCTAGCATACAGGCTACGGAGGTTTGTTTAGTTAGTAGAGGCCGGTTAGTTAGCTAATTGCATGTGCTTATGCAAACATGCATGTAGGTTAGACTTGGCCAGTGTTCATTATTTAACGACTGATGATACATGTTTGATCGTAATTTCTAATTCGAGGCTGGGTGTGACCGTGTGAGTTACCGAGTACACGGATTCAGCTATGTACTGGGTGAATTGCTAATGGTAGAGGCTTGTTAGCTAGTACGCTCCTAACATGTTTCCCCTGTTTCGAGCACCAAGAAAGAAAGAAGAAGAAATGACAAGAGCTAGTCATATTGCAATTCCGATGCGATACTAATATAAGTTATATCGTCCCACGCGGTTCGCTTGTCGATTTTGACTACAGTACTGAATTTTGGGGGAAGATTCGGTGGCTTTGTACTCATTCCGTTATCTTTTTCCGCATTCGAAAACAAAACAGATGTACGTACGTGCAAGTGCATACGCACGGCCGGGGGCCTGATCAAAGACGACGCACCAACGCGACAAAACCCGTATGGGCGGGGAGCGGGGGGGCCGTCGCGCGCCAAATTAAGCATGGCTTCACGTATCCGGGACCCGGACGGCCACAATTTTTTTTTTTTGGCAATTACAACTTTCGTTATCTTATCTGATCGATCATCTTAGTGACGTGTTTTTGTACCTCCACCAGGTTAGGCGCCAATCTTGTTAACTCATCGCGTAATCAAGTGCTTATTATTTTGTTAACAGACAAATGGGTATTTATTTTACGATGATATCTTGCTAGCTAGCTACATGCATCTCGCAGTAGCATACGCGTGCACTCATGCTTACGTGGCCGCCGACCGATCACGGTGGCCTAGCTAGCTATCTACGCATGCATCACCACGCCGAGCAAGCGCACGTACGCATGGCGTACATGGTGATGCATGCACAAACGCGCGTCGCTTTCCGCCGGGCGGCCGGCCGGCGAGGGATTGAACCGGTTCCCTGGGGAAAAAAAAGGCTCTGAAGCTAGCTAGGGCTCGGAGGATCTCCAACCCAGGAACGAGCATAATTTTGGTCTTATAATTTTCCTTCGCTCAAGGAAAGCTCTGCCCCGCTTGGTCCATCGCTTGATCGCCTTATTCCAGTCTTTATCTGGATGTTACTAATTTGGGATCTGTACTCCGTTAGCGTGGCGAACGAGAGAGATTAATAATGCATGCTTGATGAGATTTATGTCACATGCGGACTCTCTAGATGGAGAATGTTGGGAATATTGCTCCACCTCGCGTAGATCTGCTCGTACCAATGAGAAATCCTTGATTTGATGTAAAAGTTGGATGCCGGAGGAAAAAGATAATGATGTAGGTATTGAGCGGTCAACTTAGAGTCTCCGCTGGTCGATCGGCCAAGGAAGTGTTAGATATTTCTGCGCGGAACGTCTGGAGTTTGAGGCAGATGAACTTTTTATTTTTTTTGCAAACATATACGGCTTAGAAAAAGTAAGGGGACATCTACAACGTAGAAATGAAGTTTTCATTATTTACATGCGAGATCATGAATTAGTAATTACCTCCAACCTCCGAAAAATTCTGATTGTTTCGACTTTTGGAATGGTATATTTACGGAATCCCCGTGGATAGGATCAAAATTTATTTCATGCTATTTCCATAAAATTCCTCTTTCTTATTCTTAAGCATGCTCTCGAGAGGGCTTAGTTCATCATGATTTATGTTTTCCCTTTGTTTTCCTTTTTATTTGTTGACATACATATACTATTTATTTCTTAGTCGATATAAATTCGCTCGATGGCTATTTACCACACGTGTATACTAGGAATAAAGCTGAAGGTTCTATGAGGATTGAATCTAGGTGTTGAGTACGGATAACTTCACTTCTGCCGGACACCATTGTTATGGTTCACTGAATGCCTAATCAAAGATCCATGCTTTTTTCATTTGGTTTACAAACACTTAGAATCTATGAGTTTTAAAGTACAAAAATCATACACATGATTAAAATATCATGATCGATTAGTCCCGTGTAAGGCAAAAACCCATGAGTTGCTCAACATAGGCCCTTGGTTACTTATTAGCCAGAGAAGGGAAATAAAAGAGCATCATTAAAACTAGGAGGAAATACATTTATTTTGAACCACTTTTTGTGGTTTATCAAAATTATTGCAAGACAAGTTCCTATCACAAGATTTAATGCATCCAATTCCATGGCCAAACATCGCGAATAAAGCGTCCTTTCATATTGTCATGTGTGATATGTTTTTTCTAAAATTATGTTGATAGCCTAGTAATAGCATTTGTAGTGCATGAGTATAGTATGTAATGTTTTTTGTGATAGTGATTGCCTTCAAATCCTTTCCCATACCGTTGTAAACATATAAAATTTCATAATAGTGGATGGCTGCGTGCATGAATCAATGAAGAGGCTGGAATTTTCAAAAAAGAGAAAGACTAGAGTTCATTCAACTAAAGTGTTTTTTTTACTTTCATCGGACGTCGGTGTTTCCTTGGCTACAAATTCTATTCGATGCGCGAGACTGAACCAAACAGTTCCACGTTGAATTTTTTTGACATTCATGTATTCCAAATGGTCCACCGTAGCATTTCTGCAACAAAACGTTATGGTGTATAATCCTTGACAATTTTCACCTTTCACAAAGGGGGGAAAAGCCGCCTTGAAGATGAAGTCATATATTTATCCAATTATATAATCGATATGGGCATGGACCTAACACGGTTGTAGGAAACACTCACCTAACCAAAGCTTCAAATACTCAAATGATAGCATGGGTCCAGCAACAAGGCCCTTAAGCACATTTACGCCCCCTAACTTTTCTCACAAAAGCAGGATTAGCTCGCCGGCCTAAACGAGCCAAGCATTTCCTTTTGATTCGAGAAAAGGAGGAGTACGAAAGAACAGCTTCGATGGGGCACTCGATGATACTACCTAGCTAGCTAGCTAACCTACATGATTAGTGCGTGCTAATAAACCCCCGCCCGCTTCCGCCGATCTTTAGAATCCCACCGCTTTTCCGCACGGCGGAGACACTAAACAAGGACGGGGGGTTTAGCCACCGGTCGATCGCGTCATCATTATCATCTTGGGTGCCGCCGGTTATCGACCTCTCGGACGTCTTAATCGATCAATCTATCTCCACGCCATCTTTTGGAAATTCCATCGAGTGGAATATCAGGAGCGATCGAGTGCCTTTGCCGCGGTATTTGTTTGTTTTACGCACGGGGAGGTCGCAGCGCTTGGAGCTGCCTTAAGGCCGCGCCACCAACCTCCCTGCGTGCTCCTTTACACCTGCTTTATTACGGCGAACGGCTCCTCACACTGACACGATTTCTGCTTCTGTTTCAAGGAATGGCCTCTTTGCTCTGAGGTTGTGTACTGTGTTCTAGTAGTGGCTGGGTTGCTGTTGCAGCATACCACGCTGACATAGGGTGACCTATGCAAAGATGGAGCGGCTGTCTTTTCTGCCTCTGCATTTAGAACATGCACACTAGGCCTCAAAATTTCATGATTTCCAAAAGACATCAAGGTGAATGAAATCAAGGAGGTGGCGTCTCATAGGTATACACCCATTATGGAAAATGTATAAAAACTGCATTCTAATACGTCAACAAATCTTTTTTTTCGCATGTACATCCTATAATTTTTCGGTCTTTTTTACACAAGCTTCAAAAGATGTTCTTTTCTACCGAAACTTTGTGTCCGAACTTAGAATGTCCGGTCGCACACACGGATATAATTTGATTTGTTTTGATATTTTAAAATATGGTTTTAGACGACGGGTGCATCTACACCTATGAGACGAAATATATTTCATTTTCGTAAAATCACCTTACATGTTTAAGAAAAAATGTTGTATATGTGGCAATGCCCAATGCAGATACCCTATATAACTGAAAAGTTGACCCTCGCTAACCTATTTCTCTCCATGTAAGTTGTCCAACTTAACCAGGCTACCGCTTCGGTAGGTCACTAAATTATTAACCGTTCAATTGTCGTTACACATGTTCAGAAATCGTGCGGGATGCAGTCGCTCGTCCTGTCTGTATCCCCTCAATTATCGCACTATAACCTCAGGATCCCGTTAGTAGAAAGAGCTCCCGCTAAATGTGGAGAACTCGAGAGTACTCGCTTGGTTTGGACAGCTCATAGAGAAAAAGGCTTGATCCGGTTGAGGGATCATATGGGCTATGTTTTCCATGGTATGATAGCCTCAAGGATGGCCCGATCTTCACGGATCTCCTGGTCAAATCGATGGGGAAAACGAGAAAAAGGGAGAAGGTAGCGGAAGCAAACACACACCTCGCGAAGAACACGATTAACACACACGCGAACACAACACGATACAAGACCTATTGCTCCCTCTGGCGGTCACCGGTCCGATAGAATTATATAAAATGACGCCATAAGAAGGTTTCCTATTTTTATGATATTTATTGAATTAGTTGTGCCTAACCCTCGTCCGAGACACATCAAAATCGACAGAAATTTTCTCGAAAGTCGTTTAAGAAAAGGAACTTTTTAAACCTTATTTATGTTCAAGTGCCAATGTTTATGTATTTTCACATGTAGTGTCAAAGTTCAACCTGAAAAAAAAGAGAAAGATCTGGGCATGGGAAACCCGACCCAAAATAAGCCAGACAAGCCAGGCTTTTTAGGACCGTGGGGCAGGCTCGGGTTCGACATCTGCGCGACCAAGTGGCAGCTCGGGGCTTGCTCGGGATAAGAGATAAGTCAAAGTTGGGGAAAGGCCCGACCCATGACCCGACGACGCGGTAGATTTGGTGCACTTCTGGCTGGGCTCGAACCGAGATTTGTGGCTCGGTTTTGGGACATGTGCATCGGGATTTTTGCACCCCGCTCCAGCTCGATAAATTCCCATGAGAGCAAGGGCAATAGTAGAGCCAATTGCTGGCTATAAGCCATGTCCATGTCATATAGAGTCAATCTAATGCCAACATGTACAATAGCTAGAGATAAAAATATTTTATTTTATTAATGCATGGTCCACTTTACACGCTCACACAGTGCCTAGGAGCACGTGCTATAGGTGGCTCTTAACTAATTGTGCAATGTGTGAAAAAAGGTGTGTTTAAGACCATGCACTATGTGGTCTTAAAGCGGTTCAAAAGAGTATAGGAATCGGTTCCACGCATAGTGGAGAACCAACTCAATCGCTCTTGCAGAAGAAGCGAACCAACAAGACTTGTAACAATAGAATAGCATTTTCTAGCTAGCCCACAAAGAAGAATAGCTAGAACCACCCTCTCAAACCCGAGCCTAGTACGGTGGAGAGGGTGGTGCTAGCTAAGAAATGCTTAGACATATGTCTAGTACTATACCCCGGTATCTAAGAAAAAAAGAGTAGCGGACCCATAGGGCACTGTATGACTACAATATAAAAAATAATCTCTAAAGCTACAATTTTCCTGATAAATGGGACCCACGAAATGGGCTAAATGCTGGAGTGAATTTTGCTTTCTTTATTAGACTCAAGTCTTACTTCTTCTTAGTTGGAGCTAAATGGTGTACATGCTCTATAAGGGCCCACTCCTATTCTCTCTCCTATTTTCTCCCATCCAACTAAGCATAAATGTAGTATTTTAATTTCTATAGCCTGCTGACTAGAGCTTATTGTATTTGCTCTGATGTGGCAAGTGAAGGGTTCCGTAGCAGAAAAATGTCCTACGTTGGAACTCCCTAACATCCAAAGATCTATCTATGTATTAATGCAGTAACGACCGGAGCATATAGAATACATAGCCTTGTAGACCGTATGCAGTTAACGTTCTGAGGGGAACGTGGTTGAAGTAGTCGAAGTCGTAGCCGACCTTAAGGCCGCGAAGCTCCTCGCAGGTCACCCCTTGCTCCGTCTTCATCGTGCAGCAGCTCCGGCTCACGACATCTAAGGTGCCCCATGTGTGGTCCCTCGCGGTTTTGTACACATACGGTGTACGATGACGACCTCCGGCTCCCTGCTCCCACCGGGAGTGCGGAAGTAGATCTCTGGTTTGGAACCTCCGCAGCACAACGGTGCTCCACGGTGAAGCCTTATTCGCACAGCCCATACATGGGACCATGTTCACAAGGGATAGAGAGAGAGAGGGAGAAAGTCAACCAAAGGACTTCTCAAATTGTCATGTTTAATTCCACTCATGGGCATCCCTTTATATAGGCTGAGGGAGATGTGCCGTCCCATTTGGGTTAGCCATATGGGACTAAAAGTTAAAGGAAATAAATAGAAAAAAGGCAAACAGCCGGCTGGGCCAAAAGCCATGGCCCAACAGTAGCAATCCCCTTTGTAGTAGCTGGCCGGGTTGGCTAGCGAGCCCCCAACACGGCCCAGCAGCTGGCGGCGAGCAGCACTGGCCAAGTGGGCTGGCCACCCGCGGTTCAGCTCGCGACAGCTGCTCACAGCAGCGAGGCAGAGCAGGGAGCAGCCCCGGGGTGGGCTGGCCAGGCGCGGCGGCCTAGCGCGGCGCCCCTGCTATCCGGGCACGGTGGCCCGGACTACCTGGCTTGCCTGCCCGCGTGTGGGCCGCCTAGTGGTGGCCCAGTAGCAGCTGTAGTCCGTTTTTTTTTCTGCAGCATTTCTTTTTAGTCAAATCCCTCCACGGTTTTGTCCTAATAAGAAAGTTGACTTTATAAATCTCAATTTAAATATTATTTAGAATATATTAATTCATAATTAACATATAATAAATGCATATTTAAATTCTCATTTATCTGAAACACCTTTGAGTCATTTTCTTCCTTTCTTTCTCCAAATAACTTCGGATCTCTCCGCGGAACAATTCTGGCTTACTCTTTCTCTACTGTGATTCTAACTTATAGAGTATATCTAGCTCATCGTACCCTTAAGTGTATTTCCCCATGGCTCGGGAATGGCACAGACATGATCTCCATCAATAATCAATAGAGGGACCGTGATGCCCATAATGACCCTTGTGCATTCCACGATGATAATGTCATTTGAACCGTAACATGTTGAGTCCAATTTCCTTTGTTTCTCTAATACAACTTGTCTGAGATTTGATCATTAGTATCACTAATAGCTGTGAGATTCGACATATTTTGATGGTTTTTATTGATGATTTTCTTCTGGATTTGATCGTTTTCTAGCGTTACCTAACGTTAATACTTCGGTAGCGAAGAAAACTTGGTTTTTAATGTGTGTTTCAGGTTCTGAACATCAACCTAAGGTTTTAAGAAGAGAAACACAATATTCAGGTGAAAACAAGCAACTCTCTTTTCGGGAGCAATCAAGAGAGGCATACAGAAGCTTTAACGAGCAACTATACGGTGGGAATATTTTTCCGGCCATATAGTTCCCGTCGTAGCCGTCGCCTCCGTATTATCAAAAGGGACAACTTTCGTGAAGAGAAGGGACACAACATCATAACACATCAGCCGTCATCCCATCTAGAGAGGAGAAAGAAGAGATCCAGAGAAGAAAGGGAAGGCGTTCTTCATCTCGCTCCACGATCTTCGACCTCCTAGCCATCACACCCTCATAGCCATTACTTGTACTTGAGAGAGAGAGAGATATCTTCACTTTGCAAGATTAGGGTTTGAGATTGTTCCTTCCTATCTTGAATTGTGTGGATTACTTTTCTATTTTTATTGTGGATCTCCACGCTAATATCGAGAAGAACTCCCTTTATTTAATTATATCGATGATGCTTTATTCTCTCATGTGTGAGTAAGTTCCTTGGGCGTGGGAGATGTAAGGGATTGGTGAGATGTGATGTGCCTCCATATATTTTCCATTAGTTTGTGATTGATTTTAATTATTATATTATGTGTGCTTGACTATCTGTGGGATGCCTAATGTTTGTTGTCCAATTAAGGGCCTAGACAACATGACAATTTGTTCTACATAGATAGGATCTTGTTCGCTAGCAGACCGGCGCCCCCTCCGAGTGATACGGGGATATCAATGGGAAACTAGTTTGACTCGAGGATCACGAGGAACCATTGTGCTTATTGCATTAGTCCGATCCAAGGAGCTTAATTTCTAAGCAACTTGAAGGATCTTAATCTGACCATGGTTTTGGTAACAGACTAGTAGGATTATTGAAGATAGGATGAAATCTATCAAAAGGAGTTCCAACTAATTATGGATTACTCGCCTACACATATACTTATAAGATTATAATAGTTACACTCATCATTCGTCTACCTAGCACAGCACTATCACCATGAACTGTATCTCCCCGTGCCTTCTTTGTCATCTACAGAAAACAACAAACAAACGAATCGTTCTTTACTTTTATGATTTTTATTCCTGAAGTGTCAACACCCGGATTTTTAAGTCCAAATGCCTGTTATGTCGTACATCGCAATCCCAAGATTACCATTTTTGTGAGACATAACAGAAGTGGTACCACAGTACATCATCCATTACAAACCATATTAAAGGTCTTACAAATAAAGGATTTCATGATCCAGTCTTAATACAATCAAAACATCGGAAAGTAAACATAGTAGGCTCCTTCTTCATGATCACATGCAATGCTGACGATGGGAGATGATTCTAGTTGTGATAGACCTCCTGATGTCCGTCTTCTGGGTAATCCTCCTCATAGTCTGGCAATGGGAATAGCCAGGGACAAAGCAATGAGTACTCTTTAAGTACTCGCAAACTATCACTAACATAAGTAAGGTAAAACTAGTAGGAATCATAAGCTCTAGGTTTGTTTGCAAAAAGCCAGGTTTATTTCATAAAGCCTTAAGAGTAAAGACCTAAGTTTAATTCTCTACTTTACTTAAGTGGGAAATTAGATTTCATGTCCACAACTCTGTTGTGGTCAAGTCAAAGTCATCCTTCAATTCACAAATCATTTTGAAAACATCTGACAACGGAACAGTATGGCCACTCCAATTGTCCATAACCGCAGACGCGGCTATTCGAATAGTTTGGCACTCTATAGAGGTGGTATACTTTCACCACAAAATTCGATACATATGGCAGGGATAACCCTGAATCATCATACTTGGTATGCGGATAATCAATCCTAACCTTTCAATTACACACCCTAGTATAGGCACCTCCCCTATGAGCTTGGCCTCCCAGCCATGACCATATGTCATCCTGGGCACTACATAGGTGGACATTCATCACGAGGTAGCCTTAGCTCAACCTCTTCTACAAGGGAACCCATACTAAAACATATAAACTTCTAGTCAAGCCCTAACCAATTCAGGTATTGTGGTTGTAGGGTAAAATTGGAACGATATCGCATCCGAACCCAACCATCAGTTTTTATTAAATTCAAGGCTCATGCCTCAACATTTTCATCACCCAACCATTGTGTATCATAACACATGTCAAAATATTTCAATAGAATGAATCATCATTCCAAGGTTTTCATAATCATTTTCACCAAGTATTCCCATCTAAAATAATCAAGTTTAGTTTTAGCATTAGCCACTAGTATTGAGGGTGTCACTATTGGGGGTTCTAATCAACTATAAGTATCCAAGGCTAGTTTTTAATCTTGATGTTATCCATCCTACTTTTCCACTAATCACAATTCATTAACTAGATAAGAAACTTCAGTAAAAGGAAAAGTAAAGCTTGGAGTAAAACTGGGAATGGTATAGTCAAAGTTGCATAACCAGGCATGCCTAGTGCATCTGGTATAAGGGCTTGCACATATAGCATGCATAGTTCTAGCTTGCACTGATAGCTTGCCTTGAGCAGTGCAGTCATTGAAGTTCTCTTCTTCTTCCTCGAAGTACTCCTCCTCATCGTAGCCCGGGTCGGTACTAGCGTCTATAAATGCACACAAGGTACCCAATCACCAAACCACACTTTACTACTTCTATTTAGCACACAAGGGATCATACTAGATGATCTAGTATCATCTCCATCATCATGTGGAATATTACCATTTTCTTATTCTTCTTATTTTAGAAAAGTAATTTCTACTCATTTTAAATCCTTAAGATTTAATATTCTCCAATTAAGATAGTGGATCATGTTGACACATGCCATCACCATCTATTCCAATACTTGGGAATGTGATTTAAAATGGTGATCATATATTACAAGATTTAATATTACTATTTAATAATATTAAAGTGACTAGAAATGCATATATAGCACTCTTTTAATACTAAGCCATGTTTTCTTTTTGTAAAACCAAATATTTTTATGTATTCAGGTAGAGCATGGCAAATGTGATTTTTGAGAGTTGGAATCAACTCAAAAGCATTTATAGTTTATTTTCTAAAAATGTTTGAAGTGGAAAAGGCCTCTATCTTGTTATTTTTGGTATAGGTGATCTATAGTTTCAATTGATTTCAATCCAACGGGAGTGACTAGATATTTACAATACCTTTCTAGCAAAATTGGAATCATGCATTTTGGATCTGTACATTTCTTTGAATTTAATTTTGAATCTACTAACAGAATAGGGATTTAAACTAATTAGAAAAATTATATTTGAATTGATGGGCTCTGCGCGGGAAACTAAATGGGTCAGACCAACTGCACAACACTGACGCAGCGGGCTGCTGACAGAACGGTCCCATGCGTCAGCGACTAATTCTAGCCAAAATGGTATCTAGCAATCCTAGCCCTATGATTAGAATACGATCCTACGACTGAGGTTCATTGTCTATGTCGAACGGCTCCGGCGAGATTCTAAACCTAACACGATGATGGGGGTCGCTGGGGACTCACCGGGGCTCCATCTAGGGTTAGCAATGGGGGCGAACCTGCTGTTCGTCGATGGCGGTTTGATTGGCGGTCACGACAGCTCCTAGGGTGGCTCCAATCAATGGCTTCCTTCCTCGACTGCAGCGGCGGACTCCGGCCAAATTCTGGCATCATGGTGCTCACCTTGCTCTAGGGAAGGGTTAGTGAGGTTCCTGGGTGAGTGGGGAGTGGAATGGTGTGCAGAATGAGGTCTAGGGTGGCCTCTGTTTATACCCCAACGGTGGAGGCATGGCAGCATGGTCAGGCTTCTCTGGTGATGCTGCTATAGGTCGATCTAAGCATGGCGGAGGGCATGGGTCGATGCGGGGTACTAGGGCGATCGTCACATGCATGACGACATGGCAAGGGGCGGTCTCAGTCGGTCGGGCGACGTCGGTGCTCTGTTCAGGTACGCATGTGTTCGTCACTCAGTACGGTGGTCACGGGGCACGCGGCGGTGAACGATCAAGTCTGGGAGGTCACTAGTGCCATGGCGACTGCAGGTATGAGCCGAAAGTGCGAGGCGTGGCGTGAGCGCATGAGGCGGTTGCGGTGCTCCGTCGTGCGCTCGGCATGGTAGAGGCTTAAATGGGCGCGGCGATTCTAGCGTCTCCACTTCTCGTCGTTGGTCAAGGGGTGGACAGAGGGTGGCGATGAGGTCACAGCTATCGTCTAGGTGTCGATGGAGAGGGCGGTGCGGCGCGCAGCGACTGGTTTCGTGCTCAAACGGCATGGCAGGCTCGATATGGGCATGCCACTGGTGCAACGGTGGATATGAGCCTCCCCACTGCACGGCCAAGGACTAGGAATGATCATGGGTAGGTAGTGGAGTAGAATTGAATACATTTGATGATCAATTGATAGATCAAAACAGTGTATAGTGGTTGAGGTTGTATTGTGTCTGCCAGGTGCTCGATGGCCGCATGAAATTTACTTTCAAATTTTTGAATGGTTTTGGTGAGTGATCTGTGTACTTGCCTTGTAGTCTATGGTTGCTGGGATTTGTCAAGTGGAAGTTGTTTGAGTAGTTTTTGAAAAGTGATGATTTAGACATATGAATTTGATTCAATTTTGTATTTCCTCTTAAATAGATTTGAAAATAGTTTCTGCCATTTTGTAAACTTTGCTTGGATTCACTTTTACTTGGTCTAGCAAGGGGTAAAAAGAATTGGAATTGTTTCTGTTAGAAATCTTTTACTAGAGACACCCAAAGTGGTCTAGTGGTTAACTTTTGCCAAAATGACCATATCTTTATATGATTCATTTTTGACTTTCTTTTTCTTTGATTCTGTTTGGAAATGATCTAGATGATGTGGTATTCATCTTTAAACTAATCTTTAACCTTTGTAGCAATCAAACATGGTAATTACAAGTATTCATGCAATAATGGAATTCACACAAGCATTCATATCAAGTTTAATAATAAAAGTTTTTGTTAACTCTAAACTGGGGTGATTAGATCTTGATAAGCTTGTTTAATATTTTTGAGGTGTTACAAACCTTCCCTCCTTAAACATAATCCCGCCCCGAGATTCAGGAAAAACTAGGAACTAAAGAGATTGGGAAACACAGTCCTAATATAGTCTTCTCATTCCTAGGTGGCTTCTTCTTCGGTATGGTTACTCTAGTGGATCTTGAGAAACTTGACACTTCGGGTCCAGGTGGTTCTGAAAGCTTATTCTAAAATACGGATGGGTACTTCACGATAAGTTAGACCCTGGTTGATATCTATGGCTCCGTGATCGATGTTCTTGAAAACTTCGGTCTTCTCTGGAACTTCTAGGCATTTTCTAAGTAACAAGATATGGAACACATTATGCATGGCTGACATCTCCTCGGGCAGTTCCAGTTGATAGGATACGTCTCCTTTGCGAATCAAAATCTTGAAGGGTCCAATATATCTGGGGGCAAGCTTTCCTTTTCAGGTGAAAACGTTGCATTCCCTTCAAGGGTGATACTTTGAGATACACAAAATCTCCGACATTGAAGGTTAGGTCTCGACGTCTTTTGTCAGCATAACTCTTCTGTCTGGATTGAGCGGTCTTGAGGTGCTCACAGACTTTGTGAACCTTCTCTTCGGTTTCTCGTAGGATGTGTAGTCCAAAGATCTGACTCTCTCCTACTTGCGACCAATTCAACGAGGTACGACACTTCCTTCCATATCAGAACTCAAATGGGGCCATTTGCAAACTAGCTTGATAACTATTATTGTATGAGAATTCCGTGAAAGGCAGACAATCTTCCCATTTAGATCCATATTCTAACACACAAGCTCTCAACATATCTTCTAAGATCTGGTTGACTCTTTCAGTTTGTCCATCGGTTTGCGGGTGATAAGCTATGCTGAAATTTAGTTTGGTTCCTAATCCTTCTTGGACCTCCTGCCAAAATCTCGAGGTAAACTAGGTTCCTCGATCCGACACTATGGTCTTGGGGGTTCCATGCAAACTGACTATCCTAGTGATAGACAACTCTGCTAGCTTTGAACTTTGGTAGGTAGTCTTGACGGGTATGAAATGGGCTACCTTGGACAGTCTATCTACTATGACCCAAATAGAGTCATTTCCCCTACTAGAAGTAGGCAAACCTGTGATAAAATCCATTCCAACAGAATCCAATTTCCATTCCGGAATCTGCAATGGTTGCAAAAGTCATGTGGGTCGCTGATGTTCCGCCTTGACTCTCTGACAGATATCACACTTGGCTATGTAGCTTCCGACTTCTCTCTTCATTTTGTGCCACCAAAATTGCTCCTTCATATCTTGATACATCTTGGTTCCTCCCGGGTGGATAGAATAAAGGGTATCATGGGCTTCCTGTATAATGACTTGTTTCAATTCTGAATCTACTAGAACACAGACACGTCCCTTATACCACGGAACTCCTTCTTCATCTTTGGTGAATCTGGTTACCTTTCCTGTTCCGATACGATGCTTGATTCCATTGATACTTACGTTTCCTTTCTGGGCCTCTTTTATATGACTAATCAACGTGGGTTGAAGTTCTATGCTAGCTAGAAATCCTTCGCTAACTAGCTCCACTCTGAAATTTTCCATCTCCTCATGCAAACTTAGCTGGGCTTCCTTAATCATGGTGTTTAATCTACACGGCAATTGACTAAGAGCATCCGCTACCACATTGGCTTTGTCGGGGTGATAGTGAATGTCAAGGTCATAATCCTTGATTAACTCTATCCATCTCCTTTGCCTCATATTCAGCTCCTTCTCGGTGAAAATAGACTTCAAACTCTTGTGATCCGAATAAATCTCACAACGGTTACCCATAAGGTAATGATGCCATGTCTTCAAAGCTAAAACTACGGCTGCTAGTTTGAGGTCATGGGTGGGGTAGTTCTGTTCATGCTGCTTCAGTTGTCTGGACATATAGGATATGACTTTGCCTTCTTGCATCAACACACATGCGAGACCAATCTTGGATGCATCATATACACACCAAAAGTCTTCTTGATATCGGGCATGATCAAAATTGGGGCTGAAATCAATCTCTTCCTGAGATCTTGAAAACTTGCTTCACATTTGTCAGTCCATTCAAACTTCTTGTCCTTCTTCAACAATTGGGTCATCGGTCTAGCGATGCTCAAAATTCCTTCAACGAACTTGCGGTAATATCCGGCTAATCCAAGAAATGCGTGGACTTCGGTTTGGGTGGTTGGGGCTTTCCATTCTTCAACATCCTTAATCTTGGCGGGATCGACAGCAACTCCTCCTGCCGACAAGATATGGCCTAGGAATCCTACTTCCTTTAACCAGAATTCACATTTGCTAAACTTGGCATACAACTGATGCTCCCTAAGGGTTTCAAGGATGGTTCTTAGATGTTGATCATGGTCCTCTTCTGGTTTTGAGTAGATCGGAATGTCATCGATAATCACAACGACAAACTTATCCAAAAAGTTCATAAAAATCTTATTCATGAGGTTCATGAAATAAGCGGGGCATTGGTTAATCCAAAAGACATGACATTATACTCATACAATCCATATCTGGTGGTGAAGGCAGTCTTTGGGATATCCGTCGCGCGGATTTTCAATTGATGATAACCAGTTCTAAGATCAATCTTAGAAAACACTCTGGCACCAGTCAGTTGATCAAACAAATCTTCTACCTTCGGCAGCGGGTACTTGTTCTTGATGGTGACATCATTCAACTTCTGATAATCCGTACACAAACAGTTGGCACCATCCTTATTATCAACAAACAGAACAGGTGATCTCCATGGCGATGCACTTGGTTGTATCAAACCTTTTTCCCAGCATATCATAAAGTTGCTTCTTCAGCTCCACTAGTTCAGATGGGTTCATACTATAAGGTCTCTGAGCTATGGGTCCGGTTCCAGGGATTAGTTCAATGATAAATTCGATATCCTGATCTAGGGGCATACCGGGCAATTCATCTGGGAACACATCGAGGTATTCACAGACTACTCTGACTTGGTCAATGGTGGTTTTGGCTAAACTCTTGTTGCACTTGAATGGATGGGGCAATGTCTCAGATACATGTTCTACTGATACTCCGGTGCTACTGGTCATGGTTATGGATTTCTTGGCACAATCGATTAATCCTTGATGTTTCGACATGCAATCCATCCCTAGCACTACTTCCAAACCTTTGGTTCCAAGTACTATTAGATTGGCATAAAAATCTATCCCATGGATTCTAATAGGTATGGCTTTGCAAACTTTTCTAGCTTTGGTAGTTGAACCAGGTATTTGAACTATCATGACATGCTTCAAATTTGTTGGTTGAATCTTACTAGTGCATGCAAATTCTTCTGTAACAAATGAGTGCGATACTCCAGAATCAAACAACACTCTTGCTAGAACTGAGTTAACAGAAAACACACCCAGCATGACATCTGGCGCTTCCTGGGCTTCGTCAGCATTCATGTGGAATAGTCGGCCATTACGGTTGTGCGGGTTTCCTAGGGCAAATCTCTTTCCAGGCTAGACACGACACTGCTGTTGGGTAGGTGCAGTCACATTGGTTGCTGCGGCAAGCTTCTTGGGGCACTCGTCGGAGTAGTGACCCGTGATTGCGCATTCAAAACAAGTTATCATTGACTTGTCTTTCCCTGCGACAGGCACAACATTGCTTCTAGTCCTTGGGGCAGTATTGTTGTTATTGTTGTTGTTGTTGGACTTTGGCAGTGCACGGTTGAAGTTATTGGAGTTGCCGAGGTTGTTGTTATGATTTCTTCCGGACCTTGGTTTTCCTCCGCCACGGTTGGGGTAGTTCGGACGGTTCATTGGTGGCTTGTTGTTTCTGGGTGCATATCCTGCAGACGGGTTGGGGCGATACTTCGGGGTATGGGGGGTCCTGGTTGGTGCATCATCCGACGCTTGCGGTTCTCACTAGCCTGGTTGATCTTGCCTTCCATCTGGATTGCAAAATCCACTAAGGCTTCGAGGTAATCAAATGGAATATTGACTAGCACTGTCTACATCTCATCATGCAGACCATACATTAATCTCTCCTTCTTCTTTGCTTCATTGTAATTCTCGTCAGGTGCATACCTAGCTAGTGACAGGAATTTCTCATGGTACTCTACCACCATCATTCTTCCTTGCTTCAAGTCTCTGAACTCATCCCTCATCCTCTTGATCAGACCCGGGGGCACATGGGTCCTGCTGAACTTGAGCTTGAACTCATTCCAAGTCATCATCTGACCTCCGTTCATCGTACGAGTACTATTCCACTAAGATCTGGTGTAGCCGGACAGATAGTGGGTGACAAATAGTACCTTCTCATTAGCATCAACTCCTGCAACTTCTAGGTTGTTTTCCATGGTCTACAGCCAATCATCTGCATCTAAAGGTTCTTCTGACTTGCTAAACATAGGGGGATTGGCATTTTGGAAGTTTTTTAGCTTGGATCCATGGTGATCTTGGTTTCCATGGCCTTTATTATTGTAGGCCATCTAGGCTATCTATTGAAGAGTGGCTAGGTTGGCTTGACGTTCAGCTCTACCAGCTTCATGATCAGACACTAACATTTGCAGAATCTGTAGCATTGGGTCCTGAGATGAACTGCTTCCTCCGGGGTTTCCACGAGTCATCTGAAGATTGAGATAGATAGTGCGACAAGAGGGGAATTTCTATGGTGCATGGGTTTGTTTTCAAAAGCTTTAAACTTTGAGTTTGACTCAGGTTTTGCAAACTAACAACTTCTTCTCATTCATTCATTTCAAACACACAATACAAACACACACCACAACAAGAAAACAGATGGTTTTAAGAACCCTTCTGTAAAGCTACGATATAGTGGGACCGGGTACAACTCATACCTACGATAGTGCTCAGGTGCGACTACTCATCATCAGGGGTATCGGGCTACTCGTCATCAATGAAGTAAGCATCATCCTCATCAGTGTTGTCCTCCATGGCGACGTCCTCTACATAGTCATTGTCATCACTGAGATAACAGTGGATATCACCGTGGATATCTTCCCCTTCCTCATCCTTCTCATCCAGCTGGATCTCTCGGCCGTGGATAGTCTCCTCCAGGGTGGCTATCTTCTGACGAAGACGGGCGATGGTGCGATCCTTTTTGTGTTGCTGGCTACGAAGTGACTTGCGCTCCTTGGCGAAAATGGTGATGGTTTGCTTCCTTTCAATAGCTTCGACATGGTTCTAATTGGCGTAAGCACGGGCATTGTCTAAATCTTTATGCGTCTCATGCAACATGAAGGTCATGTGGTCCATGTGATGCTTCAACTCTAGATGTGTCGGCATAGCCAAAGGATGTCCCGTAGAGTCACGTCTTGCATAGTGGGCAAAACGGGTGCCGATGATCTAGTTGATGTTTTGAGCACACAAACATGCAAGAGCTTCTTGCATTGCCCTGGCTAATCCGTCTAGCTAGTTGTTCTCCCTTACGCTGAACTGAATCTTGTTAGAAAGAGGTGGCTCCATCGTGCCTCTCAGGTCAGCAACAATCAGCCACTACACCTCCCCTCTAGATTGGTTGTTGAGGTGTGCTCCGAAGAACTCCGGGTGCGGGCGTCCAAGATACTCCAAAAGCTGGTCCAGATCCCTCTCAAAGATAAGCTATCCTCTATTGCCCAACTGGTAAAACTTGCTATATTTGACCTCCATCTATAAGCAATTAAGATGAGTAGGTTAGTTGTAGCAACCCATCTGTCTAACATCTGTAATGCTACATGGTCTAATAATAAAATGCTACTTCCTACATATAATTGTTGCATCATAATTATATCATGCTCATGTCATCATGCCACCTTGCATTTGAGCATCATATAAAACCCTTTTCATTTGGTTCTTATCTCATATGCACTATTAATTGTATTTGCCTCTTGATATATTGTATTTGGTTCTTGATAAATGCTTGATGCCCAAGTTGAGTTGGGGGCATATCTTTTATTAACACCACCACCTTTTCTTGTCCCCACCCCTTTAATTCTACCATCCAACTATATGTGAGCTTGGCATTTTATTTGGGTTTACCTCTAGCTCATGTGGGTTGGGATGGATCCACTTCTACTTCCACATGCTTCCATATATGCATCATGTTGTTTTCACAATGTTGATATGTGGAGAGCCACATGGCCACCTTTGCATGTTATGTGAGTATTTTCTTGTCTAGCTTCCATATGTTTTGGTTTGGAGTATTTGATCATGTATGAATATAATTATGGCTATCTACTTACCTAGTGGAACATACACACTAGCATGCCCACATTATATTCAAATATGAGCATATGCATCTAGTCCACTTGGGACACAACTCCTTTTTGCTTGGCCTTAATTCCATGTTTTGGGAGTGCATGTGTTAACAAATGCCATGGTCATCCACAATTGTTTTCACAATAATAAATATGGCATTTACTAATTATGCATGGGCCATGCAAGATCATCTTCTTTTCTTTTTCTTTGGTTTTATTCGGTTTGAGTGGGGCATGGGTATTTCTCCCATTACCCAACTTAGTTTTTCTCTCCCTCTCTTCATCTATTTAAAACCATCCCCTAAACCTAACTTCCACCACCATCTTAATGCATCATGCATGCATGGATGTGATATTGCTTGTACCATGAAAAAGAAACCCTACATCTTCCTATTACTCTTTTCTTTTCCTTGGTTTGGTTCAACTCTATTCTAGCCCATCTAGCTTGTTGCATGTGTTTTTACACATTATTATTTTTCCCTACCTTTGTCTTTTACACATGACCAAACCCTAACCCTATATCCTTCCCCTCCTAGCTAGGCTCCATGCCAAGCCACCCTCCCCTTCCTAACCGTGGCCACCAGCCTTGTGGCCGGTTCGGTCCAACCCCATCCCCCTTCTACCTAGCCGAACCACCCCCTCTAACCTAAACCTAGGCCGAGCCCTTGCTCGACATCCCCTGGCCGAGTCTCTCCCCTCCCTGTTCTACTCTTTCCCTGCCAAGGAGACCCCGAGCCACACCTGCCCGTGCCCTCTGGCCCCAGCTGCAGCCACCCCAGCCCCTCCCGAGCCGGTCTACCACGTGAACAGAAGGAGGAGGAGAAAAGGTGATCGCCACCTTTACACCCGAGCCCCCCCTGTGATCTCCCTCTGCTCGATCTTATCTACCCCCTCTCCTCTCGTACCTGGCGTCGCCCCAGATCCACCCAGGGTCGTGTCCTTCTACCCTCCTTCCCCACCTACCGCTACCCCCTCTCTCTTCCATCTCCGGCGGCCACCGTCGGTTTTGACTCGCCACAGTTGCTAGGAGGAGGCGGGCGTGGTATTGAGGCGTTGGGGAAGACCGAGGAGTCCCTCTGGACCAATCCTATGCACTCCTGCCCGAGCCACCACCACCAAACTCCCCGCGGTGAGCCGACGCACCTCCCTGACACCTCCTCTTGTCGATCTGTTTCCTGTACGCACTAGTCAAACCGTCGAGCGCCTTATGTGCAGCGCGCTCGTCGTCGTCGTTCCGTCGCCTCGCCTCAGTAGGTTACCTAGCCGCGGAGCGCGTACCCAGCAACAACCCCCCTGCTAGCCCAGTGGTCGCCGCCGCCGCGCACACGCGCTAGGTCGCGGGTTTGACCCCTACCGCTCTTTGTTTTCCGTCCGCGCGCGACGTCAGTTTCGTCAGAGAAAGCAGATGGAAGAAAAACCCGCGCTCCACCAGGGCCCGCTCGTCAGCCGCCGTTGCGCGTTTTCTAGAAAAGTACCCAGGCTATTGGGCTCCTCAACCCGTGCTCCCCGTCCACGCCACGTGGCTGCGCCCGGTTCGCGCGCCCACGTGTGGCCCTGTGGCTGCCGTGGCCCACCCGTCAGTCTCTGCGGCTGGTTGGACGGGCGGTAAGAAAAGCATGCCGCGCGCGTTTCTGCCAGCTCAGCGCCTGGCCCACTGTCAGCCGCTATGGCTAGCTGCCTCTCTGTGCAAAAAGTCTGGGGTCTTTCCTGGTTAATAAAAATGTTTTTCAGAAATATTTAATATGTTTTAAAATCCAGAAATTAATAACTTTTTATTAATAAATCCAATTAATACAAATGATATATGTTTTTGAATCAGAAAAATGTGAGGATTTCAAATCTTCCATCCAATTTAATGTTTGACTAAATTAAATTTTCGAAATTGTTTAATTGCAATAAAAATGCCTTTTCTTAATTAATTAATTAATAACTTTAAATCTATAACTCCAAATTTGACAAATAATATGTCTAAATCGATCAGCGCGACGAACCCGTTCTAACTATGCATTCCATGTTCTGAATTAAAGCAAGCATCATGTCATTATTAAAAACCAGAACTGTTTATGGCAATAAAACTTGACCAAATAAATAATAAAATGATTTATTCTTGTCCCCACACCTCACCCTTGCCATGCTACATTATTGCCATGTAATTTGTGCATCATTCATCATGGCATGCTTATTGCTTGTCGTATTTTATTTATATGCTTGTGCACTTTATTTATATTGGCCCTTGTTTGTTTGGTTCTTCTTTCGAATAGACGCCGAGCAGGGGAATATCAGGAATCCCAGGAGTACTACCCAGATCCATCCCTCGCTTCAACTGAGCTGCCAGGCAAACACTGCCACATGCTTGCATACATATAGTACCTATTGCCTCTATCTTATTTTTGCATCATTGAGTCGCGATTGCATTAAATTGAATCCCAAGCACTGCATAACCTTTACTTTTAAACCCCACCGAGCTTGTTCCTCTATCCCATGAGCCATTACTACAGGAGTTGTTTGAGCCATGCGAGTCGTAGAACAGCATGTGTAGGGTATGTGAGAGTCTGATGGATAACAAGGTACATAAACAACTTAACCTGAGTAGTAATGGGATAACTAATGAAAGAGGCACCGGTGAGCAATATCTGTCATTTGGTTTTTCATGCTCACTTATGTCCTGTAGGACCCCGAGTACTTGATTCCTGTTCCTTGACTATTCGCACTATCCACATCCGGGAGGCCTTATGGACCCCCCCGAGCCAGAGCTTGATTCATTTCTATTCCTTGGGGCCACAACTAGTTTGGAGTTTTATTACTATCATGTACTTATGCCATGCTTTACTGCTTTATTTACGATTGTGCGTGGAGCACCTGTACTGTTTTGGATCGTGACACGTTTTCGCTGTATCGACAAGCCCATTCACACTTTCGGGTTCCGTTCCGGAGCCGGCCAACTTCGTGGCGGGTAGCTTAGTGGGGTGGCCTCCTGAAATATTTTATGAATACTGTGATCGCTTTGTTGTGAATGCCTCGTGGGTTTTGAGTTAGTTTTTTCGAGGTTGATCGAGTGTGTGTTGCTATTTGTGCACCCCTGTAGGGTAAATCTATCTGAAAGCCATGTCCGCGGTTATGGACGACTTGGAGCACCGTTTCTCGATCATAGTCAAGTATAACTAAAGTATCGCTTTTAATTTGACTAAATACCTGACTAGTAAATAGTGCAATACTCATGGAATGGTTAATAAAACTGCCAACGGCTGGGTTGTTCGTCCGCTTTCTCGTTGGTAAGCGAGAAGGAGGATGGATCTGTTACTTTATACTGTTATAATTGTTGTTCTAATAAACAGACATCCGTCTATCATTGGTTAGGCGGATGGTTAGCGAGTATCTATAGACTTGTTAGTTATTATCTTTTGCTGCAATTGCGTCACCCCAGGTTATGTCCCCGTTAGAGGCATAAAGACTTGCTGAGTACCCCTAGGGTCTCACACGATAAATTGTTTGATTCAGATGAACAGGTGTATTCGCAAGATGGATACTGCGTGGAGGAGACAGATGATGTTGGCAACGATCACTCGGTGTAGAGATTCCGGGGATGGGGATCCGCGAGATCTGTGGGCGGGATGTGCTTACTTATGTGGCATCTTATGCCGATTTGCTTCTTATCTGTACTCGGATCTTGTTTCCCGCTTCCGTTGATACTCTGATATTTGATGTATGAGGAGCTATCCTACACTATTATCTCTATCTAGGATATTTGGATCTTGCCGTATGGCGTTGCAATATTTCTATTTCTTTTAGATGATATGGTTCTGAGAACTGTTGTAAGGTAGCTTGCATACATACTCACTTGTGTATGTATTTGATCTCTTCGCCTGTTGCCTACGCCGCTCGTTCTTGTCTCGATGTTCCTGGAAGTGGTTAGGACGGCCGACGGGTCTACACATGGGTGGCCCCTGGGCCCCCGCTGTACTATATTAACCACTTCTGGTTCATCCAGGCTCGAACTTAGAGCGTAGGGTCTGAGGTTGTTACATTAGTCGAGTGATCAAGTGTGTCAAATTTTATGTAGAATAGTAAGAGCTTTGAGTAGCAAGTGATCTCTTTTGGAAAGAATCTCAAGGATAAGAATGAGAATAGGTTTTTGTAAATACTCACTTTCTTTGTTTTCAAGCTAGGTTTTTCAGGCGTCCATTCTAACTAGGGTCTCCTATGGTCAGGATGGCTCTGATACCAACTTGTCAACACCCGGATTTTTAAGTCCAGAAGCCTATTACGTTGTACATCGCAATCCCAGGATTACCATTTTTGCGAGACATAACAGAAGTGGTACCACAGTACATCATCCATTAGAAACCATATTAAAGGTCTTACAAAAAAGGATCTCATGATCCAGTCTTAGTACAATCAAAGCAGCGAAAAGTAAACGTAGTAGGCCTTCGTAAGTAAGGGGCATGAGATTTCGGTTTATAACTTGTCAAGCATATCCTCTTAGTTGTGTCACTTTAACCTTAATCACCTTCAAGATGCTTATGATAGGGGCAATGAGAGCTGAAAGATATAAGTACCATAATTTTTGGAAGCTCTTTATGAGACTTGAATCCCTACTTTATTTTATGAAGGCCTTTCTTACACCATTATATTGAGTCTCCACCTTCTACCTTTATGCACCTACTTTGAGAGCATAGTGGCCATTCTTAGTTCTATGTGCATTGTCCCAAGACTAGTTGATTGATGCATAACTTGATATTGCTTGTTTTAAACTATTTGTATCTAGTCACTCTTATGAACTTTGAAGGTTTCCTATGCATTTATATTTGCTACTGTATGAGGGACAAGCTGAATGCTATTATGCTATGTTTTATTTATGTGAAACAAACAAACGTCTTGCAAAGCATTGTTATTCATGAATCTTGTGTTTGTGTCCTTTCATGTTGCATCATAGTTTCTTTGTCTTATTGCTAGAACTTTGTCTTTCATGCTATGATTGAAGTACTATGATCCCAGCTTTGAATGTTTTACAAATACTTTGATCAAGTCTTTGATGGTGCATGTCACCTCAAAAATTATTCTTTCTTTTTATCACTTACCTACTCGAGGACGAGTAGGAGTTAAGCTTGGGGATGTTGATACATTGCAAATGTATCTATAATTTTTGATGTTCCATGCTTGGTTTTATCCAGTTTCTTGTGTTTTGTCCACACTTTGGAGTACTTTTCATATGATTTCTTGGACTAACCTATTAACAAGAGCCACAATGCCAGCTACATGTTTTCTGCTGTTTTTGGTTCCAGGAAAGTCAGAAAATGAATATTCTCAGAATTGGATGGGACAAAAGCCAAAGTGCCTATTTTTCCGGAAGTCATCAGATGCCAGAATACGAGACGGAGAAGGGCTGGGGGCCGGCCACACCACCTGGCTACGCGGCCAGGCCTGGCCCGCGCTAGGGGGTGGTCTGGCCGACCCTAGGACCACCTCGGCCTCTCCTTTCGCCTATAGGATGCCCTCGGGACGAAAACCCTAAGTACCCGATCAAAAATCCACGAAAGAGTCTGTAGCCGCCGTCATCTCCATCCCTAGATCGGGAGGGCTCTGAAGCTCTTCCCGGCACCTTGCCGGAGAGGGGAATTCACCATGGAGGCCTTCTTCATCATCATGCAAGCCTCCGGTGTGATGCATGAGTAGTTCATCTTTGGACTACGGATCCATGTAGTAGCTAGATGGCTGGTTCACCTCCTTTGTGCTTTCATGTTTAGATCTTGTGAGCTCCGTTCATGATCAATATCATCTATTTGTAATTCATACATGTTGTGTTTGCGGGGATCCGATGGATATTGAGATGCTATTTTAGATTGATAATTGATTCTATCATGTCTTTGTTATTTGTGATCTTGCATGATTTCCATTGTTAGTAGCTATCTTGGCCAAGTAGATGCTAGCAACTCCAAGAGTTAGTATTTATGCTCGATAATGGGTTCATGCCTCTGGTATTAATCTGGGGAAGTGACAGAAATATCTAAGGTACTAGATGTGTTATTGCTACTAGGGAGAAAACAACAATCCTTTGTTCATAGAACAATCGTATTGTTTACATTACACGCAATTCGTAAAGCAATAATCTATTTCTTGCAACTTAATACTGGAGGGGGTTCGGATGATAACCTGAAGGTGGATTATTAGTCATAGATGCAGTTGGATGGCGGTCTATGTATAATGTTGTAATGCCCAATCAAGTTCCAAAGGAGTCAAGATGATTAGTATATGCATGTATTGCTTTCTCAATGTTCGTCAATTGCCCCGCTATAATTTGTTCACCCAGCATGTTATCTATCTTAAGGAGAGCCGCCTCTAGTGAACTATGAATCCTGGTCCTTTCTTTTACATACAATCTATAAACTATTTACTGCTTTGTGTTTACTTTCTACAGACTATTACTTCCTTCCATTCGATACGTTTAATCCTTTGTTTTTAGCAAAACTGGTGAGATTGACAACCTCATCGCAAGTTGCGGACAGAGTTCTATGGTTGTGTTGTGCAGGTCTCCACGTTGCTACTGGCACCGGTAGTGCGCCCTTCCAACATTCAGCTAGCTACACCTTTGGGGTGTTTCCTTGCTCCTACTGGATTGATAACCTTGGTTTCGTACTAAGGGAAAACTTGCTGCTGTGCTCATCATACCTTCCTCTTGGGGTTCCCCAACGAGCTCGATATATTTTGGGCAATCACTGACGATGGGAGATGATCCTAGTTGTCATAGACCTCCTGTTGTCTGTCTTCCGGATAATCCTCCTCATAGTATGGCCATGGGAATAGCCAGGGACAAAGCCATGAGTACTCTTTAAGTACTCGCAAACTATCACTAACATAAGTTAGGTAAAACTAGTAGGAATCATAAGCTCTAGGTTTGTTTGAAAAAAGCCAGGTTTATTTCATAAAGCCTTAAGAGTAAAGACCTAAGTTTAATTCTCTACTTTACTTAAGTGGGAACTTAGATTTCATGTCCCTAACTCTATTGTGATAAAGTCAAAGTCATCCTTCAATTCACAAATCATTTTGAAAACATTTGACAACGGAATAGTATGGACACTCCAACTGTCCATGACCGCGCACGCGGCTATTCGAATAGTTTGACACTCTACAAAGGTGGTACACTTTCACCACAAAATTCGATACATCCGTCAGGGATAACCCTGAATCATCATACTTGGTATGCGGATAATCAATATTAACCTTTCAATTACACACCCTAGTATAGGCACCTCTCCTATGAGCTTGGCCTCCCAGCCATGACCATATGTCATCCTAGGCACTGCATAGGTGGACATTCATCACGACATAGCCTCAGCTCAACCTCTTCCGTAAGGGAACCCATACTAAGACATATAAACTTCCAGTCAAGCCCTACCCAACTCCGATATTGTGGTTGTATGGTAAAATTGGAATGGTATCGCATCCGAACCCAACCATCAGTTTTTATTAAAGTCAAGGCTCATGCCTCAACATTTTCATCACCCAACCATTGTGTATCATGACACATGTCAAAACATTTCAATAGAATGAATCATCATTCCAAGGTTTTCATAATCATTTTCACCAAGTATTCCCATCTAAAGTAATCAAGTTTAGTTTTAGCACTAGCCACTAGTATTGAGGGTGTCACTATTGGGGCTGCTAATCAACTATAAGTATCCAAGGCTAGTTTGTAATCTTGATGGTATCCATCCTACTTTTCCACTAATCACAATTCATTAACTAGATAAGAAACTTTAGTAAAAGGAAAAGTAACGCTTGGAGTAAAACTGGGAATGGTATAATCAAAGTTGCATAACCAGGCATGCCTAGTGCATTTGGTATAAGGGCTTGCACATATAGCATGCATAGTTCTAGCTTGCACTGATAGCTTGCCTTGAGTAGTGCAGTCATTGAAGTTCTCTTCTTCTTCCTCGAAGTACTCCTCCTCATCGTATCCTGGGTCGATACTAGCGTCTATAAATGCACACAAGGTACACAATCACCAAGCAACACTTCACTACTTCTATTTAGCACACAAGGGCTCATACTAGATGATCTAGTATCATCTCAATCATCATGTGGAATATTACCATTTTCTTATTCTTCTTATTTTAGAAAAGTAATTTCTACTCATTTTAAAACCTTAAGATTTAATATTCTCCAATTAAGATAGTGGATCACGTTGACACATGCCATCACCATCTATTCCAATACTTGGGAATGTGATTTAAAATGGTGATCATATATTACAATATTTAATATTACTATTTAATAATATTAAAGTGACTAGAAATGCCTATATAGCACTCTTTTAATACTAAGCCATGTTTCCTATTTGTAAAACAAAATATTTTTACATATTCAAGTAGAGCATGGAAAATATGATTTTTGAGAGTTGGAATCAACTCAAAAGAATTTATAGTTTATTTTGTAAAAATGTTTGAAGTGGCAAAAGCCTCTGTCTTGTTATTTTTTGTATAGGTGATTTATAGTTTCAATTGATTTGAATCCAACGGAAGTGACCAGATATTTTCAATACCTTTCTATCAAAATTGGAATCATGCATTTTGGATCAGTACATTTCTTTGAATTGAATTTTCAATCTACTGATAGAATAGGGTTTTAAACTAATTAGCAAAATTCTATTTGAATTGTTGGGCTCTGGGCATGAAACTTAATGGGCCGGCCCAACTACACAATAGAGGCGCAGCGGGCTGCTAACAAAATGGTCCCATGCGTTAGCGACTAATTCTAATCGAAACGGTATCTAGCAATCCTAGCCCTACGATTAGAACAGAATACTACGGCTGAGGTTCATCGTCTACGTCGAACGGCTCTCGCGAGATTCTAAACCTAACGCGGCGGTGGGGGTCGTTGTGGACTCACCGGGGCTCCAGCTAGGGTCGGCGATGGGGGCGAACAGGCTGGTCGTCGATGGCGGTTCGATTGGCGGTCACGACCGCTCCTGGGGTGGCTCCAATCGATGGCTTCCTTCCTCGACTGCAGCGGCGGACTCTGGCCAAATTCCGGTATCGTGGTGCTCGCCTTGCTCCGGGGAAGGGTCGGTGAGGTTCCTGGGTGAGTGGGGAGTGGAATGGTGTGCAGAATGAGGTCTGGGGTGGCCTCTATTTATACCCCATCGGTGGAGGTAGGGCGGCATGGTCGGACTTCTCCGGCGACGCTGCTACAAGTCAAGCTATTCATGGCGGAGGGCATGGGTCGATGCGGGGTACTACGGTGATCGTCACGCGTGTGACGGCACGGCAAGGGGCGGTCTTAGTCGTTCGGGTGACGTCGGCGCTCTGTTCGGGTACGCATGTGTCCGTCACTCAGTACGGTGGTCACGGGGCGCGCGGCGGTGAACGATCATGTCTGGGAGGTCACTGGTGCCACGGCGACTGCGGGTACTGAAAGTGCACGTGTGCCCCTATGTGTGGTTTTGGTAATTAATGACAATCTTTATGGACTTATGTTCGCGTTGAGTTTTACCTATAGGATTTGTCCATAGGCAATGCTTGAACCATATGTTGGCTTCAAAGTTGGGAGAAGAAGGAAGGGAAGAAGATTAAATGTTGACCAAGGTTTTAATGAGTGATCCGGAGATTGTTCAAGTGAGAGTTGAGGCTATAGCAAGTGTGTCTTGAAGACTAAAGTTGGAGTGGTATCTCTTATGTACCTTCAAGACACCAACATAATGAAGAAAGAAGAAATTATGTGCAAGTTCAAGATGGGCCATCTCGAAGAGATCATTTGCTTGAAGCTTGCCATCCTATGGTTATCATGGATATGGAAACATTATATGCCCAAGATAGAAGCTCTACCATAGTGGATTATGGGAGAGCAATTTGCAAGTCTTCACCAAGCTAGTGTAATCAAGAAAGGTATTCCATCTTGAGGTGGACAAGATCACTATCGTCAAGCTCAATTGGAATATGCTCAAGGCAAAGGTATGTTCTTGATAGGGTTTCTTTCTTACCGGTCTCATGGTGTTAGTTGGGGAGACCGGTTTATAGGATATAGCCGTACTATCAAGAGGGGCTCTCGAGTGAGTAACCTGATCATATCTTTCGTGAGAGCTCAAACCTTTGCATACTTGGCATTATCCTTCTTGGTTGTTATTTGGATCTGATCCATGTGAGGTTCTTGAGCTTGTGTTAATCTTCATGACAAGCCCAAGTTCATCGAAAACGGATTTCATATGCATTCTCTATTGCGTTTTCGATGTTGGAGGTTTTACCGGTCCGTCTTTTTGAGAGAGGTCAAACCTTTCGTCATTTGGTTCTATACTCCCTTGATGTACTATGATGGTTCCCTGCATTATCTTGTAGAGTTTATTGTCCTCTTTAAAACAAGCCCAAGATCATCAAAATCAGAGTCCGGATGCAAAAGTTATGGGTGTTTTTGTATTGCTGTTTCTGTTAGTTTTGCCTTGGCCGGAATGTCCGCCGTGAATAGGCCGGAATGTCCGGCCCGCACGCTCCAGGGCTGTAACGGTTGGATTTTGGAGGACCTATATAAGGGGCCCTTCTTCCCCAATGTTTATCTAACCTTTCTTGCAAGTTTTCCCTCCATTGCTGATCTTTTTGAGCTTGCTATCCCTCAATCCCTCCATTGATTCTTGCATATTCTTAAGGGATTTGAAAGAGTAGATCTAGATCTACAATCCCACCAATCAATCTCTCCTCTCAGTGAGGGGAACATCTTGGGATCTAGATCTTGGAGTCTTGTGTGGATTTCTTCCATTGTTCTTCCTCTCTTATTCTCCCATAAGCTTTTGTAGCTTTGGTGGAATTTGGGAGAGAAGGACTTGAACACTTCTTGTGTTCTTGCCATTGCATTTGGTGCATCGGTTTGAGTTCTCGGTGAGGATTCGATTGGGTGAAAGATGAGAAGCTTTTTGCTCTTGGGTTCATTGGAACCCTAGACGGTTTGGTGGTTTTGCAGGTTTGTGGATTTCTTGGGGCCTCCAATTAAGTTGTGGAGCTTTCCCCAAGCTTGTTTGTTGGGAGCCTCCAATTGAGTTGTGGAGAAGTGCCCCAACCTTGTGAGAGGTTCCGGATTGCCACCGACAAGTGCACCGATAGTGGAAGTGTGGATCAATCCTGTTGGGGTGAGATTCACAGGAGAACAAGAGAGGCCTTTTGTGGCGTTGGTGGTTTGATACGACCCCCTCTCCAAACGAGGCGTACTCCATGTTGGGAGGAACTCGGTAAAATATCGTCGTCTACGCGTGCCTCGGTTATCTCTATACCTGAGTTCTTACTTATGCACTTTACTTTGTGATAGCCTGCGTGCTTGAAGTATATATCTATCTATCACATAGTTGCTTGTCTTGCTTAGCATAAGTTGTTTGTGTAAATAGGTGAACCCTAGTTGTTCTAGGTTTTGTGCTTAACAAAGTAAATGCTAGTTTATTTCTGCCTTTGTTGAGCCACTCTCGGAAAAGTTTTTAACCGCATATTCACCCCCCCTCTAGGCGGCATCTGTATCCTTTCAAGAACGAGCGGAGAGAGCAAGGCGCGGCGCGTGTGTGCGAGGCGGCTGTGGCACTCCGTCATGCGCTCAGCATGGCAGAGGCTTAAATGGGCGCGGCGATTCCAGCGTCTCCACTTCTCGTTGTTGGTCAAGGGGTGGACATAGGGTGATGGTGAGGTCACGACTATCGTCTAGGTGTCGTGGGAGAGGGCGGCGCGACGCGCAGCGACTGGTTCGTGGTCGAATGGCATGGCAGGCTCGGTACGGGCATGCCACTGGTGCAACGGTGGAGATGAGCCTCTCCACTGCACGGCCAAGGACTAGGAATGATCATGGGTAGGTAGTGGAGTAGAATTAAGTACATTTGATGATCAATTGATAGATCAAAACAGTGTACAGTGGTTGAGGTTGTACTGCGTCTGCCAGGTGCTCGACCAAATGGCCGCATGAAATTTACTTTCAAATTTTTGAATGATTTTTGGTGAGGGATCTGAGTACTTTCCTTGTAGTCGATGGTTGGTGGGATTTTTCAAGTGGAAGTTGTTTGAGTGGTTTTTGAAAAGTGATGATCTAGACATATGAACTCGATTCAATTTTGGATTTGAAAATAGTTTCTGCCATTTTGTAAAGTTTGCTTGGATTCACTTTTACTTGGTCTAGCAAGGGGTGAAAAGAATTAGAATTGTTTCTATTAGAAATCTTATACTAGAGACACCCAAAGTGGTCTAGTGGTTAACTTTTGTCAAAATGACCATATCTTTATATGATTCATTTTTTATTTTCTTTTTCTTTGATTCTGTTTGGAAATGATCTAGATGATGTGGTATTAATCTTTAAACTAATCTTTAACCTTTGTAGCAATCAAACATGGCAATTACAAGTATTCATGCAATAATGGAATTCACACAAGCATTCATATCGAGTTTAATAATAAAAGTTTTTGTTAACTCTAAACTTGGGTGATTATATCTTGATAAGCTTGTTTAATATTTTTGAGGTGTTACATGAAGTTTAAATTTTGTTTTATTTAAATACATCCAGTTTAATCCAAATTTTATTCTTATTTCCACACTTGCAGTCAATTCACTCGAAGACCTATGACAACTTTGTGTGTGACAGAGACTTCATTCATAAACACTTACCTTTGGGTTCCATGTGGGATCGATATCTATACTTAGAAACTAGCTACAAACGATAAGGGGTAACCCAAGGTAAGAATTCGAGAACAGAGAAGGGGTTGAATTATTCAACCATTCTTAATAAAATTCTTAATGGGAGTCAACCCATCATATTAATAAATAAACTAAAGAATAAAATATTCATCGCATTCCTACAACTTTTTCATAGATATTCTTGCGGAAGCACGCTCGTGAAGATGTAGCTGTCAAAAAGTAGTAGAAATATCGATTGATCAAGCGTAGAATAAGTATAAAAATAAAAGTTAGATTTTATTTACAAGAACTAGCTTAATCATTTTGTCCAGATTAAAAAGTGAATCTTTGAAAATTTTGGGCGAAAAAACTTGGTACTGAAGGTTTAACGACCAACTATACGGCAGGACTAAAAATTCCAGCCGTATAGTTTCGGCCGTATAGTTAGCATTCCCTTTGTAAAATTCCTTTTCTAGACACAGAAGGTTTAACGACCAACTATATGTCGGGAATAAGAAATTTTAGTCGTATAGTTCCGGCCGTATAGTTATTGTTGCCTTTGTAAATTTTCTTTTTCCGAATACTAAAGGTTTAACGACCAACTATACGGCATGACCATTTTTGATCCGGCCGTATAGTTATCGATGCCTATCTCAGAAAATTTATCTCAAGGACACAAAAGGTTTGACGACCAACTACACGGTGGGACCATTTTGATCCGGTCGTATAGTTACGCCCGTATAGCTGTGATCTGGCATAAAGAAACCCTAATTGTTGACGCCGCCGCAACTATACGGTGGGAACTACTTATCCCACACGTATAGTTGCGGCCGTATAGTTTGGCGCGACCACTTAATTGCACCGGGGAGGCTAGGGTTCTTCCTCCTCCCCACTTTTTCTCTCATATTCTCTCTCCAAATCCCTCAAAACCCACCTAGAACTCTTGATTCTTCGCGGATTTTGTTTGTTTGAGTTGGGGAATCAAACATATCGGTATGTTTCTCTCCCTATCCATGTTTTATTTTTAGAATTCCATGGTTGAAACTCTCACATTGATCTAGTGGACGAACTCAAGCTTATTTTGTTTTTCCATTTGATTTCTCACGTTAGGACTAAATTTTGCCACGTAGAGTCGTTCGTATATCATGTAGAAACTATATGCCTAAGATTTCATGGTGAAATTTTTCAATGCATCAAGATGAACAAAATTGGTAGCATTTTTCGCAAGAGCAAATGCCAACGTGGCAAGAGCTCGGGGCTCCGAGCCGAGCTCAATAGCAAGTTAGCTATGGTTTCATCAAGGAGGGTGATGCCCACATGTTGGGCTGATGATAACTTTCTCACCGCTGCAGGATTGAGGGTGGATTTCGACCTCATGCGTGAAAAAACAAGGCTATCACTACTCGCCTAGGTAGGCCACAATACTTACACCAAGCTCACGTATAAGTTCCTCACCTCTTTCTAAGATGACCATGAGGAGAAAGGTAATGCGCACACGGTACGCTTCACCATAAACCAGTAGCCATATGAAATAACTTTCCAATGATTTTGTGATGCTTTTGGCCTCCTGGTGGGGATTCAACTGTTACAAATTTATATAGCGTCTCAAGTGGAGAAACTTGGGAGGTTGTTTCTGTTAACGGTGCCAAGGACTTGTACCAGAAGAAGATGTCCACCATTCAGAATCCAACATTTCGCTACTTCGCCTTGTTCCTCGCCAATACACTGTTGGGAAGAGGAGATACTGGTTCCATGGCCAATACGGATATGGCTATGATCACCAAGGCACTCTTACCCAATGCACCGCAAAGCCCCAATTCTGCAGCTCTACTCCTCCAGCACCTTCGCCACCAGAGCAATAATATCGAGAAGAACTCCCTTTATTTAATTATATCGATGATGCTTTGTTCTCTCATGTGTGAGTAAGTTCCTTGGGCGTGGGAGATGTAAGGGATTGGTGAGATGTGATGTGCCTCCTTATATTTTCCATTAGTTTGTGATTGATTTTAATTATTATATTATGTGGGCTTGACTATCTATGGGATGCCTAATGCCTGTTGTCCAATTAAGGGTCGGGACAACATGATGCTTTGTTCTACATAGATAGGATGTTGTTCGCTAGGAGACTGGCGACCCCCCGAGTGACACAGGGATATCAATGGGAAACTAGTTTGACTCGAGGATCACGAGGAACCACTATGCTTATTGAATTAGTCTGATCCAAAGAGCTTAATTTCTAAGTAACCTGAAGGATCTTAATCATCTAGTGACTGACCATGGTTTTGGTAACAGACTAGTAGGATTATTGAAGTTAGGATGAAATCTACTAAGAGGAGTTCCGGCTAATTATGGGTTGCTCGCCTACATATATACTTATAAGATTATAATTGTTACACTCATCATTCATCTACCTGGCACAGTCACTATCATCATGAACTGTATCTCCCCGCGCCTTCTTTGTCATCTGCAGGAAACAACAAACAATTGAATCGTTCTTTACTTTTATGCTTTTTATTCCTGAAGTTTGTAGGGGTTTCGCGTATGAAAACAATAAATTTTTACCCTACGCCCCTGAAGCCCTGATGCTGCCATGACCTATCTATTAGTAATTCAGTAACTGGAGGGGCTTTTCGCGAACTTACCCTTGAAGACCGAACAATGCTGTCAACGCTCAGGAGAGTGTGGTTGATGTAGACGAGCCGAAGCTGACCTCAAGGTCGTGATGAAGTCCTTGCGCTCCTGCGGCTCCAACGACTTGAGTGCCTCAAGTGTGACACCTCGCAGGGAGTTACACACGTCCGGTGCCTGACAATGACTCTCGCTTCCCCGATCCAGCAGCTTTTGCGGAAGTAGAGCTCCTGGATCTGAATCCCACAGCGTGACGGCGCTCCGCGGTAAAGATGTCTCTCATTCCCGCAGTCCGAACTTGGGACCACGGTCATGAGAGAGAGAATATTAATTGGAGGTCTCCCCAAAAGTGAGGAAACCTTTATTGAATATTGTGTGTATTTATCTAGCCAAATACCCCCACTATATATAGGGTCACGATGTTTAGGTTGGGTATTGATTCATCATCTCATTCTCAGAATGAGTTGACTCCATTTCCAACTGGCATAAATGCCACATGATCAGGAAACTTGATCATCTGTTGAGCAATGAATCAGTGACTAGAGTTTCACTAGGAACCCTTGATTATTTATATATCACATGTGTATTGATGTTTCTACTCAATACAGTTATAACATGATATAAAACTTAATCATAAACTTTATAAAATATGATAATAGTCCTTATTACTATTTGTCTGTAGGGCATATTTCCAACAGTCTCCCACTTGCACTAGAGTACAAATAAATTAGCTGCATTTATTCTTAATCATTGGCACCATATATCCGGTACCCTGAACATGCTTGGTCATGAAAGAGGTTGAGTCTTGGGCCTCTACTTTATATTCCCAAATCCTTTGCAACTTACTAATGTCACCTTGATTGACATTATCACTTTATCCTCACATGATAACATATGTGTGTATGCATCGTCGCTATGGTAGGAGAACGAGGCCTGATTCCAGGAGCCTACAGTGACTTTAGATCAACCTCGAGGGCTTTCTCATGGGCACTGTGCCCTGGGACACATCATTCTACGTTAAAAGCGAACTAGCCCCGCCATAACATTATGCAACACTTTGGATGGTACCCTTATCTATTATTATAAATGTATTCATTGAAACACGAGTGCACCCTGTGCAACTTTTGATGTTTTTGTTCACCTCGCTTCCTGCTTGACTTTAATCGGTATTTACAGGAGTTTCCAACATATTCCCTTATAACATAACCCTTTATTCTTTAAGATATGTCATCCTTTATGGATTTGGAAAATATGTCTACAGTTCTCTATTAGATACTGCGGACAAACTTAGCTCAACATTCCGTGATTCAAACTTAATCACTTTTAAACGTTCCTTATTGGATCATATATTATGTTAAGTTATCATCATGGTTTTCTAAGATAGAACCTATGTCTCAACATAGTGGATGATGATCATCCTTTTCTTTCTATCAACCATTGATGTTAAACTTAATACTATTCCTAACTTGAGTTATTAAGGACTAGTTCCTTAATTAACTTCTATTCTGAAACCCTTTTCAGAATCCCTTAAGGAATACTACATAATATCATAATACACTTATTATCAACTTATACACCTTATAAATCATTATTTATTGGTATTTGCGCTTTTATTCTTAACACACTTAAGAATTACTCTATAAGCTCCCACTCAAAACATGTTCCTAACATATTTGGGTACGAGTTACTACTCTTGCTCAAACTATGTTCCTACATATTTGAATTTGAGACTTATATTGCTCCCACTCAAAAATATGTCATTCACATATTGTTTTAGGAAGACTTTTATAGCTCCACTCAATTTTATGCAAATTGCATATCCACTCACTATTTTGAATGATTTCAAAATCCTTTGATCAAATATCAAACTTGGAGATTTACTATGAGATACTAGTACTTTACTAGTTTTAAATCCACTAGACATTTAGCACACTTGAATCAAATTCATTTGAATTCGTCCAATACTTGACAAATTGTGTTTTTGTCATTCACCCCCTTTTCCACTGCGGCTTTGCAGTCATTTGGGAAAATCCAAGTAACTCCTTTACTTGTGAGATTCAGCAACGAATTGCTTTCTAATCTCAAGGGAATTTTGTTTCTAGGATTTCTCATAATTCTAGTTTACCATTATTTCCTTAGTAGTTCATAGGTATGTCATATTCCAAGAATCATGACAAATAATTCACAAATTTCTCCATACAAGATATGGGTTACATTTTGAATCCTACTTCATGTAGTGAAAACACCAGTGGGGAAAACACAATGATCATTATCATTGATTCTTTCCTTCGTGAAGAGAATCGTTCAAGAATGTTTTCCGTTGCGCTTCTCAATACTCTGATGCAGGGTTTTGAATCATCATCGTATTTTTCACTATCTTCCATTTGCTTCATAATCGAGAAATATCACTGAATGTGAACTTTCTCGAGAATGCACCAAAAATCCAAGCAATACGAATTTTGCTTTTCTTTTGGTTTCAGCTATGGATTTCGTATTCAAAGTTTCCAATGAATACTCTACAAGGACTTATTCGCTATTGTTCTGGTTATATCTAATAACCCCAAAACTTTTACAATGATCCATACTAGATATGGTGTCGATCTCACGAATCCAGATGGTTCACTATATATTCTAATTGAGTGCTAACTATTTCTAACTACTACATCTATACTACCACGATTTATTTGGCACCATCTATTCACCCACTTGATGTCTAATATCACATTGTGATGCTTTACATTTTGACATTTCATAACGCTTTGCATCCCACAATTCTCTTTATGCCATTCTTATAAAGTCGAATTTCATTACTATTGATCAAATCGTAGTAATTAGATTCTCTTTTATCTTTAATACCCTTAGTTGATGAAACACTTTGATCATATCAAATAGTTTCATATTCATGTTTCCTTTGGTAAACTTCTTTACACATTTAACAATCATATAATGATAATTAGCATTTTGTCAAAACATAATACATCGAATATGTATTTACTTTTAACAATTCATTAAAACACTTTGTATTCAAGTAATACACTGTGTTCAAGTTATTTTGCCAAACTTAGGCATGATTATATGTGACAAGAAATCAAATGACTTTCACATATTATCACATAACTTTGAATTTAAACAATGGTTTCATTCATTAATGAACATATCATTAAGTTGGGTATTTTAAGGCATTTCAATATTTTACAAATGTTCATGCATTATCAATTAGTTTCAAACAACAAGGATAATTCAGATATAATCAAACAAGATATGAACACAAATAGAAATCATTCATAAAAGTGGAACAACTATTTGTTACAAGCTCATATGAATAACCGTCTCACAAAGTGTGAGACACACTAAAGAAGTTCACAATCTTTTTGATTACAATAATCATCCTAAAACATAAACTAAATGATAAATGTCGAGGGAGAGTGTCGTTGGCCATCATCATCATGCTCGCCATCAACACGCAATGTCACCTCCTCTTCAGCAAGCACCTCTATGCAGAAGGACCTGTTTTTAGCAAAACAGAACAAGTATCAAATATACTTAACACTGCAAATGTGTTTGCAAGATTATAACATTTATAAAATTGTATATCAAATATATACCTTTGTCATTGATGACCTCAGCGACAATGGGTTCAACCATCACATTCCTGAAATGTGATATGAACTCGTGGAAATCCTGTGTTTCCGCGTAGCCTCTCATAATGCAAGTCCTGACTTGTGCTTGGTAGCTTGGTGGCAGCGATTGCAGCATAACGCCATTTGCAAAAGATCCCATTATCCAGCTATCCAGGAAGTATGCAGGCCTCATGTACGCATCATGCATGCGCTCCAAGTGGTCGTCAAGTGATGAGTTCTCATCCATCTTAATGGAGAGGAAGTCTCCCATCAGCTCATGCTCCCATATGCGTGCTTGTTCCACGAAATGTATCCTAAGCTGGAGCATTACTGTATGAGTGTTGACATTACCCACGACAGGCCACAACTTGTCCACCATTCTGAAACGCATTGTAACTGAAATGAAGGAGGCCATCTCCCGACGATGATAGCAGTCTCTCTAGGTCAATGAGCTGATCCAAATCCATCTCGTCGAGTATGTAGTCGACCACGTTATTCTCGCTAAGGAGAACATGGAGACGCGCAACCCATATAGAGAAGTTTGATCCGTCTAGCCTGAGCTTCTCTCCTTCTAACCAATCAATCGTCAACAGGAAAGGTGGCATCAGGGAGAACCTTTTCTATATTTATAATTGGAAAAGGAATTTAGACTAAGTTTACAATTAAATGAGTTAATAATAACTCCACTCAGAAACACCTATCCCCTGAAGGGTTCCTAGTGATAACACGACCCCTTTTCCCCACATCTCCCCCGATCATCACGGCAATCAATGTGGGTTCTAGGGTGGACGCTAAACATCGGTCACATCATTCATGTGACTCGTGCTCGATCTTTCAACCATCCGTGTTCTGAGGCCACGTCTCTGTAATGTGCTAGGCTCGCCAACTCAACCTTAGTGTATTCGCTATGCAACATGGCTTACACCCATTGTATGCGAACGTAGATATGTTTGACACCCGATCATCACGGCCTGCCTCATACCGAAGAACTTTCTTGGTGGTGCACACTAAGGGGGAACACAATCATTGGTATTTTAACCAGGGATCATCTCATTAGGCTACCGTCGAGTATCTAATACTAGCATAAAGATATACAAACAATAACATTGAATGTAAATGCGATGTGATATGGTCCTTCACATCGTGATCTCCATCCGTCGTCACCGAATTCCGGCGCCAGGGTTCCGGTATCGTAGACAATAGGGTACCGGTGTCTTTCCGGCGTGGTAGTCCGTCACCTCCGTGACTATCTACTACTACGTAACATAAGGTAATCACTTTACCTTTGCCACAACCATATCACAAAGCAGCGCCCCCTACAAAACAAAGTTAGGCGCCTCTACTTTATCTTTGCATGTTTTACGTGGCTGAATAGGCTTTCGCACAAGAACCGTTCTTACCTACGAACTTTCAGCACAACGTTGATCAAGTAGTTGTCTATACTACACCCCATTCGGAGCCCTCCATTGCAAATGTCATACCAACTAATGCGAGAGAGACAGACACCCCCCTAAGCCACTTTATACGGTACAAGCCGTATGTCAAGCGTGGACCAGTCTCGCGAATGAACGCATAAAGTCGGTTGGGGGCGCTTCATCAAACATTACTGCGGTATACACAAGTACACGTGGGAGGGTAACAACTAAAAGATCAACGCCCACATGCTACATCTCGTGTGTTCTACCCGTACTAGCATTACTACGCATAGATCTAGCTCTGATACCACTGTAGGGGTTCCGCGTATGAAAACAATAAAAATTTACCCTAAGCCCCTGAACCCCTGATGCTGCCAGTACCTATCTATTAGTAATGCAGTAACGGGAGGGGCTTTTCGCGAACTTACCCTTGAAGACCGAAAAGCGTTGTCAACGCTCAGGAGAGCGTGGTTGATGTAGACGAGCCGAAGCTGACCTCAAGGTCATGATGAAGTCCTTGCGCTCCTGCGGCTCCAACGACTTGAGTGCCTCAAGTGTGACACCTCGCGGGGAGTTACACACATCCGGTGCCTGACGATGACTCCCTCTTCCCCGATGCAGCAGCAGTTGCGAAAGTAGAGCTCCTGGATCTGAATCCCGCAGCACGACTGCGCTCCGCGGTGAAGATGTCTCTCGTTCGCATAGTCTAAACTTGGGACCACGGTCACGAGAGAGAGAGAATATCAATTGGAGGTCTCTCCAAAAGTGAGGAAACCTTTATTGAATAGTGTGTGCATTTATCTGGCCAAATACCCCCACTATATATAGGGGAGGGAGGTACTACCTCCCTCAAAGTCCCGGGGTGGGACTAAAGGAGAGGAGAGGGGGAGGAGTGGCGCCTCCGGCCACCCCCAGGGGTACCACGCGGGGGGCTGGCCCACTAGGGCGCCGACCACCCCCTTGGCCCTTCTCCCTCTTGCCTTTCCCTAATGGGCCCTCTTTCCTCCAGAATTGGCCCATTAAGCCTTTTAACCTTTAAATTGATTTTCTCTTTTATTAAATAATTATGAATAAATGATTAAATCAATATTTAACATTCATTCACATATTATTCAATATCAGTGTCTATGGAACACCTTCCACCTCCACTCCAGACATCCTCCGGACTTACCAAAACCCTTCCGGTTTTCTCTCTTATATTCTTTGGTGATTCTTTCGATCCTATAAACACTCTCTAAGCATCATAAAACCCTTAAGCGTGATGTCCTGCAGTTCAAGAACACTCCAGACATGGTCGGGACACTCCCGGACCAATGATCGATAGAGGGACCTGGATGGCCATGTGACCCCTGTGTGTTCCACGAAGATCTTTCGTCGTTTGAACCGGGATGGTCATGTCTTATTCCCTTTGTCTCTCGATACTTGCATTGCCCGAGATCTGATTAATGACATCACCATGTTGTGTTCGATCTCGTTACTGAACAATGCTACTTGACTTGTTCCGATAAGTGATATCCTTGTGATCAAATCACACGCTGTGCAGCTATTGGATATAACTTCTCCTGAGTGGTCCCTTAAGTATCTTTCCATCACGTGGACAGACAAATCCTGCTCTTGACATATATTGCCTCTACGGTTCCTCCGAGTACCTGAACACACCTTTATAATCACTGTATTACCAAGTGACGCTTGATGCTATCTAAGCACTCTCGGGAGACAATGATTGATATAGCCTCACAGTCTAAGGAATAGTCTACGTGGATCCATTTCTAATCATCGTAACTTGAACTTCCTGACATGATCGGGTCATGATGTTTAGGCTGGGTATTGATTCATCATATCATTCGCATAATGAGTTGACTCCATTTCCAACTGGCACAAATGCCACATGATCAGGAAACTTGATCATCTGTTGACCAATAAAACCGTGAATAGAGTTTCACTGGGAACCCCAGGTTGTTTCATAAAGTGATATACAAATAGTTATAAATCCTACATCTCGTGTGTTTTACCCCTCCCGTAATAAGGATATTTCACCTCCTACACTATTACTATTTTGGCGAACATTTTAGTTTTATTTAAATACATCCAGTTTAATCCAAATTTTATTCTTATTTCCACACTTGCAATCAATTCACTCGAAGACCCGTGACAACTTTGAGTGTGACAGATACTTTATTCACAAACACTTACCTTTGGGCTCCCTGTGGGATCAATATATATACTTCGAAACTAGCTACAAATGATGTGTGCACTTGCAGACATCAATCACATATACCTTGTTCAATCTCATTACCGACAAGTTCTATTTTACTTGTTACCATGATATTACATCCCCGTGACTTACGCACATGTTGCAACATTTATGGATGTAATCTCACCAAGCCGACCGTATGTATCTTACCCGTCGCGTGGGTGAACAAATCCCGCTCTTGGGTCATATGTCATCTACTGTTCCTCTCGAATACCTAACGCACACCTTTATGATCACCATGACGTTTAATGCAGTCAAGGTGGCCTCGGGAGACAGTGAGTAATATGATCTCACGGTCTAAGGAGAAGGAGACTACGTTTCTAGCTATTGCAATAATGAACTCTGTGACTTGACCGTGTCGCAATCTTTGGGTGATGTCCATCACATTATTCACCAATGATATGACCTCGTTGTAAATTGGCATAAATGCCCCATGATCAGGAAACCTTGATCATCGCTTGACCAACGGACTAGTATGAATAGAGGCTTCTAGGGACTTGGTTTGTTTCATACCACACATGTTCCAATGTTTCCACTTGATACAGTTATAGCATAATATAAAACTATTATAAACTAATTGAGATATGATAATAAAAACCCATTTATTATTTGCCTCTAGGGCATATCTCCTTCAGTCTCCCACTTGCACTAGAGTACAAATAATATAGCTCGTATTTTACTCATCATAAACCATATCACATATATGTTTATTGATCATGCATGCTTATGGAAAACGTCTTGTCCATGTTCTGTTTTATCAGATCATTATGTCTTCTACAAATCGTTAATGTCTTATCGAAGAGAGTATATGAATCTAAGGTTTGTGACTAGAGACTAAGGCTATGGAATAGGCGTAGATCGCTTGCCCTCTTCAAGTGAAATATATATAGCCACCGATGGTGTAAGAGGGTCCTCGGGTCACGTTAGATCCATCTTGTCTTATATGTCAAGTTGATCCTCGATATCCCCTGAGTGTACGTTTGGTCTTCGGGTCCTCTAGGAAGTCCTTTTGCAGCACGACAATTCAAGTCGGTTGAGAGCTATCTATACGGACCTTCAGGTCACAGACATTGAGATCGTCGTGGGAAGGGAAGTGGGATAAGGCCGCGTAATGATTATTACGGGCCATAATCCACCTATCGCCGACACAACCCATACTCAATTACTTGGAAGTTTGGCAAAGATGGGAGTTACTCGGCCTCTTTGGCTTACAAGATGCAATTCTTGGGTCAAATAGCCTCTCATATGCCCTCAGTGGTTTAGAAGCCATGGGCACGCCTAGTGCAAAATCTTCGCATGCACACCTTCTCTTCAAGTGATGTTTCACGCATTTGGGCAAGCTTAAAGGAATGACTTAGGTTGGTTGACATACGACTGCATCGATGGACCTGGTTGCACTCCGTTAAAGTATGGTGGAGTGAGATAATCCACAAAAGTGGCGATCAATGAAGGTTTTGTCCTCTGTTGCGATGTTAGTCTCATGTGAAATTTGGAAAGAGTGAAATGCCCGTATTTTGAGGAATCAATCATCAACATGGTCATATTGAAGACCAAAGAGAATACGAAGCCATAGCGCTTTGTAATATTATGCCGGGAGAGTAGCTTTTGTGTTTTTTGCCTTTTTTTTGTCTAAGGCATGGTTGAGACCTCAAAAAACTGATTCTTAATCAATAAAAATACTCCCTCCGACCCAAATTAATTGACTTGGATTTGCCTATATTCGAATGTATCTAGCACTAAAACATATCTAGATACACCCGAATCTAGACAAATCCAAGTCAATTAATTTGGGTCGGAGGGAGTAGCAAATATTTTGCCTTGTTTTAAAAAAGAAGTTCCAACAGTTTAGCAATTAAATGAGGGTCTATTGTTTAAATGTTTGATCAGGACGTATTAGTTGAATTGTAAAAATGACCTACAATTCATAAATGTTCCATGGAATGGATCGGTTTGCCAAAAAAAAAATCCCCAACCACCTACATATAGTTTCTATCCTGAAACTTTACTATAGTTTCCTAATCTGGCAACCATTGCTCCCTCCGTCCAGAAATAACGGATTTGGCTTTGTCTATATTCACATGTATCTAAACATGTTTTAGAGTGTAGAAAAATTTGTATTTGGACAAAGTCAAGTCACTTATTTACGGACTGAGGGAGTACTAAATGTTGCTTTTCCACCGTAAGATATGCAACACATTGCAGGCCTTAATTTGATGAATATATGCTCGTGACACAGTTCGGAACCAACTTGGTTTGCTTGTTCTTTCTTTCTTTCTACCCTCCTTCGGGAATGTATGTGATTCTGCTTGACAGGTTGTGCAAAATCAAAGCATTTCCTTCCAGGCAGAGTAGAACTTTGTGGGGAAGCAATTGCATTTATGCTCCACCCAGGTGCAGGATATGATGATATCACTTGATGGATGAACAGTGCCAAACAGGTTTGGTGTGCAATTGTGCATCAGAATTAGACCCTGTACATGGATCAATACAACAATTCATCGCTAACGTTCTTGCAGAAATATACAGTGGAGATGACATCATCTGTTTGACTGTTGCTTTCTTAAGCTTACTAGGCAGTGCCAGCTAGCCAAGCTGTATCACATTTACTTAAAATCATTACAAGTAAAAACCGGAAAGGCTAGCCCGAATTACTAAACAAACAATAAAAAAATGTAGGCAGAATTTAGTAAAAAGAAAATGCCGGACTAGCGAGGATATGCTTTGGCAAAATAAATTCACACACAACTCTTTCCATAAACACAAAAGGAAGACATTCATGAATCATGACTCACGAGCCATGTGTGATTTCAAGAAAAAGTGATTTTTTCGTAGAGAAAGAAATGGCGGTCCTTAAAATGCAAAAGAAAGTAATAAAAATTATAAATAGGTCATTGGACCACCTAGCGATGACTACAACCACTAGCGCGAGCCGAAGGCGCACCGCCGTCCTCGTCCCTCCATCACCGGAGCCGGACAAAACTTGTCGTAGTAGAGCTTGTTGTAGTAGACAGACGGGAAGTCGTCGTGCTAAGGCCACAAAGGACCAGCACATCAGAGCAGCAACCATCGTCAAAGATGACAACCGTAGATCGGAAGAGACTGACCTTAAATCACACCAACGAACACGAAGACGGACTGGACAAACGACTCCGCGTGCTCTTCGCCGGCGCTAGATGCACCACCGGAGCGAGGATAGAGCGGGGAGGACCTTATTCTGACTCCAGAAGATAGCCACCGCCTCAACATCCCGAAGAAGACACTAAAAGAAAGGCTAAATGAATAATGAAAAACCTCCCGCCGGCGAGAGGCCATGGTCTGCTACGCCTCCAAGACCCTAGGGCCACCGGAGGCGGAGCAGACCGGTGACGTCGCCGGCGAGGGGGACGAAACCCTAGATGGGTTTTAGCTTTTTTTCTCTATTGGCAGCGCCTACGTGACTCGTGTCCGTGTTGTAGGATTCATTTTCCTATAGAAACTTGCACTGTAGCTCTGTTTGATTTATAGGAATGCAACAGAGGAACTTTGAAGGAATTTGTAGGTCAACAGAAAATAGAAAATAATCAAGCATTCCGATAGTAAGAAGATAGAATATTATTAATTGGCATCATTAAAAAAACTATTTACTTTTCGAATGATGCTTTGTAGCAATATTATTTATTTCTTCACTTAGACGATGTGCAAAGTTTAAGTCATTGAGTCATCCAAAATCAACGCTGGCATTACCCGTTACTTCTCGCTTGATTGCTTGATTCTCCGGTCGATCGGACGTACGGTCTGCGGTGGTGGCCAAGGCAGGCTCTGGTCTCCAACAGCAGACGATCCGCTACCGGCGGGTGGGCCCCGGACTCAGCTCCCTCACCTACCCAGAGATGGCAATATTCAATCTAGCGTCAGCCATCAGTGGTTCAGTACACAGAGATGTTCTACTCTCACTTTCTCACTCTCTTCTTCTGAGCAAAAATAAAGGGAGCGCAGCAGCAGCAGTAGTACCAGGAGAGCGAAGACTTTTTTGCAAGGGCAGCCAGCAGTTAATACACAGCCTTCCTGCCGTTGCTCCCGTCTTCCCCGTTGAAGTGAGGCCATTTTTTAATCCGGTCAAGTCACCGCCATAAAGACCCACGTCGAGATTTACCACAGCTCCAACCACGAGCAGTAGGTATAGAGGAGGAGAAGAAGAAGAAATCGGGAAGCAGAATGATTAAGAAAGAAATCCTGCTTAGACAAAACGGAAGAGCGAAATGAGAGTGAGAAATCAGGGGGGAAAAGTAGGGTGTTGGAAACGCCAGGGCCGGCGGAGCAGAGCGTTATAAAGCCGCAACTTGTTCCCTTCTCCCTCCCCACCATCTCCTCACTCATCAGCCTCGCCGGCCGGATCACCCCCTCCCCCGGCACACTTCTCCCTCTCTCCCCCTCTCTCTCTCTCTCTACACACACACACACCTCACCTACGAGGCTACGACGATAGCTAGCCCACAACCCTGTTGCGGCGCGCTCTGTCTGTCGCCTCTCCGTAGTCCTCCCCCATTACTCCTCCCTCATAAAGACGGAAGAGAGCAGAGCAGGGGGGGGAGAAGCAGAGAGCCGGGAAAGAGCACGGCGGCAGGCAGGCAGAGAGTGAAGTGGCTTCCGGCTCTGCCGCGACTGTACCACCGTACCTCCACCCGGGCGGCGCGGCCACCATCACGCCCCTAGCTACCAGCGGCGGCGAACAGGGAGCTACATAACATAGCCCACTCCTGCTTTTCAATAGCACAGTAAATTCCGTGGCCTCCCCCCATCCCTTGTTACTACAGCACCACCCTGCATTCACTCCGGCCGCGATCTCCAAATCTTTTCCCCCCCTGCTCCTCGCGGAAAAAGGTTCGTGTGCTGGCTGGCTTGGCCGGTGGTGTTTCAGAGGCTGCCCGGCCCTCTGTGTTTTTATTATATTCTGTGGAGTCTCGGTTTTTCTCGCTCTTGTATTGGTCGCAGAGTTTGTGCTGTGCTGTTCCGGATCTTGATCCAACGCGCTGCTTCTGTCCGTCCGTACAGAGCACAGCTAGAGCGAGCGAAAGGGAGCGAGAGAGAGGATGGTGCCGCGCGAGCATGGCGGGGAGGAGTCCATCGTGGCCGCCGGCAACGGCAGCAAGGAGGAGGAGGTCGGGGTGATGGGCGTCAGCGGCGCCGCGGACGGCGACGAGGAGCAGCACGGCGCCGGCGGCAAGTTCAGCGTCGCCAGCTTCCTCTGGCACGGAGGCTCCGTCTGGGACGCATGGTTCAGCTGCGCCTCCAACCAGGTATAGCAGAGTGTACTACTCTCCGATCGAGCAAGAGAACCATCTCCCGATCAAAGACATGATGATCGACGATTAACCGATTCTTGCTTGCTGCAGGTCGCCCAGGTGCTCCTGACGCTGCCCTACTCCTTCTCGCAGCTGGGGATGGTCTCCGGCATTATTCTGCAAATCTTCTACGGCTTCCTCGGCAGCTGGACCGCATACCTCATCAGCGTCCTCTACGTCGAGTACCGCTCCCGCAAGGAGAAGGAGGGGGTCAGCTTCAAGAACCACGTCATCCAGGTATCTCACCTCTTCTTCCTCCCCTCCACTCCCACCACCATCATCATCATCTCGCCTGATCGTCGGTAACGGATTACGGTTTCCGCTTATCTATCCTGCTTTATCAAACCAACACGCCTTTCTTTCCTTGGGTCACTATCGATCCGTCCTAGCTGCAAAAAATGCTCGCCTTTTCTGTGAAAGAAAACGGCCCTGCTTCATGCCTTCCATATGCAGCCTTCTCTGTCTATGCTCAGCTCTCTCCTAGTTGTTCCTTAACCCTTCCTTTTCTAGCTCCCCAGTAATTATGGTTAATCATGAGTACTATAGTACCAGTAGTACTGTTAATAATTAATATAACTGTGATTAATGATGGTGAGGAATTAAACCCTGTGTATCTGTGCGTGATGTTGACCAGTGGTTCGAGGTGCTTGATGGGCTGCTGGGCCCGTACTGGAAGGCGGCCGGCCTGGCCTTCAACTGCACCTTCCTGCTCTTCGGGACCGTCATCCAGCTGATCGCCTGCGCGAGGTTCGTCCGTCAGTCAGTCCATATCATCTTCCCCAATCCTCACCCACCCATCGCTCTCGCCTCATCGTACTATTACCACTGCACACCACGCGTATGTCTGCTGATTTGATTTTGTTGTTGTTGGTCATCAGTAACATCTACTACATCAACGACCGGCTGGACAAGCGGACGTGGACGTACATCTTCGGCGCCTGCTGCGCCACCACCGTCTTCATCCCGTCCTTCCACAACTACCGGATCTGGTCCTTCCTGGGCCTGGGCATGACCACCTACACCGCCTGGTACCTCACCATCGCCGCGCTCGTCAACGGCCAGGTCGAGGCCGTCGAGCACACCGGACCGAAGAAGCTCGTGCTCTACTTCACCGGCGCCACCAACATCCTCTACACATTCGGCGGACACGCCGTCACAGTGTAAGCAAACAAACTAACCATTGCCCTTTCCCCTCCCAGATGCATCTGGAAGAGATGATGAAAGTGAGCTTTTCACCCCGAGGCCCTGCAGCTTTTGCCTGGCGATGGGGAGGACATGTCTGGATTGGAAATCCGGTACTGGTTTCCATTCCAACGGTCCCCATCCATCCATCGCTTCTGGGCCATGGTACTTGCAGCAGTACCACCACACTACTACAGTACTACCAAGTGGAACAGTTTAGTAACTTAATCAAACTTGTTTTAATTAAACATGATCGTAGGCAGCTACCTTTGCATCTAGCTAGCCTCATGGGGCACAGCAGATCCAGACGTAATAAAACCCTCTCCTAGGCTTTGCGTGTGTGCGCGTGGTGGGAACCAGTTTAGCTTGCGGCCATTAGTCAGTCCATAAAATTGCTGCTAATAAAGCTCCCTTGGTGGTGCGCTCATGTGCGTGTGGATGGATGTGGGTGCATCCAAAAGGTCCCCCTAACCTCTAGCGTACTAAGCTAGCAGTAGCACACTACATATGATACAATCTAGTTATTAGTTAAAAGAACTGTTGTGCAGATTATTAGTATTAGATTGGCCACTGCGCATTACAATAGATAGATCCCTTTATTCCCATTGCTTCATTCATGTGCCCAGATTAGATTAATTAATCTATTGCTTGCTTGGAGATATATAACATTGTTGGTGTTTCCTGCTAGCGGCTTAGCCTAGGCATGGTTTGATTTGAGGAACAATGAGATGAGCGAGCGTTCTTCAGCGAGTGAGTGCGGCGTTCAAACACCCTGCTAGCTAGTGGGCGCCGTTGGGCTCGAGATTTTTATTATCTCCCAGCTTCGGCGACCAGGGCATTACGGGGTATTATTTAAGTAAGTACTTGAGTTAGTGGGGAGGAACGAAAATGCTTGACTCGACTGTGCAGGAGAAGTGAAAGAAAACGACGGGGTCCTCCTAGCTGGTGGTATGGTTTCAATGAATTTAGCTAGTGCAGAGCTCACATCCATCTCTTGATGATTCCGTTTATCTTGCCATCAGCCTAGGCTAGCAGTAGCAGAGGAAAGTTTGGGCTTAGTGGAGTGAAGGGGACGCAGACCTACTACTACTTTTAAGCGTCCTTAAAAGAAGAAGGTGAATAATTAAGCCCAGTTTGGTAGTTACTGCTAGTCTGAAGGGGATGTATTAGCATCTTGTATGCGATCTTGCAGTTAGCTGGAGCAGAGTTTGTAGGTGATTACTATAATTTGCAACGGACTTATTTGGCCGTATTTGTCGGCTCCTCTGTATTATTTGACCGGCGGATCGAGCTTAGCCCATGTGTTGGTGAAAGCTCGCAAGATTCCCCTTGCCGCCGCCGCCCAGATCTTTGCAACTGATGATCAAAACTGAAACAAGTCCTCTACATCATTGACTAGCATGTGCAAAGGCCGTTTTGTCCGAATTTCCCTTGCTTCTTGATTGATGATGCTAAAAACAAACTATTCGTACTAGAAGAAATCCATTTAATTTCGTGGAGCCATTGCTGCATTATATATGCTCGGAACTTTTAGGCGGGCCGGACGTGCTAATAATGAAATTAATCTTATATTATATACGTTATTAATAATGCAGGGAGATCATGCACGCGATGTGGAAGCCGGCCAAGTTCAAGTACATCTACCTGCTGGCGACGCTGTACGTGTTCACGCTGACCCTGCCGTCGGCGTCGGCCATGTACTGGGCGTACGGCGACCAGCTGCTCACCCACGCCAACGCCTTCGCGCTGCTGCCCAAGACTGCCTGGCGCGACGCCGCCGTGATCCTGATGCTGATCCACCAGTTCATCACCTTCGGCTTCGCGTGCACCCCGCTCTACTTCGTGTGGGAGAAGGTGATCGGCATGCACGACGCCAAGAGCATCTGCCTGCGCGCGCTGTGCAGGCTCCCCATCGTGATCCCCATCTGGTTCCTCGCCATCATCTTCCCCTTCTTCGGGCCCATCAACTCCGCCGTCGGCGCCCTCCTCGTCAGCTTCACCGTCTACATCATCCCCTCGCTCGCGCACATGCTCACCTACCGCACCGCCTCAGCGCGCGCCGTAAGCTCTCTCTCTCTCTTCCCCTTCAGTTTCCTTCATCGGTCATGGATTGAATTGGCTTGCATTGCGTACACCACCACGTATTAAATGGCAGGTGGTGGTAGCATGATGATGCTGCATTGATGCTTGATGCGGCCGTGCTCCTACTACTAATTTCTTTCTGATTACTGTAGGGTAGTACTGCTACTTTTCATTTGTTTGTTTATCCGACCAACTTAACCAATCATTGGCAATAGTAGGATTATTGAGGTGGGAAGGATTAGATGAGATGAAGGCATGAAGCCGTGCAATTGCCAGCTACGTCCATTCCATATTTCCATGCGGCATGGTCCGGTTCATCCCTTCGCTCTAGCTACCTAGTACCAGGACCAGTACCATCCTACAGCAGCAGCAGTAGTAGTAGGGAGGGGTACTACATGATCCATGGTCCATCACGCATGAACAGTGGCCCGATCGACTGGAATGGAACACGCCCAAGCAGATCGAGGGCAATACTAGTAGACAGTGGAGATCCGTGGACGTACATACATGCACTGTTTGTTGACTGCATAGCCACCTCCTCCTTCCTACGGGCAATGGGCGATGGCGGGCAATCATTGGATCCAGCCAACGACCACATTAATCCGCCCGACAACGATATGGATCCTCGACCCCTCTCCGTTTTGCAACCTCCGCCTTATCTCCGTCCGTCCGTTCGTTCGCCCGTCGCTAGCTAGCTGCTACGGCATGGCAAAGAGCCCGTAGCGTTTAGACAGCCAGCCACACCTAGCCAATTAAGCCATGGTCGATGGTGTCAGCTCTAAGAGTTGGCGTGGCTTAGTACCATCCTACATATGGTGGCCTGGTGCGTCCCATTCGTGAGATAACGAGCTCGCTAACTGGTCCCCGGCCGCACGCACAGGAGCAGAGGGGAAGGATCCAAACCGTCCTTCCGTCGTGGCGATGATGTGGGTCGCCGGGATAGCAACCGTTGACATGGATCGATCTCCCTCCCGATACTCTGGTCTTGGGCTCCTCCCTCGCTGATTGCCCGATGCACGACACGTGAGAGGTGCTGATGTTTCATGACATGGTGATACTGTCACGAGTCCCTGGAAGGAAGCTAGAAGACGAGCCACTGTGCCTCCGGTCGCCGTCGCGGCGTTGGTCCGGCGCGTCTGGCTTTTCGGACGGGTGATCGATAAGAGCATCGTCAGGCGAAGGGCGCCGTCGCTAGAGATGGAGATTTTTTGTTGTGGGTTGCCGGGTCCCTTTCCCTCTCGATTCCTCCTTTTTTTTTCCTTCCATCTTCTCCCAGCTTTGCAAAAAGGAAATCAGATGTGCCGGTCATCCGTACGGACGAATCTAGCGAAACATGAACACGACGTTTATTTTGTGCGACAGAGCAGTGAAGTGCAGTGGTTCCATACACACGCATCATATTGTTGTGCATACTGATATAGCACTCTATTTGCTTCTGACACGTGTTCCTTGTTCTGAACTATTGCAAATTACAGAACGCTGCTGAGAAGCCGCCCTTCTTCCTGCCGAGCTGGACGGGGATGTTCGTGCTCAACGCCTTCATCGTGGTGTGGGTGCTGGTGGTCGGCTTCGGGCTCGGCGGCTGGGCCAGCATGGTCAACTTCATCCGCCAGATCGACACCTTCGGCCTCTTCGCCAAGTGCTACCAGTGCCCCAAGCCCACAGTCATCGCCGCGGCGCCGTCGGCATCCCTGCACCACTAGCTCGGCCGCATGCCACCGGCGGGACGAAGCAAAAGGAGCTCGATCTTCCCCCAAGTAATGTTGCTAGGTTTTGGTCGCCTTGTAATATACAAGCCTAGGGTGTCAGCCAGTCAGTCACGCCACAGCAGTAGAACAGGGTGCTACACGGGGTCCCTAAGACCTCGCCCCCCCCCCCCCCCCCCCCCCCCCCCCCCCCGGCCCGTCGTCGTCCGTTGCTTTCCCCCCGATCGATCGATCCATGGTAATGTTTGTGTTTGGCTTGCCCCACCGATATATATGTGATGAGTTGTCGTCATGGCTTATAAGTTCTGCAGCTCATGTGACAGACATTTCATATGGTGATGATGATGATATTAACGTACTGTAGTATCTATGGTCCATGCATGTTGTGTAGTAGCACGAGTCAGTGAGTAATTGTAATCGACGGTTGATTCCTCTTGCTGGCTAAAGGCAAAACACGGAGGCCTTTGTTAATCGCCGTCCGCTTTGGAAGGACGTTCTCGGTGTAAATGTGGCGAGACTCCTCGCTGTTGGCGGCTGGCTCACCTTTTTGGTCCGTGCTTGCTCGCTGGCTTTTTGGCCAGGGCGATCGATCAGAGATCTTCGTCTCCTTGCAGAAATCCTGAAAGGGGGAGTGAAGATACGGAGGTGAGGGGAGAAAGATCTTGTGCTGTGCTCGGTAATGAATGAAGGAACGGTGGTGGAGTGGAGCGTGGCGTGGGTCGGCGCGGGACATGATGGCGCGCACAAGTGAAGAGAGCTTGCTTGTGAGGCTGAAACGCGCGAGGATTTCTAAAGATGGATCGGTGCCGCTGCCTTTGCATGGTGTGACACCGACGAAGACGACCATGACGACGACCCTGATTAGCGGCACGTCTTATCGTACCATACATACTCGTACTACACGCCCCGGCCCCCGGTGGGTGAGCTTCGCTATCAAGGATTGGACTCCACTCCACTACTGCTAGCTACGTTGTTATCGTTGGCTTCTGCATCACAGCATCAGTACGGACTTTGATTACAGAGAAGCGATCCAAGATTTGTGCTTTAATTGGCCCATGTGAGCCTCCTCCTCCCCCTCTTGCATTTCAAACGGGAGACGAGACGGATTCTCTGATCCTCCCTCCTGCCTCGGGCATCAAGCTTCACATGCATGGAGGTGGAGATGGAGGTGGCATGTGCTATCTTGACTGGTACCGCTCTCCAGATTTCCTTTTGCTGGTATCTTCCGACCGTCCTTGGGAGAGGGATAAGCGGTACGAGCAGGGGTTCAGCATGTGCTTTCGAGTTCACAGCGCACACGTCTTAATCTAACACCAAGTTGCCTGAGGTTTTTAATTATATGGTAATGCCACAATCAATACTTGCTTCGCTCTATTAGCACGGTCTTTCACATGCAGCTGCTGCCACTTGCCGTTGAATGGAATCCCAGGCGAGAAAACTATACTGGTAGCAACTGAATTTGTCTACAGAACTATGCTTGTTCACGGAGAAGCTGTAGGTGATGCTAACATGTATGCCAAATGCCAGTGTGCCTAATTTCCTAATCACTTGTGCTGTCTGACTATTTTTACCAAGACTTCGTTTATGGTAAAGGGAGACGATACCTTTCTTTATAGGTACAAATCTAGATTCCAAAACACTAGGCAAGCATAACATGGGAGTAGCTAACCAAATTTATGTCATGGAAAGCCAGCAAAATTACGTCCAGATCTTTTGCTCATAGCGCGGGGAAAGCGACCTGGGAGATAGCAACGATGCATCTTTCCCAAAAGTTCATATGCTTTTGGACAAAGTATCATAGCAGATAGCAAGGGAAAGCTCAGAAGATTTCTGATGGGCCTATGGTTGGCTACATATCTATGCCAATGCACAGCCCAATGGTCAATATCACAAGTACTAAAACCACCCGACTAATCATACAACAGCTGTGATTCAACTCGATTAACCTGAAAACATTTGGAACCAACTGTAGACAAACATTTGGCAGAGCCATATGTTTCCTCATCTGAAGAGACTCGAATCAGGCGATTGTTAACGATGAATAGTTTTTTAATCAGTTAAGGAAGCAGAGTAGTAGTTGATCTAATAATCAGTTTGAATTCCAAAGAACATCACCAACACGGTACATAATGTTAGAGCAACATGTCACATGAGTACTTATAAAGGGGAAAACGGTGAAACCTTCACCTTGAAACAGCAGAACTACCAACATACAGCATGTTTTAGTACCCTTGAGCGGACCACCAAGCAACTGTCCATGTCCATCCATGATTGAATCAGCTTAACCAAAACCTTGGAATACCTGAGTCACGCTCAGCCGCAGTACTATTGTTGGGCAGTCTCTGTATTCTATTTGAGAACTCATTGGCCTGTGAGAAATGGGGGAAAAGGGGAACAATAATGATTTTGCATCAGCCCATCAGACCAACTAATCTCACCAAATAATCATTGTTACAAAGAACATGGCATAGATACGCCCAATACCGAACATCATGTAAAGGAAGAAATGATTGGGATCGAGTTCCTTAAGTTCCATTCAAAGGCAAGATTTTACCAACAATGAAAGGGTGATGTTGGTGAAAAAGCAGGATTCAGCAGAACAGGACATAAAGGTACAGGGATAAGCTTCAAGATTTATTCGAACGCACTATCAAACAGTGTGTCAACAAAGGAATCAAGTTCCTAAACTCAGCCAAACAGCAGGATTCTATAATACCATAGCATAGAACACTGGAGATGCTATTCTGCGCCATATCTACATTATTGGTAGCACCCATATCCTCAAAACAAAAGGACCGGAGGGATGCAGAGGTTATATATATAGAAATAAATGAATGCAAAAGATTAGCTGAGAGCAAAGCAGGATACCACCTTCAAAATACATCAGAACGATATAAAAAAGAAATGTGGCACACAAAAACTGACAGTTTATCCCAAATGTAACTTCCATTTGCAAAGGTTTTGGGCATGTGGAAATGGTGGACAAAATACTTTAAGATAAAACAAATCCAGATTACACCCTGAACGTTCTATACTAGATTGTGTAACTTTAATCCTCTGAGAAAGTTTTACAAGCGGTTTCATGGGGTTAAATGAGGAGCTGCTAAAGTTCGTGGGAGTTCAATACCTGATTCTAGAGGTGGGGAAGTTAGGACTTCTGATCAAAGTTCAGGATGTTAGATGGATTTAGGAAGTCCATGATTTTAACAACCATCCTTGAAACTTGGCTAGATGGGTTAAACTGTCGGTTCTGAATGTTCGTATGAGGATAGGTGTTTGGCTTTTAAGTTCAAGCAGTTTGGCAGCCAAAGCATCAAAATTCAGTGGGTAATCAGGACAGTTTCAAAAGATTAATATAATAAATTAGACACAAAAGTGGTGACCTTACCTTCTCATCAATCCACATAAGAGAGCGCAGTTGATTATCTAGTATCCGGACAGCAACATCAAACGGTGCCATGCTATCTGCTGCCTCTAGCTCACCACCCTGCATTGGACAAGCAGACTCATGCAAAGTTCACCACAAGACAAATGCTAAGACCTGAAAATTTACCTGAGTAGAATTCATGGTCTGAATGATGGATTTTACTTGCTCTGTCATATGTTGTAATTCATTCTCTACGACTTCACCTTGCTCGTACCTTTGCATTGCAAAATAATTCAGTTAGAGAAGATTTCAAGCAAAACACGTTACTTTATTTTCCAATTAAGTTGCTTTTTTGTTTATACTACAGTTACTACCGATTGAGGAGACAAACTAAACCTAAGACTGAAATAAGTAAGCTAAAACAGCAAAAAATACATTTAACTAACATCGTATCTCTTGCAGAGGCAGCCTCATCTTCACGAAGTAAGACCCGTTCATCCTGGAATATCCGTTCGGCTTCCTCCTCCATGCTCTGTAGAGCCTTGTCCACCTGCAATAATAAAACAAGTAGGTTTAGGTACAAGGTTGAACAATTCATCTCCGCGGAGTAACGGTGTTTGGCTAAACTGCTAAACAGACGAATCTAAAAAAGTTAGTAATCATCCTGTATAATTGATTTTCCTAATATAGTTGAATATACTTTTTAGGTTAAAATGGCATTTTTGTTCTGGCCTTGTGAATCCAGACCAGTACCAGTGGATCATAGAAGAGCTGTCGCAAAACTACATGCATCCTTTTTCATGTGCTGTGCTAATATTAAAATATTTTATCATTGTTGCCATTTTGAAATGACAACTGCATATGACAGAACAGTTAACCAAGCTCTTTATCAGTATTGCAGACCTGTATTAGTTTCAAATTTTAAAACTGTAGAGGCCCCCACAGTGAACTTTATTTAAAAAGGGATAAATCTGTATAAGGACTATATACATGAGATAAAATGCCAGGGCAGGGAACAAAAGCATTAAATACAGAGCGCCCGGGTAAAAAAAGTTAAAAGGTACAACAAGGATTAACCTAGAGAACTGAGCCAGACTAAGATGGGGACCTTAGACTCTGTCAGTATAATAGCCTGAAGTTGGAGATCAAATTTATAAGTGAAGATGTACCCTATGCAACCCAGGGATTTGGTGTATCCATGCATCAGTTCAGCCATTCAGCCCTCTGATCCAATTCGCACGCGCAGCATCAAAATCATGACTTATTTTTACTTGCGCGACCCTAGACAACTAAAGCGGTCACTGCATGTTTGCAATATCCCCTTCAAGCCTTTCTCTCTCTTGATAAATCGAACAGATCGTGCTGTGCGAATGCAGCGACCACAAAACGTGGCGACCCTGCTGAAAGCACCAACACAACGCAGCGGACAGTGGTGGTGACCACGGAGGCCCTGCCGGCAGCATCGACACAACGCGGCGGGTGACCACGATCACCAACAGATCCAGAAGGACTCATAACATGTATGCAACCACACATGATACCTAGAGGTAATCAGACCCGGAATATTGTAAATTGTGATGCCACTTGTGCGCTATCGCATGAAGAGGCAGGCATGCATGTCTAGGAACATGTGTGAATTCTATTGCTTGCTGTACGATGCTCTTGTGAAGGGCACTTTGAATATGTGAGACTTAATTCGGGGCTGGCTGCCTGTCGGAACAGAGATGAAGCTGCTGCTGTCTGTCACATGAATACGGTTGGCTTCTGAGCTATGTCGTCAAGCTAGCGTCCAATAATATCGTCATCATGGTCTACTCTAAGAATCAATCTGTTCAATATATGGAGAGAAACACACAAAAGGGCATTGCTGCAAAGATGCAGTGACCTAGGGGTCCAGGCGGACGTGCAAGTGAAAATAAGTCACGATTTTGATGTTGCGTGTGCGATTTGATCAGAGGACTGTGAACCAAATGCAATGAATGGATACACCTCCTTCGGATGCATAGGAATAGGTTATGTTGCCTTTATAGTGGCTTTACGACCATAGAACGCGGACCTGACATTATTTAAGATTTGGGCGTTTCTTTGCCTCCAGATGTGCCATGTTGCAATGAACAGACCTTTTTTTACGGTGAACTGTTGGGGAAACCCCTAACGGTATTTTTTTTAATAAATAAAAGCCACAAGTGGTCAAAGGGAGCACACTGTACAAGCTATGTATCAAAGGAAAAAAGGAAAGATAAAAACAGAACTAGGACCAAGACTAGCACAAAAAAAAATCTACAAAGAGTCCAGCCAATGAACAGGCCTTTACTAGCTATTTTTATTTATGGCTTCAATCACAGTTTTAGTCTAAACCAACACATGCTGTTCCAATACGAGGGAGTTTCTAACTTTGGGTCCCCCCAGGTTGTGCCAATAGGAGAAGTTGAACTTGGTGAAATTCTAAATTTGGGAATAAAAGTTTCCATAATTGGCAATCACAACCAAGGCACATTAAACCACACTTGTCAAGTTCCCATAGAATATACTTGTAATTCGAGGGGGGGGGGGGGGGGGGGGATTACTAAAATCTATGAATTTGTATAAAAAGTGCCTCCAATCTGGTTTGACCTGAGTCTACTATGGACTATTCTAGACTATGAATTGCATGGATTATCAATATGATCAAAAGAAGGATTCAACCCTGCCAGGATAGCTTAAAAATATTGAATATATGGGATGGCAACTCAATGCCATGTACTAGATTACTAAAATGGTTCAGAACAAAACAGAGTAACAGCTAAACATTCAACAAAGAATAAGCTATAACTAATATATAGCAGGCTAGAAAAATTTCAAACCCCACCCACCTCTTTCTGATGAGTTTCTATCAACTCAAGTTGCCTCTCCAAGCTTGTTTGTGTTTCAACAACTTTAGCCACATCAGCCTGCATGCCAGCAGGTTAACTTAAGTATTGAAGATTATAACAATGAATATTTACTGCGAACATCATAATTCATGAAAGAATATGTTATGTACTGATATGAATCACATTACATGGTCTCTAGATAGATAAATAGAGTTCATTCAGAACCACTTTCTGTTCTTCTCATTTCAAAAGTACTACTGGTTCTAACGTCACACAGATGGTGTTTTTGATTTTGCAGTCTCCAATGAGTATAATTAGAGTGCTGAAATTCGTGTTAACAACTATCTTCTAAAAGCACAGTTGTTAACAAACTAAAAATCCACAAGTATATGTATAGCAGAAAGAGCTTCAGGTATTCCTACTAACTGCAAAAGCGTGCATCAATGGAACTAGAAAGCTGAAATGTAGTGTGTACATACTGTTTTTGTTCTTTGTCAGCTCATATTGAATTCCGTACGAGAGTTGGAGACCCAATATATAATAATAATAATGGGGGTTTAGTACATTTAAAATTGGAGACAAAGCGTACCTCAAGCCTTATAAGAACATTCCTATTTTGCAGAATTCTTCTGTCCCACTCAGATATGGCAGTGGCATGCTTCCGGAACTTTGCAGTACGGTCTTGAAGCCCATTGTTCCAGTCCCTAATAATCTACAATGGGTACATAAATATACTGAAATGTTAGTGGCTTATTGCTGGCTCAGATAAAGATTTGCAGAAGAAAAAAAAGGTCAATCCAACCTGGAAAGCAGGCTTGATATCAAAAGGCAAGCACTCTTGTGAAAAAAACAGCAACTGTAAATGAAAAAGATAAGTGCAATACCTCCTCAACACCTTTACCAACGATTTCTGATGGAAGCTTAGGTGCTTGGGATGCTGCTGGAGTAATAGCATTTGTAGTAGATCTGCAGCAAGAATGCGAGAGAAATAATACTGGAAGGTTAAAACCTTGTGGCACATCTCCAGTAAGGCAGTAACAAGTCCTACAAGAAAAAAATCGAAGGGAGATGTACAACCCAGTGGTGCTAGTTTGAACAGCTGATGAAGTCGCCTGAGTTGTGGTGATGGTGGCGGACGTGCTTGTGGCTGTAGTAGAACCACCTGCAGAATAACACACTTGATACAAACCCGAAGATTGCCAAAACAGTCACTTCAGAATTTAATAAACAAACTCTAGGCAGACATTAATGTTAAAAAAGTGATAGTGGAATAAGACTTGCCAAGGTTATACACACGTACAGATCTGCAGTGTTAATATTGGATCCTGAATCCAATGAGTATTTCAGGATACAGTTATCGTTAGCTACTGACAGTTAATTATTCCAAGCTTCCGAACCAAATGCATAGGTATGGTGGATACTGTCACTGAGCTAATCTAAGCACATTGACATCGAGTTGAAGAAAATGCTAAGGGTTAGGAAATACAATAGCTCACCAAACAGTGTTGAAGGAGTCACCGACGTTGAGGCAGAAGCTTGTGTACTTGGTTGCAGGCTAAAACTAGGAAATGTGACTGCCGTAGTTGAAGGAGTCGTGGCTGTCACGGCTGCAGATGCTGAGGAACTTGTGATAGTGGTCCTAGTGGCTGTAACTGCTGCCGATGATGAGGCTGATGGTGGTACTGTAAAGCTGAAACCAAGAGAGGAAGCTGGTGCCGAGAACAATGACCCCGATGTAGCAGGGGCAGCAGTAGCTGATGGCACGGTGGATGCACTAGTTGCAGAAACAGAAGCACCGAAAAGAGAGCTCGCTGACGAGCTTGCTGCTGCACCGGTATTAGAGAACATTGACGGAGCAGATGCAGCTTGCGAAGTGGCCAAGGAGAAACCACTGGCCGGAGCAGATGCCGGTGTTGAAGGAGCGGCAGATGCACTATTAGGGAACGAGAATGCAGAGGCTGAGGGAGCAGACGAGAACAGGGAAGAGGTGGTACTCGCCGTCGTCGTGCTTCCTGATGATGGTGTGAAGCCGAACGAGGGGGCAGAGGCGCCGGTGTTGCCGAATAAAGGCGCTGTCGTAGTAGCAGTGGTAGCTGGAGACGAGGCGCCGATGTTGCCGAATAAAGGCGCAGAGGAGGTGGATCCAAACAAGGACGAACCAGTGGTGCCCCCAAACCCTAGAGCCGGTGCCGAAGCCGAGGTAGTGGCGGTACTAGATGCGGCGGGTGCGCTGTTGAAGGCGAATTTCGGTGTCGGGGCAGTGGTGGCGCCTGAAGCGGATGAGCCAAAGCCCGTGGCGGCGCCAGAGAAAAGGCCCGGCGTGGACGCAGCGGAAGAGACGGCGCCGAACAGGCTGGGGGCGGTGGCGGCGGCGGTGTTCGTACCGAAGAGACCTGGAGTGGCCGCGGGAGTGGGGGTGGCGCCGAAGAGGCTCGAATTAGTGGGCGCAGATGAGGCGGCTGGTGCGCCGAAGGGGCTGGGGGTGTTCGTGGTGGTTCCGAACAGGGTGGGTGTGATTGCCGCGGCGGAAGTGGTGGATGCTCCGAAGAGGGGTGAGGTGGACGAGGTGGTCGGATGAGCGACCCCGAAGCCAGTGGCCCCGAAGCCAAAAGGGGACGGGGAGGAAGCGGCGGCGGGAGCGGATGCGGAGGCGGTGGAGGATCCGAAGAGGGATGAACCAAAAGCGGGAGTAGAGGAAGCGGCGGCGGCGGCGGCGGAGGGGAAGGCTGAGGAGCCGAACGCGGGGGAGGGGGAGGAGCCGAACGCTGGGGCGGGGGAGGAGCCGAACGCGGGGGCGGGGGAGGAGGAGAAGGCGGATGGGGCGGTGGAGAAGGAGAAGGGGGAGGACGAGGTGGATCCCGCCGCGCCGGGATTGCCGAACGCGAAGGAGGTCGCCATGGCTGCGAATGGCGTGCGGGCGGTGACAGATTTGGGGACGATTTGGTAGGTTTTAGCGTGGTTTTGACGCTGGCTCCTCGGCGATGCGGCCTGTGAGGATGGTCGTTGGATGCTTCGGCGATGACGCTTTTGAAATAGGGTTTAGGAGAGGGAAAAGGGGATTTAGGAGAAATGTAACCCTAGATTAATATTAATGGTCTGAAATTTTATCTGAATTCCTACATATATCTAGTTAAGTACTCCCTCCGTTTCAAAATATAAGATGTTTTAGCTTTGTGAAGGGAGTGTATCTAGACTCTTTTTATGTGTAGATTCGAAACGAAGGGAGTATTTATACTAGATGAATTCGTTTCTGCACAAAGTTGAGCCTATTAATATGGATAGAGTGAGTAACAAATGTTGAATATATAAGGTGAGCGAGGTCGACTTTTATACGTAAGTTCAAGCTAAAATATCATATTTTCAACGGTGGGAGTCATACGTTCCCGTTAAAAAAAAGTTGTACGTGCATTGACAGCACAAGCATCGAGAAAATACACAAACATAATTTTAATTATGGCACTTATCTGTAATATCTTTACTATTAAATTAGAGTTGGTGATAGTAGGTCGTCACCAAACACTTTGACATCATACATTGGAAGTATCCATGCCGTTCAATCTCCCGGAGAGAAAATCAGTCGTCTGATCCCGTGCTCTTGCGTGCTCGTGGGAGCCTCCTCCCGAGTCCCGCTCCCCCTTCTCTCTAGTATGTCTCCAAATCGATTCCCTTTTCTCCCTCTAGATCCAACCACGTCGTCGCCACCATGTCTGCCACCACGAGCATCTCACTGGGCACCCCAACCCCTCCCACCGCTGGCCACGCCTCAGACGCTAAGGTGCCCCTCCTTCGATTTCCTTCCTACTGGTGAGCACAGAGCACCCCATAGACGAGGGACGCCCGGGAGCATACGCGCCTATCGATCAGCCACCATGCTCACGCTCGCTCCTGTGGTCGGTTGCGCCACGGCAAGCAGCCGATGGCAGGGCGAGCGAGCCAATGGAAGGGTTGCCCTCACAGATCCCATTGTGGCTCGTGGTGTGTGCAAAGTATGTTGGCCAGCGTGGTGCTGGGCGGCGAGTTTTGTTGTTGGCGGTGTGCTGGCCCTCGAGGCCGGTGGTGTCCTCTCTGCAATGGCTACAGTCGTCTGCCTAATCTCCGATCATCTACTGGTGTGTTGCGGCGTGCTTCCGTAGATGTCAACGTTCATCGGCTTGTAGATGGCAGCCTTGGAGGCGGTTTACTTCCTTAGGGGGAGCAGCCGTAGGTGGAAGTGGAGTCCCCAAGTCTTGCTCCTTGCAGCGACGGAAGATGTTTTGTCGGGCAAGCGAGCTCCATGGTGTTGCAGATGGCTCCCACAGATGTGGTTCCTTCCATCCGAGAGGGCCATGGCTTTGGGTGGGAGATTCTTGCCTCCTTGAAAGTTACGAATTGTAGTTGTTGCCCCTGTTTTGGGTTCAAGGCTTACCTGGTGTGGTTTCCTAGTGCACCCTCGGCAAATACAGCTCTTCGGCGGCGCCGGTGGACGGTGCAGCCTCGGCTATGTTGTGCCCTTCGGTGATGCTTGTAGTTCATCACTCCGCGGTGCGCACGCATACTTCTTGATGATATCTAGGTGTTGGACTTGGCCCCATGATTGTAACACCCTCGAATCGGCCCTATGCAAGTTTCAGCACTTCCCGCCAAACCCGCATAGAAACGATTCAAGGACGCCCACCAGGCACTTTCGTGCGGGTGGAAAACGAAGTAATACCATTACACATTAGTCCATGATGGAACCTACAGAACATATATATACAACAACGACTCCATGAGTCAAGAATACAGATATACTATACAAAGATTCAAATCACTTTAAAAACGATAGAGCATCCGACTAAGGACAAGATGCAAATAGGGCTAAGAGCCCTGAAGAATAACCAATGGCGTCCATAACCCTGCCCAGGCCAAGCCGGAAGGGTAACCCTGCTAACGACGTCGATCTCAAACCTGCTAAAACAAAAAGGGTGCCGACAAAGGGCGAAGGGAAAAAGAGGAGCGTCAGTACTGAGGCCAGTACACGGCGAGACTAGAATTCGGCGGCTCTCGCCTACATAGGTATGGTGGACTGAAGCGGCAGCGAAGCATGCACTAAACAACCTATAGAGACTCGATGCAACTGTCGGCTATGAGAGAGGGATAAGATAGACTTATTCGGGACCAACCTGATACTAACACCAATCATACCCATCCTGGCATTTCCCCCTCGAGACCAAACGAGGAAGTCAGACCGAGGAACTCACACAGTTGGCAGTTTTATTCATTCCATTATAGTTACAGCACTTACTAAACAGATATAGATTGGCATGAGTCGTTCTGAAGCATAAGTAGTGGATCGTTTTAATTACCATTCCGTTGTAGTTGGAATATTTACTAGTCAAATGTAATTGTCCTGAGGAATCCCAAAACCCAACAGTTGTTGGCACTTTTATCACATTCCATTGGAGTTGCAATACTTACTAGGCAGGTATAGTATGACACAGATCACCACAGATCCACCAGTTGTTGGCATTTTTATTATCCATTCCATTATAGTGAAGCTGAATTACTAGTCACATATTAAATCAAATTCATAGCTCTACTTTAGTTATGGTTGTCTATGATCGAGATACTGTGTCCCAAGTCATCCATAACCGCGGACATGGCTTTCAGAAAGATTTACCCTGCAGGGGTGCACAAATAGCAACACACACACGATCGACCTCAGAAAAACCAAATCAAAACCCAACGAGGCTTTCACGACAAAGCAATCACAGGATTCATAAAATATTTCAGGGGGCCACCCCACTAAGCTACCCGCAACAAAGTTGGCCAGCTCCGGAACGGACCCAGGGTTTGCGAGAACGGCTGTAAACGACTGGGAACCCAAAAGTGTGACTGGGCTTGTCGATACCGCGAAATCGTGCCGCGATCCAAAACAGTACAGGTGCTCCACGCACAATCGTAAATAAAGCAGTAAAGCATGGCATAAGTACAGGATAGTAATAAAACCCCAAACTAGTTTGTGGACCCAAGAAATAAGAAATGAATCAAGCTCTGGCTAAGGGGGATTCATAGAGTATCCCGTATGTGGATAGTGCGAATAGTCAAGGAACAGGTATCAAGTACTCGGGGTCCTACAGGACACAAGTGAGCGTGGAAAAACCAAATAATATCTATTGCCCAGCGATGCCTCTGCATTAGTTATATCTATTCTCAGCAATTTAATAGTTGCATTTAAAGTCATGATCATCTCCACATAAACATCTGCCAGCATTCCAACAACTGTGATACTTGACAACACGAGATCGCACATGAGCAAGCAACTACGACTCACAAGGCCAGCTATCTACCAAACACAGGTAATAGGAGCTGTCCAAGGAAATATAGAGGCTGCACGGGGTATAACTGGTCTACGGAAACTAAAGCATCGCGACATGGATAGCAATAGATCAACAGGAGAAAATAAAGACTATAAATGCAAAATAGGTAGAAGGAGGAGAGATGCTCGCCTGGGAAACACTGCCGAAGGATCATATCCGGAGAACTTGTCGATACTCGCATCAACTCATCGGCCTAATCCACGAAGAAGCAAACACTAGAAGAAACACCGGATGCAATATTTAATACTACGGCAGAAGATCCGGCATGATTATGATATGATGCAGATGCGGTGCAATTAGGCAGTATTAAGCGGAACCAGGGTCCCGACAATTAATTAAACGGTTCGAGTTATTTAACTAGCCCGCAATTTAAATGTTGTATTAACAGGGCGAAACATGGCATCGGTTCGCTACACAAATTTAAATGGAGTCCGGAATAAGACAAAGATAACCCGCATATGGACTCCATATTTAATTAGGAGGTGAATCGGCATAATGCCCCCAAACCACAGACAGATATGCATGCATGTACATTTTAATATGTGGCAGTTTTATATATAGCATTTATAAAATGGGGGCTCGGGAAAAAGTTCACACATCGGGGTTCGGGAGATCTTGGGTGCCGGGGGTTCGGGGTTCGACAGGGTTGGACGAGATCAGGGGACGGAATCGGGATCGTTCTCGGACAACGGAAGGAGAGCTTGGCATTCCGGGAAGAAGGACTTGGTTTAGCGTCGGGGGCGCATCGGATTCGCACTGGTCGGTGTCGATCTTGTCATGGCGAAGATCTTGTCGAGTCCGCGTATCTGGTTAGTCTTGGCGTTCGGGATGAAGAACTTGGCGTTCCGGTGGCGATCTTGGCAGTCTTCGGATCCGGGTCTCGCATCCGGGAAGGAGTACTTGTCGCATCCGATGGATCGGTCCTCGGGGTCGAAGAACTTGGCGCGCCAGGGTTCGGTCGTCGGTTTTTCCAAGGCCGAAGGACTTGGCGTCCGAGAGACGATCTTGTCGCATCCGCGGTCTTCGGGTCATGTCGACGGTCTTGTCGTTTCGCGGCGGAGATCTTGGCATTCCGACCAGTCTTATGCTCGGGTAGAAGTACTTGTCGTACCATGCCGGAGTCCTAGGGGTACCACTCGCCCGCGCCGTTGGCACTCGAAAGATCTTGTCGGGGTTCTCGGCTTCGGGCTCGGGATGAATACTTGGCGTCCTTGTAAAAGTTCTCGGTGTCGGTCTTGGGTTCGGCGCCGGTGGTTAATCAGAGTTGCCCTTGGCGCTCCTTGTCCAAATGTCGTGCGCGCCGAGGAAAAAAAACATGTTGATGCGACAAAGTCTGGACAAGGCGTTCCTCTTGGTAGAGATTACTTGGCGGCCACGAAGATCTTGCGAGGAACTTGGGGAAACACACGGTCTTTAGTTAGACTTGAGCAGCCCCACGCCACATTCACCAACACACAACAACACTGACACGAGGGCAGGAACATGTGAAGCTTCGAGGGAACCAGGCCAGAGACGGACCAAGTGCACAAGTTGGAGGAGGGGTGTGGTTCTGGTACGAGGCGGGGAGGAAGGCGCAGGGTCGGGTCACGGAGCCTACGAGGAGGTGGTGGCCGCTGCAGGGGCTTGACGAGGACGGCCGGCGAGGGGCCCACGACGACCTGGAGGCGAGGAGGAACGCGACCAGGGTACTGGGTGGCGTTCCCTGCGAGGGCGGGCCGGTCGGAGGTGGAGGGCTCGCGGCAGGGCTGGCCACGGTGTCGGTCTTGGCGGCGGCAAGAGGGGGAGGCGCGGAGCCCGGAGGAGAGGGCCCGGTGGCGGAGGGGATGGCCACGACACGAGGAGGGCGGCGGAGGAGGGCCGTCGGGGCGGTGGGGCCTGGGGCGCCGGTGCTCGAGGGAGGCGGCGGTGGATGGGGGAAGGTGAGCCAGGGGAGGCCGAGCGAGGCGGGGAAGGGGAGAGAGAAGGAGGCGGGCGCCGCGGGGGGGAAAAGTGGGGTTGGTGCGAGGCACGGGAGGAGAGAGGGGCTGCGGGGTGGGGTGGGACCGGGGGCGAGCGGGGGTGTGATGTGGGGAGGCGTGTCGGGAGGGCAGGGGTGACCAGGTGACGTGGGGGATCGAGCCAGGGGGTAGGTGGGCTTGCGACGAGGTGGGAGTGGCTGTGCAGGTGGCGGACCAAGGGGTGGGGGTGCGCGCGCGCGGGTACTCTGCTGGCGGCGGGGTGGAGGGAAAATAGGGGTAGGTGGGGTGGTAGGTGTTAGGTGGGGATTCGGCGGTGAGGTCTGCGGGGGTGTAGCTAGGGTTGGGTCCAACCGGCTGGGTATTGGGCCTGGCCGGTTTAGGTCTAGGGTAGATCTTTTAGGGTTTTCGCTGGGCAACAAAAATAGTTTTATTTATTTGTTTGTTTTAATTAAAAGACTTTTGGTAAATAGTTTTTAGACAAACTAAAGATTTAAAAAAGACCGAGGTTTTGAATTGAAATAAGGACGGGATATTTAGAAAACAAAGTAGGCTTTTAGAAAATAGTTTTTAAACAAACCATGCAAGATGATGACGATGCTCAAATGCAATGAGGCATGATGATATGAGCATGCGGTCATGATGATGCAATGCACAAAAACACCGCGATTTTCTAGTAGTGGTTTTAGCAGGATGCCACAATGATGCCCTTCAATTTTGCCAGTGGCACATCGCTGTTGTGTCGAGGTCTCGGCGGCGAGCGGCTCTTCGTCTACGTTGGTGACATAGTGGAATCAATTTGTTGTGGTCTCGGCAGGGGAGCCCTTCGGCTCTGTCTCGGCTGCTTGTCGCCCTTTGAACACGCCTTTGGCTTGCTAGTGGAGCGGTGTGGACTCGGTTATGAGTTGCCCATCGACTGTGCCTGCAGCATCTCTATGTCAGGGTTTGGTCTCGGATGACCGATGCTTTTCGTCCACGGTGGTGGTGCAGCTCGAGCAATGCACCCATCGTTTGGTTTTTGTCCCTCTCCTTCTTGTGGTGGTCTTGCTTGCGGTGGTGTGGTTTGTACCTTGTGTGCATTTTGTGCTATGTTTTCTCTTCGATGGTGTTGCTGCGTTGTCTCGGCGAAGCGGCTGCGTTGAGTACTCATCACCAGGTTACTCGCTCGGAGTTTCCTCAAAGTTTCGTGTCTGTGCCTTTTTCTAGTTATCTCTCCACTCTCTCGTAATCCTCGTGTACTCTGTTTCACTTGAACCTATCTTGTAGACGTTGCAAAGCCTCGTAGGAAAAATGGATGAACTATATTCAGGTGGGTATTAAATCCCCCCCATCCCCCATTTAAAGAAAACTAGTATGAAAATTACAAATGGATGTTTTGTTCTGGTAGAATTTTGAGTTGCTCGTATAGTGCCACTTGTGATGTGAAATTCAGCTCGAGTCCAAGCAAAACGAGTTACTAGCAAAAGCCGAAGGACATCAAGTTCTACTCTTGAGAAAATTTCATGATTTCTTCTCCACAGTTTAACACGAAAAGAAAAGTCTTCAATTTAATTATGCTTTGCCTCATGACACCATGCCCTTTCTAGTACATTTTGTGAACGTGTTGGGATGCAATTTATTTTGTAAAGCATGTCACCTGGATGATAAAATCACTAGGTTGGTCAGCCTGTAAGCCACCTGATGGGGTTGCGCTCAGTCGTCAGATTCTCCGCCTCCCCTAGTTCATCTCTTTATCATCCAACATATTTCTAAGCCATCATCTCTTTATCAACACTTCCCAAAATTGTAGCACTTAATGGAAGCTAATTTTTTTAAATAATATATTTTTTATTTAATTCGGAAAATAATATACAAATTCTGCAATTTCTGAATATAGCGTGGCATCGGCACAACGTGTGCCAACAGAAGGTTATCGTGGTCCCCGTGTGCCAACATGTTGTTGTCACCTCCCCGTGCGCCGATAGGCTCATAGAGCGGGCCCCGCCACACGTGGCAACGCCCGATAGGGGGAATCGGCACCCCGTCAGCTGACCTGTGAGCCGATATGGCGGTGCATATCATGTTGGTCGCGCCCCGCTCCTCTTCTTCCTTTCTATTTCTTCCTCCTTATTCCTCTTGTCTCTAGCTACCCATCGAGAGCTCCATTTCCTCTCCCAAACTGAGCTCATTTTTTCTCTTTTTCACCAAATCTTCAGCCAAAATGTAGAAGGGTGGTAGGTGAACCCCAATCTACTAATGAGATAGCTTGAGGCGAGGCGATTTGATGGTGTTATTGTGGAGGAAAGGTGGTGGTGTTCTTGGAGAGCAACGACAATGGTGGAGGCTGGTGTTGTCGTAGCCTGGGCTGCATGGTGGTTGTGCTAGTCTGTGACCGAAGGCCGCTACATTGCAGGGCTTTGATACATTGCAAATGTATCTATAATTTTTAATGTTCCATGCTTGGTTTTATCTACTTTTTTATGTTTTGTCCACACTTTGGAGTACTTTTCATATAATTTTTTGGACTAACCTATTAATAAGAGCCATTGTGTCAGCTGCATGTTTTCTGCTGTTTTTGGTTCCAGGAAGTCAGAAAATAAATATTCTCGAAATTGGACGGGACAAAAGCCAAAGTTATTATTTTACCGAGGGACACTTGTAGCCAGAATACGAGACGGAGAAGGGCTGGGACCCGGCCACACCACCTGGCCGCGCGGCCAGGCCTGGTCCACGCCAGGGGGTGGTCTGGCCGCCCTAGGTATCCCCTCGGCCTCTCCTTCCGCCTATATATTGTCTCTGATACGGAAACCCTAAGTACCCGATCAATAATCCACGAAAGAGTCTGTAGCCGCTGTCATCTCCATCCCTAGATCGGGAGGGATCTGAAGCTCTTCCCGGCACCCTGTCGGAGGAGAGAATTCACCCTGGAGGCCTTCTTCATCACCATGCAAGCCTCCGGTGTGATGCGTGAGTAGTTCATCTCTAGACTACGGGTCTATGTAGTAGCTAGATGGCTGGTTCTCCTTCTTTGTGATTTCATGTTTAGATCTTGTGAGCTCCGTTCATGATTAAAATCATCTATTTGTAATTCTGCATGTTGTGTTTGCGGGGATCCGATGGATATTGAGATGTTATTTTAGATTGATTATTGATTCTATCATATCTTTGTTATTTGTGATCTTGCATGCTTTCCGTTGTTAGTAGCTATCTTGGCCAAGTAGATGCTAGCAACTCCAAGAGTTAGTATTTATACTCGATAGTGGGTTCATGCCTCTGGTAATCTGGGGAAGTGACAGAAATCTCTAAGGTACTAGATGTGTTGTTGCTACTAGGGAGAAAACAACAATCCTTTGTTCATAAAACAATCGTATTGTTTACTTTACACGCAATTCGTAATGCAATAATTTGTTGCTTACAAGTTAATACTAGAGGAGGTTCGGGTGATAACCTGAAGGTGGATTATTAGTCATAGATGCAGTTGGATGGCGGTCTATGTATAATATTGTAATGCCCAATAAAGTCTCAAAGGATTCAAGATGATTAGTATATGCTACTTTTGTCCCGTCCAATTCCGAGAATATTCATTTTCTGACTTTCCTGGAACCAAAAACAGCAAAAAACAGGCAGCTGGCACTGTGGCTCTTGTTAATAGGTTAGTCCAAGAAATCATATGAAAAGTACTCTAAAGTGTGGACAAAACACAAGAAAGTAGATAAAACCAAGCATGGAACATCAAAAATTATAGATACATTTGCAATGTATCAACATCCCCAAGCTTAACTCCTGCTTGTCCTCGAGTAGGTAAGTGATAAAAAGAAAGAATAATTTTTGAGGTGACATGCACCATCATAAACTTGATCAAAGTATTTGCAAAACATTCAAAGCTGGGATCATAGTACTTTAATCATAACATGAAAGACAATGTTCTAGCAATAAGCAAAGAAACTATTATGCAACATGAAAAGGCACAAACAAAAGATTCATGAATAGCAATGCTTTACAAGATGTTTGTTTGTTTCACATAAAGAAAACATAGCATAATAGTATTCAGCTTGTCCCTCAATAGAGTAGCAAATATAAATGCATAGGACACCTTCAAAGTTCATAAGAGTGACTAGATACAAATAGTTTAAAACAAGCAATATCAAGTTATGCATCAATCAACTAGTCTTGGGACAATGCACATAGAAATAAGAATGGCCACTATGCTCTCAAAGTAAGTGCATAAAGATAGAAGGTGGAGACTCAATATAATGGTGGAAGAAAGACCTTCATAGAAGGAAGTAAAGATTCAAGTCTCATAAAGAGCTTCCAAAAAGTATGGTACTTATAGCTTTCAGCTCTCATTGCCCCTATCATAAGCATCTTGAAGGTGATTAAGGTTAAAGTGACACAACTAAGAGGATATGCTTGACAAGTTATAAGTTGAAATCTCATGCCCCTTAATTACGAGTACCGAACCTCATGCTACTCAACTTTAGTCACAAGTAAGCTCTTGTCATTGTAAATACATGCGTATCATTGAGAACCACCAACGGGGTACCCCTTGCACATTACACAGGAGCTATCCCATAATCAAAATGACAAGGCAAGCAGACAGTGAGCATCTCAGCGATCTTTTTATTTGCTATTTGCATAGGTTTTTATTGAGGATGCTTCATAGAGTGCTCATTATGGTGATGCTGCAAGTTTCCACCATGATTAGGCATGGCTTAGGCTAGCGGCCCAGGCGTTTCTCTAACACACATACAAACTCCATGATCTTACAAGTTCCACTTTTATTTCACACCGCCGGGATCCGTAAGCAAAAGAACATGATATCAACGGGGTACAAAGTACAAGTGCAATGTTGAAAGCGTTCCCCATGGTACATGGTTCTGCTAATTTCAACTTATAAAGCGCAAGCATATACGCAACAAAGAAGGACCCAGTGGTTCAAGTTTATTAGATGCAAAAAAGTAAAGTGTGCCATCAAGTTCGTGAGAGCTTTAATCACTAGTTTTCTCATAACAAGTTTAATTTGGAAGGTAAACAAAAGCATGAATATACTTGGAATAGCATAAGCTAGTAGGTAGGTATGGTGGAATCTTTGGAATAACTTGGTTTAGGGAGTTGGATGCATGAGTGGAACTCATACTTTGTTGTGGAGGCTAGCAAAAGACTGGGAGCGACAAACTAAGAGAGCAATAATGGCCATAATCATGCAGAGCGACAAAACATCATTGATCAAAGCATAAAGTGATACTACAAGTTGAAAACTAATGGATCATAAAGGCTATGGTGACTTGAGATAGTAATAACATGGTGTGAGCATGTGCCAAGTCAACCCAAATAAAGCATCAAAGGAGAATACCACTATACTATGCTTTAATATGCTAAAACAACGCATGATTCATCCAAGGCACATTAAGCAATCTCAATTGTTTATAACAAGTCATGCTACAACAAATAATAGTAAGCATAAAGCCAAAACAATATCGAGCATGGCATGAAAAAGCATAGGCCACAGTCAAAAACAAGCTCTCTTTACCACTTAAGCATGAACTTTCCTACTCTTCTCCAAACCAAACCAAACTATTTGAAAACCAATGCATGAAAGAGGGGGTCCAACCAATTTATTCAAGCAAACTAAGAAAACTAAGCAAATGAAAACCAAAAACGAAGACGCTCCAAGAACAACATAACTGTGCATGAAACAATAAAAATGAAGCGTTTGGTAGAAACCTGGGATTTTTATTAATGAACAAGGGGATGCCTTGGGCATCCCCAAGCTTTGACGCTTGTACTTCTTGGATATTTCTTGGGGTGACACACGTGACATCCCCAAGCTTGAGCTTTAGTCCATCCTTCATCTCATTACTCATTCCTTCCATACCCTGTAATTTTTCCTTCATACAAAACTTCACACAATCTTTATTAGCAACATTAGTGCACTCAAGATAATAAGTCTTTTAGGTTCAGTTCTAACACCAAATAAACTTCCATTAGAACACTAGATACTGTAGCACTTCCCTCAAAAAGCTCAATTCCCCAAAAGAACTCAAGAAGGAACCAACAAGAAGCAAATGCAGAAAATGGCAGAAATCTGTCAAAACAGACCAGCAAGTAAAGACGAATGGGTTAGACCCACTTTGAATAGGGTTAGGGTTTAGTACCGAGGGACACAAGTGTTGTGTGCCCTCACCTACTACCTATATAAAGGAAGGTGGGTGGTGGTGGACAAGATAATCCAGTGCTGCTTCCTAGGGTTTCGCTAGACTTAGCAATTTCATCCTCATGTCCCACGGTGGCAAGACCGAGACTAGCATATCACTTGTTGCTATTCCACCTTATACGTGTGTGAGATAGCACAGACGCCACACCTGCGGTGCTCGTCAGCGGTCGGGCGACGAAGTCAGAGTCGGAATAAGGAGGATCACGGAGCCGATGACAAGGTGGTCCCAGGATCATGAAGTTCGCTGGATCTGGATGACACGAGGGGAACGTACGGCACCACCGTGACACACTTCCTTAGCTTCCGCACATGCGCGTCGAGAGGTGCGAGCTATTGCGCCGGATCTTGGGTGGCTGATGAGTGCATATTTGCATCATGTTTTATATTATTATTTTGCACTATAGTTGTAGGATCTTGGTATTTTAGAGTGTTCGCACGTGTATTTTATGTATATTTTCACCAGGATCAAGACAGATGATGGATACAATGGACACAATTCTTAGAGCATTTGTGTTGGGGAGAAAAGGAGTCAAAAATAACATAAATCGCCTATTTGGGAAATATCAATAACACTAGAAGAAAACCCAAAGCAATCGAGGCATCCAGACGGTTGAACGACATCCTATACGGCGGGAATTAATTTTCCGGCCGTATAGTTCTGGTCGTACAGATGGCGCTGCCACCGCCTCTTCAAATAGTTTCACCCCGTAAAACTGGATCAGGGAGACGACATATAGAACACCCAGAAATCGCCGAAACCTCACCTCCGGAAGGCATCTGGAGGGGGAACTTGCCCAAGGGATCCATCTTCGCCCTATGCATATCTGGGAGGCCAAGGCATTGATCTTCATCTTCATCAACTGCTACACCACCATCATCTCCATCGATCCCATCTTCACCCTATCTAGATCTTGTTGTAATTTCCGTACTCATTGTGGATTTATACAAGAACTATTCATTTACAATTGTTCCCATTACCATTGCCATGATGTTGATTGCCTCTATGTCTGAGTAGATCATTAGTTCTTGGGGAGATGGAGAAACCCTAGCATACGATTGAGATAAAGTAGAGATTATTATGTTATATATCATTATGTGTATGTGTTAATTGTCTTCATCTTGATATTGGGAGTTGTGAACCTCCTTAATATTTTCCTCTTATGGGACATGATGAAGGGGATTACTTGTTGGTAGATGGAAGAATGATAACACTTATTGTGACTTTAAAGTTTTTGTGATTCTTTACGTACTAACTTGCGGAAACAAGGAGAACTCATAAAGCCATGTCCATGCCGCGGGAGAAATCCCTTAATAGCGGGATAATATGATTAATGTTGTTTATCTGTTAGATGTGGTTATGAAGGATGATGTGAGCAGTGGTTGCTGCCTATTTATCCATATATGGAGCTCCTCCCACATACATACATATCATGAGAATATTTGTTATAATAATCTTGATTGCTTAGTCTAAATTGCTAGCGGTGTATCCACCACTCTCTGAGAACGCCTCTTTCCCTATTGTAGTTCCAAGCTCTTTTACACACGCAATTCTTACTTTCTGCATTAAGTTTTACTTTACTTTAATTTCTTCATTCAAACAAAAACCCAAAAATAATTCTACTTGCATCTCAAAGTTATTCCTTAAGTACTTCGTTTAGTTTTAGTTAAAAGCAATTTTAATGTTTCGCCTACTGCTCCCTGTGGGATCGATATCTTTATTACGAAACTAGCTACAAACGATCTGTGCTCTTGCATTCATCAAGCTATTTTCTGGCGCCGTTGCTGGGGAGCTTAGCAATATAAGTCACTTTACTTTTTGTTATTTACTTTCGTTGTACTAATTTTTACTTTAAGTTGCAGGACTGCAAAAATGGACAACACTCAGCATTTAATCCAGCTTGAGGCAGTCAGGAAAATGGGTTCGCCCATGGACGCTTTTATAACTGTCAATAAAAGCATAAATCTGGATGGAATTGAGATCCACCCTTTATTATTTGAACTACTACACTCTAAGAAGTTTGCAGGAACCGATGAAGAGAGTCCATATGGACACTTACAATATTTTGAAGATGTTCTTTGTTCCTTTATATTCGACAACTGTAATCTTGATATAGTTAAAACCCAGTTGTTTAGACAAACTCTCTCTGATAATGTTTGCGACTGGTATAGATTTTTGTGTGCAGAGGCACCAAGGACTTGGACGGAATTGACAACCAATTTTCTATCAAAATATTACTCAGAAAGCAAAGCTCACAGGATGAGAGGTATTATTATCAGTTTCAAAAAATAGTCCTGATGAGAGTTTGTATGAAGGGTATCTAAGGTACAAAAGCTATCTAGATAATTGCCCCCATCATCGTTTACCTGATTGGTTAATCACTCACACTTTTTATGGAGTGCTTAATAATAAAAGTAGAACGTACCTAAACACCACTTCTAATGGTAGTTTTCTATCGTATACCTATGATGAAGCCTAGAAATTAATAATGAAAATGAGGGAGACAACAGAGAATCTTATAAATTAGGAGAATACTACGAATAGTTCTTATGAATATGCTTGTGTTAACGACTTACTTGCAGATGAAAGGATTTGTGCAATGATTAAAACCCTTGGTATTGATTCTTATTCAGTAAAGAAAATTATTGAGAATTATGCAGGGCATTTACAGGTACCTACAAAATGGGAACTGCATAAACCCCTTGAAGAAAAGAAGCGTGCAAGAGAAAGTGCGCTAATGGAAGAGTTCTCCTTTGAACCTATTCAATAGAATATCAAGAAAAAGCAAAAAGAGGAAGAACAAATAAAGAGAAGATTAAAGAAACATGAAAAGAACCCAGAAGCTACCAATATGAATAATGTTATATTGAAGGATCTTATGGAAGCACGAATAATGGATAATGAAGTGGTTATGCTAGACTTTGAAACCTCAGAATTCATCAAAGGTAAGTTACGAGGTAACGAAACTTCTAAACCTGTGACTCCTATATATTGTGGAGAAACCTTTTTATACGGAATTGGTGAGCCGATTTTCACTATAAACATTATGGCTTCATCACTTTATGAGGAACTTCGCTACAATTTAAATACTCCAGATGTGGAACCAGTAGACACCACTATTAAATTGTCTAATAGAACTATTATAAAACCGAAAGGTGTTATCATAAATATCTATGTCTTTATTGGATCACTCATGTACCCCCTTGATGTTCATATTGTTGATATGCCTCGAGATTCTTTTTGTCCTATTCTTTTAGGTAGGCCTTTTGTTTCCATAACCAAAGCTCGAACTAATAATAAGAAGGAGACAATTTCACTGATGTTTGGAAAAGAGGAAATGACATTCCACTTTGCCAAACTAAAGAAGAGGCCATATGAAGTGTAAGATATCAAGGAAGAGAAAACGATTGCCGAGCTGGCTGCAATTCATTTCAGTACTCCACAAGATGAATTAGAGAGGATCTTAATTAATTGGGAGGAAGCACCGGATGATGAGGAGAGAGAATACATGGATGATTACCTTGATTCAGTTTCGGAAGCACAAAATCCACATGACTATGAAGAACTAGTAAGAAAAGGAGATGAAGAACCTCCACCAATTGAATTGAAACAACTTCCAAACGATATGAGATATGAGTTTTTAGATAATGAAAATAAATGTCCTGTTATTATTAGTAAAAATCTATCAGATAATGAAACAAATAAACTCATTTCAGTCTTGATTAAGCATCGTGAAGCCTTTGGATATACTCTAAGTGATATTAAAGGAATATATCCATCTATTGTAACACATAAGATTACCATGCTTGATGATGTTGAACCTATAGTTGACACACAAAGAAGGCTTAATCCGAAAATGAAGGAAGTAGTAAGAAAAGAGGTTATACGTTTATTAGATGTTGGCATAATATATCCTATTTCTAATAGTAAGTGGGTTAGCCCAGCTCATTGCATACCAAGACAAGGAGGTCTTGATGCTGCTATGAATGAGGATAGTGAGCTAGTTCCTATAAAACCTATTGTTGGATATTGCATGTGCATTGATTTTAGGAAACTAAACCATGAGACACAGAAAAATCATAAACCTATACCATTTTTGGATAAAATTTTAGAAAGACTTAGTAATAACTCTTATTTCTGTTTTCTTGATGGTTATTCTGGGTATTATCAAATTGCTATACAACTGGAAGATCAAGAGACAACTTTCACTTGTCCTTATGGCACATATGCTTATAGATTAATTCCGTTTGGCTTATGTAATGCAGCTGCAACTTTTTTCAAGAATGTGTTTTAAAAATCTTCGATGATCTTGTTGAGAAGACTATGGAAGTTCTAACAAATGATGTTGTTGTTTGTGGAACAACATTTGATAATTTCCTCTACAATTTAACCAAAGTTTTGCAGAGATGCAGGCAATCAAATTTGGTTTTAATTGGAAACAATGTCGTTTCATGGAAAGAGAAGGTAAAGTTTTGGGGCATAAGGTTTCGGAGAAGGGTATAGAAATAGATAAAACTAAAATAAATGCTATAGAAAATCTTCCAATACCTCAGGACATAAAAACTTAAAAATGTTTTTGGGACATGCGGGTTTTTATAAGCGTTTCATAAAATATTTTGCTAAAATAGCTATGCCTCTCACCAACCTTCTTGAGAAAGAAACTCCATTCTACTTAGATCTTGACTGCATTGTAGCTTTTGAGAATCTTAAAAACAAATTAGTTTCGGCACCCATCATGCAATCTCCAAAATGGGATGAACCTTTCGAAATCATGTGTGATGCTAGTGACTATGCTTTAGGGGCTGTGTTAGGATAGCGAGACGGAAAAAATTTAAATGTTATTTATTACGCTAGTATAACTCTTAATAAGATTCAGAAAAATTATGCTACTACAGAAAAAGAGTTCCTGGCTATAATTTTTGCTTGTGACAAATTTAGATCTTACATCATTAATTCTAAGGTAATAGTTCATACGGATCACCAAGCTTTACGTCACCTCCTTATGAAAAAGGATGCGAAGCCCAGGTTGATTAGGTGGGTTTTATTACTACAGGAATATGATTTGCAAATAATAGAGAGGAGGGGTAAGGATAATCCGGTAACAGATCATCTCTCTAGGATGGAGGGAATAATTACTAACCTCGTACCTATAAATGAGTCATTTCCATGAGAATATTGAGCAAACGTTGAAATTGATGATCCTTCGTTTGCGGATTATGCTAACTATCTCGCAGTAAAATTTATACATCCTGGTACGATAAGACATCAAAGAATGAAATTCTTTAATGATCTTAAAATTACTTTTGGGATGATCCATATCTATATCATCATGAACCTAATGGAATGATTCGGAAGTGTGTTCCTAACCATGAAATGAATGCAATTTTGTAAGCTTGTCATGATAGCCCATATGGAGGACATCATGTAGGCAAGCGAATTGCAGCAAAGGTACTTCAATCCGGATTCTATTTGCCCACCTTGCTCAAGGACGCACACAGGTATGTAGAACACTGTGATGCTTGCCAAAGAAGGGGTAATATAGGTAGGAGACAAGAGATGGCAATGAATTATAGTCTTATAATCGAACCCTTTTGATGTATGGGGAATGGATTACATGGGACATTTTATAGAATCAAATGGTTACACTCATATTCTTGTTGTTGTCGATTATGTTACTAAATAGGTTGAAGCTATTCCAACAAGTCATGTAGATGCAGCTATCTCAGGGAAGATGATCAAGGATGTTATATTCCCTAGGTTTGGAGTTCCTAGATTTTTAATCACTGACGGTGGTTCTCATTTTATGAAAGGAACTTTCAGGAAAATCCTCAGCAAATATGGAGTAACTCACCGCTTTGCTTCACCATATCATCCTCAAACGAGCGGTAAGTGGAACTCTCCAATAGAGAATTAAAGACCATACTCGAGAAGACGGTGGACAAATCAAGAAAAGATTGGTCATACAAGTTAAATGACACTCTATGGGCATACCGTACTACATTTAAAAATCCAATGGGTATGACACCTTATAAGATGGTATACGGTAAGGCATGCCATTTACCTTTAGAACTTGAACATAAAGCTTTTTGGGCGATCAAGAACCTAAACTATGATCTTAAAGCAGCGGGAGATTTTTTATTAGATATTCATGCTTTAGATGAGTTTAGAAGTGAGGCTTATGAGAATGCTAGACTGTTTAAACAAAAAGTGAAAAGATGGCATGATAGAAAAATAGAAAATAAGGTCTTTAAAAGTGGAGACAAGGTGTTGCTCTATAATTTTCGCCTTAAGTTGTTTCCAGGAAAGCTCAGATCAAAGTGGGAAAGCCCCTATATAGTTGAAGAAGCTTATTCATCGGGAGTAGTGAAGCTCCAGGGAAAAACACCCTCTCTTTCATGGGTGGTAAATGGACAACGCTTGAAGCATTATCGAGCAAAAGAAGATATAAGTGCAGTCACCATACAAGTGATCACCCTAGAAGAGGTGATTAAGCAAAGATATACAAGGAATGGCAACTATAAGAAGAATGGAATCGAGACAAAATGAGCAACACTATAGTCAAGCTATTGACCATAAAAGAGCGCTTCATGGGAGGCAACCCATGCGAAAAAAGGTTTAAGTAAGTTTTTAAATTTTCAGTTAAGTTTTAACTGAGCTTGTGTTAAATAAGGAACATTTAAAGCTCTAGCAAAGAAAAAGAAGATTGATAATGCTAAAATCCCATTCAACGGATATTGGTCAAAAATTTAAACTGCCATTTTTCTGTCAAAACTTGATATTTCATTAAGTTTCAGATTAATAAAGAATTCTCGGAGAAGTAGGTAATTTTTGGTGGATCCAGAAGGTTTAACGACCAACTATATGGCGGGAATAAAATTCTGGTCGTATAGTTGCGGTCGTATAGTTGTTTTAACATCACCCCTTCCGTTTTGCGAAAGGTACTAAAGGTTTAACGACCAACTATATGGCGGGAATAAAAATTCTGGCCGTATAGTTGCCATCGTATAGATATCGATGCCTTCGTCAGAATTCTTTTCTAGGTACTAATAGTTTAACGACCAACTATATGGTGCGAATAAAAATTCTGTAGGTATAGTTGTCGTCGTATAGATATCAACCCTTCTAAAAAAAATATTCAGAGTACAGAAGGTTTAATGACCAAATATACATCGGGAATAAAAATTCCCATCCGTATAGTTCCGGCCGTATAGTTGGTTCTGCCATAGAAGGAAAATCTATAGTCAGTTCATAACTATACGGTGGGACCGCACCCGTATAGTTGCTCGTTACGAATGACGGCTATGGTTTTCAACCCCCCTTTTAAAATTGATCGCATCTAACCTTTTTCATTAAGTTTTCGTAGAGCTATAGCCTCCAGCCTCGAAAAATCCTCGCCATCTCTATACAATCTCCTTCTAACAAAATCCGTGCAGCAAAGCCATGCATCCCTTCCATGTCAACAAGATTTGGAGGACGAAAGAAGAGAATCCCGTGAAGAGGATTAAAGAAGTAGAACCTAAAGGATCATCATCGTCATCCATCCCGGAGATCAAGCCTCTTCCAAACTAGGAGGACGTTTTCCCGCAAAGGATGGAGATGATTGATGGCTCAAAATATATTGAGCTCGTTGGGAACCCCAAGAGGAAGGTATGATGAGCACGACAACAAGTTTTCCCTCAGTTATGAAACCAAGGTTATCGAACGAGTAGGAGCAAGGAAACAACTCCAAGATGTTCTTTCCAACTTGGAATCCTGCATAACACAACCATAAAACTTTGCCCCAACTTACAGTGAGGTTGTCAATCTCACCAGTTTTGCTAAAAACAAAGGATTAAACGTATTGTGTAGAAGATATTAATTGCTTGCAGAAAGTAAACAGTAAACAATAAATAGTAGATGGTTTATCTATGGTAAAAGAATGGACCGGGGTCCATAGTTCACTAGAGGTGATTCTCCTTAAGATAAATAACATGTTGGGTGAACAAATTACAGCAGGGCAATTGACAGACTCGAGAAAGCATACCATGCATATACTAATCATCTTGACTCCTATGAGATTTGATTGGGCATTACAACATTATACATAGACCGTAATCCAACTGCATCTATGACTAATAATCCACCTTCAGGTTATCATCCGAACCCCCTCCAGTATTAAGTTACAAGCAACAGATAATTGCATTAAGCAAAGTGTGTAAAGTAAACAATACGATTGTCCCATGAACAAAGGATTGCTGTTTTCTCCCTAGTAGCAACATCACATCTAGTACCTTAGAGATTCCTGTCACTTCCTCGGATTACTAGAATCATGAACCCACTATCGAGCATAAATACTCCCTCTTGGAGTTGCTAGCATCTACTTGGCCAAGATAGCTACTAACAACGGAAAGCATGCAAGATCATAAATAACATAGACATGATAGAATCAATAATCAATCTAAAATAGCATCTCAATATCCATCGGATCCCCGCAAACACAACATGTAAGATTACAAATAGATGATCTTGATCATGAACGGTGCTCACAAGATCTAAACACGATAGCACAAAGGAGGAGAATCAACCATCTAGCTACTACATGGACCCGTAGTCCAAGGATGAACTACTCACACATCACACCGGAGGCAGGCATGGTGATGAAGAAGGCCTCCAGGGTGATCTCTCCCCTTTGGCAGGGTGTCGGGAAGAGCTTCAGATCCCTCTCGATCTAGGGATGGAGATGACGGTGGCTATAGACTCTTTCGTGGAATTTTGATCAGGTCCCTAGGGTTTTCGTCCTGGGAGGCTTTTATAGGCGGAAGGGCAAGTTCGGTGGAGACTCGAGGGGCCCACACCAGGTGGTGGCGTGCCTAGGGCTGGCCGCGCCACCCTAGGGTGTGGCCGCCTTGTGGCCTGATACGTCCATAACGTATCTATAATTTTTGAAGGTTTTATGCTAATAATATGCTTTTGACACTCCTTTTTGTATGAAATTTATGATTTATTTAGACTAGCCTACTAATAGTTGCAAAAGTGCACAATGTTCTTGTTTTACACTTTTATATGTAGGAATTACCAAGAATACAAGTGGAAACCTTGTTGGAGTCAAATTGAGATTTTTCTAGAAATCTGTCTCAGAACTCTTTTTGAAGATGGTCACGTTTCGGGTCGAAGACGGCGTCAAAAGGAAAACTCTTCAACTACAAAGTTCTTGGAAATTTCACGACAAACGTTCTGGACATAAAATTTAGCTAATTCCGAGTCCGTACGGGCCTGCTAGGCTGATTTACTACAGCCCAAGATGGGGTGACGGGAATCCGAGAAACTATATAAAGGGAGGAAACCTAATTCACCCAAGAAACCCCCACCCACGAATTTGTAGCCACCAAAGCCACGTTTTTTCCTATCTCCCAAGAAGCCATGAAGGAAGGGGGCTAGGGGGCGGTGCTCCCCCATGATACCGGCGGCAGGAAAGGAGTCCCCCGCGCCGCCGTCGGTTAATTAGAGTTGTATGTTGATATGGTACAGTCCTTTGGTGTTCATTATATTAGGGTTTGTAGTATGTGTAAAAGGAAGGGGGATTTCTGCCGGAGTGACAGAAACCTGAGGACACGAACCGGAACATTGCACGTATGGGAGTAAGAGGACCATTAAACTTAAGGCTATGGTTGGGGAAACCTTAATGCATTGGTAGTAGTTACGGATGTTTGCTAACAATCTAATCATATAGTACATGCAATTCCAAGTAGTGAAGCGCATGTATATTTAGCCTCTCCCACATAGAAAACTGCATCAAAGACAATGAACCTGATCTATTCGCTATTTAAACTTGGACAAAGCCACCACAATTACCACCACTATTTCACACTCATGGTTCTGTTAGTTTACTATATTTTATTGCTGTAGCAACTACCTTTACTTTCTTGTTATTTATTATCATGCAAAGCTATCTCTATTACTCGTATTGTTGCTCTAGTTTTATTTTCTAGATAATGCAAACGTTTAGTGTGCGTAGAGTTGTATCAGTGGTTGATAGAACTTGAGAGAACATTTATCCTACCTTTAGCTCCTCGTTGGGTTCGACACTCTTACTTATCAAAAAGGCTACACACGATCCCCTATACTTGTGGGTTATCAAGACCTTTTCTGGCGCCGTTGCCAGGGAGCAATAGCGTGTGGGTGAATATTCTTGTGTGCACTTGTTTGCTTTATCTCTAAGTAGTTTTTACTTTCAGTTTTAAGTTGTTCTCTATCTTAGTATGGATAGGGAATGCGAATTACAAAACAATTAGTTGTATTTTTTACCTAAAAACGTTTTCAAAAAGGAAAGTGATTGGAAAGATGAGTAATGGTTAAGTAGGGGTCGACCTTGAACACTTGTGTTCATGCCTATGAAACCAAAACAAATCTTCCCATGGAAGCTTTTCAGTTAAAAACCCTACAAAAGAATGGGAAAGTTTTTGTGTTGAAGTTTTTTCACAGAGAATAAGGAACACCAAACAGAGAAATTGAATAATGGCCAAAAGTTTCTTCAACAACCCCTCGGTTTGTAAACCTTTAAACTTTGTTTTTTGAGCAGCATAGAAACTTGAATAAATTTGGAGCGTTTGTATCTTTTTATTTATTTGTCTTAGCATCAAACACCAGTTACATTTGTTTTCTTTGAGTCTTGGAAGTTGTTACCTCTGTAGCAACCGCTCCTTATCCTTTTATTTTCGCTTTTTGCCAAGTATAACCTCTAATGAGAGAGAAGTAACGCTTGGGAAAGTTGCTGTCTCGAAAAAGATTTTTGTGCTTCGCTGTAAACATTTGTGTAAAATATTTGTGCGTCGGTTTGAGCTGTAATGTTTTATGCTTCTGCCCCAGGTTGTTATCCAACTTTCGTTAGTTCAACACTTTTCTATTTGAGCCACAGAAGGTCTTCAAAAAAATCGGTTTCTACCTACTGGTCTGTTTTGATAGATTTCTCCCATTATTTGCATTTGCTTCTTGTTGATTCTTTTTTGGGTTCTCTTTGGGGAATTGAGCTTTTTGAGGGAAGTGCTAAAGTACCTTGTGTTTTAATGGAAGTTTTACTTGTGTTGGAACTGAACCCAAAGGCTTGTTATCTTGAGTACACTAATGTTGCTAATGAAGATTGTGTGAAGTTTTGTATGAAGGAAAAAAATTCAGGTGTAAGGAAAGAATAATGTAATGAGATGAAGAATGGACTAAAGCTCAATCTTGGGGATGCCACTTGTGTCACCCCAAGAAATATCCAAAAAGTACAAGTGTCAAAGCTTGGGGATGCCCAAGGCATCCCCTTCTTCATCAATAAAAATCCCAGGTTTCTTTCAAACACTTCATTTTTATTGTTTCATGCACAGTTGTGTTGTTATTGGAGCGTCTTCGTTTTTGTTTTTGGTTTTCGTTTTCTTGGTTTGCTTAGTTTGCTTGAATAAATTGGTTGGACCCCCTCTTTCATACATTAGTTTTCAAATAGTTTGGTTTGGTTTGGAAAAAGTAGGAAAAGTTCATGCTTAAGTGGTAAAAAGAGCTTGTTTTTGACTGTGGCCTATGCTTTGTCATGTCATGTTTGATATTGTCTTGGCTTTATGCTTAGTGATTTTTGGTGTAGCATGACATGTTATAAACAATTTAGTTTGCTTAATGTGCCTTGAAAGAATCATGCGCTGTTTTAGCATATTAAAGCATCGTATTGTGGTATTCTCCTTTGATGCTTTATTTGGGTTAACTTGGCGCATGCTCACACCATGTTATGACTATCCTAAGTCACTATAGCCTTTATGATCCTTTAGTTTTCGACTTGTAATATTACTTTATGCTTTAATTAATGATGTTTTGTCGCTTTGTATGATTATGGCCATTATTGCTCTCTTAGTTGGTCGCTCCCAGTCTTTTGCTAGCCTCCATAACCAAGTATGAGTTCCACTCATGCATCCAACTCCAAATAAAACCAAGTTATTCAAAAGAGTCCACCATACCTACCTATTAGCATTTGCTATTCCAAGTATATTCATGTTTTTATCTACCTTCCAAATTAAACTTGTTATGAGAAACTAGTGATTAAAGCTCTCATGAACTTGATGGCACACTGTACTTTTCTAGCCCCTAATAAACTTGAACCATTGTGTCATCTATGTTGTATAAGCTTGCACTTATACGTTGGGGATTAGCAGAACCATGTTGTCATGGGGAACGCTTTCAACATTGCACTTGTACATTGTACCCAGTTGATATCATGCTCTTTTGTCCATGGATGTCGTCGGTGTGAAATGAAAGGGGAGCTTGTGTTATGTATGTGTGTTAGAGAAACGCCTAGGCCGCTGGTCTAATCCATGCCTAATCATGGTGGAAACCTGCAGCATAACCATAATGAGCAATCTATGAAGCATTCTTCTTATAAAAAAGAGATAGATATTGAGAAAAAGAAAAAAAGATGAGAAAATAGGAAAGAGAGAAAAAAGCACCATTTTCCCATGGTAAATAAGAAGATTGCTGAGATGCTTATTGTTTGCTTGCCTTGTCATTTTGTTATGGGGATTCTTCCATACCATCGGGAAAGGGGTAGCCCGTTGGTGGTTCTCTATGATACACATGTACTTACTATGACAAGAACTTACCGGTAACTAAACTTGAGTAGCATGAGGAGCGGCCCTCATATTCAAGGGACATGAGATTGCCAACTTGTACTTTGTCAAGCATATACTCCATAGTTTGTTCACTTTAACCTTAATCACTTCGAGATGCTTATGATAGGGGTAATGAGAGCTGAAAGCTAATAAGTCCCTAATTTTTGGAAGCTCTTTATGAGACTTGAATCCCTGCTTCCTTCTATGAAGGCCTTTCCTTTACTTTTATGTTGAGTCTCCATCTTCTATCTTTATGCACCTATTGAGAGAGCATAGTGGCCATTCTTAGTTTAATGTGCATTGTCCCAAGACTGGTTGATTGATTCATAACTTTGATATTGCTTGTTCTTAAACTATTTGTATCTAGTCACCCTTATGAACTTTGAAGGTGTCTTATGCATTTATGTTTTGCTATACCATGAGGGAAAAGCTGAATACTACTCTTATTATGTTTTCTATATGTGAAACAAACAAACGTCTTTCAATGCATTGTTATTCATGATCTTTTGTTTGTACCTTTTAATGTCACAACATAGTTGCTATATTGTTAGAACTCTATCTTTCATGTTCATGTTTAGAGTACCTTTGATCTCAACTATCAATGCTTTTACAATAATGCTGATCAAGATTTGTGTTGTCTGCATGTCACCTAAAAATTATATTGTTTCTATCGTTTACCTACTCGAGGAAGAGCACGAACTAAGCTTGGGGATGTTGATACGTCCATAACGTATCTATAATTTTGCTAATAATATGCTTTTAACACTCCTTTTTGTATGAAGTTTATGATTTATTTGGACTAACCTACTAATAGTTGCAAAAGTGCACAATGTTCTTGTTTTACACTTTGATGTGTAGGAATTACCAAGAATACAAGTGGAAACCTTGTTGGAGTCAAATTGGGATTTTTCCAGAAATCTGTCTTAGAACTCTTTTTGAAGATGGTCACGTTTCGGGTCGAATATGGCATCAAACGGAAAACTCTTTTGTTGGAAATTTTGTGACAAACATTCTGGACATAAAATTTAGTTGATTCCAAGTACGGACGGGCCTGCTAGGCCAAATTTACTACAGTCCAAGATGGGGTGACGGGAATCCGAGAAGCTATATATAGCGAGGAAACCTAATTCGCCCAAGACACCTCCACCCACGAATTTGCAGCCACCAAAGCCACGTTTTTGCCTCCCCCATGGATCCAATCTCCATGGGGGAGGGATCCCAAGAAGCCATGAAGGAAGGGGGCTAAGGGGCGGTGCTCCCCTATGATACCGACGACGGGGAAGGAGTCCCCCGCGTCGCTGTCGGCGCTGCCGCCGCCCTCTTCACCATCTCCACCATCTTCACCGCCATCTCCATCACCTAATCCTCCTAGTATGAAGTGGTTCATCCTCCCACACACCTCTGTACCGTCCTATCTAAACATAGTGTTTGATGCTATAAGTTATAATCCTATGATCTATGTCATGTTTGTGTAGTTTCTTTGTTCTTAGATTGAATGGTTGAACGTCTTTGGTTCTTTAGAGTTGTATGTTGATATGGTACAGTCCTTTGGTGTCCATTATATTTGTGCGCGCATGGATTAAACATCATAGGGTTTGTAGTATGTGTAAAAGGAAGTGGGAGTTCTGCTGGAGTGACAGAAACCTGAGGACGCGTACCGGAACATTGCACGTATGGGAGTAAGAGGACCATTAAACTTAAGGCTATGGTTGGGGAAACCTTAATGTATTGTTAGTAGTTATGGATGTTTGCTAACAATCCAATCATATAGTACATGTAATTCTAAGTAGTGAAGCGCATGTACATTTAGCCTCTCCCACATAGAAAACTGCATCAAAGACAATGAATCCGATCTATTCGCTATTTAAACTTGGACAAAGCCACCACAATTACCACCACTATTCCACACTCATGGTTCTGTTAGTTTAGTGTATTTTATTGCTGCAGCAACTAGCTTTACTTTCTTGTAATTTATTAATGCAAAAATTTAGTGTGTGTAGAGTTGTATCAGTGGTTGATAGAACTTGAGAGAGCATTTATAATACCTTTAGCTCCTCGTTGGGTTCGACACTCTTACTTATCGAAAAGGCTACACACGATCCCCTATACTTGTGGGTTATCATGGCCCCCCTTCGGCTGCCCTCTAGACTCCGTGTTGCTTTGGGTAAAATATTGACTTTGGCTTTTGTTCGGTCCAATTCCGAGAATATTTCCTTACTAGATTTTCTGAAACCAAAAACAACAGAAAACAGCCAACTGGCACTGTGGCATCTTGTTAATAGGTTAGTTCCATAAAATGTATAAAAATACCTCAAAGTATGAACAAAACATAAGAAAGTAGATAATAAACAAGCATGGAACATCAAAAATTATAGATATGTTTACGACGTATCAACATCCCCAAGCTTAACTCCTGCCCGTCCTCGAGTAGGTAAGTGATAAAAAAATAATTTTTGAGGTGACATGCACCATCACAATCTTGATCAAGGTATTTGTAAAACATTGATAGCTGGGATCATAGTACTCTAACATAGACATAAAAGATATAGTTCTAACAATAAGACATAGCAACTATGTTGTAACATGAAAAGGTACAAACAAAAGATTCATGAATATCAATGCTTTGAAAGACGTTTGTTTGTTTCACATATAGAAAACATAATGAGAATAGTATTCAGATTGTCCCTCATGGTGTAGCAAAACATAAATGCACAGTACACCTTCAAAGTTCATAAGGGTGACTAGATACAAATAGTTTAAGAACAAGAAATATCAAAGTTATGAATCAATCAACAAGTTTTGGGACAATGCAAATTAAACTAAGAATGACCACTATGCTCTATTAAAAGGTGCATAAAAATAGAAGATGGAGACTCAACATAAAAGTAAAAGAAAGGCCCTTCATAGAAGGAAGCAGGGTTTCAAGTTTCATAAAGAGCTTCCAAAAATTATGGTACTTATTAGCTTTCAGCTCTCATTTCCCCTATCATAAGTATCTTTAGGTGATTAAGTTTAAAGTGAACAAATATGAGGATATGCCTGGCAAGTTATAAGTTGAAAATCTCATACCCCTTGCTTACGAGTACCGAACCTCGTGCTACTCAACTTTAGTCACGAGTAAGTTCTTGTCATTGTAAGTACATGTGTATCATAGAGAACCGCCAATGGGGGTACCCCTTTCCCCATGATACAGGAGCTTTCCCATATCAAAATGACAAGGCAACAGACAATGAGCATCTCAACAATCTTTTTATTTCCTATTTGCATAGGTTTTTTTATTGAGGATGCTTCACAGATTGCTCACTATGGTTATGCTGCAAGTTTCCATCATGATTAGGCATGGCTTAGGCTAGCCGCCCAGGCGTTTCTCTAACACATATACAAACTCCATGAGCTTACAAACTCCCATTTTATTTCACACCGCCGGGATCCATAAGCAAAAGAACATGATATCAACTAAATAAAGTGCAATGTTGAAAGCATTCCCCATGGTAACATGGTTCTACTAATTCACAACTTACAAAGCACAAGCATATACGCAACATAGATGGGCACAATGGTTCAAGTTTATTAAGTGCAAGAAAGTAAAGTGTGCCATCAAGTTTGTGAGAGCTTTAATCACTAATTTTCACATAACAAGTTTAATTCGGAAGGTAGATAAAAACATGAATATACTTGGAATATCAATAATGCTAATAGGTAGGTATGGTGGACTCTTTGGAATAACTTGGTTTTATTTGGAGTTGGATGCATGAGTGTAACTCATACTTGGTACATGTGGAGGCTAGCAAAAGACTGGGAGCGACCAACTAAGAGAGCAATAATGGCCATAATCATGCAAAGCGACAAAACATTATTAATTAAAGCATAAAGTGATATTACAAGTCGAAAACTAAATGATCATAGAGGCTATGGTGAATTGGTATAGTCTTAACATGGTGTGAGCATGCGCTGAGTTAACCCAAATAAAGCATCAAAGGAGAATACCACAATATTATGCTTTTATATGCTAAAACAACGCATGATTCTTTCAAGGCACATTACGCAATCTCAATTGTTTGTAACAAGTCATGCTACAACAATAATCACTAAGCATAAAGTCATAGCAACATCAAACATGACATGATAAAGTCTAGGCCATAGTCAAAACAAGCTCCTTTTTGTACCACTCATAAGCATGAACTTTCCTACTCTTTTCCAATACAAATCAACTTATTTGAAACTATGTATGAATGCGGGGGTCCCACCAATTTATTTAAACAAACTAAGTAAAAGAAAACTAAAAACAAAATTGAAGACGCTCCAAGAACAACACAATTGTGCATGAAACAATAAAAATGAAGTGTTTGGAAGAAAACCTGAGATTTTTATTGATGAAGAAGGGGATGCCTTGGGCATCCCCAAGATTTGACGCTTGTACTTCTTGAACATTTCTTGGGGTGACACGGGTGGCATCCCCAAGCTTGATCTTTTTTCCATACTTCATCTTATCACATTGTTCTTCCCTACACTTTAAAATTTCCTTCATACAAAACTTCACACAATCTTCATTAGCAACATTAGTGTACTTAAGATAATAAGTCTTTAGGTTCAGTTTCAACACAAGTAAAACTTCCATTAAAGCACAAGCTACTGTAGCACTTCATTTTAAAAGTTCAAGTGATCAAAGAGAACTCAAATAGAAAGAGATTAAGAGACAAATGCAAATAATGGCAGAAATCTGTCAAAACAAACCAGAAGGTAAAAATGATTTTTCCGAAGACCTTCTATTGCTCAAATCGAAAAGTGTTAAACTAACGAAAGTTAGATAACAACATGGGGCAGAAGCACAAAAAATTACAGCTTAATCCGAGGTACAGAGTTTTTTCACGAATTTTTACAGCGAAGCTCAAAAATCCGTTTCGGGACAGCAACTTTCCCAAGCATTATTTCTCTCTTATTAGAGGATATTATTGGCACAAAACCACACAAAAAGGATAAGGAGAGGTTATTACTGAGGCAATAACTTCCAAGACTCAACAAAAGAAAAACTTACTGAATAAAAATAATGGGTTGTCTCCCAAAAAGCTCTTTCTTTATAGCCATTAAGATATGCTCAGTAATTTGAGAAGCTGCTCACATAAGAAATATGAATTGAAGCAAAAGAGAGAATCAAGGAGCAAATATGATACACATTTAAGTTTAATCCACTTCCTATGCATAGTAATCTTGTAAGAAAAAAATCAAAGAAGCACATAGTAATAAGAATGGGCAGATAAAACAAGAGCACTTTGGAACTTTCAATATAAAGAGAGGTGTTCCAGTAACATGAGAATTCCAACAACCATATTTTCCTCTATCATAATGATTTTCAGTAGCATCATGGACAAACTCAACAATATAAATATCACACTCATCCTCCTTTGGTAAGCATGGAGGGCGATCAAATAAGGTATTAGTTAAAGAGTTACTCTTATTGGGAGGTAGACATGGGTAGCTGCTCCATTCTTCCTCCTCTTGATCATCACTCTCCTCCTCTTTTTCATCCAATGATCTTCTAGTTTCAGCAATTTCTTCTTCCATAGGCTCCTGCAAGGCATTAGTCTCTTCCATTGGTGGAGAGCATCTATTAAGGTATTCAATAATATAGCCAGTTTCTTCCTTGTAATTACCAAAGAAAAATTTAAGTATATCATAAACCTCATATTTATAAGGTGCATCATTAGTATTTTCAAGCAAATAAGCAAGTTCTAATGCACCCTTCCAAGCAATAAATTCTTCAATTTGTTCCACATCATAAAAGTCATAATTTCCCTTAACATAAGAAGATACGGTAACATCATCATTATACTCACATTGAAAAGGGAGGTGTTTATACCTCCTACAACAAAAAGATTTATCAAAGCAATAAGTAACATTATAAGTAGAGCACATGTTTCTACCAATGGTATACAATTTATTAATTTGTTCCCATAAGTGTTTCCCTTTTTGTGACAAGCAGTGTTCCTTATAATAATATATTTGTTCTTCCGTGAACCCACCTTGCCAATAAGATCTAGTTTCAAAGAAACCAACCATTGATAGAATGCATGATAAAGCAAGACAATAACACACCAACGAAAATAACAACTATAGTAGGAACTATTTTTTTTTGATAAAAATAAACAAGCAAACAAAAAAAATAAACTAAGCAAAACAAAAAACAAAGTAGAGAGATTGGTTGTGAGGGACTCCCCTTGTGAAGCTGTCCTTAACTCCCCGGCAACAGCGCCAGAAAAAAGGCTTGACGACTCAAAATATATCGAGCTCGTTGGGAACCCCAAGAGGAAGGTATGATGAGCACAACATCAAGTTTTCCCTCAGTTATGAAACCAAGGTTATCGAACCAGTAGGAGCGAGGAAGCAACTCCAAGGTGTTGTTTCCAACTTGGAATCCTGCACAACACAACCACAGAGCTTTGCCCCAACTTATAGTGAGGTTGTCAATCTCACCGGTTTTGCTGAAAACAATGGATTAAACGTATTGTGTAGAATATAGTAATAGCTCACAGAAAGTAAATAGTAAACAGTAAATAGTAGATGGTTTATCAATGGTAAAAGAATGGACCGGGGTCCATAGTTCACTAGAGGTGATTCTCCTTAAGATAAATAACATGTTGGGTGAATAAATTACAGCGGGGCAATTGACAGACTCGAGAAAGCATACCATGCATATACTAATCATCTTGACTCCTATGAGATTTGATTGGGCATTACAACATTATACATAGACCGTAATCCAACTGCATCTATGACTAATAATCCACCTTCAGGTTATCACCCGAACCCCCTCCAGTATTAAGTTGCAAGCAACAGATAATTGCATTAAGCAAAGTGTGTAAAGTAAACAATACGATTGTCCCATGGACAAAGGATTGTTGTTTTCTCCCTAGTAGCAACAACACATCTAGTACCTTAGAGATTACTGTCACTTCCCCAGATTAATAGAGGCATGAACCCACTATTTAGCATAAATACTCCCTCTTGGAGTTGCTAGCATCTACTTGGCCAAGATAGCTACTAACAACAGAAAGCATGCAAGATCACAAATAACATAGACATGATAGAATCAATAATCAATCTGAAATAGCATATCAATATCCATCAGATCCCTGCAAACACAACATGAAAGATTACAAATAGATGATCTTGATCATGAACGGAGCTCACAAGATCTAAACATGATAGCACAAAGGAGGAGAACCAACCATCTAGCTACTACATGGACCCATAGTCCAAGGATGAACTACTCACACATCACACCGGAGGCAGGCATGGTGATGAAGAAGGCCTCCAGGGTGATATCTCCCCTCCAACAGGGTGTGATACGTTGCTAACATATCTATAATTTTTTGATGTTCCATGCTTGTTTTATATCTACTTTCTTATGTTTTTTCCACACTTTGGAGTATTTTTATACACTTTCTTGGACTAACCTATTAACAAGATGCCACAGTGCCAGCTGCCTGTTTTCTGTTGTTTTTGGTTTCAGGAAAGTCAGAAAATGAATATTCTCGGAATTGGATGGGATAAAACCCAAAGTCAATATTTCATCGAGGGGGACACGGAGCCAGAATACTAGACGGAGAGGGGCTAGGGGCTGCCTGCACCACCTGGCCGCGTGGCCAGGCCTAGCCCGCGCCAGGGGGTGGTGTGGCCGCCTAGGGCACCCCCTCGGCCTCTCCTTTCGCCTATAAGATGCCTCCGATACAGAAATCCTAAGTACCCGATCAAAATTCCACGAAAGAGTCTATAACCGCCGTCATCTCCATACCTAGACCGAGAGGGATCTGAAGCTCTTCCCGGCACCCTGTCGGAGGGGAGAATTCACCCTGAAGGCCTTCTTCATCACCATGACTGCCTCCGGTGTGATGCGTGAGTAGTTCATCCCTGGACTATGGGGCCATGTAGTAGCTAGATGGTTGGTTCTTCTCCTTTGTGCTACCATGTCTAGATCTTGTGAGCTTTGTTCATGATCAAGATCATCTATTTGTAATCATACATGTTGTGTTTGCGAGGATCCGATGGATATTGAGATGCTATTTCAGATTGATTATTGATTCTATCATGTCTTTGTTATTTGTGATCTTGCATGCTCTCCGTTGTTAGTAGATATCTTGGCCAAGTAGATGCTAGCAACTCCAAGAGGGAGTATTTATGCTCGATAGTGGGTTCATGCCTCTAGGAATCTGGGGAAGTGACAGAAATCTCTAAGGTACTAGATGTGTTATTGCTACTAGGGAGAAAACAGCAATCCTTTGTTCATATAACAATCGTATTGTTTACTTTACACACAATGCTTAATGCAATTATCTGTTGCTTGCAACTTAATACTGGAGGGGTTCAGATGATAACCTGAAGGTGGATTATAGTCATAGATGCAGTTGGATTACGGTCTATGTATAATGTTATAATGCCTAATTAAATCTCATAGGAGTCAAGATGATTAGTATATGCATGTATTCCTTCTCGATGTTTGTCAATTGCCCCGCTGTAATTTGTTCACCCAACATGTCATCTATCTTAAGGAGAATCACCACTAGTGAACTATGGACCCCAGTCCTTTCTTTACCATGAATCTATTACTATTTACTGTTTTCTGTTTACTTTCTGTGAGCTATTACTATCTTCCACACAATACGTTTAATCCTTTGTTTTCAGCAAAACCAGTGAGATTGACAACCTCACTGTAAGTTGGGGCAAAGTTCTGTGGTTGTGTTGTGCAGGATTCCAAGTTGGAAACAACACCTTGGAGGTGTTTCCTTGCTCCTACTGGTTCGATAACCTTGGTTTCATAACTGAGGGAAAACTTGCTGTTGTGATCATCATACCTTCCTCTTGGGGTTCCCCAACGAGCTCGATATATTTTGGGCCATCAAGCTATTTTTTTGGCGCCGTTGCCGGGGAGTCAAGGACATCTTCACAAGGGGAGTCCCTCATAACCAATCTCTGTACTTTGTTTTATTTGTTTTGCTTAGTTTATTTCTGCTTTGTTTGCTTGTTTCTTTATCAAAAACACAAAAAATTAGTTGTACTAGTTTGCTTTCTTTATTAAAAACACAAAAAATATATTATTAGTTCCTATCTTAAGTTGCCTTTATGTCTAGCATTGCTCAAATCGCTATGTCGCCCGAGGAAATGATTTTCACTTTCAAACAAGGAATTGAAGAGAGTTTCAAATAAGCTTGGTCTAGGATCTCTGATTTACATGAAAAAACTAAACCTAAAATGACCCAAAGCTTGTTTCTTAGCAGTTTTTACTTTGGAACTTATCTTTGCTATAGATATGCTTTGGATGCTGTGGTACAAGGAGATTTACTCCAATGTAATGAGGATGAAGCTTGTAAAGCCATAAAGAAATTGGTCTTAACTTAAAACTTGCCTAGCAAATCTGATTCTTCCTTTATAAACATATTTTCTAGATTGAACACTCTTGAGACTCGCACTACTTGTTTAAACGAATGCTATAATACGCTTAGAGAGCATCATGATTATGTTCCAATAAATTCTAAACCCTCAAAATGGCTTCCTACAGTAAAGATTGTTATAAACAATGAAACTTTTCATGCTCATTGTGATATCATGTCTGAATTCTGTCTTATGCCTAAAGATATCTATGAATCTTTGAATCTTTGGGGACTTTTTGAAGGAGGAGAAGAAATATTTCTTGATAATAATGCCACAATATTACCCATTGGAATAGCTGAATGAGTGTTTACAAAGATCCTAGGGAAAATGGTTTCTACTGATTATCTTGTTATTGAATGTGTAGGAAAAGGACAAATTACACTTGTAAGATCCCTATTAAAACTCCTTGGAGCAATAATAGATGTGGAAAAGGGCACCATGCACTTTGCTTCTCCACCAAACAATCATATGTTCCCCAAGGTTAAGAATAAGAGCAAGAGAAGTAAGGGCAAGAAATTTGGTTTTAGTGCTTCTTCATTTGAGAATACTTGATCCTTTTTCTTGCTTCTTATGCCTAACTTAAAGGCGTTAAAGAAAAGTACTTATTGGGAGATAACCCAAAAGTTTTAGATGAGTCTCGGAAGTTATTACCTCTGCAATAACCACTCCTTATCATTTTTATTTGCTTTTTGTGCCAAGAGTAACCTCTAATGAGAGAGAAGTAATGCTTGGGAAAGTTGATGTCTCGAAACAGATTTTTCTGCTTCGCTGTAAACATTCGTGTAAAATCTCTATATGTCGGTTTGAGCTGTGATTTTTTGTGCTTATGACCCAGGTTGTTATCCAACTTTCGTTAGTTCAACACTTTTCGATTTGAGCAACAAAAGATCTTCGAAAAAATCGTTTTTACCTGCTGGTTTGTTTTGACAAATTTCTGCCATTATTTGCATTTGCTTCTTGTTGATTCCTTTTAGGGTTCTTTTTGGGGAATTGAGCTTTTTGAGGGAAGTGCTACAGTAGCTTGTGTTTTAATAAAAGTTTTATTGGTGTTGAAACTGAACCCAAAGACTTATTATCTTGAGTACACTAATGTTGCTAATAAAGATTGTGTTAAGTTTTGTATGAAGGAAAAATTTCAGGCATAAGGAGAGAATGATGTAATGAGATGAAGAATGGACTAATGCTCAAGCTTGGGGATGCCACCCGTGTCACCCCAAAAAATATCTCAGAAGTACAAGCGTCAAAGCTTAGGGATGCCCAAGGTATCCCCTTCTTCATCAATAAAAATCTCAGGTTTCTTCCAAACACTTCATTTTTATTATTTCATGCACAGTTGTGTTGTTCTTGGAGCGTCTTCATTTTTTTGGTTTGGTTTTTGTTTGCTTGGTTTGCTTAGTTTGCTTGAATAAATTGGTAGGACCCCCTCATTCATACATTAGTTTTCAAATAGGTTGGTTTGGATTGGAAAAGAGTAGGAAACGTTGATGCTTAAGTGGTAAAAAGGAGCTTGTTTTTGACTGTGGCCTATGCTTTATCATGTCATGCTTGATATTGTTTTGGCTTTATGCTTAGTGATTTTTGCTGTAGCATGACTTGTTATAAACAATTGAGATTGCTTAATGTGCCTTGAAAGAATCATGCGTTGTTTTAGCATATTAAAGCATAGTATTGTGGTATTATCCTTGATGCTTTATTTGGGTTGACTTGGCGCATGCTCACACCATGTTATGACTATCCCAAGTCACCATAGCCTCTATGATCCTTTAGTTTTTGACTTGTAATATCACTTTATGCTTTAATTAATGATGTTTTGTCGCTTTCATGATTATGGCCATTATTGCTCTCTTAGTTGGTCGCTCCCAGTCTTTTGCTAGCCTCCATAACCAAGTATGAGTTCCACTCATGCATCCAACTCCAAATAAAACCAAGTTATTCCAAATAGTCCACCATACCTACCTATTGGCATTTGCTATTCCAAGTATATTCATGTTTTTATCTACCTTCCGAATTAAACTTGTTATGAGAAAACTAGTGATTAAAGCTCTCACGAACTTGATGGCACACTTTATTTTCTTCCACTTAATAATCTTGAACCATCGTGTCCATATTTGTTGCGTATATGCTTGCGCTTTATGAGTTGAAGTTAGCAGAACCATGTATCATGGGGAACGCTTTCAACATTGCACTTATTATTCCGCTGATATCATGATTATTTTGCTTATGGATCCCGACGATGTGAAATAAATGGGGAACTTGTAAGATCATGGAGTTTGTATGTGTGTTAGAGAAACGCACGGGCCGCTAGCCTAAGCCATGCCTAATCATGGTGGAAACTTGCAGCATAACCACAATGAGCATTCTATGAAGCATCCTCAATAAAAACCTATGCAAATAGCAAATAAAAAGATCACTGGGATGCTCATTGTCTGCTTGCCTTGTCATTTTGATTATGGGATAGCTCGTGTATCATGTGCAAGGGGTACCCCGTTGGCGGTTCTCTATGATACATATGTACTTACAATGACAAGAGCTTACTTGTGACTGAAGTTGAGTAGCATGAGGTTCGGTACTTGTAAGTAAGGGGCATGCGATTTCAACTTATAATTTGTCAAGCATATCCTCTTAGTTGTGTCACTTTAACGTTAATCACCTAAAGATGCTTATGATAGGGGCAATGAGAGCTGAAAGCTAATAAGTACCATAATTTTTGGAAGCTCTTTATGAGACTTGAATCCCTGCTTCCTTCTATGAAGGCCTTTCTTTTACTTTCATGTTGAGTCTCCACCTTCTATCTTTATGCACCTATTGAGAGAGCTTAGTGGCCATTCTTAGTTGAATGTGCATTATCCCAAGACTTGTTGATTAATGCATAACTTTGATATTGCTTGTTCTTAAACTATTTGTATCTAGTCACCCTTATGAACTTTGAAGGTGTCCCATGCATTTATGTTCTGTGGCTCTATGAGGGACAAGCTGAATACCATTCTCAATATGTTTTCTTTATGTGAACAAACAAACGTCTTGCAAAGCATCGTTATTCATGATTCTTTTATTTGTGCCTTTTCATGTTACAACATAGTTGCTATGTCTTGTTGTTAGAACTATATCTTTAATGCTATGTTAAAGTACTATGATCCAAGCTATCAATGTTCTATAAATGCTTTTATCAAGTTTATGATGGTGCATGTCACCTCAAAAATTATTCTTTCTTTTTATCACTTACCTACTCGAGGACGAGCATGAGTTAAGCTTGGGGATGTTGATACATTGCTAACGTATCTATAATTTTTGATGTTCCATGCTTGTTTTATATCTACTTTCTTATGTTTTGTCCCTTTGGAGTATTTTTATACACTTTTTTGGACTAACCTATTAACAAGATGCCAAAATGCTAGCTGCCTGTTTTCTGCTGTTTTTGGTTCTAGGAAAGTCAGAAAATGAATATTCTTGGAATTGGACGGGACAAAAGCCAAAGTCAATATTTCACCAGGGGGACATGGAGCTAGAATACGAGGCGGAGAGGGGCCAGGGGCCACCCACACCACCTGGTCGTGCGGCCAGGCATGGCCCGCGCCAGGGGGTGGTTTGGCCGCCTAGGGCACCCCCTCGGCCTCCCCTTTCGCCTATAAGATGCGTCCAATATAGAAACCCTAAGTACCCGATCAAAATTCCATGAAAGAGTCTATAGCCGCCGTCATCTCCATCCCTAGATCGGGAGGGATCTGAAGCTCTTCCCGCCACCCGGTCGGAGGGGAGAATTCACCCTGGAGGCCTTCTTCATCACCATGACTGCCTCCGGTGTGATGCATGAGTAGTTCATCCCTGGACTACGGGTTCATGTAGTAGCTAGATGGTTCGTTCTTCTCCTTTGTGCTACCATGTTTAGATCTTGTGAGCTCTATTCATGATCAAGATCATCTATTTGTAATCATACATGTTGTGTTTGCGGGGATCCGATGGATATTGAGATGCTATTTCAGATTGATTATTGATTCTATCATGTCTTTGTTATTTGTGGTCTTGCATGCTCTCTGTTGTTAGTAGCTATCTTGGCCGAGTAGATGCTAGCAACTCCAAGAGGGAGTATTTATGCTCGATAGTGGGTTCATGCCTCTAGGAATCTGGGGAAGTGACGGAAATCTCTAAGGTACTAGATGTGCTGTTGCTACTAGGGAGAAAACAGCAATCCTTTGTTCATAGAACAATCGTATTGTTTACTTTACACGCAATGCTTAATGCAATAATCTGTTGCTTGCAACTTAATACTGGAGGGGGTTCGGATGATAACCTGAAGGTGGATTATTAGTCATAGATGCAGTTGGATTATGGTTTATGTATAATGTTGTAATGCCCAATCAAATCTCATAGGAGTCAAGATGATTAGTATATGCATGGTATTCTTTCTCGAGTCTGTCAATTGCCCTGCTGTAATTTGTTCACCCAACATGTCATCTATCTTAAGGAGAATCACCACTAATGAACTATGGACCCTGGCCCTTTCTTTACCATAAATCTATAACGGTTTACTGTTTTCTGTTTACTTTCTTCGAGCTACTACTATCTTCCACACAATACGTTTAATCCTTTGTTTTCAGCAAAACCGGTGAGATTGACAACCGCACTGTAAGTTTGGGGCAAAGTTCTATGGTTGTGTAGTACAGGATTCCTAGTTGGAAACAACACCTTGGAGGTATTTCCTTGCTCCTACTGGTTCGATAACCTTGGTTTCATAACTGAGGGAAAACTTGCTATTGTGCTCATCATACCTTTCTCTTGGGGTTCCCCAACAAGCTCGATATATTTTGGTCCATCAGGGTGCCAGGAAGAGCTTTAGATCCCTCCCGATCTAGGGATGGAGATGATGGCGGCTACAAACTCTTTCGTGGAATTTTGATCAGGTCCCTAGGGTTTTCGTCCTGGGAGGATTTTATAGGCGGAAGGGCAAGGTTGGTGGAGGCTCGAGGGGCCCACACCAGGTGGCGGTGTGCCTAGGGCTGGCCGCGCCACCCTAGGGTGTGGGCGCCTCGTGCCCCCCTTTGGCTGCCCTCCGGACTGCGTGTTGCTTCGGGTAAAATATTGACTTTGGCTTTTGTCCGGTCCAATTCCGAGAATATGTCCTTACTAGCTTTTCTGAAACCAAAAACAGCAGAAAATAGGCAACTGGCATTGTGGCATCTTGTTAATAGGTTAGTTCTAGAAAATGTATAAAAATACCTCAAAGTATGAACAAAACATAAGAAAGTATTCCCTCCGTTTTAAAATATAAGATGTTTTAGCTTTGTGAAAAGAGTGTATCTAGACCCCTTTTAGTGTGTAGGTTCATCTAGATTTGGAGTGAACCTACACACTAAAATAGGTCTAGATACACTCCTTTTACAAAGCTAAAACATCTTATATTTTGAAACAGAGGGAGTAGATATTAAACAAGCATGGAACATCAAAAAGTATGGATATGTTTATGACGTATCAATGATGAGGTAAGCAGAGCAGGGAAAGAGCAAGGATGAGTATCTCTCTAATCCCTATCATCACAACATGGGATCCTATTATAAACCTCCTCTCGATCCGTCACCTCTTAAACCTAAGAAGGTGTGGCAAGATGAGATTCATGATAAAATCTATTAGTTGGAAAAAGCTTCGAAGGCATGTGTTGAAACAATTGGAGAAGGGATTGAATCATACTGGATGATGAGCAAATACCTTGAGAAAAAGGTTAATGACATCGATGGTAGAGTTGGTTTCTTGGTTAAAACTATTTTTGAGTTGATAGTATACTCAAGCCATTCAGATATCCAATAAGACAAACACAAACTCAATAATGCTCCATATATGATAATAAACTCGGAGTTTCACAAATGGGATCGACTATTCCTTAAGGGAATTCAAATGATGCAAACTTTATTTCTAAGCTCGAAATAATGCAAAACTAAAATAGTAATATAAAGCTTATAAGATAGATTACAAGGTCTTAAAGATCTCCCCAAGCTTTGAATCAAGCCAGGCAGGATCAAATAACTCCTTGTTGGTACCTATTCCTCGTCCTGGGTAGGAAGAGTATTGTCTTCTTCCCCTGTGTTGCAATTTTTAGCTATTTTTGCGAAGCGGATGCTGAGCTTGGCCATGTCATATTGAAGCTTCAAAATTTTCTTCTTGAGGAATTTCTTCTCGTAATTTTACTTGCACTTGATGATAGCAATAGGAGTCTTCCACACCATTGGTATTAATGGAACATATAAAGATACTTTAATCAATATGTTGTAAGTTCATGGTTTGATTTACAAAAGTAAAAATGATCCGATTAGTCAAGTCGAGAAAGAAATCTTGAACAGAGGAAAATTTTAAAAAGTGCTAACAAATAGAGTGAGAACAAGTCGAGGTAGAGTCTTCAAGTCATAAAGATGCTTCATTTACAATTGGAATTTGGTAATTGAGATCGTTAAACTTTGAATTCGTACATGAAGTGGAATGTGTGGCTAGCTTCTTTGCACATCACTTAAACAAAAGTGTGAGCATATATATATATATAAAGAGAAGAAAATGAGCGAATGTGGAAAGAGCAAATAGGCATATACCACTATATTGTAGTAAGACAAAGAGGCGTTTTGAGATTTTTAATCCCAAGTGAATATGTTAATCATAAAACACTTGGGAATATCTCGCTAACTCATTCGGTCGAACCGAATACTTTTACATCATGTTGAGATTCATCTTTTGTGAACTATTGATCACTAAGGTGTGGAAGCCTGCTAATATTATTCAGATAGTTTGAGTAAGGTACTATTCATTGACTCACTCCTATGTATCTTATAGGATAAACACATGCTGCAATTGCCTCATTTATTTTATCGACTCAGCTTCATGAATATGAGGATCATATCCATTAAGCTAAACTTGCTCGAGACGATCAAGAGCTAAGCTTGGGGAAGTTGATGAGTGCATATTTGCATCATGTTTTATATTATTAATTTGCATTGTAGTTGTAGGATCTTGGTATTTTACGGTGTTCGCGCGCACATTTTATGTCTATTTTCACCAGGATCAGGGCAGATGATGGATACAATGGAAACAATTCTTAGAGCAGTTGTATTGGGAAGAAAAAGAGTAAAAAACAATGTAAATCGCTTATTTGGGAAATATCAATAACACTAGAAGAAAACCCAAAGCAATCAAGACATCCAGATGGTTTAACGACCAACTATATGACATGAATTAATTTTCTGGCCGTATAGTTTCGGTCGTATAGTTGGCGCCGCCACCGCCTCCTCAAATAGTTTCACCCCGTGCAACTTGATCGGGGAGACGACATACAGAACACCCAGAAATTGCCGAAACCTCACCTCCAGAAGGCATCTGGAGGGGCAACTTGCCCAAGGGATCCATCTTCACCCTACGCAGATCTGGGAGGCTAAGGCATCAATCTTCATCTTCATCAACCGCTGCACCACCATCATCTCCATCCATCCCATCTTCACCCCATCAAGATCTTGTTGTAATTTCCATACTCGTTGTGGATTTATACAAGCACTATTCATTTACAGCTGTTCCCATTAGCATTGCCATGATGTTGATTGCCTCTATGTCTGAGTAAATCATTAGTTCTTTGGGAGATGGAGAACCCCTAGCATATGATTGAGATAAGGTAGAGATTATTATGTTATACATCATTATGTGTATGTGTTAATTGTCTTCATCTTGATGTTCAGAGTTGTGCACCTCCTTAATATTTGCCTCTTATGGGGACACGATGAAGGGGATTACTTGTTGGTAGACGGAGGGATGATAGCACTTAATGTGACTATAAATCTGTTGTCATTCTTTACGTACTAACTTGGGGAAACAAGGAGAACTCATAAATCCATGCCACGGGAGAAATCCCTTAATAGCAGGATAATACGATTGCTATCGTTTATCTATCAGCTGTGGTTATGAAGGATGATATGAGCAGTAGTTGCTGCCTATTTGTCCATATATGGAGCTTCTCACACATACATACATATCATGAGAATATTTGTTATAATAATCTTGATTACTTTGTCTAAATTGCTAGCGGTGTATCCACCACTCCCTGAGAACGCCTCTTTCCCTATTGTAGTTCCAAGCTCTTTTACACACGTGATTCTTACTTTCGGCATTAAGTTTTACTTTACTTTAATTGCTTCATTCAAACAAAAACCAAAAAAGTTCTACTTGCATCTCAAAGTTATTCCTTAAGTACTTCGTTTAGTTTTAGTTGAAAGCAATTTTAGTCTTTCGCCTACTGCTTCCTGTAGGATCGATATCTTTATTTCAAAACTAGCTACAAATGATCTGTGCACTTGCAGTCATCAGTGGCTCGCCAGAGCAGAAAAGTTTTTGTTTTCAGCCTCGCTTTACACGTTGCCCAAAACTTCCCAACATGATTATGGTCATATTTGTAATTTCAATGTGGTGGATCTTTATTCTATAATTTTATATATGAGATTGGAAACTATTATGTGTAAGATGCATTGCTAGATGCATATCATGCACCATGTTCTTAAATACTTGTTCTGATCCAACTTGTATGTAAGAGCATGTGTGGGGAGAAGTGTGTATTAGATGGAGTATCATGGTGGTAGTTATTGAATAATGACAACAAATTCGAGATCTACTATGGTTTTTACCTTTCTTTTGTGCCTCACTAGGGATAAAGTGAATCCATGTGCTATAATTATCTTGTGACAGTTAGATAATCTTGTTTGGTCAAGGTAGCATATTTGTAATTCAAAGATTAAGTCAAAATACCTAAGGCTATACTCTGTTGATTCTTAATTCAAGATTACTTGGAGTATTTCCTTTTCGAGGAGTATAAGAGAGATGTTTTGCATCATATCTATGTTATAACGTGATGCCCATATGAATGCTAATCAAACACATGTAGCAGTTCCACCAATATTATGTCTCCGATGAATTGTTTGTGTCCATTGCAACCCAAAAAGACAGTAGACAAGTGAACCCATGAACCCGGTCCATTTTAAACCATAAGAAACACATTTCCAACACCACAATCACATTTTATATTTTCTGCTATTTATTATTTCTAAAATGTAAAAATACTTTCTTCACTTGCACACACAACCAAAACCCCAAAACAACTATCCTTTACTGTTCTTACTTTGTTTGCCTAGTTTTTACTTGTGTTATTTTATTTTTATATTTTTATTATTTCATATTACTAATACGAAACCTTGTGCTTGATAACCACATAGTGGAGTTGGAGACACAAGACTAAACTTTGCTTTGTAGGTTGCTTGAAGAGGAGAGGAAGAATAAATCTTTGAGCCAATTCCTCAACATTTTGATATAAACCCTCGAGTCACCCTTGTGGGGAAAAGACACTTGCTACAACACTCTACACTTGGAGTCTGATGACTGCAAGTGCACATATCGATTGTAGCTAGTTTCGAAATAAGAGTATCGAACCCATAGAGAGCTATTTGGTTCGCCTCGTCACTGTCTACCAAAGGATACCTGTAAGCTGCCTTTGATTTTGAGTAAAGGATGTTTAAAAGGTTTTTTGTTGAATGTAGAAAAGTAATTAAAACAAGTAAAAGTAAGCACGTAACGAAAGCGTTGGAAATGGTGTTTGAACTCAGTGAGGCTAAAGCATTCTCGGGGATGTAGGATACACCACTAGCATGTTGTAATTAATTATGATTAGAATAACCTATTTCTTTTGTCATGACATGTGTGGAGAGAGTTCCATAATAAGATTTTCACCACAAGGATCGTAGGCAACCGCTTTCTTGAGCCAGGTAATGAGGTCATCTCTAAATAGCCATTGTGATGCCTCAAAGCAACAACTTATATAGACCACCACAATTAAGGGTTTCCCCATGGATATTGTAATTAGCTTAATGAATCTCTCTTTATTCCTCCTTTGACCATGTAGGTTATAAGCCAATGCTTGTAGTCACGAATAACACTGGACATACTCCCATACACGTCCTAAGGATTTCACCCTCTCTTTAGTCCCTAAGGCAAATGATATGTGGTCGAAAATACATACCATCTAAAGAGAGAGACCAAACACAATATCATAAATCAATCGATCATGGACACAAGTAATAGATCATCTTTATTTCAATTCATAATAGTGCTAGGGTTTCTCCATATTCCCAAGAACAAAGGGAACTACTCACACATGGAAGGAATCAACGACATCATCATAATCAAATGGATGGATAAAAGTACGAGGATAAATCTAGTGCAAACCACAATTGAATCTGGAATTACAACAAGATCTAATGTATGGAAGATGGGAGTAGCAATGGTGATGAGATGCAGCGGTTGATGATGAAGAGGATGATGCGATGTCCTCTAATGATCCGTGAAGCAATAAGGATTTTCCCTTCTCCAAGTTCCTCCTCTAGATCCTTCTCTGGTGTGGTATTTTGAGGCTGGAGATTTCTATGTATATCAGATCTGTGATCCGTCTTCATGAGGCGAGAGTATTTGACGAGACGGACGCGCTGCCACATGGTACGGGCGAGCGGTACGGGCAAGCTCCGTCCGTACCAGTGGTCGTTAAGCTCCCTAGAGCTTCCTATGCGTTTGCCAATCTCCTAGGTGCAAAGATAAATCTATTAAATGAGTTTTATCACTTAGAAATACCATATTACTGCATAATATGTCAGTTCCAATTGATATGTTCATAAGAGTCTTAGTAGTTCGGGATCCTATTGAAACAAGGACAAAAGGTGCGCACAAGCGAGGTAAAATACTAAAAAGCCTACTCTACTTATGCAAAAACAAAAGGTAAATATGCTACAATTTTGAACTCATCAGAGTCCCAACAAATTGGTACACGGAGTTGTTGCCATCAGCCGACAGGCACTAGTCATATCACCATAGGCCGATAAGCCTGTCGGCTCGATGCAGTGCCGTGTTGGAGATCTAGTCGGATCATCATGTGCCGACAGCATCTATCGGCACACCATGTGCCGATTAGCTGCCTCTTAGGCGACACCTGCATTGATCACGCATGCTCGTTGTTATGTGCGTGTTTAGGCTAATCTGAATGCATGATTAGGGTTACATCGCAACCTAAAACAATGCTGCCGATTCTCTCGCCCTCTTCTCTCTTGCCAATTTCTCGCGCAACCTTCTCTCGCTAATTTCTCCCTCCTTTTACTCCTGCCATCAGTTCCCACCATTTTCTCTTGCCAATTCTTCAGACTGTTTCTATAAATTCGGGCACCAATATGTTTTCATTCACTAGTTCATACATTCCTCCTCTTTCTCTCACCACGAGATTCTACCATGAGCGTGCCTTGTTCGGACCCTGACTACAGGCCGAGGAAGATGAAAGATGCAAGGTTACCACTGAGGGTGAGAGTGGAGCGGTGTTGGTGTGGCCATCTTGCTAAGGTGAAGGAGAGCGAGGATTTCTCTAATAAGATGGGCATAAAGTTTTTCATGTGTGACAACTATGACCAAAGCCCGCCCCAGCAAGCTAGTTTGTCATACAAGAGGCCTCCCGTATGTTCTGAAATCATGATGAATATGACTATTTTAGTCATTTATGTTCTTTTATTCATGCCATTAATGTGGTTGTAGTCTCCTCCTCCTCCCTACAAGTGGTACTATTGGATTCTGACGGAGCAGCCGGCTAGGTGCCGACGTGGATGGGCTATATTTCACGCTGAAGAATTGCCAAAAGGATTGCCACACAGGAGAAGAAGGATTGAGAGAGAGAACTGAAAGAATTTAGAACATAACAAGCTCAAAACTGTGAGTTGAATAGGAGGAGGAGGGAGGAAGAGGAGTGCATGGAAGAGGTGCACAAGGAGGCCTATGCGATGGAAAGGCAGAGATTAAGAGAAAGGGATACTGAGGTGCAAGCAGCAGAAGAACATGGGGACAAGACTGGAAAGTACCCGCGCTGGGCTGAGGACAAGTAGATGTATACCTCAGTAGAGATGTATCTTCATTTCAGTTGTAGTATCGTGATGTATCTTAATTTCAGCATGAGCATCACGATGTATCTTAATTTCAGATTTAGTGTAGAGATGTATCCTAATTTTGGACACAATTTATCTTAAGTTCAAGTCATGATAAAGATTGTTGTTGCCAACGTCTTCCCGCCCTTTTTATTCCGGGTGATGAGTCCTCTCCAATTTCTTCCTGCCATTTTTCGCCCCCCTAATTTTCCCGCCAATGAGCTCCCACGAGAATGTTCTCGCCGAATTCTCCCACCAAAATCTTCCCAACTTCTCTTCTCTTTTCACTCTATAAACCCCCTCCTCACTAAGTTTTGTAAGCATACAACCATTTTCCTCTCCTATAGATATCGGTTTTTCCTTCGATCGAAGCTTTCCAAAATGGATGTCTTTGCGCCTTTTTAATTTTGCTAGAGAGTTTAGAATAGATGATACTCCAGTTACATGGGAGGCACTCATAAGTAGTGATATCCTCCTCAGTGAGCTCAGTGAGAAATTGTATACGTTAGGGTGCCCCTAGAGGACCCCTAAGGAAATATGGCAAGAACTTCTCGGGATCAATGCAAGTTGGGACAAGGCAGAGCTTAACACCAAAAAACGTTGCAAGTTTTGGCAAATGACACTTATTATTGGATAGAAGAGAGCAAGGACAAAGATGATATCTTCATGCCGCCCTTCAGCAAGAGAAAGAGAGTTGTCTGGGAAAAGGCACAACGGGCAAAGAGTGCTTCATCATCGAAGGGCAAGGGCGCGACATCGTCGAATGGCAAGGGAAAGGGAGACACATCATTGTAGTTAGGTTATCTTAATTTAATTCAGTTCATGTTTGTATGTTAATTCTTTGTTGCAGTTGTTTTTCTTACTTTAAGTCAGGTTGTGGTTGTATCTTAATGCTCTCTTGCATGACGTCAAATAATAATAGTAATTTGCCTCTCACGTACATAGATAAATAGATGTATCATACATAGATGGATCCATATCTCATACATAGGTCCATGGAGAGAGGTATCACTGTTGCCGGCCATGGTGAGGTGGCGGAGGCTGAGGTGTACTCCAACCAAACCTATGGGGTGCCCCCATGTTACAAGGAGTAAGCCATGACCCGTCATCATGGTTATCTGTATCCTGTGTGGAGAATGGTGGTGGAGTCTGATACATACCAAACCAGTCAGCCTGATCTTGTTATGTTTGATGATCCTCTTCCTCCTCAGTCACCCACGAGCCTAAGGAGGACATGTCTGGATATCCATAGGTTCCTACACGTGGAAAAAGATTAAGTAATGAGGGATTGCATACTATATGGAACTCATCGGTAGGAAAATACTTACCCTCTGCCTGGTATTGTGGTCGATAATTGAAGTCCATCAAGGGAGTGTGTTGATGCTGCTGCCGCCACTAGTTGAAAGAAGCACGCTGCTACCACTGGTCAAAAGAAGCCTGCTACTGCTGCCACTATGAACCTCCAGCCTGATATGGAGGTGGTGCTCTCGGTGTCGCCTATAGTGTAAGGCGTGGACGAGACTCGTGTCAGAGTGGCGGGGGTACCTGTGTACGCGGTGGCTGCTGCTGCGTGGAGGGACGCGAGAGGTGCTGGTATGTGGAGGGACAAGGGGCAATGTGCTGCTCGGTGGTGAACAATGTGTGAAACATTGCTGCACATGATAACCACACACATACCTTGTAGCTTTTCCTCAATGCGCCAGAAAAAGGACTGGTGTTGTGGTTGATGTCCTACAAGAGGTGCGGATGAAAGTGAACATCCATACTGAGCCACTTCAGCCTCTAGATCATATGTCAACATCGTCTGCATTTGTATCTAATATAATTAAACATGATGTGGGAAAACACATTCAAAGCAAGGAGGGAATATTTACCGCATGCTCTCTGGATGAGAAAGTCAACTAGCTCAGGTACCTCTTCTCCTTGTCTACGTGATGGATGGGGCACAGTCGTGTCATGGTCATGTACCTCCATAGTGCATTGAATAGCTCCATATCAAACGGGACATCCTCTTACCACATTTCATCCGTCCCAGTCTGCCACTCCATAACATAACTTTGAACCCGATGCAGCCATTGAGTCACAATCCTGTTATTTCCCTTTTGTGTGTACCTATAATTCAAGTATGTTCCAAAACTACATAAAGTGGGACAATCTGAAATTGCATATATTAACTTACGTGTGCAAGAAATCTGGAAGGGGACCTCCGCACGTGGAGGATCGACCAACTAGTGAAGACCGAACTGCCTCATAACCCTCTGCTGAGATATCACCTCCACTTGAAAATTGAAGATGATCTTTGATTTTTCTCAGCCAGTACGCATCATCTCTGATGCACAAAGTAGAATCCCCGTCGAGATATCTAGCAACTCTGATTGAGTGAGTGTACGACACCCAAATGAATGTATCCACTCTCAACACGTGAAACTGCTCGCTAAAAGATAGGTAGCAACCTTTGACTTGACCTCTAACAAAGTGACACTGTGCAAAAACTATTGTTTGTTTCATCCTTAGTGTACTAGAAGTAGTGCATTAAATTAAAATATTACACATACCTTGCGATGGGTCCAATAAGTACCGAAAGTAGCGGCGTCAAACAACATGTTAGATTGGTAGGTAATAGTTCCTACGTTGTTAGGAGATACGTATGGGCGGCCAATAGGGAACATCTCCCACAACCATAGTTGCAACAATTGTGGGCATCCTAGTAAGGATGACTTAGTCGCGATGTGCTGGCAAGCATTGCACATTCCTCGATATGTAGCCACTAAGACAATAGAACTCCAGCTGCTCTATGTGATGTTGCCCTAGCACGTCGCATCAGCGATCTCCCTAGCCATACCAATGTAGCGCACGCTCATGGTCATGACATGATTCTCGGTGAACAACACCTTGTCGAGAAGCCACATTATGTATGCCTCCAGGCTTCGCGTGATCACTAGCTTAGTCATCTGACTGGCTGGGTACCCGAACTCTTGGATGCATTGGTAGTATAACAATTTTTACCGTGTGATAGGATGAATGGTAGGACAAAGATTAAAATACAAGAAACCAAACTAACCCAAAAGTTGAGCAACCAATCAAATTTTGGGTTGTGATTCTTGTACGCAAAGGGCCTAGCTCCCTCACGGATTCCCTAAACGTTGGGCCATGCCCTGAGCCCAATTTTTCGGTGCCTCCAATGGGCCTATTGGGCTTGCCAGCCAGTGGTAGTCCCAGCATCCATGACACATCTAGAAGCGTAGGAGCCATCTCTCCCCAGGGAAAGTGGAACATGTGAGTCTCAGGCCTCCATCGATCCACTAAGCAGGTGAGCAACAAGTGGTCGTAGCTAAATCGAGTAATCTGAAAGCCATGTTGTCAGCCGTCTAATATTTCTTCACAAGTGGCCACAACCAGATGCGCAAAAGGTAAAAGGCCAATCCACTTCAACCTGCATGTTAAGAAAGCATAACAATTTAGTTAGCCCGTCTCATAAATATATAAAACCAAAGGACGAATAAATATAGCATATGCCTCTGAACCCAACCTGGATGTATCATCCAGTTCACTTGTGGAGTGCGAGTGTTAAGGGGTTTAGGGATCCTAGATTAGCATCTAATATTGTCGAGTGATGCTTTCCACCAATGTTAGCATTAAGCAAAGATTTTGTACCCGCCATTTACACATATCAAGAATTTATTAAATATTTACAACATAGTTCCACATATATTACAGGTTTAAAACATATTTCCACACATATTACAGATTTAAAACATAGTTCCACACATATTACATACTTAAAACATATGTTTTCACACATATTACATATTTAAATATAGTTTATTCCTCTGCCTCTCCTTCCTCGGGAGCCCCGTCCATGGGGAGCCACTCCTCTAGTCCCAAAGATATCACAATTAGTATCCCTATGACCGAAGTGATTATAGAGAAAACATTGTAGGGTAGAGCTTTTGGCTTCAGATTCATCCATATCATTACGGATGCAGACACACTAGCGTCTGCCTCTGCCTGTCTGCATTAGTCCTAGATTTGAGATGTATAGCCTTTTACCTAGGTTTACTTTGTTGAAATTGCCCACTACCCGAAATCCCATCATCTCACCAGTCCATGTATTTATCACCGACTCCTTAAGATAATAGGGAGACACAAATGAAATCGCGTCCATACCTAGGTGACCACACACAGTAAGTACATGGGAGCAAGGTAGGTGAAGCAACTTTGATTTGTTGTAGGTGCACTCGCATGCTAGACAAACTTCATTACCTATCTTCACCTCTTATGTCTTTACATCGTCTCCAGTTCCAATCTTATGGGAAGGTAAGCGCACCTCAAAACTCCTTTCTTGATACCGATGGCAATGATAGTCATATACCGAGATTTTTCCATCTTGTCATTCATGCGTTTCATAATCTTTTCACATTACCTTGTGTTTGGGTTGTTAATGATATGCATCTGAGCCATCTAGGGTCTATCTCTGAAATACTTCACAATTTCGGTGAAAATACACTCCACAATGGTTGTTAGTGGCAAAGCCCTGCTTCCTCTCAGAACGAAGTTATATGTTTCAGCAAGATTTGTAGTCATGACGCCAAACCTAGAGCCATGAGTGTCGTGCAGCAAAGACCACCTCTCTAGAGGCTCGTGTTGTATCCATTTCTGGATTTTTTTATCTATCTCCTAGGCCTTCTCCAAGTACCGGGTAGGTCAAATCTTGCCAAGTCACAAAGAGCAACGAGTTCTTCCTCCACTAGTGTTGCTGTTTGTGTAGCTACTGCCCTTGCATGAGCTAAGACAGCTGCTGCTCATGCAACTTTCCTCTGCCTAACATGTTTTCTAGTGAACTCATCAAGATAGATGCGTGTCTTTATATACTTCCACTCCTGGTTCTGCTTGCAGAGTTTCTTGAATAGGTTCATAAGGGCCTTGTTCCTGAACTGTGAGTAAAAATTGGCCCCTAGATGTCGCTTGCACCAATGGCTCTGCATGTACTGCCATGGATTTTGTTCATCTGGAGCAGGTTGCGTCAACTTATTTATCACGCTAAGTATACTCGGATGCCTGTCATTAAGGATGAACACATTCGGCTTATCCTTAATAATTACTATCTTCAATTTCCTGAAGAACCATACCCAACTCTCGGTGTTCTTGCTCTCCACAAAAGCAAATGCGAGTGGAACGATTTGATTGTTCCTGTCTTGACCATTGGTGGCTAGGATATGACCTCTATACTTGCTAGTGAAAATGTCCCATCTACACATATCACTGGTCTACAATGATTGAAAGGTTCTATGCATATAACAAAAGAGAAGAAAACTCGATGCACCACCCTCAAATTTGGTTCACGTGGCAACGTAAAGTGTTGGACGTTGACGTAGGTGCCTGGATTACTAGCCTACAATGTCTGGAGCATCTGAACAACACATTCATATCCATCTAGGAACGAACCAAATATTTCCTCCGATGCCCTATGCTTAGTCCTACAAGCCTTGCCATACGAAATTTTGTAACAAAATTTGATAGCACTTTATGATGATAGCTTTCACCTCCATCGCTTTGCTCTCCACCATCTTCGTGCGTAATAGTCAAGCCAGGAGCATAGAAGTAAGGTTATGATGCTCCTAAAGGATACTAGGAAGTAGACATGTGTGCAACACTATGTTGCTCACTGATACGTTGTAAACGTATCTATAATTTTTTATGTTCCATGCTTGGTTTATATCTACTTTCTTATGTTTTTTCCACACTTTGGAGTACTTTTTATACACTTTATTGGACTAACCTATTAACAAGATGCCACAGTGCCAGCTGCCTGCTTTCTGCTGTTTTTGGTTCCAGGAAAGTCAGAAAATGAATATTCTCGGAATTGGATGGGACAAAAGCCCAAGTCAATATTTCATCGAGGGGGACACGGAGGCAGAATACGAGACGGAGAGGGGCCAGGGGCTGCCCACACCACCTGGCCGCGTGGCCAGGCCTTGCCCACACAAGGGGGTGGTGTGGCCGCCTAGGGCACCCCCTTGGCCTCCCCTTTTGCCTATAAGATGCCTCCGATACAGAAACCCTAAGTACCCAATCAAACTTCCACGAAAGAGTCTATAGCCGCCGTCATCTCCATCCCTAGATCGGGAGGGATCTGAAGCTCTTCCCGGCACCCTGCCGGAGGGGAGAATTCATCCTGGAGGCCTTCTTCATCACCATGCAAGCCTCCGGCGTGATGCGTGAGTAGTTCATCCTTGGACTACGGGTCCATGTAGTATCTAGATGGTTGGTTCTTCTCCTTTGTGCTACCATGTCTAGATCTTGTGAGCTCCGGTCATGATCAAGATCATCTATTTGTAATCCTACATGCTGTGTTTGCGGGGATCCGATGGATATTGAGATGCTATTTCAGATTGATTATTGATTCTATCATGTCTTTGTTATTTGTGATCTTGCATGCTCTCCGTTGTTAGTAGCTATCTTGGCCGAGTAGATGCTAGCAACTCCAAGAGGGAGTATTTATGCTCGATAGTGGGTTCATGCCTCTAGGAATCTGGGGAAGTGACAGAAATCTCTAAGGTACTAGATGTGTTATTGCTACTAGGGAGAAAACATCAATCCTTTGTTCATAGAACAATCGTATTGTTTACTTTACACGCAATGCTTAATGCAATTATCTGTTGCTTGCAACTTAATACTGGAGGGGGTTCGGATGATAACCTGAAGGTGGATTATAGTCATAGATGCAGTTGGATTACGGTCTATGTATAATGTTGTAATGCCCAATCAAATCTCATAGGAGTCAAGATGATTAGTATATGCATGTATGCTTTCTCGATGTTTGTCAATTGCCCCGCCTTAATTTGTTCACCCAACATGTCATCTATCTTAAGGAGAACCACCACTAGTGAACTATGGACCCCGGTCCTTTCTTTTACCATCAATCTACAAGGTATTTATTGTTTTCTGTTTACTTTCTGCAAGCTATTACTTTCTTCCACACAATACATTTAATCCTTTGTTTTCAGCAAAACCGGTATGATTGACAACCTCACTGTAAGTTGGGGGCAACGTTCTGTGGTTGTGTTGTGCAGGATTCCAAGTTAGAAACTGAAGGAGATATGCCCTAGAGGCAAATAATAAATAGGTTTTTATTGTCATATCTCAGTTAGTTTAGAATAGTTTCATATTGTGCTATAACTGTGCCAAGTAGAAACATTGGTACAGGTGTGGTATGAAACAACAAAGTCCCTAGTAGCCTCTATTCATACTAGTTCGTTGGTCATGAAGATGATCTGGGTTTCAAGATAATGGGCATTTATGCCGACTGACAACGGGATCATATCATTGGAGAATGATGTTATTGGACATTCCTCGAAGGATTGCAACACGATCAAGTCATATAGTTCATTGTTGCAACAGCTATACCTAGACTCCTTCTCCTTAGACTGTGAGCTCATATTACTCACTGTTTCCCGATGCTGCTTAGACTGCATCAAGCGCCACTTGGCAATATAGTGGTTATAAAGGTGTAAGTTGGGTATTCCGAAGGATCAGTAGATGACATGTGACTGCAAGACCGGGATTTGTTCACCCACATGACGGGTAAAGATACATACGGCCGGCTTAGTGAGATTACATCCATAAATGTTGCAACATGTGACTAGGTCACGGGGATGTAATATCACGGTAACAAGAAAACATAACTTGTTGTGAATGAGATTGAACAAGGTATGGGATACCAATGATCGGATCTCGAACAAGTCGTATCGAGAAACAAAAGGAAGAGGATGCTACATTTAGCAGTTCAAACGTCATTATCATCAGGAATCCATAGGGGTCACATGGACATCCCTGGTCCCTCTATTGATCATTGATACAGATCATGTCTAGAGCATTCCTGAGCTGTGAGAGGATACACTTAAGGATATGATGAGAGCGATCATTCATAAGACGGAATCACAGTAGAGAAAGAGAGTCGGAATCGGTCCGTAGAGAGATCCAAGGTTGTTCGGAGAAAGAATAAAGGAAAAGTCCGGAAAAGTGTTTTCGGATAAATGGGAATTTGAATATATATTTATTATATGTTAATTATGAATTAATATATTCTAAATAATATTTAAGTTAAGATTTAAAAAGGCAACTTTTATATTAGGCCAAATCCCGGAGGGAAAAGGCCTAAGAATAAATCCGTAGCAAAAGAGAAAAAGCAACAGCCCACGTGGGCAACAACATGTACCGACCGCCACTGCCAGGCTGTGTGTGGGCGGCGGATACTCCACGCTGCACAGGGGCGGGCGCCAGCTACCAGCCACGGAGGCCGGCCTGGCTCGACCCCGGCCCATGCGTGGCTCGCCGGGGAGCCGGCCAGGTCACCGGGCCAGCGGCCCACCCGGGCAGGACTAAGGGGAGGTGGCCGAGCTGGGCCCGGGGGGGGGGGAGGGAATCGACCCACCCGGGCTGGCTCGCTAGGCCGCCCGCGCGGGAGGCAAGGGGCAGGGTGGGCCACCTAGGGCCCACCCGGCCGGGGCCTGTGATGCTGGCTGCTGCTGTTGCCCTTTTCTCTTTGGGCTAAAATCAGCCCATTCGGCTAGGACGAAAATCCTGGCATTTTTCCTTTAGCTTTTAGTCCCACATGGCTAACCCAATGGGGAGGTTACACGCCCTCCGCCTATATAAAGGGGTGCCCATGGGTGGGATTAAATACACAATTTGAGAAGTCCTTTAGTTGACTTTCTCCCTCTCTCTCTATACCTTGTGACCATGGCCCCAAGTTTGGGCTGTGCGATCAAGGCACACCTGCAACACGCCGTTGCGCTGCAGGGATTCCTAGCCGGATATCAACTTCCGCACTCCCGGTGGGATCAGGGAGCCGGAGGTCTCATCGTGCACCGGATGTGTACAAAGACACGAGGCGCAACACTTGGGGCGCTTAAATGTCGTGAGCCGGAGCTGTTGCACGATGAAGATCAAGAAGGAGCAAGGGGTGACCTGCGAGGAGCTTCGCGACCTTGAGGTCATCTACGAGTATGACTACTTCAACCACGTTCCCCGTGGAACGTTAACCGCGTACGGTCTACAAGGATATGTATTCTATATGCATTGGTCGTTACCGCATTACTACATAGATAGATCCTAGGCAGTTTTTGGGGTTCCATCGTAGGAATTTTTTTGTTTTCTGCTGCGATCCCCAACAGTGGTATTAGAGCCGATCTACTTGTAGGAGTGTTGTACGGCCAGTACGCACAAGTATTGTGCGGGCATTGATCCCTTAGTTATTACCCTCTAACGTGTACTTGTTTATATCGTGGTATTGTTTGATGAAGCGACCCGGACAGACCTTACGCATATTCGTATGCGAGACTAGTTCCACACTCAACATATGGCTTGTACCGTATAAGTGGCTAGCGGGTGTCTGTCTGTCATTCGATAGTTGATATAGCATTTACAATGGAGGGACCCTGAAAGGGGTGTAGTAGAGACAACCGTTGGATCCATGTTATGGTTGGAAAGTTCGTATATTAGAAACAGTTCTATCGCAAAATCCCTAACAACCACGTAAAACTTGCAATAGATAAAGTATAGGCGTCTAACTTTATTTTGCAGGGGGCATGTGATTATGATATGGCATTGGTCGTTACGAAGTTAAAGTAGTTTACTTTTCTGTTACTAAGTAGTATAGTAATAGTCATCATTCCAATGGACGACCTGGTGGAGGCGTCGTGGACTTGGCATCAAACCAAGGGCAAGATGGAGATCATGCCGGAGCGCTCGATGGAGATCAAGGCGCAAGAAAGACCATATCGTATCACATTATGCATATTATGTTGATACTTGTTTTTACATCTTATTGTGTGCTAGTATTTAGATACTCAATGGTAGCAAATAAGATAATCCCTATTTAATTCCAACATTCTGTGTTCCCCTTGTGTGTGCACCACCAAGAAAGTTCTTCGTTATGAGGCGCCCTGCGGTGAATAGGGGTCAGACATATTTTCGTTCGCATACAGTGGGTGTAAGCCATGTTGCACAACGAATACACACAAGTTAGATTTGGCGAGCCTAGCATGTGCAGACATGGCCTCGGAACACAAGAGGTCAAAAGATCAAGCATGAGTCACATGGATGATGTGATTGGCATTAGTGAATGTCTACCTTTGATAATGCACTGATGGCCGTGACGATCGGGGGAGGTGTAGAGGATAGGGATCATGCGATCACTAAAATCGTCCAGGGGATGACAATTTTAGTGGAGACCAATTATAAATTGATCTCTTATTATAAACTTAGTCTAGATGTCTGTTTGCAAATATCTTATTAGATCTTAGCCTATCCCATTGAGATCCTTTGTGACCATGGGAATATATTGCTTAATATGGAACTTAGCAAAAGGGTCCAACTTCATTAATACCCACGCCTGAGGGATATCCTCGTGAAAGGTGATCTTCTCTTCTTGACACAATAACCATTAGGAGATTATCCGATGACTCCAGAATGTTTGGAAAAACGCTTAACGATCTTGCATTAGAGTTAAGAACTCTTAAAGGGCTTGATTGCAAAAGGAGGTAATGGATGAAAAGGTATATGTAAGATATACAAAGTATAAATATGGTTCTTGCAAAACTCGTTGAAGTTTGCAAAGTATTTGATACTTGTCCCGTTTTGTGAAAACATGAGGATCTGCTTGAGAATTGCTGGTTTTGAGGCAACGTGACTTGATGATGGCAAGCAAAACAGTTGATGGTCGACATCACCTCTTCCCTCAAAGTTTATCATTTGGATTAGTGGACTTGAATATAAATTTTGTAATCCATGTTTGTGTGTCTTGCTTTTGGCAAGACGATTATTCATATGAACAAGTTACAAACCAGTTTGTACTATTCTTATGAACAATACCGTTATGGTCACATTACGATTATAAACAAGTTATTCTCATCACTATGTTAATGATAATGGTTTAAACATTTATAATGGATTAGAATGCTAAAAGACATCCAAAGTTTAATAATGAAATGACCCTACAGTTTAAGTCATTTTGATTATTGCAGGTTCTTTATGAAAGATCAGGGTCCTAGATGCTTAATCTAGAGACTTTGCAAAACCATGCCTCTTGGGCAGAATGACCAAAACTCCGCATTCTAGTAAAACAGTGATATGCAAAGAAATGTTGAAACTTATACATAATGATGTATCATATTTTCAACAAGTAGTGGAAATCATTTATTGTGGACTTAAGTGAATAAGTGTATTTACTTAATGAAACATAAATTTTAAACAATTTGAATTGTTCAAATGAGTTCACAACAAAGAGGATATTGAATTAACAAGTCTCTTCGATTTGATCGACACTACTGAAGCATTCAAGTTAAATGTAGCATAAAAGGAACCTGTGAAAGATGTTTCACAAATCATGATAATTGGATGAATTCAAACTATGTTGAAATATCCAAACATCATAATCATTTTGTATTAGATACATATTATCTCTTATCGGGGTTATAGTTGTCATTTAGAGTTAGAAATCGAAATAAGCAAAACACTCATTTGAAATACAAAGGAACATCTAATGATTCGTGGAAACAACACCATAAGTGTTATGGCAAGTTTGAGTTTCTGGAGATTTCGATAAGTAGAAGTCGTGGCGAATAAACAAGTCTTTGTAGAGCATTCTTAGGAAGCTATGAATGCATCTTCCACAAAGGAGCAAACCTGTTGTTGTCCAAAGTTGACGTATCTTGATGAAGATACAGGTGGAAGAAAGTAAAAGATCATAAACAAGGTATTAAACCTCACCTCTGAATTGTTGAGTGGCGCAACGGAATTTGTTTCGTGAATCCAAACTCTACAAATAGAGAAGAAACTATTGATAATGATCATAAAGTTTCAAGTGAATAATTTTACTAAAGAAAGTAGGATTCAACTATATATTATACAAGTTTGTAGAATTATATTGTTGATTCACTTGTCATGTTTTGAACAAGACATACCTACGAAATACAAAGAAGCGTGATGGACCTAAGTACGAGAAATGAATGGTCATTGAAATCTCGTTAGTGGATTCTCGATTTGATAGTGATCAAAGAATTTTGGAATATCCAAGATTATCGAGAGGACCTAGATTTGAGTGGGAGCTAAGTGAAATCCCTAGATCTCAAACATGAATGTCATATTTGAGTGGGAGCATGAAATCATTCTGGGATATGTGGATAACATATATGAATGATATGATTGGTGTTAATAACGTTTAAGTTAGATAAATAAGGATGAAGTTGAAGTTATTAAACAATAAGATCTATCGAGATAGATTGGTGAGTTTGAAAAACACTAAATGTTGAATGCTTCATGGACTTGATTCTGAAAGATGTTTAGAATGTCCCAAGCAAGATTCTGAAGAAGCTCAGAATGGAACAAGGTAAGAAAGAAGTTCTTACTATATGAAGCATTGAGTTAGTATTGCAACTATGGTTGAAAGAAGAGATGCATTGCATCCCCTATGCCTCAGTCATAGTTTGTTCCATATAACCATGTTGTATACTCGACATAAAGTGACCCGAAGTTCTGGTTGGTAGGACAAAGTCTTAACTATAAGAACGTGTCTTTAAGTGATTCCTGAGTTGATCACTGAACCAGGATTAAGTTTGTACTTAAGTAGCAAGAAACAATGTAAGTGGCATAGATGCATTTCATGCACTAGGATCTACATAGATATAGAAGTATAAAGGCTCCATCTCATGTGATGTATAATGTTATGGCGGGGCTAATTCGCTTTTAACGTAGAATGATGTGTCCCAGGGCCCAGTGCCCATGAGAAAGCCCTCGAGGTTGATCTAAAGTCACTGTAAGCTCCTGGAATCCGACCTCGTTCTGCTGCCATAACTATAGTATATACACAAAGGATAGCAAAGTGTGTTTCAAAAGTTTAGATGACAACGGTGAAAACGACCGTCATCATAAACACTAGAAACAAAGTCTCACTTTGTCGCCAAACAAATACTTCGACCCATTATAAGATAATGGAGTGAATGTTAAAATTAGGAAGACATTAACGATTTGCAAAAGACATAATGAGCTGGTAAAACAGAACATGGACATCACGTTTCCCATAAGCATGCATGATCTGTAAACGCATATGGTATATGGTTTATATGAGTAAAATGCGAGCTAGGTTATTTGTACTCTAGTGCGAGTGGGAGACTGAAGGAGATATGCCCTAAAGGCAAATAATAAATAGGTTTTTATTGTCATATCTCAATTAGTTTATAATAGTTTCATATTGTGCTATAACTGTTCCAAGTAGAAACATTGGTACAGGTGTGGTATGAAACAACAAAGTCCCTAGTAGCCTCTATTCATACTAGTTCAAGATCATGGGCATTTATGCCGACTGACAACGGGATCATATCATTGGAGAATGATGTGATTGGACATTCCTCGAAGGATTGCAACACGATCAAGTCATATAGCAACAGCTATACCTAGACTCCTTCTCCTTAGACTGTGAGCTCATATTACTCACTGTTTCCCGAGGCTGCTTAGACTGCATCAAGTGCCACTTGGTAATACAGTGGTTATAAAGGTGTACGTTGGGTATTCCGAAGGACCAGTAGATGACATATGACTGCAAGACCGGGATATGTTCACCCACATGATGGGTAAAGATACATACGGCTGGCTTGGTGAGATTACATCCATAAATGTTGCAACATGCGACTAGGTCACGGGGATGTAATATCACGGTAACAAGAAAACAGAACTTGTTGTGAACGAGATTGAACAAGGTATGGGATACCAATGATCAGATCTTAGACAAGTTGTATCGAGAAACAAAAGGAAGAGGATGCTACATTTAGCGGTTCAAACGACATTGTCATCAGGAATGCATAGGGGTCACATGGACATCCCTGGTCCCTTTGTCGATCATTGATACAGATCATGTCTAGAGCATTCCCGAGCCATGAGAGGATACACTTAAGGGTACGATGAGAGCGATCATTTGTAAGACGGAATCACAATAGAGAAAGAGAAAGTAGGAATCGTTCCGTAGAGAGATCCAAAGTTATTCGGAGAAAGAATAAAGGAAAAGTCCAGAAAAGTGTTTTCGTATAAATGGGAATTTGAATATATATTTATTATATGTTAATTATGAATTAATATATTCTAAATAATATTTAAGTTAAGATTTAAAAAGGCAACTTTTATATTAGGCCAAATCCCGGAGGGAAAAGGCCTAAGAATAAATCTGCAGCAAAAGAGAAAAAGCAACAGCCCACGTGGGCGGCAAATAAGTTGCCGCCACACGGGGGCAGCAGCATGTACCGACCGCCACTGCCAGGCCGCCTGTGGGCGGCGGATACTCCGCGCCGCACAGGGGCGGGCACTAGCTACCAGCCGCGGAGGCCGGCCTGGCTCGACCCCAGCCCATGCGGGGCTCGCGGGGGAGCTGACCAGGCCACCGGGCCGGCGGGCAGGCGGCCCACACGGGCAGGAATGAGGGGAGGTGGCCGAGCTGGGCCGCGGAGGGGAGGTGCACCAGCTCACCCGGGCTGGCTCGCTAGGCCGCCCGGGCGGGAGGCAAGGGGCAGGGTGGGCCGCCCAAGGCCCACCCGGCCGGGGCCTGTGCTGCTGGCTGCTGCTATTGCCCTTTTCTCTTTGGGCTGAAATCAGCCCATTCGGCTGGGACGAAAATCCTGGCATTTTTCCTTTAGCTTTTAGTCCCACATGGCTAACCCAATAGGGAGGGCACACCCCCTTCGCCTATATAAAGGGGTGCCCATGGGTGGGATTAAACACACAATTTGAGAAGTCCTTTGGCTGACTTTCTCCCTCTCTCTCTCTCTATACCTTGTGAGCATGGCCACAAGTTTGGGCTGTGCGGTCAAGGCATACCTACAACACGCCGTTGCGCTGCAGGGATTCCTAGCCGGATATCAACTTCCGCACTCCTGGCGGGATCGGGGAGCCGGAGGTCTCATCATTCACCGGATGTGTACGAAGACACGAGGCGCAACACTTGGGGTGCTTAAATGTCGTGAGCTGGAGCTATTGCACGATGAAGATCAAGAAGGAGCAAGGGGTGACCTGCGAGGACCTTCGCGACCTTGAGGTCGGCTACGAGTATGACTACTTCAACCATGTTCCCCGCGGAACGTTAACCGCGTACGGTCTACAGGGGTATGTATTCTATACGCATTGGCCGTTACCGCATTACTACATAGATAGATCCTGGGCAGTTTTTGGGGTTCCATCGTAGGAAATTTTTCATTTTCTGCTGCGATCCTCAACAGAAACAACACCTTGGAGGTGTTTCTTTGCTCCTACTGGTTCAATAACCTTGGTTTCATAACTGAGGGAACTTATTGCTGTGCTCATCATACCTTCCTCTTGGGGTTCCCCAACAAGCTCGATATCAACCACGAGCCAGCAAGGATTTTTCTGGCGCCGTTGCCAGGGAGTCAAGGACATCTTCACAAGGGGAGTCCCTCATAACCAATCTCTTTACTTTGTTATTTTTGTTTTGCTTAGTTTATTTTTTTGCTTAGTTTGCTTGTTTCTTTATCTAAAACACACAAAAAATAGTTATACTAGTTTGCTTTCTTTATTTAAAACACAAAAAATGACTACTCTTGAAAACACTAAGTTGTGTGACTTCACTAGCACCAACAACAATGATTTCATGTCCACACTTATTTCTCCACCTGTTCCTGAAGCTACTTTCTTTGAAATTAAACCTGCTTTACTCAATCTTGTTATGAGAGAACAATTTTCTGGAATTGGTACTGAAGATGCTGCTGCTCATCTAAATAACTTTGTTGAACTTTGTGAGATGCAAAAGCATAGGGATATAGATGGAGATATTATTAAGCTTAAATTGTTTCCTTTCTCTTTGAGAGGAAAAGCTAAAGAATGGTTGCAATCCCTAACTAGAAATAGTATTGATTCTTGGACTAAATGCAAAGATGCTTTCATTGGAAAATACTATCATCCTTCTAAAATTATATCTATGAGAAGTGAAATAATGAAGTTTAAACAATCTGATAATGATCATGTTGCTCAAGCTTGGGAATGAATGAAATCTTTGGTAAAGAATTGTCCCACTCATGGACTGACTGCTTGGATGATTATCCAAACCTTTTATGCAGGATTGAACTATTCTTCAAGAAATCTACTGGATTCTGCTACTGGAGGTACCTTTATGACCATTACTTTGGGTGCTGCAACAAAGCTTCTGGATAATATGATGGTTAACTATTCTGAATGGCATACCTAGAGAGCTCCACAAGGTAAGAAGGTAAATTATGTTGAAGAGACCTCTTCCTTGAGTGATAAAATTGATGTTATTATGTCTATGCTTGTTAATGGGAAAGCTCATATTGATCCAAATCATGTTCCCTTTGTTGGAGATATGCCCAAGAGGCAATAATAAAGTGGTTATTATTATATCTTTATGTTTATGATAAATGTTTACATCCCATGCTATAATTGTATTAACCGGAAACATTAATACTTGTGTGTTTTGTAAACATAAAAGAGTCCCTAGTAAGCCTCTTGTTAAACTAGCTTGTTGATTAATGGATGATCATGGTTTCCTGATCATGGACATTGGATGTCGTTAATAACAAGATCATATCATTAGGAGAATGATGTGATGGACACACACCCGTAGTAAGCATAGCATAAGATCAAGGCATTAAGTTCGTTTGCTATAAGCTTTAAAATACATAGTAACCTAATCCTTCGACCATGAGGTTATGTTAATCACCATCACCGGATGGGTACTTTGATGACATCAAACACCGCTTCGTAACTGGGTGGTCATAAAGGTGTCATTGGGTATTCTGAAAGTATGTGTTGAAGCGCATGGACCAAGATTGGGATTTGTCCATCCATATGACGGATAGATATGCTCTGGGCCCTCTCGGTGGAATGTCATCTAATTAGCTTGCAAGCATGTGACTGGGTCACAAGGGATGACATATCACGGAACGAGTAAAGAGTACTTATCAGTAACGAGGTAGAACTAGGTATGGAGATGCTGACGATCAAACCTCGGATAAGTATAGTATCGCGTGACAAAGGGAATTGGTTTCGTATGTAAGTGGTTCAATCGATCGCGAAGTCATCGTTGAGTATGTGGGAGCCATTATGGATCTCCAGGTCCCGCTGATGGTTATTGATAGGAGATGTGTCTCTGTCATGTCTGCATATTCACGAACCGTAGGGTGATACACTTAAGGTTCGAAGTTGTTTTAAGTAGATATGGAATATGCGTTGGAGATCGAATGTTGTTCAGAGTCTCGGATTGGATCCGGGACATCACGAGGAGATCCGGAATGGTCCGGAGAATAAGATTCATATATTGGGGATCATTTTCTGAGTTAGGAAATGTTCCGGAGTATTTGTATGAGGGTTCTAGAAGGTTTCGGAATGTTTCGGAAGGTTCTGGAAGGTTTCTTGGAGTTTGCTTGAAAACCAAGGAAGGGATCAAGGAGTCCTGGTGGGTCAAGACTAGGAGTCGTGGGGGAGGAGGACTCCTCCCGCCACTCCCCAATCCACCGGCCTAGAGGAAGGGGAGTCCTACAAGGACTCCCCCTCCTATGGCGCCTCACCCCGTTAAATAGAAGGGCAGGGGCACCCCTCCAAGCCCTGCTCCATAACTCCCAATCTCTGCCGCCTCTCTCCTCCTCCTTTCTTCTGCACAGGCATAGGCGAAGCCCTGCAGAATTCTCTACTCCACCACCACCACCACGCCGTCGTGCTGCTAGGATTCCGTGGAGAAGATCTACTACCTCCGCTGCTCGCTGGAACGAGGAGAGGAAGGTCTGCTTCGACTCCGCACGTGTGACTGACTGCGAAAGTGCTGCTCGAACGTGGCGCCGGAAGGATCGTCCACTTGACCGACTGCGGAAGCGCTGCCGGAACGCGACGCCGGAAGGATCGTCCACACGATCTTGAGATCGGCAAGTGATCGACTACATCAACCACGAGATCTAATCTCGTTAACGCTTTCGGATCTACGAGGGTTAGTTCCCATCTATCTCGTTGCTCATGTCTAATAGATTAGATCTTGGATTTTATCTAGATTAGATCTGGGTTTTGTTCGTTCTTGCGGTAGAAATTTTTTGTTTTCCATGCTACGAACCCATCAGTGGTATCAGAGCCGTATCTATGCGTAGATCTGTTGCACGAGTAGAACACAATGTTTTTGTGGGCGTTGATGCTTTTGTTGTCGGTGTCTTAGCGTGTACTTTGCATCTTGCGGCATGGTGGGATGAAGCGGCTCGGGCTAACATTACATGTCATCGCACATGAGACTTGCTCCACACTTGACGTGCAACTTGCTTTGCATAGGTGGCTTTGCGGGTGTCTGTCTCTCCCACCATAGTTAAGATTCAATTTATAATGAGCATCTTGACAACACTTGTATCAACGTTGTGGTCCTTGTTCGTAGGTAAGATCGGTCTTATGCGAAAGCCCCAAACCACGTAAAACATGCAAAGAAAATTAGAGGCGTCTAACTTGTTTTTGCAGGGTTTTTGTGATGCGATATGGCCATCATGTGATTGTGATTGTATTTGATGTATGCAATGATCCTTGTTGTAATATGGCAACCGGCAGGAGCCTAATGGTTGTCTTTAAATTTTGTTTAAGACCTGTGTGTCTATTTCATCATGTAATAGCTTTATTCCAAGTAGTTGTAATAGTTGTTGGTGGTGATGGACAACCATGAAGCGGCGCCACGGACCTTGACGCCACGCTGGTGATGATGGAGATCATGTTCGTGCTTTGGAGATGGAGATCAAAGGCGCAAGAAGAAAGGGCCATATCATATCACACATATTATGAATTGCCTGTGATGTTAATCCTTTATGCATCTTGTATTGCTTAGATCGCGACGGTAGCATTATAAGATGATCCCTCTCACTAAATATCAAGTAATAAAGTGTTCGTCCTTAGTTGGCACCGTTGCTAAGACTCGTCGTTTCGAAGCATCTCGTGATGATCGGGTGTGATAGACTCTACGTGTGCATACAACGGGTGCAAGCCAGATTTGCACATGCAGAAACTAAGGTTAACCTTGACGAGCCTAGCATGTACAGACATGGTCTCGGAACACAGAATACCGAAAGGTAAAGCATGAGTCATATGGATGATATGATGAACATGTTGATTGTTCGCCTTTAAAGCTACATCATCTCACGTGATGATCAGACTTGGTGTAGTGGATTTGGTTCATGTAATCACTAAAACAACTTGAGGGATGTTGTTTTGAGTGGGAGTTCATTTGTAATTTGGATTAGTCGAACTCAATTTATCATAAAAACAATCAAAGTGAATTTGCATAGTTTGTTGTAGTCATTGGCATCCGTTCACCACCTTACGCTTAGTTATAGTTGAGATAGTGGAACTATAGAAATTCTGGATATTTACTTTACGAACTGGTATCGTATTGTTTTGAGTGTCAATTTAAAATTTATAAGTCCTATTGCAAACTTTCAGCAAACTCCATTTACTCCATGAAGTTTAATAAATAGTATTAAATCAAGAGTAACAATTCCAGTGTTAGTATCTAAAGTATCATGTTTGCCTCCATGATTCTTGATACTCAAAAGATTGTTTTTAATATCAAGTTTATCTAAGAGCTGAAAGCAATGTTTCAGAAACCATCATATGTGAAAGGTATTACGATATCCAAAACAATGTGTTGGTTACAACATGATAGAGTATACGTCCTCATATTTGATGAGAATTTGTGAAGGTTGGATACGCTAGTCGTCCTAATCCTCCAAAAGGTTTTGAAAAAGAAACATTATACTCACAATTCACCTTTATAAGCTATAGCAGCTTGATCATGAAAGTTGTCATGATAAAGATGAATAGAAGATGTAAGTAAAATGTTTACTACGCTAAAAGATTACTAAAGAATGGATTTTTGAAAGAACACCAAACATTTGATGATGGTGATCCACCTCAAAGTGCAAGTCCAAAGGTATTAGTAGTTGACTATATACGCTTTGTACCATGTGTCATGTTGATGACACCGCTATTGATGTTGATAGATTCTATTAAAAGAAAAGAAATTGCTGAAAGAGAATCTATAAAATATTTGGCAGAAAAGAAAAGATTGGAGATGTCCAACTTAGGCATATAGAAGATATACATGTTATGGTTGTATTCCTTGCTTGTTAAACAATGTGGTTCTCTGGTATTGGATACCGAATTGGTTGGTATGCTATGTCATACAGGACAACGTAATTCATGAACTACAATGGCCTAAGTAACTAGCAAGAGAATAAGTGATGATGTTCATCGAAAACAAATAAAGTGTTATTGTGTTTTTTGTTGACATCAAACCTAGCCTTCAAGATTTGTTATTTTGTTCCGGTATTACGAGAACAATGGTTGTTCAAATAATTACCGTATTCCATAAAGGATGGATGAACTTTTACAAGTCTGGTGGGAGAAATCACATCCATAAACACTATTGCTACAATGTCGCAAGACAAATGATTGAAAGATCACTTGCGAAGTGACATCGCCGTTTAAATTATATTGAAAGGGATACATGAAGAAACTCCATGTTGATGGATTTTTGGAGTCTTTGATTTTGATCAAATGACGCTTGTGATACTTTCTTGGAGATAATTAAAACTCCGTTCGTAGGCCAAAAGAGGAACAGACGACTAACTGATTGGAATTTGTACATATTGATGTATATAGTCCATTATGTGTAGTCGTGGGCGATAGATTTCAACTTCATATGCTTTCTCCGAAGATTTGAGTGAGTATATGTATATACTTATTTAATAAGGAGGAAGTATGAAACATTTGAAAGTTGTTCAAAAGACTTTCAAGATGAAGTTGAAAATCATTGTAACAAGAAAATAAAGAAGTTTATGATTCGATCATAAAGGAAGATATTTGAGTTACATGTTTAGCAAAAACACCTAAGACTTGAGGAATTGTTCTATGATTTGTGTTTCCCAATAAACCATAGGAGTATGGCATATTCGAGAGATGAAATCAAACCATGTTTGAAATGGTAAGATCAAGGGTGTCATTTATAAAACTGCCATTGTATTTTAAAGATTAAAGCTTTAGTGACTACCGCTTTTACACTGAAAAGAGCTCCATCATGATCCGTTGAAATGACACCACATAACTCATAGTTTGGGATAAAACACGAATTGTCGTTTCTTGAATTTTGGTATGTAATGCATAAGTAAAATGTTTACAACCAAAGTCGGATAAGCACGTCTTTGTAGGTTATCCCAAAGAATTTGTTGGGAATTTCTCCATAACACTAAGGACAAAAGAGTTTGTTACTTGGAACGTCAAGTTTCTTGAGAAGGAATTTTTCGTGAAAAGTTAAGTGGGAGGACAATAGAACTTTGATAAGGTTGTTGAACCTTAGCTATATGTGCTAAGTAGCGCAGCACCGGAAAGTGTCCCGGTGAAGGCCACAATGCTCATGGCTCTCGTGATTACAAAAGGTGTGATCTCGGAGATTATAGTTCCTATAGAACCATGTGGGTCGGTAAGAATCAAATAGTAAGATTTGATAAGCAAGTCATTATTGTTTTGACAATGATGAACCGACTACATGCAAAGAAGCGATGATGGGCCCTGACTCCATAAAATGACTAGAAGTCATAGAATCCGTGATAGTATCCATACACGAGAAATCAAGTTTCTGAACTTAGAAGACCCTCCGGAAAGGCGTGAAGCCTATCGGTCGTGTTTGGATTTATAAAGAAATAAGACATGGATGTTTAACATCTATGAAATATTCGACATGTCAGAAAGAAGTTTACGACAATGTTCAAGGAGTTGACTATGACAAGATTTGATCTTTCATAGCGATATATAGTCTTGACGGATTGATGTAGCAACCACTACATATAATTTGGTATATGGTAGTTGAATAAAATAAACAAGTTCTTCTAATAGAATGGTTACCTAGGACGTGTACATGACACGATCCAAAGGGTTTTGTTAATTCAAAGGATGCTAAAAGAGTATGTAAAACTTCAATGGTTGAAATAAGCATAGCGGAGTTGGAATCTTCACCATGATGAAACTGTTAAAAGAGTTTAAATTCATCGGAGATGATGAAGATGCTTGGATTTGCAAGAAATTAAGCTGAGACATATTTCTAATACATTATGTAGAGGACATATTGTTGATTGGAAATGATGTATCTTGTATTGACACAGGTTAAGAATTTCATTTTGATGAAAGACTTAGGCATAACCCAAGAATTAGGCATCAATGTCTATATGGATAGATTGAGGCGCTAATATGGTTTTGCCAAATGTACATAGATAAGATGTTGAATGAGTTCAATATGGAAACAACAAGAAAGGTTCTTGACGCACGGAAAGGACTGAATCAAGATTCGAGTGTGTTGACACGAGATTCAAGTGTTTTGACACTTGGTGAAATCACAAGAATATTTTGATCAATCATTCTTTGAGATGTACACATCCAGATATGTCCTATGCTCTAAATGTTATGAGCATATACCAGAATGACTCATAAGATGATCATTGGACAATAGTAGGGATATTCCTATGATCTTTGGAAGAACTAAGAATATATTATTTATGTAGTGGTGACAAATAGTTCATTGTAAATTGTTACATTAATACTAGTTTTGTCACAAGTTAAGTTTATCTCAATTTAGACTATGGGTAGCACAATGTAATGGAAAGGATGTTCCATGATGGATTTGGATGAGTTCCAAAGTTGAGACATTGTGACGGATACTACAACAAAAGGCTAAGTATATAAACTGCTGTAGTAGCAGCAAAGGAGGGCATTTGTGTTAAGTAGTTTGTTATCAAACTAGGTGCGGTTCAAAGTGGGCTAATACTATGAAGATATATTGTGTGACAATTATATCAACATATTTTGAGCCGAAGGAACTAAAGGTCTCACCAAAGGACCAAATTTATACAATGCCATCTCATTGGAGAATGAGTAATGCGTAGAGACGCAAGGACATGCAAATACACACGGACCTGGAAGTGTTAGATCCGAAGATTTTGTTTACCACCAGCAATAGTGTCTATACAACACCAGAAATCCATAGGTGTTGAATGCACAAGTTTTTAACTAGATTATTGACTCTAGTGCAAGTGGGAGACTGTTGGAGATATGCCCAAGAGGCAATAATAAAGTGGTTATTATTATATCTTTATGTTTATGATAAATGTTTACATCCCATGCTATAATTGTATTAACCGAAAACATTAATACTTGTGTGTTTTGTAAACATAAAAGAGTCCCTAGTAAGCCTCTTGTTAAACTAGCTTGTTGATTAATGGATGATCATGGTTTCGTGATCATGGACATTGGATGTCGTTAATAACAAGATCATATCATTAGGAGAATGATGTGATGGACACACACCCGTAGTAAGCATAACATAAGATCAAGTCATTAAGTTCGTTTGCTATAAGCTTTAAAATACATAGTAACCTAATCCTTCGACCATGAGGTTATGTTAATCACCATCACCGGATGGGTACTTTGATGACATCAAACACCGCTTCATAACTGGGTGGTCATAAAGGTGTCATTGGGTATTCTGAAAGTATGTGTTGAAGCGCATGGACCAAGATTGGGATTTGTCCATCCATATGACGGATAGATATGCTCTGGGCCCTCTCGGTGGAATGTCATCTAATTAGCTTGTAAGCATGTGACTGGGTCACAAGGGATGACATATCACAGAACGAGTAAAGAGTACTTATCAGTAACGAGGTAGAACTAGGTATGGAGATGCCGACGATCAAACCTCGGATAAGTATAGTATCGCGTGACAAAGGGAATTGGTTTCGTATGTAAGTGGTTCAATCGATCGTGAAGTCATCGTTGAGTATGTGGGAGCCATTATGGATCTCCAGGTCCCGCTAATGGTTATTGATAGGAGATGTGTCTCTGTCATGTATGCATATTCACGAACCGTAGGGTGACACACTTAAGGTTCGAAGTTGTTTTAAGTAGATATGGAATATGCGTTGGAGATCGAATGTTGTTCAGAGTCTCGGATTGGATCCGGGACATCACGAGGAGATCCGGAATGGTCCTGAGAATAAGATTCATATATTGGGGATCATTTTCTGAGTTAGGAAATGTTTCGGAGTATTTGTATGAGGGTTCTAGAAGGTTTCGAAATGTTTCGGAAGGTTCTGGAAGATTTCTTGGAGTTTGCTTGAAAACCAAGGAAGGTATCAAGGAGTCCTGGTGTGTCAAGACTAGGAGTCATGGGGGAGGAGGACTCCTGCCCCCACTCCCCAATCCGCCGGCCTAGAGGAAGGGGAGTCCTACAAGGACTCCCCCTCCCATGGCGCCTCACCCCCCTTAAATAGAAGGGCAGGGCACCCCTCCAAGCCCTGCTCCATAACTCCCAATCTCTGCCGCCTCTCTCCTCCTCCTTTCTTCTGCACAGGCATAGGCGAAGCCCAGCAGAATTCTCTACTCCACCACCACCACCACGCCGTCGTGCTGCTGGGATTCCGTGGAGAAGATCTACTACCTCCGCTGCTCGCTGGAACGAGGAGAGGAAGGTCTGCTTCGACTCCGCACGTGTGACCGACTGCGGAAGCGCTGCCCGAACGCGGCGCCGGAAGGATCGTCCACTTGACCGACTGCGGAAGCGCTGCCGGAACGCGACGCCGGAAGGATCGTCCACACGATCTTGAGATCGGCAAGTGATCGACTACATCAACCACGAGATCTAATCTCGTTAACGCTTTCGGATCTACGAGGGTTAGTTCCCATCTATATCGTTGCTCATGTCTAATAGATTAGATCTTGGCTTTTATCTAGATTAGATCTGGGTTTTGTTCGTTCTTGCGATATAATTTTTTTGTTTTCCATGCTACGAACCCATCACCCTTAGCCTCCTTGGTTGCTCAAGAAGAGCAAGTTGATGTGAACTTTAACAAATAATAATTTTAGTAACAATGCCTACAGGAATAATTTTGGTAACAATAACTATAGGCCTTATCCTCCCAATAATGGTAATGCTTATGGAAATTCCTACAACAATAATAGGAGTGCTCCCTCTGAACTTGAAGTTATGCTTAAAGATTTTATTAGTAAACAAACTGCTTTCAATAAAACTATTGAGGAAAAACTCTCTAATGGTGAAAGAAATATAGCATCATTGGCTGAAGCACAATCTTCTTTTAATAAAATGGCTGCTAAACCTGAAACTATTGAGAATCCCTTTGCTGCTACTAATGCCATACAAGTTAGAATTGATGAAAATGTTATATTATTAGCTGAATTGCATGCTAAGTGGGAAAGAGAAGATGAAATTGCTAGAAATATTAGTGTTTCTACTATCACTACCACTAATGTTGAAGCTAGTAAACCCAATGGAACCTTTTCTAATAAAAATGCTGAAATTCTTTGGAATATGGGAAACAATAGCTCTACTACTTTAGATTATAATTATGATTTTGATCTTGATGGTTGCAACATCTCTGAAGTTATTAAGTTACTAGAAAAGCTTGCTAAAAGTCCTAATGCTAGTGCTATGAATATGGCCTTTACAAAACACATCGCTGATGATCTTATAAAAATTAAAGAAGAACAGATGAAACATAAAGCTTCTATTCCTATGAAATTAGAAGATGGTTGGAAACCCATCATTAATATGAAAGTGAATGATATTTATCTTAAGGCTTTATGTGATCTTGATAGTAGTGTTTCTATTATGCCTAGAAAGATTTATGAAATGCTTGATTTGCCACCATTGGAAGATTGTTATTTAAATGTCCCACTTGATAATAATGCTAAAAATAAACTCATGGGGAGTATTAATGATGTTCTTATTATGGTTAACAATGCCTATGTCCCCGTTGATTTCTATGTTTTGCATGTTGAATGCAATGCTTCTTGTCCTATTACTTTGGGAAGACCTTTTCTTAGAACTATTGGTGACATTATTGATATGAAAGAAGGCACCATTAAATATCAATTCCCACTCAAGAAAGGTATAGAACACTTCCCTAAGAATAGAGATAAGATTCCTTTTGTCTCTCCTATGAAAACAAAGTTTGCTCCTAATGCTTCTTCATTTGAGAACACTTGATTCTTTTTCTTGCTTCTTATGCCGAACTTAAAGGCGTTAAAGAAAAGTACTTATTGGGAGAAAACCCAAAAGTTTTAGATGAGTCTTGGAAGTTATTACCCCTGTAATAACCGCTCCTTATCCTTTTTATTTGCTTTTTGTGCCAAGAGTAACCTCTAATGTGAGAGAAGTAATGCTTGAGAAAGTTGCTGTCCCGAAATAGATTTTTGTGTTTCACTGTAAACATTCGTGTAAAATTTCTGTACGTTGTTTTGAGGCGTGAATTTTTGTGCTTCTAACCCAGGTTGATATATAACTTTCGTTAGTTCAACACTTTTCAATGTGAGCAACAGAAGGTCTTCAAAAAAATTGGTTTTTACCTGCTGGTCTGTTTTGATAGATTTGTACTATTATTTGCATTTGCTTCTTGTTGATTCCTTTCTAAGTTCTCTTTGGAGAATTGAGATTTTTGAGGGAATTGCTATAGTAGATTGTGTTTTATTGGAAGTTTTATTGGTGTTGAAACTGAACCCAAAGACTTATTATCTTGAGAACACTAATGTTGCTAATAAAGATTGTGTGAAGTTTTGTATGAAGGAAGAATTGCAGGTGTAAGGAAAGAATGATGTAATGAGATGAAGAATGGACTAAAGCTCAATCTTGGGGATGCCACGCGTGTCACCCCAAGAAATATCCAAAAAGTACAAGTGTCAAAGCTTGGGGATGCCCAAGGCATCCCCTTCTTCATCAATAAAAATCCCAGGTTTCTTTCAAACACTTCATTTTTATTGTTTCATGCACAGTTGTGTTGTTATTGGAGCGTCTTCGTTTTTGTTTTTGGTTTTCGTTTTCTTGGTTTGCTTAGTTTGCTTGAATAAATTGGTTGGACCCCCTCTTTCATACATTAGTTTTCAAATAGTTTGGTTTGGTTTGGAAAAAGTAGGAAAAGTTCATGCTTAAGTGGTAAAAAGAGCTTGTTTTTGACTGTGGCCTATGCTTTGTCATGTCATGCTTGATATTGTCTTGGCTTTATGCTTAGTGATTTTTGGTGTAGCATGACATGTTATAAACAATTTAGTTTGCTTAATGTGCCTTGAAAGAATCATGCGTTGTTTTAGCATATTAAAGCATCGTATTGTGGTATTCTCCTTTGATGCTTTATTTGGGTTAACTTGGCGCATGCTCACACCATGTTATGACTATCCTAAGTCACTATAGCCTTTATGATCCTTTAGTTTTCGACTTGTAATATTACTTTATGCTTTAATTAATGATGTTTTGTCGCTTTGTATGATTATGGCCATTATTGCTCTCTTAGTTGGTCGCTCCCAGTCTTTTGCTAGCCTCCATATCCAAGTATGAGTTCCACTCATGCATCCAACTCCAAATAAAATCAAGTTATTCCAAAGAGTCCACCATACCTACCTATTAGCGTATGCTATTCCAAGTATATTCATGTTTTTATCTACCTTTCGAATTAAACTTGTTATGAGAAAACTAGTGATTAAAGCTCTCACGAACTTGATGGCACACTTTACTTTTCTTGCCCCTAATAAACTTGAACCATTGTGTCATCTATGTTGTATATGATTGCACTTATATGTTGGGGATTAGCAGAACCATGCTGTCATGGGGAACGCTTTCAACATTGCACTTGTACATCGTACCTAGTTGATACCATGCTCTTTTGTCTATGGATGTCGTCGGTGTGAAATGAAAGGGGATCTTGTAAGTCCATGGAGTTATGTTTGTGTGTTAGAGAAACACCTAGGCCGCCGGTCTAATCCATGCCTAATCATGGTGGAAACCTGCAGCGTAACCATAATGAGCAATCTATGAAGCATTTTTCTTATGAAAAAAGAGACAGAGATTGAGAGAAAGAGAAAAAAAGAAAAAAAGAGATGAGAAAAGAGGAAAGAGAGAAAAAACACCATTTTCCCATGGTAAATAAGAAGATTGCTGAGATGCTCGTTGTGTGCTTGCCTTGTCATTTTGATATGGGGTTTCTTCCGTATTATCGGGCAAGGGGTACCCCGTTGGCGGTTCTCTATGATACACATGTACTTACTATGATAAGAAGTTACCGGTAACTAAACTTGAGTAGCATGAGGAGTGATACATTGCAAATGTATCTATAATTTTTGATGTTCCATGCTTGGTTATATCCACTTTCTTGTGTTTTCTTCCAACTTTGGAGTACTTTTCATATGATTTCTTGAACTAACCTATTAACAAGAGCCAAAGTGCCAGCTGCCCATTTTCTGCTATTTTTGGTTCCAGGAAAGTCAGAAAATGAATATTCTCGAAATTGGACGGGACAAAAGCCAAAGCGCCTATTTTTCCGGAAGGGCTCAAGTGCCAGAATACGAGACGGAGAAGGGCCATGGAGCCACCACACCACCTGGCCGCGCGGCCAGGCCTGTCCCGCGCCAGGGGGTGGTGTGGCCGCTCCTGGCACCCCCTCGGCCTCTCCTTCCGCCTATAAGTTGCCCTCGGGACGAAAACCCTAAGTACCCGATCAAAAATCCACAAAAGAGTCTGTAGCCGTCGTCATCTCCATCCCTAGATCGGGAGGGATGTGAAGCTCTTCCCGGCACCCTACCGGAGAGGGGAATTCACCCTGGAGGCTTTCTTCATCACCATGCAAGCCTCCGGTGTGATGCGTGAGTAGTTCATCCCTGGACTATGGGGCCATGTAGTAGCTAGATGGTTGGTTCTTCTCCTTTGTGCTACCATGTCTAGATCTTGTGAGCTTCGTTCATGATCAAGATCATCTATTTGTAATCATACATGTTGTGTTTGCGGGGATCCGATGGATATTGAGATGCTATTTCAGATTGATTATTGATTCTATCATGTCTTTGTTATTTGAGATCTTGCGTGCTTTCCGTTGTTAGTAGCTATCTTGGCCAAGTAGATGCTAGCAACTCCAAGAGTTAGTATTTATGCTCGATAGTGGGTTCATGCCTCTGGTAATCTGGGGAAGTGACAGAAATCTCTAAGGTACTAGATGTGTTGTTGCTACTAGGGAGAAAACAACAATCCTTTGTTCATAGAACAATTGTATTGTTTACTTTACACGCAGTTCGTAAAGCAATAATCTGTTGCTTGCAACTTAATACTGGAGGGGGTTCAGATGATAACCTGAAGGTGGATTATTAGTCATAGATGCAGTTGGATGGCGGTCTATGTATTATGTTGTAATGCAAGGAGTCAAGATGATTAGTATATGCATGTATTGCTTTCTCGGTGTTTGTCAATTGCCCCGCTGTAATTTGTTCACCCAGCATGTTATCTATTTAAGGAGAGCCACCTCTAGTGAACTATGGATCCCGGTCCTTTTACTTTACATACAATCTACATTCTTTTACTACTTTGTGTTTACTTTCTGCAAAATTTTACTTCTTTCCATTCGATACGTTTAATCCTTTGTTTTCCGCAAAACATGGTGAGATTGACAACCTCATCGCAAGTTGGGGACAAAGTTCTGTGGTTGTGTTGTGCAGGTCTCCACGTTGCTACTAGCATCGGTAGTGCGCCCTGCCAAAGCTCAGCTAGTAACACCTTTGGGGTGTTTCCTTGCTCCTACTGGTTCGATGAAACCTTGGTCTCATAACTGAGGGAAAACTCGCTGCTGTGCTCATCATACCTTCCTCTTGGGGTTCCCAACGGGCTCTACATCAACCACGAGCTAGCAAAGATTTTTCTGGCGCCGTTGCCGGGGAGTCAAGGACATATTCACAAGGGGAGCCCCTCATAACCAATCTCTTTACTTTGTTGTTTTTGTTTTGCTTAGTTTCTTTTTGCTTTGTTTGCTTGTTTTGTTCTTCAAAAACACACAAAAAATTATTTTTACTTATTAGGTTTCTTATTTGAAACCCCTCCAAAAAAATGACTACCCTTCCAAACACTAAGTTGTGTGACTTCACTAGCACCAACAACAATGATTTTATGAGCACACCTATTGCTCCACCTGTGGCTGAAAATACTTTCTTTGAGATAAAACCTGCTTTGCTCAATCTTGTTATGAGAGAACAATTTTATGGTATTGGTAATGAAGATGCTGCTTCCCATCTAAATAACTTTGTTGAACTCTGTGAGATGCAAAAGCATAAGGATATAGATGGTGATATTATTAAACTGAAATTGTTTCCTTTCTCTTTGAGAGGAAAAGCTAAAGAATGGTTGAATTCCTTAACTAGGAATAGTATTGATTCTTGGACTAAGTGCAAAGATTCTTTTATTGGAAAATACTATCCTCCTGCTAAGATTATATTGAAGGGAATATGCCCGAGAGGCAATAATAAAGTGGTTATTATCTTATTCCATGTTTATGATAAATGTTTATTTTGCATGCTATAATTGTATTGATCAGAAACATCAATACATGTGTGTTTAATAAACAAAAAGGGTTCCTAGTTATGCCTCTCTTATAGACTAGCTTGTTGATTAACAAGATGTTCAAGGTTTCCTTATCATGGACATTGGATGTTGTTAATAACAAGGTCACAACATTAGTTGAATGATGTGATGAACATTCATCCGAATTATAGCATTACGATCAAAGTCATTATGTTTATATTGCTATAACACCATACGAAGTAATCTTTATCCTTAGACCATGAGATCATGTTAATTGCTAACACCGAAAGAGTATCTTGATAACATCAAACGTCACACTATAACAGGGTGACTATAAAGATGGGTTCAGTGCTACGAAGGTGTTATGTTGAGGCTCATGGATCAAGAGTGGAATTTGTCAATCCCGATGACGGATAGATATACTCTGGGCCCTCTCGGTGATATCACATTGAGATATCTTGCAAGCAAGTGATGTGATCACTAGAATGTTATATCACGGGAACGAGAAAAGAGTGCATGTCGACAACGAGATCAAACTAGGTATGAAGATACCGATGATCGAATCTCGGACATGTAATATATCGCGAGACAAAGGGATTTAGTTACTAGCGTTAAAGGTTCTCACGATCACAGAAGTCATCGTTGAATGTGTAGGAGTCAGTATGGATCTCCAGGTCCCGCTTCTGATTATTGATCTGAGAGGGGTCTCGATCATGTCTGCATTATTCGCAAACCGTAGGGTGACACACTTAAGGGATACCGACATTGTTTGTAGCAAATATGTTTCAGATAAATATTTAAGAAAGCGCTAGAATTATTTCAATAGACACCGAAACTGTTTCGGGTGAAATTGCTGAAATTGGTTCTACATGTAATATTGAAATGTTGCAGGGGGTTTTATGTGAATGTTTGTTAATTAAATTAATTAACAAAATTCTGAATAAAATTAATAAAAGAGTTTTATTAAATGAGAGAGCATTAAATTTGGAGAAATTTAATGCATTTAAAGTGGAGACTTTAAAAGGGAATGTGAAGAGGCATTTTAATGTGGAGGGTTTACCGCCACATGAATGGAGGAGGTGAAGAGGCACCTCTTCCATGAGCCGGCCATGAAGGAGGGGCACCCCCCTCCTCCTATAAAAGGCCCCCTCTTCCTCCTTCATCCTCACACCTCCTTGTGAAGGATCTCTCTCCCCCTCTAGTATTATTTCCCCATGGTCTCGGATTAGCGAGATACATGTTCCCGGTGGCTTTATCTGGAAAGGAGTTGCTGCTTCCGCTGCTTTGCTGGAGCGAGGGACGGAGGTTGTCGGGGGTACCGGACGTGTGTGCGATCACGGATGCACCGCTGCTTTGCGGTGCTAGACTTGGTGGTGCTGGAGCTGAATCTGATGGACGTGCTAGAGCCGGACCTGCTGGACTTCATCACGATCTTGAGATCGGCAAGTGTACGACTACATCAACCACGAGTTCCTACTCGTTAACAAAACTCGTTGTCTTCGAGGGTAAGTTCTCGATGGATGTATGTCCACCCGTTGCTTTGTACCTAGTAGATAGATCTTGGCGTGTAGTTCACATCGTAGGAATTTTTTTGTTTTCTATGTTGCGGACCCAACAGTGGTATCAGAGCCTGATCTATGCGTAGGTGCTTTGCACGGGTAGTACACATATGTTTATATGTGGGCGATGATGATCATGTTATTGCATCTTCCATGTATTGTGGATATTGGTGGCATAGTGGGATGAAGCGGCCCGGACCAACCTTACATGAGACCGGTTCCACGACTGAGATGCAACTTGTTTTGCATAAGTGGCTGGCGGGTGTCTGTCTCTCCTACTATAGTCAATATCTGATTTACAAAGAGTTGCTAATAACTTGGTTATCCTCGTTGTGGTTCATGTTCGTAGGTGAGAACGGTTCTATCTCCGAAATCCCTAAGCCACATAAAACTTGCAATTGATAAATTAGAGGCGTCCAGTTTAGATCGTTGCTGGGCTAGTGTCTTGATATGGTATTGTTGTAAGTAGATGTATGATAAATACTCTTACAACACACTCAGTGTGTAAGTTCCATAGACCTTGGCCTTACACACAAAGGAATGATAGAGATCATACCACGATGCAAGTGATAGAGATCAAATGCATGGACCATATCATCTCACTTTACACATTAGATGTTAGCATCTTATACTGCTAGTTTGGCGCTTTCTGTAGCATTGTAAGATGATCCCTCATTTAGATATCAAGATAAAAATGTGTTCTTCCTTAAGTATGCACCGTTTTGTGGATCGTATTTCGAGACATCACGTGATGATCGGGTGTACTCGACTCTACGCTTTCATACAAACGGGTGTAAGATAGTTTTACACATACGAGTACTAAGGTTCTTACTTGGCGAGCCTAGCATGTACAGACATGGCCTCGGAACACGATTGAAAGGTTAAGCATGAGTCATATAGTTGATATGATGCCCATATAGATGCTCGCCTTTGAAGCTACATCAACTCACGTGATGATCGGACTTGGTGTAGTGGATTTGGTTCAAGTAATCGCCAAAAAGACACGAGGGATGTCGTTTTTGAGTGGGAGTTCATTTGTAATTTGGATTAGTCGAACAAAATTTGTCATAAATTAAATCAAAGTGAATTTGCATAGTTTGTTGTAGTCATTGGCATTCGTTTTCTACCTTATGCTTAGTTTTTATTTGAGATAATAGAACTATAGAATTCTGGATATTTACTTTACGAACTGGTGTCGTATTGTTTTGAATGTCAATTTAAAGTTTAGAAGTCCTATTGCAAACTTTCAGCAAACTCTATTTACTCCATAAAGTTTAATAAGTAGTATTAAATCAAGAGTAAGAATTCCAATGTTAGTATCTAAAGTATCATGTTTGCCTCCATGATTATTGATATTCAAAAGTTGTTTTAATATCAAGATTATATAGGAGCTGAAAATTGTTTCAGAAACCATCATGTGTGAAAGATATTGTGATATCTGAAACAATGTTTTTGGGTTGCATTATGATAGAGTATAATTTAGCAAAATACATGTTCTCATATTGTATGAGAATTTTTGAAGGTTGGAGACGCTATGTTTCCTAATCCACAAAAAGGTTTTGGGAACTGATATTATACTCGTGATTCTTCCTTATAAGCTATAGTAGCTTGATCATGAAAGTTGTCATGATAAGGATGAATAGAAGATGTAAGTAAAATGTTTACTACACTAATAGATTACTAAAGAATGGATTTTTGAAAGAACACCAAACATTTGATGATGGTGATCCACTTCAAAGTGCAAGTCCAAAGGTATTAGTATTTGACTGTATACGCTTTGTACTATGTGTCATGTGAATGACACCACAATTGATGTTGATAGATTGTTTTAGAAGGAAAAGGAATTGCTGAAAGAGAATCTATAAAATATTTGGCAGAAAATAAAAGGTTGGAGATGTCCAACTTAGGTATATAGAAGATATACATGTTATGGCTATATTCCTTGCTTGTTAAACAATGTGGTTCTTAGGTATTGGATACCGGTATTGGATACCGAATTGGTTGGTATGAAGTGTCATACAGTACACCGCAATTCATGAACTACAATGGCCTAAGTAACTAGCAAGAGAATGAGTGATGATGTTCATCGAAAACAAATAAAGTGTTATTGTGTTTTTCGTTGTCGTCAAACCTAGCCTTCAAGATTTGTTTTAATAATTGTTATTTTGTTCCGGTATTACGAGAACAGCGGTTGTTCAAATAATTACCGTATTCCATAAAGGATGGATGAACTTTTACAAGTCTAGTGGGAGAAATCACATCCATAAACACTATTGCTAAAATGTCGCAAGACAAATGATTGAAAGATCACTTATGAAGTGACATCGCTGTTTAAATTATATTGGAAAGAAAACATGAAGAAACTCCATGTTGATGGATTTTTGGAAGTCTTTTGATTTTGATCAATTGACGCTTGTGAGACTTTCCTCGAGATAATTGAAACTCCGTTCATAGGCCAAAGAGGAACGGATGACTAGCTTATTGGAAATTAAGCATGCTGATGTACATAGTACATTATGTGTAGCCATATGCGATGGATATTTTTTCTTCATATGCTTTCTCCAGAAATTTAAGTGAATATATCTATATATTTCCTTAATAAGGAAGAAGTATGAAACATTTGAAAATTGTTCAAAGACTTTCAAGATGAAGTGGAAAATCATTGTAACAAGAAAATAAAGAGTTTATGATTCGATCATAAAGGAAGATATTTGAGTTACATGTTTAGCAAAAACACCTAAGACTTGAGGAATTGTTCCATGATTTGTGTTTCCCGATAAACCATAGGAGTATGGCATATTCGAGAGATGAAATCAAACCATGTTTGACAAGGTAAGATCAAGGGTGTCATTTATAAAACTGCCATTATGTTTTAAGGATTGAAGCTTTAGAGACTACCGCTTTTACACTGAAAAGAGCACCATCGTGATCCGTTGAAATGACACCATATGAGTTATGGTTTGGGATAAAACCCGAATTGTCTTTTCTTAAATTTTGGTATGCTATGCATAAGTAAAATGTTTACAACCAAAGTTGGATAAGCACGTCTTTGTAGGTTATCCCAAAGAATTTTTTGGGAATTTCTCCATAACACCGAGGACAAAAGAGTTTGTCACTTGGAACGTCAAGTTTCTTGAGAAGGAATTTTTCACGAAAAGTTAAGTGGGAGGACAATAGAACTTTGATAAGGTTGTTGAACCTTAGCTATATGTGTAAGTAGCGCTACGCCGGAAAGTGTCCCGGTGGCGGCCACGATTCTCATGGCTCCCGTGATTACAAAAGGTGTGATCTCAGAGATTAGAGTTCCTATTGAATCGTGTGGGTCGGTAAGAATCAAATAGTGTGATTTGATAAGCAAGTCGTTATTGTTTTGACAATGATGAACTGACTACATGCAAAGAAGCGATGATGGGCCCTGACTCCATAAAATGACTAGAAGTCATAGAATCCGTGATAGTATCCATACACGAGAAATCAAGTTTCTGAACTTAGAAGACCCTCCAGAACGGCGTGAAGCCTATCGGTTGTGTTTGGATCTATAAAGAAATAGACATGGATGTTTAACATCTATGAAATAGTCGACATGTCGGAAAGAAGTTTACGACAATGTTCAAGGAGTTGACTATGACAAGATTTGATCTTTCGTAGCGATATTTAGTCTTGACGGATTAATGTAGCAACCACTACATATAATTTGGTATATGGTAGTTGAATAAACAAAACAAGGTTCTTCTAATAGAATGGTTACCTAGGACGTGTACATGACACGGTCCGAAGGGTTTTTGTTAATTCAAAGGGTGCTAAAAGGGCATGCAAACTTCAATAGTTGAATTAAGCATATCAGAGTTGGAATCTTCACCATGATGAAACTGTTAAAAGAGTTTAAATTCATCGGAGATGATGAAGATGCTTGCATTTGCAAGAAATTAGGTGGGAGCGCAGAGACATATTTCTAATACATTATGTAGAGTACATATTGTTGATTGGAAATGATGTATCTTGTATTGACACATGTTAAGAATTTCATTAAAATAAGATTTTGATGAAAGACTTGGGCAAAACCGGAATATTTGGCATCAATATCTATATGGATAGATTGAGACGCTAATATGGTTGTGCCAGACATACATATATGAGATATGGAAAGGGTTCAATATGGAAACAACAAGAAAGGTTCTTGTTGCATGAAAAGGATTGTATCAAAATTCAAATGTTTCAACATTTGGTGAGTAAAATCACATGAAGATTTTGATCGATTATACCATGATATGTATATATCCAGAATGTCCTATGCTCTAAATGTTATGAGCATATACCAGAATGATTCATAAGATGATCATTGGACAATAGTAAAGATATTCTTATGAGCTTTGGAAGAACTAAGAATATATCATGTATAAGTGACAAATAGTTAAAGGTAGTTCATTGTAAAGTGTTACATTGATACTAGTTTTGTCACAAGATACAAATTAAATTTATCTCAATTTAGACTATGGGTGGCACAATGTAATGGAAAGGATGTTCCATGATGGATTTGGATAAGTTCCAAAGTTGAGACATTGTGACGGATACTACAACAAAAGGCTAAGTATATGACTATTATAGTAGCAGCATCGGAGGGCATTTGTGTTAAGTAGTTTGTTATCAAACTAGGTGTGGTTCAAAGTGGGCTAATACTATGAAAATATATTTTGTGACAATAATATCAACATATTTTAACCCGAACGAACTAAAGGTCTCACCAAAGGACCAAATTTCTACAATGCCATCTCATTTGAGAATGAGTGATGCGTAGAGACGCAAAGACATGCAAATACACACGGACCTGAAACTGTTAGATCCGGAGATTAAGTTAACCACTAGCAGTCGCGTATATGCAACACCAGAAAGCCATAGGTGTTCAATACGCAAAGTTTTTCAAACTAGATTATTGACTCTAGTGCAAGTGGGAGACTGAAGGGAATATGCCCGAGAGGCAATAATAAAGTGGTTATTATCTTATTCCATGTTTATGATAAATGTTTATTTCGCATGCTATAATTGTATTGATCGGAAACATCAATACATGTGTGTTTAATAAACAAAAAGGGTTCCTAGTTATGCCTCTCTTATAGACTAGCTTGTTGATTAACAAGATGATCAAGGTTTCCTGATCATGGACATTGGATGTTGTTAATAACAAGGTCATAACATTAGTTGAATGATGTGATGAACATTCATACGAATAGCAGTAAGATCAAAGTCATTATGTTTATATTGCTATAACACTATACGAAGTAATTTTTATCCTTAGACCATGAGATCATGTTAATTGCTAACACCGGAAGAGTATCTTGATAACATCAAACGTCACACCGTAACAGGGTGACTATAAAGATGGGTTCAGTGCTACGAAGGTGTTATGTTGAGGCTCATGGATCAAGAGTGGAATTTGTCAATCCCGATGACGGATAGATATACTCTGGGCCCTCTCGGTGATATCACATTGAGATAGCTTGCAAGCAAGTGATGTGATCACTAGAATGTTATATCACGGGAACGAGAAAAGAGTGTATGTCGGCAACGAGATCAAACTAGGTATGGAGATACCGATGATCGAATCTCGGACATGTAATATATCGCGAGACAAAGGGATTTAGTTACTAGCGTTAAAGGTTCTCACGATCACAGAAGTCATCGTTGAATGTGTAGGAGTCAGTATGGATCTCCAGGTCCCGCTTCTGATTATTGATCTGAGAGGGGTCCCGATCATGTCTGCATTATTCGCAAACTGTAGGGTGACACACTTAAGGGATACCGACACCGTTTGGAGCAAATATGTTTTAGATAAAGATTTAAGAAAGCGCTGGAATTATTTCAATAGACACCAAAACTGTTTCAGGTGAAATTGCTGAAATTGGTTCTGCATGTAATATTGAAATGTTGCAGGGGGTTTTATGTGAATGTTTGTTAATTAAATTAATTAACAAAATTCTGAATAAAATTAATAAAAGAGTTTTATTAAATGAGAGAGCATTAAATTTGGAGAAATTTAATGCATTTAAAGTGGAGACTTTAAAAGGGAATGTGAAGAGGCATTTTAATGTGGAGGGGTTACCACCACATGAATGGAGGAGGTGAAGAGGCACCTCCTCCATGCGCCGGCCATGAAGGAGGGGCACGCCCTCCTCCTATAAAAGGCCCCGCTCTTCCTCCTTCATCCTCACACCTCCTTGTGAAGGATCTCTCTCCCCCTCTAGTATTATTTCCCCATGGTCTCAGATTAGCGAGATACATGTTCCCGGTGGCTTTATCTGGAAAGGAGTTGCTGCTTCCGCTGCTTTGCTGGAGCGAGGGACGGAGGTTGTCGGGGTACCGGACGTGTGTGCGATCACGGATGCACCGCTGCTTTGCGGTGCTGGACTTGGTGGTGCTGGAGCTGAATCTGATGGACGTGCTGGAGCCGTACCTGCTGGACTTCATCACGATCTTAAGATCGGCAAGTGTACGACTACATCAACCACGAGTTCCTACTCGTTAACCAAACTCGTTGTCTTCGAGGGTAAGTTCTCGATGGATGTATGTCCACCCGTTGCTTTGTACCTAGTAGATAGATCTTGGCGTGTAGTTCACATCGTAGGAAAATATTTTTTTCTATGCTGCGGACCCAACATATATCCATGAGAAGTGAAATAATAAAGTTTAAACAACTTAATAATGAGCATGTTGCTCAAGCTTGGGAAAGAATGAAATCTTTGGTTAAGAATTGTCCCACTCATGGACTGACTGCTTGGATGATCATCCAAACTTTTTATGCAGGATTGAACTATTCTTCAAGGAACCTATTGGATTCAGCTGCTAGAGGTACCTTTATGACCATCACTTTGGGTGCTACAACAAAACTTTTGGACAATATGATGGTTAATTATTCTGAATGGCATACTGAGAGAGCTCCACAACGTAAGAAGGTAAATTCTGTTGAGGAAACCTCCTCCTTGAGTGATAAGATTGATATTATTATGTCTATGCTTGTTAATGGGAAAGACCATATTGATCCAAATAATGTTCCTTTAGCCTCTTTGGTTGCTCAAGAAGAGCAAGTTGATGTGAACTTCATAAGAAATAACAACTTTGGCAGCAATGCTTATGGTAATAATGCTTATGGGAACAATTTTGGTAACAACAATTATAAGCCATATCCTCCCAACAATGCTAATGCTTATGGAAATTCTTACAACAATAATAAGAGTGCTCCCTCTGAACTTGAAGTTATGCTTAAAGAGTTTATTAGTAAACAAACTGCTTTCAATAAAACTATTAAGGAAAAACTCTCTAATGCTGCAAGAAATATAGCATCTTTGGCTGAAGCTCAATCTACTTTGAATAAAATGGCTGCTAAACCTGAAACTAATGAGAATCCCTTTGCAGCTACTAATGCCATACAAGTAAGAATTGATGAAAATGTTAGACTATTAGCTGAATTACATGCTAAGTGGGAAAGAGAAGATGAAATTGCTAGAAACATTAGTGTTTCTACTATTACCACCACTAGTGTTGAGGCTAGTAATAGTTCTACCACTTTGGATGATAAAGTTGATTTTGATCTTGATGGTTGCAACATCTCTGAAGTTATTAAGTTCCTACAAAAGCTTGCTAAAAGTCCTAATGCTAGTGCTATGAACATGGCTTTTACAAAACACATTACTGATGCTCTCATAAAGATTAAAGAAGAAAAGATGAAACATAAAGCTTCTATTCCTATAAAACAAGAGGATGGTTGCGAACCCATCATTAATATGGAAGTGAATGACTTTGATTTCAAAGCTTTGTGTGATCTTGATAGTAGTGTTTCTATTATGCCTAGAAGGATTTATGATATGCTTGATTTGCCTCCTATTGAAGATTGTTATTTGAATGTCCCACTTGATGATAATGCTAAAAAGAAACTCATGGGGAGTCTTAATGATGTTCTTATTATTGTTAACGATTCCTATGTCCCCGTTGATTTCTATGTTTTGGATGTTGAATACAATGCTTCTTGTCCTATTACTTTGGGAAGACCTTTTCTTAGAACTGTTGGTGCCATCATTGATATGAAAGAAGGCACCATTAAATATCAACTCCCACTCAAGAAATGTATAGAACACTTCCCCCAAAAGATAGAAAAGATTCTTATTGCTTCTTCATTTGAGAACACTTGATTCTTTCTTTGCTTCTTATGCCTAACTTAAAGGCGTTAAAGAAAAGTACTTGTTGGGAGATAACCCAAGAGTTTTAGTTGAGTCTTGTAAGTTATTACCTCAGTAATAACCTCTCCTTATCTTTTTTATTTGCTTTTTGTGCCAAGAGTAACCTCTAATGAGAGTGAAGTAATGATTGGTAAAGTTGCTGTCCCGAAACAGATTTCTGTGCTTCACCGTAAACATTCCTAAGAGAGCTCTGTACGTCGGATTGAGCTGTAATTGTTTATTCTTCTGCCCCAGGTTGTTATATAACTTTCGTTAGTTCAACACTTTTTTATTTGAGAAACATAAGGTCTTCGAAAAAAATCGTCTTTAACTGCTGGTCTGTTTTGACAGATTTCTGCCATTTTCTGCATTTGCTTCTTGTTAGTTCCTTCTTGAGTTCTTTTGGGGAATTGAGCTTTTTGAGGGAAGTGATACAGTAGCTAGTGTTCTAATGGAAGTTTATTTGGTGTTAGAACTGAACCTTGAGACTTATTTATCTTAAGTGCACTAATGTTGCTAATGAGATTGTGTGAAGTTTTGTATGAAGGAAAATTTTCAGGTGTATGGAAGGAATGCGTAATGAGATGAAGGATGGACTAAAGGTCAAGCTTGGGGATGCCACACGTGTAACCCCAAGAAATATCCAAGAAGTACAAGCGTCAAAGCTGGGGGATGCCCAAGGCATCCCCTTCTTCATCAATAAAAATCCCAGGTTTCTTCCAAACGCTTCATTTTTATTGTTTCATGCACAGTTGTGTTTTTCTTGGAGCGTCTTCTTTTTCGTTTTTGTTTTGGATTTTAGTTTGCTTGGTTTGCTTATTTTTCTGAATAAATTGGTTGGACCCCCTCTTTCACACTTTGGTTTGCAAATAGTTTGGTTTGGTTTGGAAAAGAGTAGGAAAAGTTCATACTTTTGTGGTAAAAAGAGCTTGTTTTTGACTGTGGCCTATGCTTTGTCATGCCATGCTTGATATTATTTTGGCTTTATGCTTAGTATTCTTTGCTGTAGCATGACTTGTTATAAACAATTGAGATTGCTTAATGTGCCTTGGATGAATCATGCGTTGTTTTAGCATATTAAAGCATTGTATAGTGGTATTCTCCTTTGATGCTTTATTCGGGTTGACTTGGCGCATGCTCACACCATGTTATGACTATCTTAAGTCACCATAGCCTTTATGATCCTTTAGTTTTCAACTTGTAGTATCACTTTATGATTTGATCAATGATGTTTTATCGCTCTGCATGATTATGGCCATTATTGCTCTCTTAGTTTGTCGCTCCCAGTCTTTTGCTAGCCTCCACAACAAAGTATGAGTTCCATTCATGCATCCAACTCCCCAAACCAAGTTATTCCAAAGAGTCCACCATACCTACCTACTAGCTTATGCTATTCAAAGTATACTCATGCTTTTGTTTACCTTCCACTTGTTATGAAAAAACTAGTGATTAAAGCTCTCACGAACTTGATGGCACACTTTACTTTACTTGCCCTTAATAAACTTGAACCACTGTGTCTTCTCTGTTGTATATGCTTGCACTTATTTGTTGGGAATTAGCAGAACCATGCTTTCATGGGGAACGCTTTCAACATTGCACTTGGTACTTGTACCTTGTTGATATCATGCTCTTTTGTATATGGACGTCGTCGGTGTGAAATGAAAGGGGAGCTTGTAAGTCCATGGAGTTATGTATGTGTGTTAGAGAAACGCCTGGGCCGCTGGTCTAATCCATGCTGACATGGTGGAAACCTGCAGCGTAACCATAATGAGCTGTCTATGAAGCATTCTTGTTATAAAAAAAAGAGTCCTATACTGAGAAAAAGAGAAAAAGAGAAAAAAGAGATACTATGAAAATAGGAAAGAGAGAAAAAAGCACCATATTCCCATGGTAAATAAGAAGAATGCTGAGATGCTCGTTGTCTGCTTGCCTTGTCATTTTGATATGGGGATTCTTTCGTATCATCGGGCAAGGGGTACCCCGTTGGTGGTTCTCAATGATACACATATACTTACGATGACAAGAACTTACCGGTGACTAAACTTGAGTAGCATGAGGAGCGGCCCTCGTATACAAGGGACATGAGATTTCTGACTTATACTTCATCAAGCATGTACAGCATAGTTTGTTCACTTTAACCTTAATCACTTCAAGATGCTTATGATAGGGGCGATGAGAGCTGAAAGCTATAAGTACCATAATTTTTGGAAGCTCTTTATGAGACTTGAATCCCTACTTCCTTTTACAAAAGGCCTTTCTTCCACCAATATATTGAGTCTCCACCTTCTACCTTTATGTACCTACTTTGAGAGCATAGTGGCCATTCTTAGTTCTATGTGCATTGTCCCAAGACTAGTTGATTGGTGCATAACTTGATATTTCTTGCTTTAAACTATTGTATCTAGTCACTCTTATGAACTTTGAAGGTGTCCTATGCATTTATATTTGCTACTCTATTGAGGGACAAGCTAAATACTAATATGCTATGTTTTCTTTATGTGAAACAAACAAACATCTTGCAAAGCATGTTATTCATGAATCTTTTGTTTGTACCTTTTCATGTTGCATCATAGTCTCTTTTCTTATTGCTAGAACTTTGTCTTTCATGTTATGATTGAAGTACTATGATCCCAGCTTTGAGTATTTTGCAAATACTTTGATCAAGTCTTTGATGGTGCATGTCACCTCAAAAATTATTTCTTTTTATCACTTACCTACTCGAGGACGAGCAAGAGTTAAGCTTGGGGATGTTGATACATTGCAAATGTATCTATAATTTTTGATGTTCCATGCTTGGTTTATCCACTTTCTTGTGTTTTGTTCCAACTTTGGAGTACTTTTCATATGATTTCTTGGACTAACCTATTAACAAGAGCCATAGTGTGAGCTGCCTGTTTTGTGCTGTTTTTGGTTCCAGGAAAGTCAGAAAATGAATATTCTCGGAATTGGACGGGACAAAAGCCAAAGTGCCTATTTTTTCAGAAGGGATCAAGTGCCAGAATACGAGACGGAGAAGGGCCAGGGAGCCACCACACCACCTGGCCGCGCGGCCAGGCCTGACCCGCGCCAGGGGGTGGTGTGGCTGCTCCCGGCACCCCCTCGGCCTCTCCTTCCGCCTATAAGTTTCCCTCGGGACGAAAACCCTAAGTACCCGATCAAACAATCCACGAAAGAGTCTGTAGCCGCCGTCATCTCCATACCTAGACCAGGAGGGATGTGAAGCTCTTCCCGACACCCTGCCAGAGAGGGGAATTCACCCTGGAGGCTTTCTTCATCACCATGCAAGCCTCCGGTGTGATGCGTGAGTAGTTCATCCTTGGACTACGGATCCATGTAGTAGCTAGATGGCTGGTTTCTCCTCCTTTGTGCTTTCATGTTTAGATCTTGTGAGCTCCGTTCATGATCAAGATCATCTATTTGTAATTCATACATGTTGTGTTTGCGGGGATCCGATGGATATTGAGATGCTATTTCAGATTGATTATTGATTCTATCATGTCTTTGTTATTTGAGATCTTGCATGCTTTCCGTTGTTAATAGCTATCTTGGCCAAGTAGATGCTAGCAACTCCAATAGTTAGTATTTATGCTCGATAGTGGGTTCATGCCTCTGGTAATCTGGGGAAGTGACAGAAATCTCTAAGGTACTAGATGTGTTGTTGCTACTAGGGAGAAAACAACAATCCTTTGTTTATAGAACAATCGTATTGTTTACTTTACACGCAGTTCGTAAAGCAATAATCTGTTGCTTGCAACTTAATACTGGAGGGGGTTCGGATGATAACCTGAAGGTGGATTATTAGTCATAGATGCAGTTGGATGGCGGTCTATGTATTATGTTGTAATGCAAGGAGTCAAGATGATTAGTATATGCATGTATTGCTTTCTCGGTGTTTGTCAATTGCCCCGCTGTAATTTGTTCACCCAACATGTTATCTATTTAAGGAGAGCCACCTCTAGTGAACTATGGATCCCAGTCCTTTTACTTTACATACAATCTACAATCTTTTACTGCTTTGTGTTTACTTTCTGCAAACTTTTACTTCTTTACATTCGATACGTTTGATCCTTTGTTTTCCGCAAAACACGGTGAGATTGACAACCTCATCGCAAGTTGGGGACAAAGTTCTGTGGTTGTGTTGTGCAGGTCTCCACGTTGCTACTAGCACTGGTAGTGCGCCCTACCAAAGCTCAGCTAGTAACACCTTTGGGGTGTTTCCTTGCTCCTACTGGTTCTATTAAACCTTGGTCTCATAACTGAGGGAAAACTCGCTGCTGTGCTCAGCATACCTTCCTCTTGGGGTTCCCAACAGGCTCTACATCAACCACGAGCTAGCAAGGAGCAGCCCTCGTATTCAAGGGACATGAGATTTCCATCTAATACTTTGTCAAGCATGTACTCCATAGTTTTTTCACTTTAACCTTAATCACTTCAAGATGCTTATGATAGGGGCAATGAGATCTGAAAGCTAATAAGTACCATAATTTTTGGAAGCTCTTTATGAGACTTGAATCCCTGCTTCCTTCTATGAAGGCCTTTCTTCCACTTTTATATTGAGTCTCCATCTTCCATCTTTATGCACCTATTGAGAGAGCATAGTGTCCATTCTTAGTTTAATGTGCATTGTTCCAAGACTTTTTGATTGATGCATAACTTTGATATTGCTTGTTCTTAAACTATTTATATCTAGTCACCCTTATGAACTTTGAAGGTGTCCTATGCATTTATGTTTGCTACTCTATGAGGGACAAGCTGAATGCCACTATGCTATGTTTTCTTTATGTGAAACAAACAAACGTTTTGCAAAGCATTGTTATTCATGAATCTTTTGTTTGTGCCTTTTCATGTTACAACATAGTTGCCATGTATTATTATTAGAACTTTATCTTTCATGCTATGTTGAAGTACTATGATCCCAGCTATCAATGTTTTACAAATACTTTGATCAAGTTTATGATGGTGCATGTCACCTCAAAAATTTATTCTTTCTTTTTATCACTTACCTACTCGAGGACGAGCAGGAGTTAAGCTTGGGGATGTTGATACGTTGCAAACGTATCTATAATTTTTGATATTCCATGCTTGGTTTATATCTACTTTCTTATGTTTTGTCCACGCTTTGGAGTACTTTCTATACACTTTCTTGGACTAACCTATTAACAAGATGCCACAGTGCCAGCTACCTGTTTTTTGCTGTTTTTGGTTTTAGGAAAGTTAGAAAATGAATATTCTCGAAATTGGATGGGACAAAAGCCAAAGTCAATATTTCACCGAGGGGGACACAGAGCCAGAATACAAGACGGAGAGGGGCCAAGGGCCGCCCACACCACCTGGCCGCGTAGCTAGGCCTGACCCGCACCAGGGGTGGTGTGGCTGCCGAGGGCACCCCCTCGGTCTCCCCTTTCGCCTATAAGATGCCTCTGATACAGAAACCCTAAGTACCCCGATCAAAAATCCAAGAAAGAGTCTATAGCCGTGATGTCTATGCACTTCTATTATTGTAGACAGTTGTTGGGCCTCCAAGTGTAGAGGTTTGTAGAACAGCAGCAAGTTTTCCCTTAAGTGGATTACCCAAGGTATACCGAACACAGGGAGGAAGTGGTCAAAGGTATCCCCTCTCAAGCAACCATGCAATCAAGATACAAGAAGTCTCTTGTGTCCCCAACACACCCAATACACTTGTCAGGTGTATAGGTGCACTAGTTCGGCGAAGAGATAGTGAAATACAAGTGGTATGGATAATTATAAGTGGTAACGGTGCCAGAAAATAGCTTTGATGATGCGTAGAAAAGACTAAAGGCAAACTGAAATAAAGATGGAAGCAATCAAACATGTAACAGATCTAATTGCAAACGGTGTTCAATGCTTAGAAACAAGGCCTAGGGATCATACTTTTACTAGTGAACACTCTCATATAAATATCTTCTCTTCATGATACTACTCTGAACTACTCTCCGGTTGGACACTCTAATCCATGGCAGGGCTATAATAGCACACCTCAAAGTAAGCCTTTCCCATCTAGATAACCCCACACTGTCACCTTGAGCACTAGATGGTTCCAACAAACACCACAATTTCATAAAGACATCCAACTCCAAATATAATTCATAAAAGTATTTGTAATCTCTAGCCTAAGTGCCACCATGCTGTACACGCTGTCACTTTTACACACATGGGGAGAGTAGAGATATATTACAACACTTGAGTTGCAAAGTAGATCTACTTGATTACAAAGCTCATGATCACAATATGATCATGCATAGAGAGAGAGATGAACACATAGCTACCGGTAGAACCCTTAGCCTCGACAGAGAACTACTCCCTCCTCATCATGGGAATCAGCAACAACGATGGGGATGGTGGTGGAGATCGATGGAGATGGCTCCGAGGGCACTTCCCCGTCCCGGCAGGGTGCCGGAACAGAGACTTTCTGTCCCCCGAATCTCCTCTTCGGTGGTAGCGGCGCTACGGAACTTTTTGTAGCTAGAGGCTATTCGATTTAGGGTTTTTGTCCTAGGGGCTTCTTATAGGCGAAGGGGCAAGGTCGGTGGCCGGCCAGGGGGCCCACACCATGCCCTGACGCGGCCTAGGGCTGCCTGCGCCAAGGGGTGGTGTGGCCACCCTTTGGCCCCTCTCCGTCTCGTCTTCTGGCTCTGTGAGTCTTCCGGTAAAATATCGACTTTGGCTTTTGTCTGGTCCAATTCCGAGAATATTGATTTTCTGCCTTTTCGGGAACTAAAAACAGAAGAAAACATGCAACTGGCACTGTGGCATCTTGTTAATAGGTTAGTCCCAGAAAACATATAAAAATACCTCAAAGTGTTGACAAAACAAAGCAAAGTAGATACTAAACAAGCATGGAACATAAAAATTATAGATACGTTTGCAACGTATCAACATCCCCAAGCTTACCGCCTGCTCGTCCTCGAGTAGGTAAGTGATAAAAAGAAAGAATAATTTTTGAGGTGACATGCACCATCATAAACTTGATCAAAGTGTTTGTAAAACATGGATAGCTAGGATCATAGTACTTCAACATAGCATGAAGGATAAAGTTCTAGCAATAATACATAGCAACTATGTTGCAAATGAAAATGCACAAACAAAAGATTCATGAATAACAATGCTTTGTAAGACGTTTGCTTGTTTCACATAAAAAAACATAGCATAGTGGCATTCAGCTTGTCCCTCATAGAGTAGCAAACATAAATGCACAGGACACCTTCGAAGTTCATAAGAGTGACTAGATACAAATAGTTTAAGAACAAGCAATATCAAAATTATGCATCAATCAACAAGTCTTGGGACAATGCACATAGAACTAAGAATGGCCACTATGCTCTCAAAGTAGGTGCATAAAGATAGAAGGTGGAGACTCAACATAAAAGTAAAAGAAAGGCCTTCATAGAAGGAAGTAGGGAATCAAGTTTCATAAAGAGCTTCCAAAAATCATGGTACTTATTAGCTTTCAGCTCTCATTGCCCCTATCATAAGCATCTTTAGGTGATTAAGGTTAAAGTGACACAACTAAGAGGATATGCTTGACAAGTTATAAGCTGAAATCTCATGCCCCTTACTTACGAAGACCGAACCTCATGCTACTCAACTTTAATCACAAGTAAGCTCTTGTCATTGTAAGTACATATGTATCATAGAGAACCACCAACGAGGTACCCCTTGCACATGATACATGAGCTATCCCATAATCAAAATGACAAGGCAAGCAGACAATGAGCATCTCAGTGATCTTTTTATTTGCTATTTGCATTGGTTTTTATTGAGGATGCTTCATAGAGTGCTCATTATGGTTATGCTGCAAGTTTCCACCATGATTAGGCATGGCTTGGGCTAGCGGCCCAGGCGTTTCTCTAACACAAATACAAACTCCATGATCTTACAAGTTCCCCTTTTATTTCACACCGCCGGGATCCATAAGCAAAAGAACATGATATCAACTAGGTACAATGTACAAGTGCAATGTTGAAAGCTTTCCCCATGATACATGGTTCTGCTAACTTCAACTTATAAAGCGCAAGCATATACGCAACAAAGATGGACACAATGGTTCAAGTTTATTAAGTGCAAGAAAGTAAAGTGTGCCATCAAGTTCGTGAGAGCTTTAATCACTTATTTTCTCATAACAAGTTTAATTCGGAAGGTAGATAAAAACATGAATATACTAGGAATAGCAAATGCTAATAGGTAGGCATGGTGGACTCTTTGGAATAACTTGGTTTTAGGAGTTGGATGCATGAGTGTAACTCATACTTGGTTATGGAGGCTAGCAAAAGACTGGGAGCGACCGACTAAGAGAGTAATAATGGCCATAATCATGCAGAGCAACAAAAAATCATTAATCAAAGCATAAAGTGATATTACAAGTCGAAAACTAAAGGATCATAAAGGCTTAGGTGACTTGGGATAGTCATAACATGGTGTGAGCATGCGCCAAGTCAACCCAAATAAAGCATCAAAGGAGAATACCACAATACTATGCTTTAATATGCTAAAACAACGCATGATTCTTCCAAGGCACATTAAGCAATATCAATTGTTTATAACATGTCATGCTACAACAAAGATCACTAAGCATAAAGCCAAAACAATATCAAGCATGGTGATACATCCATTTTGCATCACTATTCTATATCTTAATTCACTATTATTCATTAATATAGTTCGTATTGAGAGGTGATACTTATGTTATTTCATCTATTTTTGTATGGTTGATGACTTTTGGAGCATGGATCGCTGCAGTCAGGATTCTGATGGAAAAGGTGCTGTTTGGAGGCAAAATTTGCGAAGATCAGAAAATCCGGGAAAATATATGGAAAATTCTATTTTTCCAGAACACTCTGGATGCCATAAGATGGAGTGGAGGTGGGCCACAGGGGGCCCACACCACCCCATGGCGCTGGCAGGCCTAGGCCGCGCCTGGGAGTGGTGTGGCCGCCCTGGCCCACTCCAGCCTCTCTCCTCTGGCGTATATCATCCCCACGAAACCCTAAGACTCGGGGAGCTACCACAGAAAGATTCCGCCGCCTCTGCGGGGCGGAAAACACCAAGAGAGAAAAATCTCTCAGGCAGACAGATTTCTGCCGGGGGAATTCCTTCCCGGAGAGGGGAGATCGTCGCCATCAACACCACCATCAAGGTGGACTTCACCGGGATCATCATCCTCATCATCACCACCATCATCACCATCAACACCCTCATCACCATCTCCATATTGCTGTAACAATTGGTTGAATCTTGCTATAGTTCATAGGGGAAACTTTCCCGGTGTTGATTACTCTTTGTAGTTGATGCTATTGAGTGAACCATTGAATTATTGTTTATGTTCAGATTGTTATACATCATTATTCCATCTCTGATCATGATCCATATGATGTCTTGTGAGTAGTTCGTTTTGTTCTTGAGGACATGGGAGAAATCTTGTTGTTAGTAGTGGACTTGCGTTGAGAAAGATTCAATACATTGTTATATAAGTTGTGGTGTACTTCTTCTAGTGGTGTCATGTGAACATCGACTACATGACACTTCACCTATATGGGCCTAGGGGAATGCATTGTGTATTTGGCTACTAATCGTAGGGGTTGCCAGAGTGATACAAATCTGAACCCCGTTAGGAAACCATTGCACAAGGGACGTAAGGGGCTTAGAGTTTAAAGTTGTGGTTAGGTTTCTACCTTAATTACTTTCTTGTACTTACGGATGTTTGCAAGGGGTATAATCACAAGTATGTATTTAATCTTGGATGGGGTGGTACATTAGCACAGGTTCACCCACACAACACTTAGCAAGCTAGAGAAGATTAATCGACTATATGAAGCGAAAGCACTTGACAGCCTTCCCATGTGTCCTCGAGAACGTTTGGTCATCTATAGAATTACAACCGGCTTGTCCTTTGCTGCATAAAGGATTGGGCCACTTGCTACATCTATTTCCACTGTCTTTTATTTACTCGTACTTTGTTTACTTGCTTTATCGAAAACCCCTAAAAATCCGTTTGCTAAGTATTTGTAGAGAATTCCTGATCCATACCACTAGCCAGCACCTTCTGCTCCTCGTTGCGTTCGACACTCTTACTTATCGAAAATACTGCGATACGCCCCCTATACTTGTGGGTCATCAAGACTATTTTCTGGCGCCGTTGCCGGGGAGTGAAGCGCTATTGGAGAGTGGAACTGGTAAAGGAAACTTCTACTGTGAGTATTGTTTACTTCTGCTAGTTGCTTTATTTTCGTTATGGATAATTCACTGAGTTTCTTATTTGGTAATGCTACTACCACTGGTAAGGTAGTAGATAAGCCACCACCTGCTGAGAAAGATGTTTTCAAAATACCTACAAGAATTATTGATCGTGTTATGGATAACTACTATGTTGGGGATGGAACTGTCCATCTCGGTGATCATTTACTCTTTATACACGAATTGTGCGGGTTGTTCAAGTGTGCAGGTATTACTACAGATCAAGTTAAGAAGAAGTTATTCTCATTATCACTGAAAGGAAGAGCTGAGGAATGGTATAAGCTGCTAAAGAATGGTCAAGCTCTGGAATGGGAGGAAATAGTGCCTCTCTTTTATTCAAAGTTTTATCCTCCTAGTGAGATTCATAAAGATCGGAATCAAATATACAACTTTTGGCCTCTTGATGGAGAGAGTACGGACCAAGCTTGGGGGAGATTGACATTACTAATGCTCAAATGTCTCATTCATGAGCTCCCCAACAATATTATTATCAATAACTTTTATGCAAGGCTTTCTAATCATGAGAAGGATTTACTGGATGCTTCTTGTGCTGGATCATTCACTCGCATGGAAGAAGAAGCTAAATGGGATCTTATGGACCGTATTCAAGACAATGCTGAAGCTTGGGAGAATGACAAAGGTAGAAAGTCAGGTATAAATTATGATTATGAATGCATTGAATCTTTTATGGGAACTGATGACTTTCAAAATATTAAAAATGCTTATGGTCTAGACTCTCAAGCTATTGCTTCTTATTTTAAGGCTTTTGCTTCCTACATTGAAGTGCCTAAAAAGAAGTGGAATAAGTATCATGAACCTTATAAAGATGTTGCTAAAAGTGTTCCTGCAAGAAATACTGAAGTTTATACTGCTAATCATGTTTTGCCTGAACCTTATATTGAGGAAATGCCTTTCCCAGTTAAGGTAAAGGAACATTATATGATGGCTAGTATGGTAGATGAAAGTATGAACAAAGCTGTTGAACCTGATAAACAAATGGTTGATGAACCTATAATAGCAAATGTGAAAGACTTTGTCACTAAGTATGAAAAAGAGGGACACCCTATCGTTTGTAAGGATACCTCTAATATTGTTTCACAAAGTAGTGTTATGAGAGCTAGTATCCCTATGTTTTCTGTTAGAATAAGTGATCATTTCTATGATGGTCCTTGTGATAGCTATATTGTTAAGTTTATGCATGATACTGAAAGTTACTATGAGAGAGGGAAAAGTGTTCTTATGTATCTCAATAATATCAAGTTTCCTCGTTTTATGCTGAAAGTTTCTATGCTGCACTTCTTTTGCCTTCTTATGCAAGTTACCTTTGGTTTCAATAACTTGTTTGTTTACAAAATCCCCTTGCATAGGAAGTGGGTTAGACTTAAATGTGTGTGTGTTTTTGCTTCTTAATGCTCTCTTTCACTTCAATTCATATCCCTATGAGAGCTTCTTGAAAATTATCATGCCTATCTTAATGGCTATAAAGAAAGAGCTTTATGGGAGACAACCCAATTTGTTTTCGATTTCAGTTTGTTTTTGTTTCTTCGAGTCTTGGAAGTTATTACTTTGGTAATAACCGCTCCTTATCCGTTTTGTTTGGTTTTTATGTGAAGATCAGCTTCTAATGAGAGAGAAGTAATATTTGGGGAAATTGCTGTCCCGAAACATATTTTTGTGCTTCACCGTAAAAATTCATGAGAGATATCTGTATGTCGGATTGAGCTGTAATTTTTTGTGCTTCTGCCCCAGGTTGTTATTTAACTTTAGTTAGTTTTGCACTTTTTGATTTGAGCAACATAAGATTTTTGCAAAAATTGATCTTTACCTGCTGGTCTGTTTTGACAGATTTTGCCAATCTTGCATTTGCTTCTTTATTCGATTTTCTTTTTGAATTCTTTTTGGGTTTTCGGAAGGAGTTGCTACAGTAGCTTTTGTTTTGATGGTTTTCAGTTGAAGTTGGACTCAAAAGGTTTTATCACTTCACTTATACTAATGTTGCTAATGATAACTGTGTTAAGTTTTGTGTGAAAGAAATTTCTAGGAAGTGGCGATAATGGTGTAATAAGGAAGAGAAAGGTTTTATGACTCAAGTAATAAGTATATGAAGATAAAGATATCGATATTATTCAAGTGATGACTCCGGAAGAATCTAGATACCAAATTCAGAGACCCGCAGAGTCCGTTTCCAACTAGGTAACAGTTCTGGTAAGAAAAGTTCCGCGAAAATACAATCTAACTATATTTTTGCAGTTTTCAGTTAATATGGAAAGCTACGAAGCGAAAAAGGGACGGAAACGGAGCCAGGGTGGCTCACACCATCCTGTGGCGCGGGCCCACCCCTGGCCGCGCCACCAGGTGGTGAGGCCACCCAGGACTCGGCCTCCGACTCGTTTTCTCCCAGTACCTTCCTTTTGATATGAAACTTCGTAATATATAACCCCCCCCGGATCCCCCGAGGTTCGTATATCGTGTTTTCGTCGTGTTTTTGTTTCGATCTGTTTCTGTCAGGACATACTCTCTGAAAGCTTAGAAGCACAATGGTGTCCGCCAAGGATAAAGGGAAGGAGCCCATGGAGGAAGACCTCCAAGCCCCCGGGAAGGAGATCAAGAGTGAAGGTGAAGAGGAGGCAAAGCACACCGGCACTACCGTTGCAAGCATTGGAGTGGTGGCGAACCCTGTCAGGATCAAAAGGACGACACAGATGTCAACTGGAGGGAAGCTTCCGCGTCATTGCTTGGCACCAAGGACTCCTTCTTCGAACACCAAGAGTACCTTCCATACCTTTACCCATAACCATGCAGGAAAAGAAGACTTCAAGGAGGAAGAGTGGGGAAAGAATAGCAAGAGCTGGAATTCTCAACCCGACATGATCATGAGCCGCATTGAGCAAAACTCGCAGCTTATTCGTAATCTCACCTTTGAGATTGAGGACTTGGGGAAACTTATCAGAGAGCTCATTGAGAGGATACCACCACCACCGAAGGAGTAATTCGTCATCAGGTTTGGCATCCCTTTGGTTTGTTCCAAGCTTGGGGGAGTGCCGCGGTATCATATCACTATCTTCTATCTTTTTACCTTATTAGTAGAGTCATATCATGAATAGAGGAGTTATTTTGTAGTATGGTTTGCATTATGGAAGTGTCCCCTCTCTCGTTAGATATGTATCCCTTGGTGTGAGTTTCCGTTATGGAATATTAATGAGAAGTTCTATCATTTACTCTTTTGCATGGCTTATATTAGTTTTCAATTCGTGGTTATATGATTGATCTTGTTGTCAGTATTGGTAGCACTCTGGGATCATTGAGTTAATTTAGTTGGTTTTGGCAAACCTGGCTCGGTTAGTAGCAACACCTTTTTGAGAGTTGAAAAGAAAAGATAGAAGTACTCTAGAGAGAAAAAATTCATCATCTTTCTTTCTTGATTTGCTCATAAGTCTAGTATTCTCTAGTTAAGATCTTTTGTGCTTCCAAGGAAGATTGCATGTTTGTTTTTATCATTTGTATGTTTGGTTGTTTCCTTCAACTCTTGTACTTGCTACCCAGCCTTGCTAGGCAAAAACCTGTACTGAGAGGGTATTCTTCTCGTGTATCCACCTCCTTTAAACCAAAACATTTGCCATTTGTGTCCACCATACCTACCTAGTAGCATTAATGCTATTCTATGTAAATTCTTGTTTTGTCTACCTCCCAAATTAAACTTGTTATGTGAAAAATTAGTGATTAAAGCTCTCCCGAACTTGATGGCACACTTTATTTTCCGCACTTAATAAACCTGAACCATTGTGAACTCTCCATGAAAGTTATATGCTTGCAAATTATAGGCTGGGGATTAGCAGAACCGTGCTGTCACGGGGAACGCTTTCAACACTTGTAAATATATACCCAGTTGATACCTTGCTCTTTTGTTTGTGGATGTCGTCGGTGTGAAATAAAAGGGGAGCTTGTAAGTCCATAGAGTTATGTATGTGTGTTAGAGAAACGCCTGGGCCGCTGGTCTAATCCATGCTGACATGGTGGAAACCTGCAGCGTAACCATAATGATATCTATGAAGCATTCTTCTTATAAAAAAAGAGAGACATAGCTATTGAGAAAAAGAAAAGAAAAAAAGAGATACTCTGAAAAGAGGAAAGAGAGAAAAAAGCACCATTTTCCCATGGTAAATAAGAAGATTGCTGAGATACTCATTGTCTGCTTGCCTTGTCATTTTGATATTGGGATTCTTCTGCATCATCGGGCAAGGGGTACCCCGTTGGCGGTTCTCAATGATACGCACATACTTACGATGACAAGAACTTACCGGTAACTAAAGTTGAGTAGCATGAGGAGCGACCCTCGTACTCTAGGGACTTGGGATTTTCAGTTTATAGTCTGTCAAGCATATAACTTAGATTGGACCTCACTTTCACCTTAATCACCTAAAGATGCCTATGATAGGGGCAATGAGAGCTGAAAGCTAGTAAGTATCATAATTTTTGGGAGCTCTTTATGAGACTTGCAATCCCTGCTTCCCTCTTTGAAGGGCCTTTCTTTTACTTTGCAGTTGATTCAGTAAACCTATTCCCTTCTATCTCAGCAAGTATTTTGAGTTGATGTGTTTCATTCATTCATATGATGATTTATGCATTCATGTTTCTTTTGTTCCTTGTTTTGCACATTGCTCTTATCCTGATGTTTACTACTTTGAAAGCTTTCATTGAAAAACCAGCTATTTGTGAACTCCAGCAAATTATCAACTATTCTTCGACCAAGAGCTAAGTTTGCCATTACCAATTATGATTTACTTTATGTATCTTTATTGTGTTTCCTTTACTCATGGCAAGTTGAGTTATATAATAGTGAGTTGTCCTCTATTATGATCTATGTATTTGATGAATGTGATGCTTCTTGTCCATATTCTTTTATCGACTCTTCACTCCATAAACCTGAGGTAATATTTATTGAGCTCAGTTTCGCTTGGGGACAAGCGAAGTCTAATCTTATAAGTACATATGTATCATAGAGAACCGCCAACGGGGTACCCCTTGCACATGATACATGAGCTATCCCATAATCAAAATGACAAGGCAAGCAGACAATGAGCATCTCAGCGATCTTTTTATTTCCTATTTGCATAGGTTTTTATTGAGGATGCTTCATAGAGTGCTCATTATGGTTATGCTGCAAGTTTCCGCCATGATTAGGCATGGCTTAGGCTAGCGGCCCAGGCGTTTCTCTAACACAAATACAAACTCCATAATCTTACAAGTTCCCCTTTTATTTCACACCGCCGGGATCCATAAGCAAAAGAACATGATATCAACCAGGTACAATGTACAAGTGCAATGTTGAAAGCTTTCCCCATGATACATGGTTCTGCTAACTTCAACTTATAAAGCGCAAGCATATACGCAACAAAGATGGACGCAATGGTTCAAGTTTATTAAGTGCCAGAATGTAAAGTGTGCCATCAAGTTCGTGAGAGCTTTAATCACTAATTTTCTCATAACAAGTTTAATTCGGAAGGTAGATAAAAACATGAATATACTAGGAATAGCAAATGCTAATAGGTAGGCATGGTGGACTCTTTGGAATAACTTGGTTTTAGGAGTTGGATGCATGAGTGTAACTCATACTTGGTTATGGAGGCTAGCAAAAGACTGGGAGCGACCGACTAAGAGAGTAATAATGGCCATAATCATGCAGAGCAACAAAAAATCATTAATCAAAGCATAAAGTGATATTACAAGTCGAAAACTAAAGGATCATAAAGGCTTAGGTGACTTGGGATAGTCATAACATGGTGTGAGCATGCACCAAGTCAACCCAAATAAAGCATCAAAGGAGAATACCACAATACTATGCTTTAATATGCTAAAACAACGCATGATTCTTCCAAGGCACATTAAGCAATATCAATTGTTTATAACATGTCATGCTACAACAAAGGTCACTAAGCATAAAGCCAAATTAATATCAAGCATGGTGATACATCCATTTTGCATCACTATTCTATATCTTAATTCACTATTATTCATTGATATAGTTCGTATTGAGAGGTGATACTTATGTTATTTCATCTATTTTTGCATGGTTGATGACTTTTGGAGCATGGACCGCTGCAGTCAGGATTCTGATGGAAAAGGTGCTGTTTGGAGGCAAAATTTGCGAAGATCAGAAAATCTGGAAAAATATATGGAAAATTCTATTTTTCAGAAGACTCAGGATGCAAAAAGATGGAGTGGAGGTGGGTTCTAGGGGGCCCACACCACCCCATGGTGCGGGCAGGCCTAGGCCGCGCCTGGGAGTGGTGTGGCCACCCTGGCCCACTCCAGCCTCTCTCCTCTGGCGTATATCATCCCCACGAAACCCTAAGACTCGGGGAGCGACCACAGAAAGATTCCGCCGCCTCTGCGGGGTGGAAAACACCGAGAGAGAAAGATCTCTCCAGCAGACAGATTTATGCCGGGGGAATTCCTTCCCGGAGAGGGGAGATCGTCGCCATCAACACCACCATCAAGTTGGACTTCATCGGGTGAAGGGTTACGGGTAGGCTACACTAGCGTAAAATCAAAATTTTCTACCACGTCAACCAGGAATACTATTGTCATAGATCACGGGATTACCGCTAGACGCGCAGGTGCGGAACTCGATGAAGCACGTTGCGGCAGTGTAGATGTTCTACGTCTCCTCCTCGTCCTCGTCCCACGAGCAGCTCCCCTTTGCGCGGCTCGTCCAAGTGCTACAGATGCAGCACCTCCGAGGTATCCACACGTCCGGAGTGGAAGCCGTCACACGCCAGACTGCTAGATCTGCGCGTGCAACACAGGCGGAAGGGGAGTGGCGGCTGGGTGGAATGCTCTCTCTTTTTCAGCTCGCCTCACTCCCTCTTATATAGGCATCCCTGGTGGGCTTCTACATTAGCAGCCCATTAGCAGCCTAAGCCTGGTCTAATTCGGATCCAATCCTCATTAGGCTTCCAGCCCCTAAAGTGTGTGACCCTATAGGTTCATACACGTATAGACATGACGCGAGTACACTTACTCCGTCAATAGTTGGTAGCGGCCTCTAGCAAGACGTGCCAACTCCTAAACGCATATAAAGATCATTCGGACGAACCATCACAAGGTTGAGTACATGTCTTTCCCTTTGCCTCACGATATTTGGTCTATCTCTAAGCTGACCTCTCTTTCTCGATACTATGATTCAGAATCCCTTTACTAGGTTAACTCTTAACCATATGTAGCACGACCATGCATTTCTAGATCCGATCACTCGAGGGGCCCAGAGATATCTCTCTCAAGTAGAGAGGGGCAAATCCCATCTTGATTGACCGATGCCTTGCAGCATGTATCAGGACAAACCCGAAAGCTACCTTTATAACTACCCAGTTACGGAGTAGTGTTTGATAGCCCCAAAGTAGGTCGATCCACATCTCAAGTACATGCGACAATCTCAGGTCTAAGGACAAAACGTACACGATGTGTAGAGAGAGCTGCAAGTATTATTGCTAGTCTCATGTTGGGTCAGTCCAACCCCATGTTCATAACATGTGTCCACATCATTGGTTTGACATCTCCATGTCAATGACTTGTGAAACATAGTCATCAACCAATCGATGTGCTAGTCTAATATTCACGTGTGTCCTCGCATGAACTCCGACTAGGGACAATTATTAGATAACCATACAAGTAAAGAGTTTCACAAACAATTCACATAATTGCCAATCAATACAAGTTGCCTGGTATATGGATATTCAAGGAACATTATAATAACTCATGGATACACATGAAATACAATCATCTCTATGATTGCCTCTAGGGCATATTTCCTTCATCGGGATCATCATCCTCATCATCACCACCATCATCACCATCAGCACCCTCATCACCATCTCCATATTGTTGTAACAATTGGTTGAATCTTGCTATAGTTCATAGGGGAAACTTTCCCAGTGTTGATTACTCTTTGTAGTTCATGCTATTGAGTGAACCATTGAATTGTTGTTTATGTTCAGATTGTTATACATCATTATTCCATCTCTGATCATGATCCATATGATGTCTTGTAAGTAGTTCGTTTTGTTCTTGAGGACATGGGAGAAGTCTTGTTGTTAGTAGTGGAGTTGCGTTGAGAAAGATTCAATAGATTGTTATTTAAGTTGTGGTGTACTTCTTCTAGTGGTGTCATGTGAACGTCGACTACATGACACTTCACCTATATGGGCCTAGGGGAATGCATTGTGTATTTGGCTACTAATCGTAGGGGTTGCCAGAGTGACAGAAACCTGAACCCCCGTTAGGAAACCATTGCACAAGGGACATAATGGTCTTAGAGTTTAAAGCTGTGGTTAGGTTTCTACTTTAATTACTTTCTTGAACTTACGGATGTTTGCAAGGGGTATAATCACAAGTATGTATTTAGTCTTGGATGGGGCGGTACATTAGCACAGGTTCACCCACACAACACTTAGCAAGCTAGAGAAGATTAATCGACTATATGAAGCGAAAGCACTTGACAGTCTTCCCATGTGTCCTCGAGAACGTTTGGTCATCTATAGAATTACAACCGGCTTGTCCTTTGCTGCATAAATGATTGGGCCACTTGCTGCATCTATTTCCACTGTCTTTTATTTACTCGTACTTTGTTTACTTGCTTTATCGAAAACCCCTAAAAATCCGTTTGCTAAGTAATTGCAGAGAATTCCTGATCCATACCACTAGCCAGCACCTTCTTCTCCTCGTTGGGTTCGACACTCTTACTTATCAAAAATACTACGATACACCCCTATACTTGTGGGTCATCACATGGCATGACAAAGCATGGGCCATAGTCAAAAACAAGCTCCTTTTACCACTTAAGCACGAACTTTTCCTACTCTTTTCCAATCCAAACCAAACTATTTGAAAACCAATGCATGAAAGAGGGGGTCCAACCAATTTATTCAAGCAAACTAAGAAAACCAAGCAAATGAAAACCAAAAAGAAAAAAGAAAAAGAAGACACTCTAAGAACAACACAACTGTGCATGAAACACTAAAAATGAAGTGTTTGAAAGAAACCTGAGATTTTTTTTGATGAAGAAGGGGATGCCTTGGGCATCCCCAAGCTTTGACGCTTGTAATTCTTGGATAATTCTTGGGGTGACACTGGGTGGCATCCCCAAGCTTGAGCTTTTGTCCATTTTTCATCTCATTACTTCATTCTCTCCATACACCTGAAATTTTTCCTTCATACACAACTTCACACAATCTTTATTAGCAACATTAGTGCACTCAAGATAATAAGTCTTTAAGTTCAGTTTCAACACCAATAAAACTTCCATTAAAACACAAGATACTGTAGCACTTCCCTCAAAAAGCTCAATTCCCCAAAAAGAACCCAAAAAGGAATCAACAAGAAGCAAATGCAAATAATGGCAGAAATCTGTCAAAACAGACCATCAGGTAAAAACCGATTTTTTTTGAAGACCTTCTGTTGCACAAAATTAGATAACAACCTGGGGCAGAAGCACAAAATTCACGCCTCAAAACGACTTATAGAGATTTTACACGAATTTTTACAGCGAAGCACAAAAATCTATTTCGGGACAACAACTTGTCCAAGCATTATTTCTCTCTCATTAGAGGTTACTCTTGGCACCAAAAGCAAATAAAAAGGATAAGGAGCGGTTATTACAGAGGTAATAACTTCATCTAAAACTTTTGGGTTATCTCCCAATAAGTACTTTTGTTTAACGCCTTTAAGTTAGGCATGATAGTTTGAGAAGATGCTCACATAAGAAATATGAATTTAAGTAAAAGAGAGCATCAAGAAGCAAATTCAAAGCACATTTTAGTCTAACCCACTTCCTATGCATAGGAATCTTGTAAAGAAACAAGTCATGAAAGCACAAAGCAACAAGCATAGGAAAGCAAAACAAGTGCAACTTCAAAATTTTCAACATAAAGAGGGGAAACTTAATATTGTTGAGATACATAAAACCATGTTTCCCTCTCATAATAACTTTCAGTTGCATCATGAATAAAATTAACAATATAATTATCACATAAAACATTCTTATCATGAGCCACATGCATAAAAGAATTAATACTCCCCACATAAACATAGTCATTCTTATTAATTGTAGTGGGAGCAAATTCAACAAAATAGCTATCTTCCAAAGTGTGTTCGTTTGTAAACATATCATCATTGGAAGGAACATGGATAACACTAATAGTACAACAATTATTAATATCATCATTTTCAGAATTGGTACCAAAGAGATTTTTAATATCAAAAGAAGTGTGCTTTTCCCAATCATGATCACTACTATAGGTAACAGGCATAGGAACATCATCGAGTTCAGATTCATCAAAAACTATAATAGGAGCAACATGCTTAGGGGAAAATACCGTTTCCTCCCTCCTTTTCTTCTTTATCTTCTTCTCTTTAGGAGGGAGAGGTTTGAAAGGAAGCTTCTCCATATACCCTAGTTTATTATTAGAGACAATAGAAGAAACTTTGGAGGATTCCTTCTTTTCATTAATAAGAACAAAACACATATTAGTCCTATCATATTTTGGTAAAATATCATATTCTATAATATTTTGTATGTAAGTATGTGTGTGGCAATTATCAAGACAATAAAGATGACAACCATGCAGGACACTATTCATATCAAAAGCACCCATATCTACCAAAGAGGTTTTTCTTAATAACTCTTCACACCCCAAAAATAATGTAAGTTCATCATGTTGATTAGGAGTGATCATGTCATCACAATACAAACTTGCAGTACTCATTGGATTAGAAGGGCTATTATTATGGCCTGAGCATTGAAAATTGAAATGACCCACTTGTTGGGTTCGCAGCATAGAAAACAAAAATTTTCCTACGATGGGAACTATCACCAAGATCTATCTACTAGATACAAGCAACGGGTGGATATACATCCATAGAGAACTTACCCTTGAAGACAACAAAGCTTTGTTAATGAGATGGAACTCGTGGATGATGTAGTCGTACACTTGCCGATCTCAAGATCGTGATGAAGTCCAGTAGGTCCGGCTCCAGCACGTCCATCAGATCTAGCTCCAGCAAGTCCAGCACCACCAAGTCCAGCACCACAAAGCAGCGGTGCATCCGTGATCACACACACGTCCGGTACCCCGACAACCTCCATCCCTCGCTCCAGCAAAAAGCAGCGGAAGCAACAACTCCTTTCCAGATAAAGCCACCGGGAACATGTATCTCGCTAATCCGAGACCATGGGGAATAACTAGAGGGGGAGAGAGATCCTTCACGAGGAGGTGTGGTTTGTGAGGAGGAGAGGGGGGGATTTTATAGGGGAGAGGGGGGCACCCAAGGGCCATGGCGTGGAAGCCATGGTGGTGCCCCCACCTCTTCCACATTCATGTGGGTGTAGCTCCCACTCCCATAAAAAGCCTCCACTCAAAATTCCACTCACACATGCATTAAATTTCCACCAAATTTAATGCAAGCTCTCATTAAATAAAACTATTTTATTTATTTTATTCAGAATTTTGTTAATTACATTAATTAACAAACATCCACATAAAACCCCTGCAACATTTCAATATCACATGCAGAACCAGATTCAGCAATTTCACCCGAAACAATTCCGGTTTCCATCGAAATGATTCCAACACTTTCTTAAATCTTTATCTGAAACATATTTGCTCCAAATGGTGTCGGTATCCCTTAAGTGTGTCACCCTACGGTTTGCGAATAAGACCCCTCTCTGATCAATAATCAGCAGCGGGACCTGGAGATCCGTACTGACTCCCACATATTCAACGATGACTCTTGTGATTGTGTGAACCTTTAACGTCGTAACTAAATCGCTTTGTCTCGTGATATATTACATGTCCGAGATTCGATCGTTGGCATCCAAATACCTAGTTTGATCTCGTTACCGACATGCACTCTTTTCTCGTTCCCGTGATATAACATTCTAGTGATCACATCACTTGCTTGCAAGCTATTTCAATGTGATATCACTGAGAGGGCCCAGAGTATATCTATCCATCATCGGGATGGAAAAATCCCACTCTTGATCCATGAGCCTCAACATAACACCTTCGTAGCACTGAACCCACCTTTATAGTCACCCTGTTACGGTGTGACGTTTGATGTTATCAAGATACTCTTCCGGTGTTTGCAATTAACATGATCTCATGGTCTAAGGACTAAGATTACTTTGTATGATGTTATAGCAATATAAACATAATGACTCTGATCGTAATGCTATACTTCAGATGAATGTTCATCACATCATTCCACCAATGTTGTGACCTCGTTATTAACAACATCCAATGTCCATGATCAGGAAACCTTGATCATCTTGTTAATCAACGAGCTAGTCTATAAGAGAGGCATAACTAGGAACCTTTTATTTGTTTATTAAACACACATGTATTGACGTTTCCATTCAATACAATTATAGCATGCAAAATAAATATTTATCATAAACAAGGAATAAGATAATAACCACTTTATTATTGCCTCTCGGGCATATTCCCTTCAGTCTCCCACTTGCACTAGAGTCAATAATCTAGTTTGAAAAACTTTGCGTATTGAACACCTATGGCTTTCTGGTGTTGTATATACGTGATTGCTAGTGGTTAACATAATCGCCGGATCTGCAGTTTCAGGTCCATGTGTTATTTGCATGTCTTTGCGTCCCTACGCATCAATCATTCTCAAAAGAGATGGCATCGTATAAATTTGGTCCTTTGGTGAGACCTTTAGTTCGTTCGGGTTAAAATATGTTGATATTATTGTCATACAATATATCTTGATAGTATTAGCCCACTTTGAACCACACCTAGTTTGATAACAAACTACTTAACATAAATGCCCTCGTTTGGTGCTACTATAGCAGTCATATACTTAGCCTTTTGTTGTAGTATCCGTCACAATGTCTCAACTTTGGAACTCATCCAAATCCATCATGGAATATCCTTTCCATTACATTGTGCCACCCATAGTCTAAATTGAGATAAATCTAATTTGTATCTTGTGACAAAACTAGTATCAATGTAACACTTTACAATGAACTACCTTCAACTATTTGTCACTTATACATGATATATTCTTAGTTCTTCCAAAGCTCATAAGAATATCTTTTCTATCGTCCAATGATCATCTTATGAATCATTCTGGTATGTGCTCATAACATTTAGAGCATAGGACATATCTGGATATATACATGTGACGGTATAATCGATCAAGATATTCATGTGATTTTACTCAACAAGTGTTGAAACACTTGAATCTTGATACAATCCTTTCCATGCAGCAAGAACCTTTCTTGTTGTTTCCATATTGAACCCTTTCAATATCTCATATATGAACGTTTGGCACAACCATATTAGCACCTCAATCTATCCATATAGACATTGATGCCAAATATTCCGGTTTTGCCCAAGTCTTTCATCGAAATCCTATTTTAATGAAATTATTAACTTATGCCAATACAAGATACATCATTTCCAATCAACACCATGTCCTCTACATAATGTATTAGAAATATGTCTCAGCGCTCCCACTTAATTTCTTGCAAATGCAAGCATCTTCATCATCTCCGATGAAATTAAACTCTTTTAACATTTTCATCATGGTGAATATTCAAACTGCGCTATGCTCACTTCAACTATTGAGGTTTGCATGCCCTTTTAGCACCCTTTGAATTAACAAAACCCTTCGGACCGTGTCATATACATGTCCTAGGTAACCATTCTATTAGAAGAACCTTATTTTGTTTATTCAACTAGCATATACTAAATTATATGTAGTGGTTGCTACATTAATCCGTCAAGACTAAATATCGCTATGAAAGATCAAATCTTGTCATAGTCAACTCCTTGAACATTGCCGTAAACTTCTTGCCGACATGTCGACTATTTCATAGATGTTAAACATCCATGTCTATTTCTTTATAGATCCAAACACGGCCAATAGGCTTCACGCCTTTCCGGAGGGTCTTCCAAGTTTAGAAACTTGATTTCTCGTGTATGGATACTATCACGGATTCTATGACTTCTAGTCATTTTATGGAGTCAGGGCCCATCATCGCTTCTTTGCATGCAGTCGGTACATCATTATCAAAACAATAACGACTTCTGTTTCAAATCTTACTATTTGATTCTTACCAACCCACATGGTTCAATAAGAACTCTAATCTCCAAGATCACACCCTTTGTAATCACGGGAGCCATGAGTATTGTGGCTGCCACCGGGACACTTTCCGGTGCTGTGCTACTTTGCACATATAGCTAAGGTTCAACAACCTTATCAAAGTTCTATTATCCTCTGATACGTCCATTTTGCATCACTATTCTATGTCTTAATTCACTATTATTCATTGATATATTTCATATTGAGAGGTGATACTTATGTTATTTCATCCATTTTTGCATGGTTGATGACTTTTGGAGCATGGACCGCTGCAGTCAGGATTCTGATGGAAAATGTGCTGTTTGGAGGCAAAATTCGCGAAGATCAGAAAATCCGGGAAAATATACGGAAAATCCTATTTTTCCAGAAGACTAAGGATGCCAGAAGACGGAGTGGAGATGGGCCACAGGGGGCCCACACCACCCCATGGGGCGGGCGGCCCTAGGCCGCGCCAGGAGGTGGTGTGGCCACCCTGGCCCACTCCAGCCTCTCCCCTCTGGCGTATATCATCCTCCCGAAACCCTAAGACTCGGGGAGCGACCACAGAAAGATTCCGCCGCCTCTGCGGGGCGGAAAACACCGAGAGAGAAAGATCTCTCCGGCAGACAGATTTCTGCCGGGGGAATTCCTTCCCGGAGAGGGGAGATCGTCGCCATCAACACCACCATCAAGCTGGACTTCACCGGGATCATCGTCACCATCACCACCATCATCACCATCAGCACCCTCATCACCATCTCCATATTGCTGTAACAATTGCGTTGAATCTTGCATAGTTCATAGGGGAAACTTTCCCGGTGTTGATTACTCTTTGTAGTTGATGCTATTGAGTGAACCATTGAATTATTGTTTATGTTCAGATTGTTATACATCATTATTCCATCTCTGATCATGATCCATATTATGTCTTGTGAGTAGTTCGTTTTGTTCTTTAGGACATGGGAGAAGTCTTGTTGTTAGTAGTGGAGTTGTGTTGAGAAAGATTCAACAGATTGTTATTTAAGTTGTGGTGTACTTCTTCTAGTGGTGTCATGTGAATGTCGACTACATGAAACTTCACCTATATGGGCCTAGGGGAATGCATTGTGTATTTGGGTACTAATCGTAGGGGTTGCCGGAGTGACAGAAACCTGAACCCCCGTTAGGAAACCATTGCACAAGGGACGTAAGGGTCTTAGAGTTTAAAGTTGTGGTTAGGTTTCTACCTTAATTACTTTCTTGTACTTATGGATGTTTGTAAGGGGTATAATCACAAGTATGTATTAGTCTTGGATGGGGCGGTACATTAGCACAGGTTCACCCACACAACACTTAGCAAGCTAAAGAAGATTAATCAACTATATGAAGCGAAAGCACTTAACAGTCTTCCCATGTGTCCTGGAGAACGTTTGGTCATCTTAAGTAATACAACCATCTTGTCCTTTGCTGCATAAAGGATTGCGCCACTTACTGCATTTATTCCTACTATCTTTTATTTACTCGTACTTTGTTTACTTGCTTTATCAAAAACCCCTAAAAATCCGTTTGCTAAGTATTTGCAGAGAATTCCTGATCCATACCACTAGCCAGCACCTTCTGCTCCTCATTGGGTTCGACACTCTTACTTATCGAAAATACTACGATACACCCCCTATACTTGTGGGTCATCAAGACTATTTTCTGGCGCCGTTGCCGGGGAGTGAAGCGCTATTGGAGAGTGGAATTGGTAAAGGAAACTTCTACTGTGAGTATTGTTTACTTCTGCTAGTTGCTTTTTTTTCGTTATGGATAATTCGCTGAGTTTCTTATTTGGTAATGCTACTACCACTGCTAAGGTAGTAGATAAGCCACCACCTGATGAGAATGATGTTTTCAAAATACCTACAAGAATTATTTATCGTGTTATGGATAACTATTATGTTGGGGATGGAACTGTCCATCCTGATGATCATTTGCTCTTTATACACAAATTATGCGGGTTGTTGAAGTGTGGAGGCATTACTACAGATCAAGTTAAGAAGAAGTTATTCTCATTGTCACTGAAAGGAAGAGCTAAGGACTGGTATAAGCTGCTGAAGAATGGTCAAGCTTTGGAATGGGAGGAAATAGTGCCTCTCTTTTATTCAAAGTTTTATCCTCCTAGTGTGATCCATAAAGATCGGAATCAAATATACAACTTTTGGCCTCTTGATGGGGAGAGTACGGACCAAGCTTGGGGGAGACTGAAGTTACTAATGCTCAAATGTCTCATTCATGAGCTCCCCAACAATATTATTATCAATAACTTTTATGCAAGGCTTTCTCTTCATGAGAAGGATTTACTGGATGCTTCTTGTGCTGGATCATTCACTCGCATGAAAGAAGAAGCTAAATGGGATCTTCTGGACCGTATTCAAGACAATGCTGAAGCTTGGGAGAATGACAAAGGTAGAAAGTCAGGTATAAATTATGATTATGAATGCATTGAATCTTTTATGGGAACTGATGACTTTCAAAATATTAAAAATGCTTATGGTCTAGACTCTCAAGCTATTGCTTCTTATTTTAAGGCTTTTGCTTCCTACATTGAAGTGCCTAAAAAGAAGTGGAATAAGTATCATGAACCTTATAAAGATGTTGCTAAAAGTGTTCCTGCAAGAAATACTGAAGTTTATACTGCTAATCATGTTTTGCCTGAACCTTATATTGAGAAAATGCCTTTCCCAGTTAAGGTAAAGGAACATTATATGATGGCTAGTATGGTAGATGAAAGTATGAACAAAGCTGTTGAACCTGATAAACAAATGGTTGATGAACCTATAATAGCAAATGTGAAAGACTTTGTCACTAAGTATGAAAAAGAGGGACACCCTATCGTTTGTAAGGATACCTCTAATATTGTTTCACAAAGTAGTGTTATGATATCTAGTATCCCTATGTTTTCTGTTAGAATAAGTGATCATTTCTATGATGGTCCTTATGATAGCTATATTGTTAAGTTTATGCATGATACTGAAAGTTACTATGAGAGAGGGAAAAGTGTTCTTATGTATCTCAATAATATCAAGTTTCCTCGTTTTATGCTGAAAGTTTCTATGCTGCACTTCTTTTGCCTTCTTATGCAAGTTGCCTTTGGTTTCAATAACTTGTTTGTTTACAAAATCCCCTTGCATAGGAAGTGGGTTAGACTTAAATGTGTGTGTGTTTTTGCTTCTTAATGCTCTCTTTCACTTCAATTCATATCCCTATGAGAGCTTCTTGAAAATTATCATGCCTATCTTAATGGCTATAAAGAAAGAGCTTTATGGGAGACAACCCAATTTATTTTTGCTTTCAGTTTGTTTTTGTTTCTTCGAGTCTTGGAAGTTATTACTTTGGTAATAACCGCTCCTTATCCGTTTTGTTTGGTTTTTATGTGAAGATCAGCTTCTAATGAGAGAGAAGTAATATTTGGGGAAATTGCTGTCCCGAAACAGATTTTTGTGCTTCACCGTAAAAATTCATGAGAGATATCTGTATGTCGGATTGAGCTGTCATTTTTTGTGCTTCTGCCCCAAGTTGTTATTTAACTTTAGTTAGTTTTGCACTTTTTGATTTGAGCAACAGAAGATTTTTGCAAAAATTGATCTTTACCTGCTGGTCTGTTTTGACAGATTTTGCCAATCTTGCATTTGCTTCTTTATTCGATTTCTTTTTTGATTTCTTTTTGGGTCTTCAAAAGGAGTTGCTACAGTATATTATGTTTTGATGGTTTTCAGTTGAATTTGGACACAAAAGGTTTTATCACTTCACTTATACTAATGTTGCTAATGAGAACTCTGTGAAGGTTTTTGTGAAAGAAATTTCCAGGAAGTGGAGATAATGGTGTAATAAGGAAGAGAAGGGTTTTATGACTCCAATAATAAGAGTATGAAGATAGAGATATCGATGATATTCAAGTGATGACTCCGGAAGAATCTACTAGATACCAAATTCAGAGACCTGCAGAGTCTGTTTTCAAATAGGTCATAGTTTTGGTAAGAAAAGTTCCGCGAAAATACTATCCAACTATATTTTTGCAGTTTTCAGTCAATAAGGGAAGTTACGAAGCGAAAAAGGGATGGAAACAGAGCCAGGGTGGCCCACACCACCCTGTGGCACGGGCCCTCCACTGGCCGCGCCACCAGGTGGTGAGTCCACCCCGGACTCTGCCTCCGACTCGTTTTCTCCTAGTACCTTCCTTTTGATATGAAACTTCATAATATATAACCCCTCGGATCTTCCGAGGTTCGTATATCGTGTTTTCGTTTTGTTTTTGTTTCGATCTGTTTCTGCCAAGACATACTATTTGAAAGATTAGAAGAACCATGGTGTCCGCCAAGGATAAAGGGAAGGAACCTATGGAGGGAGACCTCCAAGACCCCGGGAAGGAGAAGGAGATCAAGAGTGAAGGTGAAAAGGAGCAAGGCCAACATCCGCACACCGGCACTACCATTGCAAGCATTGGAGTGGTGGTAAACCCAGCCATTGGAGGGAAGCCTCCTTATCACCGTTCAGATCCTTGGTCACTTCCTCCACACACCAAGAATCCTTTCCATACCCTTATCCATGAGCATCAATACCAGAATATGCCCAAGGGGAAATTACCCTCCAATTGGGATTTGCCTCGTTCTAAACATGCAGGAAAAGAAGACTTCAAGGAGGAAGAGTGGGGAAATAATAACAAGAGCTGGAATTCTCAACACGACATGATCATGAGCCGCATTGAGCAAAACTCGGAGTTGATTCGTACTCTCACCTTCGAGATTGAGGACTTGGGGAAACTGATCAAAGAGCTTATTGAGAGGATACCACCACCACCTAAGGAGTAATTCGTCATCAGGTTTGGCATCCCCTTGATTTGTTCCAAGCTTGGGGGAGTGCCGCGGTATCACATCACTATCTTCTATCTTTTTACCTTTTTTGTAGAGTCATATCATGAATAGAGGAATTATTATGTAGTATGGTTTACATTATGGAAGTGTCCCTTCTCTCGTTAGATATGTATCCCTTGGTGTAAGTTTCCGTTATGGAATATTAATGAGAAGTTCTATCATTCACTCTTTTGCATAGCTTATATTAGTTTTCAATTCGTGGTTATATGATTGATCTTGTTGTTAGTATTGGTAGCACTTTGGGATCATTGAGTTAATTTAGTTGGTTTTGGCAAAGCTGTCTCGGTCAGTAGCAACACTATTTTTGAGAGTTGAATGAAAAGGATAAAAGTACATTTAAAAGAAAAAATATTTCATCATCTTTCTTTCTTGATTTATTAATAAGTTTAGTATTCTCTAGTTAAGATCTTTTGTGCTTCCAAGTTAGATTGCATGTTTGTCTTTATCACTTGTATGTTTGTTTGTTTCCTTCAACTCTTATACTTGGTACCCAGCCTTGCTAGCCAAAAACCTGTACTGAGAGGGAATTCTTCTGGTGCATCCACCTCCTTTAAACCAGAACCTTTTGCCATTTGTGTCCACCATACCTACCTAGTAGCATTATTGCTATTCCAATAAATTCCTGTTTTATCTACCTCCCAAATTAAACTTGTTATGTGAAAATTAGTGATTAAAGCTCTCACGAACTTGATGGCACACTTTACTTTCTTGCTTTTAATAAACTTGAACCATTGGGTCCTTCTTTGTTGCGTATATGCTTGCGCTTTATGAGTTGAAGTTAGCCGAACCATGTATCATGGGGATCGCTTTCAACACTTCATTTGGTACTTTATACCAAGTTGATATCATGTTATTTTGCTTATGGATCCCGGCGGTGTTAAATAAAAGTGGAACTTGTAAGATCATGGAGTTTATATGTGTCTTAGAGAAACGCCTGGGCCGCTAGCCTAAGCCACGCCTAATCATGGTGGAAACTTGCAGCATAACTATAGTGAGCATTCTATGAAGCATCCTCAATAAAAACCTATGCAAATAGCAAATAAAAAGATTGTTGAGATGCTCACTGTCTGCTTGCCTTGTCATTTTGATTATGGGATATCTCCTGTGTCCTGTGCAAGGGGTACCCCGTTGGCGGTTCTCAATGATACGCATGTATTTACAATGACAAGAGCTTACTTGTGACTAAATTTGAGTAGCATGAGGTTCGGTACTCGTAAGTAAGGGGCATGAGATTTCAACTTATAACTTGTCAAGCATATCCTCTTAGTTGTGTCACTTTAACATTAATCACCAAAAGATGCTATGATAGGGGCAGTGAGAGCTGAAAGCTAGTAAGTATCATAATTTTTGGGAGCTCTTTATGAGACTTGCAATCCGTGCTTCCCTCTGCGAAGGGCCCTTTCTTTTACTTTGTAGTTGAGTCAGTAAACCTATTCCCTTCTATCTCAGCAAGTATGTTGAGTTGATGTGTTTCACTCATTCATATGGTGATTTATGCAATCATGTCTTATGTTCCTTGTTTTGCACATTGCCCTTATCTTGATGTTTACTACTTTGAAAGCTATCATTGAAAAACCAGAAATTTGTGAACTCCAGCAAATTATCAACTATTCTTCAACCAAGAGCTAAGTTTGCCATTACCAATTATGATTTACTTTATGTATCTTTATTGTGTTTCCTTTACTAATTGCAAGTTGAGTTATATAATAGTGAGTTGTCGTCTATTATGATCTATGTATTTGATGAATGTGATGCTTCTTGTCCGTATTCTTTTATCGACTCTTCACTCCATAAACCGAGGCCATGTTTATTGAGCTCAGTTTCGCTTGGGGACAAGCGAAGTCTAAGCTTGGGGGAGTTGATACGTCCATTTTGCATCACTATTCTATGTCTTAATTCACTATTATTCATTGATATATTTCATATTGAGAGGTGATACTTATGTTATTTCATATATTTTTGCATGGTTGATGACTTTTGGAGCATGGACTGCTGCAGTCAGGATTTTGATGGAAAATGTGCTATTTGGAGGCAAAATTCACGAAGATCAGAAAATTTGGGAAAATATACAGAAAATCCTATTTTTCCAGAAGACTAAGGATGCTAGAAGACGGAGTGGAGATGGGCCACAGGGGGCCCACACCACCCCATGGCACTAGTCGCCCTAGGTCGCGCCAGGAGGTGGTGTGGCCACCCTGGCCCACTCCAGCCTCTCCCCTCTGGCGTATATCATCCTCCCGAAACCCTAAGACTTGGGGAGCGACCACAGAAAGATTCCGCCGCCTCTGCGGGGTGGAAAACACCGAGAGAGAAAGATCTCTCCGGCAGACAGATTTCTGCCGGGGGAATTCCTTCCCGGAGAGGGGAGATCGTCGCCATCAACACCACCATCAAGCTGGACTTCATCGGGATCATCGTCACCATCACCACCATCATCACCATCAGCACCCTCATCACCATCTCCATATTGCTGTAACAATTGCGTTGAATCTTGCATAGTTCATAGGGGAAACTTTCCCGGTGTTGATTACTCTTTGTAGTTGATGCTATTGAGTGAACCATTGAATTATTGTTTATGTTCAGATTGTTATACATCATTATTCCATCTCTGATCATGATCCATATTATGTCTTGTGAGTAGTTCGTTTTGTTCTTGAGGACATGGGAGAAGTCTTGTTGTTAGTAGTGGAGTTGTGTTGAGAAAGATTCAACAGATTGTTATTTAAGTTGTGGTGTACTTCTTCTAGTGGTGTCATGTGAATGTCGACTACATGACACTTCACCTATATGGGCCTAGGGGAATGCATTGTGTATTTGGGTACTAATCGTAGGGGTTGCCGGAGTGACAGAAACCTGAACCCCCGTTAGGAAACCATTGCACAAGGGACGTAAGGGTCTTAGAGTTTAAAGTTGTGGTTAGGTTTCTACCTTAAGTACTTTCTTGTACTTACGGATGTTTTCAAGGGGTATAATCACAAGTATGTATTAGTCTTGGATGGGCGGTACATTAGCACAGGTTCACCCACACAACACTTAGCAAGCTAAAGAAGATTAATCAACTATATGAAGCGAAAGCACTTGACATTCTTCCCATGTGTTCTCGAGAATGTTTGGTCATCTTAAGTAATACAACCGGCTTGTCCTTTGCTGCATAATGGATTGGTCTACTTGCTGCATTTATTCCTACTGTCTTTTATGTACTCGTACTTTGTTTACTTGCTTTATCAAAAAACCCTAAAAATCCATTTGCTAAGTATTTGTAGAGAATTCCTGATCCATACCACTAGCCAGCACCTTCTGCTCCTCGTTGGGTTCGACACTCTTACTTATCGAAAATACTGCGATACACCCCCTATACTTGTGGGTCATCATCCTCCCTCTTAACTTTTCATGAAAAATTCCTTCTCAAGAAACTTGACGTTCCAAGTGACAAACTCTTTTGTCCTCGATGTTATGGAGGAATTCCCAACAAATTCTTTGGGATAACCTACAAAGACGTGCATATCCGACTTTGGTTGTAAACATTTTACTTATGCATCGCATACCATAATTTAAGAAAAGACAATTCGGGTTTTATCCCAAACCATAACTCATATGGTGTCATTTCAACGGATCACAATGGTGCTCTTTTCAGTGTAAAAGCGGTAGTCTCTATAGCTTTAATCCTTAAAACATAATGGCAGTTTTATAAATGACACATTTGATCTTACCATGTCAAACAAGGTTTGATTTGATCTCTCGAACATACCATACTCCTGTGGTTTATCGGGAAATGCAAATTCATGGAACAATTCCTGAAATCTTAGGTGTTTTGCTAAACCTGTAACTCAAATGTCTTCCTTTATGATCAAATCATAAACTCTTTTATTTTCTTGTTACAATGATTTTTCACTTCATCTTGAAAGTTTTTGAACAATTTTCAAATGTTTAATACTTCTTCCTTATTAAGTAAATATATAGATATATTCACTCAAATTTCTGGAGAAAGCATATGAAGCAAAAAGATCCATCGCATATGGCTACACATAATGGACTATATACATCAACATGCATAATATCCAATAAGTTAGTCATCCGTTCCTCTTTGGCCTATGGACGGAGTTTCAATTATCTCGAGGAAAATTTCACAAGCGTCAATTGATCAAAATCAAAAGACTCCAAAATTCATCAACATGGAGTTTCTTCATGTTTACTTTCCAATATAATTCAAACAACGATGTCACTTTATAAGTGATCTTCCAATCATTTGTCTTACGACATTTTAGCAATAATGTTTATGGATGTGATTTCTGCAACTAGATTTGTAAAAGTTCATCCATCCTTTATGGAATACGGTAATTATTTGAACAACCATTGTTCTCGTAATACCGGAACAAAATAACAATTATTAAAACAAATCTTGAAGGCTAGGTTTGACGACAACAAAAAAACACAATAACACTTTATTTGTTTTCGATGAACATCATCACTTATTCTCTTGCTAGTTACTTAGGCCGTTGCAGTTCATGAATTGTATTGTTCTGTATGACACTTCACACCAACCAATTCGGTATCCAATACCGGTATCCAATACATCAGAACCACATTGTTTAACAAGCAAGGAATACAGCCATAACATGTATATCTTCTATATACCTAAGTTGGACATCTCCAACCTTTTCTTTTCTGCTAAATATTTATAGATTCTCTTTCAGCAATTCCTTTTCTTTTAAAAGAATCTATCAACATCAATAGTGGTGTCATTCACATAACACATAGTACAAAGCGTATATAGTCAAATACTAATACCTTCGGACTTGCACTTTGAAGTGGATCACCATCATTAAATGTTTGGTGTTCTTTCAAAAATCCGTTCTTTAGTAATCTATTAGTGCAGTAAACATTTTACTTACATCTTCTATTCATCCTTATCATGACAACTTTCATGATCAAGCTACTATAGCCTATAAGGAAGAATCACGAGTATAATGTTAGTTCCCAACACCTTTTTGGGAGATCCGGATGCCTAGCATCTTCATCCTTCACAAATTCTCATACAATATGAGAACATGTATTTTGCTAAATTATACTCTATCATAATGCAACCAAATTTTTTTTTTCAGATATCACAATATCTTCCACACATGATGGTTTCCGAAACAATTTTTCAGCTCCTAGATAATCTTGATATTAAAACAACTTTCGAATATCAATAATCATGGAGGCAAACATGATACTTTAGACACTAACATTGGAATTCTTACTCTTGATTTAATACTACTTATTAAAATTCATGGAGTAAATAGAGTTTGCTAAAAGTTTGCAATAGGACTTCTAAACTTTAAATTGACATTCAAAACAATACGATACAAGTTCGTAAAGCAAATATCCAGAATTCTATAGTTCTATTATCTCAATTAAAACTAAGCATAAGGTAGTGAACAGATGCCAATGACTACAACAAATTATGCAAATTCACTTTGATTTAGTTTATGACAAATTGAGTTCGACTAATCCAAATTAGAAATGAACTCCCACTCAAAAACGACACCCCTCGTGCCTTTTTGGTGATTACATGAACCAAATCCACTACACCAAGTCCGATCATCACGTCAGTCCGTGTAGCTTCAAAGGCTAGCATCAATATGGGCATCACATCAACTATATGACTCATGCTTAACCTTTCGATCCGTGTTCCGATGCCATTTCTGTACATGCTAGGCTCGCCAAGTAAGAACCTTAGTATTCGCGTGTGTAAAACTGTCTTACACCCGTCGTATGAAAGCGTAGAGTCGAGAACACCCGATCATCACGTGATGTCTCGAAACACGATCCATAAAACGGTGCATACTTAAGGAAGAACACATTTTATCTTGATATCTAAATGAGGAATCATCTAATAATGATACCAAAAGCGCCAAACTAGCAATATAAGATGCAAACATCTAATGTGTAAAGTGAGATGATATGGTTCATGCATTTGATCTCTATCATTTGCATCGTGGTATGATCTCTATCATTCCTTTGTGTCTAAGGCCAAGGTCTATGGAACTTACATGTTAAGTGTGTTGTAAGAGTATCTATCATACATCTACTTACAACAATACCATATCAAGACACTAGCCCAGCAACGATCTAAACTAGACGCCTCTAATTTATCGATTGCAAGTTTTACGTGGCTTAGGGCTTTCAGAGATAGAACTGATCTTACCTACAAACATGAACCACAACGAGGATAACCAAGTTATTAGCAACTCATTGTAAATCAGATATTGACTATAGTAGGACAGACAGACACCCGCTAGCTGTAGGGGTTCCGCGCATAAAAACAATAAATTTTACTCTACGCCCCTGAACCTCTGAAGCTGCCAAGAACTATCTATTAGTAATACAGTAACAGGAGGGGATTTTCACGAACTTGACCTCGAAGACCGAAAAGCCTTGTCAACACTCAGGAGAGCGTGGTTGATGTAGACGAGCCGAAGTCGACCTCAAGGTCGTGATGAAGTCCTTGCGCTCCTTCTGGCTCCAACGACTTGAGTGCCTCAAGTGTGACACCTCGTGGGAGTTACACACGTCTGGTGCCTGACGATGACTCCCGCTTCCCCAATCCAGCAGTAGTTATGGAAGTAGAGCTCCCGGATCCGAATCCCGCAGCGCGACGACACTCCGCGGTGAAGATGTCTCTCGCTCGCGCAGTCCAGACTTGGGACCACGGTCAGAGAGAGGGGGAGAGATAAAATATCAATTAGAGGTCCTCCCAAAAGTGGGGAGACCTTTATTGATTATTGGGTTGTATTTTCTAGGCCAAATACCCCACCTTATATAGGGGGAGGGGAGGTACTACCTCCCCTCAAGTCCCAGGGTGGGACTAAAGGAGAGGAGGGGGAGGGGAGGCCGCTGGCCACCCCTAGTGGGCCCCACAGGAGGGGCAAGGCCCATCCGGCCACCCCCCTTTGGTCCACCTCCCTCTCTCCTTTCCCTAATGGGCCTTCTCCCTCCGAAAATTGGCCCATTAAGCCTTTTGACCTTTTAATTTATTTTCTCTTTATTAAATAATTATGAATAAATGATTAAATCAATATTTAATATTCATTCACACATTATCTAATATCCGTGGCCATGGAACACCTTCCACCTCCACTCGGGACATCCTCCGGACTTACCGAAACCCTTCCGGTTTCTCCCTTCTTTTCTTCGGTGATTCTACCGATCCTATAAACACTCTCTAAGCATCATCAAGCCCTTAAGCGTGATACCTTACGGTTCGGGAACACTCCAGACATGGTCGGGACATTCCCTCACCAATGATCAACAGAGGGACCTGGATGGCCATGTGACCCCTGTGCGCTCCACGAAGATCTTTCGTCGTTTGAACCGGGACAGTCGTGTCTTATTCCCTTTGTCATTCGATACTTGCATTGCCCGAGATCTGATCATTGACATCACCATGTCGGGTTAAATCTCGTTACTGAACAATGCTACTTAACTTGTCCTGACAAGTGATATCCCCGTGATCCAATCACACGCTGCGCAGCTATTGGATATAACTTCTCCGAGTGGGCCCTTGAGTATCTTCCCGTCACATGGACGGACAAATCCCGCTCTCGACATATATTGCCTCTACGGTTTCCTCCGAATACCTGAACACACCTTTATAACCACCGTTTTACCAGATGGCGTTTGATGATATCTAAGCACCCTCGGGAGACAATGATTGATATAGCCTCACAGTCTAAGGAATAGTCTACGAGGATCCATTTCTAATCATCGTAACTTGAACTTCGTGACATGATCGGGTCACGATGTTTAGGTTGGGTATTGGTTTATCATCTCATTCTCCGAATGAGATGACCTCATTTCCAACTGGCATAAATGCCACATGATCAGGAAACATGATCATATGTTGACCAATGAACCAGTGACTAGAGTTTCACTGGGAACCCCTGGTTGTTTGTATATCACACGTGTATTGATGTTTCCACTCAATACAATTATAGCATGATATAAAACTTAATCATAAACTATATGAAATATGATAATAGTCCTTACTACTATTTGTCTCTAGGGCATATTTCCAACACTAGCCACTTATGCAAAACTAGTTGCATGTCAGTTGTGGAACCGGTCTCATGTACGATGACATGTAAGGTTGGTCCGGGCCGCTTCATCCCACTATGCCACCAATATCCAAAATACATAGAAGATGCAATAACATGATCATCATCGCCCACATATAAACATATGTGTACTACCCGTGCAAAGCACCTACGCATAGATCCGACTCTGATACCACTGTTGGGTTCGCAGCATAAAAAACAAAAAATTTCCTACGATGGGAACTATCGCCAAGATCTATCTACTAGATACAAGCAACGGGTGGATATATATCCATAGAGAACTTACCCAGGAAGACAACAAAGCTTTGTTAATGAGATGGAACTCGTGGATGGTGTAGTCGTACACTTGCCGATTTCAAGATCGTGATGAAGTCCAGCAGGTCCGGCTCCAGCACGTCCATCAGATCCAACTCCACCAAGTCCAGCACCGCAAAGAAGCGGTGCATCCGTGATCAGACACACGTCCGGTACCCCGACAACCTCCATCCCTCGCTCCAGCAAAGCAGCGGAAGCAGCAACTCCTTTCCAGATAAAGCCACCGGGAACATGTATTTCGCTAATCCGAGACCATGGGGAATAACTAGAGGGGGATAGAGATCCTTCACGAGGAGGTGTGGTTTGTGAGGAGGAAAGGGGGGATTTTATAGGGGAGAGGGGGGCACCCAAGGTCCATGGCGTGGCAGCCATGGTGGTGCCCCCACCTCTTCCACATTCATGTGGGTGGAGCTCCCACACCCATAAAAAGCCTCCACTCAAAATTCCACTCACACATGCATTAAATTTCCACCAAATTTAATGCATGCTCTCATTAAATAAAACTATTTTATTTATTTTATTCAGTATTTTGTTAATTACATTAATTAAAAACATTCACATAAAATCCCCTTCAACATTTCAATATCACATGCAGAACCAGTTTCAGTAATTTCACCTGAAACAATTCCGGTTTCCATCGAAATGATTCTAGCACTTTCTTAAATCTTTATCTGAAACATATTTGCTCCAAATGGTGTCGGTATCCCTTAAGTGTGTCACCCTACGGTTTGCGAATAATGTAGGCATGATCGAGACCCCTCTCTGATCAATAATCAGCAGCGGGACCTGGAGATCCGTACTGACTCCCACATATTCAACAATGACTCTTGTGATCGTGTGAACCTTTAACGTCGTAACTAAATCCCTTTGTCTCGCGATATATTACATGTCCGAGATTCGATCATTGGCATCCAAATACCTAGTTTGATCTCGGTACCGACATGCACTCTTTTCTTGTTCCCGTGATATAACATTCTAGTGATCACATCACTTGCTTGCAAGCTATTTCAATGTGATATCACTGAGAGGGACCAGAGTATATCTATCCGTCACCGGGATGGAAAAATCCCACTCTTGATCCATGAGCCTCAACATAACACCTTCGTAGCACTGAACCCACCTTTATAGTCACCCTGTTACGGTGTGACCTTTGATGTTATCAAGATACTCTTCCGGTGTTAGAAATTAACATGATCTCATGGTCTAAGGACTAAGATTACTTTGTATGATGTTATAGCAATATAAACATAATGACTCTGATCGTAATGCTATACTTCGGATGAATGTTCATCACATCATTCCACCAATGTTGTGACCTCGTTATTAACAACATCCAATGTCCATGATTAGGAAACCTTGATCATCTTGTTAATCAACGAGCTAGTCTATAAGAGAGGCATAACTAGGAACCTTTTATTTGTTTATTAAGCACACATGTATTGACGTTTCCATTCAATACAATTATAGCATGCAAAATAAACATTTATCATAAACAAGGAATAAGATAATAACCACTTTATTATTGCCTCTCGGGCATATTTCCTTCACCACTTTGAAGCAAAGTTCACAAATAAAAAGATAAAGGGCACCGACTTTTTTACCAACATCATTTAACGCCCTATACCACATTCTAGTTTTTTCATTCCTGTGGGTGATACAATATTCTTCTTCAATTTGATTATGCTCACAAGGTCTATGTATTCCACAAAAATTAACATGCTTATAATAAATAGTACTTTCAGATGTTTGAGCATGTTTATTGCTATCATTAATAACAATTTCATTTTCCATGCAAGTGTCTTTAAAAGGCTCATGATACATGTACCATTTTTCTGTAGGAGCATTAATATGAGAAGCAAAGACTCTAAAACAATCAACAAGAATTTGAGGATTAAGACCATATTTAGCACCAAGCTCTTGAAAATCCGTAGTTTCAGCGAAAGACTTAATGCAGTCATACTCATAGTTTATACCTGGTTCTTTACCTTTGTCGTTATCCCAATCTTCGGTATTAGTTTGAATTGTTTCAAGAAGATCCCACTTAGCTTTGACCTCCTTACTTGTGAAGGATCCCTCTAAACATGTATCTAGATAGTCCTTATAATGTCCTGAAAGCCTTGCATAAAAATTATTAATAACAATATTACTGGGGAGCTCATGCATGGGACATTTCAGAATTAGTGACTTCAATCTCCCCCGTGCTTGGGCAATACTTTCTCCATCATGTGGATGAAAATTATAAATATAATTCTTATATTTATGAATTTCATGAGGAGGATAAGATTTAGAGTAAAAGAGAGATTCAAGTTCCTTCCACTCCAAATGATGAGGATCTTCTAGTAGCTCATACCACTCCCTTGCTTTGCCCTTAAGTGAAAAAGGGAATAGCTTCCTCTTAACTTGGTTCATTGAAATACCTGCACACTTGAATAACTCGCATAATTCGTGTATAAAGAGTAAATGATCACCAAGATGGACAGTTCCATCTCCAAAATAACAGTTATTCATAACACGTTCAACAATTTTTATAGGTATTTTAAAAGAGATGCTTTCAGTATGTGGATTTAAAATATCACAAGTATCATTAGAATTACCACGTATGGGAGATAAAGTATCATCAGAGCAAATTTTCATCTTTAAAGTTGGGGAACTAAAAATATCATTTTCATAAAAACTAACTCGGCCTCCCCTTTCGCCTATAAGATGCCTCCGATACAGAAACCCTAAGTACCTGATCAAAAATCCACAAAAGAGTCTATAGCCATGATGTCTACGCACTTCTATTCTTGTAGACAGTTGTTGGGCCTCCAAGTGCAGAGGTTTGTAGAACAGCAGCAAGTTTTCCCTTAAGTGGATTACCCAAGGTTTATCAAACTCAGGGAGGAAGTGGTCAAAGGTATCCCCTCTCAAGCAACCCTGCAATCAAGATACAAGAAGTCTCTTGTGTCCCCAACACACCCAATACACTTGTCAGGTGTATAGGTGCACTAGTTCGGCGAAGAGATAATGAAATACAAGTGGTATGGATACTAATTGCAAACGGTGTTTCAATGCTTAGAAATAAGGCCTAGGGATCATACTTTCACTAGTGAACACTCTCATATAAATATCTTCTCTTCATGATACTACTCTGAACTACTCTCCGGTTGGACACTCTAATCCATGGTAGGGCTATAACAGCACACCTCAAAGTAAGCCTTTCCCATCTAGATAACCCCACACTATCACCTTGAGCACTAGATGGTTCCAACAAACACCACAATTTCATAGAAACGTCCAACTCCAAATATAACTCATAACAAGTATTTGTAATCTCTAGCCTAAGTGCCACCATGGTGTACACACTGTCACTTTCACACACATGGGGAGAGCAGAGATCTATTAAAGCACTTGAGTAGCAAAGTAGATCTACTTGATTACAAAGCTCATGATCACAATATGATCATGCATAGAGAGAGATGAACACATAGCTACCGGTATAACCCTTAGCCTCGAGAGAGAACTACTCCCTTCTCATCATGGGAATCAGCAACGGCGAAGGAGATGGTGGTGGAGATCGATGGAGATGGCTCCGAGGGCACTTCCCCGCCCCTGCAGGGTGCCGGAACAGAGACTTTTTGTCCCCTAAATCTTGTCTTCGGTGGCGGCGGCGCTGCGGAACTTTTTGTGACTAGAGGCTATTCGATTTAGGGTTTTCGTCCTAGGGGCTTCTTATAGGTGAAGGGGCAAGGTCGGTGGCCGGCCAGGGGGCCCACACCATGCCCTGGCACGGCCTAGGGCTGCCCGTGCCAAGGGGTGGTGTGGCCACCCTGTGGCCCCTCTCCGTCTCGTCTTCTGGCTCCGTGAGTCTTCCGGTAAAATATCGACTTTGGCTTTTGTCCGGTCCAATTCCGAGAATATTGATTTTCTGCCTTTTCTGGAACCAAAAACAGAAGAAAACAGGTAATTTGCACTATGGCATCTTGTTAATAGGTTAGTCCTAGAAAACATATAAAAATACCTCAAAGTGTTGACAAAGCAAAGCAAAGTAGGTACTAAACAAGCATGGAACATCAAAAATTATAGATACATTTGCAACATATCAAGACACCGTCATCTCCATCCATAGATCGGGAGGGATCTGAATCTCTTCCCGGCACCCTGCCGGAGGGGATAATTCACCCTAGAGGCCTTCTTCATCACCATGCAAGCCTCAGGTGTGATGCGTGAGTAGTTCATCCTTGGACTACGGGTCCATGTAGTAGCTAGATGGTTGGTTCTTATCCTTTGTGCTATCATGTTTAGATCTTGTGAGCTCCGTTCATGATCAAGATCATCTATTTTTAATCATACATGTTGTGTTTGCGGGGAGCCGATGGATATTGAGATGCTATTTCAGATTGATTATTGATTCTATCATGTCTTTGTTATTTGTGATCTTGCATGTTGTCTGTTGTTAGTAGCTATCTTGGCCGATTAGATGCTAGCAACTCCAAGAAGGAGTATTTATGCTCGATAGTGGGTTCATGCCTCTAGTAATCTGGGGAAGTGACAGAAATCTCTAAGGTACTAGATGTGTTGTTGCTACTAGGGAGAAAAGAACCATCCTTTGTTCATAGAACAATCGTATTGTTTACTTTACATGCAATGCTTAATGCAATTATCTGTTGCTTGCAACTTAATACTGGAGGGGGTTCGGATGATAACCTGAAGGTGGATTATTAGTAATAGATGCAGTTGGATTACGGTCTATGTATAATTTTTTAATGCCCAATCAAATCTCATAGGAGTCAAGATGATTAGTATATGCATGTATGCTTTCTCGATGTTTGTCAATTGCCCCGCTGTAATTTGTTCACCCAACATGTTATCTATCTTAAGGAGAACCACCACTAGTGAACTATGGACCCCGGTCCTTTATTTTACCATCAATCTACAAACTATTTACTATTTTCTGTTTACTTTCTACAAGCTATTACTTTCTTCCACACAATACATTTAATCCTTTGTTTTTAGCAAAACCGGTGAGATTGACAACCTCACTGTATGTTGGGGGCAAAGTTCTATGGTTGTGTTGTGCAAGATTCCAAGTTGGAAACAACACCTTGGAGGTGTTTCCTTACTCCTACTGGTTCGATAACCTTGGTTTCATAACCGAGGGAAACTTACTGCTGTGCTCCTCATACCTTCCTCTTGGGGTTCCCCAACAAGCTCGATATCAACCACGAGCCAACACTCACCTTCCAGATGGTGTCATACTTAGGGCAATAGTCGTGCACCCTTGCTAAACAACCGGCTATCACGCAAACCATTGTCAAATATTTTTGAGATGACACCTTTGTTTGGAAGACCCGTTGCATGGACATTGCCCATGCAATGACTGCTTCCTGCATATGTCTCTTGCTAGGATACATGACATCCTTGGCGATGTTATTCTCGTGATACTTCTAGGCAGAATCATGCCCACCGTTCACATTCATTGCTGTTGTGTAGTCATTAGTCCATGATGTAGGAATCGGTGCCTCCTCTTCTTCACCGGACTCATTGAAATCATCAACGGTATGACTATCACCATCTAAATCTTCTGCTTCCATATGATTTTGCAAGAGACCTTCGTATATCTCGTCCTCACCTACGTCTCCACTAAAAATGTCTTCTCGTGTTGCCTGAATACTCTCCCCTGATTCCAAACCACCACCTCAAGAGTGTACATAACTGCTCTGACCAAAATCATAATCACCACCTCTAGTGTGCATTACTGCTCTGACTAGAATCTTAGCCATCACCTCCAAGTTGGGCTTGGCTGCTCTAGCCATGATCATACCCACCCTCCCCAACTTCAGGCGAAGTGATCTCCTTCACCACGGGAAGCACTAAGGCCCTGGGGGTTAACTCTCCTACCTTCATAACCTTTCAACCAACACAACCATTTAGAGTCACCATCTATCGGTTTCAAAAAAAAATTGGGTTTGCTCTAGACTTTGTCCACAATGCATGCACACCGACAATATGTGTCTAAGGAAGCTCTAAAAAATCAAACAACCAGTCCTTCAACTGACTAACGGTCCATGTTTCAAGGGCTGGAAGCTCTATCTCAATGGATTGAAACTCAACCAGATCAACTCCCTGAGCATGTGTTCTGACAAGACCATTACCGTAGTAAAACAAAAACTTTACTAAATCTGACATATTTGCTGACCTAAAAAAATACCGCAACTCGTTAGCTAGTAAGCAACCCGATACAATACAGTCTAAAAATATACTAAAACTCTGGACAATATTCTCACAGCTAACTAACCACATCCAAGTGTGCCCATAAACATACACAATAATCTGTAATTAGCAAGATATTAGGGTGTACACGTGAAGCGTGCAAAGCCATGCAGCGGCAAAGAGCAGCACCACCTTTCCTCCACCAGCTCTCCAAGAACACCACCACCTTTCCTCCACAAGAACACCACCAAATCGCGTCGCCTCAATCACATCAGTAGATCGATGTTTCCCTACCAGCCTACTACCTTTTAGATGAAGATTTGGTGAAAAATGGGGCAAAGAGCTCAATCTGGGAGAGGAAATGGAGCTCTCGACGGGTAGCTAGGAACCAACAAGAAGCAAATGCAGGAAATGGCAGAAATCTTTCAAAACAGACCAGTAGGTAAACAAGAATTTTTTCGAAGACCTTCTGTTGCTCAAATCAAAAAGTGTTGAACTAACGAAAGTTAGATAACAACCTGGGGCAGAAGCACAAAAATTCACGCCTCAAAAATACGTTCATAGATTTTACACGAATTTTTACGGTGAAGCACAGAAATCTGTTTTGGGACATCAACTTTCCCAATCATTACTTCTCTCTCATTAGAGGTTACTCTTGGCACAAAAAGCAAATAAAAAGGATAAGGAGAGCTTATTACCGAGGTAATAACTTCCAAGACTCATCTAAAACTTTTGGGTTATCTCCCAACAAGTACTTTTCTTTAACGCCTTTAAGTTAGGCATAAGCAAAAACTAAAATGGATAGATTAGAAGTAAGCGGAGATAATCATGGTGAAAACATTGTTTTGTTCAATGAAATCCTTTTTTTAACAAGGTTGATCAGGTCTTGTTACCAAAACAATTTCATATGAGACAAAACTTTGTATTCCACTAATGATTATGTTACTTTAACCTTGATAGCAATGGTCCCAATCATAATAGTTTCAAATTTTTCTCTTGGTATGGGACAATATATTTCTTCAACTTGAATGCCTTCAACATGTTCAATTGAATTTAAACCATAAGTCCTTTCAATCTTCTTGGGGAAATAGACAGTATGTTCCTTGTCATTAACATTGAAGGTCACCTTTCCTTCATTACAATTAATAATAGCTCCTGCAGTATTAAGAAAGGGTCTCCCAAGAATAATAGACATATTATCATCTTCAGGCATTTCAAGCACAACAAAATCAGTTAATATCAAGCAATTGTGAGCCACCTGAACAGGTACATCCTCACATATACCCACAGGAATAGTGGTAGATTTATCAGCCATTTGCAAAGATATATCAGTTGGTATTAATTTTTCAAGTTGAAGCCTCTTATAGAGAGAGAAAGGCATAACACTAACTCCATCTCCCAAATCACACAAAGCGGTTCTAATATAATTGTTCTTAATAGAGCAAGGGATAGTTGGAATCCCTGGGTCTCCAAGTTTCTTAGGAACCTTACCACTGAAAGAATAATTAGCAAGCAAAGTAGAGATTTCTTCATTAGGGATCTTCCTTTTATTCGAGACAATATCCTTCATATACTTTGAGTAAGGAGACAATTTAATAGCATCAGTCAAAGGAATTTGCAAGAATAAAGGTTTCATCCACTCACAAAACTTATTATAGTGTTCATCTTCCTTTGACTTGTGTTTCTTATCAGGGAAAGGCATAGGTTTTTAGACCCAAGGTTCTCTTTCACTACCATGTTTCTTAGCAATAAAATCTTCTTTAGTGTATTTAGTATTCTTAGTGTGGTTTTCAGGTTCTACTTCAACTTTTTATTCATTAGGAACTTCATTTTCTTCATTACCACTTTCAGTTACAGCATCAAATATAGATATACTATTAGGATCTATAGCAGGTTCAGAGGGTTCTACAACAGTTTTATGTTTCTTTTTCCTTTTCTTACGAGTAGAACCACTATTTTCAGCTTGTTGAGAATCATGCTCAATTCTTTTGGGATGCCCCTCAGGATATAGAGGATCCTGGGTAGCAGCACCACTTCTAGTTCTAATTTCATAAGCATGTTTTTCTTTAGCAGCATTAACTAGCAAGTCGTTTTGCACTTTAACGAGTTGATCCATTTGAGTTTGAACCATTTGAAAGTGTTTAACAATCATTTTAACATCATTAGAGGTTCTTTCCACAATATCTTTCAACTCAACAATAGCTCTAGTGTTTTCCATTAGATGATTTTGCACCCTTTTATTAAAGTTATCTTCCTTAACAATAAAGATATCAAATTCTTCTAAGCATTGATCAGGAGATTTAGAGTAAGGGATATCACCTTCATCAAAGTGTTGGAGAGAGTGTACCTCAATAGTGGATGAGTAGGGAATAGGCTTACATAATTCTTCTATAGGAGGTAAATTCTTGATATCTGCAGCTTTAATTCCCTTCTCCTTAAGACATTTCTTAGCTTCCTTCATCACTTCATCATTTAATTCAATAACTCCCCTCTTCTTTGATGTTGGAATAGGCATCGGAATAGATGGTTCAGGTACAATTACTTCAGGTATAGCTTGTTTACGAGGAGTCCAATCTTCATAATTCTTGCTTATTTTAGCCATTAATTCCTCAGCTTCCTTAGGAGTCCTATTCTTGAAAACACAATCAGCACAACTATCTAGGTATGTCCTAGATTCCTCAGTTAGTCCATTATAAAATATATCAAGAAGCTCATTCTTAGGTAATGGACTTCCAGCCTGTGCATGAATCAAAGCACAAAACCTTGCCCAAGATTCGGGCAATACCTCCTTTTCTCCCTGTTTAAAATCAAAAAGTTCCTGCAAAATAGCATGTCTAGCACCGGGAGGAAAATATTTCTGCAGGAAAGTACTAATCAAGCACTCAGGGCTATCAATAGATCCATGAGGTAAATTACTAAACCAAGGTTTAGCTTCTCCTTTCAGTGAAAAGGGAAAAATCTTAGCAACAAAGTAAGTACGCATCTTAATATCATCAGAAAACAAGCCACTCATGGTAGAAAGTTCATCCATATGTGTTATCACACTTTCATTCTTAGTCCCACAAAAAGGTTCTGTCTCGACAATAGCTATGTAAGATAGATCGAGAGAGAAATCATAATATTCATCTGTAATGTTTATGGGAGAAGCAGCAAACTTAGCAATAGGAGACAATTTGGGTCTAATAGTACGCCTCTCAAGGAGACTCTTAGCAGCGCTCCTATCATGGATGTTCTTACATTCTTTAATAAACTCATTGGTCATCTCAACATAACCATCTTCAATATCATAACTCTCACTAGACTCAGGTGAGCTAACATGTGTGGTAGTGTCTTCATTAGGAGTTTCGGTATTTCCAACTATAGTTCTAGCAATCATAGCATCTAGGAAAGGACCTAATGAACCACTCTTATCAAGCACAGTAGAAGCAGGATCATAAGCATCAGAAGTTTCAGATTCAGCAGTAGTAGAAGTGTGTGTAGCATGTGTATGTGGTGGTGTAAGAAACTTACTCAAAACAGACGGTGAATCAAGAGCAGCAGAGGTGTTTAGAACCGCACCTCGTCTTGTAGTGGATGGTAAAATAGGAACCTTGCCATCATGAGACTTACCCATGATGGATGGATAACAGCAAACAATAGAGAATCCAAGTGAACTTGATAAATAAAGCTATGATCCCCGGCAACGGCGCCAGAAAATAGTCTTGATGACCCACAAGTATAGGGGGTGTATCGCAGTATTTTCGAGGGAAGTGAAACCCAATTTATTGATTCGACACAAGGGGAGCCAAAGAATATTTATAAGCCTTAACAACTGAGTTATCAATTCAGCTGCACCTGAAAACAATCTTGCTCACAGCAGTTTATCAGTAGCAATAGTTTTGTAGTAGGAATAGTAAAGTAACAGCAGTAGTAAAGCAAAGACAGTAGTAACAAAAGCAGTAAACAGTAGGATTCGAGTGCGGTAGGCATAGGGATGGATGGACGGGCGTTGCATGGACAAGACAATTCACATAGCAATCAGAACATAGGGCAATTGCGGATAAATAAGATAAAGCATCCAAGTACTAGACAATCCTAGGCATGTGTTCCATATATAGTCATACGTGCTCACAATGAGAACTTGCACAACATCTTTTGTCCTGCCAGCCCGTTTGCAGCGGGGCCTCTAGGGAACTACTGGCAATTAAGGTGCTCCTTTTAACAGAGCACCGGAGCAAAGCATTCACACTCTGTGAACACATGTGATCCTCACATCAAAGCCTTTCCCTTCCGGTTATCCTGATTTCGGTCACTTCGGGGCCATAGGTTCCGAACAAGAACGTGTGTATACAACTTGTAGATAAGACCAAAAACAATACTATCACAATGAATCAATAACATGTTCAGATCTGAAATCATGGCACTCGGGCCCTAGTGACAAGCATTAAGCACAACAAGTCGCAACAAAGTCATAAAGCACTAATAAAAGATACTAGGCACCATGCCCTAACAATCTGATGCCATTACATGAATGATCTCATCCAATCCCTACCATCCCCATAGCCTACAATAGGAGATTACTCACTCATAGATGGGGGAAACATGGATGATCGATGGAGATGATGGTGGAGATCGATGGAGATGGCTCCGGGGGCACTTCCCCGTCCCGGCAGGGTGCCGGAACAGAGACTTTCTGTCCCCCGAATCTCCCCTTCGGTGGTGGCGGCGCTGCGGAACTTCTACTGGAAAAACGTCGAACCCCCCGAAGTTTTTAGGTCAGAAGGCTTCTTATAGGCAAAGAGGGAGACCGAGGGGGTGCCTAGGGGCCCACACCACCCCCTGGCGCGGCCTGGCCTCGCCCGCGCCACCAGGTGGTGTGGCCACCCCTGGCTCTTCTCCGTCTCGTATTCTGGCTCCTGGAGTCTTCTGGAAAAATAGGCACTTTGGCTTTTGTCCCGTCCAATTCCGAGAATATTCATTTTCTGACTTTCCTGGAACCAAAAACAACAGAAAACAGGCAGCTGGCACTGTGGCTCTTGTTAATAGGTTAGTCCAAGAAATCATATGAAAAGTACTCCAAAATGTGGACAAAACACAAGAAAGTGGATAAAACCAAGCATGGAACATCAAAAATTATAGATACATTTGCAATGTATCATGCTCCTAGAAATAATGCTTTAGATTATGTGAAGCAAGGAAGACTCCATAAGCTATCTTCTGGTAGTGCGGGTAATGCTGCTTGGATTCCGTCAAGACCTCGCTTACGTAGTAAACAGGTCGTTGAACTCCGTATTCGTGCATTGGTTCCTTGCGCTCCACCACGATGATGATGTTGATTACTCGGTTGGTTGCCACCATGTATACTAACATAGGCTCCCTTGGTACCGGTGCTGCAAGTATTGGTAGGGAGGAGAGTATTATCTTCAACTCCTGGAGTGTTGCGTCAGCTTCGTCCGTCCATGTGAATTTGTCCGCCTTCTTGAGCAACTTGTAGAGCGGCATAGCCTTCTCACCAAGTCGGCTGATGAACCGCCTTACTGCTGCAACGCAGCCTGTGAGCCTTTGTATGTCCTTCAGGCATGTCGGGCGTTTGATGTCGAGGATGGCCTTGATTTTCCCCGGGTTCGCTCGATTATATGATGTGAAACTATGAAACCCAACAGCTTGCCGGAGGGTACCCCAAAGACACACTTCTTGAGGTTCAGCATCATGTTGTATTTTTGGAGATTATCAAAGGTTTCCTGCAAGTCAGCGATAAGGTCATTTTATTTCTTTGACATTACCGCAATGTCGTCCACGTAAGCGTGTACGTTGCGACCTATTTGGTCGTGTAGGCAATGTTGCATCGTTCGCTGGTAGGTAGCACCAGCGTTTTTCAACCCAAAGGGCATCGTGACGTAGCAATACATGTTGTGGGGTGTGGTGAACGAAGTGGCCAAATGGTCCGACTTTCGCATCCAGATCTGGTGGTATCCTGAGTAGGCATCAAGAAAACACAGAAGTTCCGAGCCAGCCGTCGAGTTAATGACTTGGTCAATGCGAGGCAAAGCAAATGGATCCTTCGGACACGCTTTGTTAAAGCCGGTGTAATCAACGCACATTCTTAATTCATTGGTTCCCTTTTTGGGGACAAGTACAGGATTTTCCACCCATCGAGTGTGAATAACTTCTCGGATAAAGCCAGCCTTAAGTAACCTAGCTATTTGTTTGCCTATAGGCCCTCCGTATTTCATCACCAAAGCATCGTAGAGGTTGCTTCACTAGTTTGGCATTTGGATCAATATTCAAGCTATGCTCGGCAAGTTCCCTAGGTAAACCTTTCATGTCGGCAGGTTGCCAGGCAAAGATGTCCCTATTCTCATGGAGGAACTCAACAAGCGCGCTTTCCTATTTGGGATCCAGGTCCGTGCCAATGGCGGTGGTCTTGGAGGAATCTCCTTCCACAAGTTCCACCTACTTGGTCTTGATGGCGGCCTTGAAGGCGGGTTCGACAACAGTGATCTGCTTCTTCGAAGCCGGCATCTCTGAGGCATCGACCTGGTTCTGGATCTCCTTGAACTCCTCACCGTAGAGGACTGCTTCGATGAAGGCGGCTTCACTGAGCTTGCACTCCCGTGCCTTGGAGAAGCTTCCGTCAACGGTGATGACGCCATTTGGTCCGGGTATCTTGAGCTTGTTGTAAACAAAGCATGGCCTTGCAAGGAAGGAGTGGAAGATGTCACGCCCAAAGATGACGTGGTACACGCTCTTGAAAGGCACCACTTCAAAGGTCATGTGTTCTTGGCGGTAATTTTTGACATCGCCAAAAGTGACCGGAAGCGTGATGCAGCCCAGGGAATTTGCTTGTCGGCCAGAGACAACCCCATGGAACACGGTGTTGCTCTTCCTTAGCCAGGTCTCTATCAAGTTCATCTTGTGAAGTGTATCCAGGTACATGATGTTGATGCTGCTTCCACTATCCACGATGCACTTGGTTAACTCTGTGCCGTCAATCAAAGGGTTGATGACCATGGCATACTGGTTCTCTGTGGGGATGAGGTCTGGGTGATCCTTCCTATCCCAAGTACTCCCTCCGTCCCGTAAAAGATGTCGGACGGTCAATTTTACACTAACACCCTTGCCAAATCTCCGACATAACACATAGTCCTCTGGGTCTTCTTCTTCGGTCGTCGCTTGACGCTCTCCGTTCCGGTCGCCGCCTAACGCCCCCGCGCTCGCCGCACCTGCAGTTCTCCGCCGCCCCTCACCTGCCAGCAACCCCTCGCCCACACCTCCACCTCTTGATTTGTCCTCCTAGTCGAATCCCCTCCCATCGCCACGCCGCTACACCTCCCAAGTAGTAAAAATTGATTTTTGGGGATTATTTGGGTAGGCGGCGACACAGCAGGTGAGGCCGACGCGGTCAGTGAGGAAGCTCGAGGCGGTGGCGGCACAGTCCCGGACTTCAACAAGCTGTGAGGGTGCGGTGGAGGCTGGTTTGCTGCTGCGCGCCATGTCCCGTCCAGGTCGAAGGCACGTGCTCCTGCCCGTGCTCGCCGGCCCAAGCTCCTGCTCGTGCCTTCCGCCCCGACCTGCTTCTGCCTTCCACGACTGCCACAACTCCAGCGTTCTTTTTCTCCCGTCGACCTCCCCAAACCCGCCGCTGCAGCCGGTGAGGCCTCCATCGTCCTCCATGCATAGTTCTGCAAAAAAATTGTTCCTTTTACCTATTAAAATTTGTTCCTTTTACTTGTTTCTGTTTGATGCATGGTTTGTTGATCTGTAAAGAAACAATGGATTTAGTCTGTGGTGTTGTGACCTTCTTGGATACTTATTTATTTAATCCAAATTGGCTGACAAGGCCCAACATCTGTTTGAGCAATGTTCTACCTCCTATGGTACAATGTGGTCAGCTACCTAAGATGCATTGTAGAAAACTATCTATCAGCATGATGTCAAATAAAGGATATTTGACCACTAAATGTTAGCGTAATTTACATCAGTGTCTAATTGTCATTTTTGCTTGTTGATATAAATATAGTTCATGGTGTTTGAGAATAGCTGTGAGCTAACATAGAAGAGATATTTCCCCTGCTAGTATAGTACTATATTTAACCTGAAACTAACCTTCTCTAGGTACTGATATAGCACCTGAAACCTGCTTCTCCAGATAAGCCCTGATATATATTCCTATTTCATCATGTACATAATCTGATACTGTACCTTCTTTGTTCAGTTGTGATGGCAGCAAGTGACAGTGACCTTGGAGGATCTATTGGTCTTGTGTGCATGTGTAGTACTCATCATACTTTGTATTTAGTGTTGAATTTAAATATCTATATGTCACATCACACTTGTATTTTTAAACTGTCAGTCCTTGTTTGAATTTCTGTCGCAAATTGAATAGTAACTACTCCCTTTTGTTGGAGTATGATTGTTCTTTTAATATTTTTCCTTTTGTTAGCTCTAGAAGAATCAATTTCTCTTTTACCATGCACATCAGTAGTACCCCTTATCTAGTTTCAGACTGTCTGTACACTTCAACCCTGAACTTTTCGTCAGTTAACAAGTGTATTCCTTTGATTCAGTACATGCACAAGTTCCTTCTTGCAGCTGGCGCTTCCTCTTGGCCGCGGCGGCGATGGTGCACATGATTTAAAGGTACTAGGTCAATTACAGTGTAGTAAGCTGAATGCCATAGGAAAACATGAACTCATATTCTCATTGTTAGCCAATATCTTGTCGAGTTCTCTGTCGGACACAAGCCAGTTATACATGCTGGACCTGGTATCGATGCAAGCCTGTTTTGTTGCGGTTAATTTTTCTACATTTATCTCTATGTACTATGTGTCCCAGTATGATCAATATTGTCGCTTATTTTGAACTAATCTTGTGAAAATGAGTGAATATGATGTAGGTAAATTTGTTTTAAGAGTGAAACTGATGTGTTTCCCGTTCATGTCATACTGTTGTTAGGAACATTGTCTTATTGTATTTTTTCAGATGTCATTTAACGATTATGTGGACAACATAATCAACACCACTATGTGTTCTGTTCTGTTCTTCTTAATTAATCTGATGCATAAAAGTTGGAAGCAAATAGTGAGTGTTTTATATCGTGAACACAATCGAGGTATTTCTATCTGGTTAAATTTAATATTGGGTTGCCATGAAGGAACTGCAATAATCTCCATGTTTTGCTCCATAAGCTAATCTCCATGTTTTGCTCCATATGTCAAGAAAATAATATTCAGAGAACACATTGATTTCAGTCTTGACAGGTTCTAATTTGAACTATGGCACATCTCCTTGCTTATTTATCTGGTTGCATGTTGTTGTGTCTCACTGTGCCATAGGTTTTTACATTGCACAACAAGCATATGATGTTTTACAATGATCACATTTCCAAGTTCTAAATTACTCCAATGTTCACCAATTATTTTTGTAGACGAAAAATGTAGCTTATACGTGTTATCAATTATTGCATAGAAGCTGGTCATATCTCACTACTGAACTCAAACTTGGTTTCTGTCATTGTCTATGAAACTTGGTTTCTATCTGAAAGAAATGCTAGGATTCAACACACTTATGCATTGATATTGCAGGGCTTTAAATAGCCAAGCACAAGCTCTCGATCATGTACATCTCAAACAACTGATTGTGTGATCCTGCGGCAAAACATGGGCAGGATTGGGTGGTGCTGTTAACTGAAACTATACACGCGCACACCCAGCTGTTCTATGTTAACATTGCCATTGCCTCTGAACTTATTCATCGTTTCTGAAACTATAGGAGGCTAGCGGAGGGCGCTCGCGAGGGCAGTCTAGAACGGCAGCAGGTAGGCTGGGGCCGGCAGCGAAGAGGATGTCCGCGAGAGGGGCTGGGAGGAAGGCACTTGCGCTAGGCTTGGTCGGAGGAGGAACTTCGGTGCTCCGATGGCTTGGTCAACAAGGAAGAGGCGGCGGAGGGGCCGGAGCGGGAACGGGAGGGGGAGCTGCGCGGCCTTGCTCCTCCGCGCCAGAACCAGCCCTCTGTCGGCGTGGCTTGGCTCGATCCTTCCATCAGCGAGCGGAGCGGCGGCGCGGATCACGGGCGGAGCAGGACGAGCCCCGCAGAGTGCCTCCTACAACGAGCATGGACAGGTGGGTCGACCCCGCAAGGGGCCTCTGGCGGCGAGCGGATTTCTAGGGAGCGGCGGCGGATTTCCAGGGAGGGGCGAGCGGCAGAGAGGAAGGGGAAGACAAGATGTGAACTTTGAAACATCAAATTTGGGACAAATATGAAAAGTTTTGGATGCGTTATGGACTTTTATGCAAAGTCAACGTTGATCTACCCCTCCGACATCCTTTACGGGATGGAGGGAGTAATTGGAATCTCCGATCACCTGACGTACTAGGGAACTGGAGGGAGGATAGCCATCAGTATCCTTAGAGAGGTTTTCTGGGCCCAGATGGTGGGAGTGACAAGGAAAGTGTGGTAACATGGAGCCTTCTTTTTGAAGGGATTTTCCCCTTTATCCTCTCCCTTGTCGGAAGATTTGGGTTCCAATCCATATCACTTGAATCCTTGGGCTCTTCCTCCTTCTTCCCTTTGCCTTTTCCGCGGGGTCTGTTTTTCCGACTTCGCTTGTAGCCAGACTCAGGGTCCTCCTTGAGATCATTGACAAACTTGCATTGGCGGTTGGTGTGGGTGGACTTGCCGTTGGCATCGAGGTGAACGAAACATGGCATGTCCCGGTATTCCTCGTATGTTTGGGGAACACGGGGCGCTGACGGTGTAGTATCACTCCTCTGCTGGCCACTGCTAGCCCCCTAGCCACGTCCACGCTGTCCGCCTCCACCTCTGCCAGTGAACGTTGTGGCGACCATATCGATTACTTGCTTCTCTTTGGGCGGATTCTTCTTCTTGTTGTTATTGTTGTTCTTCCTGGCCTGGGTAGGGATTGCTATTGCCGGTAGTGATCCGTGTGCGTTGTCATCAGCAACGGCAAATTCGCTAGCCATGGCGATCATTGCATTGAAGGTGAGATCGTTGTTGTCTTTCTTGCGCTTCAACTTATGGCAGATCAAAGTTCCCTTTTCTAGATCGTCGATGAAGGCGGCCATAGCGGTCTGATCGTGCACCCATGCGTAGGAATTTTTCATATCCAGCCAGCGAGAAAGGTAAGCACGAGAGGTTTCATCCTTTTCTTGCACACACCGCTGAAGGTCTCCGACAGTGCAGGGACGTTTGTACGTGCCCTCGAAATTTTTGGTGAACGCTTCATGCATGTCCAACCAGTTGCATACTGATTTCTCCGGCAAGTCATCGATCCATTGCCGGGCGGTGCCGGTCAGCATGAGTGAGAGGTATTTGACGGCGATGTTGGGGTTTCCCCCTGCGATGTGAATCGCTTCGCTGTAGTCCTGCAACCATGTTGCTGGCCTGGCTGTGCCATTGTAGGGCTTGATGGTCTTGTCTATCCAGAGGCCCTTGGGGTAAGTTGTGGCCCCTATTACTGGTCCAAAACAACATGGCCCAAGGTATGGGAGCTCCCGAGCTTCTTGGATCTTGTCCAGCCGTGATCGTGCGTCATATGGCTCTGGTTGCTTCCCTTTTCCGTCATGGGGAGGCGAATTATGGTGCGGTTTGTGAGATCCGCCATGGCTTCGCCATGATGGCTACTAGGTGGCGACGACGGCGGTGGAGGCGGTGGGTTAGCCTTCTTGCTGGGTCCCTCCTGCGACTACTCACGCCTATCGCGGTTGCTTGTCGAACGTGGCGGTTCCTTGTGGGACCTGCTCTTGTGTCCTTTGTTGCCGCTGTGCTCTTCGGCATACCGAGGCTGCTCGCCCTGGTCGCGTATAACGACGCCGGGCTGGGGCCGCCTTGGAGGTGGCATGCTCGTACGATGGGGTGGCTCTGGTTCCTCATGATGCCGAGATGGCGGTGGAGGTGGCGACCGGCGAGGATGAGTCTTTTCTCCGTGGTCGGAGGATATGGGGATGGCGTCAGTCCTATTGCGTGCCTCCCTCCGTCTTCGCTCTATGGAGCCTGTGTGAGATCCCTCATCACGAGGAGATTTTGGCCTTCTACGGTTGTTCATGGTTGATTGGCAAAGCTCCGGGTTGGACTCAAGCCTCTACGAGGTAGCCTTTTCCTGTTGCTTGCATGCCTTGGCGATGAGGTCGTACACCTGAGCAACTGCTTTTGGCGACCTGTCCTGTTCCAGGAGGGTCTTGGCGACGGCAATGTTGAGGGCGGGAGTTGTCATGACTTGCCCCTCCCTCTAAATCGATGTATGGGGTGGCCTTTATCGGCTTGGACCCCAACCTGCGCCGAATGCTGGGATCTTTAATGACGTGAGCTAGTGCCTTCTTCACCTTTTGCTTTAGCAACAATTGCTTGTACTCAGCCTCCATAGCTCTTGCCGCCTTGATGGATTTCTGTGCCTTAGACATATCTTCGTCCAGCTTTGCACCCTGCTCTGTGATGCACTTGGCCTCCGCCAAGATTGCTGCGCGCTTCTCGTCAAGCTCCGTAACGCTCCAGATATGGGCGCCGATGATAGGTTCAACAAGGAGTGCACCGTAAATTGCTTTGTCGGCGGGTGTAGCCAATGGGTTGCCGGCTGTAGACATTGATGGTGGCATTGGCAGCTGGTTTGATTGTCGGGCCATACTAGGGCTGTGTTGAGTTCCTGTGCCGGTAGCGGGCGGATAACCGGAGGAGGCATTGCTTTGGCCTGAGCCGGAGGGTCGGCAGCCTTCTTGGCTACTTCTGCTCTGGTTACTTCTGGCATGGGCGGAGCTCTCTCACGATCCTGTTCATGTCCATCTTCTTCCATCACGCTCCCAATGGCAACTAGCACCTGGTGGGAAGTGTTGGTCTTCTCGGCCCACTCCTCCTTCTCAATCTCATGCTCGACCTCCCTCATAACAGTGTCGTATTCCTCCGAGTTTGCGTCCGAGCCGCCGCCATCCATATTGATGTTGGCGTATAGCGCGTCAAGGATGGAGTCGGAGTTGGCTTCGGTGTTGGCGATGGCAGACGTGGAGGGTGATGGAGGCGAGCCGTTGTTGTTGTTTCATCGTCCGGCCATGTCGGTGATCGCCATTTCTACATCTTCGTTGGCTTCCGCATATTCGTTGTCGATGGTGACCATCTCACCTAGGGTGAGAGGACCTGCGGCTTGCCGCCTTCAGAGGGTATGATAGAGGAGTGTTCCAGGTGTGAGCCCTTCCACGAAGTGGTACATGAGATCGTCGGTGCAGTCTCCCTCTAGGGTTTCCTTCACCCTCGTCCATCTAGCGAGGTATTCACGAGGAGGTTCTCCATCCCTCTAAACGCATCTGGCCAGATTGAAGATGGTGACGATGCCGACGAAGTGAGACCTGCACATCTATAATGCTCGGGGAAGCCAAGCGGATTTGCGGGGTCCTTCCACCTTTATATCCTGCACATGGGCGGTTTGGGTGGGCCTTGAAATTTCCTGATCTGAGCCACCATACTCCAAGGAGAGGTATGGCCCAGATCCTTTCGCGAACGTGTCCTGCTCATAAGCGGTCCGTGCGGGGCTTGACGATTTTCTGACTTCCTGGGAGCTAGGACCCGAGTCAGTTTCGCCGATGAAGATGTGGATGTCTTCGACGGGGATGACGGAGCAGCGCATAAGGTTCGTCTTCGCCGGCACCCAGAACTCGTCTAGAGGGACAATTGGGACGTTGCCGGAGAAGAGAACACGTCTGATGGCTATGGTGTTGCCGATTCCCACGAAGAGATTGGACCTCGCCTGGTGTAGAGCTCGAAGCGCCTCTTGCCACTACAAGAGAAAAGAGTTTTTGTGACAAATCACTATCGTCACCGAAAATGCCATTTCCGTCACTAAGTACTCCCTGTGACGAAAACGTGGCGTCACCAGGGTCGTCACGGAAGCTCTGTCACAGATTCTTTTATAGTGACGGAATACAAATTTTCGTCACGCAAGATTGAGCTTCGGTGACGGTCCTTACGGCGTCACCTAAGATAGATTATCCGTGACAGACCTTCTACGTCACCTAAAATAGGAAAATATGTCACTGTTTAGCATATTCGTTGATGAAATATGCCGTCACAGAAGATTTATGGCGTCACGAGGATTTTGGCAGGTGGGACCAGCAATGCTGACGTGGCAGCTGGCAGGTGGGTCCCACCACGATGACGTGGCATCTGACAGGTGGGTCCGACGATGCTGACGTGGCAGCTGGCAGGTGGGTCCGACGATGCTGACGTGGCAGCTGGCAGGTGGGTCCGACGATGCTGACGTGGCAGCTGGCAGGTGGGCCCCACCACGATGACATGGCATCTGACAGGTGGGGCCAATGCGATGACGTGTCACCTTCGTGTGGGGCCCGCAGAGATGACGTGGCAGCTGGCAGGTGGGTCCAGCGATGCTGACGTGGCAGCATGTAGGTGGGGCCGTCAACGGTGACGTGGCGTCTGCATATGGGGCCCGCGATGATGATGTGTCATTTTTTGGGCCGGCTCATTCGGAACTGCCTTGTGGGCCGGGAGGAATGTGACGCCGTCACCAATTTTTTTGCACGAACAAATTTGATTAAAAATTGAAATTCCACGCAAATTACGAAACAAAATTAAATGGAAGCAAATATTTGAAATGGCAGAAAATTTATAAATATGAATTGTATCACACGCAAACTTTAAAATTCTGGTAGACTGAAACTGCTGTATCAAACTCGAATGACTAAAGGAATAAAAAACAATGTTTCGGCCTACCCGGCCCATTAGCGCGCAGAGATTTTTGGCCCAAGTCACGGGACTGGGACTGGGAGTTCTGCGACATCCTCAACAGGTAACTAAGCATGCCATCCATTTCCTTCTGCCTTTTCTCAAATGCCAGACGATTCGCTTCGCTGGACTTTTTCACTGCTTCAAGTTCATCATCCTTCTTCTTTCTCATCTCTTCAAATCTCCTTTCCTGCTCTTGCATCCGTTCCTCCATCTCGCATTGAACCCTTTCAGCTGCATTCAACGAATCTTGCTCCTGACTTGATAATTGTTCTTCTAAATCACGGATGCGCCCAGCTGAGACGCTAGACCTCTTGGAAGCAGATGAAACTCCGATGCTGGAAAGGAAAGTAATTGATCTTGAATTGTTTTGGTCTCTCAGGACTTCTTCAACAATCTCCAGATCAGTTTTGGGAATCCAATCTTCTGGGTGTGGTCCCATTTTCTGAAGAACCATCTCAGTCTACAATAGGATAAAAAAATAGCAAGTCTAGAGTTAGAAGAAATCAAATAATTAGACAAACTAATGAGAAATGCGTAGCACATAAAATAATTAACTTACATAAGCTTCTGCTGATTTCCGGGACATCATACCATCCTTGTTAGTGTGGCTTGCTTTAAAGAAAGCAATCGGGGAGGTATCGATGTCCTCGGTCTTCTGAGATTTCTACAAGAATTATGACACGATGAATTATAAGTGTGTATGGCATGTTCACAAAAAGAAGTAGGTGTTGCATCTGAAGAGTTCGAATACTCACAAGTGCATGGTAATGTGCGACAAAGCTTCTTGAGCCAGTGGTGTGTTTCTTCGTCACAGCATCTCTGTTCTTCTTGTTACTCTCGCAGATTGCCTATGTACAGATGCATGAATTTAGTATTCCATAGTACAGTAGTATGTCTGCGATAGATGTAGCTGAAACAACAGAAATCGTGTACCTTGTAGTGCTCATCATGCCATATATCAAGAAGCTATGCCCAGCTTTCCTCGTCTACCTCTTTTGGTTTCAACAATAAAGCTTGCTCACGGGTTAGATCTTTAACATCTTTCCAATAGACCTTTTTCAGCATCCAACGTTGTTGGCGAATACCTTTCTGTAAAATGTCGGTGCAAATGTCTTTGCCAAGGTCACCACTGCTGTCCATTGCAAATTTTCCCTACAGATAACATGGAACACAAATTCATATCAGCATCGAATGACAGAATTGTTAAAAAATCATCCACCAATGAGACATTTTATATGGAAAATGAATAAGAGGTTAACGGACTTACAGTTATAGACTTAATGGTTTTCGGAATAGTATCTTTCAGACGACCTTCCTTGTCACCATACTGCTTCCAATGGGTTGCCAGTGGCCTCTTGCTGCGTATGTGAATGCCACACTCTGAACTCAGTTTTGCTGCTTGCATAGGATCAGTGGGTCTCCTCATGCCAGGAGTGAAGTTGATCTGCATCTTAGCCCCTCCATTCCTTCTAGACCACTCGTGTACCCCATGCCCCATAGTAGGTTTGCGTACATTACGCTTTTCCTTTAGAGCACCCGTGTCTACAATTGCAACTGAAACCAGTGACAAAACGAGAGTCAAGACTTCAATTGAAAATTTTGCAACTAAACCAGTGAATAAATTGTAAGACGTGTTGTCAATACCTTCCCGTTCGCTGCGGACAAGTACATTCTCCTCGGGTGAGTTGCTGCCTCTAGAGGTTTGAATTAGCATGGGCGAGGATTCGTTTCCATTAGTACCCCTTCCCCTGCTTTCTGGGTAGGGGTCTCTGTTTCACCATCATATTGAGTCTCAACATTTGCTGCTGACCTTGTTACAACATTTGGAGGCACAAAGGTTTTTGAGCGCTTCTGCTTCTTTTCTTTTGTAGAACCTTCCGTTACCTGCATTTTAATAGATCAAGCCATAAATATTAAAGCAATCTGTACATATCCTACATGTGAAGGCAGGAGAATGCTGCATTTCTTCACCTTAGAGGAAGATTTAACAACATCATGGTCCTCTTCATCCGGAACAAACACATCATCATCAGTGGGCTCGTCGACAGGATCAGGTTCATAATTAGGGTCCTCGGTGATATCCTTCTCCTGCGGCTGTGCCTCTTTCCATGTTGTCACTGCCACCGGTTTCTTAGCAGTACCAAACACAAAATCACGCGCCATCGCCGTGAAATCCTCCATTGGCTTGCCATGTTCAATAGCATTCTGCTTCAGTGCTTCAAACATACGAGACACGTTCTCATCCATCACTTGTTTCCTAACATTTTGATATGCGTCTGCTGTTTTGACTTGAGTAACTGAAAACAATCAAGCAAAGGCAAGTCATGATCATACTCATTAGTACAAACAGAGTAGACAAGATCACTAAAGCAAAAATTATGTGATCCATACTGTAAAATTAACATGCTCACAAAACATTATTCTATTGCCTCCAAATCTCGTATCGTCATTCAGTTAACTGTCTAAACCCTACTGTCAACAAGTTCAATTAAGTGTCAGGTTCAGTGTATTAGGTATCAAGTTGTTCAGTTGCGTCAGTTAAGACGCCAAGCAGCAGGGTTTATCCAACAAGTTGTGCCCTATTACCTGAACCATTATGTAGGAACAGAAACCTAAATCTAACACATAGTTATAAGATCGGATCATAGGGTGTCATGTTCAACACATTCATGGCATCTGGAAACATGATCTATGAAATTAAAACCCAAGACAAGCACATTGTCGAAGGATTCAGATCATAGGGTGTCACGTTCAACACGTGCTAGGCATCTCGAACCATGTCTATGATCTAATACCTAGATCTTGCACATAAGCTGCAGCATCTTGAACAACGATCTACACATGTTGATCTACTAGAACTCATGCTTGACTGATCTAGAAAGAGGCATAGACCTAGGGTGGCAGAAAAATGACCTGGGCGTTTACGCTTTTGCTTCGGTGTCGGTGGTAGCAAATTCCGGTGTGGTGTGCCGCTTCGAAGACTACCGGACATGTCGCCCGCCGCAGAGGGGAAATCCGCCGGCAACCAACGCCTTGCTTGACGGATCTGGGGTCGAGGAAAGTGGCGATGGGGTTCTAGGTGGGTGGTGAATAAGGAACGGAATTAGGGGATGGGTATGCGGGAGATGGGGGCACACCGTTTTTAAAGTGTCATGGGGGCGGCAAATTGTTAGCGCCAAAATGGGCTGGCGGGTGGAAAACAAAAGAGGTGGGAACGAAATTTTTCGGTACACAAGTGGAGGGAACGAAAACCATTCATTGTAAATTTGATTGGAAAAAAGAGAGGGAACAGAACAGGTGGTTTACAAGCGGGGATTATCTCTAATTACATATTGTAATTAAATAAATCGTAACACATGCAACGGTTTAGGTTTTTCCACTACTTAGACCTCCCGTGCGGAATTTGTAATATGGTTTACAAGCCGGGATTATCTCTAATTCATTGTACTATAAATTTATTTGGCCATGAACTATATTAAATTATTTGAATAAGTCATTTGTTTATATATGAAAAGGAAAACAAAATATGTTCATTCACGTACAACAGTTGGATTACTGAGCAAACAATACCATTAGTTTCCTTCATTCCACAACTCTAACTTGAAAGCTGAAGCACAATATCACTTAAACAAGTAAACCTCATTGATTCGAAAAACAAACAGAAGAGCAGAATTATTTCACATATTAGATATGTAGCCAGCAAAGTTTTCTAACATCCACCAAAAGGTAGGTGATCTCATTAGACTTTACACCCAGAAACTCAGCAAATAGTTTTGCAACTAGGAACAGGGGCGGATCTGCTTGGTCACACCCTGATGCACATGCAACAGGGTAGAAAAACCATTTTTAGTCTTACATATTAGACTTAAGCATATTGTATCAGGAAAACTTAAACAGAGTGCATCAGGGTAAGTTTAATCCTAGATCCTCTTCCTAGTCTAGGAAGAGGCAGACATGGAAATCTGATAGGGTCAGGACACGGTCTGGACGTCCGTACTAGCCCTCTGACATCTCCTCCTCCTTGACGGGCATGGTCTGCGTGTCCCTGTCATCGCCACTGCCATCATCGTCGCTATCATCGTCGCTGCTGGTGGCGTACTCCCGGCGGGAGAGCCTACCATCGTAGATTGTGACGACCAGCTCCCTGTTGCCAGCATAGTAGTCGAACGCAAGGATGTTGGCTAGCGAAATAGTGTAGCACTTGACGAACTTGGGCCAGCCCTTTCGGAGGTACAAGTGGCCGTCTCGATGATCGAAATACATCTCCACATCGAAGGTCAGCCTACTGTTACGCTCCCGGATGCGCACAGTGTTGGGCTGGTCGCCGCTGATGTAATCTTTGAAAGCATGGCAGAGGGAGAGCTTGTCCCACTTGTCCTCGTGAAGGATGCGGATGAACATAAAGTCGGGATTCGGATACAGCGGCAGATGGGGTGGTGCAGACGGTGACGGCGACGGCGATGGCGATGGCGATGGCGACAGAGAAGTGGCCCTACCCTTGCCGCTGCCCCTGCCCGTACGACGGCGCCTCTTCTTGACAACGCGCGTTGCCGGCGTACGCGTCTATCCTTCACGTCCCCTGCCCGCCGTTGCCTTGGCACCCCTGAGCATGGACACCGGCGTAGGCGACAAATCATTTATTCTTATAAATATGAAGACGAAACCCTCTCGGTTACGCCACCCTTCTGAATGCGCTTTCTTCGAGTATATGAGAACAGCTTGTCCCTCTTCTAGATCTGTGCTCTGTACGAAACACTTCCACCCATCTGGATCGAAGAAGAGGCGATCATCCTTTTCTATCTTGAAGTCGATGGGGGTGATCTCCTCTTTAGGAAGACACACTCCAGTTGAGCCTCCTTCACAGATTTGTAGAGCATTAACAACCTTCTTAGGCAATTTCTGATCAATACAAAACAAGATATATAAGTTAGTAAGTCGATGTCATAAACCACATAGACAAATTGCATACACGCATGGCAACAAAAAATAATTAAAAGAAAGTTATATGAATGTACCATGTGGTACAGCTTAAGATTCGTTTTGGTTAAGCGGATTACGAATGGCAACCCGACAATTTTGCCCATGTTCGATTGAAGTTCCAGCAGATGCTCCTGCTCACTCTCAGTAAGCTGGCATCTTTGGGCGATGAGTGGTCCGAGATCACGCTTCTGCGAAGATGCTCCTGCCATGTTAAAGAATGGGTTGCGCATACAAATTTAGCACACATTAACAAATGGTAAAAGTGTAGGAAACACATTATAGGTATTACAGCGTCACAGCAACGTATTTCATCACAACAATACAAATATTGTTTCTGCAAATACTTGCAAGTTATTTCAATGCTACAAGCACTAGTCATAGCATAGGAAAGCTCCAGACTCCTATTCTGTCAGATATAAGTTCTCTAAGAACTACCTTTCCTGTGTTGGATTTTAGAAACATCGTAAGTACTACATTAGTTCTTGCCATATATAGTAGCTAGATGGCCGATCTTTTTTGGGAGACTAGGAAGTTTAGGCCTATTTCTTATAGAAACAGATCATAGCTAGTAATTATGTTCTGTTTTAGTCACCAAAATATAATGCTTCAGCGATTTAGCATATCAGAGATGGCAAGTTAGTGTAGGTTCTTCCATTTCCGATGTTGTGGTTGCATGTGGTACAGCCGACCCCAAAACTGTACCTCTATGCATCATGTGGTTGTACTTTCTAGGCATGTGTTTCTGGTTCATTGTCATTCATGCTCTGGACCTTGCTTACTGCGAGTTGTTTCCTTGCAACAAGGAAAACAGCCAGGTCGTATTTTCTACACATGAACATCCATCCATAATTCCGGCATCGACAATTTCTTAAGACATGTCATGCCTAACTAATTTATCATCTATATATGTGTGTGTCCAAACAAGTTCCATTTTTCATATCAAGATGTAGCTAGCTAAACTTATTATGTTTGATGGAGAGAATGAATGTGATCTGGTCATCTTGGTCATGGCAGAATGATGCATTATTGTGCACCAAGGAAATGGACCACCATCAAACTTCACTTTGAATCTCTGGCTTGTCAGTATTGTACATTAGATTTACTTTTTCATGCCTGATGTGCTAAGTTATAGCTATAGTGTATTCCAACCTATTAGGAAAACATTTATTCACAAGTGTTATCTGTTGCTCACCCTTGGCTAAGATTTTCAAGAAGTGGCACATGTTTTGACATGTTCTAGTTTCTCTTATTTGCAGGCACACAACAATGCAACTTCCTATAAGTACAAGGTTATCAAGTATTGGGATATAATTAGCACACTTTACTCAAGGAATCGAGCTACTGAGCGGGAGCTAGGACTGCAGCTGAAAGCCATGCGAAAATGGCGGACGAGAACACTAACAATGACAACATCATTGATCAAGTTGTGTTGATATAATGAGCAGACAAGTGTATTTGTGGATACATTGATATTTATTCATGTTGTAGTTGATTTTTATTTTGAAAATATCATATTTTATTTACATTATGTAATTGAATTTTGAAGCCAAATGTGTTGTTGATTTCACAATTGGCTTAAAATGGCAGCCAAACAGAAGCTGTAAATCATTTCATTTCAGAATTCCAGGTGGCAGCCAAACATAAAAATTCATTAAGGAATTTAAATTCCATCCAAATGAAGTGACATGGGGATTTCATTTCATTTCAACCAAATGAAATGAATGCATAGGAGCCAAACGAGCCCTAATATATTTTCCTACACATGGATTGTAGAGTTCAGACCTTATGCAATGTTTCCTTCCAGTAGTGTTTGATTCATGGGATTGTAATGTGCAGGAATTATTCCAGTAGGTACACTAGTGTATTTTCATGGGAAATCTAGCTTCAGCACATAGCTCGTGGAAAACCCTACTGGACAAACAATGCAGACATGATTTCAGTGGGCAGCACAAGTAAATCCAACATGATTGGGCTCACCTTCAGCGCAGAGCAAGGTTGCGGAGATGCGGTCAATGCCGACGGGCCGGCGTCGCGGTGGTGTGGCCGAAGTCGATGCGGACGTGCACGTCGTTACGGGCGGCGGATGCGTTGCGGAGATGCGCGGCGGCGTGGCTGTGGAGAAGCGCGGTGGCGGGGTTGCAGAAATACGGTTGTCGGTGGTTGGACGATCCTGACGGAGGCGATGCGGACGGCCACGGCGGTGCGGAGATGCGGCGGCGGTGCGGAGATGCGGATGGAGAGGAGCAGTTTGGGGAAAGTACGAGAAGGGGCTAGGATATCTGCAGGGATAGATTTTTTCCCCAATTAGGCAAACTATTATTTGTACTAACATTGGTGCATGTTGGACCCACTTATACTAACATTGGTGCATGTGGGACCCACTTCTCAATGTTTAAAATAGTGGGCTATTTGATTTAGCGGCGCCGATTTTAAAAGCTATCAAAAGCTATAGCGGAGCTATAGCGCGCTATGCCCATTTAGCGGGTTTGCTAAATAATGATTTTTTTTAAAAAAGAGCAGTACATATTGGTATATATATCAATAATTTACAAATATTTGACAGCTTTACAGATCAATGCTCTAATCAACTCACTTATAACAGGTTTGACAGTGCATAGTGCATATTACATAGTAAAATTTGAAACAGAGCCACTTATACTAGCATTGGTGCATGTGGGCCCAATGGCATCTGTGGTTCCTGTTTGGGTCAGTTTGGCCAAAATTTGACCCTGATGACACATGTGGGTCCAGTTACACTAGCATCGGTGCATGCGAGTACCGATGGCATCTGTGGTTATAGTCTGACTGAGTTTGGGCAAAAGTTTGACAGAAATTGTGCTTAAGTTGACCCTGGTGACACACGTGGGTCCACATACACTAGCATTGGTGCATGTGGGCGCAACGGCATCTATGGGTTCTATGTTGACTCATATCACCGCAAAAGTTGACCCTGATGACACATGTGGGTCCACTTAGCTAATATTGGTGCATGTGGGACCCTATGGCATCTGTGGGTCCAGTTTGACTAAGATTGGGCTTAAGCTGACCCTGATGACACATGTGGGTCCAGATAGCTAGTAGCGGTGCATGTGGGACCCTATGGCATCTGTGGGTCCAATTTGACTAAGATTGGGCTTAATTTGACCCTGATGACACATGTTGGCCCACATAGCTAGCAGCGGTGCATGTCGGACCCTATGGAATTTGTGGGTCCAGTTTGACTAAGATTGGGCTTAAGTTGACCCTGATGACACATGTGGGCCCACATAGCTAGCAGCGGTGCATGTGGGACCTTATGGCATCTGTGAGTCCAGTTTGACTAAGATTGGGCTTAAGTTGACCCTGATGACACACGTGGGCCTAGTTTGACTAAGATTGGGCTTAAGTTGACCCTGATGACACACGTGGGTCCACATACACTAGCATTGGTGCATGTGGGCCCAATGGCATCTGTGGGTTCTATGTTGACTCATATCGCCGCAAAAGTTGACCCTGATGACACATGTGGGTCCACTTAGCTAACATTGGTGCATGTGGGACCCTATGGCATCTGTGGGTCCAGTTTGACTAAGATTGGGCTTAAGTTGACCCTGATGACACATGTGGGCCCACATAGCTAGCAGCGGTGCATGTGAGACCCTATGGCATCTGTGGGTCTAGTTTGATTAAGATTGGGCTTAAGTTCACCCTGATGACACATGTGGGCCCACATAGCTAGCAGCGGTGCATGTGGGACCCTATGGCATCTGTGGGTCCAGTTTGACTAAGATTGGGCTATAAGTTGACCCTGATGACACACGTGGGCCCAGTTTGACTAAGATTGGGCTTAAGTTGACCCTGATGATACACGTGGGTCCACATACACTAGCATTGGTGCATGTGGGCCCAATGGCATCTGTGGGTTCTATGTTGACTCATATCGCCGCAAAAGTTGACCCTGATGACACATGTGTGTCCACTTAGCTAACATTGGTGCATGTGGGACCCTATGGCATCTGTGGGTCTAGTTTGACTAAGCTTGGGCTTAAGTTGACCTTGATGACACATGTGGGCCCACATAGCTAGCAGCGGTGCATGTGGGACCCTATGGCATCTGTGGGTCCAATTTGACTAAGATTGGGCTTAAGTTGACCCTGATAACACATGTGGGCCCACATAGCTAGCAGCGGTGCATGTGGGACCCTATGGCATCTGTGGGTCCAGTTTGACTAAGATTGGGCTTAAGTTGACCCTAATGACACACGTGGGTCCAGTTTTACTAAGATTGGGCTTAAGTTGACCCTGATGACACACGTGCGTCTACATACACTAGCACTGGTGCATGTGGGCCCAATGGCATTTGTGGGTTCTATGTTGACTCATATCGCCGCAAAAGTTGACCCTGATGACACATGTGGGTCCACTTAGCTAACATTGGTGCATGTGGGACCCTATGGCATATGTGGGTCCAGTTTGACTAAGATTGGGCTTAAGCTGACCCTGATGACACATGTGGGCCCACATAGCTAGCAGCGGTGCATGTGGGACCCTATGGCATCTGTGGGTCCAATTTGACTAAGATTGGGCTTAAGTTGACCCCGATGACACATGTGGGCCCACTTACACTAGCAATGGTGCATGTGGGACCTAATGGTATATGTGGTTTCAGTTTGACTGAGATTGGGCAAAAGTTGATCCCGATAACAAATGTGGGTCCAATAACAATAGCTTAAAATAACTCTGTAACGCTTGCGTTTCCAATTCTAGAGTTTCATCAAGGCAAGTTTATATCTGTTGACAATCATATTCCTTTGAACTAGTATAGCCAGTGCACAAACACAACTGAACACACATATAACATTACATAGATATGTTTGCTCGCTCACGGTACTTTAAGAAACAAGCATACCAAAGTAGTTCAACTTAGAAAGTAAACAACAACAAAGTACCACGATTTGTACTACATAAACAACATACAACATCACGAATATAACTGGCTATAGTCTAGTAACGTGCATTATTTCAGCCGGTGGCGTTGGAGGCGGTGGGGTTGGTGGCTTTGTCGCCCCAGGCAGTGGTGGTGGTGTCGCCCCAGCCAGCGGTGGTGGTGTTGCCCCAGCCAGTGGTGTCGTTCTGCTTGCCGTCCTGGTCATCTTTGCCCGCTTCCTGTTTGCGTTTGGCGACATGCACCACCTCTCCATCCGCCTCTTCCGCTCCCCAGACCGCCTGCTGCTCTTCCCAGATCACCCTCGCCTGTTCCCTTTCAGCCTGCTGCGTTGCATCATCCTGCTCGTCATCTGCATCACTCTAGTCTGCAGCAGCTGCCGCCTCGGCCGCAGCTTTTGCCGCCTCGGCCTTAGCTACTGCCGTCTTTTCTGCTGCATTAATTGCAGCCTTGCGATTCCCCTGGTCTAGCCCGTCCCTTGTGGTAATGAGCCTACGATACAGCTCGTAGGCAACATACCCTTCTCTTGCTGCATACTCTAGGTTCATCGCGGAAAGTGGCTTGTTCTCCCATACTTCGTGGCCATCGTCCGGGAGTGCCTTGCAATTCCGGAGATCTCTGTCAATGATGATCACTGCTAGATATAACATCCCGTCCCTGTCATACGGCTGATTCCAATGGAACCGTTCTTCGGTCTTAAACATGTCTTGGATGTCGATGTGGTACTGTTCTGGAATGGTGATATCCTCATGTGCAAGCTTCTCTTTATCACTCCTGATGTCCATGCTAGCGAAAGTGATCCCCTTTTCCTGAAGGAACTCTACCAGTTTCGGACAAGGCTCCCTTCTCCTGCAGTATAAATGCAAATTAAGACATGAAAATAATTTGGATGATGTACAATTATTTGATGATAATGTTAAACAAGGTAATTGCATAACCGTACCATTAGGCCATGTACAACACCCACAGATCATGCATAATACTTGAACTAACATGTCTAAGTATTTGAAATAAACAAGTGCAAGCAATGTATTTGCATTGGCTAATTATACATGATCTCAAATGGAATATAAAAATATGCACATAACCAGTTTCGGACAAGGCTCCCTTCTCTTGCAGTATAGATGCAAACTATGACATGACAATAATTTGGATGGTGTACAATTATTTGATGACAACGTTGAACAAGGAAATTGTGAAACCGTGCTATTAGGCCACGTACAACGCCCATAGATGATGCATAATACTTGATCTAACAAAATCCACAAGGACTTAAACCTATAGGAATTAAACAATGCACATAGGAAAAATTTCTAAGGATCAAAATCCTCCAAAATTCATATGAGATTCCTTTGAATTAAACAAGCCCTGCATCAAAGGAGGCCTAATGTGAAAACGTTTGTACAGGGTACAATCCTATGAATCAAACATGTGCTGATGGAAAAAACATAGGGATTGAATCATGTACAAACCCATAGGAAATCCTTTGAATCAAAGGAGGCCTGAAATGGAAATGCCCATCCTTAGTACGTATATTACCTGCAGTAGTGGAACACGAGGATAGTCTCCTTCAGGGCGATCTGGACGACGGCGAGCTTTTGTGATGGAGCTTCGTCCCGCCTATTCCTTGTGTACTCGAGGTCGAGTCCGGGGAACTTGTAAGTCTCTTTCTCGAGCAATTGCTCGAACTTCTCCAGCATGTGATTCAAGTAGTTCACATCGTTGGTGTACACCACCTCCATAATCTTCGTGCCATAGGCACAGATGGGCTTGATGTCAACCGTGGTTTTCCCGTCATCGAGGATGTCTCCATAGGGATCCATGGATGCTGAGTTCCCCGTCGTGTGGAGGAGGAAGACGCGAGAGGAAGAAGAACAGACGAGAATCAGACGTGTTGCGGTAATTGTGGTGTTACGGCGGCGGTGGAGTCGAGGCGGAGGGCCCGTACATCGATGTAGTCGACCCGTTATGGTGCGATGCGGTTAGTGCGGTGCAGTGCGGTCAGTTTTGTTACGGTGCGACGCGTTTAGGAGTGGTGCGATGCGGTTATTGCGGTGCAGTGGGGTAAGTTTTAATTTGTTACGGTGCGACGTGTTTAGGTGTGGTGCATGCGATGCGGTTATTGCGGTGCAGCAGTGGGATCAGTTTTGTTACGATGTGACACCTGTAGGTGTTGTGCGGTCCGGTCGTGGCTGTAAACTTTCAAGAATTGAACGCACGGGGCTTTCACCAATCCTCTGGTCGTGGCTGCAACTTAATTTCAAAAATTGAACCCACGGCTTTCCTACAACTTTCAACTCAAGTTTGACCAAAGCTTATATAGTGCATAACTAATTCAAAATATCTCATAAAAATTGAAAACCTACACACTGATAAATTTTACGTAAACTAGTTGACACGAATTTTTTTAAACTTGAAACATTTCATTCTCATCAAAATAACAATCCCGCATATGAGCTTCCACATAGAATGTACCATGACTCGCGTGGGTCCACATACACAAGCATTGGTGCAAGTGGGCCCAATAGCATATGTGGGTCCAGTTTGACTAAGATTGGGCTTAAGTTGACCCTGATGACACATGTGGGCCCACATAGCTAGCAGCGGTGCATGTGGGACCCTATGGCATCTATGGGTCCAGTTTGACTAAGATTGGACTTAAGTTGACCCTGATGACACATGCCGGCCCACATAGCTAGCAGCGGTGCATGTGGGACCCTATGGCATCTGTGGGTCCAGTTTGACTAAGATTGGGCTTAAGCTGACCCTGATGACACATGTGGGCCCACATAGCTAGCAGCGGTGCAAGTGAGACCCTATGGCATCTGTGGGTCCACTTTGACTAAGATTGGGCTTAATTTGACCCTGATGACACATGTTGGCCCACATAGCTAGTAGCGGTGCATGTGGGACCCTATGGCATCTGTGGGTCCAGTTTGACTAAGATTGGGCTTAAGTTGACCCTGATGACACACGTGGGTCCACTAACACTGGCATTGGTGCAAGTGTTCCCAATAGCATTTGTGGGTCCAGTTTGACTAAGATTGGGCTTAAGTTGACCTGATGACACATGTGGGTCCAGTTACACTAGCATCGGTGCATGCGGGTACCAATGGCAACTGTGGGTCTAGTTTGACTGAGATTGGACAAAAGTTGACCTGATGACACACATGGGTCCACTTACACTAGCATTGGTGCAAGTGAGCCCAATGGTGTCTGTGGGTTCTATGTTGACTGAGATTGGGCAAAAGTTGACCCTGATGACACATGTGGGTCCAGTTACACTGATGACCCATTGGCATCTGTGTGTTCCAGTTTGACCGAGATTGGTTCCAATTTAATTTAGGATTTCAACTAATTTGAACAAATTCAATATTTCTCTATAAAATCTTTTAGAAAACTTATTGTTTTATACACAATATACTTTTTTTACTTATATCATATAGATTTTTTTAATAATTTATATAATATAGAATTTGTAGAGATTTCCGCTGCAACGCGCCACTCTCCCAAATGTCATGCGTGGGTCCAGTGTGAAAGCAATGGGAAAGTGGACTACATGCAGGACTACACGATTCCACACCCACGCGTGCACTAGAGGAAACCAAACCCGCCAGCATCTATATAACACATCGGTCTCATCGTCTCTCCCACCATCGTCCACTTCTTCCCGAATCTGCTGAAAACCCCAATCTGCTCCCACCACCGCACCACCAATCTTATCCCTTAGTGAATCTGCAAGATGAAGCGCGCTCGCGAAGACGAGCCGGAGTCGAAGGCGGTCGGCGGCTCTGGCGATGCACCCGCGGTCGTCGCGTGGTGGCGGGCGAGGGGTCTTCTTCGGGAGCACCAGCCGCTCGTCGGCGTGCCGTGACCGTTGCGGACTCCACCGTACCGGTCGTGGTCGTCGTCGATGATGAGAAGAAGGAGGACGTCGTGGCTCCCGCGGCAGATCTACAGAACCCGCATGCAGGCCGCCAGGTCATCGTCGTGCCGGACGATGAGTACTACGACGGCGAAGACACTGACTCCATTGAGTACCTCTATGAACAAGCCCGCAAAGTAGATGTACCGTTCAAGGAGGAGGCCTCCGATGACGGCACCGAGGTTCTGAGCTGTTCTGTTCGATCTCCTCTGTTCATCTTACTGTTCACATAGGGTTTGTTCGTAGAGTAGATTGATTTGTGTTGTCTAGGTGGTTTTCTAGATATTCTTGATTCTAGGGTTCGTACGGTTCCTTTGTAGTTGACTTTGATTTGATCTGCCATATAGTATTCTTACTCATATGATATATATGGGTTCATGGTTATCAGATTAATTTCTGAATGTTGTGCCTTAAATTCATCCGAGTCTGATTTGATTGTAGAGATTATGATAACAAAGATTTTTGTTTGGGAAGAAAAGATTGATCTGATGCATAGAATTTATAATTACCATTTTCTTAATTTGCTGCTTATTAATGTGTTGATTCCATAGTGTGTATCAATTAGTATCCTGCTAAGTGTAATGATCAATGCGTTTGAAACTTAAATTCATCTGAGTCTTGTTTCATTCTAGTGATTATGATTGCTCATATGATATCTATCAGTTAATAGTTATCAGATTACATTCTCAATGTGTTAAGGTAGTTACCTTGCACATGATTGATCAACACAAGCGACTTAAATTTATTTGAGACTAATTTGATTATAGAGATTATGATAGCAAGAATTTTGTTTGGGAATAAAGGATTGATCTGATGCATGGAATTCATAATTACCATTATCTAAATTTGCTGCTTATTAATGTGATGATTCCATAGTGTGTTTGAATCACTATCCTGTTTAGTGTAACGATCAATGCGTTTAAAACTTAAATTCATCCAAGCCTTCTTTAATTCTACTTATTATGATTGCTCATATGCTATCTATCTGTTCATAGTTATCAGATAACTTTCTGAATGTGTTAAGGTAGTTAACTTGTAAATGATTCATCATTAAGTGCCTTAAATTCATCTGAGTCTAATTTGATTGTAGAGATTATGATAACAAGAATTTTATTTGGGAAGAAATGATTGATTTGATGAATGGAATTTAATGTGTAATGATCAATGCGTTTGAAACTTAAATTCATCCGAGTCTTCTTTCATTCTAGTGATTATGATTGCAAGAATTTTATTTAGGCAAAATTGGTTATTTGCCCCTACAGTTCACATGCCTTGAATTATGTCCCCAAAGAATATTGTTCTTTAATAAATTATCCATTATGGACTTTGAAACAGATAGAAATGAATGCTCAGGCGTTCCAGCGCTCACTAGACATGATACGACAAAACTGTCCTCGATTCATCAAATATTGGTCACACAACATTATCCTCGATTCATCAAATGTTAGTACTATCACCGCAACACAAAACTGTCCTCGATTCATCAAATGTTAGTACTATCACTGCAACAATTTAGAATAATTTTGGCAGCATTGTTAATTTTTTACAGCTTATTTCATTTGATCCTTGTTGTGCTCCTGTTTATCTCACTGCTTACGTATTTCAAAATTCACAGGAAGACTCTAATGACGTGGGCCACGACAAGGACGACAAGGACCGCAAGAGCCGCTTTGTTCTTAAGCGGCTGGTGAGTGGCCAGATACCTTTCCGCAGCCGCGGGGAGCTATCTTGCCCTTTCTGCGGCAGGGTCATCACCAAGAACTTAGAGAGCATGATCCAGCACGCGGATGGCGTTGGCGTAGGCAGCAGGCAGAAGCACAAGGGCCACACCATGGCGAAGCATGCCGCCTTTGGCAGATTCCTCGACAAGTACGTCAAGGGTGGCCTCATCCCGGTTATCGGTCCTGCTGTTGGCCCTCATGTTCTGTTTCCACAAGTTTAGTTTATGTTCGTGTTGTCCCCCTGGAGATGAAGAGAAAGTGTGTGCTGTTTGAAGACTAAGTTTTTATTATGTATGGTGGAAGCTGGGCAATCATACCCAGTTGTTTAAGACTATGTTAATGTGTATGGAGTTTGCTGTTGCGTTACTGGTGCACTTGTTATCTGAATTCTCATGTTGATGCACACTGCATTTGTTTACTAAATTAGATGGTTTGATGCTTTATTTTGTAGCTAAGAAAGTTTGAAGTAAGTTTAGACTACAAAAAGTTTTTGAAACCAATCTCAAACCAGAAACTTATGTACTTTACATACTGATGATCCTTCAGAATGTCTAAAAACAACCACGAACATGAAAGGCAAACTCCTTATTTCCAATACTTTTCATAAAATTTGCAAAATATTCTAAGTAAAGGATTTAATTAATATAGCTAATTCTTTCCTTGTTAGTCTCAAGATTCTATTTTAGAGGATCTTATAGGACCTAACTATGATGACTAAGTCAGAGCAATAAAAACCAAATTAATTTCCTTGCTCTGCGCACTAAATTTAATCAATATATTTCCTTGTTTTGCCTAACGGCTAAAGCTAATCACGTCGAGCCCACAAATGAAGCTTACAACTAGGTCTAGGCCCGGCATGCAAGCATAGTCGGACCATATATATATACGCTCTCCCTCCAACAAACCCTAAAGGCATAGTTGGAGTCAGCGCCGCCATCTAAACCACCTTTGCCTAGGCCGCAGATCTATCGAGAGAGAGGGATGGCGAAGGGCAAGATTGTTGCAGTAAAAATCTAACCTATCTAGTTTGCATGTACTGGATCTATTTGGACAAAAATGTACGGCCAATGATCTTTAAATTTTCTTTTTTTGATTCGTAGTGTCCTTGGTGTTTTGACACCAAGGGTCTGTGTGGCCTGGGCGACTAGATCAAGTCCTTTTTCGTTCTCACCCTTGTAGAGAATTTTGAAGAAATGACGGTACTGGTTTTATTTTTTGTATTATCATCAGTCTTTCCTGTTCCACCCTTTTGTCATGAATTATAGCATATGTTAGTTTGTCATGTAGTAAACATGTTCCATTTTTCTTCAGTTAATACCCTGCTATGCTAGAGCGAATTTACTTAAGAAGTTTGCCATCGACTCTGTCGACCACGAGAATGATTTTGTGGTCGAGGTGGTTACGGGAGAAGGGTTCGAATTCAACGTTGATTGTATCAACAAGGATGGCATAACATATCTTGAAGGCCAATATTGGAGAGAATTTGCTAGAGTCTACAATCTGGATGTTGGAACGGAGCTTGTCTTCTCTACCAACACACAAGGTCCATCTACCCCTGTGACGTCGATCAACCTACCGATCACCCACCCATGTAAGTAACTGCTTATTTGAAGTACTCCCTCCGTTTACAAATATACGATGTTTACGAGTTTGTATAAAATGGATGTATATATGTAGATCCACTAAAATATTTAGGTTCACCCATTTTGCTCAGTTTCTAGTCTACTTTGTAATGTGTAGAATGTCACCGATGGAATTTCTCTAGTTTTTTCCTTATGAAAAAAGAAGTAGTTGCTTTGTGTTTAGCACAATATTTTTTCCTTGTTCCTAAACAATCTTAATGTTGACGTACCTACCATGCATTAATCTTAATTTTGATTCAGTAATATTCATTTAATTAAGTATTTGAACTTGTACAGCATATTACAATCTGACCCAGGATAAGAAAGGCATACTTGACGCTATGCATGCCACTGATGGAACCATAATTAACTGGAGAATGATGGAGTCGCTGGTCAGCAATGTTGACATCATTGACACGCCGGTTGATGAACATGGAGCTGGGCCTTATCATGTTGGAAAATGTGAGTCTCTGATCCACACATTAAGCTGGACAAATTGCGTGAAGAAAGAGCTGGTAAGTATGAGTGATCTACTTTGTTGTGCCTGTAATTTTTCGATTAACAAATGTTCACATTGTGCATGTGGACCAAGAATAGAAACTCCCGCGACGCCTTGTCCCTGAAGACATGGCTGAATATGGTGATATCACAATTGTGTGTGATAAATACACAAAGGTCAAAGGGTCGTACTCAATTTCTCCTGAGGATGGCCGAGTATGCTGCGCTGGGTGAAGGGAAGTGATGTCACACGAGGAGGATTTTCGGCGAATTGGAGACAAGATGTTTTTCATGCTGTACGTGGGACGTAAGGGGACTTTCCTATTTGCCTTCTATGTTCCAAATGTGGAACTTTAGTAGCCTTGATCATTTTCACTATGATGGTCATGGGTCATTTGTCGACCTAATAATATGAGATGTTAAGACAATATTTTACGGTCCTTTCATTATGTGGCATTAGTATGTCTGAAGACATGGTTAAGTGTAATGGTACTATTAAATTTTTTATGAGCTGAAATATATTATGCCTTTCATTGCTGCCAATTATAGTGAAATCGTGTTAATTGAGTTTATTTCATCGGTATTAGTGAAATCGTGTTAATTGTCGACCCAATTTTTTATGAATATTTTATGAGCTACAAATTTTATGCGTGCACAACTTACTAGACGGACATGTCTGTCGCGTAGGTTGTGTCACGTAAAGAAGTATCTATCTCCAGTAAATCTATTTTGCTGCTCGAAGTAAGTATGACAAAAACAAGCAAAAACATCTAGGTACGACCATATATATCATTGTAATTAATAATTTTGTGTATAACATGGTTACTAGGAATGCAACAGTATCCATAACTAGTATCAAACAGTACAACTGCGTGCTAGTATTTTAGTAACGCATTTTCACAAGGTACTAGTCAATATCACTATCAACATCTGAAATGCTCCTCCCAAATTCATCGACAACCGGTTCCAAGTCTCCTTGTTCTTCGTCGCTCAGGTCCATATCATTGTTTACACCATTTTTCCCTACTAGTTGTCTAACAGTCTGAGAGTCAACAAATATCACATCATCAGAGCGATCAGCCATGTCGTCTTCATGATCATCAACATATTCATCTTCCTCGTCCTCAATTTGGTGAACAATGGGATCTTCCGAGCCTAGGTCTTCCTGGTATGCACCTGCATTGCCTTCATCATCTTTTTCTGGAACATCGTATACATTCCTGTGCTTGAAAGTTTGCACCACCTTCCAAGGATCACCAAATTTTGTGTCTTCCAAGTAAAAACAAGTTTCTGCTTGGTGAGCTAATATGAAAGGGGCGTTCTTGTACCACAATACAGACGTATTGATGCTTTTAAAGTATCCATCATCCTTCATCTCCGTGGTTTTCCTACTTCCAAGGTCAAACCAATCACAGCGGAACAAGAACACGGATTTTTCGTCGTGCTTGTTTCTCGGGTACTGTAACTCAAGAACCTCCTTCATCACACCATAGTATTCTTGATCTTGTTCGTCAGAATCGGATCCCCTTGTCATTATGCCTAAGTTTTGAGTCCTCATGTTCTTCTCATGCTCGATAGAACGGAACATATCACCATTTACATTGCACATAGGGTGTACAACTACACGAGCATCTGGACTAAGTGCTAGTGATTTTAAATCTTCTGGAGCATTGTCCAAATTACCGACATGTTTTTTAAACCATGCAGGGAATTCTTTCTCTAGTTCTGCCTCAATGTTGTTCACACCCCTGTTCTGTAGTTGTTGTCGGAAATTCCTAAAAATGAAAAACAAATTAGTAATGGTACTGCTATAACACAAAATATTACTGAAAATTTTGAATGATTAATAAAAAGGTAAATAGACCTACCGAATATAATTTTGTGCCTCATCACAGTTTTGAAGTACATACCAAACCATACTGTCAAATTCTTTGGGAAAATACTTCAACTTGGATAGTCCTAAACCTCTGGCTCCATCTGAAAAAATATCAAACTCTAGCGGATCAACTCTTTGTTTCTTATCTTGGTTCCTCTCAGGCTTGTTATGTCTGGTTTCTATGACATCGCCCAAAAATTTAGAGCAATGATGCAAGCACTCATCCACGATATATCCCTTAGCAATTGAACCTTCAGGCCTTGATTTGCTACGCACAGTTGATTTCAGGTACCTGAGCCTTCTTTCAACTGGATACATCCAACCATATTGAACAGGCCCCCTCTGAAGTGCCTCATGAGGTAGATGAATAGCCAGGTGCACCATTACATCAAAGGATGATGGGGGAAATAGCAGCTCAAGCTTGCAAAGAATTATGACAATTTCAACCTTCATTCGACGCAGCATAGATGCTCTTAGAGTTTGGGCACACAACTCCCTGAAAAAGTTTCCCAGTTCAGCAATGGTCTCATACATCGCCTTTGATGCAATCCCTCTCAGACCAGCTGGCAACACACGCTGCATAAGTATGTGGCAGTCTGCGTCTTCAGACCGTGCACTTTACCCCCTGGGATGTCCACACATCTTGCTAAGTTTCCAGCAAAACCATCTGTGAATCTAGTGTTGGCCAAATACTTGCACAATTTTTTGTTTGCCTTCCTTTTGAAGCGTCCACGGTGCTTTCTCCTTTGAAAAACCCTTGGCCTCAGGTTTCATCCAGAACTTCTTCCTGACATTAAATTTCTCCAAATCCATTCTACCACCAACAGTGTCCTTGTTCTTTCCATCAAGCTCAAGAAGGGTACCAAGGATATTGTCCAATATGTTCTTCTCAATGTGCATCACATCTAGGTTGTGAACAAACATCAATCTTGACCAGTATGGCAGATCATATAAGCTGAACTTGAGGTGCCAGGTTGGCTCACCAGTCATGCCACGCTTTCTCTTCCTAGTTGATGGATTTTTCCCTGGCCTATAATCCTGAACTCTCTGTACCCTCTCCTCTCTTTCTGCAAGTGTGAAACTTGTTGGTGCATCCTTAGGTTCAGGTTTTCCATTGAAGGCTCTGCTACTCCTCCACTTGTGATCGTGAGGCAGAAATCGATGATGACCAATATAACCAATTTTATTATGCAAAGACTCGTAGCAAGGATCCTTATCGCAGTGCGCACATGCGAAAAACCCTCTTGTGCTACGGCCAGACATCGTGGCATATCTAGGATAGTCATGAATCGACCAAAGAAACGCAGCATGCAACGGAAACTCTCTACCTATGCACGCATCATATGTGCCCACGCCACTCCATAGCTTCATCATATCTTTTATCAATGGCTGCATAAATACATGAAAATCCTTTCCTGGTGAATTTTTTCCAGGGATTAGCAATGACATCATGAAGTTGGATTGATCCACGCACATCCACGGTGGGAAGTTGTATGGAATGACAAAAACTGGCCACATACTGTATGAACTACTCATGTTTCCGTATGGGTTGAATCCATCTGTCGCAATACCAAGCCTTATGTTACGGGCATCTGAAGCAAACCATCCAAACTCCTTGTCAAAGTGCTTCCATGCTTCACCATCAGCTGGGTGCCTCAAAATACCCGGTTGTGCAACCCTCTTCTCCTTGTGCCACTTGGTGTTCATCGACGCTTCCTTGGAAACAAAAAATCTCTGTAACCTTGGGATTATAGGAAAGTATCGAAGCACCTTGTGGGGAATCTTTCTCTTTGCTTCCGGGTCTTTCCACCTTGAAAATCCACACTCGGGACAATGAGTTTTTTTGGCATGGCCTCCCCAAAACAGAGCACATTCATACTTGCAAACATGAATTGTGTCATAACCAAGCCCAACCTCAGAAAGAACACTCTTAGCTTCAACATAGGACTTGGGAAAATTCACTTTTGGCAAACCAGCACATAAAACAGCCATAAATTGATCAAAAGCTCTATTTGTGACCCGGTTGTATGATTTCACGTAAAGCATCTTCATAATGAATGACAACCTCGTCTCAGTGGTGCATCACTCGTGAAGCTCTTTCTTAGCTTCTTCGATGAGGTTCGCATAGAAATTAGTGTCACTTGGGCCTCTGTCACCAGAATCATGCAGCTCATCTAACATCTTGTCAACATGATCATTATGATTCTCATTTCCATCATCATAATCATCATCGTCATCGCTTTGATACAAACTATGATCATAGTTTTCATCAGGACCATCATCTTCTCCATGACAACTCCACTTTGTGTACGAAACGGCCATACCATTGACGTGTAAGTGATACTCAACAGCGTCCTGAGTCTGTTGCATAATATTAAGGCATTTTTGGCATGGGCACAATATTGATGCACCTTCGTTGTAGTTTGCGCGTGCAAACTCCATAAAATCGTGGACACCTTGTATGTAAAAAGGGGTGAACTTGCGCCCATGAGTAATCCACTGTCGATCCATCGCCTACAAAAATATATATAATGTGTTCCATCGAGTCATGATGCCATTCAATTTGTACTAATCGATGTGAAAATTGTTTACCAAAGTCCAAATAAATCACAATGTGTAACATAAACACCAATCCAAATCAATTTCATAACAGATCTCAAAGGAACTCACATGTGCTTCCTATCGCCGTGCGCCGTCCTGCCGTGAAGCCTCGCTAGCTGGGATCGTGATCGATCGTCGTGATCGCGTAGGCGCAAGTCGCCGGGACTTGTAGATGAAGGGCCAGCGAATGTCGTGATCGCCTGGACAAGGGATACCCTTGACGGTGCTCGTTCGCAAGAACAGAGAAGAAAACTGTTTGGAAGATCGCACAAGTCCTAACTATAACGATCCGTGTTTGTACATGCCACGTACTGCACATAGAGTTTACAAAATGGTTGGCCAATCAAACAATTCAAAAACCGAACGGTAGCCCAGCGGTAACGAAACGTGTTACTTTGTACTAGGTCCTCGGTTCGAAACCCATCTTTGCCCTTTTATCGTTTTTAACACAATTGCTAACTCGTTGGTCCCATGAACAATTGGTGACGGCTTAATCTACGACGCTCTAAAATCCGTCGTGCGGATAATCAGCGACATTTTGCCGTGACGCGAAACACGACCGTCACGCATTATCAAGCATACGTGACGTCCAAAACTAATCCGTCACCTACGGTTACTTTCGGTGACGGTTCTGAATGTTGTCACCACGCAATTCGTCACCGATTCTAGGATCTGTTGTAGTGTGCCCCACGGTGGGCGCCAACTGTCGTGGTATTGCCGATGAGTACACCATGGAGGGGTCCTCACAGTGCGTGTTTAGAGAAGTGGGGTAAGGCGGAGAGTTGGCGGGTACGATAACACAGCTTACCCAGGTTCAAGTCCCACAACGGTGGCGGAACTCTACTCCTACTATAAATCACTATAATGGCAATACGCCGAGTTACAGAGATAGGTTCGCTGTGCAAGGTGTTGCGCGTTTTACACTGCAATCTATTGTGTTCTGCCCTAAAGGCTCCCACAGGCTGGCTTATAAAGGCGCCAATACCTAGGGTTTACAGGGAAAGGTCCTTGCCGAACAAGTTAAAGAGTCCTACACCTACATGAACTAGTCTTTCGTGTCTTGTACTCCAAGGCTCTGGGTATGTCGGTCACTCCTGCGTAGCCTTCCTTTATCCAGCATGGGCCTCCCTTCTGGATCTGTCTAACTGGGCTGCCCAGCAGGCCATAGGCCTTGCTACCAACTATGGGCCACCCGGGTTAGGCGGATTGGTGACATGCTATGAGGATACCCATATAGCATATCCCCAACAGTAATCATATATACATGTAATCATATATATACATAACTTTGCAAAATTATGAGTTCAACCTCTTTCATATTCATTTGCTTAGATCATGAACAAAGATGGCATTCTCTTTGATTGCATTCAGCTAACAACACAGCCTCTACCCCGACTTTTCAAAACCAAAATCTGAGTAGCAACACGCTTGCACAATATACCTTGAAGAATGAAGGAACTAAATAAACCTAAATTACTGAATCAGTGCTGAGAATACATAGGCAATAGTAAAAGTTGGCGAACTTACAATTTATTTGGTTATGTCATTCAAAGCAGAATGCCCCCGTAATGGAGATTCATTGCAGATGCACAGACGGCAACATCCCTTGCTAGCAGGGAGAGCCTAGGCGACGGAGGCCACCACAACTGCCTTCTCCGTGGGGCGGCGGCATTGGGGGCAGCAACAGGTTGCAAGTGCACTGAACCCACACCAAGGAGCATCAAAACAAATAGGCTTTCATGTGGATCAAGAATTGTTTCTCATTGAAATCCTTCACAAATATTTCACTTGAGGAAATATAAATGGCATGCCTGTTTTTGTCTTAGTTCGGGTGATTTGATCCAAATATTAGGCAACGTCATGTGTGCATATAAAGTAAAACGAAATAGCAATTGGATTATATAAATTAGAGGCATAAAAATGGTGTGCTGCTTGTATGCATTTTGTCAAACAAACATTCGCATTTGTCGAACAACATGCAGATGATAGTGAAAAAACAAGAAAAGAGAAATGACTAACATCCTGGATCGGTGGCCACCCCCAATCTCAGACATCATGCAGCTTCCCCGACGATGCTGCTCCCAACATCTTTTTTACAACAACAGGTTTACCAACTCATCCAAGACATTCAAGAAATCTAGATCGGAGGTTCGCCGCTAACAACCGCTGAACTGGCTCTCCATGCTAACCGGGGGTGATGCCATTAGCGGAGGCTTTGGTTCTAGCTCCAAAGAGGATGGCACGATGAGAAGCTGCAACTCTGACGGCAAGCCGGATGCATTTTCGGTCTTCCACAGGAGGGCGTTTTCGTGCCACTATGACAGAACTTTGAGAAATGGTGGGACACGTGGAGAAACGGCGGCGCGGGCATCCAGTAGCTGTTGGATAATTAGGCACAATTTCCATGATTAATTTCAGAATATTAAACATGATAGAACCAACTGCTAACACATGTAACTCGAATATACTAGATGTACTAAACAGCAGGATGAACGGAAACAAGTAGCAGCTAAACATGTACTCGCAGAACATGATGAATAATCAGACAGCAGCACGTCGCACGTACCGTTCGCTTGCAGATAAAGTCGCCGTAGTAGCTTTGGGGAAGATTGATCGAAGGAGACGACGACAAAGACAGTGATAGGCAACACTGCCTGACTTGGATGGAAAACGAGCCGTGATGCAGAACTCGAGCAGTCGCACAGGCGCTTCCCAAAAACCTTATCCGCCCTCTCCCGTACAGGATCGCAAAGGCGAGTGGTTCCGGAGACCTGCTCTCCCGTCCGCCGGTGCACGCCGCCAAGCGGGATGGAGTAGACTACGGTGACAGTGTAAGCAGAGAGGTTGGCAAACCCTAGATTGGTTCAGTGGTAATTTGTGGCGGTAGCCGCGCAACACTTTATATAGAGCGGCTCAGGAAACCCTAACGGAAGCGAACGTGGGCCGAGTCCACGTAGCGCACGCTCGGGTCGGTTACAGTAGCCCACGATCCGGGAGCGACCCGAATAGGCTGACTGTTGATACGTCTGTTAAAACCTCACACATTTTCCTGAGCAACAAAAAGAAAGCTCGGCTCGGCGAGATTCCCGCAACCCGCAATCCGTGGCGCGCGCGCACATCGTGACGGGACGGGCGGTTCGGTGCGGTGCGATGTGTGCGAGCGGCAGCATCGTCGGAGGAGGAGCACGCGTGTAGCTCTCCTCTTCTCACTCACTTTACTAAGTGATGAACCACTCCACCTTATAAGGTGGTGTGACTCTCCTCCAACTTTCCATGTGGGACTAAACTTTAGCTCTCACTCCATTCCCATGTGAGCTGCCCCAAACATGGGCCCAAACACATGTGAGCTGCCACAACCATGGGCTTTGAGATTTAGGAAAATCTGAAATCTATATGGGCTTATTTATTTAGCCCATTATTTCTAACAGTCTCCCACCAGATCTCAAATGCCCATTTGAAGATTTGCCAATTCTCGCTACTTGTTTATATATCAGTGTTTCAGAAGAGACTGTTAAGTTGAACTTCCGCCTAGAACCTTGAGCTACGTCCATCAGCAACTTGAACAATGGACGAACCTTGAATTACAAGTTTGGTGCTTTTAGATTTCACACAAAGTCATAACTAGTACCTGGCTGCCAGTAGCCTACCCCGCGGGTGTAGCATATGCGTCATACTACTTGGTCTCTTCATGAGTTTACTAGAGATCACCCAAATCAATCGGAACTCGTATAGGTGTGTTATTTCAAGAATGCTCTGTAGGACAGCATCTTTGCTAATCATAGCCAATAGAAACACATTAAGGCATGTTGCCAACCTGTCTTACAGCTTTTGAGAGTTGTACATCTTCACATAGAGAGGGTTGTCTAATACTCTCCTCCGTCACACCACTAGCTTGTTTTTCCCAGGTCCTAATTCACGGAATCTCCGATCAAAAAGGTTGGGTTACCACTACTGTGTAACATCCATGGGTCTCAAACCCATCTCTCTCGATGCACTTTCTATCACGTTTCGTGATAGTCCCTTTGAAAAGGGATCTGCCAGGTTTTTGTCAGTTTGAATATACGTAACAGTAATTACTCCGGAGTTTCTCAATTTCCTGACAGACTTCAAACGTCTCTTGACGTGTCTTGATGACTTCGCGTTATCCTTAGAATTGTTCACTTTGACAATAACAGTTTGATTGTCACAATTCAAAAGGATGGCTGATATAGGTTTCTCAACCACCGGGAAGTCCATCAAGAGTTCACGCAGCCATTATGACTCTACAGTGGCTGTGTCTAAAGCAACAAGTTCTGCTTCCATAGTCGACCTTGTCAATATGGTTTATTTGCAAGATCTCCATGATACCGCGCCACCTCCAAAGGTAAATACATACCCGCTAGTGGCGTAGAGTTCATCTACATCCGAGATCCAGTTCGCATCACTATATCCTTCGAGCACCGCTGGATGCCCCGAATAGTGTATCCCATAACTCATTGTACCACATAGATAGCGCATGACCCTTTCAAGTGCATACCAATGTTCAGTATCCGGGTTAGACATGAACCTACTCAACTTGCTCACAGCAAAAGATATGTCGGGTCTTGTCGCGCTAGCTAAGTACATGAGTGAGCCAACAATTTGAGAGTATCTCAATTGTTCTTTCGGCTCTTTCTTGTTTTTCCGTAATGTCACACTGGGATCATAAGGTGTTGGGGAAGACTTGCGATCAACGAAACCGAAACGGCTCAAGATCTTCTCAACATAGTGTGATTGCGTCAAAGTAATCCCACTTTCGTGCTTAATCAGCTTGATATTCAGAATAACATCAGCTTCTCCTAGATCTTTCATATCAAAGCTCTTTGACAGAAAGGACTTAACTTCATTTATCACATTCATGTTTGTACCAAAGATAAGGATATCATCCACGTACAAACATAATATAGCACCTTCGCCCCCACCATGGCGATAGTAGACGCACTTGTCAGCCTCATTAATGACAAAGCCAACCGAAGTTAATGTTCTGTCAAACTTCTCATGCCATTGCTTAGGTGCTTGCTTCAGGCCATATAAAGATTTTAACAACTTGCACACCTTTCTCTCTTCACCTTTTACCACAAACCCATCAGGCTGATCCATATAGATCTCCTCTTCCAGTTCTCCATTGAGGAAAGTTGTCTTAACGTCCATTTGATGAACGATAAGACCATAAGAGGCAGCCAGGGATAGTAGTACTCGAATGGTGGTCAGTCTAGCAATAGGTGAATAGGTGTCAAAGTAATCTTCACCTTCTCTCTGGGTGTAGCCTTTTGCTACAAGCCGAGCCTTGTACTTTTCAATAGTACCATTAGGCCTTAGCTTCTTCTTGAACACCCACTTGCAACCCACAGGCTTACAGCCATGGGGTCGTTCTGATAGTTCCCAAGTTCCATTAGAAGGAATCGAGTCCATCTCATTATGAACAGCTTATTTCCAATCATCTGCATCAGGAGATGCATATGCCTCTGCAATGGAAGTGGGAGTATCATCCACAAGGTACACAATGAAATCATCTCCAAAGGATTTTGCAACCCTCTGTCTCTTACTCCGTGTAGGAGCTTCATGGTCATCCTTCTCTAGGACTTCTTCCTCGCGTGGTTGCTCAAAATTCTCACTAGATGCACTAGTTTTAGGAAGTATTTCAGAAGAAATTCTAGTAGTGCTATGCATATCTTTCATAGGAAACATATTCTCAAAGAATGTTGCATCAAGAGATTCCATTATAGTATCAACATGCATATCAGGAACCTCAGATTTAACCACTAAAAATCTATAGCCTACACTCCGCGGAGCATATCCTAGAAATATGCAATCCACTGTCTTTGGTCCAAGTTTGCATTTCTTAGGAATCGTTATGTTGACCTTAGCTAAACACCCCCAAGTGTGCAAGTAAGAAAGTGATGGTTTTCTCCCAGCCCACTCCTCATAAGGGGTTTTATCTTTATTCTTGTTAGGAACTCTATTCAGGACATGACACACTGTCAACAAGGCCTCCCCCACCATGCCTTAGATAAACCAGCGGTGGCTAACATGGAATTCACCAAGTCAGTCAGCGTGCGGTTTTTCCTCTCGGCAACCCCGTTTGATTGAGGCGAGTAGGGAGGCGTCCTTTCATGAATAATGCCATGTTCCTCACAGAATTCATCGAAGATTTTGGGAAAATATTCACCACCACGATCTGACCTAAGACGTTTGATCTTTCTTTCTAGTTGATTTTCAACTTCGGCTTTATAAATTTTAAAGTAGTCTAAAGCTTCATCTTTTGTGCGCAACAAATAAACATAGCAGTATCTAGTCGCATCATCAATCAAAGTCATGAAATATCTCTTTTCACCTTTTGGCAACACACCATTCATCTCACAAAGATCAGAATGTATGAGCTCTAGAGGTGCCAAGTTTCTCTCCTCGGCTGCCTTGTGAGGCTTTTGAGGTTGCTTTGATTGCACACAACTATGGCACTTGGAACCTTTGGCAATAGTGAAATTCGGAATTAAACTCATATTGGACAACTTGGACATCAAACCAAAATTAATGTGACATAAACGAGAATGCCAAACACTGGTATCATCATTAACACCGCCACAAATATGGTTTATGGACTTATTACAAAAATCTGATAGTGAAAAGCGCAACAACCCTCCGCACTCATATCCTTTACCAATAAATTGTCCATGTCTCGACACAATGACTTTATTAGACTCAAAAACAACCTTAAACCCATCTCTGCATAGAAGGGAGCCGCTAACGAGATTCTTGTTCATGGAAGGGACATGCTGCACGTTCTTCAGCTGCACGATCTTTCCCGAAGTGAACTTCAAATCCACCGTGCCAACACCATGAACAGAAGCATGTGACCCATTCCCCATTAGGACGGATGAATCCCGAGCGACCTGATAAGAAGTGAACATAGAGATGTCAACACACACATGAATATTAGCACCCATATCAATCCACCAACATGGTGATTGAAAAACTGAAAGAACAGTAAATAGATTACCATACCCATCAGCATTGCTAGCAGTCACGACGTTGACAGTCTTCCCCTTTTTTCCTTTACGATCTGCACGTTCTGGGCAGTCCTTGGAAAAATGCCCGAGCTCTCCAAAGGTAAAGCAACCTAGCTCGGCCTTGTTCGACTTCTTCTTATTCTTGAAGGTTGTAGTCTTTTCAGGCTTATTGAAGGAGGACTTATAGTTCCCTTTGTTCTTGCCGAAGGTCTTCTTCTGCACCATACTGGTGCTGGACTGACCCTCGCCTCCTTTCTCAGTAGTGTCCTTGGCCCGAGCCTTCTCCTCAACATCAAGAGACGCTATCAGGTTTTCAACCGATATCTCTTGCCTCTTATCCTTGAGAGTTGTGGCAAAGTTCCTCCATGAAGAAGGCAACTTTGCAATAATGCACCTAGCCACAAACTTGTTAACCATCCTGTAATCATGGAAGCTCTCCATGATATACAATTCACTGCCAGCATCTGCTACACCAAACTTAGCGTCCAGTGCCTCCCAGAGCTCTTTTGCGTTTTTGAAGTGCATATACACGTCAAACAGCTTGTTATCAAGAACACTCAGAACACATCCCACGAAGGCTAGATTGGCTTCCTTGAACTTGTTCTGATCCTGCTCAGATATAGTTCCTTCAGGTAAACCCTCGCTAGCATCGAATATTTTTAGAGCTTGTAGCCACATGGTGGTCTTATACTGCCACCCCTTAAAATGCACACCGGTAAACTTTTTCGGCTTCATAGCATCAGCCAGATGTCCCATGTTTAACTCAGGAAATTGCCTATAATAAGGTTTTTGGATTGTTGGATAATTAGGCACAATTTCCATGATTAATTCCAGAATATTAAACATGACAGAACCAACTGCTAACACATGTAGCACAAACATACTAGATGTACTAAACAACAGGATGAACGGAAACAAGTAGCAGCTAAACATGTACTCGCAGAACATGATGAATAATCACACAGCAGCACGTCGCACGTACCGTTCGCTTGCAGATGAAGTCACCGTAGTAGCTTTGGGGAAGATTGATCGAAGGAGATGACGACGAAGACGGCGATAGGCAGCACTGCCTGACTTGGATGGAAGACGAGCCGTGATGTAGAACTCGAGCAGTCGCGCAGAGCGCTTCCCAAAAACCTTATTCGCCCTCTCCCGTACAGGATCGCAAAGGCGAGTGGTTCTGGAGACCCGCTCTCCTGTCCGCCGGTGCACGCCGGCAAGCGGGATGGAGTAGACTACGGTGGCGGCGCAAGCAGAGAGGTTGGCAAACCCTAGATTGGTTCAGTGGTAATTTGTGGCGGTAGCCGCGTAGCACTTTATATCGGCACGCGTCGTGTCGCGTCGCATCGTGACGGGGCGGGGCGGAGCGGTGCCGTGCGTGCGAGCGGCGGCGTCGGAGGAGGAGGAGCGCGCATGTAGCTCTCCTCTTCTCACTCACTTTACTAAGTGATGAACCACTCCACCTTATAAGGTGGTGTAACTCTCCTCCAACTTTCCATGTGGGACTAAACTTTAGCTCCCACTCCACTCCCATGTGAGCTGCCCCAAACATGGGCCCAAACACATGTGAGCTGCCACAAACATGGGTCTTGAGATTTAGAGAAAATCTGAAATCTATATGGGCTTATCTATTTAGCCCATTATTTCTAACAGTAGCGATGTATAAAAAAAGGTCCGCCTCAATCTGTTCAGGCACGACCGCGAGAGGATGAGATGCACAAGTCGGTGTCTAGAAACCCTAGAGCTTGGAGGAAGAAGAGAAGAGAAAAGGAGAGGAGAAAAGAAATTTGGTTGGGGCACGGGCTGGGTTTGAGGGGGGGGCAGCTGCAAACATATGAGACCAACCGGCCCCCAACTAGCAGCGATACCGCGCGCATGGCTGATGGCCTCAGAAGTGACCACACTGAAGCTTATACTGGCTATTTTAGACTTGCTAGCCAAAAATTATGATTTACCATGAAGTGTCACTCAGTTGTAAGAAAACCTAGCCGGACTTACAATTTAGAGGAGTTTTAGCCGGTTATACTATCTACATTCATAATGGAGTCTGCTTTGTATCCTATATCTCGAGGACACCTCCTACTCTCAAGATATATTTAGAGGAATTTTTATCACATATGTAATATGAGAACAAATAAATGTTTGACACCTTAGGAGAGATAGAGTGAGAGAGGGGATATACACGTACCTTGCTTCAATATGCATCAGGCCAGACCGTGTGAGATCCCACAACAGTCCATCAGATACCCAACTATTACAACCCCCAAAGCACCAATCAACAATCAATTCATATTAGATCGCATCCATCTGAAACATATGGTGTCGGAAGGGAGACCAATGGGGCTAAGGCATTGTCTTCGTCACATTGGAGGGCTCGATGGCACATCGGCCAATCCCCTCCTTGTCACCTCCACGATGGAGATGATCAGACGATCCCCTCCTCGCCGACCTCCACAATGGGGCCGGAGGAGGAAGTGGCACCGGAACGCAGGCTTAAGGGCGCACCAACCGACTCCTAATCATCAACTGATGTGACGGCGTTGGAGGAGGATGTAGAGCTAGGGTGTGCCGACATGGAGGAGGACGATGGGGGCGGGGACGTGGGGTCCTTGAGCACGGTCGCTGTTGTCATCACCTCCCCGCGAGGGAGTAGGCGGGTAGCAGGATGAGCGGTGGCAGCAAGGTGAGCGTCTGGAGGAGCGGCGGGGGCTAGGATAGCGGCGGCTGCAAAACCCTAACTCTCCCCGAGCACCACGAGAGTAAGACATGGTGGATAAAATCATATTGTATTTGGAGTCGTAGACTCGGAGACTCACGCCGAGAAACTGAATCGACCCAACCGACATGCAGCGATGGTATCGAGGGAGGCCCATAGCCAGATAAGCAAGAATGGCAAAACGGGCGCAAGTGCTCTGAGATTGCTCCATGCACACCACGCTTAAGTTCTTATTCACCGCCAACAAAGCGTTGTGGCGGACGGGTACGCGAGGTTGGGGGTGATGTTGAATAGGTATTGGGCAAGTTCGAGGCGGGGAAGCAGAGGCGACCGACACTGGATGAGGGAGCTGGACGGGAGGCGATGGCCTCGTGAGTGGAGGGGGCGGAGGTAAAGGGAGAGCTCGGGAGCAGAGGAGCGACACAGGTTGCTGGGGAGACGGAGGAGGGGAGACGGAGGAGGGGCTAGGATGGGTGGGAGCTCGGGTGGAGAGGAACATGATCAAGATGGGGTGGGGGTGGGGGTGGGGACTAGAGGGACCATCTCGTAAGATTTTGGTCAACACCTGAAAACTGCACGGTTGAGATGATTCAGAGTGAAGATCAGACGGTCAAAAACGCGCGCGGGCAGATAGCCTCAAATGGCTCGCTTTTGCTCAAGCTTAAGCTAAATTATAATTATGTGTTATGACCACCGTTGTAAGGGCATGTATAATGCGCTGACGTCACCCTTCCCTTAGAGTTGCCACATCAGATTTTCGCTTAGTTAGAGGAGAGATGATTAAGAGAAAGAAGGTTGACTTCCCTTAGTTAAGGGATGATCCCTTAGAAATAAGAGAAGGCTATTTTCTTGTGCCTTCTCTTATCAACACAATTTCTTACTATAATTAGACAATTGACATTAATTCTTAGAGATGATAATAAGAGATGATCCATTGTATGATTTATTGTTATTGTCTTCTCTAAACTACGTGGAGGGCTAAGAAAAGACCCGCCTTCTCTTCCATTGTACATGCCCTAAGATGAGACCTAACCTAAAAAAAACATTTGGATCATACTGAAGTACCACAATACTTGTTGCACCAAATAAGGTGTCGGTTACAATAGAACGTCAACAAAAGCAATATATTTCCCTGACTTACAGGGATTTGTATTAGATTTGTAGCCCAGTGCTGAGCAGCATCGAACTATCTAGAGCACACCGAAGATTGGTGGCTTCAAGCTAGGAAAGGAGCACCAAAAAACCTAAGGACTTTGACGCAATGGTCATTCTGGTGACCGGAGGATTTGGAAGGAACAGAGCACCCGAATTTTAATGACAACCGTTGCTCAGTGCAGGAAGTCTTAAAAGGCAATTAGGGAGGACATGAGAGCTGCATTTCACCTGTAATCTGTGGCTGTAGCTTTCTTCTTGTTTTAAATTTCTCGCGACCCTGTGTTGAGTTGTTGTAGCAGCTGTATCTGTAGCCTCCTCCTTCCTCTAATAAATACCGGCTTCCGTCTCTTCGACAAGGACCTTGAACCTCCAGCCGATGATTGAAATTGCTCTACGTTTACCTCGTGCTTCAGATGCTTTTGTTTCCCATGTAAGCTGGCAATCCAACACATCCAAACTATGCATCTTGTGGATTTATTAAAATATAGCCAGCTGAAGAAAGGCATTAATTTGTTTTGAACAACTCGTTGCCCCGTGTGAATTGGCAAAAGATCAGGCAACACATCTTGGCACAAAACATCCAAGTCTGCACCATTTCATCGGATCTATAGATTATACCTCTGCACGCTCTTGCGAAGCATCATCCTACCATGCTCTGCAAGATTGGTCTCATCATCGTTACTAAGGTAACAACAACAAGGGTCATAGTAGTCTTCAAATGCTGCATCCAACTTTCTCCATCTCTCAAGTCTTATGTTTTCGAAGTACTCAGACATCGCAAGTGTTGAGGAAATAGAGATGTTGCAGCCAACCTCGAAGCCTTCACCGGGATCTTCGAGGTTACGGAGACTTATTATCTTTCTCTTGATCCTGGCGCACTTGGCGCGCAGGGGTTCGTCCATGACGATGTTGCCGCAGCTGCGCAAGTCAAGGAACTCCAAATCGGGACAGTTGTCGATGATGGCTGCCAGCCCTTCATTGGTGACTGTATTCTGGTAAAGTAGCAAGGAACGTAGCTGATGCATGCCTGCAATTGCCAACGCTTCTACGTCGTTGTCTGGGTCTGCAATGTCGTATTTGTAATAGTTCCAGCTGCTGCAGCTGCGGTATATTACATGTCTAAAGTGCTTCATCCGTGGGCATAATTCGGCAACAAGCTCAAATACCCGAGGATCCTTTACACCGTGACAGTTGCTAAGCTCAAGCTCCTCAGGTAGAGGGAATTTCCTTATAGCCTCGACAAACCCTTCATTGGTGACTTTATAGAAGAATTGGAGGCGAAGCTTCCGAAGAGATGGTGCCCTGCATAGATTGCAATCAATAGTAAGCAACAGTCCACTACCCATTAGAAAGTTCCACAAGCAACCTTTCCAATTTTGAGAAAAAGTGTTCCCTTTCTTACTAATTGACCTAATAACTTCTAATGTTCTACATTTTTCTCTAACTATTTTTCCTCTGATCAGGTTAGTAGCTTCTAGCTTTCTCTTCTTCTTTGAATCAGGCTTTCGTCCCTCTTTATAAATAAAACACACAGGTGAGACAGTTGCTGAGCCAAACAGCACAACGCCGAAGGAAGAGACACAACACGATACAAGATGCTGGGGCAGTAGCGCACACACGCCCGAACTAAAATAAGAAAAAAACAAAAAGAAATGGAGATGAAGACGGATCAACTAGACGAGGGAGACTGCAATCACTGCGCCCTCCAAAGAATATGACACGGGTGCTCAACCGAGATCATGACACATAGTTTGTAGGAAACAGATCGTAGCAAATATTTTGATAGTAGCTAACCCCATACTTCAGCACGAAGAGACACTAGTTCTCAACCATAACAATTTTGAGTACCATTTATTGTCATTGATAGCACTTCATAAACTCTTGAGCACGAAATAGAACTAAAACATTCTCATGCAGCGATCCAAATACTACTACTGCTAAATGAACACGCTTAAATAAGGGCACAGCTGCATCACAAGTGGTAGCAAAACTAATTATATTTCCTCTGCTTGGAGATTACTTTAAACAAACACTTCACATCGCTAAAAAATAGCATTTCAAATTGATTTACTACCTTCTAGTATGTGGTTTCTAAGCCTTTCAATGAGTGTCCGTTTTCTCTAACTAAGATAAATTCATCAATTCACATGAATGATCATCTTAGTCATAATTAATATCATTGATCTTTTATCGGTTTATATTTTGGAAAAAAAACACGCAAACAAATTTCCAAAGCAAGTTTGGAGAACCAATAAGTCCAGATCCCACTTACTGCTCGGACAGGAAGAGGAGGAATTCGTCGTCGCCGAAGTGCTCGGCCGAGAACGAAACGCACAGGCCCTCGCTGCGTAGCACCGCCTCCCGGGCAAAGTCTTCGAGTCCGATGACCCGTGGATAGTTGCTCATGTCGATATGACTCCACAGGCCGGGCTCGTATTGCGTGACGCGGCGCCACGAGCGGCACGCCCCCGCGACCCCGCCCACGAGGAGCTCCACGGGGTCCAGGCGCTAGAGGATGCTCAACGTCGCGTCGAGCGGCAGGTCCAGCCAGTCCCTCTCCTCCGGCACCGGCGGCGGTGGCGGGTAGTGGTAGGCGAGGAACACGTCGAGGTGGAGCGAGATGCTGCCCTTGCGCCGTTGCCGTAGGGTTAGTGGAGGCACCGCCACCGGGGGAGGCACGGAGGGCATCGTGCCCCGGCTGGCCGTTAGGGTTTTTCCGTGACTGTTGGATCCAGGTGCAGCAGGACTAGCTACGATTGACGGAGTCGAACGAGAGTCAGAACGATCGCAGCGATGGGAACTCGTCTCGTTTTATGAACTACTGTAGGTCGGTGGGTTTGTGACAAGATGGCCAGATGGGACCCATGTGTTTTCTGGCTCTATTCCAAACCATGATGTACTCTGGCTTCTCTAGTTACTTTTTGTCCGCGCAAAAAATAAATAAATAGTAGTTACTTGTTGTCGATTTTTTAGTGATGATCTCGGACAAGTTTTCGTTTTCCAGACTCCCTATGGCATGTACTCCGAGGCTCGTTCTATGGCAAATACATTTTTATCCTAGTTGGGGCAATTTTTATCATTGATTCATGGTCTAAGATTTGTGCCTCAGATGAACATCCATGAATTGGCATGATTCATAGATGTTTCACTTGGCGCATGAGATGTTCCGTCAGGGGAACGAATCTTAGAGCATGAACCAACTATGAAAAATGCTAATGGAGGTACAGTTCTGGTAGAATTTTTAGGTTATTCGTACAGTAGATTACTGAAATCGTCGTCGTGCCACTTGTGATGTGATCTTCCAGTTGAGCCTAAGCCAAACAAGTGGCTAGTAAAGACCAAGGATATCGTTCGCTCTTGAAAAAATTTCTTGTTTTATTCTGCACAGTTTAACAGGAGAATAAAACAGTTAAATCCAATTTTGTTTGCTGCAGATAATGCCCGACCCTTTTTTTTATAATTAATACCACATATATTCCTAGTAACAAATAGTACATGGTAAAGATACATAAACTGTCTTCAACGACTACAAAATAAAGACTAAAAGAAAACGAGCAAATCTCGAAGGTCGGTCTTCAAAATCTTTCTCTTCCATGACACAATCTTGCACTTGTCTGAAGGCAGCCCAATAAACATGACATAAATATCAAACCATAGACATGTAAATACCAACAAGGGTTCTCCCATAATTTTAATTTGAGCCGCAATGCCAAGGCTACGTGCACGCGCGCAACTATTAGAGTAATCCGTCAACATCGGCAAGAGTACCACCACCAGTATTTCAGAGAAAAGAAACCGAACAGCCTGGTCGATGTCGAGGGAGTCGAGAATACGAATCTCCATTATCAAGGACATAGCAGCCGGGACAAATATAATGAAGATAATCCTCCTCGCAGCAACCATGAGGAAAACATCCAAGATCGATCTAATGAATCAACGTCTGAAAAACCGTACCTATAGAACTTTAATCTTACAACACCACCATTGACGTCGGGAAAATCTCGTCGTGGAACAGAGAGCCGAAGATCACTTATTGCGGATGATACCAACTCCATTAACGTAGATGCCAAAAAGAAGATGACTACCAAAACCCTAACCTAATCTTGTGGAAACGCTACTTTTATTGAATACTCCACCCATAGATCGGGTTCCCCGCCCCTCCCGACGCCGGCGAGACCGGCCGAAGGAGGAGGAGCCGACCTATGGAGGAGGCGCAGGTGTTGGCGGCAGCTTGGTGTTGGGCCACGTAGATATAAACAAAAAACTTCTACGCGGTGATCCCAAGATCTAGCCGAGGTAGAAGGCCACGAAGATTACCATTAGACGCGTGGTTGCGGAATTGATGAAGTGTGTCTCTTGATGCAGTGTAGTACTCGCCATCCGATCCGATCCAATCCACGGCCATCGAAGTGTTGAACGTACAGCATCTCCGTCAATATCCACACGTACAAGGAGGAGCGCCGGCAGTGGACTGCTAGGTCTGGTACGGTGGTTGGACTGAACTGGAGTTAGGGTTTCCAACGCATGGAATGACCTAACCTTAGCCTTTTGGGCATCTGCACCCCAGTATATATATGGAGTGAAAGTGGGCTCTACTCATTTATGGCCCATTCACTAAAAAGAAATATATTAGTTATTGCGAGTCCAACTCACTGACTCAGTTCGTGTCCTATTCGGGTCCAACCCAAATAGAATTACGGTTCGGACCTAACCCAAACTTGCTCCCGCTCTTAAGTGTATGACCCAACAGGCTCATGGTGACTCGGACATGATTCGAGTCTTCCTTGTAATCGATCAGTCGATAGTGGCTCCTAGCAGAACGTGCCGACTCCCAAGTACCTAAGAGTCGTGACGACATACCTTCTAATGTGACTTGCGTCCGAGTCCCTTTTGCCTCACGATATACCTTGTCCAACTACAGGCAAATAATCGTCATCCCTTAAATAGTCTGAATCTCTTCTCGATTCGTGATAAGTGATTCATCCGACTAACTCTTAGTCGATCACCTTGGTTAACACTTAACCGATTCGTGCATGGCCATGCTTTCCGATTCATATCACACGAGAGGGCCTAGAGAATATCTCTCCAGATGGAGGGGCAAAATCCCATCTTGATTATCCACATCACGCAGCATGATTCTCAGTCCACCTGAACTCTGCCTTTATAACTGCCCTTTGATGGAACATCATTTGAAAGAACCTAAGTCGGTGATCTACAACTCGGATTGTGCAATAACTTCAGGTCTAAGGATTACATTGATTGAGACATACAAATGACGACTTGTTCGTTGTATCTCAATATGGGTCAGTCTAACTCACTAAACTTTTTAGCTGAATCCGTGTAAGTCGAAATAGCATCACCATGCCCATGACAAGTGGAACCGAGTCATCAGCCAACTTTCACATTAGTCTAAGTTGTGTGTCTAGCACAACCTCAACGACCAAGGACATCTGGTATAAACAACATGAATATGTAGTTCCACAACAGAATCATATATTCAATGATACATATCAGTAGTTCATACAAGAACAATAACTTTATGAATACAACGGGAATAACATCATACATGATTACCTCTAGGGCATATTCCCAACATTTGGTCAGAGGTGGCGGCTAGGAGAGAAACTTATCCGCTATACAATTTTGATTAATGCCTGAACCTTTTTATTCCGTTCTTGTGCATATGTTGAGATGTAATTTACTTTTTTAACGTTGTGTCGACTAGACGGTAAAGTCACCAAGCCACCTGATGGGGTCACGCTCAACCGTTAGATTCTTCGCCCAGCCCAATTTGTCCATTTATTATACGACTCATCCTTTGTGCACAACACATGAAATAATCATGTGTTGCCTCCAAGTGTCGACGTTTGCTTTGGTCACCACCGAGAAAGACGAAGCTTATTACAATAGCGTGTGTCCGCTTGTAGCAACGACACAGACGGGCAACTTTGCATCAGATGTTTCTATCTTTTATATGGTAACTGCGGCTGACATTTGCAATAGAGGCAAGTGGCAACTGACGCTTGCTAGAGCGGTGACCAACTTTTGCAGCAATAGTGGTCTGCCTTGTCGACACATGAGGGTGGTGCCATTTTCTTTTGTAAAAGGATATGTATCCCCCGGAGGATACAAGTGTTTTATCATCCGGGTCGAGTTGGCTCCATGCATCATAGGATAACACCCAAGGTGGGCCCCACGTGGGATCTTATCTTCTCCCACCTTTCTCCTCCACATGATTATCTCCCCCCCACATCCATAATGTAGCATCCCAAATGTCTAATATTGGAATGAAACATGATAAATAAAGATTAATACTCCTATATACTTGTCATTATTGCATCATCATAATATTATGCTCATGTCACCATGCCATATTGCATTTGAGCATCATATTAAAACACTTCTATTTGGTTCTTATCCTTATATTGCATCTTGTATTTGACTCTTATTAAATGTATTTGCTTCTTGATATCATGTAGTCGGTTCTTGATACTTGTATACACATGCCCAAATTGAGTTGAGGGCATATCTCCTAAATTCATTCCATCTAACAAGCCACTATTCCATATGTCCATGGTCATGCTCCATCTACACCATATATGATTCATATGGGATCCTTTCTTAATTTTATTGGATTTTAATCCCACCATATGCTCCTATGTGGATCCTCTATTTTCAAATTTTTCCATATTCCATCTTAGTGTTTAAGGGCACTTATGCTTGTTTTGCATATATCTCTATTTTGTTTTTACAAACTAGAGGCCACATGTACTATTAATATCCATGACTAGTACATGCAATGACAAGCTATTCTATTCACGAGCAATCATAAGCCAATGTAAGATCCCTTTTGCTTCTTATTTGAATGTTTTTGAAACCTTGGCTCTATTTTACTTATGGTCAAACTCAAATCAAACAAATCTGATCTAGCTAAACCTTTTCTCTCTATCTTGTTCCTAAGCTAGTCCTTTTACCTAGCTCAACTAATATCCGAAACCACGGTGTTCATGCAAACACATACACACACACACAATCTCTCTCTAGCTAAATCCCTAGCTATCTAAAATAAGAAGCAAACGGGAAACATAGTTCTAAACCTACCGGAGCAGCGCAAGGAACATACACACATACACTCGTAGCCGGCGTTGATGGCGAGCTTGTAGCATGTCTTTGGCGACGACCAGAGTGGTTGGAGGCGAGGAGGTTCAGTGGGTGACCGTGGGCGGCAGCATGGTCATGGTGGTTAGGGTTTTGGCCAAAGACGGTTTCTTGGGGAGGAGGAGGATGATCTCCCAGGTCCCGATCTGGTAGGTGGGGAGGATAGGGTGGCCACCTGCTGGAGCTTGCTTTATGTAGAGGATATGGAGAGGGCATGATGCACGTGATCAGCTTCCAGGAAGAGGAACAGGGGCGTGCAGGCCTCAATTTGCTGTCAACGGTTGGTTGAACCAACCAAGAGAGGGGGTCGAGTGCCGGCAAATGGTTGGTCCGGTTTGATCAGGTTGGGGGTGGGATTAGCTAGGTTGGTCATAGATATAGAGAGGGGCAAGGTTTAGCTAGGATATGCCTCGGTAGGTTTAGAACTAGGTTTCACAAGTGTGTACGTGGAGGATGTATGTGTGTGTGTGTGTGAATACAACCCATATGGCAAGTGTATGTGTATGTGTGAGTTCACACTCACGGATAGACAAATAGCCTACATTAGCTATCCCGGCTACTTCTTCCTCCTAGAGCAGCGCAAGGAACAACTGACGTACCAGGACGCCTACACTCGTACCTCGCCATCGTCGTCTCTGCTTCCTCTCTACACCTTGCTTGACCTGGCTGGCCCAGCTACCGGCACTATATGCTTAGCAAGGAGGTTATCAAGAGGCACTAGAGTATTACCCAGAACCCAGTTATCCCACTTCTGAGCTTCTAGGCAAGCAATTCCCCATGCTTGTATTTACATATAGCACCTATGTCCAGAATTAAATTGAAATCCCAAGTACTGCATAACCTTTACATTTCAGTCCACTATATAGCTTGTACCCTCTATCCTATTAGGCATTACTACATGAGTTATTTGAGCCATGTGAGTCGTAGAACTACATGTGTAGGGTTGTGAGAGTCTGATGTGAATAACAAAGTACTTAAACAACTAAATTGTGTAGTAATGGGATAAATAAAGAAAGAAGCACCGGTGGACAATATTTGAGATTTGGCTCTTATCCACTCACTTGTGTTCCCTAAGACCCGAGTACTTGATGCATGTTCTTTGACTATCGTACTATCCACATGTGGGAGCCTTTCTGGGATCCCCTAGGCTTGAACTTGATTCTGAAGAATGTTTTGGGACATAGCCTACTTCGTGCTTTATATGTTACCTAAGTACATATGCCATGTTATGGCATGTTTATTACTTGTTACTCGATGAGCGTTTATTACTGTTATGTAGGTACGACACTCTATCACGGGAATATATTATCTATGGTATATGCTCGCGTGAGAAGTGCAGGAAACCTCTGAGTCTATACGATACTTAGCTATACCTCATACGGGTAGCTATTTTGGGTGGCCCCCAAAACATTCTCTGGTTTCTTGGAATGACTCTGTCATGATGCCACGTTGTTTTTTTATTTCGTTTGCTTTTTCCGAGATTGATCGTGCGTGTGTTGCTATTTGTGCATCCCTGCAGGGTAAATCTTTTCAAAAAGCCATGTCCATGGTTATGGATGACTTGGGGCACAGTTTTTCGATCATAGATAACTCTAATTAAAGTACCTCGTTTAACTTGACTAAACATGACTAGTAATCAGTGTAAATTCTCATGGAATGTGATGAGTCCAAAATTGAAGCATATTTACCTTCCATTTTTGCATAAGTAGATTAGGGATTTTTGTATTTTAATGCGTTTGCGCACACCTTTTTTCCTTGTTTCAACAGGATCCCAAATTACTGAGTATCTCATGAACATATCAATTGGAACTATCATATTATGTTATAATATGATATTTTTAAGTGATAAAAGTCATTTTATGGATTTACCTTCGCACCTAGGAGAATAGCAAACGCAAGGAAGGCTTCTGCAACGATAACGACCAGTGGTACGGGCGAAGCCCACCCGTACCGTCCGCCCGTACCATGCGGAAGCGCGTCCGCCTTGTCAAATACTTCCTCCTGATGAAGACGGATCACAAATCCGACATTCACAACAACCTTGAACCATCAAAAACCACACCAGAAAGGGACATGAAGGAGGAACTTGGAGAAGGGCAAATCTCTGCTGCTTCACAGATCATTGGAGGACATCACATCATTCCCTTAATCATCAACTGCCGTGTCGCCATCACCACTATTACCCCCATCTTTCATTCATTAGATCTTGTTGTAATTTCAGATTCAATTGTGGTTTGTACTAGATTTATCCCCATACTTTTATCCATCCATTTGATTATGATGATGTCATTGATTGCTTCCATGTGTGAGTAGTTTACCCTCGTTCGTGCGGAGATGGATAAACTCTAGCACTATTATGAAATTGAATTAAAGATGATCTATTCTTGTGTCCGTATGACTTACTGGTCCATGATAGATTTATGATGTGTTATTGATCTCTCTCTTTAGATGCTATGTGTAGTCGGCCACATATCATTTTCCTTCGGGACTAAAGAAGAGGGTGAAATCCTTTGGACGTGTTTGGAAGCGTGCCCCGGAAAGCTATTGTGACTAATTGGCACCGGCTAGCAACCTGCACAGTCAAAGGAGGATAAAGAGAGATTCCCTAAGCTAATTACGATATCCATGGGGAGACCCTTAATTGCGGTGGTCTATATGGGTGATTGCTCTCAGACATCGAAGTGGTTATTTAGAGGTGACCTCACTCTTGGCTCAACAAAGTGACTGCCTACGAGTGTTGTAGTGAACATCTTATTATAGAGCTCTCTCCACACACATAATGACACAAGTAGATTATCCTAATTATGAATAATAATATCATGCTAGAGGTGTATCCTACATCCCCAAGAACATTTTAGCCCTATTGAGTTCAACCACGTTTCACACACTCTTGTTACTTGCTTTCTTTTACTTGTTTTAATTACTATTATGCATTCAACCAAAAACCTTTCAAACACCCTTTACTTAAAATCAATGGCAGCTTATAAGTATCCTTTGGTACACAATGACAAAGGACATAAAGACCTCAACCAAATAGCTCTCTGTGAGTTTGATACTCTTATTTCGAAACTAGCTACAATTGATCTGTGCACTTGTAGTCATCATTAGTTAATAAAATTGCCTACAGATGGGATATTCTTTTGCCTTCTCGTTGGTACGCGAGGAGGAGAATGAGTTATGTTTACTTATGGTGTCTATGTAACTCTTGGTTTCTAATTAACGTGCATTTGTCTATATCTGGTTAGGCGGGTGTTGTAGTGTGTCTCTATAGAATTGTTAGATATTTTATCTTTCGCTGCAATTGCGTCAACCAAGGTTATCCCTTTGGTTGCATAAAGACTTGATGAGTGTGCCGCTAGGGTCTCACACTCTGCTGATCATATTGTCAGGTATACCCATATGGTGGCTACTACGTTGATGGAGGCGATGACTCCCTTCAGTAGAGATTTGGGGGATGGAGATATCTGAGATCTGTGAGCGGGAATGTGCTTTCTTCTTGGCATCTTATGCCGATTTAAATCTTAATCCTGAAGGGGTTCCTTGGCAGAAAACAAAAAATTCTTACTATGAGAGCGCACCAACCCAATATCTATCTATGGAGAAGTACAATAACGAGCGGGATACGTGCTGACTCGTGTAATAACGAGCTCGTTGGGTAACCCCAAGAGGAAGGTACGATGAGCACAATAGTAAGTTTCCCTCAGTTATGAAACCAAGGTTATCGAACTAGTAGGAGCAAGGAAATGCCTCCAAGGTGTTGCTAGCTAGACTTTGTAGGGCGCACTACCGGTGCCAGCAGCAACGTGGAAACTTGCACAACACAACCACAGAACTTTGCCCCCAACTTACAGTGAGGTTGTGAATCTCACCGGTTTTGCTGAAAACAAAGGATTAAACGTATTATGTGGAAGAAAGTAAAACCTTGCAGAAAGTAAACAGAAAGCAGTAAGCAGTTGTAGATTGATGGTAAAAGAAAGGACCGTGGTCCATAGTTCACTAGTGGTGGCTCTCCTTAAGATCGATGACACGTTCGGTCAACAAATTACAGTGGGGCAATTGACAAACATCGAGAAAGTATACATGCATATACTAATCATCTTGACTCCTTTGAGATTTGATTAGGCATTACAACATTATACATAGACCGTAATCCAACTGCATCTATGACTAATAATCCACCTTCAGGTTATCATCCGAACCCCCTCCAGTATTAAGTTGGAAGCAACCGACAATTGCATTACACATTGCATGTAACGTAATCAATACGATTGTTCTATGAACAAAGGATTGTTGTTTTCTCCCTAGTAGCAACAACACATCTAGTACCTTAGAGATTTATGTCACTTCCCCACATTACTAGAGGCATGAACCCACTATTGAGCATAAATACTAACTCTTGGAGTTGCTAGCATCTACTTGGCCAAGATAGCTACTAACAACAGAAAGCATGCAAGATCACAAATAACAAAGATATGATAGAATCAATAATCAATCTGAAATAGCATCTCAATATCCATCGGATCCCCGCAAACACAAAATGTAGGATTACAAATAGATGATCTTGATCATGAACAGAGCTCACAAGATCTAAACATGATAGCACAAAGGAGAAGAACCAGCCATCTAGCTACTACATGGACCCATAGTCCAAGGATGAACTACTGACGCATCACACCGGAGGCTTGCATGGTGATGAAGAAGGCCTCCAGGGTGAATTCTCCTCTCCGGCAGGGTGTCGGGAAGAGCTTCAGATCCATCCCGATCTAGGGATGGAGATGACGGCGGGTATAGACTCTTTTGTGGAATTTTGATCGGGTACTTAGGTTTCTGTATCGGAGGCGATATATAGGCGAAAGGGGAGGCCGAGGGGTGCCCTAGGTGGTCGCACCACCCCCTGGCGTGGGCCAGGCCTGGCTGCGCGGCCAGGTGGTGTCGGAGCCCCCTGGCCCCTCTCCATCTCGTATTCTGGCTCCGTGTCCCCCTCGATGAAAAACTAACTTTGGCTTTTGTCCCATCCAATTCCGAGAATATTCATTTTCTGACTTTCCTAGAACCAAAAACAGTAGAAAATAGGCAACTGGCACTATGTCATCTTGTTAATAGGTTAGTCCAAGAAAGTGTATAAAAATTACTCCAAAGTGTGGACAAAACATATGAAAGTAGATAAAACCAAGCATGGAGCATCAAAAATTATGGATACGTTAGCAACGTATCGACATCCCCAAGCTTAACTCATGCTCGTCCTCGAGTAGGTAAGTGATAAAAAGAAACAATAATTTTTGAGGTGACATGCACCATCATAAACTTGATCAAAGTATTTGTAAAACATTCAAAGCTAGGATCATAGTACTTCAATCATAACATGAAAGACAAAGTTCTAGCAATAAGACAAAGAAACTATGTTGCAACATGAAAAGGCACAAACAAAAGATTCATGAATAACAATGCTTTACGTTTGTTTGTTTCACATAAAGAAAACATAGCATAATGGCATTCAGCTTGTCCCTCATAGAGTAGCAAATATAATTGCATAGGACACCTTCAAAGTTCATAAGAGTGACTAGATACAGATAGTTTAAAACAAGCAATATCAAGTTATTCATCAATCAACTAGTCTTGGGACAATGCACATAGAACTAAGAATGGCCACTATGCTCTCAAAATAGGTGCATAAAGATAGAAGGTAGAGACTCAACATAAAAGTAAAAGAAAGGCCTTCATAGAAGGAAGTAGGGATTCAAGTTTCATAAAGAGCTTCCAAAAATTATGGTACTTATTAGCTTTCAGCTCTCATTGCCCATATCATAAGCATCTTGAAGTTATTAAGGTTAAAGTGAACAAACAATGGAGTATATGCTTGACAAAGTATAAGTTGGAAATCTCATGTCCCTTGAATACGAGGGCCGCTCCTCATGCTACTCAAGTTTAGTTACCGGTAAGTTCTTGTCATAGTAAGTACATGTGTATCATAGAGAACCGCCAATAGGGTACCCCTTGCCCGATGATACGGAAGAATCCCCATATCAAAATGACAAGGCAAGCAGACAACGAGCATCTCAGCAATCTTCTTATTTACCATGGGAAAATGGTGCTTTTTTCTCTCTTTCCTCTTTTCTCATATCTCTTTTTTATTTTTTATTTTTTCTTAATATCTGACTCTTTTTTATAAGAAGAATGCTTTATAGACAGCTCATTATGGTTACGCTGCAGGTTTCCACCATGACAGCATGGATTAGACCGGTGGCCCAGGCGTTTCTCTAACACACATACATAACTCCATGGACTTACAAGCTCCCCTTTCATTTCACATCGACGACATCCATAGACAAAAGAGCATGATATCAACTAGGTACAAAGTACAAGTGCAATGTTGAAAGCGTTCCCCATGATAGCATGATTCTGCTAATCCCCAACATATAAGTGCAAGCATATATAACATAGACGACACAATGGTTCAAGTTTATTAAGGGCAAGAAAAGTAATGTGTGCCATCAAGTTCGTGAGAGCTTTAATCGCTAGTTTTCTCATAACAAGTTTAATTTGGAAGGTAGATAAAAACATGAATGTACTTGGAATAGCAAATGCTAATAGGTAGGTATAGTGGACTCTTTGGAATAACTTGGTTTTAGGAGTTGGATGTATGAGTGGAACTAATACTTGGTTATGGAGGCTAGCAAAAGACTAGGAGCGACCGACTAAGAGAGCAATAATGGCCATAATCATGCAAAGCGACAAAACATCATTAATCAAAGCATAAAGTGATATTACAAGTCGAAAACTAAAGGATCATACATGCTATGGTGACTTGGGATAGTCATAACATGGTGTGAGCATGCGCCAAGTCAACCCAAATAAAGCATCAAAGGAGAATACCACAATATTATGCTTTAATATGCTAAAACAACGCATGATTCTTCCAAGGAACATTAAGCAATATCAATTGTTTATAACATGTCATGCTACAGCAAAGATCACTAAGCATAAAGCCAAAGTAATATCAGTCATGGCATGACAAAGCATAGGCCATAGTAAAAAACAAGCTCTCTTTACCACTTAAGGATGAACTTTTCCTACTCTTTTCCAATCCAAACCAAACTATTTGAAAACCAATGCATGAAAGAGGGGGTCCAACCAATTTATGCAAGAAAACAAAGAATACCAAGCAAACGAAAACCAAAAATAAAAAATGAAAAAGAAGATGCTCCAAGAACAAAACAACTGTGCATGAAGCAATAAAAATGAAGTGTTTGGAAGAAATCTGGGATTTTTATTGATGAAGAAGGGGATGCCTTGGGCATACCCAAGCTTTGACACTTGTACCTCTTGAATATTTCTTGGGGAGACACGGGGTGGCATCCCCAAGCTTGAGCTTTAGTCCATTCTTCATCTCATTACATCATTCTCTCCATACACCTAAAAAATTTCCTTCATACAAAACTTCACACAATCTTTATTAGCAACATTAGTGCACTCAAGATAATAAGTCTTTAGGTTCAGTTTCAACACCAATAAAACTTCCATTAAAACACAAGCTACTGTAGCACTTTCCTCAAAAATCTCAATTCCCCAAAAGAACTCAAAAAGGAACCAACAAGAAGCGAATGCAAATAATGGCAGAAAACTGTCAAAACAGACCAGCAGGTAAAAACCAATTTTATCGAAGACCTTATGTTGCTCAAATTAAAAAGTGTTGAACTAAAAAAAGATATATAACAACCTGGGGCAGAAGCACAAAAATTCATGCCTCAAAACGACGTACAGAGATTTTACACGAATTTTTACGGTGAAGCACAAAAATCTGTTTCGGGACAGCAACTTTCCCAATCATTACTTCTCTCTCATTATAGGTTACTCTTTGCACAAAAAGCAAATAAAAAGGATAAGGAGATGTTATTACAGAGGTAAAAACTTTCAAGACTCATCTAAAACTTTTAGGTTATCTCCCAATAAGTACTTTTCTTTAACGCCTTTAAGTTAGGTATAAGAAGCAAGAAAAAGAATCAAGTGTTCTCAAATGAAGAAGCATTAAGATTAATACCAGAAATATCTTCAAGAAAGCAAGGTATCTCATCCAAATAAGTTCTAGAGGATCCTCTCTCAATGCTCTTGGGTTCACCATTTTCATCCAACGGGTTTTCGGGAACAATCCAATCAAGATTCTTTTCTATGGCTTCATGCATTGCTACAAGTTTGAAAGGTATTGGTATCTTAATTTCCTCCCCATTAGGTTCGGTTTTGTTCATCTTTTCTCGTGTACCAACAACATCTACACATGAGCCTAGCATATTAAAACATTCAAAGACTTTTCTAGCTTCCTTGGCAACATCATAGAATTCCTTAAGCAAAGTTTCCAGAAAAAATGTCTCTTTTTCAGGGTTCTCAATTTCTTTAAGTTTAAGAAACATTAATTGCATTAAGGGGTTAAGGTTAACAAACCTAGCTTCCAACATGTGAACTAAAGAAGCTGCAGCAATTTCATAGTTTGGAGCAAGTTCTGCAAGGTATCTATCCTCAATATCCTCATGCTTACTAACATGATTAACAAATTCTTCAATATTATCTTTTCCAATTATAGAGCCACCACCTATTGAAAGGTATTTCAGGGTGAATTTAGGGATCAACATGTTGAGCTAAGGAAGAGGTAACAACTATAGAAAGACTTAATTTTTTGTGTTTTTAATAAAGAAAGCAAACTAGTAAAACTAATTTTTTGTGTGTTTTTGATAAAGAAACAAGCAAACAAAGAAGAAATAAGCTAACTTGTGTTTTTGATAAAGAAACAAGCAAACAAAGCATAAATAAGCAAACTAATAAGACTCCCCGGCAACAGCGCCAGAAAAGTACTTGCTGACTCATGTAATAACGAGCTCGTTGGGGAACCCCAAGAGGAAGGTATGATGAGCACAGCAGTAAGTTTCCCTCAGTTATGAAACCAAGGTTATCGAACTAGTAGGAGCAAGGAAACACCTCCAAGGTGTTGCTAGCTGGACTTTGGCAGGGTGCACTACCGGTGCCAGCAACAATGTGGAAACCTATACAACACAACCATAGAACTTTGCCCCCAGCTTACAGTGAGGTTGTTAATCTCACCGGTTTTGCTGAAAACAAAGGATTAAACATATTGTGTGGAAGAAAGTAAAAGTTTGCAGAAAGTAAACAGAGGGCAGTAAGCAGTCGTAGATTGATGGTAAAAGAAAGGACCGGGGTCCATAGTTCACTAGTGGTGGCTCTCCTTAAGATAGATGACATGTTGGGTGAACAAATTACAATGGGGCAATTCACAAACATCGAGGGAGCATACATGCATATACTAATCATCTTGACTCCTTTGAGATTTGATTGGGCATTACAACGTTATACATAGACCGTAATCCAACTGCATCTATGACTAATAATCCACCTTCAGGTTATCATCCGAACCCCCTCTAGTATTAAGTTGGAAGCAATGGATAATTGCATTACACATTGCGTGTAAAGTAAACAATATGATTGTTCTATGAACAAAGGATTGTTGTTTTCTCCCTAGTAGCAACAACACATGTAGTACCTTAGAGATTTCTGTCACTTCCCTAGATTACTAGAGGCATGAACCCACTATCGAGCAGAAATACTAACTCTTGGAGTTGCTAGCATCTACTTGGCCAAGATAGCTACTAACAACGGAAAGCATGCAAGATCACAAATAACAAAGACATGATAGAATCAATAATCAATCTAAAATAGCATCTCAATATCCATCGGATCCCCGCAAACACAACATGTAGGATTACAAATAGATGATCTTGAGCATGAATGGAGCTCACAAGATCTAAACATGATAGCACAAAGGAGAAGAACCAGCCATCTAGCTACTACATGGACCCATAGTCCAAGGATGAACTAGTCATGCATCACACCGGAGGATTGCATGGTGATGAAGAAGGCCTCCAGGGTGAATTCTCCCCTCCGGTAGGGTGCCGGGAAGAGCTTCAGATCCCTCCAGATCTAGGTATGGATATGACGGCGACTACAGACTCTTTCGTGGAATTTTGATCATGTACTTAGGGTTTCTGTATGGGAGGCGATATATAGGCGAAAGGGGAGGCTAAGGGGGTGCCCTAGGTGGCCGCACCACCCCCTGGCGCGGGTCAGGCCTGGCCGCGCGGCCAGGTGGTGTGGGCGGCCCCTGGCCCCTCTCCGTCTTGTATTCTGGCTCCGTGTCCCCCTCGGTGAAAAACTGACTTTGGCTTTTGTCTCGTCCAATTCCGAGAATATTCATTTTTTGACTTTCCTAGAACCAAAAACATCAGAAAATAGGCAACTGGCACTGTGGCATCTTATTGATAGGTTAGTCCAAGAAAATGTATAAAAAGTACTCCAAAAGTGGAGAAAACATAAGAAAGTAGATAAAACCAAGCATGGAACATCAAAAAATTATGGATACGTTAGCAACGTATCAATACGGTATTCAAACCTTTGAAGACCGAACACGGGATTACGTTCCCGCACAAACGTTGTTGATGAAGCTGAGTGAAGAAGACCTCAAGTTGTAGAAGGCTCCAAGCGCCCAACATCACTAACGGTAGTGCCTCATTGAGTTTTACACACGTGCGGTGTAAAGGACGTCTCTCGGGCCCCGGTCCAGCAAGGCACTGAACGAAGAAGATCCAGACAGGTTCCAGCAGCATGACGGCATGGGCTAGGTGGACAAAACTCTACCTCGTAGAGCACGTTCCAAACTTGGGAACACGCACGTGATGGACAGATGGAGGGAGAGAGATAATGTCAAAGGAAAATTGTGGGATGAGAATTGAGGAGGAATGGCACTCCTATATATAGGAAAAATCTAGGCACTCCCACCCTCCAAGTCTCGGGGTGGGACTAAACCTTGGAGAGGTGGGAGGGGATGCCTCCGGCGATGGGGTGGGCCCCACGCACACGGTAGGCCTACCTGGTGGCCGGCGGCGGTGGAAGCCCCCCACCTACACGCCCAAGCCCACCTAGGGCAGCCGCCTCCCCCTCTTGGGCTTCCTCCCTCCTAGGGAGGGCCCATGTGGGATTTCCCCCTTTTTCTTTTATTTTAAATAATATTTATAATTCATTCACCAATTAAATATTAAATATACTTTATTTAATTCCTCCTTATTCAAAACTCCTTTTGAATAGTTTCTGAACACTTCGGTATCTCTCTAGAACACTCTCGATTCTCTCTCTTCCTATTTCTCTATCGGTGTTGGATCAAACCGTGGCGTCTTTATCCTTAAGCGTGACACCTTACGATTCGAGAATATTTAGACATGATCGATACAACTCTCCGATCAATGACCAATAGTGGTATCTAGAAACACATTATGGTCCCTTCATATTCCACAAATTTGGTTGTTCGCTTGAACCTTCTAAATGTCGAGCCTTATTCCTTTTGCACAACGATATCTGGTTTGTCCAAGACCTAATCTCATGTATCCATATACAGTTCGATCTTGTTACTGACAAACATGTTTACTCGTTCTCATGATATTACATCCTCGTGATCTAGTCACATGCTTGCAAGCTTATTGATGTAATCTCATTGAGTGGGCCTAGGGTATCTATCCGTCACTGGGATAGGCAAATCCCAATCTCGATAGATACACCTCAACTATCCTATGGAATACCCAATACACACCTTTGTAGCCACCCAGTTATGGTCATGGTGGTTGATGTGATCAAAGTAGCCATGAGAGATAGTGATTAAACATGATCTCACAGTCAAAGGATTAAGTTACTACGATTTGCTAGATATCACAATGTTGAACATTGTGATTGGATCACATTGGAATTCTATGGTCGGGTGTGTCCATCACTTTGTTAAGTGACCTCAATGTTAGTTGATATTTTAGTCAAATCATGATCTGGAAACCTCGATCATCATCTGCCCAACAAACTAGTACTAGAGGATACTAGGGACCTGTTTGTTTATATACCACACCTCTATTAATGTTTCTACTTAATACAGTTATAGCATGATACAAAACTATTATGAGTTAGAGATATATCAATAAAAAAACTTCATTTATTGGCCTTTAGGGCATATCTTCAGGCTCCCACTTACACTAGAGTACAATCACACTAGTTTACGTCGGGCAGTAATCTAACACTAATAGCATTCCGGTGTTGATCATGCTTTTTCTTGTGGAAGAAGCTTTGTGAATGGATCAGCTACATTATGTATGTGCTTTGCAAAACCCTAATGTTACCATTTTCTACGTAGTCTCTTATTACATGGTAACACCGGTGTATGTGCTTGGCTGTGGAGTGGAACCTCTGGTCCTTTGCATTTGCAATGGTCCCCGTGTTGTCACAGTAGATGCACACAGGGTCTTGCATGCTTGGGAACACTCCAAGTTCAGTAATGAACTTCCTCATCCAAACAACTTCATTAGTTGCTTCTATGGCAGCCATGTATTCCGATTCCATTGTAGATTGAGCCACCGATCTTTGTTTCCCACTCCTCTAGCTCACCGCGCCACCATGCACCAGGAACAAGTACCCTTTTTGAGACTTTGAGTCATCTAGATCAGTGTTGAAGCTTGCATCCACGTAACCTGTTACAGAAAGCTCTTCTTGACGTCCTCCATATATTAAAAGCATATCCTTAGTTTTTAAGATACTTGAGGATATTCTTAACTACATTCCAATGAACCGACCCATGGTTTCTTTGGAAATGGCTTATCAAACTAAGAGCCAAGCCAACATCTGGTCTAGTGCTTGATACATTGCAAATGTTGTTGGAGATATGCCCAAGAGGCAATAATAAAAGTGGTTATTATTATATCTTTGTGTTTATGATGAATGTTTACATCCCATGCTATAATTGTATTATTAGGAAACACTAATACTTGTGTGTTTTGTAAACATATAAGAGTCCCTAGTAAGCCTCTTGTTGAACTAGCTTGTTGATTAATTGATGATCATGGTTTCCTGATCATGGACATTAGGATATGATTAATAACAAGGTTATATCATTAGGAGAATGATGTGATGGACACACACCCATAGTAAGCATAGCATAAGATCAAGTCATTAAGTTCGTATTGCTATAAGCTTTTAAATGCATAGTAACCTAATCCTTCGACCACGAGGTTGTGTTAATCACCATCACCGGATGGGTACTTTGATGACATCAAACACCGCTTCGTAACTGGGTGGTCATAAAGGTGTCATTGGGTATTCTAAAAGTATGTGTTGAAGCGCATGGACCAAGATTGGGATTTGTCCATCCATATGACGGATAGATATGCTCTGGGCCCTCTCGGTGGAATGTCATCTAGTTAGCTTGCAAGCATGTGACTGGGTCACAAGGGATGACATATCACGGAACGAGTAAAGAGTACTTATCAGTAACGAGGTAGAACTAGGTATGGAGATGCCGACGATCAAACCTCGGATGAGTATAGTATTGCGTGACAAAGGGAATTGGTTTCGTATGTAAATGGTTCAATCGACCGCGAAGTCATCGTTGAGTATGTGGGAGCCATTATGGATCTCCAGGTCCCGCTGATGGTTATTGATAGGACATGTGTCTCTGTCATGTCTACATATTCACGAACCGTAGGGTGACACACGTAAGGTTCGAAGTTGTTTTAAGTAGATATGGAATGTGCGTTGGAGACCGAATGTTGTTCGGAGTCTCGGATTGGATCCGGGACATCACGAGGAGATCCGGAATTGTCCGGAGAATAAGATTCATATATTGGGGATCATTTTCTGAGTTAGGAAATGTTCCGGAGTATTTGTATGAGGATTCTAGAAGGTTTCGGAATGTTCCGGAAGGTTCTGGAAGATTTTTCTTGGAGTTTGCTTGAAAACCAAGAAAGGGATCACGGAGTCCTGGTGGGGCAAGACAAGGAGTCGTGGGGGAGGAGGACTCCTCCCCCCTCCCCAATCCGCCGGCCATAGGAGGGAGGGGAGTCCTACTAGGACTCCCCCTCCCATGGCGCCTCCCCCCTTTAAATAGAGGGGTGGGGGCGCCACCTCCAAGCCCTCCTCCATAACTTAAAATCTCTGCCGCCTCTCTCCTCCTCCTTTCTTCTGCACAGGCATAGGCGAAGCCCTGCAGAATTCTCTACTCCACCACCACCACCACGCCGTCGTGCTGCTGGGATTCCGTGGAGAAGATCTACTACCTCCGCTGCTTGCTGGAACGAGGAGAGGAAGGTCTGCTTCGACTCCGCACGTGTGACCGACTGCGGAAGCGCTGCCGGAACGCGGCGCCGGAAGGATCGTCCACACGATCTTGAGATCGGCAAGTGATCGACTACATCAACCACGAGATCTAATCTCGTAACGCTTTCGGATCTACGAGGGTTAGTACATATCTATCTCGTTGCACATGTCTAATAGATTAGATCTTGGCTTTTATCTAGATTAGATCTGGGTTTTGTTCGTTCTTGCGGTAGAAAATTTCTGTTTTCCATGCTACGAACCCATCAAATGTATCTATAATTTTTGATGTTCCATGCTTGGTTTTATCTACTTTCTTATGTTTTGTCCACACTTTGGAGTACTTTCTATATGATTTCTTGGACTAACCTATTAACAAGAGCCACAGTGCCAGTTGCCTATTTTTTGTTGTTTTTGGTTCCAGAAAGTCAGAAAATGAATATTCTCGGAATTGGACGGGACAAAAGCCAAAGTTGATATTTTACTGGAAGACTCACCAGAATACGAGACGGAGAGGGGCCACAGGGTGGCCACACCACCCCATGGTGCAGGTCCCCCTTGGCCGTGCCACCAGGTGGTGTGGGCCCCCTGGCCGCCGACCGACCTTGCCCTTTGGCCTATAAGAAGCCTCCCAAGGCATAAACCCTAAAGAATCAAGCCTCTAGCCACGAAAAGTTCTGCAGCGCCGCCGCCACTGAAGGGGAGATTCGGGGACAGAAAGTATCTATTCTGGCACCCTACCGGGACGGGGAAGTGCCCCCAGAGCCATCTCTATCGATCTCCACCACCGTCTCCATCGCCATTGCTGATTCCCATGATGAGGAGGGAGTAGTTCTCTCTCGAGGCTAAGGGTTCTACCGGTATCTATGTGTTCATCTCTCTCTCTATGCATGATCATATTGTGATCATGAGCTTTGTAATCTAGTAGATCTACCTTGCTACACAAGTGCTTAATATATCTCTGCTCTCCCCATGTGTGTGAAAGTGACAGTGTGCTCACCATGGTGGCACTTAGGCTAGAGATTACAAATACTTGTTATGAGTTATATTTGGAGTTGGTTGTCTTTATGAAATTGTGGTGTTTGTTGGACTCATCTAGTACTCAAGGTGACAATGTGGATTATCTAGATGGGAAAGGCTTACTTTGAGGTGTGTTGTTATAGCCCTACCATCGATTAGAGTGTCCAACCGGAGAGTAGTTCAGAGTAGTATCATAAAGAAAATATATTTATGAGAGAGTGTTCACTAGTGAAAGTATGATCCCTAGGCCTTGTTTCTAAGCATTGATACACCGTTTGCAATTAGATCTGTTACATGTTTGCTTGCTTCCATCTTTATTTTAGTTTGCCTTTAGTCTCTTCCACGCCATCAAGCTATTTTCTAGCACCGTTACCACTTATAATTATTCATACCACTTGTATTTCACTATCTCTTCGCCGAACTAGTGCACCTATACACCTGAAAAGTGTATTGGGTGTGTTGGCGACACAAGAGACTTCTTGTATCTTGATTGCAGGACTGCTTGAGAGGGAATACCTTTGACCACTTCCTCCCTGAGTTCGATAAACCTTGGGTGATCCACTTAAGGGAAAACTTGCTGCTGTTCTACAAACCACTGCATTTGGAGGCCCAACAACTGTCTACAAGAATAGAAGTGCGTAGACATCAGTGCTTAGCATGGCATACATGATGGAGCTAGTGGCCGAGGCATAAGGAATGTCTCTCATTGCTTCTCTATCACAATCCATTACTGGGCATTGAGGCACACTCAACTTATTATCTTTTATGACTGGTAACGAACCCTTCTTTGCCTAATACATTCTAAAACTTATCAGAATCTTTTCTAGGTAAGTGATTTGACAAGTGCCAGTAGACGCTTTGATCTATCTCTATAGATCTTAATGCCTTGTATGTAGGCAACTTCACCCATGTCCTTCATAGAGAATTTACTTTTTAAATACTCTTTCACGCTTTTCAGAAGATTAATGTCATTCCCTATTAACAATGTGTCGTCCACATATAGTACGAGGAATGCCACTAACTTCTCATTCACTTTCTTATATATGTAGGTTTCTTCGTTTTGGACAAATCCAAAACCTTTGATGACTTCATCAAATCGAAGATTCTAGCTCCGAGATGCTTGCTTTAGTCCATAAATGGACCTCTAAAGTTTGCATACTTTACCAACATCCTCTAGATTAATAAGACTCTCTGATTTCATCATATACAACTCTTCCTCAATGTTGCCATTAAGGAAAGCGGTTTTCACATCCATCTGCGATATTTCGTAATCGAAATATGCAGCAACTGCTAGTAGAATCCAAATATACTTTAGCTTCGCTATGGGAGAGAATGTCTCTTCGTAGTCGATTCCTTGAATTTATCAGAAACCTTTTATGACAAGTCGAGCTTTCTAGATAGTGATGGTCTTATTCTTGAAGATCCATTTATTCTCAACAACCTTTTGGCTTTCGGGAATATCTACCAAGCTCCATACCTGGTTGTCATACATGGACTTCATTTCGGATTCCATGGCTTCTCGCCATTTCTCGGGTTTAGGGCCTTCCATTGCTTCCGTGTAGGTTGCAAGTTCATCATGTTCAACTAACATGACCATATTCACAAGATAACTATACCAATCAGGGGTAATATGTTTTCTTGTCGACCTGTGGGGTTCGATAGCAATCTCCTCATGAGGTTCATGATCATCATCATTTTCTCCCACTTAAATTAATGAGGGTGCCTCCGGAACAACTTCCGTTACAACACTCGGTATTTGAAGATCAGGATCGATAATCTCATCGAGTTCTATCTTCCTTCCACTTACACCTTTCGCGAGAAACTTTTTATCGAGGAAGGTATCCTTCTTCGCGACAAACATTTTGCCCTCAGCTTGGTTGTAGAAGATATATCCAATAGTTTCCTTTGGATATCCTACAAAGATACGTTTTCCACTTTCAGTTCAAGTTTGTTAGGCTATAGTTTCTTAATGTAAGCCTCACATCCCCAAACCTTCAGAAAAGCCAACTTTGACTTCGTGTCATGCCATATCACATACGGTGTTGTCTTCATGGCTTTGGAAGATGCCCTATTTAAAATGAATGTATAGTCTCAAGTGCATATCCCTAGAATGATACAGATAAGTCGGTAAGAGACATCATAGACCGCACACTATCCAACAGGGTGCGATTACATCACTCGGATACACCACTACGTTGTGGTGTTCCAGCCGGCGTAAGTTGTGGTACAATGCCACAAGCCTTCAGATGTGTACCAAACTCGTGACTCAAATACTCGCCCCTTCGATCAGTACGAAGGTGCTTAATTTTCTTGTCGAGTTGATTAACAACTTCACTCTGAAATTCTTTGAAGTTTTCAAAGGTTTCAGACTTGTGCTTCATTAAGTAGATATACCCGTATCTACTCAAATCGACAAAGAAGGTGACAAAGTAACGATAACCATTGTGTGTGGAGATGCTCATTGGTCCGCATACATCTGAATGTATGACTCCCAATAGGTCTGCAATCCGTTCCATCATACCATTGAATGGCATCTTGGTTGTTTTACCCATCAGGCATGGTTTGCATGTGTCAAGAGATTCAAAATCTAACGACTCCAGAAGTCTGATACATTATAAACGTATCTATAATTTTTGATGTTCCATGCTTGTTTTATATCTACTTTCTTATATTTTGTCCACACTTTGGAGTATTTTTACACATTTTTTGGAACTAACCTATTAAGAAGATGCCATAGTGCCAATTGCCTGTTTTCTACTGTTTTTGGCTTCAGAAAAACTAGTAAGAAAATATTCTTGGAATTGGACCGGACAAAATTGAAAGTCAATATTTTACCCGAAGCAATACGGAGTCCGAAGGGGAGACGAAGAGGGGAACCAAGACATCCACACCCTAGGGTGGTGTGGCCAGCCCTAGCCACGCAGCCACCTAGTGTGGGCCCCCTGGTACTCCACCGACCTTGCCCCTTCGCATATAAAAGTCTCCTAGGACGAAAACCCTAAGTACCCGATCAAATTTCCATGAAAGAGTCTGTAGCTGCCGCCATCTCCATCCCTAGATCGGGAGGGATCTGAATCTCTTCCCGGCACACTGCCGGAGGGGAGATATCACCCTGGAGGCCTTCTTCATCACCATGCCTGCCTCCGGTGTGATGCGTGAGTAGTTCATCCCTAGACTACGGGTCCATGTAGTAGCTAGATGGCTGGTTCTTCTCCTTTGTGCTATCATGTTTAGATCTTGTGAGCTTCGTTCATGATCAAGATCATCTATTTGTAATCCTACATGTTGTGTTTGCGGGGATCTGATGGATATTGAGATGCTATTTCAGATTGATTATTGATTCTATCATGTCTATGTTATATGTGATCTTGCATGCTTTCTGTTGTTAGTAGCTATCTTGGACGAGTAGATGCTAGCAACTCCAAGAGGAAGTATTTATGCTCGATAGTGGGTTCATGCCTCTAGGAATCTGGGGAAGTGCTGGCTCGTGGTTGATGTCGAGCTCGTTGGGGAACCCTAAGAGGAAGGTATGATGAGCACAATAGTAAGTTTCCCTCAGTTATGAAACCAAGGTTATCAATCCAGTAGGAGCAAGGAAACACCCCAAAGGTGTAGCTAGCTGAACGTTGGCATGGCGCACTACCGGTGCCAGCAGCAACGTGGAGACCTACACAACACAACCACAGAACTATGTCCCCAACTTGCGATTAGGTTGTCAATCTAACTGGTTTTGCTGAAAACAAAGGATTAAACGTATCGAATGGAAGGAAGTAATAGTTTGCAAAAAGTAAACACAAAGCAGTAAACAGTTTGTAGATTGTATGTAAAAGAAAGGACCGGGGTCCATAGTTCACTAGAGGTGGCTCTCCTTAAGATAGATAGCATGTTGGGTGAACAAATTATAGCGGGGCAATTGACAAACATCGAGAAACCATACAAGCATATACTAATCATATTGACTCCTTTGAGACTTGATTGGGCATTACAACATTATACATAGACCGTCATCCAACTGCATCTATGATTAATAATCCACCTTCAGGTTATCATCCGAACCCCCTCCACTATTAAGTTGCAAGCAACAGATTATTGCTTTACGAATTGCGTGTAAAGTAAACAATACGATTGTTCTATGAACAAAGTATTGTTGTTTTCTCCCTAGTAGCAACAACACATCTAGTACCTTAGAGATTTCTGTCACTTCCCGAGATTATCAGAGGCATGAACCCACTATCGAGCATAAATACTAACTCTTGGAGTTGCTAGCATCTACTTGGCCAAGATAGCTACTAACAACGGAAAGCATGAAAGATCACAAATAACAAAGACATGATAGAATCAATAATCAATCTGAAATAACATATCAATATCCATCGGATCCCCGCAAACACAACATGCAGAATTACAAATAGATGATCTTGATCATGAACGGAGCTCACGAGATCTAGACATGAAAGCACAAAGGAGGAGAACCAGCCATCTAGCTACTACATGGACCCGTAGTCCAGAGATGAACTACTCACGCGTCACACCGGAGGCTTGCATGATGATGAAGAAGGCCTCCAGGGTGAATTCCCCTCTCCGGCAGGGTGCCAGGAAGAGCTTCAGATCCCTCCAGATCTAGGGACAGAGACGACGGCGACTACAGACTCTTTCGTGGATTTTTGATCGGGCACTTAGGGTTTCCGTATCAGAGGCAATATATAGGCAGAAGGAGAGGCCGAGGGGGTGCCTGGGGCGACAAGACCACCCCCTAGCGCGGGCCAGGCCTGGTCGCACGGCCAGGTGGTGTGGCCAGGCCCTAGCCCCTCTCTGTCTCGTATTCTGGCTCCAGATGTCTTCCGGTAAAATAGCAACTTTGGCTTTTGTGCCGTCCAATTCCGAGAATATTCATTTTCTGACTTCCTGGAACCAAAAACAGCAGAAAACAGGAAGCTAGCACTATGGCTCTTATTAATAGGTTAGTCCAAGAAATCATATGAAAAGTATTCCAAAGTGTGGACAAAACACAAGAAAGTGGATAAAACCAAGCATGGAACATCAAAAATTGTAGATACATTTGCAATGTATCAACATCCCCAAGCTTAACTCTTGCTCGTCCTCGAGTAGGTAAGTGATAAAAAGAAAGAATAATTTTTGAGGTGACATGCACCATCATAAACTTGACCAAAGTATTTGTAAAACATTCGAAGCTGGGATCATTGTACTTCAATCATAACATGAAAGACAAAGTTCTAGCAATAAGACAAAGAAACTATGTTGCAACATGAAAAGACACAAACAAAAGATTCATGAATAACAATGCTTTGCAAGACATTTGTTTATTTCACATAAAGAAAACATAGCATAATAGTATTCAGCTTGTCCCTCATAGAGTAGCAAATATAAATGCATAGGACACCTTCAAAGTTCATAAGAGTGACTAGATACAAATAGTTTAAAACAAGCAATATCAAGTTATGCATCAATCAACTAGTCTTGGGACAATGCACATAGAACTAAGAATGGCCACTATGCGCTCAAAGTAGGTGCATAAAGATAGAAGGTGGAGACTCAACATAATGGTGAAAGAAAGGCCTTCATAGAAGGAAGTAGAGATTCAAGTCTCATAAAGAGCTTCCAAAAATTATGGTACTTATTAGCTTTCAGCTCTCATTGCCCCTATCATAAGCATCTTGAAGGTGGTTAAGGTTAAAGTGACACAACTAAGAGGATATGCTTGACAAGTTATAAGCCGAAATCTCATGCCCCTTACTTACGAAGACCGAACCTCATGCTACTCAACTTTAGTCACAAGTAATCTCTTGTCATTGTAAGTACATATGTATCATAAAGAACCGCCAACGGGGTACCCCTTGCACATGATACAGGAGCTATCCCATAATCAAAATGACAAGGCAAGCAGACAATGAGCATCTCAGCGATCTTTTTATTTGCTATTTGCATAGGTTTTTATTGAGGATGCTTCATAGAGTGCTCATTATGGTGATGCTGCAAGTTTCCACCATGATTAGGCATGGCTTAGGCTAGCGGCCTAGGCATTTATCTAACACACATACAAACTCCATGATCTTACAAGTTCCACTTTTATTTCACACCGCCGGGATCCATAAGAAAAAGAACATGATATCAGCGGGGTACAAAGTACAAGTGCAATGTTGAAAGCGTTCCCCATGATACATGGTTCTGCTAACTTCAACTTATAAAGCGCAAGCATATACGCAAAAAAGATGGCGCAATGGGTCAAGTTTATTAAATGCAAGAAAAGTAAAGTGTGCCATCAAGTTCGTGAGAGCTTTAATCACTAGTTTTCTCATAACAAGTTTAATTCGAAAGGTAAATAAAAACATGAATATATTTGGAATAGAATATGCTAATAGGTAGGTATGGTGGACTCTTTGGAATAACTTGGTTTAGGGAGTTGGATGCATGATTGGAACTCATACTTGGTTGCGGAGGCTAGCGAAAGACTGGGAGCGACAAACTAAGAGAGCAGTAATGGCCATAATCATGCAGAGCAACAAAACATCATTGATAAAAGCATAAAGTGATACTAAAAGTTGAAAACTAAAGGATCATAAAGGCTTATGGTGACCTCGGATAGTCATAACATGGTGTCAGCATGTGCCAAGTCAACCCAAACAAAGCATCAAAGGAGAATACCACTATACCATGCTTTAATATGCTAAAACAATGCATGATTCATCCAAGGCACTGATACGTCCATATTGCATCACTATTCTTTGTCATAATTCACTGTTATTCATTGATATATTTCGTACTGAGAGGTGATACTTATGTGATTTTATCTCTTTTTGCATGGTTGATGACTTTTGAAGCATGGATCGCTGCAGTCAGGATTCTGATGGAAAAGGTGCTGTTTGGAGGCAAAATTCGTGAAGATCGGAAAATCCGGGAAAACATACGGAAAATCCTATTTTTCTAGAAGACGAAGGAAGCCAGAAGGGGGGTTGGAGATGGGCCACAGGGGGCCCACACCACCCCCTGGCGCGGGCCAGCCTAGGTCGCGCCACTAGGTGGTGTGGCCACCCTGGTCCACCCCTGGCACTCCCCTCTGACGTATATTATCCTTCCGAAACCCTAAGACTCGGAGAGCAACCAAAGAAAGATTTCGCCGCCTCTACGGGGCGGAAAACACCGAGAGAGAAAGATCTCTCTACCAGACAGATTTCTATCGGGGGAATTCCTTCCTGGAGAGGGAAGATCGTCGCCATCAACACCACCATCAAGCTGGACTTCATTGGGATCATCATCATCACCACCACCATCATCACCATCAGCACCCTCATCACCATCTCCATATTGCTGTAACCATTGGGTTGAATCTTGCATATTTCATGGGGGAAACTTTCCCGGTGTTGATTACTCTTTGTAGTTGATGCTATTGAGTGAACCGTTGAATTATTGTTTATGTTCAGATTGTTATACATCATTATTCCATCTCTGATCATGATCCATATGATGTCTTGCGAGTACTTCGTTTTGTTCTTGAGGACATGGGAGAAGTCATGTTGTTAGTAGTGGAGTTGTGTTGAGAAAGATTCAATAGTTTGATATTTAAGTTGTGGTGTACTTCTTCTAGTGGTGTCATGTGAACGTCGACTACATGACACTTCACCTATATGGGCCTAGGGGAATGCATTGTGTATTTGGCTACTAATCGTAGGGGTTGCCGGAGGACAGAAACCTGAACCCCCGTTAGGAAACCATTGCACAAGGGACGTAAGGGTCTTAGAGTTTAAAGTTGTGGTTAGGTTTCTACCTTAATTACTTTCTTGTACTTACGGATGTTTGCAAGGGGTATAATCACAAGTATGTATTAGTCCTATGAAGGTCGGTACATTAGCACAGGTTCACCCACACAACACTTAGCAAGCTAAAGAAGATTATTCAACTATATGAAGGGAAAGCACTTGACAGTCTTCCCATGTGTCCTCGAGAACGTTTGGTCATCTTAAGTAATACAACCGACTGGTCCTTTGCTGCATAAAGGATTGGGCCACTTGCTGCATTTATTCCTACTATCTTTTATTTACTCGTACTTTGTTTATTTGCTTTATCAAAAACCCCTAAAAATCTGTTTGCTAAGTATTTGCAGAGAATTCCTGATCCATACAACTAGCCAGCACCTTCTGCTCCTCGTTGGGTTCGACACTCTTACTTATCGAAAATAATGCGATACACCCCCTATACTTGTGGTTCATCAAGACTATTTTCTGGCGCCGTTGTCGGGGAGTGAAGCTCTATTGGAGAGTGGAACTGGTAAAGGAAACTTCTGCTGTGAGTATTGTTTACTTCTACTAGTTACTTTATTTTAGTTATGGATAATTCACTGAGTTTCTTATTTGGTAATGCTACTACCACTGCTAAGGTAGTAGATAAACCACCACCTGCTGAAAATGATGTTTTTAAAATACCTACAAGAATTATTGATCGTGTTATGGATAACTACTATGTTGGGGATGGAACAGTCCATCCCAGTTATCATTTACTCTTTATACACGAATTATACGGGTTGTTCAAGTGTGCAGGTATTACTACAGATCAAGTTAAGAAGAAGTTATTCTCATTATCACTGAAAGGAAGAGCTGAGGAATGGTATAAGCTGCTGAAGAATGGTCAAGCTCTGGAATGGGAGGAAATAGTGCCTCTCTTTTATTCAAAGTTTTATACTCCTAGTGAGATTCATAAAGATCGGAATCAAATATACAACTTTTGGCCTCTTGATGGAGAGAGTACAGCTCAAGCGTGGGGGATATTGAAGTTACTAATGCTCAAATGTCCCATTCATGAGCTTCCCAACAATATTATTATCAACAAATTTTATGCAAGGCTCCCTCTACATGACAAGGATTTATTGGATGCTTCTTGTGCTGGATCATTCACTCGCATGGAAGAAGAAGCTAAATGGGATCTTCTGGACCGTATTCAAGACAATGCTGAAGCTTGGGAGAATGACAAAGGTAGAAAGTCAGGTATAAATTATGATTATGAATGCATTGAATCTTTTATGGGAACTGATGACTTTCAAAATATTAAAAATGCTTATGGTCTAGACTCTCAAGCTATTGCTTCTTATTTTAAGGCTTTTATTTCCTATATTGAAGTTCCTAAAAAGAAGTGGAATAAGTATCATGAACCTTATAAAGATATTGCTAAGAGTGTTCCTGCAAGAAATACTGAAGTTTATACTGTTAATCATGTCTTACCTGAACCTTATATTGAGAAAATGCCTTTCCCAGTTAAGGTAAAGGAACATTATATGATGGCTAGTATGGTAGATGAAAGTATGAACAAAGCTGTTGAACCTGATAAACAAATGGTTGATGAACCTATAATAGCAAATGTGAAAGACTTTGTCACTAAGTATGAAAAAGAGGGACACCCTATCGTTTGTAAGGATACCTCTAATATTGTTTCACAAAGTAGTGTTATGAGAGCTAGTATTCCTGAGTTTTCTGTTAGAATGAGCGATCATTGCTATGATGGTTCTTGTGATAGTTATATTGTTTAGTTTATGCATGATACTGAAAGTTACTATGAGAGAGGGAAAAGTGTTCTTATGCATCTCAATAATATCAAGTTTCCTCGTTTTATGGTGAAAGTTTTTATGTTGCACTTGTTTTGCCTTCCTATGCAAGTAGCCTCTAGTTTCAACAACTTGTTTGTGTACAAAATTCCTTTGCATAGGAAGTGGGTTAGACTTAAATGTGTGTGTGTTTTTGCTTCTTAATTCTCTCTTTCACTTCAATTCATATTCCTAAGTGAGCATCTTCAAAATTATCATGCCCATCTTAATGGCTATAAAGAAAGAGTTTTTTGGGAGACAACCCAATTTGTTTTTGCTTCCAGTTTGTTTTTGTTTCTTTGAGTCTTGGAAGTTATTACTTCGGTAATAACCTCTCCTTATCCGTTTTGTTTGTTTTTTGTGTCAAGATCAACCTCTAATGAGAGAGAAGTAAGATTTCGGGAAGTTGTTGTCTCGAAACAGATTTTTGTGCTTCACGGTAAAAATTCGTGAGAGATCTCTGTCTGTCGGATTGAGCCGTAATTTTGTGTGTTTATGCCCCAGGTTGTTATTTAACTTTCGTTAGTTTCGCACGTTTTGATTTGACCAACATAAGATTTTCTAAAAAATTGATCTTTACCTGCTGGTCTGTTTTGACTGATTTTGCCACTCTTGCATTTGCTTCTTTATTCAATTTCCTTTTTGAATTCTTTTTGGGTTTTCGGAAGGAGTTGCTACAGTAGCTTATGTTTTGATGGTTTTCAGTTGAAGTTGGACACAAAAGGTTTTATCACTTCACTTATACTAATGTTGTCAATGAGAACTATGTGAAGTTTTGTCTGAAAGAAATTTCCAAGAAGTGAAGATGATGGTGTAATAAGGAAGAGAAGGGTTTTATGACTCAAGTAATAAGTGTATAAAGAAGAATATATCGATGTTATTCAAGTGGTGACTCCAGAAGAATCTACTACATACCAAATTCAGAGACCTGCAGAGTCCGCTTTCAAATAGGTAACAGTTCTGGTAAGAAAATTTCCGCGGAAATACTATCCAACTATATTTTTGTAGTTTTTAGTCAATAAGGAAAGTTACGAAGCGAAAAAGGGACGGATACGGAGCCTGGGTGGCTCGCACCACCCTGTGGCACGGGCCCACCCCTGGCCGCACCACCAGGTGGTGAGTCCACCCCGGACTCCGCCTCCGACTCGTTTTCTCCCAGTACCTTCCTTTTGTTCTGAAACTTCGTATATATAATCCCCCGGATCCCCCAAGGTTTGTATATCGTGTTTTCGTCGTGTTTTTGTTTCGATCTGTTTCTGCCAGGACATACTCTTTGAAGGTTTAGAAACACAATGGTGTCCGCCAAGGATAAAGGAAAGGAGCCTATGGAGGAAGATCTCCAAGACCCCGTGCAGGAGAAGGAGATCAAGAGCAAAGGTGAAGAGGAGACAAAGCACACCGGCACCACCATTGCAAGCATTGGAGTGGTGGCGAACCCTGCCAGGATCAGAAGGACTACACGGATGTCAACTGGAGGGAAACCTCTGCGTCACTGTTTAGCTCCTCGCCATGTAGGGAAAGAAGACTCCAAGAAGGAAGCATGGAAAAGGAATCACAAGATCTGGGATCCACAATCTGACATGATCATGCACCGCATCGAGCACAACTCGGAGTTGATTCATACTCTCACCTTCAAGATTGAGAACTTGGGGAAATTGATCAAGAAGCTCATCGAGGGGATACCACCACCAAAGGAGTAATTCGTCATCAGGTTTGGCATCCCCTTGGTTTGTTCCAAGCTTGGGGGAGTGCCGCGGTATCACATCACTATCTTCTATATTTTTACCTTATTAGTAGAGTCATATCATGAATAGAGAAGTTATTATGTAGGATGGTTTGCATTATGGAAGTGTCCCCTCTCTTGTTAGATATGTATCCCTTGGTGTGAGTTGCCGTTATGGAATATTAATGAGAAGTTCTATCATTCACTCTTTTGCATAGCTTATACTAGTTTTCAATTCGTGGTTATATGATTGATCTTGTTGTTAGTATTGGTATCACTTCGGGATCATTGAGTTAATTTAGTTGGTTTTGGCAAACCTGGCTCGGTCAGTAGCAACACTATTTTTGAGAGTTGAAAGAAAAGATAAAAGTACTCTAAAGAAAAATTATTTCATCATCTTTCTTTCTTGATTTTCTCATAAGTCTAATATTCTCTAGTTAAGATCTTTTGTGCTTCCAAGGAAGATTGCATGTTTGTTTTTATCACTTGTATGTTTGTTTGTTTCCTTCAACTCTTGTACTTGCTACCCAGCCTTGCTAGCCAAAAACCCGTACTGAGAGGGAATTCTTCTCGTGCATCCACTCCTTAAAACCAAAACATTTGTCATTTGTGTCCATCATACCTACCTATTAGCATTATTGCTATTGCAAGTAAATTCTTGTTTTATCTACCTTCCAAATTAAACTTGTTATGTGAAAATTAGTGATTAAAGCTCTCACGAACTTGATGGCACACCTTACTTGTCTTGCACTTAATAAACCTGAACCATTGGGTCCTTCTTTGTTGCGTATATGCTTGCGCTTTATGAGTTGAAGTTAGCAGAACCATGCATCATGGGGAACGCTTTCAACATTTCATTGGTACTTTGTACCTAGTTGATATCATGTTCTTTTGCTTATGGATCCCGGCGGTGTGAAATAAAAGTGGAACTTGTAAGATCATGGAGTTTATATGTGTGTTAGAGAAACGCTTGGGCCGCTAGCCTAAGCCATGCCTAATCATAATCATGGTGGAAACTTGCAGCATAACCATAGTGAGCGTTCTGTGAAGCATCCTCACTAAAAACCTATGCAAATAGCAAATAAAAAGATCGCTGAGATGCTCATTGTCTGCTTGCCTTGTCATTTTGATTATGGGATAGCTCCTATGTCATGTGCAAGGGGTACCCCGTTGGCGGTTCTCAATGATACACATGTATTTACAATGACAAGAGCTTACTCGTGACTGAAGTTGAGTAGCATGAGGTTCGGTACTCATAAGTAAGGGGCATGAGATGTCAACTTATATCTTGTCAAGCATATCCTCTTAGTTGTGTCACTTTAACCTTAATCACCAAAGGATGCCTATGATAGGGGCAATGAGAGCTGAAAGCTAGTAAGTATCATAATTTTTGGGAGCTCTTTATGAGACTTGCAATCCCTGCTTCCCTCTGCGAAGGGCCCTTATTTTTACTTATTAGCTGAGTCAGTAAACCTACTCCCTTCCATCTCAGCAAGTATTTTGAGTTGTTGTGTTTCATTCATTCATATGATGATTTATTCAATCATGTTTCTTATGTTCCTTGCTTTGCACATCGCTCTTATCTTGATGTTTACTACTTTGAAAGCTATCTTTGAAAACCAGTTATTTGTGAACTCTAGCAAATTATCAACTATTCTTCGACCAAGAGCTAAGTTTGCCATTACCAATTATGATTCACTTTATGTATCTTTATTGTGTTTCCTTTACTCATTGCAAGTTGAGTTATATAATAGTGAGTTGTCTTCTATTATGATCTATGTATTGATGAATGTGATGCTTCTTGTCCGTATTCTTTTATCGACTCTTCACTCCATAAACCTGAGGCCATGTTTATTGAGCTCGGTTTCGCTTGGGGACAAACGAAGTCTAAGCTTGGGGGAGTTGATACGTCCATATTGCATCACTATTCTATGTTATAATTCACTGTTATTCATTGATATATTTCATACTGAGAGTGATACTTATGTTATTTTATCTGTTTTTGCACGGTTGATGACTTTTGGAGCATGGAACGCTGCAGTCAGGATTCTGATGGAAAAAGGTGTTGTTTGGAGGCAAAATTCGTGAAGATCAGAAAATCCGGGAAAATATATGGAAATCCTATGTTTCCAGAAGACGAAGGAAGCCGGAAGGGGGCTGGAGATGGGCCACAGGGGGCCCACACCACCCCCTGGGGTGGGCCAGCCTAGGTCGCGCCACCAGGTGGTGTGGCCGCCCTGGTCCACCCCTGGCACTCCCCTCTAGCGTATATTATCCTCCCGAAACCCTAGGACTCAGAGAGCAACCACAGAAAGATTTTGCCGCCTCTGCGGGGCGGAAAACACCGAGAGAGAAAGATCTCTCCGGCAGATAGATTTCTGCCGAGGGAATTCCTTCCTGGAGAGGGAAGATCGTCGCCATCAACACTGCCATCAAGCTGGAATTCATCGGGGATCATCATCATCATCACCATGATGACCATCAGCACCCTCATCACCATCTCCATATTGTTGTAACAATTGGGTTGAATCTTGCATAGTTCATGGGGAAACTTTCCCAATGTTGATTACTCTTTGTAGTTGATGCTATTGAGTGAACCGTTGAATTATTGTTTATGTTCAGAATGTTATACATCATTATTCCATCTCTGATCGTGATCCATATGATGTCTTGTGAGTAGTTTGTTTTGTTCTTGAGGACATGGGAGAAGTCATGTTGTTAGTAGTGGAGTTGTGTTGAGAAAGATTCAATAGTTTGATATTTAAGTTGTGGTGTACTTTTCTTTAACGCCTTTAAGTTAGGCATCAGAAGCACGAAAAAGAATCAAGTGTTCTCAAATGGAGGAGCATTAAAACCAAATTTCTTGCCCTTACCTCTCTTACTTTTATTCTTATCCTTTGGGAAAATATGATTGTTCGGTGGAGAAGAAAGGTGCATGGTCCCCTTTCCCACATCTATTATTGCTCCAAGGAGTTCTAATAGGGACCTTCCAAGTGTAATTTGTCCTTTTCCAACACATTCAATAACAAGATAATCAGTAGAAATCATTTTCCCAAGGATCTTTGTAAACACTCCTTCAGCTATTCCAATAGGTAATATTGTAGCGTTATTAGCAAGAGATATTTCTTTTCCCCCTTCAGAAAGCCCCCAAAGATTCAAAGATTCATAAATATCTTTGGGCATAAGACAAAATTCAGACATGATATCACAGCGAGCTTGAAAAGTTTCATTATTTATATCAATATTTACTGTGGGGAGCCACTTTGATGGTTCAGAATTTATTGGAACATAATTATGATGCTTCCTAAGCATATTATAGCAATCTTTTAAGCTAGTAGTGTGGGTCTCAAGAGTGTTCAATCTAGCAAATATGCTTGCGAAAGAAATATCAGTTTTGCTAGGAAAGTTGTAAGTAAAGATCAATTTCTTTATAGCATTAATAGAATCATCCTCATAAAATTGGAGGAAATCTCCTCCCACAATAGAATCTAAAGCATATCTATATCAAAGAGCAATTCCAAGGTAAAAACTGCTAAGGAACAAGCTTTGAGTCATTTTAGGCTTAGTTTTTTCATGTAGATCAAAGAATCTAGACCAAGCTTCCTTGAAACTTTCCTCAGTTCCTTGTTTAAAAGTGAAAATCATTTCCTCGGGTGACATAGTGATTGGAGCAAGGCTAGACATAAAGGCAACTTAAGATAGGAACTAATTTTTTTGTGTGTTTTCAATAAAGAAAGCAAACTTGTAAAACTATTTTTGTGTGTTTTTGATAAGGAAACAAGCAAAAAAACAAAAGTAAACTAAGCAAAACAAAAATAACAAAGTAAAGAGATTGGTTATGAGGGACTCCCCTTGTGAAGATGTCCTTGACTCCCCGACAACGGCGCCAAAAAAATACTAGATGGCTCGTGGTTGATGTCGAGCTCGTTGGGGAACCCCAAGAGGAAGGTATGATGAGCACAATAGTAAGTTTCCCTCAGTTATGAAACCAAGGTTATCAATCCAGTGGGAGCAAGGAAACACCCCAAAGGTGCAGCTAGCTGAACGTTGGCAGGGCGCACTACCGGTGCCAGCAGCAACATGGAGACCTGCACAACACAACCACAGAACTCTGTCCCCAACTTGCGATGAGGTTGTCAATCTCACTGATTTTGCTGAAAACAAAGGATTAAACGTATCGAATGGAAGGAAGTAATAGTTTGCAGAAAGTAAACACAAAGCAGTAAACAGTTTGTAGATTGTATGTAAAATAAAGGACCGGGGTCCATAGTTCACTAGAGGTGACTCTCCTTAAGATAGATAACATGTTGGGTGAACAAATTACAGCGGGGCAATTGACAAACATCAAGAAAGCATACAAGCATATACTAATCATCTTGACTCCTTTGAGACTTGATTGGGCATTACAACATTATACATAGACCATCATCCAACTGCATCTATGACTAATAATCCACCTTCAGGTTATCATCCGAACCCCCTGCAGTATTAAGTTGCAAGCAATAGATTATTGCTTTACGAATTGCGTGTAAAGTAAACAATACGATTGTTCTATGAACAAAGGATTGTTGTTTTCTCCCTAGTAGCAACAACACATCTAGTACCTTAGAGATTTCTGTCACTTCCCCAGATTACCAGAGGCATGAACCCACTATCGAGCATAAATACTAACTCTTGGAGTTGCTAGCATCTACTTGGCCAAGATAGCTACTAACAACGGAAAGCATGCAAGATCACAAATAACAAAGACATGATAGAATCAACAATCAATCTGAAATAGCATCTCAATATCCATCGGATCCTCGCAAACACAACATGTAGAATTACAAATAGATGATCTTGATCATGAACGGAGCTCAAAAGATCTAGACATGAAAGCACAAAGGAGGAGAACCAGCCATCTAGATACTACATGGACCCGTAGTCCAGAGATGAACTACTCACGCATCACACCAGAGGCTTGCATGATGATGAAGAAGGCCTCTAGGGTGAATGCCCCTCTCCAGCAGGGTGTCAGGAAGAGCTTCAGATCTCTCCCGATCTAGGGACAAAGACGACGATGGCTACATACTCTTTCGTGGATTTTTGATTGGGCACTTAGGGTTTCCTTATCAGAGGCAATATATAGGCGGAAGGAGAGGTCGAGGGGGTGCCTGGGGTGGCCAGACCACCCCCTGGCGCAGGCCAGGCCTGGCCACACGGCCAGATGATGTGGCCAGGCCCCACCCCCTCTCCATCTCGTATTTTGGCTCCAGATGTCTTCCGGTAAAATAGCAACTTTGGCTTTTGTCCCGTCCAATTCCAAGAATATTCATTTTCTGACTTCCTAGAACCAAAACAGCAGAAAATAGGCAGCTGGCACTGTGGCTCTTGTTAATAGGTTAGTCCAAGAAATCATATGAAAAGTACTCCAAAGTGTGGACAAAACACAAGAAGTAGATAAAACAAAGCATGGAACATCAAAAATTGTAGATACATTTGCAATGTATCAGGAAGTGACAGAAATCTCTAAGGTACTAGATGTGCTGTTGCTACTAGGGAGAAAACATCAATCCTTTGTTCATAGAACAATCGTATTGTTTACTTTACACACTTTGCTTAATGAAATTATCTGTTGCTTGCAACTTAATACCGGAGGGGGTTCGGATGATAACCTGAAGGTGGATTATTAGTCATAGATGCAGTTGGATTACGGTCTATGTATAATGTTGTAATGCCCAATCAAATCTCAAAGGAGTCAAGATTATTAGTATATGCATGTATTCTTTCTCGGTGTCTGTCAATTGCCCCACCGTAATTTGTTCACCCAACATGTCATCTATCTTAAGGAGAATCACCTCTAGTGAACTATGGACCCAGGTCCATTCTTTTACCATCAATCTACAAGCTATTTACTGTTTTTTTGTTTACTTTCTGCAAGCAATTACTATCTTCCACACAATACGTTTAATCCTTTGTTTTCAGCAAAACCGGTGAGATTGACAACCTCACTGTAAGTTGGGGGCAAAGTTCTATGGTTGTGTTGTGCAGGATTCCAAGTTGGAAACAATACCTTGGAGGTGTTTCCTTGCTCCTACTAGTTCGATAACCTTGGTTTCATAACTGAGGGAAAACTTGCTACTGTACTCATCATACCTTCCTCTTGGGGTTCCCCAACGAGCTCGATATATTTTGAGCCATCAAAGTCCAGCAGAATGGAGCTTCTTCATGCATTTTACACCTATTGGCCTAGACGGTAATGCCACATATACATGGAATTATCATCACCATGCTTGCATCGCTTAGCATCTATGCTATGGATGTGTGTATCATCACAATCATGGTTCAATAATAATAAGCTTTTACTTTTCCATGCATGAGCATAAAACACATTATCCATATAAATATAACAACCATTTGTCTCCGATTTAAATGGATAACGGTCTTGCATCAAGCAAGACTCACTAACAATATTCATGCTCGAAGTTGGTACATATTAACAATTATTCAAATTCAAAACTAATCCTGAAGGGAGACACATAAGGAGAGTGACAACAAGGACTTCAACTTTCTTGCCGTTGCCAACGCACATCGTCACCTCGTCCTTCATGATACATTGCAAATCTATCTACGCCCTCCGACCCAAATTACTTGACTTAAATTTCTCTAGATTCGAATGTATCTAGACTTGTTTTAGTGCTAGATACGTCCGAATCTAGACAAAACCAAGTCAAGTAATTTGGATCAGAGGGAGTATAATTTTTGATGTTCCATGCTCAGTTTTATCCACTTTCTTGTGTTTTGTTCCAACTTTGGAGTACTTTTATTATGATTTATTGGACTAACCTATTAACAAGAGCCACAGTGCTAGCTGCCTGTTTTCTGCTGTTTTTGGTTCCAGGAAAGTCAGAAAATGAATATTCTCGGAATTGGACGGGACAAAAGCCAAAGTGCCTATTTTTCCGGAAGGGATCAAGTGCCAGAATACGAGACGGAGAGGGGCCAGGGGCCAGCCACACCACCTGGCCGCACGGCCAGGCTTGGCCCGCGCCAGGGGGTGGTCTGGCCGACCCCAACACCCCCTCGGCCTCTCCTTCCGCCTATAAGTTGCCCTCGGGACGAAAACCCTAGGTACCCGATTAAAAATCCACGAAAGAGTCTGTAGCCGCCGTCGTCTCTGTCCCTAGATCGGGGGGTCTGAAGCTCTTCCCGGCACCCTGCCGAAGAGGGGAATTCACCCTGGAGGCCTTCTTCATCACCATGCAAGCCTCCGGTTTGATGCGTGAGTAGTTCATCCTTGGACTACGGATCCATGTAGTAGCTAGATGGCTGGTTTCTCCTCCTTTGTGCTTTCATGTTTAGATCTTGTGAGCTCCGTTCATGATCAAGATCATCTATTTGTAATCCATACATGTTGTGTTTGCGGGGATCCGATGGATATTGAGATGTTATTTCAGATTGATTATTGATTCTATCATGTCTTTGTTATTTGAGATCTTGCATGCTTTCCGTTGTTAGTAGCTATCTTAGCCAAGTAGATGCTAGCAACTCCAAGAGTTAGTATTTATGCTCGATAGTGGGTTCATGCCTCTGGTAATCTGGGGAAGTGACAGAAATCTCTAAGGTACTAGATGTGCTGTTGCTACTAGGGAGAAAACAACGATCCTTTGTTCATACAACAATTGTATTGTTTACTTTACACGTAGTTCGTAAAGCAATAATCTGTTGCTTGCAACTTAATACTGGAGGGGGTTCGGATGATAACCTGAAGGTGGATTATTAGTCATAGATGCAGTTGGATGGCGGTCTATGTATTATGTTGTAATGCCCAATCAAGTCTCAAAGGAGTCAAGATGATTAGTATATGCATGTATTGCTTTATCGGTGTTTGTCAATTGCCCCGCTGTAATTTGTTCACCCAGCATGTTATCTATCTAAGGAGAGCCACCTCTAGTGAACTATGGATCCCGGTCCTTTTACTTTACATACAATCTACAACTGTTTACTGCTTTGTGTTTACTTTCTGCAAACTTTTACTTCTTTCCATTCGATACGTTTAATCCTTTGTTTTCCGCAAAACACGGTGAGATTGACAACCTCATCGCAAGTTGGGGACAAAGTTCTGTGGTTGTGTTGTGCAGGTCTCCACGTTGCTACTAGCACCGGTAGTGCGCCCTGCCAAAGCTCAGCTAGTAACACCTTAGAGGTGTTTCCTTGCTCCTACTGGTTCGATTAAACCTTGGTTTCATAACTGAGGGAAACTTGTTGCTGTGCTCATCATACCTTCCTCTTGGGGTTCCCAACGAGCTCTACATCAACACCGCCATCAAGCATTTTTTTGGGCGCCGTGCATTGAGCCATCACTTCACCAGGCATCGCTTATTCCGTAACTCCTGTTAAGAGTTACATATATGAGCAACAAAACTAGTATCAAATACCCAGGTGTTTCTCCTAGCACTAGTAATAAAAACATCAATAACATGTATATCATATATACCTTTCTCTTTGGCAACGATCTTGCCAGCCTTCTCATCATCCAGATACTTGGAGAAGTTGTGCTTCCAGTGACCCTCACCCTTGCAGTAGAAGCCCGTGGCGCCGGGCTTGACCTTGGGTGCCCTAGAGGAAGAGGCAACATGCTTGTCGTCTTTCTTGGGTTTGCCCCTCTTGCCCTTGCCCTTCTTGGCGGATTTCTTGAAGTCAACAGTCCTATTGACTAGCAAGACATTGTGCTCCTTTCCGATTTCCACCTCATCTTGCTTGAGCATGGAAAACAACCTAGACAGGGTTTTGTCCATACCCTGCATATTGTAGTTCAACTCAAAACTCTTGTAGCTAGGGGTAGAGACTGTAGCACCCTATCAACTGCCGGCTCGTCATTGATTTTGCAATCAAGATCATTCAGGCATTGAACATAGCCAGACATTTTGACCACGTGCTTGCTCAAGCTGTTTGACCATGTGCTCGCTCAAGCTATTGTGCTCTTCCATCGTGGCAAAGAAGAAGAGGTTCGAAACCTCATACCTCTCAGTCCTGGCTCGAGGAGAAAAGATGGCCTTGGGATCGGTGATGATCTCAAAGGCATTCTTGTTCTCAAAGAGCTTCTGCAGGACAGCCTCCATGGCATAGAGCATGCCACTCTAGACACATGCGTTATCATCGGCCTTCTGCTAATAAACATTTTTATTAGCCTGAGAGGCATTGGCAGTAGGTCGGTCACCTATCGCAGCATCAAGTATGTAGGAGAGTTTCTGGGGAATGAGAAGAATCTTCAGACTGCAGGACCAGGTGGTGAAGTTCATCCTGTCAGTTCTGAGATTTTATTTCTGAAGGAAAGGGCCAAGGTTGAAGGTAGGGAGAGATATCTACAATAGTATTTGCAAAGTAATCAATCTTAATGTTCATAATATGGGTTCTTATTTAGTAAAATTAAAATACTAGAACTCCCACTCAAACAAACATCCCTCAATATTCGTTTGGTGACTACACGATCCCTTTACACCGCATCATCCCCAATCATCACAGTCTTTGATGCAGCTGCCAGGGTAGATATCAACATATCGATCACATCATATGTGATGTATGCTTAACCTTTCGGTCATTTGCATCATGAGGCCATGTCCGAACATGCTAGGCTCACCAACTCTAACCACAGTGTATTGTAGTGTATACATGGCTTACACCCGCCGTATGCAAACACAGAGATGTCTAGCACCCGATCATCACGACCTACTTCATAACTGCGAACTTTCTTGGTGGTGCACACTTGTGGGAGAACGTGAATATTGGAATTATAGTATGAGGGATTATATTATTATGCTACGATCGTAAGTATAATATTAGCACAACAAGATTCACACAACTATCAACATCTAATGCAAACAGTTATATATGTGTGATATCTAGTGGTTTTGTCTCGTCTTGATCTCCATCGAGAACGCCGACATTTGCACCAGGTTCATGGTGCCACCATGCCTCCGGCTGTTCATATCATAAACACTTATCTAAAACCACACATATCACTTGCCCTCCCGCAAAACAAAGTTAGACGCTTCTACTTTATCTTTGCAAGTTTTACGTGGTTGTTTGGGCTTTCGCACAAGAACTGTTTTTTACCTACAAATCCAACCACAACATGGATTAACTAGTTACCGTTTTCAATCCCTTTTCATGGCCATCCTTTGTAAACGTCATATCAACTAACATCAGAGAGACAAAAACCCACCAACCACCTATATGGTACATGCCATATGTTAGTCGTGGAACCAGTCTCGCGTAAGGTTATGCGTAAGGTTGGTCCGGGCCGCTTCATCCGACATTGCCACGATATTAACAAGTACACATGAGAGGGTAGCAATTAGAAAATCAATGCACACACAATCCATGTGTGTTCTCGTACTGGTATATCTATGCATAGTTCGCTCTAATACCACTGAAGGTTTCCGTGGCAGAAAACAAAAAAAATCATACTACGAGAATGCACCAACCCAAGATCTATGTATGGAGAAGTACAATAATGAGCGGGATACGATATTCATACCTTAGAAGACCGAAGACGGGATTATATTCCCGCACAAACGTTGCTGATGAAGCCGAGCGAAGAACACCTCAAGGTCTAGAAGGCTCCAAGCGTCCATCACCACTAACAATAGTGCCTCGTCCATCACCACTAATGGTAGTGCCTCGTCGAGTTTTACATGCTCCGGTCCAGCAAGGTAGCAGCAGAAGAAGATCCAGACCGATTCCAGCAGCACGACAAATACGCCTCAACTATGTAATCTTACCGAGTGGGTCCAGAGTATCTATTCATCACTCGGATAGGAAAATCCCGATCTCGATAGATACGCCTCAACTATTCCTATGGAATACCCATACACACCTTTTTAGCCACCCAGTTATGCTCAAAGGATTAAGTTACTATGCTTTGCTAGATATCGCACCATTGAACATTGTGACTGGATCATATTGCAATACTATGGTCATATGTGTCCATCACTTTGTTAAGTGACCTCGTTAAGTTAACATTTTAGTCAAATCATGATCGGGAAACCTTGATCATCATCTGTCAAACGAACTAGTACTAGAGGATACTAGGGACCTATTTGTTTATATATTACACATGTATTAATGTTTCCGCTTAATACAGTTATAGCATGATATAAAACTATTTTGAATATTAGAGATATATCAATAAAATAACTTTATTTATTGGCCTCTATGGCATATCTCCTTCAAATCCATACTTGAATCTGTGTTTTCCGCTTCCGCCTGATGTTCGATGAGTGATGTATGAGGATATAATCCTAAAATATTATTACTATTATCTATCTATATATTTGGATCTTGTCGTAATGGCGTTACGATATATTTTTATTTTGTTCTAGATGGATATGCTCTAAGATACTCTTGTATGTTGTTGGTGTACATACTCATTTGCGTATAGTTGACTCGCAGATCAACCGGTCTCGTTTCTCACACTTGAACCTATAACCATGAATTTGGGTGGGATGGTTGACCAGTACTGTGCCCTGCCATTGCGGCCTTCTTGTGGGCAGTCTCATGGCCTCCACGGTAGTACATCCTTCCCAATTCGGGTTATACCAACTTGTGATTTAGAAACGTGAGTTCTAGGGGATTACACACAACCATGGCCCTCCTCTACAACATCGGCATGTCGCCGCCGTTCCACCCCCATGCGAGAGCCAGTGGAGGGCGCCGACCGGCTCCGACTCCCTCCTTCACACCGGTAGCGCCTTGCATGTGCTCCTCCTCCCTCAACCCTCTGTGATGTGCTGCCTCCTCTATAGACCAGACTACGCCGTGGTGCTTCAAGTCTCACGGCAACCACCACGACGACAGGAATGGGGTTGCTGCTGTGAGGCAACCATCGCATCTACGAGCCTAGGCCCAGGCTCCCGGTGGACTGAACGAGCTCGAGGGGCGACCTCCGCGCTGGAGAGGGGCAAGCGGGTGGTACAAGCATCGACGTCGTGGCGTCTACTACGAGGAGCGACAATTTCTGCTACATGAGGGCGAGGCATCTACTACGAGCGGCGGCGTCTTCTGGTACATGCGGCGGCGACGGCTCCTACGAGCTGGGGCGGCTCTGCCACATATTTATATTTATTTTGCTACTTTCGCATAATGTTTTGCTACAATAGTTTTATGATTTTGCTACGAGGTCGCTGCTGATGTCTCCGACGAAATCGGTTTTGCTACATTTAGGATATTGTTTGCTACACTGATACATTTTTTCACTACATTTGTTCTCCTGTTTTGCTATAGTACAATGTTTTTGCTATGAGGTCTCTAGCGAGGTCTCCCGACGAAAATCTTCGGCGAATCTCCGGCGAGGTCGGGTTTGCTACATTAGCACAACTTTTTTGCTACAAAGTCTTCGACGAAACAACTTTTTTTCTATTTTTTTAACGCGAATCGTTTTTTGCTACATGTAGTAAGCGGGACTTTTTTTTAGCAAAAGCGGGATTATGGGTTATTTAGGATACATGTCACGCAGGGAAGCATGAGGATGCGGGATTAGTGCTCGCATTTTCTATTTAAACAACTTAACCTTTTTAATGAATTTAAATAATTCAAGGATGCTAGTAATTTTTTTAGACAACGAGTTATCGTTTGCTAACTTCTTGCACTATATTTTGGATTGTTCATTTTGGGCTAGAAAATCTAGCACACGGGCACGAAGATGGCCGCATCAGCCCACGAAAAGCTGGTCGCCACTACCGGGCCAAAAAAAGAAACAACAACAAAAAAAAAACTGGTCTCCACAACACTAGTCTCGTGTCTGTCGTCCAAATATGTTGTCACACACACCAAGCGCTAGTGCGGGAAGTCGTCTCGTCTTCAGATAGCACTCCTCGTGTTGCTCGAGGCGAAGTAATGGAGGACTGGCGGGCAGAGCGATGGGATGGAGAGCTGATGCCGTGGTTCTGTCGATAAACTGCTCTCGTTCCGTCGTTCCCCCTTCCCCTCCCCCACGAGCTGACAAGTGACAAGTATCCCCACCTTCCAAATCTTCAATGCTCGGAGAAGTGAGCTAGGGCAAATTACCGACCACAGTACACCACAGTTCGAGGAGGGGATCAAGTGAGCAACCAAGCATTCTGCGCCGCGTCCGACGAGAGGCGAGATAGGATCTTGGCAGGATTCTTGTCTATTTTGTCCGCCTGGTGCCACTCTCTCTTTGCCCGCGTCCTCCACCGCCGCAGCTTCGGCGCCGACGGCCTGTTCGACGGAATGCCCGAGACGCCAAACGTTGAGGAGGACAAGGAAACGACTGTTGTGGATGACGGCGAAGGCTGCATCAGCATGCTCCCGGACGCGACCCTTGAGGAAGTACGGTCCTCGTTGCCGTCTCCGGCTGCCGCGGCCGCCGACGGCGAGGACCGCATCAGCGCGCTCCCGGATGCGATCCTACACGAGGTTCTGTCGTTTCTGTCTACCCGGGAGGCCGTGCGGACGTGCCTGCTTGCTACCCGCTGGCGGGACGTATGGAAGTCCGTCCCCGCCCTGCGCATCAATGTAAGCCCCAAAGAGGATTACAGCAGCGCAACTGCCCTGGCCAAGTTTGTCAATCACCTGCTTCTCCTCCGTGACCCAGCAGCGGCTCTGCGTAAATGTGTGATCTGCGCCAGGTTCGAGAATTTGCACAGGCCCGAGTATGAGGACAGGGATCAGGCACTCCGATATGTTGAACAGTGGATTCGGTATGCTATAATCTGCAAGGTTCAGATACTTCGTGTTGAGGGCGTCTTTGATTTTAACGACCGTGTGGAGCTATCCAAGGGGACTCTTATCTCCAGGCACCTGAGGAGCTTACACCTTTATTCTTTCAAGTTTGAGGGACGCTCTCTAGATCTTTCGAGCTGTGATGCACTGGAGGAGTTAATGCTGGAATCTTGTGACATCAATCCTGAGAACATATTCCCCAAATCTTTACGACATCTGAGCATCAGTCTTAATTCAACCTTCTTGGCTCCGGACACTCGCACTTCCATTGCTGCCCCAGGTCTTGTTACCTTGCATTTAACCTTCTTTCGGGGTTGGACTCCTTTGTTTGAGAGCATGCCATTACTGGAAACAGCGTATATCATTTTAGAAGAAAAATGTCATGACCGTTGTGACAATGGTAATTACTACGGGGATTGTGGTGATCACTCATGTAAAGGATGCTATGGTAAAGATCATGACAGTAGCCATTGTGTGATTCTTGACCGTTTGTCAGGTGTGACGGATTTAACGTTGATGAGTGACCCTAGAACGGTATGCTTGCGCCTCTCCTAACCCGTAATGCATGTTGTTTGCCATCTTCTTTAATTTGGATCCACCAATAACAGAAGCATATTGCATTTTTGTCACACATTCACACTTCTGAATCACTACAGTTGGTTCATCAAAATGGCAGCAAGTTATACCTATATATGTTTTGTGTCGATAGTTTATGCTTCCGACTTCTATATAATATTCAAATTCATAAGATCGTGGATAATTATTGAACTATGTTAGCCCCAACAGCACTTTAGATAGAGTGGCATAATTGTTTCTGATTAAACTAGGAAGTTGCAAAAACTGATTTCTGTAACTCCCATTGTATGTTGTTTGCCATGTTCTGTCATATGGATACACCACCAATAGAAGCACATTTAAAAAGATAGCTTTTTGTCACAAATATACACTTCTGAATCACTATAGTTAGCCATATACATGTATGTGTTTTCTATCCGTAGTTGATGCTTCTGACTTTTATAGAATACTCAAAAGCGTAAGAATTGGTGAGGCATGTTAGCCCCCGCAGCACTTTAGATTGTTCCTGTAGCTGCTTACAATTAATTACTTGTGTTTTGTGAAATATAAGCCTGCCGGAAGCTCGTATTCAAACAATCTTGTTCTGATTGTCCAGCACTTAGATGGTGGTATATCTTGCCTGTAGATATATTCAGAGCAAATCAGAAGCTTGAAATCCAGTATGGGCTACAAATATGTGTGTCTTCTTTAAACTTAATTACATGTGAAAAATAAAAACCTGTCTCTTATTCATGTCAATTCTGTTACATCATGTACTTCTTAAGTTAGACCATGAATTGTTTAATCCCATTGGCTTTTGTAACTACCTCGGTGAATTACGCTCTTAGTTACATGTTTGGATGAACGAAAGTGGTTAAAATAGTACGGCGGGGCCCAGGGCCACTCACGGTAGACCTTTCGGCCGTCCTAACCACTTTCAGACGTCGGAACAAGAACGAGCGGCGTAATCGGCAGGCGAAGGGATCAACTACATACACAAATGAGTATGTATGCAAGCCACATACAACAGTCCTCAGAGCCATTCCATCTAAAAGAAATAGAAATATTGCAACGCCATACGGCAAGATTCAAATAGCCTAGATAGAGATAATAATTTAGGATAGCTCCTCATACAACACACATCAGAGTATCAGGTGGAAGCGGAAAACAAGATCCGAGTACGGATAAGAAGCAAATCGGCATAAGATGCCCATAAATAAACACATTCTGCCCACAGATCCCACGGATCCCCGTTCCCGGAATCTCTACACCGAACGATCGTTGCCAACATCATCTGTCTCTTCCACCCAATATCCATCTTGCGGGTAAACCTGTTCATCTGAATCAAACAATTTATCGTGTGAGACCCTAGGGATACTCAGCAAGTCTTTATGCCGCTAAAGGGGACACAACCTGGGGTGACGCAATTGCAGCAAAAGATAATACCTAACAATTCTACAGATACTCGCTAACCTTCCGCCTGATCAATGATAGACGGAAGTCCGTGAATTAAGAACAGCAGTTATAATAGTATAATTAACAGATCCATCCTCCTCCTCGCTTACCAACGAGGAAGCGGACGAACAACCCCCATCATCCGTTGGCAGTTTTATTAACCATTCCATGAGTATTGCACTATTTACTAGTCAAGTACTCAGCCAATTTAAAAGCGGTACTTTAGTTATACTTGTCTATGATCGAGCTGTGCTCCAAGTCGTCCATAACCGCGGACACGGTTTTCAGAAAGATTTACCCTGCAGGGGTGCATGAATAGCAACACACACTCAATCAACCTCGGAAAAACCAACTCAAACCCAACGAGGCATTCACGACAAAGCAATCACAGGATTCAGAAATATTTCAGGGGGCCACCCCATTAAGCTACCCGCAACGAAGTTGGCCGGCTCCGAGACGGACCCAAGGTTTGTGTGGACGGCGGTAAACGACTGGGAACCCGAAAATGTGACTGGGCTTGTCGATACAGCGAAAACGTGTCACGATCCAAAACAGTACAGGTGCTCCACGCACAATCTTAATAAAACAGTAACATGGCATAAGTACAGGATAGAAATAAAGCCCCAAACTAATTGTGGCCCCAAGAAATAAGAATGAATCAAGCTCTGGCTCAGGGGGGTCCATAAGGCCTCCCGGATATGGATAGTGCGAATAGTCAAGGAACAGGAATCAAGTACTCGGGTCCTACGGGACACAAGTGAGCATTAAAAACCAAATAGCAGATATTGCTCACCGGTGCCTCTTTCATTAGTTATCCCATTACTACTCAGGTTAAGTTGTTCAGTACCTCGTTATTCATCAGACACTCACATACCCTACACATGCTTTTCTACGACTCGCATGGCTCAAAAAACTCCTGTAGTAACGGCTCATGGGATGGAGGAACAAGCTTCGGTGGGGTTTAAAAGTAAGGCTATGCAGTACTTGGGATCCAATTTAATGCAATCGCGACTCAATGATGCAAGAATAAGATAGAGGCAATATGTACTGTATGTATGCAAGCATGTGGTAGTCCTGCCTGGCAGCTCAGTTGAAGCGAGAGATGGATCTGGGAGTACTCCTGTGATTCCTGGTAATTCTCCTGTTGGGCGTCTATTCGAAGAAAAACCAAACAAACAAGGGCCAACATAAATAAAGTGCACAAGCATATGAATTAAAATGCTACAAGCAAACAAGCATGCCATGATAAATGGTGCACAATTTACATGGCATTAAAGTAGCATGGCAAAGGTGAGGTGTGGATACAAGAAATAAAGCATTTTGTCATTTATTTAACCAAGTTTTATTGTCATAAACAGTTCAGATTTTGAATAATGACATGATGCATGCTTCAATTCAGAACAAGGACTGCATAAATAGAACAGGCTCGTCGCGCTGATCGATTTAGACATATTATTTGCCAAATTTGGAGCTATAGAATTAAAGTTATTAATTAATTAAGGAAAAGGGCATTTTATTGTAATTTTAATCATCTCGAAATTTTAAAGTGCTCAAACATTATTTTGAATGGCATATTTGAATTCCTCACATTTTTCTGATTCCAAAACATATATTATTTGTATTATTTGGATTTATATTTGAAAAGTTATTTAAATCTGATTTGAATTTTGAATTTAAATCAATTTGGGAAAATGTTTAATTAAAACAGACATCAGGCAAACTTTTCTTACTCAGCTCGTCCCAGCCATAGCCACTGACGGGTGGGACCAATGGACTGGGCCACGCGCTCCGGAAAACCTTTTTCCACCGAGCTCTGGCTAGCCCACGTGGTTGACAAGCGGGCCCAGCGGCTACGGCCCACGTGCCAGGGGTGGGGATTGCAGCGACTGACAGGTGGGGGCAAACTGGACCACGGGTTGAGGTTAAGGTTTTCCGGGTGCCTTTTCGTTAAACTGCCACTGCGGCTGATAGGTGGGACCTCTAGGAGCGCGGGTTGAGAAAGTCAAAAAGGTGGGGGGTTAAGTGCAAAGTGTCAACGTGCACTGTTTATCTGCTTTCTCTGAAACATCTGACGGAAAAGCAGAGCGCGGCGATAGAGCGGCATGACGGGGGCTCGATCCCACGTCGCGGGCGCGCGCGCTGCGGGTGGTAGCCAGTGCGGCTGGCTCGGGGAGTTGTTAGGAGGGGGTTTGGGGCCTAGCTAAGGCTCGATGCGGCGCGGGAAGGTTGCAGACGCCGGCGAGCTCTGGCGCACGGAGGGCGCCTGGCCCGGCTAGGGCGGTACCGCGGCGCGGACGTTGTCTCGGAGGTGGAGGGGCTTACCGCGGGGAGGTCACTGGCGTCAGATCGGGGCGAGGTGCGGCGGATCGTCGACGAGGCAGGAGCTCCGGCGATCTAGGGTTTCGGGGAGCGGCGAGGATCTGGCGGTCCTGGGGGCTCCTCCTTCGCGTCGGCGTGTACGAGTCGAGGTAGGGGACTGCCCTTGGTCTTCCAGGCCACCTCCACGTCGTGCTCGCTGACTGGAACGAGGAAACGACGGGGTAGGCGGCGGCGACTGGCGGCAGAGCTGGGCGACGGTGGAGAAGAAAGGGGAGAGGAGGGCAGTCCCGGACGGATCTGGGAGAGGCGGAGGAGGCGTGCGAGGGAGGGTAAAGCGAGAGGGAGAGAGAGGGAGGCAGCCGTGGCACGGGGAGATAAAGGTGGCTCGGGTGCCACCTTTTCCATCCTCCTCGAGCACGTGGTCGAGCTGGGAGCAGGTAGGCACGACAGGGGGAGGCTGCAGGTGGACCAGGGTGAGGGGAAGGCGCTGCAGCTGGGGCCAGCATGGCAGGTAGGGAGAAGAGAAAGAGAGGAGGGTAGAGCTCGGTTAGGGCTAGGTTTAGGCATGGGCTCGGTTAGGGTTTTGTTTAGGGTTGGGGTAGGTAGCTGGGGTGTGGGCCAGGGAGAGAGAGGGGTTAGGTGGCCCTCATGGTAGAGAGAGATAGAGAGAGAGAGGTGAGGTTAATGTTAGGGTTTAGTGTAGAATTAGGGTTAGAAGAAATTAAAGGGAGATAGCTAGGTTAGATTTTATTAGGTATTTAGGTTTTAAAATTTGTTTAAGAGACCATACCAATAGGAAGTTGGAGCTTGATCTAGCATAAGTTAAGGTGGGAGAGAAACCAAGAAAGAAAGAGAGAGAAAAGAGATATGTGGAATGAGTCTCATATGATCATGCATGGATAAAATAAAATAAAAGAAAAAGATGTGGATGAGAATATGGGGATGGTGGAATGGATGGAGATGATCCACAAAGAAAAGACCCACTAAAACAAAAGAAACCAAATGGCTAAAGGTGGTGGTACTTTTGCATGGCCCATGCAAAAATAATAAATGCCATGAATTACTTTGTGAAAACAATATTAATAACATGGCATTATTCTTATGCACTCCCAAGAAGTGGTACAAGGCCAAGCAAAGGAATTAATAGAGTTAGGTCCATCCTATCTCCCATGAACTAGATTAAATACCAAAGAAAATAAAATACAAGCTCATGGATAATGGAATGGTGGAATTATAATGGGATGGAAAAGAAAGGTGATGGAGTTGAATAAAAGATATGCCCCCAACTCAACTTGGGCATTTAGACAATATATCAATAACCAAATACAATATCAGGGGGCAAATACAATTAATAGTGCATATGAGAGAAGAACCAAAGAACCAGGGTTTCATATGATGCTCAAATGCAAGGTGGCATGATGACATGAGCATGATATAATTATGATGCAACAATTTTATATAGGAAGTAGCCAATATCTTACTAGAACAAGTAGCATTACAATTGTTAGACAATTGGGATGCTACAGCTTTCTCCAGTTTATTTTCAGAAAGGATTTCAAATGGCGTCCTATATTTAGCAACCTAAAAACGTTGTTGCTCCGTGAGTGGTTCTTGGTTCCTGACCTTAGTGGACTACTTTACTTTCTCCAGCACTCACCAATTCTGGAGAAGCTTACCCTTCCACTGTACTCCTATATGGTATGGATTTCTAGCTATGATAGTTTTTTTTCTTGTTGGAGTTACCATGTCCCATCGATAGATTGCAGTAAAATATTTTCTTGCTACAGGTAGAAGATGTTGAAATAGATGAAAGCTACAGCCCGACTAAACAGTTCATGGCATCAAAGCATCTCAAGGTAGTAAAAATCAATTGCGTAAAGGAAAACGATAAGGCTCACCACATTTTAAAGATCCTATGTACCCATGGAGTACCTCGTGAGAAAATTGACATCCGAGTGAACCGTTCTTTTGCATGTAAGTAACAATTGAACTCTTCACCTATTATTATATTTTCACAGTCTGCATGTGTATCTACAAATTTTAGCATAGGAAAAGAATATCACCTTAACTTTGACAAACTAAGGTTAAATACATGTTTTTTTAGACATTCCAACATTTGATGAAGCTAAGGAAGAACAAAAAATTATCCGTTAGACCATTACATTGCATCTACCCGACATATTTCAATAAAAAAACTAGATAGATGCCTAGGCAACACTCCATATCTTCTCTCATCATTTCTACACACTTTTGGTTGCCAATGCCACCATGGCATCATGCATTATTTACCATCCATAATGGCATGGCTTATTGATCCATTGATGCTATGGTTAGCATAGGTGCAGACCATACCCAAATGCGACCTTGGCTACCCCATCTGTTTTTTTGTAAGAACTGTAGATTCTTGGTCTCTAGGGCATGCCTATGGTAACCGCAGAGGAAGGGATCAGGAGAAGATCAGGACGTGCTAAGTAGGAGGATGATGCTTGATCAGCATAACTAGCAGGTCTGCTAGATGTGGGTACACATTAATTACAACCAGTGGCGGAGCCAGAAATTGAGATGAGCCGGGGCGAAATAGAAGCTCTTTTTTTAGCACAACAGCAAGTCTATTCAACAAGACAAATGGTCCACAAAGATTCAATTTTCATAATTTATGAATTAGAACTACAAACAACATTTTTGCAAAAAAAAACTACAAACAACATGAATAAACATAAAAGTAACACACAATGTTTAAGGCATGGCGTGCGACGGGCGGTGCGAGCTAAGCGCGGTTGTAGCCAAGGGCGGCGTCCGTGTGTGCGTGAACGACCAAGCCACCAACGTCGGGAATTGTTACGTTACAGGCTTAGAGGAAAATGGGTCTTAGTGGTTCGATTTTTGTCCAGAAACTTAGCTCAAACAGACCTAGTTTCACATACCGCTTCAGCTCTACCTTCGTTCAACGGGAACGTGCTCCTCCAGGTCACTCCCATGTGCTGCCGCGCGGAAGGTCCAAAGAGGGCCAGGGAGAGAGAGGGGTTAGGTGGCCCTCATGGTAGAGAGAGATAGAGAGAGAGAGGTGAGGTTAATGTTAGGGTTTAGTGTAGAATTAGGGTTAGAAGAAATTAAAGGGAGATAGCTAGGTTAGATTTTATTAGGTATTTAGGTTTTAAAATTTGTTTAAGAGACCATACCAATAGGAAGTTGGAGCTTGATCTAGCATAAGTTAAGGTGGGAGAGAAACCAAGAAAGAAAGAGAGAGAAAAGAGATATGTGGAATGAGTCTCATATGATCATGCATGGATAAAATAAAATAAAATAAAAAGATGTGGATGAGAATATGGGGATGGTGGAATGGATGGAGATGATCCACAAAGAAAAGACCCACTAAAACAAAAGAAACCAAATGGCTAAAGGTGGTGGTACTTTTGCATGGCCCATGCAAAAATAATAAATGCCATGAATTACTTTGTGAAAACAATATTAATAACATGGCATTATTCTTATGCACTCCCAAGAAGTGGTACAAGGCCAAGCAAAGGAATTAATAGAGTTAGGTCCATCCTATCTCCCATGAGCTAGATTAAATACCAAAGAAAATAAAATACAAGCTCATGGATAATGGAATGGTGGAATTATAATGGGATGGAAAAGAAAGGTGATGGAGTTGAATAAAAGATATGCCCCCAACTCAACTTGGGCATTTAGACAATATATCAATAACCAAATACAATATCAAGAGGCAAATACAATTAATAGTGCATATGAGAGAAGAACCAAAGAACCAGGGTTTCATATGATGCTCAAATGCAAGGTGGCATGATGACATGAGCATGATATAATTATGATGCAACAATTGTATATAGGAAGTAGCCAATATCTTACTAGAACAAGTAGCATTACAATTGTTAGGCAATTGGGATGCTACAACTCTCCCCCACTAAACAGGAATCTCGCCCCGAGATTCTAGGAAGAAGAAGACTCAAAGAGGGTAGGGTACTGGGCACGGAGCTCATCTTCACGTTCCCAGGTGGCTTCATCAACGGAATGGTGCGACCACTGCACCTTGCAGAACTTGATGGACTTGTTGCAAGTCCTTCTTTCTGCGACTTCAAGGATTTTTGTGGGATGTTCTTGATAAGACAGATCTTCTTGGAGATTGATGAGTTCATGGTCCACGGTCCTGCCGGGATCCTTGAAGCACTTCTTGAGTTGAGAGATGTGGAAAACATCATGGACTTTGAGTTGTTCAGGGAGCTCAAGAGCATAGGCAACTTCTCCTCTTCTTCCACGAATTTTGAAAGGGCCGATGTATCTAGGAGCCAGCTTTCCTTTGATACCAAAACGGTGCGTGCCTCTCATGGGAGTGACACGAAGGTAAACGAGATCACCCGGGACATACTCCATGTCCGTGTGCTTTCTGTCATAATTGCTCTTCTGGCGACTTTGAGCAATCTTTAGATTTTCAAGAATGATGTGAACTTTCTCCTCCGCTTGAGTTACAATGTCGGGGCCAAACAATATTCTTTCACCTGCGCCCGACCAACCAGTCGGAGTTCTGCACTTGCGACCATAGAGAGCCTCAAATGGTGCCATCTTTAGACTTTTCTGGAAGCTGTTGTTGTAAGAGAATTCAACATAAGGAAGACATTCTTCCCACTTCATGCCGAACGAGATAACGCAAGCATGGAGCATATCTTCCAGAATCTGATTGATCCTTTCAACTTGTCCTTGCGACTAAGGGTGGTAAGCTGTGCTGGAGTTTAGTTTTGTTCCCAAAGCATTTTGGAAACTTCCCCAGAACTTGGAAGTGAAGATGCTTCCACGGTCTGAACTGATCTCAAGAGGAACTCCATACAGAGAGACAATTCTGTTGATATAGAGCTCAGCCAACTGAATTGCAGAAATTGTTTCCTTAACTGGAAAGAAATGAGCTACTTTGGAAAGCCTGTCAATGACAACAAAGATTGCATTGTTGCCTTTCTGCGACCTTGGAAAACCAGTGATGAAGTCCATCTCTACTTTCTCCCATTTCCATTCCGGAGGCTTCAATGGCTGTAGAAGACCGGAAGGTTTCTGATGGACAGCTTTAACTCTGCGACAAACATCACACTCCGAGACATACTTGGCACAATATCATTTCAAACCAGGCCACCAATATTGTGTTTTCAAGTCCATGTACATCTTAGTGCTGCCAGGGTGGATAGAAAGAATAGAATCATGCGCCTCCTTGAGAACTTGCTCTCTTAAACCCGGGTAGTTCGGAACAATCAGCCGGTGTTCAAAGAAAAGAGTGCCTTGATCGTCAACGTGGAAAGACTCATACTTCGGAAGCTGAATGTTGGAGATGATCTTTTTAGTGTAAGGATCACCAAGTTGAATGGAGCGAAATTTTTCTTCCAAGAGAGGTGTTGCTAGAAGGTTCAGAAGATAACCTTGATCCACAATTTCAAGGTTGAGCTTGCGGAATTCCTCGCACAAGAGAGGCTGTTGTTCTTCCACCATGAGATTGTTAACATAAGCTTTTCGGCTGAGAGCATCGGCCATGACATTGGCTTTGCCCGGAGTGTAGTTGATGGTCAAATCGAAATCATTGATTGTTTCAATCCACCTCCTCTGACGAAGGTTGAGATCAGACTGTGTGAAGATATACTTCAGACTCTTGTGATCAGAAAAGATCTCACAACTGTTGCCAAGCAAGTAATGCCTCCATACTTTCAAAGCAAAGACAACTGCTGCGAGTTCGAGGTCATGTGTAGGATAGTTGATCTCATGCGTCTTCAACTGACGAGATGCATAAGCAACAACTTGTTTTTCTTGCATAAGGACCGCACCCAATCCTTGCAATGAGGCATCACAGAATATTTGGAAAGGCTTTGATGTATCTGGAGGAACCAAGACTGGTGTGGAAGTGAGCTTCTCTTTAAGTGTTTCAAAGCTTGCTTGACATGCAGGAGTCCAAAGGTATTTCTTGCCTTTCTTGAGGAGATCGGTAAGAGGCTTCGCAATCTTGGAGAAATTTTGAACAAAGCGACGGTAGTAACTGGCCAAACCAAGGAAACTTCAGACTTCTTTGACATTTATGGGTGGAAGCCAGTCCATAATTGTCTTAATAGTTTTTGGGTTGACGGCAATGCCCTTGGCAGAGATGACGTGACCAAGGTAGGTGACTTGAGGCAGCCAAAACTCACACTTGGAGAACTTTGCATACAGGTGGTTCTCACGAAGCTTGTTTAGGACACACCGAATGTGTTCTTCATGTTCTTCCTTTGACTTAGAATAGACTAGAATGTCATCCAGATAGACCACAACGAACTTATCAAGATACTCCATGAAAACCAAGTTCATAAGCCTCGAGAAGGTGGCAGGTGCATTGGTGAGACCGAAAGACATGACCGTGTACTCATACAGGCCATAACGGGTGGTGAAAGCTGTTTTAGGAACATCTTCCTTGCGAATCTTGATTTGATGGTAACCACTTCTCAAATCAAGCTTAGAGAATACCACAGCTCCAGCTAGCTGATCGAAGAGATCATTAATCCGCGGAAGGGGATATTTATTCTTGATTGTTTTAGCATTGAGTGCCCGATAGTCAACACAAAGTCTATCAGTCTTGTCTCGCTTCTTGACAAAGATGGTTGGGATACCCCAAGAAGAAGTACTGTGCTGAATGAAACCCAACTTCTCTTGTTCATCCAACTGACGTTTGAGTTCAGCCAACTCAGCAGGACCCATTTTATAAGGCCGCTTGGAAATAGGAGCGGTACCAGGTTCAAGTTTAATGACAAACTCAACCTCACGATCCGGAGGCATACCTGGCAACTCTTCAGGAAAGACATCTGGAAATTCACAGACTACAGGAACACTCTAAATACCTTCCATAGCATCATCATTCAGAGCCGCCAAAGAATAAAGCTGAATTGCAGGAGTCAGACTTGGAGAATAGACTATATGGCCTTCAGGAATTTTCAGAGAAACCGAACGTTCAGCACAATCAATCACAGCTGCATTTGCTGTCAACCAATCCATGCCCAAGATAACATCAATATCAGAATTGCCCAGAATAATTAAGGAAGCCGAAAAGGAAGAGCCACCAATCTCAATTTGATTGCCATGGCTGATATGAGCAGCCCTCATGTTTGACCCAGGAGATTGTACCACAAGACGGTGTAATAAAGGAACCATAGCCAGATCTTGCTCATGCGCAAACTTGTGAGAAACAAAAGAATGTGAAGCACCAGAATCAAACAAAACTCGTGCAGGAACTGAGTTAACAGGAAGCATACCCATAACAACTCCAGAGGCATGCTCAGCTTGAGCGGCGTTGACACAGTTGGCACGAGCAACCGTAGACCCAGGCTTGGTGTTGATGTTGAGAGCCCGAGGTGGAGGTGCACGAATCATAGGAGCACTTGTCGCAGGTCTTGGAGGTGGTGGTGGAAGAGCTTTGTTGTTCATTGGACAATTCCAGTGCTGATGCCCAGTGTTTCCACAAGTATAACAAGCACCAGGTGGACGGGGAGCAACGTAACCAGGGACTCCGCCAGGCGCTCCAGGCTAGTTGTGGTTGTAGCCCCTGGGAGCCGCAGTGAAGGGAGTTTGGTGGCCTTGGTGTGTAGCTTGAAGGTCTTGGTGGAGCAGGGAGCGACGGTGGGGTGTTAGGAACCCAGAGACGACGCTTAGAAGGAGTTGTCATAGCAGAAGAGCTTGTTGTATCACGACTGTGTTTCTTTGACTCCTCAAACACTTGCCTACTTGCTTCTTCCTGCAGAGCTGTGTGTTGGAGTTCCAGAAAAGATGCCGGCCTTGCATGAGTGATTGCATATTTGATGGAAGCATTGAGGCCTTGCCGAAACCTCTTTTGCTTCTTCTTGTCATCAGAGATCTCATCGCCACCATAACGAGAAAGGTTCATGAAGTTTCTGATGTAGGTGTTGACATTGTCAGTGCCCTGCTTGAGGTTGAGAAACACTTCCTTCATCCTTTCCATGACAATTTCTGACAGATATTGCTCTTTGAAAGCAGCAGTGAACCGCTCCCAAGTAGGCTGAAAACCAGAAAGATCTGCCTTGAGGTAATTTTCCCACCAGAGAGCTGCATCTCCCTTCAGAAGGTGAGTAGCACACTTGACCCATTCTTGCTCGGGAACATCCGTAGTCATCAGCAACCTTGACACTTCACGAAGCCAATCATCCGCATCAAGTGGCTGATCAGACACCTCAAATTGGCGTGGGTTGAACTTGAGAAAACTCTTGATGTCTCCTCGCTTGGGAGGTGGAGGTAGCGGAACAAACTCATTCCTCCTCACGCTTTCCTCGAAGCGCTGCTGGTTCTGCTGCATAGTGCCCAAAGCATTTGCAATACTTGCCAAAGCAGCCCCGAGTTCAGGTGGTATATCCTCCTCAGAACGGCGTGGTGGTGCCATCCTGTGATTGATATAAAACACAAGTCAGTACTATAATGGAGAATGATAATAATCCAAAATAGTACCAAAATGGAATTAATCAAGATTAAAGAATGCAATTCACTGAGATGATATTAAAATATCAACAAAGTTCCAGGCAACTAGAAGATATTAAGCATAACGCACACGACTGAACAAGGAGTGTGGTACACAAGCTAATAAAGAAAAAAATTCCGCAAATTTCGGCATTAAAATACCACTATATGCGCAAAACCACTTAACGAATCAAGATTAGTAACTCTACTAGTTCAATATACAAAAGCAAATGATAAAAGTAGTGGTATGGTCACGACTCCATCCCGCACTCAAATCATTACTCCGCACATGAATCAGTAAAACACATATCCCAACACCTTCTTCTTAAGATGAACCTAAAGATTGGTAACTACGAAAAAGAACACCCCAACAAGATAACGTCGGATAACAAAGAGTAAGATAGATCGCATCGGTATACAACGAATCAGAATAGATCGCGTTGGTTTACAAAGGCCTGTCGGTATGGAATGTACCAACAGTTGATAACCAAAAGGCAGACAGCGATAACATTTAGATGCAATAGATAGACAAGGAATTCACACACACACACACAACCTATGGTACTACGGAACCCAGAACACGTGAATCCTAGTTTGAATTTTAGAAGGGGATTGAAAACGTTACACTTCCTTGCCAGAAAAAGGTGGGTGGGTGGGTAAGAAGAAAAATGGAAGCAGTCCTACTCTCACGTTTTGTTTTTTCCTAATATACATAACTACCAAAAATATTTACTAGACTGCCAACGACCATTTTGGCTGAGACCCTGAAGGGCGGGATGGCTCTGATACCAATTGTAACTACCTCGGTGAATTACGCTCTTAGTTACATGCCTGGATGAACGAAAGTGGTTAAAATAGTACGGTGGGGCCCAGGGCCACTCACGGTAGACCTTTCGGCCGTCCCAACCACTTTCAGACATCGGAACAAGAACGAGCGGCGTAATCGGCAGGCGAAGGGATCAACTACATACACAAATAAGTATGTATGCAAGCCACATACAACAGTCCTCAGAGCCATTCCATCTAAAAGAAATAGAAATATTGCAACGCCATACGTCAAGATTCAAATAGCCTAGATAGAGATAATAATTTAGGATAGCTCCTCATACAACACACATCAGAGTATCAGGCGGAAGCGGAAAACAAGATCCGAGTACGGATAAGAAGAAAATCGGCATAAGATGCCCTATAAATAGACACATCCCGCCCACAGATCCCACGGATCCCCGTTCTCGGAATCTCTACACCGAACGATCGTTGCCAACATCATCTGTCTCTTCCACCCAGTATCCATCTTGCGGGTAAACCTGTTCATTTGAATCAAACAATTTATCGTGTGAGACCCTAGGGGTACTCAGCAAGTCTTTATGCCGCTAAAGGGGACACAACCTGGGGTGACGCAATTGCAGCAAAAGATAATACCTAACAATTCTAGAGATACTCGCTAACCTTCCGCCTAACCAATGATAGACGGAAGTCCGTGAATTAAGAACAAAAGTTATAATAGTATAATTAACAGATCCATCCTCCTCCTCGCTTACCAACGAGGAAGCGGACGAACAACCACCATCATCCGTTGGCAGTTTTATTAACCATTCCATGAGTATTGCACTATTTACTAGTCAAGTACCCAGTCAATTTAAAAGCGGTACTTTAGTTATACTTGTCTATGATCGAGCTGTGCTCCAAGTCGTCCATAACCGCGGACACGGCTTTCAGAAAGATTTACCCTGCAGGGGTGCACGAATAGCAACACACACTCGATCAACCTCGGAAAAACCAACTCAAAACCCAACGAGGCATTCACGACAAAGCAATCACAGGATTTAGAAATATTTCAGGGGGCCACCCCATTAAGCTACCCGCAACGAAGTTGGCCGGCTCCGAGATGGACCCAAGGTTTGTGTGGATGGCGGTAAACGACTGGGAACCCGAAAATGTGACTGGGCTTGTCGATACAGCGAAAACGTGTCACGATCCAAAACAGTACAGGTGCTCCACGCACAATCTTAATAAAACAGTAACATGGCATAAGTACATGATAGAAATAAAGCCCCAAACTAATTGTGGCCCCAAGAAATAAGAATGAATCAAGCTCTGGCTCAGGGGGGTCCATAAGGCCTCCCGGATGTGGATAGTCTGAATAGTCAAGGAACAGGAATCAAGTACTTGGGGTCCTACGGGACACAAGTGAGCATGAAAAAGCAAATAGCAGATATTGCTCACCGGTGCCTCTTTCATTAGTTATCCCATTACTACTCAGGTTAAGTTGTTCAGTACCTCGTTATTCATCAGACACTCACATACCCTACACATGCTTTTCTACGACTCGCATGGCTGAAAAAAACTCCTGTAGTAACGGCTCATGGGATGGAGGAACAAGCTTCGGTGGGGTTTAAAAGTAAGGCTATGTAGTACTTGGGATTCAATTTAATGCAATCGCGACTCAATGATGCAAGAATAAGATAGAGGCAATAGGTACTGTATGTATGCAAGCATGTGGTAGTGCTTGCCTGACAGCTCAGTTGAAGCGAGAGATGGATCTGGGAGTACTCCTGTGATTCCTGGTAATTCTCCTGCTAGGCGTCTATTCGAAGAAGAACCAAACAAACAAGGGCCAACATAAATAAAGTGCACAAGCATATGAATTAAAATGCGACAAGCAAACAAGCATGCCATGATGAATGGTGCACAATTTACATGGCATTAAAGTAGCATGGCAAAGGTGAGGTGTGGATACAAGAAATAAAGCATTTTGTCAGTTATTTAACCAAGTTTTATTGTCATAAACAGTTCAGAATTTTAATAATGACATGATGCATGCTTCAATTCAGAACAAGGACTGCATAAATAGAACGGGCTCGTCGCGCTGATCGATTTAGACATATTATTTGCAAAATTTGGAGTTATAGAATTAAAGTTATTAATTAATTAAGGAAAAGGGCATTTTATTGTAATTTTAATCATATCGAAATTTTAAAGTGCTCAAACATTATTTTGAATGGCTCACATTTTTCTGATTCCAAAACATATATTATTTTTATTATTTGGATTTATATTTGAAAAGTTATTTAAATCTGATTTGAATTTTGAATTTAAATCAATTTGGGAAAATGTTTAATTAAAACAGACATCAGGCAAACTTTTCTTACTCAGCTCGTCCCAGCCATAGCCACTGACGGGTGGGACCAACGGACTAGGCCACGCGCTCCGGAAAACCTTTTTCCACCGAGCTCTGGCTAGCCCACGCGGTTGACAATTGGGCCCAGCGGCTACGGCCCACGTTTCAGGGGTGGGGATTGCAGCGACTGACAGGTGGGGCAAACTGGACCGCGGGTTGAGGTTAAGGTTTCCCGGGTGCCTTTTTGTTAAACTGCCACTTCGGCTGACAGGTGGGACCTCTAGGAGCGCGGGTTGAGGAAGTCAAAAAGGTGGGGGGTTAAGTGCAAAGTGTCAACGTGCACTGTTTATCTGCTTTCTCTGAAACATCTAACGGAAAATCGGAGCACGGCGACAGAGCGGCGTGACGGGGGCTCGATCCCGCGTCGCGGGCGCGCGCGCTTCGGGTGGTAGCCAGTGCGGCTGGCTCGGGGAGTTGTTAGGAGGGGGTTTGGGGCCTAGCTAAGGCTCGATGCGGCGCGGGAAGGTTGCAGACACCGGCGAGCTCTGGCGCACAGAGGGCATTCGACGCAACGCCTGGCGCGGCTAGGGCGGTACGGCGGCGCGGACGTTGTCTCGGAGGTGGAGGGGCTTACCGCGGGGAGGTCGCTGGCGTCAGATCGGGGCGAGGTGCGGCGGATCGTCGACGAGGCAGGAGCTCCGGCGATCTAGGGTTTCGGGGAGCGGCGAGGATCTGGCGGTCCTGGGGGCTCCTCCTTCGCGTCGGCGTGTACGAGTCGAGGTAGGGGACTGCCCTTGGTCTTCCAGGCCACCTCCACGTCGTGCTCGCTGACTGGAACGAGGAAACGACGGGGTAGGCGGCGGCGACTGGCGGCAGAGCTGGGCGACGGTGGAGAAGAAAGGGGAGAGGAGGGCAGTCCCGGACGGATCTGGGAGAGGCGGAGGAGGCGTGCGAGGGAGGGTAAAGCGAGAGGGAGAGAGAGGGAGGCAGCCGTGGCACGGGGAGATAAAGGTGGCTCGGGTGCCACCTTTTCCATCCTCCTCGAGCACGTGGTCGAGCTGGGAGCAGGTAGGCACGACAGGGGGAGGCTGCAGGTGGACCAGGGTGAGGGGAAGGCGCTGCAGCTGGGGCCAGCATGGCAGGTAGGGAGAAGAGAAAGAGAGGAGGGTAGAGCTCGGTTAGGGCTAGGTTTAGGCATGGGCTCGGTTAGGGTTTTGTTTAGGGTTGGGGTAGGTAGCTGGGGTGTGGGCCAGGGAGAGAGAGGGGTTAGGTGGCCCTCATGGTAGAGAGAGATAGAGAGAGAGAGGTGAGGTTAATGTTAGGGTTTAGTGTAGAATTAGGGTTAGAAGAAATTAAAGGGAGATAGCTAGGTTAGATTTTATTAGGTATTTAGGTTTTAAAATTTGTTTAAGAGACCATACCAATAGGAAGTTGGAGCTTGATCTAGCATAAGTTAAGGTGGGAGAGAAACCAAGAAAGAAAGAGAGAGAAAAGAGATATGTGGAATGAGTCTCATATGATCATGCATGGATAAAATAAAATAAAAGAAAAAGATGTGGATGAGAATATGGGGATGGTGGAATGGATGGAGATGATCCACAAAGAAAAGACCCACTAAAACAAAAGAAACCAAATGGCTAAAGGTGGTGGTACTTTTGCATGGCCCATGCAAAAATAATAAATGCCATGAATTACTTTGTGAAAACAATATTAATAACATGGCATTATTCTTATGCACTCCCAAGAAGTGGTACAAGGCCAAGCAAAGGAATTAATAGAGTTAGGTCCATCCTATCTCCCATGAACTAGATTAAATACCAAAGAAAATAAAATACAAGCTCATGGATAATGGAATGGTGGAATTATAATGGGATGGAAAAGAAAGGTGATGGAGTTGAATAAAAGATATGCCCCCAACTCAACTTGGGCATTTAGACAATATATCAATAACCAAATACAATATCAGGGGGCAAATACAATTAATAGTGCATATGAGAGAAGAACCAAAGAACCAGGGTTTCATATGATGCTCAAATGCAAGGTGGCATGATGACATGAGCATGATATAATTATGATGCAACAATTTTATATAGGAAGTAGCCAATATCTTACTAGAACAAGTAGCATTACAATTGTTAGACAATTGGGATGCTACAGCTTTCTCCAGTTTATTTTCAGAAAGGATTTCAAATGGCGTCCTATATTTAGCAACCTAAAAACGTTGTTGCTCCGTGAGTGGTTCTTGGTTCCTGACCTTAGTGGACTACTTTACTTTCTCCAGCACTCACCAATTCTGGAGAAGCTTACCCTTCCACTGTACTCCTATATGGTATGGATTTCTAGCTATGATAGTTTTTTTTCTTGTTGGAGTTACCATGTCCCATCGATAGATTGCAGTAAAATATTTTCTTGCTACAGGTAGAAGATGTTGAAATAGATGAAAGCTACAGCCCGACTAAACAGTTCATGGCATCAAAGCATCTCAAGGTAGTAAAAATCAATTGCGTAAAGGAAAACGATAAGGCTCACCACATTTTAAAGATCCTATGTACCCATGGAGTACCTCGTGAGAAAATTGACATCCGAGTGAACCGTTCTTTTGCATGTAAGTAACAATTGAACTCTTCACCTATTATTATATTTTCACAGTCTGCATGTGTATCTACAAATTTTAGCATAGGAAAAGAATATCACCTTAACTTTGACAAACTAAGGTTAAATACATGTTTTTTTAGACATTCCAACATTTGATGAAGCTAAGGAAGAACAAAAAATTATCCGTTAGACCATTACATTGCATCTACCCGACATATTTCAATAAAAAAACTAGATAGATGCCTAGGCAACACTCCATATCTTCTCTCATCATTTCTACACACTTTTGGTTGCCAATGCCACCATGGCATCATGCATTATTTACCATCCATAATGGCATGGCTTATTGATCCATTGATGCTATGGTTAGCATAGGTGCAGACCATACCCAAATGCGACCTTGGCTACCCCATCTGTTTTTTTGTAAGAACTGTAGATTCTTGGTCTCTAGGGCATGCCTATGGTAACCGCAGAGGAAGGGATCAGGAGAAGATCAGGACGTGCTAAGTAGGAGGATGATGCTTGATCAGCATAACTAGCAGGTCTGCTAGATGTGGGTACACATTAATTACAACCAGTGGCGGAGCCAGAAATTGAGATGAGCCGGGGCGAAATAGAAGCTCTTTTTTTAGCACAACAGCAAGTCTATTCAACAAGACAAATGGTCCACAAAGATTCAATTTTCATAATTTATGAATTAGAACTACAAACAACATTTTTGCAAAAAAAAACTACAAACAACATGAATAAACATAAAAGTAACACACAATGTTTAAGGCATGGCGTGCGACGGGCGGTGCGAGCTAAGCGCGGTTGTAGCCAAGGGCGGCGTCCGTGTGTGCGTGAACGACCAAGCCACCAACGTCGGGAATTGTTACGTTACAGGCTTAGAGGAAAATGGGTCTTAGTGGTTCGATTTTTGTCCAGAAACTTAGCTCAAACAGACCTAGTTTCACATACCGCTTCAGCTCTACCTTCGTTCAACGGGAACGTGCTCCTCCAGGTCACTCCCATGTGCTGCCGCGCGGAAGGTCCAAAGAGGGGGGTCTGCACTGCCGTCGGGAAGCCGGGGCGACCGCCCCTCTCGTCCCCATAGTGGCGCCGCCACTGATTACAACAAAAGTAAGAATTCCCAAGACAATTTATCCGTTGGGTGTGATACAAAATCCTTGGTGATGCTAATCCCAAAGGGGAACTCTTGCAATTGGTGCCTTGGAGAGTTGGGAGTTGATGGCCTAGCTGATGCTATTATGTACAACGATCTCGCTCGGTATGTGTTTACAATTAGTCCCTGTTGCCACATAGAACACCACTGTTCTCAATGACTGCTGGTTGCAAATAGCTTAATCAATTTCATACTTTATAAAGTAATTAATATTTCCTGTAGTATAAGAACTGTCCATGGGGATGCATTTATTTATGATTTTCGTTTTTATTTTTTATACAGTTTCCATATTTATTTATTATAGGTTTAATGGAAATGTATATAAATGTATGTTTGGTGTAACACGCATTAGGATTCATACACAGGAGGAATCACGTGTAATACAATGATTTGCAAAGAGCAGTACATGTAAAGAATAATTAAACAAATCAATAGTTCTGACCAACTAACATACACTTCGACCCTTTTTTTCTTGGTTGTCTCGGCATTTCAGCCATTGTTGGATAACACAACTAATTTGGATATAAAATAGTTCAACAAGTTAATAGGGCTTAATGAATCGAGTATGGCTGGGATGTTCATTGATCAGTTGTAATTTGATAAACTGTGTAACCACCTACTTGGTGGCGTTCTGTAAAACAAAAACTCTCCTGTGCAATGAAAAGAAACGCAATGTCATTGTGTTCTCCCGGAAAAAAAAATCGAGTATGGCGTGATGGCTCCCGGGCTCCACGGAGCCTGAACTTGGGTTCAAATGTTTCAAAAAAAATCGAAAAATAATATATGCATGTAGCGAACTATGTGATCTATCAGTGTGTACATTTTTATCTCAAATTACTTTGTATTTTAGGCTTAGCAAAAAAGAAAATTGAGTTTTTTGTTGCCGGTGAACAGTGCTGAACAATACACTAAAGTGCATTTCATCTTTTTGTGCCATTTTGTCTTTTTTACTGAGCCCAAAATACATAATATTTCGATCTGAAAATCTACACCCTAGTAGAATACATGGTTGGCTACATCCACGTGTTTTTCCAGAATTTTTTGAAACATTAAATTTAAATTTTCGAAATTTAGAAAAAGAAAAAACAAAAAGGGCTATGTGTAGCCCGGGTTCCATTAGGGCTATTTGTTAATGAATCTAGCAACTATACTACATGAATCTTGGATTTCTGTATCATCTCCTCCTTGCGAGCTTCAGTTTGACTGCATGTCCTAGAAATGCCAAAGATCATCCCTATCACGAGATCTTCTAGATTGTCGTTGTTGCTCTTCAAGTCTATTGAACTCATCCTGTAACATAATAACATTCTTTACTTGGAGTTGCAAAAAGGGCTATGGGAATGCAAGTCAACTTCTACTTCCAAAATAAGCTTCCTCTAAATGTTCCCAGAGCTTAGTTTATCCGCCATACTTCAAAACATACGAACACTCGGACCTTTCCATTTGATTAAAACTGAATCTAAAACTCAACCTGTATGTCAAAGGGTCACATACCATTTGCAGCATGTTTTTTTCTCCAGTATGAGCACTACTGTACATGTAACAAACAAAATCTTTTGCAAGTCCATTCAATGAGTTCGTTCACATACCATTTAAATTGTTTCAATCCTTCAAGGGACTCAGATACAACAATACCATTGAATCTCAATAGCATTTTGCTTATGGGAGCACATGATTTTGGACCGTGCCTTGTAAACTCCCTACTCCAACGGCTGTATCCGTGTGGCAAGTTCTTCACAAACTGCACTAGTTACATCCTGGCAAATGGTATCTTCTACTTGTTGTGTGTGGTTGCGCACCATTGTTCAAAGCCCTGGTTGATGAATGATTTACTCAATCTTTCTCTATTATATCTGGAAGCCCATAGTGCCTTCCATGTTTACGACCTCGTGTGAGTTGCACCCAAATATGCTTCTTGTCAACCTGGTTCGTGCCACTTTCCTTAAGATGCTAGTTGAATTCATCCTGAAATTAGAAATAAGCAGGAATTATAGTTATTTGATTATTCTGTATATTTATTCTACAATTCTGAAACTATCTAATTCTCAAATATATAGGCACGATTAGCTTTTCAGCTTCTGATTGGCATATTGTCCCTCGCCCTTCTCATGACGCGTGCAAGCGCAAATACTTCGGCTCGCGCATCCAAAGACCTATTTGTAATCTTTATTACTTTTGGGTCTCTTTGTACTGATTTTGATGATTTTTAGTAGATCGGTGGAATTTCACAAAAAAAGGGCCAGTATATATACATGTATATACCAGTTAAATATGCAGAAAACCTCTTATAGATTGGGGAAAATACACAGCAATACATGATAAGTATAAAGTACTCTGACAAGTCACTGACTTTGGTTTCCTTAGCTTGTTTGTGTACTACAATGTTCCACACTCACATGTGATGAAACCACCCTGCTTCCAATTCTGACAATTTTGAGCTGTCACCTTGAAATTTTCATCAGACCAAAAGTCACACAACTTGCTCCACCATTTTTTTCTCTGTCCAGAAGGGAGGGAATGTCTTCCAATATTGAGTATCATGGACATAAACATCGTGTACTCCACTGTCATCAGTCTGACTTAACTGTGTGCCTTGACTATGAGATACATCAGCATGCATGCTCTTCTGAAAAAGCATCACCAACCTGTTGTGACTTACTAACCGCATGCTTCTCCTTCATGGACTTCACCAATGAAGGTTTCGCTTGAAAATTTTCATGTGACGAAGCTTGGCCAAAACGCTCAACTGCTTTGCGATGAAATAATTGAGCACACTCCTCTTGGTGGAAAAGGAAGCATCGATATTGGCTGCATGAATGAAAACCACAGCCTTCAGCCCTGGCTGCCACCCTGCAGCTTGAGGACAAGCTGCTTGTCTGAGAGGGGTGTAGTGTTGTGGACGTCAGTACATGACACCAAAACAGCACTAGTTCTATTACGGTCGGCCGGACAACAACAATACCAGGTCACCAGGATGTCCGTATTGCAGAAGGAGATGGTCACATGGTTGTCATGGACTTGCAGCAGCAGAAAGGAGGAGAGTCCTTTAGGAAAGTATAGGATTAGGAAAGAGCCCAATTGTATTAGGAAAGGTCCAGATCTAATCGTATTTGGAGAGGTCAAGGGCCTGAACATCCATTATATAAGGATGCCATGTATCCACTTTTGGGAAAAAGGAAGAACAGTCAATCTAATCTCTCCCTAGCAGTTCTCTTCTAAACCTATGTCTACCCAATCCCTCGCAGCCATCTGGCTATCTTCTGCACGGTAGTTATCCTGTTGTGGATCTAAGTCCACAACACCTTATTTGTTACATGTCAATACCAATTCAAAACTAAAAGATGTACTATCAGCTGGGGTCAATACTACCAATTCAAATTCTAGCAGGACATAGGTGCATATTGTGTCGAGCATGTTGAAATTCTAGATTAGGTTTCTATTGGTACTTTCTAGTCCAGAAAATTAAGAATAGCAACTTTGATCAGAGCATATGAAAAACAAATACTGAATCACACACAATATTTATGTATAGAATATAATCTGTAGGTGTTTGTACAAGAACAATTAGAAGCATGGATATCAATAGTATAATAAAAAGATTATCTGTTATTTAGGAAACAAGGTCCAACCACAAAATTCCTTAGCTCGGTCGGCGAGCCGTTGATGGCCAGCAGCTGATAGAGGTTGCTGGATCCAGTGGTGTGAAGGGCTCGGCTCCACACTCGAAAATCGAATCGTAGATAAGGACTATGGCGTGGATGAAGAAAGTACCCAAAACCTGCTGATGGGATGTGAAAATCACAGCAGCACTGACGGGGGTGGGGGGGAGGGGTGGGAATGTGGTAACTGCAGAAATAGCTAGAAAATTGCGGGAGGGAAAAGAGGGATATTACTGGAAAAATATGAGTTTCGAGCTTTCTTCCAGGAGGTAGGAGGGAGCAATGAAAATTTTAGTTGGGGGGAAGCACCTTTTTCTCACATGGTGGAAGAAACTCCATTGTTTCTCCAAGTTTGGTAGGACGTGGGAGTGGGAGTACATCATTACCGCCTAGGTTGCTTGATGGAAATTAAACAATCAAGATACGAGGTCCAAACTCCAGAAACTGAAATTTATATGTACATACGTAAAACCAATGTATTCGCGTATGCTTTTTTCCAAATTCCAAAATTAATTGTATTTTTTCAAAATACTTCATTCTACTTATTATCTCCATATTTTTTTTCAATACATGACATCCTAGTTTTCTGAGATTGGATATGTGGGAACCAATAGTTTCCAACCGCCCGTCTGAGCGAACCCGAATGCTTTCAGGGAGGACATGGATTACATAAATAGAAATCTAGCATTATCCTTCGTATGTAACTAGGATAAATATGATATGGGGCGAAATAAGAGTTGATGATACCTGTGTGTGTCTTTCTGCTGAACGATCTAGAGAATTTGATGTAGGATATGGATATGCTAGACAAGCATCCTAGTTTTCTGAGATTGGATATGTGGGAACCAATAGTTTCCAACCGCCTGTCTGAGCGAAGCCCGAATGCTTTCAGGGAGGGCATGAATTACATAAATAGAAATCTAGCATTATCCTTCATATGTAACTACGATAAATATGATATGGGGCGAAATAAGAGTCGAGGATACCCCTATCTGTCTTTCTACGGAACGATCTAGAGAATTTGATGTAGGATATGCTAGACAAGCTAACTTGTCAAGCCTATTTGTCTCAATACATCTCTCATGTTTACTCTTTCGAACGTCCAACCATGCGGTCATGCGCTTGCTCACAAACTGATTGTATCTCCCTATTCCTTTTCTTCTGTACTTCCATGTGTGCTCATTGTGTGTTTTGTTATTTATACACTCATTTTGATAGCAGGAGTGACCCAGCTGGTCTGCAACTTGTTCGTTGTTCAGAATTTTATATCCCTCCTGTTTTGTCGGAAACGATGGGATTAATGTCTTTTGTCTACTATAGTATGTGGTTGGATGTCTCAGGAACCTACAGTATGTGGTTAAACTTGTGTAATGTTGTACGGTGGTACCTGACCTATTCCACCAACTACATGTGGATGATGTTGGAAGGACTATGGTTTATCAGTTAGAAGTTCGTGGTTAAAAATTCTAATCTGAGTGAATGGTGATCATGGATTATATATTCAGCTCCAACACAGCCGGCCCGGCCTATCAACGACGCTCCTTGTTTCTAGAGGTGTAATAATGGTACCGTATCTCAGATTCCGAAAACTACATAGTTGCTGGTAGTATGTAGTTTCTCTATCACCGTCAGAAGGAACACAAGGGCCAGGATGCTTTCATGTTTTTGCTAAGAGCTTCAGCTTAGAGCAACTCTAACAGATCCCCAATAATTTAGAGGAGAAAAAACCACCCTTTCTCTTAACTTCCTATATTTAGCCCTCTAAATTTTGTGCGCCGGAACCGATCCCCGATAACTTAGGGGACTACAGTTTTTTTTAATCAAATTTGCAAACTTGACCACATGAATGCATAACAACATATAGAATATATAGAATAAGTAGATTTATAATGCATATTAAGTCAGATAAATGATTACAAGCATCATAAACCCGACAACTTTTTTGCACTGTCTATGATTTTTTTCCGCCTCATCACTAGAACCTTCTGAGTTGGATTCTAGCTCATCACTAGAACCATCAGAGGTGGGTTCTCCACCGTCTATGGATTATTTTGGACGCGATAATACTCGTCACTATTATGGTGCCTTACTAGGAAGCTCCATCGATGCATCATCGATGGTATGGATCTAGGACCTAAACTAGTTCTTCGATGGAAGTTGGCATGTATCCCTTCCCAAAATTGCATGTATGTTTGCTCATGCCACGGGAATTACAAATCGTTGTTCTCGTCCTCATCCCATGGCCGCCGAATCCTACGAAATCAAATGACATGCACTTGCTTCGTCGAAAGAAATGGTGAAGCTTTCACTAAAAGCTAACACAAAAGAAGATGAACACACCTTGGCGGTGGCGGATCTGGTGGTGCCGGTGGAGGTGTTGCTAGGACCGCCGGAGCAGGTGTGGTTGCCCGCACGAGGTGCTCCACCCATGCCGGAGGTGTCGGGGATCAGGCGAGGTCCTCAAGTGAATCCGGCGAGTTGCTCCGGCGCGTGGAGGAAGAAGCCATGTCGGAGTGTTGGTCAAGCCACGCGATTCCGGCGGAAACTCGCCGAATCCCGACGGCGGATTTGCGACGGCGCAATCCGGTGAATTAGGGGGCCGCCAGGTCAAGGAAGAACGTGGGAGGGTGGGGGGGCTACTACGGGTCGGGGGCGGCCGGATCTGGTCGCCGGCCTCATCGACGGCGAGTCGGCGGCAGATTTGCGACGGCGTGGGGCGAGAGGTGGAGGAGTAAAAATATAGTCCAGCGTCCGCGGTCGGCCATAACTAGGAGGCCGCGAAGGGGCTGGACTAAAATTATTCTCCGCTAACAGCTGCTTGAAGATCGATTCGGTACGTCCTCAGACGTTAGCGGCCGAAAAAAAATCCTCTGCAAAAAAGGGATCCGTTAGAGTTGCTCTTACGAGCTAGGTCGAGCAAAACGAACCTTACTTGCTTGGCCACCTTAGTTGCATGAGTCCACCTTTTGACCCTCGTCAAGGTTGTTGACCGTCCGTCGACGTCATTTCACCCTTGCAAATTTTGATACGGAGGTGAATAATAAGTGGAGCTGATATACATGCTTGGCCCTCCTGGATCCATATCCGCCGTGCGTGTGTGAACCGAGTCGGTATCGGCATCAGGCGGCTGAGCCTGATCTGCCATGTAACGTGACCGTCACCTGGGCGACCCCGGCAACAGGCAACATGCGCCATCTGTCCTGCGATCTTATCCGACAAGCCAGCCGGGCAACATCTCACATGATGGGCCGCGTCCAAACCGTCCCACCGGCACGCCATGTTGCCGACGGCGGCGAACGGGACCTCCCGCGCGGCCCTGCCCTGCCCTCGCCGCCGCGTGTTGTGATCCCCACCCCCGAAAGTTCCATCAAAGCGTGTGCTTCATTTCCTCCCCTCGACCTCCCATCCCTACCGCACGTGAAGGCGCGTCGCGACTCGCGAACCCATGTCCATACAGGCTACAGCCAGCTGCCCGCCGCTTGGCCCGGTCGCACTCGCACGGCGCCGGCGCACATGCACCGGCGCGCGACCGAGCAAACTCTTGAAGCCGCTATTACGTCTCGCCTAAACACGCACGTCGCTGTCCGGTTCGATCGAACGATCGGCCGGATGCGATGCGATAGGAGTGGTTTCTGTTTCTAGGGAGACTGGAACAGCCGGTCTTTTCGGCGACAGCGACGCCGGCCCGTGTTGCGTGGGGGTCTACCTCATCTTCGTCTAGAAACCGGTAGCCTGCCCCGGCGATTGCTCCGCGATCCGCTCCGGTCGACGTTTTAACCGGTCGTAGCAAGAAAGGGGGAGACGGTCAGCTCAGCTTAGCCACCCATCTTATCCGAAACTTTTCATGGGGCTGGCCCCCATGACCTGGCTGGCTTCGTATCGGCCGGCGCATGGACCAGCCGCCCCTCCGACCGAGACGTCACGCGCCGATCGCCCGATCGGTGCCAGCCATCTGATCCACGAATCATGGGCTTTGCCGAAACGACCGTAACGAGTAATCGACGTGATTGATGCATGGATGCATGCACCGCGGGATTTTCTAAAATTTTAATGGCAGGTTCATGCATGCGCGCCGATGCGTACATATATGAAGTGAACCGATGAACATGCTCCTGTGCTGTCTTTTGACAGACGCGTCGTATTGATCCGATATACGAGTATACGACAAGAAGGTTTGATGCGGAAATATTATTTCGCACGATAGTGTCTGTTTAGGAGCATGCAGGTGTACCTACGCCTGTAAATCTCTGTACTAAAAAATCCGAAAAAATTAAACACCGTAGCATACTAAATCTATGTTACCTGTAAATTTCTTGCTCTTATTGTCTGCTGTCTAAAAAAAGATCCAATGAGTTTTGTATTTATGCATCGTAATGCACCGTAATACAATCGATTTTTCTCCTGCAAACAAATAACATCGACTTTTACAAGGGCAGTGACATACAGAAGACATAGCTAGATTGTCCAATCAAAATGCGCTCCACACGTCTCTACTGCTTCAAGTAGCTGTTTGGGGAATCGGAGTTAACTACAAGACGTCTTTGCCTCGTGCGCTCAGATGCATATTCGCCGATGCGACGCCATTGTTCGTTCTGTCTTGTGTTGTCAATCCTTTCTTATCGATCTGAACTAGCGAGACTGCTTTGTGGCGAATAGTTTGGGGATAACTATTTGAGCCCGCAGCTTCGTGCTCACATGTCGTGTAGATCAGGAGTTGAGCCGGTGCACGTATATGCTCTGCCGTCGGGGTGACTTAACTTAATTAGGCAGCAGCAGGCAGGTGATCTGCATGCCGACCAACATACTTTTGATCTTTGCTTACCGACATCCCCTTCTTAATTCAGCTATTTCATGCTGCGCCGTACCTGTTGATTGTGCACTGCACGTATGAACTATTACACATTCCTGTACAGAGTATGAAGTACGAAGCAGTTGTCAACGTTCCTGTTATTACGGTAAAACTAGGATACGCTATATCCGTCGTCGGTCGACTAAAGAAAACCAACAGCTAGCTTCCAACCTTGGTGCTTATCGCCAGCTCGTGACTCTCGAATCTCGACTCGATAGCCCATCTTTCTTTGTTTTCATGGTAGAAGAAAACCAGATAGCTGGTAATTATAGCTGAATTTTCTGCGCACCTCGCTCACAGGTCACATCCATGGAATATACCTGGTCAAACCACATGTACTAAATCACTACGGGTACTAGTCTAAACCAGGGATAAGCATTGACGGTAGCAGTGTGATCACGCAGCAGGCATTCCCCCCAAAACCGAGACAAGCTTCTCGGCTGCTTCCCGGTTCCGCTGGTCACAACGAGGTGGTTGGTTTCAGCTGATCTTCAGTAGACTCGCTCTCGGTGCGTCCGTCCAACGTCAAATTAGAAGTTCGGCAGCGCCGACGGTCGTCGTCGCTCGGTCTCGCAAAGCGCCACCCAGAGGCGGCAGGTGCCATGGACGTACGTACGTACGTGCTGGTGCTTCAGGCTCAATCTGGTCAATTGTCTTGACATTTCGAGTAAATCCATACTAACGTAGTGATCCCTGCCGGAAGTGTTAGCAAATGTGAACAGTGGTGAGTGGATGGAATTTTAGTACAGGGCTAAAGTGGATGCATGCATGTCGCGTATCGCCGTATCAACATTTCGTTGCACCGAAAAGTTCTTCTGATCCATTGATTCCTTTATATTAAAAAAATTCAGAAATCATAATTATAAGTTTTAGAAAATAAAAATAATTCTGGTTTTTGTCAATGATATATCCTACCAGCATGCAAAATTCCAATCCGATATTCTATTTATTACAGGCTACACGAAAATGAAAAAATCTGATATTTGTTAGAGATTTGAAATGTCGTACTCAGATCCTTTTTTTTTCATTTTTGTGTAGCTCACAGTAGACATCATTTTCAATTGGTAGTTAGCGTGTTTATGGTATACATCACTGACTACATCATGATTGGTTTTTTGAATTTTCCGGTAATCGAAAATATGACTTTTATTTTTCTAAAAAAAGCGGGATCATTAGTGCCCATGCGTACCAAGTCTCCCCTCACTTTGCACGGACTCCTGAAACTCGGGGATCTTGCACCAACCAATAAGTCGGTTACCGAAATTAGGAATTGTGTAGCGAATATGTTAGTTTTCTCAATTTCTTATTGCAATTTCTCCGCTTTGTTGTCCATTAAATAGTATATGTCTCTGATCTGCATCTCTTGTAAATTTTAAAGTGGGATCTGAACATTCTAAACTTTGACCAATTACTATTGACAAAAATAGCAGCAATTATCATGTTTAAATGATATTTGTTGACCTGTCATTTTGATAATGTGTAATTAAGCAGAGAATGTTGCAGTCTCCTGACAAAGAAATTTAGAATATTTAGGGGTCAAATGCTTGTTTATAATTATATGGGGAGACAAAATAATGGAACCGAACAATTGTCAAATAATAATACTCCATTAGTAGGCGGCTATGTTCAGGCAAGCTGCGGTTGGGACTGAGCTGAGATTGGCAAGGTAATATTGCATGCTCCGCACTCCGAGGGGATAATGGGAATACGCCGCCCTTTAATTAAACTTGTTTCTGTGTATTAGAAAAGCAGTTGACTGCAACATTTTGTAATGCTAATCTGCTGAATTTACCAAAGAAAGAAGGAACACCACTAAAGTCAACTGCCGAAACCGCAATGTCTTTCCATGGAGTGAAATCGCTCGCTTGCGAGATGAGACTCCTTAGATCTGAAATCACCTCGACAAGCAAGCAAAGGAAAAGTGTAAAATCACTTGCACAAGCAAGCAAAGGAAAAGTTGGATGATGTTTTAGTACTACAGTAAAATAAGGCGATAATCACAAATCTTACAGCGAACCTCGTGCCGGCCCTAGGAGGATGGACGCCCAACGGATAGGGACGGCCGCGTTTCCACCAAGTAGTAGTACAGCGACGTGCGGCGCTGCCCCGTCTGCCCCGATCGAACGCGAGAAAACACCGCGATTCACGACGACGACGACGACTTGGACAGCACAAACCGAGCCGCATCGCTTCCGTTGACAGCCCACGACGGGGCTCTTCCTCCTCCTCCGGATAAGCTCGGACCGCTTTTCCTGCTAATCTACTGGTTTTCTGCGTACAGCCCCACGCACACGCCAGCGCAGCCCCGCGGTTTCAGAGAGTTCGATTTCAAACCACTCCTCATCACGGTCCACACGCCATCACGCGCTCCCTCCCTCCCCTGATCTTCTCCCGAAGCAGTACTATATAAGCAACCTCACCTCCTAATTCTCGGGGCCACAACCACCAAGATACGAGCTTTTTATAGAAGTAGTATCCAAGTCCAAGTTCCTGCTGCTTGGAGCAACTCGAAGCAGCTGTAGCTAGCAGAGGTTTCAAACAAACGAGAGCTGAGCTGGGGCGTTGAAATGGCGACGACCAAGCTGTCCCCTGTCTCGCCCGTGCGGCCCGACGATAAGCGCCGCGCGCAGCCAGGCTCGTCGCTGGTCCTCAAGGTGCAGGACAGCTCGGCGGCGGAGGCGTACGAGCAGTACCTGCGCCTGCCGGAGCTGTCGAGGCTGTGGAAGGCCACGTGCTGCCCGGGCTGGGCCGCCGAGGGCCTGGTCAGGCCGGCCCTGCAGGCGCTGGAGATCACCTTCCGCTTCGTCTCCGTCGCGCTCTCCGACCCGCGGGGCTACGCCAGCCGCCGCGAGCTCGCGCGGCGGCTCGAGTCGCTCGCCGCGCGGGAGGTGGAGGTGGTGGCGGCGCTCTGCGAGGGCGACCGGTCCGCGCCGCCGCTCGCCGAGCTCAGCGCGTCCGAGGGCGTGCTCCCGCTCCCGCGGGAGCGGAGCGCGTCCGAGGTGTGGCAGCTTCCCGGGAGCGCGGCCGCCGTGGTGTGCCACGCCAGCGAGGCCAGCCTGCTCCCGCGCCTCGCCGCGTGGGAGAAGTCCGAGACCCTCGCGGCCAAGATCAGGTACGCCATCGAGGGCCAGATGCAGGGCTGCGCCTTCTCCCTCGGCCTCGGCGAGCCCAACCTCGCCGGGAAACCCGTGCTGGAGTACGACCGCGTCGTGCGGCCGCAGGAGCTGCACGCGCTAAAGCCCAAGGTCGCGCCGGAGCCCAAGACCGGCTACCGCAACCGGGAGAACGAGGCGCTCTTCACCATCCACCAGATCCTCGAGTCCTGGCTCTGCGCCGCCACCCAGCTCCTCGCCCGCCTCAACGGCCGCATCGAGGCCAAGGACTGGGAGGCGGCCGCGGCCGACTGCTGGATCCTGGAGCGCGTCTGGAAGCTGCTCGCCGACGTCGAGGACCTGCACCTGCTCATGGACCCGGACGACTTCCTAAGGCTCAAGAGCCAGCTCGCGATACGTGCCGGCACCGACGCGTCTTTCTGCTTCCGGTCCAGAGCGCTGCTGCACGTGACCAACGCCACCAGGGACATCAAGAAGCGGGTGCCGTGGGTCATCGGCGTGGAGGTGGACCCAAACGGCGGGCCCAGGGTGCAGGAGGCGGCCATGAGGCTGTACCACGGCCGGAGGCGCGGCGAAGGCGAGGACGCCGGCAAGATCGAGCTGCTGCAGGCTTTCCAGGCGGTCGAAGCGGCCGTGCGGAGGTTCTTCTTCGCCTACCGGCAGCTCGTCGCGGCCGTGTGTGGCACGGCGGAGGCGTCGGGCAACCGGGCGCTGTTCGTGCCGGAGGAGGGGATGGACCCCCTGTCGCAGATGTTCCTCGAGCCGCCCTACTTCCCCAGCCTTGACGCCGCCAAGACGTTCTTGGCCGACTACTGGGTTCAGCACATGGCCGCCGACTCTGCTTCGTCAGGGCGAAGCTGAAATGGCGCGGCTACATGACACCCCGCAGTTTTTGCCGGCTTGAAGAAACCCACGACAAACCCTGTCTGCAATGCCATAGTAGTGATTCATTCCTGTAGGGATAGTAGAGTCGATATATCGCTAGGTGTGTGTTGTGATGCGAATTGTTCTACATATACTATCTAACAGAGGGACGTTAATTCAATTAGATTAATTAGGCTACTAATGTATTTCAACTGCTTATGTAAATAAATTTGATAAGATAAAATTGTGGATCAGTTATTATCTTGGTCGATTAGTATTTAGAACGTAGTAGTGGCAATCAGACATGCATTCACTGAAACTGTTGTTGAGAGTTCAGATTTCAGACAACCAATCTGAAGAGTCCGTTCAGTAGGCCAATAAGAGTGCTGCACCTTCCAAATTCGAACGACTCATCTAATGAGCAATGCTTACTTTCTCCTCCTTTTAATGCTTATTAAAAAACAGATTAGGTAGCTGAAAATCCTGTAATTGTCATAAATCATTAACAGAGTTATAGGGCACAGGGAGCAGTGCACTACATTATCCCGCGAAGGCAAAAATTCGAGCCAAAATGAAAGGCCTCCGATTTCAAGCATAACGTGAAATGCGCGGCTGTACCTATACACAGAAAACATGTTCCGTTGATACGCAGAGAGTTGATGAGGTTCAGAGTTGGCATGTTCAAGATGTTCATACTCATTCCCTTCGCGTCTTCTTCACCGAGAACATTTCTTCGCTTCTTTGAGAGACGGGTCCAACTGGATTTGTCTAACGCGGGGTTTTCTCGACCGGTCTCCCTCTCCCTCTGCTCTCGTCTTTCCCATCTCCTCGTCTAGAGCTTCCTCCTCTCAGGGCCGTCTGGCCCATCTCCCTCTCTTCTCCAGCGATGGCCGACGTCGGGATTGGGCAAGGGTCCCACCCTCGTGTACTATAGTAGATGTAGGTTTGCCCTCGGTGGCTTTTGCCCTCGTGGCAATTGAGGGTAGGCAGATGGTCTCCGGGGACCAGATCCATCTCGCCTCGCGCCTCCCCTGCTTTGATGCATCCCACCAGAGGCATGCAGTGGTGCTGAAGAGCGGGTTGCAGCGGAGCATCCCTCCAAATAAGGTCTCCTCCGGGTGCTTCGAGCTGATGGTGTTGGATCTCGCCAAGCGAGGTGGTCCCTCTTCTTCCGGTGATGATGCTCTCATGGAGAGAGTCGGCGCTGGAGAAGACCACCACCAACCCCCGAAATAAGGTGCGCTTGTTCGGCTTCTATGGATCCGTTCCCTTGCGGCGTTGCTTCTCCTTCCTTGTGGTCATGGTGGCTGGAGGGTGGGTGGAATCGGTGTGGTGATGGACGGATGCGGCGGCGGCGGCCAGGGAGTCAGTGATACTGCGCCTTCTTCCTAGAGATCAACATCGATGGCACATGTTGGCTGTAGACTCAAGTCTGCTTGAAAAACATCAACTCCAGGGCCTGATACCGGTGAGGCGTCAGGTGTGTGGCCTTGGTGGCACTGGTGGCGGCGGCTGTTGCTTGAGGCCAGAGCTCTGCGACGGCGACGGAGGACCCGATTGCGTTTTCTGTTTTTATTTTAGGGGTTGTTTTGCAATTGTAAATGGCCTAATTAGAAATGTTGTGTTTTTAGAGACCCCTTTTGTAATTTGTACCGCACCATTTAATTAATGCAGTATCCAGGTCCTTATGGGCATATCCCTTGTTCAAAAAAAACTGGATTTGTCTAGTCATCTCTAGACCCTAGTGCCCTGACCAACATGCCTTCACCGAGAACGCTGCACACCACATGCTTACCAGTCAGAGACAAGCCAAGCTTCTAATCGACGCCACCCTAGAACTTTTTTCCTCAAACCGTTTTTCTTAGGGTTTGAGTGGAGAGGCGGTGCACATGGCGGTCTCTGATCACTAGGGGTGCTATCTTCCATCTCCCTGATACTGGTGAGTTGGCAACTTGCACTAATTCATGAGAAAATAGCCTCGCTTCAGGTAAACATAATAAATCAACACCACAACTTGAAATGGGCAATGCGTGGAACCTCTCTCCCAACATGGAGAGGCGACTCATGGCGATTGCACCGCCACTATTCCTCCGGTCCGGTTGGACGCTTCCACTCGTACTATGCCTCCGACCGTGTGATATGTACCCCGTTGACAGAGTGTGTTTTTGTGGTTACTAGATTGGAGCTTGTATTCGATTCCATGATGGTATACCTTGGCGAGTTAGCGCTGGATACCACAAGACTAGAGTGGATGGCGGTGGCCTGGTGTAACATCCCAAAACTTTAATCCAAGATTATTAAGATCTAAATCATCAAAATTGGGGTTAACAAAAACCTTTTCTATTTAAAGTATTTAAGCATGCATATAAGAAAGGCCTTATTTTGAAATCTTTGTGAATGGTCACCATTGCTTGATCCATTGGTTGTAAAATGTTTCTATGGTAAATTAAACATCATCTAAATCATTCCCAAGCAAATCCCAAAGAATATCAAATCAAATACAATTAAAAATGAGGAATGGTCATTTTGGTCATTTTAATCCACTACACTACTTTGAGTGTTCCTAGCACTCATTTCCCAACAGAAATAATTCTTGATCTTTGCACCCCTTGCTAGTACACATAATGAGGTACCAAGGCCCACTTTGTGATCTCTAAAAACACTCAAATACTTATTTTAAATGACAGTTTAAAATTGAATTCAATGCATATGCCTAGATCACCCCTATTTCAAAAACCATCCAAATGAACTCCAATTTCAAAACCCTTGCAACCAGAGACTACCTAGTACTAGTGGAGATCACTCAAAAATTTTGAACCCAAAATTCTAAAGTTTATTTGTTGCGGCCATTTCATCAAACACTTGGCAGGCAGGGTTAAACTCTAAACCTAGCTCACTATTTCAACAGGGTTTTGCACCCAAATTTCCTCAAAACCCTCCCTCTGTCCCCAAATGATCTAACCACAGCCTTTAACCCCATCTCCTACCACCCTAGTGGAAATGCAAGGCCATGTCGAGCACCAACTCGCTGGTCGACCATGCCCTCACCCCAGCAGACTACCTCCCCCTCTCTCTCCATGTCTAGCAGCTAGCCAGCACCTCACCACCGCCCAATGTCCCCTCCCCGAGCCAGGCCAAGGCATGGACCACCGAGAAAACCCCGCGCCCAGTGCCACTGCACCATGCCGAGCACACGCCAGAGCGCTGCACCCGGCACGCGTGCACAAGCCGTCGCTCGACCACAGCCCGTGCCCACCGCGTCGCCACAAACCAAGGAGCACGCCAGACACCCCCATTCTCTGTCCAACGCCTCACAGCCACCGCTTGCCGTCGAAGTCGCCGCCTCTGCCGCTCAGAGCGCCAGCTGCGCCCGACCGCATACCACCACCCCTAAGCCCGCATTAAAGTCCTAGAGCACCGCCAGGAGACCATGCGTCGATCGCCGCTCGCATACATGCCGCTAGCAGCCCGTAGCCATGTCGCCACCGTCGCTTGCCCATCCCTCTCGAACTCGTCGTCGAGCCTATAAAAGGAGGGCACCCCTAGCCATTTGCAGCACACCACTGCACTCCCCTCACCTCTCTGATCGTCCCACACCTCTAGCCGGAGCACGGGGAGCAGCAGCTCGCCGGAATTGTACCGGAGCAGGCCACCTCTAGAGGAGAAGGGCGCCGCTGATTGCGACCACCCCCGGAGCTGCCTCGACCGTCCCTGAGCTTGCTAGGGTTAGAGCTCACCGGCGACAGGTCCGTCGTCGACGACGATCCACAGCCGTTGATCCCGACTCTAATCCAACGTCCCACATTGCCCCGTACCGTTTCGCGCGTTATGAGTCGCTAACTGGTGGACCCCCCTGTCAGCTGAGCCCCGCGCTGCGGAGTGACACTGGGCCAGCCCATTAGTGTTTCCCGCGCGACCTAGTTAGTTTGAATTAGGATTTTCCTATTAAGTTTAAACTTAGTTTTGTCTCTGAGTTTGAAAATCAATTCAGAGATATTTACAAATCCAAATTGCATGAAACCAATTTTGCCTGAAAGGTATTGAAATGATCTATCCAAACCCGTTGGATTTAATTCAATTAGAGTTATAGATCTCTCCTAGTAAAAATAATAAAACAGAAGCTTTTGCACCTTGCAACATTTTTATAAAATCAACCAAGATAGATTTTGAGTTGATTCCAACTCTCAAAAATCATATTTCATCATATCTATCTGAATATGTAATAATATTAAGGTTTACATGCAGTGACTTTGGACTAGTACCAAAATAATGCTATATAGGCATTTCTAGTCACTTTAAATCATTAAATAATGAACTTAAACCAAAGTAATTATGATCCAACCCTTAAATCACATTCCCACATGTTAGAATATGTGGTGATGACATGTGTCCACATGATCCTATATTTGAAGTGGTGAATATTAAATCTTAGTTAATTTTTCAATGAGTAGAAATTACTTTTCTAAAATAAAAAGGATGAAACTATTGAATTAAACTTGTGATGTTTGTGATGATAATAAATCATCAACTACATGCCTTAGAGTGTGAATTAGACTAGTTAAGTATTGTTTGGTGATTGTGTACTCCGTATGTATTTATAGAGGATAGTACCGACCAAGTCTACGAGGAGGAGGAGTTCTACCAAGAAGAAGAAGAAAACTTCAACCACTGCACCAACCAAGGCAAGCCACCATTAACAATGCAAGCTAACACTTGCAAGTATAATTCTTAGCAAGCTAGGATTAAACTAGATGGTTTAGCAAAGATGCTTTAGGCATGCTTTGATTACACTACTTTGACTAGTATTTACCCCCAAGTATTAAATTCAAGCTTTACTTCCTTTACTTTACACAAAGTCCTTTACTTGTTTTAAAGGTAGCATAAAGAGTATAAAACTTGGTCTATTTAGATAACACTTAGATGTCATTCTATGGCATGAAATTGACCCCATATTTTCCACCTTAGTGAACACTCTTAACTTAGTAGATTAAAGCTAGATCAAAACTTGAGTCACTTTAGATGGGAACACTTGGTGAAAATGAATTATGAAAACCTTAGAATGATGAGTCATTCTATTGAGATGTTTGACATGTGTTGAGAAACACAAATGGTTTATGATGATGAAAATGTTGAGGCATGAGCCTTAACCCTTTTATAAAACCGATGGTTGTATTCGGATGCGATACCATTCCAAATTTACCGTACAACCACAATACCTGAATTGGGTAAGGGTTAGCCAGAAGTTTATATGCATTAGTATTAGTTCCCTCGTGGGAGAGGTTTGAGCTGATGCTACCTCTCAATTTTTTCCCTCTTGTAGTGCCCAAGATGACTGATGGTCATGGTTGGGAGGCCATACTCATAGGAGAGGTGCTTATACTAGGGTGTGTAAAGGAAAGGTTATGTTTGATTATCTGCATACTAAGTATGATGATTCAGGGTTATCCCTGATAGATGTATCGAATCTTATGGTGAAAGTGTACCATCTCTGCAGAGTGTCAAACTATTCGAATAGCCACGTCCGCGGTTATGGACAGTTGGAATGGCCATACTGTTACGTTTTCAGATGTTTTCCAAAATGACTTATGAAAAGAATGATGAATCTTGACTTGACCACAACAGGGTTGTGTTTATGACAATAGCTTCCCAACTTAAGTGATTCTAGAACTTTATTTTATCTTTCTTTGCTTCTAAACTCAGCTTAGGTTTCAAACTTAACTTTATAGTTAAACCTAGACTTAGCACTTTAACTTAGGAATATACTACTTGTTAGTGGTAGTTTGCGAGTACTTAAAGAGTACTCATGGCTTTTGTCCCTGGCTATTCTCATGGCCAGACTATGAAGGAGACTATCAAGATGATGGCCAGCAGGACGGCTATGATAACTAGGACTATCTGCCTTCATCAGCATTGCCTGTGCCCCTGAAGATGGACCCCACCGCTACGCTTATCTTTTATTCTGCTGCTTGTTGTATTAAGACTAGATCATGAGATCCTTATTTGTGTAAGACCTTATGTATGGTTTGTAATGAATGATGTACTATGATATCCAATCCGTTATGTCTCGCAAAAATGGTAATCCTGGGATTGCAAGGTATGGCATAACGGGCATCTGGGATTAAAAATCCGGGTGTTGACAAGTTGGTATCAGAGCCATCCTGACCATAGGAGACCCTAGTTAGAATGGACGTCCAAACAAAAACTTAGTTTCAAAACTAAAGCGAGTATTTATGAAAAACTAATTCCTCTCTTATCCTATGGAATTCATTCTTTCTCTCAAAAATTCTTATGCCTCAAATTTCTTACATTACTACTTAAAAATTTGACACACTTGATCACTTCACTAACTTCCTCATCCTAAACTCTTGTAGATGGAGTCTCAGTTCAGCAAGTTCTACCAGTTGGGAAATGGAGGTCAGCTGGTCTTCGAGAGGGATCTGGATTCACTGTCAGAGTTACTGGGACGCCCACATCCGGAGTTTCTTGGAGCTCAACTTCCTAGACCCCTAGGAGGAGACTTACAGTGGCTAGTCACCGCGGACCTTAGAGGAAGCATCGAAGCACCAACTTCTGGGAGAATCCAGTTCTTCGTGAGAGAGAACAACTGGCTAGATGGATTAGCCAGGGCAATGCATGAAGCTCTCGCACGTCTATGTGCCCTCGGTGTCAACCAGATCCAAGGAACCTGTTTTGCCCACTATGCAATACGTGACTTCATGGGAATGCCGATGGAGATGCCAAGTCATCCAGCACTGAAGCGCCAAGTGGAGAACCTCGACTTCCTGTTGTATGAATGTCAGAAGGAGCTAGATAATGCTAGAGAGTTAGCCAACCAGAACCGTGCCATTGCCGACCAGAAGGCCTAGACTTTCGCACTGCTCGTCCAGGATCGTCAGTCTCTTCGCCGCCATCGTGCAAAGAAGGATCGCACCATCACCCGTCTTTGCAAGAAGGTGGCCGACCTCGAGAAGACCGTCAAGGAGCAGGAAGCTCCGCTTGCCGCGAAGGAGGAAGAAGAGGAGGGTGAAGACATCCAGGGAGACATGGATTCTTACCTCAGCAACGATGATGACTTTCTGGAGGAAGATGCCGTGGACTTCTACACTGACGATGAGGACTCCAACTTCATCGACGATGAGTAGATGCACTAGAGCACTATCGTTGCATGAGATGTATCGGTCCCACTGTATCGTAGCTTGCAGAATGGTTCTTCAAACCATCTGTTTTCCTTTGTTTGTTGGTGTGTGTTGTATTGTGTGCTTGTTTGCATGAATGAAATGAAGTTAGTTGAAAAACCTGAGTCTAACTCAAAGTTTTAGATTGAAACCAAAACCTTGAACCTTAGAAAATTCCCTCTTACCCCCGTATCTACCTCAATCTTCAGATGACTCGTGAAAACCAAGGAGGGAGCAGCTCGTCGCAAGACCCAATGCTGCAGATCTTGCAGAATCTCATCGCAGACCATGAAGCAAGCAGGGAAGAACGCCAAGCCAACTTAGCAACCTTGCAGCAGATCGCCCAGATAGCTCTCAACAACCAAGGGCATGGAAATCAGGATCATCAAGGATCCAAGCTGAAGAACTTCCAGAATACAAATCCCCCAATCTTTAGCACGTCAAAAAACCCATTAGATGCTGATGACTGGTTGCAGACAATGGAAAACAACTTAGAAGTTGCAGGAGTTGATGAAAACGAGAAAGTTCTCTTCGCCACCCACTATCTGGCGGGAGATGCAAGATCTTGGTGGAACAGCATCCGCCTGATGAACCATGGTCAAGTTATGACATGGGAAGCATTCAAAGTCAAGTTCAGCCGCACCCACATGCCGCAGGGTCTAGTCAACAGAATGAGGGATGAATTTCGCGACTTGAAGCAATGAAGAATGACTGTGGTAGAATACCGTGATAGATTCTTGTCACTTGCCAGATATGCACCTGATGAGATCAACACGGAGGCCAAGAAGAAGGAGAGATTCCTGAATGGACTTCATGATGAGATGTAGACTGTCCCCATCAACATCCGTTTCCAGGATCTTGAAGAGCTAGTCGACTCTGCCATTCAGATGGAAGGGAAGATTAACCAGGCAAACGACAACCGCAAGCGTCGTATGATGCAGCAGTCTGGATCCAGCAGTCACCAGAAGTACCGTCCCAACCCCTCACAAGGATATGCACCAAGGAACAACCGACCCCTAATGTCTCGCCCAAGCTACCCCAACCGTAGCGGAGGCAATGTGAAGTCCGGAGGAACAATCACAACTCCGGCAATGCCAACAATTTGAACCGTGCACCTCCTAAGAGCAACAACAACAATACTGCACCCAGAACTGGCAGCAATGTTGTGCCTGTCGCAGTCAAGGACAAGTCTCAGATCACTTGTTTTGAGTGTGGAGTAAAGGGTCACTATTCCAATGAGTGTCCCAAGAAGACTGTCGCTAATGCCAATGTGAATGCCCTAGCTCAACAGCAGTGTTGTGTTCAACCAGGAAGAAGATTTGCCCCAAGGAATCCTCACAACCGCAACGGTCGTCTCTTCCACATGAAAGCAGAAGAAGCCCATGAAGCGCCAGATGTAGTGTTGGGTATGTTTTCTATCAACTCAGTTTTAGTAAGAGTTTTGTTTGATTTTGGAGCATCGCATTCATTTATCACCGAAGAATTTGCATGCACTAGTAAGATTCACCCAACCAACCTGAAGCATGTCATGATAGTTCAAATCCCCGGTTCAACAACCAAAGCTAGAAAAAATTGCAAAGATGTGTCTATCAGAATACATGGGATAGATTTTTATGCCAACCTAATTGTACCTAGAACCAAAGGATGGGAAGTAGTACTAGGTATGGACTGGATGTCAAGACATAAAGGACTGATAGACTATGCTAAGAAAGCCATCACCATGACCAGTAGTTCTGGAGTAACATTAGAGAATATCTCTGAAACCTTACCCCGTCAATTCAAGTGCAACAAGAGTGTAGCCCTGCCCACCATTGACCAGGTCTGAGTAGTCTGTGAATACCCCGACGTATTCCCAGATGAATTGCCAGGTATGCCCCCGGATAGGGATATTGAGTTAATCATCGAACTAATCCTCGGAACCGGACCCATAGCCCAGAGACCCTATAGCATGAACCCCTCAGAGTTAGTGGAACTAAAGAAGCAGTTGGATGCCATGTTAGAGAAGGTCTTAATTCAACCAAGCGCTTAGCCATGGAGATCACCAGTGTTATTCGTCGACAAGAAAGATGGAGGCAATCGTTTGTGTACAGATTACAGAAAGTTGAATGACGTCACCATCAAGAACAAGTAGCCTTTGCCAAAGATAGAGGATCTATTTGATCAGTTGACTGGAGCCCAGGTATTCTCAAAGATTGATCTTAGCACTAGTTATCACCAACTTAAGATTCGTGCAATGGATATTCCGAAGACCGCCTTTACTATTCGCTATGGTTTATACGAGTGTACGGTTATGTATTTTGGATTAACCAATGCCCCTGCTTATTTCATGAATCTCATGAATAAGATCTTTATGAATTTCCTAGATAAGTTTGTAGTTGTGTTTATCGACGACATCCTTATCTACTCCAAGTCAGAAGAAGAGCATGAGCAACATCTGAGAATCATTCTAGAAACTCTAAGAGAGCATCAGTTATATGCCAAGTTCAGCAAGTGTGAGTTTTGGCTGAAAGAAGTAGGATTCCTAGGACATATTGTGTCTGCCGGAGGAGTCTCAGTTGATCCCACCAAGATCAAAGATGTCGAAGAATGGGAAGCCCCAACCACTCAGACCCAAGTCCGTGCATTTCTCGGATTAGCGGGATACTACCGCAAGTTCGTAGAAGGATTTTCGAGCATCGCCAGACCTATGACCCAATTGCTGAAGAAGGACAAGAAGTTCGAATGGACAGACAAATGTGAAGCCAGTTTCCAGGAGCTGAAGAAGAGATTGATTTCAGCCCCAATACTAATCATGCCAGATATCAAGAAGCCGTTTGATGTATACTGTGATGCATCCAAGATTGGTCTCGGATGTGTATTGATGCAAGAAGGCAAAGTCATCGCGTATCTGTCTCGACAACTGAAGCAGCATGAGCCGAACTATCCGACCCATGATCTTGAGCTAGCAGCTGTGGTTCTAGCATTTAAGACATGGCGTCATTATTTGATGGGTAATCGTTGTGAGATTTACTCAGATCATAAGAGTTTAAAGTATATTTTCACTCAGAAGGAGCTAGATATGAGGCAAAGGAGATGGATAGAGTTAATCAAGGATTATGACCTTGACATTGACTATCACCTCGGAAAAGCCAATGTGGTAGCGGATGCTCTTAGCAGATTGCCATGTAGGCTAAACACCATGATCAAGGAGAAGCAACCAAGTTTGTATGAAGAGTTGGAGCAGTTTAGGAGTGAATTAGTTAGCAAAGGATTCTTAGCTAGCATTGAACTTCAACCCACTTTGATTAGCCAAATCAAGGAAGCCTAGAAGGGGAATGAAAGTATCGACAGAATCAAACGTCGTATTGGTACAGGAAAGGTACCTGGATTCACTGAAGATGAAGAAGGAGTACTGTGGTACAAAGGACGTATCTGTGTGCCAGCAGATTCGGAGCTGAAGCAAGTTATCATGAAGGAAGCTCATGATACTCTTTATTCTATCCACCTCGGAGGAACGAAGATGTATCAGGATTTGAAAGAGCAATTTTGGTGGCACAAGATGAAGAGAGAAATCGGAAGCTACATCGCCAAGTGTGACATCTGTCAAAGAGTCAAAGCAGAGCATCAGAGACCTGCAAGAATGTTGCAACCATTGTAGATTTCGGAATGGAAATGGGATTCCGTCGAAATGGACTTTATCACCGGTTTGCCTACTTCCAGTAGGGGAAATGACTCAATCTGGGTCATAGTTGATAGATTGTCCAAGGTAGCCCACTTTATACCTGTCAAGACTACCTACCAGAGTGCAAAGCTAGCAGAGCTGTATATTGCCAGGATTGTTAGTCTGCATGGAACCCCCAAGACCATAGTATCAGATCGAGGAACCCAGTTTACCTCGAGATTTTGGCAGAAAGTTCAGGAAGGATTAGGAACCAAGTTGAACTTCAGCACCGCTTATCACCCGCAAACTGATGGACAGACTGAGAGAGTCAACTAGATCCTAGAGGATATGTTAAGAGCTTGTGTGTTGGAATACGGATCAAAATGGGAAGACTGCCTGCCTTTCGCAGAATTCTCATATAATAACAGTTATCAAGCTAGTTTGCAAATGGCACCATTTGAATTCCTATACGGAAGAAAGTGTCGTACCCCTTTGAATTGGTCGCAAGTAGGAGAGAGTCAGATTTTTGGACCAAACATTCTTCGAGAAGCCGAAGAGAAGGTTCACAACGTCCGTGAGCACCTCAAGACCGCCCAATCTAGACAGAAGAGTTATGCTGACAAGCGAAGGAGAGACCTGACTTTCAATGTCGGAGATTTTGTATATCTCAAGGTTTCGCCATTAAAAGTTAGCCCCCAGATATATCAGGCCATTCAAGATTCTGAACCGTCGAGGAGAAGTGTCATATCGGCTGGAACTGCCTAAAGAGATGTCAGCCATCCACAATGTGTTCCATATCTCGTTACTTCGCAAATGCTTGGAAGTGCCTGAGAAGACTGAAGTTTTCAAGAACATTGATCACAGAGTGGTAGAGATCAACAATGACTTGACTGTCGTCGGATTGAGGACAAGTACGCCATGAGGGGGTCCTCGAGGCGTGCGGAAGAGAGGGGTGTGAGACGTACGGTATTCCGGGACGGTGAGCACACAAGTTTACCCAGGTTCGAATCCGCCGGCTTTGGATGGATCCTACTCCTGTTAGCAATCCAGTAATACGACAGAGCCGGAATATGGGTTACAAGGGATTCGCCTGTGCGAGTTGAGGATCTAAAGTATTGGTTGTGCCCTAAAGGCTCTCCCGAGGAAAAGGTGCTGTTTGGAGGCAAAATTCGCGAAGATCAGAAAATCCGGGAAAATATACGGAAAATTCTATTTTTCCAGAAGACTCAAGATGCCAGAAGATGGAGTGGAGGTGGGCCACAGGGGGCCCACACCACCCCATGGCGCGGGCAGGCCTAGGCCGTGCCAGGGAGTGGTGTGGCCACCCTGGCCCACTCCAGCCTCTCCCCTCTGGCGTATATCTTCCTCCCGAAACCATAAGACTCGGGGAGCGACCAGAGAAAGATTCTGCCGCCTCTACGGGGCAGAAAACACCGAGAGAGAAAGATCTCTCCGGTAGACAGATTTCTACCGGGGGAATTCCTTCCCGGAAAGGGGAGATCGTCGCCATCAACGCCACCATCAAGCTAGACTTCATCGGGATCATCATCATCATCACCACCACCATCATCACCATTAGCACCCTCATCACCATCTCCATATTGCTGTAACAATTGCGTTGAATCTTGCTATAGTTCATAGGGGAAACTTTCCCGGTGTTGATTACTCTTTGTAGTTGATGCTATTGAGTGAACCATTGAATTATTATTTATGTTCAGATTGTTATACATCATTATTCCATCTCTGATCATGATCCATATGATGTCTTGTGAGTAGTTCGTTTTGTTCTTGAGGACATGGGAGAAGTCTTGTTGTTAGTAGTGGAGTTGCGTTGAGAAAGATTCAATAGATTGTTATTTAAGTTGTGGTGTACTTCTTCTAGTGGTGTCATGTGAACGTCGACTACATGACACTTCACCTATATGGGCCTAGGGGAATGCATTGTGTATTTGGCTACTAATCGCAGGGGTTGCCGGAGTGACAGAAACCTGAACCCCCGTTAGGAAACCATTGCACAAGGGATGTAAGGGTCTTAGAGTTTAAAGCTGTGGTTAGGTTTCTACCTTAATTACTTTCTTGTTCTTACGGATGTTTGCAAGGGGTATAATCACCAGTATGTATTAGTCTTGAATGGGGAGGTACATTAGCACAGGTTCACCCACACAACACTGAGCAAGCTAGAGAAGATTAATCAACTATATGAAGCGAAAGCACTTGACAGTCTTCCCATGTGTCCTCGAGAACGCTTAGTCATCTTAAGTAATACAACCGGATTGTCCTTTGCTGCATAAAGGATTGGGCCACTTGCTGCATTTATTCCTACTGTCTTTTCTATACTCGTACTTTGTTTACTTGCTTTATCGAAAACCCCTAAAAATCCGTTTGCTAAGTATTTGCAGAGAATTCCTGATCCATACCACTAGCCAGCACCTTCTGCTCCTCGTTGGGTTCGACACTCTTACTTATCGAAAATACTGCGATACACCCCCTATACTTGTGGGTCATCAAGACTATTTTCTGGCGTCGTTGCCAGGGAGTGAAGCGCTATTGGAGAGTGGAACTGGTAAAGGAAACTTCTACTATGAGTATTGTTTACTTCTGCTAGTTGCTTTATTTTCGTTATGGATAATTCACTGAGTTTCTTATTTGGTAATGCTACTACCACTGCTAAGGTAGTAGATAAGCCACCACCTGCTGAGAAAGATGTTTTCAAAATACCTACAAGAATTATTGATCGTGTTATGGATAACTACTATGTTGGGGATGGAACTGTCCATCCCGGTGATCATTTGCTCTTTATACACGAATTATGCGGGTTGTTCATGTGTGCAGGTATTACTACAGATCAAGTTAAGAAGAAGTTATTCTCATTATCACTGAAAGGAAGAGCTAAGAAATGGTATAAGATGCTGAAGAATGGTCAAGCTCTGGAATAGGAGGAAATGGTGCCTCTCTTTTATTCAAAGTTTTATCCTCCTAGTGAAATTCATAAAGATCGGAATCAAATATACAACTTTTGGCCTCTTGATGGAGAGAGTACTGCTCAAGCTTGGGGGAGAGTGAAGTTACTAATGCTCAAATGTCCCATTCATGAGCTCCCCAACAATATTATTATCAATAACTTTTATGCAAGGCTCCCTCTACATGACAAGGATTTATTGGATGCTTCTTGTGCTGGATCATTCACTCGCATGGAAGAAGAAGTTAAATGGGACCTTCTGGACCGTATTCAAGACAATGCTGAAGCTTGGGAGAATGACATAGGTAGAAAGTCAGGTATAAAATATGATTATGAATGCATTGAATCTTTTATGGGAACTGGTGACTTTCAAAATATTAAAAATGTTTATGGTCTAGACTCTCAAGCTATTGCTTCTTATTTTAAGGCTTTTGCTTCTTATATTGAAGTGCCTAAAAAGAAGTGGAATAAGTATCATGAACCTTATAAAGATATTGCTAAGAGTGTTCCTGCAAGAAATATTGAAGTTTATACTGCTAGTCATGTTTTACCTAAACCTTATATTGAGAAAATGCCTTTCCCAGTTAAGGTAAAGGAGCATTCTATGATAGCTAGTATGGTTAATGAAAGTATGAGTAGGGCTGCTGAACCTGATAAACAAATGATTGATGAACCTATTGTAGCAAATGTGAAAGACTTTGTTGCTAAATATGAAAAAGAGGGACACACTATCCTTTGTAAGGATACCTCTAATATTGTTTCGCATAGTAGTGTTATGAGAGCTAGTATTCCTGTGTTTTCTGTTAGAATAAGTGATCATTGCTATGATAGTCCTTGTGATAGCTATATTGTTAAGTTTATGCATGATACTGAAAGCTATTATGAGAGAGGTAAAAGTGTTCTTGTGCATCTCAATAATATCAAGTTTCCTCGTTTTATGCTGAAAGTTTTTATGTTGCACTTCTTTTGCCTTCTTATGCAAGTTGCCTTTGGTTCCAATAACTTGTTTGTTTACAAAATTCCCTTGCATAGGAAGTGGGTTAAACTTAAATGTGCGTGTGTTTTTGCTTCTTAATGCTCTCTTTCACTTCAAATCATATCCCTATGAGAGGATCTTCAAAATTATCATGCCCATCTTAATGGCTATAAAGAAAGAGCTTTATGGGAGACAACCCAATTTGTTTTTGTTTCTTTGAGTCTTGTAAGTTATTACTTCGGTAATAACCTCTCCTTATCCGTTTTGTTTGGTTTTTGTATCAAGATCAATCTCTAATGAGAGAGAAGTAAGATTTGGGGAAGTTGCTGTCCCGAAACAGATTTTTGTGCTTCACCATAAAAATTCGTGAGAGATCTCTGTATATCGGATTGAGCTGTAATTTTTTGTGCTTCTACCCCAGGTTGTTATTTAACTTTAGTTAATTTTGCACTTTTTGATTTGAGCAACAGAAGATTTTCGAAAAAATTGATCTTTACCTGCTGGTCTGTTTTGACAGATTTTGCCAATCTTGCATTTGCTTCTTTATTCGATTTCCTTTTTGAATTCTTTTTGGGTTTTCGAAAGGAGTTGCTAGAGTAACTTTTGTTTTGATGGTTTTCAGTCGAAGTTGGACTCAAAAGGTTTTATCACTTCACTTATACTAATGTTGCTAATAAGAACTGTGTGAAGTTTTGTGTGAAAGAAATTTCCAGGAAGTGGAGATAATGGTGTAACAAGGAAGAGAAAGGTTTTATGACTCGAGTAATAAGTATATAAAGATGAAGATATCGATGATATTCAAGTGATGACTCCGGAAGGATCCACTCAATACCAAATTCAGAGACCTGTAGAGTCCGTTTCCAACCAGGTAACAGTTCTGGTAAGAAAAGTTCCGCGAAAATACAATCAAACTATATTTTTGCAGTTTTCAGTCAATAAGGAAAGCTATGAAGCGAAAAAGGGACGGAACCGGAGCTAGGGAGGCCCACACCACCCCATGGCGCGGGTCCACCCCTGGTCGCACCACCAGGTGGTGAGGCCACCCAGCATTCCGTTTCCAACCCGTTTTCTCCCAGTACCTTCCTTTTGATATGAAACTTCGTAATATATAACCCCCGGGATCTTCCAAGGTTCGTATATCGTGTTTTTGTTGTGTTTTTGTTTCGATCTGTTTCTGCCAGGTGTAATCTCAGATTTGGAGCCACAATGTCTTCCCCTGGAACATCCAAGGGAGATCCCTTAGAAGATATCATCAACCCATATATGAGAGAATTGAAGATTCATGCCAAGGAGTTGTTGCTCGAAGGTGGGGAGGTCCGGATTAAGGAGGTTCAAGGCCCTATGGGTGAAGGAAATCTGGAGGACAGGATGGAAGCACTGGAGCAAGAAGTCTTTAGGTACAGGAAGATGGCGGAACGCGAAGTGGATATCATCCATAAGATTTGCTCCGAACTCATCACCGAGCACCAAAAGGAGACTGCTGAACTCAAAGACGAAGTCCTTTCACTCCGCCAAACAACCAACGAACTGCAAGCAAAGTTTTATGACGTTCAAAATCAAAACTGTGAGTATGACGCTAGATTTAAACGCATAAGTGCTGCTGCAAGTTTCAGGATGTTGGAAACCACGATGTCCTTTGTTGATGGGAAGCCTTTACCTTGGAAGACGGACGAAGATGAGAAGATACCACCACCACCTAAGGAGTAATTCGTCACCAGGTTTGGCATCCCCTTGGTTTGTTCCAAGCTTGGGGGAGTGCCGCGGTATCATATCACTATCTTCTATCTTTTTACCTTATTAGTAGAGTCATATCATGAATAGAGGAGTTATTGTGTAGTATGGTTTGCATTATGGAAGTGTCCCCTCTCTCGTTAGATTTGTATCCCTTGGTGTGAGTTTCCATTATGGAGTACTAATGAGAAGTTCTATCATTCACTCTTTTGCATAGTTTATGATAGTTTTCAATTCGTGGTTATATGATTGATCTTGTTGTTAGTATTGGTAGCACTTTGGGATCATTGAGTTAATTCAGTTGGTTTTGGCAAACCTGGCTCGGTCAGTAGCAACACCCTTTTTGAGAGTTGTAAATAAAAAGATAGAAGTACTCTAGAGGAAAATAATTTCATCATCTTTCTTTCTTGATTTTCTCATAAGTCTAGTTTTCTCTAGTTAAGATCTTTTGTGCTTCCAAGGAAGATTGCACGTTTGTCTTTACCATTTGTATGTTTGTTTGTTTCCTTCAACTCTTATACTTGCTACCCAGCCTTGCTAGCCAAAAACCTGTACTGAGAGGAAATTCTTCTCGTGCATCCACTTCCTTTAAACCAAAAACTTTGCCATTTGTGTCCACCATACCTACCTAGTAGCATTATTGCTATTCCAAGTAAATTCTTCTTTTATCTACCTCCCAAATTAAACGTGTTATGTGAAATTTAGTGATTAAAGCTCTCATGAACTTGATGGCACACTTTACTTTCTTGCATTTAATAAACTTGAACCATTGGGTCCTTCTTTGTTGCGTATATGCTTGCGCTTTATGAGTTGAAGTTAGCCGAACCATGTATCATGGGGACCGCTTTCAACACTTCATTGGTACTTGTACCTAGTTGATATCATGTTCTTTTGCTTATGGATCCCGGCGGTGTGAAATAAAAGTGGATCTTGTAAGATCATGGAGTTTATATGTGTGTTAGAGAAACGCCTGGGCCGCTAGCCTAAGCCATGCCTAATCATGGTGGAAACTTGCAGCATAACTATAGTGAGCATTCTATGAAGCATCCTCAATAAAAACCTATGCAAATAGCAAATAAAAAGATCGCTGAGATGCTCACTGTCTGCTTGCCTTGTCATTTTGATTATGGGATAGCTCCTGTGTCATGTGCAAGGGGTACCCCGTTGGCGGTTCTCGATGATACACATGTATTTACAATGACAAGAGCTTGCTCGTGACTAAAGTTGAGTAGCATGAGGATCGGTACTCATAAGTAAGGGGCATGAGATTTCAACTTATAACTTGTCAAGCATATCCTCTTAGTTGTGTCACTTTAACCTTAATCACCTAAAGATGCCTATGATAGGGGCAATGAGAGCTAAAAGCTAGTAAGTATCATAATTTTTGGGAGCTCTTTATGAGACTTGTAATCCCTGCTTCCCTCTTTGAAGGGCCCTTTCTTTTACTTTGTAGTTGAGTCAGTAAACCTATTCCCTTCTATCTCGGCAAGTATTTTGAGTTGATGTGTTTCATTCATTCATACGATGATTTATGCATTCATGTTTCTTATGTTCCTTGTTTTGCACATTGCTCTTATCTTGATGTTTACTACTTTGAAAGCTTTCGTTGAAAAACCAGCTATTTGTGAACTCCAGCAAATTATCAACTATTCTTCGACCAAGAGATAAGTTTGCCATTACCAATTATGATTCACTTTATGTATCTTTATTGTGTTTCCTTTACTCATTGCAAGTTGAGTTGTATAATAGTGAGTTGTCTTCTATTATGATCTATGTATTTGATGGATGTGATGCTTCTTGTCCGTATTCTTTTATCGACTCTTCACTCCATGAACTTGAGGTCATGTTTATTGAGCTCAGTTTCGCTTGGGGACAAGCGAAGTCTAAGCTTGGGGGGAGTTGATACGTCCATTTTGCATCACTATTCTATGTCTTAATTCACTATTATTCATTGATATATTTCGTATTGAGAGGTGATACTTATGTTATTTCATCTGTTTTTGCATGGTTGATGACTTTTGGAGCATGGACCGCTGCAGTCAGGATTCTGATGGAAAAGGTGCTGTTTGGAGGCAAAATTCGCGAAGATCAGAAAATCCGGGAAAATATACGGAAAATTCTATTTTTCCAGAAGACTCAAGATGCCAGAAGATGGAGTGGAGGTGGGCCAAAGGGGGCCCACACCACCCCATGGCGCGGGCAGGCCTAGGCCGCGCCAGGGAGTGGTGTGGCTACCCTGGCCCACTCCAGCCTCTCCCCTCTGGCGTATATCTTCCTCCCGAAACCCTAAGACTCGGGGAGCGACCAGAGAAAGATTCCGCCGCCTCTGCGGGGCGGAAAACACCGAGAGAGAAAGATCTCTCCGACAGACATATTTCTGCTGGGGGAATTCCTTCCCGGAGAGGGGAGATCGTCGCCATCAACACCACCATCAAGCTGGACTTCATCGGGATCATCATCATCATCACCGCCACCATCAGCACCCTCATCACCATCTCCATATTGTTGTAACAATTGCGTTGAATCTTGCTATAGTTCATAGGGGAAACTTTCCCGGTGTTGATTACTCTTTGTAGTTGATGCTATTGAGTGAACCATTGAATTATTATTTATGATCAGATTGTTATACATCATTATTCCATCTCTGATCATGATCCATATGATGTCTTGTGAGTAGTTCGTTTTGTTCTTGAGGACATGGGAGAAGTCTTGTTGTTAATAGTGGAGTTGCGTTGAGAAAGATTCAATAGATTGTTATTTAAGTTGTGGTGTACTTCTTCTAGTGGTGTCATGTGAACGTCGACTACATGACACTTCACCTATATGGGCCTAGGGGAATGCATTGTGTATTTGGCTACTAATTATAGGGGTTGCCAGAGTGACAAAAACCTGAACCCCCGTTAGGAAACCATTGCACAAGGGACGTAAGGGTCTTAGAGTTTAAAGCTGTGGTTAGGTTTCTACCTTAATTACTTTCTTGTACTTACGGATGTTTCCAGGGGGGTTTAATCACAAGTATGTATTAAGTCTTGGATGGGACGGTACATTAGCATAGGTTCACCCACATAACACTTAGCAAGCTAGAGAAGATTAATCGACTATATGAAGCGAAAGCACTTGACAGTCTTCCCATGTGTCCTCGTGAACGTTTGGTCATCTATAGAAATACATCCGGCTTGTCCTTTGCTGCATAAAGGATTGGGCCACTTGCTGCATTTATTCCTACTGTCTTTTATTTACTCGTACTTTGTTTACTTGCTTTATCGAAAACCCCTAAAAATCCGTTTGCTAAGTATTTGCAGAGAATTCCTGATCCATACCACTAGCCAGCACCTTCTGCTCCTCGTTGGGTTCGACACTCTTACTTATCGAAAATACTGCGATACACCCCCTATACTTGTGGGTCATCAGTCCTTCCCAGTTCCTTCCACGATGTGTGGCGGTTACATTGTAGCATTTGCATGAATCTTGGCGCAGTTAGGTGGATATAAGGGGTTAGGATTTTCTCCTTCTCCTTCCACCAGTCTTTGCCTTTTCCTCTCCTTCCCAATCCTCCTGCGCGCACAGAGCTTCCTCGTTCTCCCTCCACAGAACTCCCAGCGCTGCCCCTTTTAGGTCATCTTCTCGCCGGAGAAATGGCTTCATCTTCTTCCTCTGGCTTGGTAGCAGCGGCGGCGGCAGAAGCGGTGGCGGAGAAGGAGAGCTTCCGCGGGATCTGGATTCCCTGCGCCCTCAACGAGGAGGGCCTCAAGAACGTGGAGAAGGAGGGGCTTCTCGCCGCCGGCAACTGGCGGAGCGGCTTCGAAGAAACCGTCCCCAACCCGCGCGACGGCGAGCGGGTCCACTCCGGCACCCACCTCGATAGAGGTTTGTCATTTCCTCTCTCGGAGTTCTTCTCCGAGGTGATAGATCATTACGGAGTTCAACTCCATAACCTTCCTCCCAACTCTCTCTTAGAGATGAGCGCATATGCTTCTTTGTGCGAGGGCTTTCTCGGCATTAGGCTGAGTTTGACTCTTTTCCGGTAGTACTTTTATGTCCGGAGAAATTCCATTACCACCGGTGTTCCTTACATCACCGACACTATTAGTTTTTCGCTTAGACGCGAGCGCGCATATCCCAAAATTTCAGCCAGTGACTCGGTCAAACAATGGCCAGCCACATTTTCTATCATAAGGATATTCCGGCTCCCGGCAAAGCCTCTGCTTTGTCGGCTTTTGTCGACGGAGCTGCCACGGCCCAACCTTCCTGGGACGAGGCTGCTCCGGCTCTCACCGACGATCTGATCCTCGCTAAGAGGCGGATCGAATATTTGATCAAACACAAGGGTCTGAAGGGATCCGACTTGGTCCAATGCTGAGTCTCACGTCAGATCCAGCCCCTTCAGTACCACGGGGATCGACTGATGCACTCCATGACGTCATCCAAGAAAGATTCCCTCCGCATCAGCTCCAAGGCCTACACCACGCAAGGCTACATAAGCCAAATCAAGTGGTTGATCAAGGAGCGGATCGAGAGGAGAATTCCCGAGGTTTCTCTGGAGATGCACACGGCGGAAAACCCCGTAGTGCCGGTAAGTTTTCATCAGTACACCTTTTATATGTTTCAATCTTCGAGTTATATTGCAATACTGATATGTTTTCTTGTTTTCAGCTTGCTGACCTCCCCGAGTCGGAACTTGCTCCGCTTGAAGGATATCCTCCTGAGTTTTCTTAGGAGACAGAAGTGGTCCCATTGCCGGACCTTGCGCTCAAGAAGCGCAAAGCTTCGACAGTGGCCGTGGGCACAAAGGAGGTGCCTGTTGTGAAGAGGTAACTTTCAATCACAATTTCCACCTTTGTACTTTATTCGAATTTCTTTCGGAGATGTAATGTTTCCGATTTTACTACATTCTCAGAGCAAAGCCACTCGTCAAGGGCAAGGGGAAAGGGATTCCTTCGAAGCCCCTGCGACAGACGAAGCTCACCATAGCTTCCCCTGCCGTGGCTCCTCCGACTCCTTCCCCTCAACCTTCTGCAACGCCGGCGATCACTCCTTCTCCGGTTGTTGCAGAAGATTCGGCTCCTTCAACGGAGCCCGTGATCCTTGAATCGCAAACTGACGTCTCCATGAGTGCGTCAGATCTAGATAAGGGTGAACCCTCTTTGGGTAATGATCCCTCGGCAGAAACCTTCACCGAAAACCTCATCAGCAATCCGGGACTTGCCAAGTTTGTCCTGTCTCAGAAATCTGCCGAAGAAATCCAGCGGCTTGCCAGGCAATGCCTGGAGAAAAGCCATTTATCTCCCGAAGAAGAAGCGCAAGAAGCAGAGGACGTCAAGTTCTCTGACCTTCTCACCCAGGTCCGCCTTCGCGACGAGAGGATTAGGACCGGTGAGCTTCCAACAGCTCCAGTGATTCCTCTGACTCTTGCCGAAAAGGTGGCTGCTGAAGTGAACGCGGGTTTGGATAAACTCACCCGCGAACAATATGTAAGTTGGAATTCCAACTCCTGTTTTTTTCCATTATCTTATATCATATCCTCTAGCCCCCAAACATGAAGTAGGATATATAATCCAGGTTTATGCTTCATTAGGATGCCAAATAACGAACTAGTGTAGCCCCCAAGGCTCGTGCTGATATTTAGCAAAAATATTAGCCTGAGTCTTAAGTAGCTTTCTGACTTTGGGTATTCTGACTTACAGAAAGTATGTTCCTATAACCAGGAATTATTGAAGTATGTCTGTGATAATTGGAGAGAGATCAAAGCTCTCCGGCTTAAAATGCTGAACTAAAATTAGGCAAGGATGAAGCCGAAGGTAAACATTCCGAGATTCAAATCTTGCCTTTGTATTTCAATGTCGAATTTTTCCTAAACTGTTGTTCTTTTTGACTTATAGCGCTGGTGAAACAATCCGTCACCATGATTGAAGAGGTCGAGAACCTCAAGACCTTGGTGGTGGAGAACAAGGAGCTTCGCCAAGAGCTGGGTCAGCTCAAGGCAGATCATGAAAAGAGCATAGCTCAAGTCCTTGAATCCTCCTCCATGGCCACTGAAGAGCGTGATTGCAATACTGCTGCTCAAGATAAAATAATCTCGGACCTCAAGAATGAGCTTAGCAAAGAGAAGGACATCTCCCAGGCACTCCGGACTGAACTCCAGAGTCTCCGGGAGGAAAAGACCAAGATTGACGACGTCATTCTTGGTACGTTCCATCTGTCTGACTTATCTTTTTCTTCGACTTCTATCAATGTCGGATTTTTCTTAACTTGTTTTGTGTATAGGTCCTCTGAACTTGACGGACTCTTCCTCCTCCGAGCCCCACACCCACCGGCTTACCCAAGTCGGTGACCTGCTTCATGACTTCCACCAGTCCCTTGAGGACATCGACGAAGCCCTCAAGATTCTGGACATGCCAAGCATGTCGGATTTTCAGGTGCGGGACAAGGCAAAGGAGATGCCGCAACTTTTTCAGGACTGGAACATGTCCTACGCGTGGACTGCTGCGCAGAACGCTCTCACCATGGTCATGAGCCACCATGGAAACATAGAGATATGGCAAGTGACCAGAGGGTACTGCAAGGTAGATGAGGATGGCCAGGAGCAGGACCTTCAAGCCATCATGCACTCCTGCCCTGGATATGGGTGTCGCGTGGCTGACCTGACCAGCTACGAGATCCCCTTCTTCACTCGCGTGGCTACTCCGCCTCCTCCTCTAGAAGAAACAGCTGAAGTTTCCGATGATGAACGCACCACCTCGGATGCGGACATCTCGGAACGATACCAAGGCGGCGGAACTAGCGATCCGGCAGCTCCTGCATCTCCTCCTGCATCATAGATTAGAAATTTTTGTATTATCCCGAAAAAACATGATGTGTTTGTAAATATTAAGTACTATTTATTTTGCTATTGCTAAGCTTTTTGATCTATTCAACGCTTTTGGCTTTGGTTTTTTTTTGTGTGCCTGAAATGTTTACATAAGCACTTGTATATTTTCGTCTTCACTTATCGTTTATCTGGTTTTCCGCCTCGTCCCTTTCGTGAGCCGGCTAAACCTTCAGCCGGAAACTTTGCCGAGCAACGGAGCTCAATTGCTAAACCAGTTTAAACTCGGAAACAAAGCCGGCTTCCAGTACCAACAATTCACTACTCGGAAAATACCCGCATCCAGCAATCAGAAAAATAACCAAAGTAAAGACTAGAAATTTTAGAGTTATACCCGAAGGTAGCAATTTTAGAATCGAAATCTAAACCAGAATGAACATGAGCATAAAGTACTTTCAAGCATTCTGGGATTTTCGACTATGACATGATCATTTGGAAATAAGATGGTAAAAGCTTCTCAGAAAAACTTGAGGCAACCAAAACTTTTATTTCTCACAGAACATGTATATATATGTGATTACAAAGAAGGATAAACTAAGAATAAAAGGGACGTAGCTAAGCAATATTCCATGGTCTGTCGAACTCATCCGGATTTGTACTGCCTCCATCTCTCTTTCTCTTCTTAGTAGAAGGTCTTTCTTTGACTGGCCTCATGTCAGTTAAGTAGTACAATCCATTGTGCAATACTCGACTAACTAAAAAGGTCCCTTCCCATACTGGGGAAAGTTTGTGCTTTCTTTGTTGCACAAGCGAGAGAACCAAATCACCTTTATCGAAAGATCTATTTCGGACTCTCTGGCTATGATACTTGCGTAACTTCTGCTGATAGGCTGTAGATCTCATTTCAGCAACGACACGAACTTCTTCGACTAAGTCGAGGTCATTTTGTCAAGAAATCTCGGCATCCTCTTCAATATACGCGGCCACTCTAGGAGAAGTATGAATCAAATCACTAGGAAGAACTGCTTCTGCGCCATAGACCAAGAAGAAAGGTGTGTATCCCATTAACCTGTTTGGAGTTGTTTGTAAACTCCAAATTACAGAGGGTAATTCCTCTGCCCAAGCCCCCGCAGCACGTCGTAGTGGTGCTTCGAGTCTCGGTTTTAGGCCTTGTAGGATTAAACCATTTGCTCTTTCGACTTGTCCGTTAGCTTGTGGATGTGCGACTGACGCAATGTCAAGCCGGATATTTTGCTCGTTGTAGAATTCAGCCAATTCTCCCATAGAGAAGTTACTCCCAGTGTCCATGATAATGTTATGCGGATAACCATACCGGATTATAACATCCTTGACAAATCTTTTGGCTATTGCTCCATCACAACTAGTGACAGGTTTAGCCTCAATCCATTTGGTGAATTTATCCACCATCACTAAGAGGTGAGTAAATCCACTTGGAGCTTGTTTAAATGGTCCTACCATGTCAAGCCCCCAGACCGCAAAGGGTCATGTTATAGGTATTGTTCGCAGCTGATCAGCCGGAACATGAGCTTTCTTCGCGTACTTTTGGCAGCCTTTGCACGTCTTGACTAATCGTTCGGCATCTGCCTGAGCTGTAAGCCAGAAAAATCCGTGTCTAAAAGCTTTTGCCACTAAAGATTTGGCTGCAGCGTGGTGACCACACTCGCCTTCGTGGATTTCCCTTAGGATTTCCACTCCTTCTTTCGGAGATACACAGCGCTGAAAGACCCCAGAAACACTCCGTTTATGGAGCTCACCTTTAACAATAGTATAGGATTTTGCTTGTCGGATAATCTGCCGGCTCAGCACCTCGTCTTTGGGTAATTTGCCATCTACCAAATAATCGAGGTAGGGTTGAGTCCAGCTAGGGATTACAGCCAGAACTGCTATCAAAGGTGAGTCGGATTTGGTCGGATATTCCTCATCTACTCCCTTTATTGAGGGAACTTTGAGGTGCTCTAGAAAAGCGCCATCCGGGACCTCTTTCCGCGCAGAACCTATTCGAGATAGTGCGTCTGCTTCCTCATTTTCTGCTCGAGGGATGTGTTGTACTTCAAACCCTTCGAACGATTTAGATAGATCATCTACGATAGCTTTATATGCTGCCATATGTTTATTTGCATTACAAATATCCGACACTTGCTGAGCAACAAGATCCGAATCTCCGTAACACATCAAACGTCGGATGCCAATATCCTTAGCAATCCGGATTCCATGCAGCAGTGCTTCATATTCGGCAATGTTGTTTGTCGCTGTGAAGTGGATCTGCAACACGTATAAAAGTTTATCTCCTTGGGGTGATTTGAGCACCACGCCAGCCCCCGAGCCCCCTCGAGCCTTAGACCCATCGAAAAGAGGGTCCAATATTCCGACTCAGGGAGGATCATGTTCTCCTTCGTCTCTGTCCAATCAGCGACAAAGTCAGCAAGGATCTGGGATTTGATTGTTGTCCGGGGTTTATACTCAATATCGAAAGCTGAAAGCTCTATGCCCTATTTGGCGACGCGTCCTGCAGCGTCACTATTGTTGATTATATCTCGCATGGGAGCTTTGCTCACCACGGTAATTGGATGCTCCTGAAAATAATGTCGTAGCTTACGAGATGCTAAAAAACACCGTAAGCCAACTTTTGATAGTGCGGATACCGTTGTTTTGATTATGTCAGGACTTTGCTGACAAACTATGTCGGACGCTGCACCAGGTGTTCCTGATTTTCCTCTGGTCTCTCCACCACCATGACGATACTGACGACCTTATTTGTCACAGCAATGTAAAGCAACATCGGTTCTTGAGGTTCCGGCGCTGCAAGGATAGGAGCAGATGAGAGTACTCTCTTCAGATCTTGTAGTGCAGCTTCAGCTTCGTCAGTCCAGACAAAATCCTTTGTCTTTTTCAGGAGTTTATATAATGGTGCGGCTCTTTCACCAAGCCGACTTACAAATCGACTGACCGCAGCAATGCAGCCAGTTAATCTTTGTACGTCCTTCAGGCAAGTTGGCCTGGAAATATTGAGAATAGCCTTGATTTTGTCCCGGTTCACCTCTATGCCCCTTTGAGACACGATGAAACCTAACAATTTTCTGGCTGGTATTCCAAAGAAGCATTTCTTCGGGTTAAGCATGATTTTGTATTTTCGTAGATTGGCGAACGTCTCCTCCAAGTCGGAAATCAGTGTTTCCTTCTTTCTGGACATCACCGCGATATCATCCATGTATGTATGTACATTGCGTCCGAGTTGGTCGTGGAGGGAATGTTGCATCATGCGCTGGTACGTAGCTCCTGCGTTCTTCAGCCCAAAGGGCATCGTAACAAAACTGAAGGTTCCGAAGGGGGTTATGAATGAAGTTTGGATTTTGTCAGATTCCTTCATCCGGATTTGGTGATAACCGGAATATGCGTCGAGAAAACAGAGGAGTTCCGAGCCTGCCGTAGAATCGATAACTTGATCAATTCTAGGCAGAGCGAACAGATCTTTTGGACAAGCCTTATTCAAGGCAGTATAATCAACACACATCCTTAAATCAGTGGTGTCCTTTTTAGGGACCATTACAGGATTAGTCGACCACTCAGTGTGGATGACCTCTTCTATGAATCCGGCTAACTCGAGTCGTGCTAGTTCCTTAGCTATTGCCTTATGATTTTCGTCGCCAAACCATCGTAGGGACTGTTTGACGGGTTTAGCATTCGGGTTTACATTTAGAGAGTGCTTGGCAAGTTCCTTAGGTACTACGGTCATGTCAGACGGCTGCCATGCGAAGATATCTTGATTTGCTTGGAGGAACTTGACGAGCGCGCTTTCCTATGCGCTACGTAGGCCTACGCCTATCTGGGTCACCTTGGTGGGGTCATCATCCTTCAACGGCGCTTTCTTCGTCTCTTCTGATGCCTTGAACTCCGGATTTGGCTTTGTCACCTCCTTCTTCGTTGTGGGCATCTCAGACGGATCTATGCTCTTCTTGATCTCCTGGTACTCCTGGACATGCAACACGGCTTCGGCAAAGGCGACATTTTCATCCTCGCACTCTCGCGCTTTCTTCGGGTCTCCCCTGATGGTGATCACGCCGTTGGGACCTGGAATTTTCATCATATTGTAAATGTAACACGGACGAGCCATAAAAGCCCAGTAAGCCGGATGTCTGAATATAGCGTGGTATGCGCTCTTGAACGGGACAACTTCAAAGGAAAGTGCCTCCGTCCGATAATTCTTTGGAGTTCCAAAGGTAACATCCAAAGTAATCTCTCCTAGGGAATTAGCTTGTCTTCCTAGGACAACTCCGTGAAAAATCACAGAGCTATAGTTCAGCTGGGTTTCTGAGATCTTCATCCGGCATAGTGTTTCGACATAGAGAATATTGATGCTGCTACCACCGTCCATGAGGGTCTTGGAGAAACCATAACCGTCAATAAGTGGATTGACGATTAAGGCGTATTTTCCTCGCCTGTGCAACTTAGGCGGATGATCAACATGGTCAAATGTGATTGCCACTTCCGACCAGTCCAGATATTGGGGGACAGCCGGAACTGTTGCATTGAGCTCGTGGAGAACTGCTTTCTTGACCTTTGCTGGTTGAGATCTGAGGAAAGGGACGTAAGTGTCTTTCTTAGTGGGAAAAGTTTTCTTCCCTTCCGACTTGGGATTTGAAGCATCAGCTTCCTCCATGTCGGAATCTTCCTTGGTCTCTTTGTCCTTTTCGGGATTTTTCTTTCCCTTCTTCCGCTTAGCTTTGTAGCCCATGGTATCATCTCTCTTGATGTTGTCATTAAAACGACATTCAGCGTTGGTGTGGGACGAGCCCCATTGGCGTCTAGGTGATGCACACATGGGTTATTGGCAATGTCGTCCCAAGTGTAGGTTTTGCCTGGTTGCTGTTCTCCCATACCTTGGACCCTTGAAGTCCCACGGCCACGCCCGCGGCCTCCGCCGCGTCCTCCTCGTCCTCCAGACCCGGAAACAGTAGTAACCACCGCTGTTTCCGCGTTGGGTTTTTCTTTCGAGGTATTTTTGTGCTTCTGTGCTTGTTGCTTTGTCTTTGCTGACTGAGGTATAGCTAGGACATTGAGTAATCCCTCTGCATCATCGTCAGCATCTGCATACTTGCTCGTTGTTTCTATCATCTCTCCCAAATCAGTGACCTTGTCACACTTCAAGCGATGACGTAATAGACCAATTGGGAGTCCTGCGATGAAAGCTTCAATCGTGGTTTGATCGTTTACTCCTTCACATGAGTTCTTGGTGTCGATCCATCGTCCGAGGTAATCCCGGCAAGTTTCTCCGGCTTTCTAGGTGCAACGCTGTAGGTCTCCGACCGAACAGGGCCTCCGATATGTGCCTTCGAAATTCCGAAAGAACGCACTTTGCATGTCATACCAGTTATGGATGGTGTTCTCCGGAAGTTCATTGAGCCATGATCGCGCTGTCTTCCGCAGCATAAGCGGGAGATATCGGGTTGCGACCAGGCTATTTCCGCCTTTGGCGATGCAGTAAGCTTGGAAAAAATCCTGTAGCCAAGTGTCTGGCCGAGCAATGCCGTCGTAGGCTTTGATATGCCTTGAGATAGCAAATCCTTCCGGGAATCTTGTAACTCTGATGTGTGGTCCAAAGCACTTTGGGCCCACGTACATGTCATCATTTTCATGGCGTTGCGCCTCTATGTTGGAATTGATCATGTGCCTTGCATCGCTCGGGGATAGAGATTGCCCCGATTGTCGGTTGTGGCTACGGTGCCTTGGAGCCGGACTTCGGCTTCTGCCACCACCTCCTCCGCCACGTCGTCCTCCTTGTCCCCCTTGGGAGCCGTTGTGATGGCTGCTTGGTGGAGAGGGTGGGGCAGCTGAATTGTTTCTGGCTGATCGCCGGCCTCCGTCCGGAGCGTCATTATTCCGGTTTCGGGGAGGATCTTGTCTACGACGAGCCCCCTGCCGGCTCGTACCAGCATGGTTTCTGTCGTTCCTTCGTCCGTCGTTCCCACCATGGTGAGGCTCAGCCGGACGGCTTGCATGTCTAGGAGGTGGCATTTTTTGGCAATCCTCCTCCCGACGTTTCTCTTTATCTTCTCCTCTTCGATCGTTGGACTCTCGTCGGGGAGGGTTCTTCAGATTCAGTGCAGCAATGGCATCTTTCTCGGCTTCTGGAGCGACGTTGCTCCAGTTACGGGTAGTTCTGTGATGCTGTCCTGACGATCTGGTTCTTGAATAATTGTCTTCCCGTCGTTCGGGGTTATGATACTGCGCTCGAACGTAATGGGATCTTACGCCAGCCCATGCCAGATCTGTGCGACATTGGTCAGAATCCGAGACCAGTTTTTGACTTTCGGACAGGGCGACCTTTTGCTGCTCCAGTCCCTTGTTGAGTAGTTTGATACCCAAACGGATCTCCTCCGGTCCTGGATTAGCCGATAGAATTTCTCGGGCTATGACGGTATTCTGTACTAGGGTTGGGTAAACCCAATCTCCATTGCTATCTTTCCGTGGCTTCCCCATCTCATCTCCAAAAAGGACGGCACAGGCACGTGGGAATTGGTCGTCATCTGTGTGACGCTTCCGTGTCTTCTGATGTAACCTAGACATGTAGTCCTTGTTTGACATGCGTTTCTTCTCCACCTCGATGTTCTTGGCTTCATCGAGGAGTTGTTGACGACGCGCTTCTAGGGCATGCGCCCTTTCGTCCAGCTCATCCGCAGTAAGTTCTGCGGTTGTAGGGATAGGTGTGGTTAATGCAGCATCGATGAGTTTACGCGCACCTTCGGTGATCACGTGTCCATCCACCGATGCTTCTTTTTTCGGCTCTTCTACGATAAGTGCTCCATCCGAGTCTTCCTCGTATTCCTCGGCAATCACCTCCTCTGTCAGAGGGTCTTTTGCCGGGTTCTTGTTCTTCTTGTTCTTCTTCTTTGCCTTCTTGGCAGCACCGGTAGCAAAGACGGATTTGGGTCCGTTTCCCGGAGTCATGCTCTGATCGGTACTTTCAGACATCTGGACCTCGGGATTATCTCCGACGTCCATGTCATCCTGCGCTCTGGGAGAGTGTTCCCCGGATCCTTCATCCATGGCTTCTCCTACTTCTGCAGCTTTGGAGTTATACTCCTCTTCATATTCCGCGGAGAACTTTCCCGAGGATGTGGGTACATCGGCGTTTGTTCAATTTGCCTCCAGCACAGAATTGGTGTTTTCTCCGGCATCGGCAGAGCTGGATCCGGATCCCACGTATCCGACGAAATGCGACGCGTGCTTCCTGAGGTACCTGTGGCTTTCGCGATCAGCCATGTCGAAACTTTTGATGGTCTCGAGGATTGCATCTGCGCTTTCGCCTTGCAGTATCATACGTCTTAGTGTGTACCTTAGGAAAGGCATGTCTGTCCCGGCATCGTCAGAGCCGGAATCAGTGTCGTTGATATGCTCCTTCTGGATTTTGACTTCCACGGGTGGGTCGATCTAGGATCCGGCTTCTCTAGGGAGATCCACTCCAGATTCGACTTGGTCCGCTAGGTCTTCTTCAGGCTCGGATTTCTCCACTATCTCCGCAACTGGTGTGGGCTGGGTGGGATTAGGGTTTTCTGAGATCCGGAACTCTGCCGCCTCCGCGGAGAAAGGGGACCCAGAAGATTCTTCTGCCTCTATCATCACCGCTGGGGTGGGTTGGGCAGGTTCAGTGAAACCGATGTAAACATCAATCTCACCAAAATACATGATTGTGTAGGCAGTCACGGCCTCCTTAGCCGGAATCCAAGTCTCGCCGATTCCGATTTTTGTAGATTCCGCTCGGAACGCAAATCCGAAGCTCACTTGCCCCACGGTGGGCGCCAACTGTTGTCGGATTGAGGACAAGTACGCCATGAGGGGGTCCTCGAGGCATGCGGAAGAGAGGGGTGTGAGACGAACGGTATCCCGGGACGGTGAGCACACAAGTTTACCCAGGTTCGAATCCACCGGCTTTGGACGGATCCTACTCCTGCTAGCAATCCAGTAATACGGTAGAGCCCAATATGGGTTACAAGGGATTCGCCTGTGCGAGTTGAGGATCTAAAGTATTGGTTGAGGCTCTCCCTAGGACGGCTTATATAGATATCTGACCTAGGGTTTACATGAGAGATCAATCCGGCTACGACTAAGAGTTGGTTACAGAGTACATCTTGAACTACAAGTAACATTATGGGCCTAAGTCGGTAAGTCTTCTAGGCCTTCCCGTAGCCGGATTGGAATCCGTCTTTCTCCCCGACTGGGCCGCCCGTGAAGCAAAGCTCTAACCCGTAGTGGGCCACCCTGCTTAGTGAGGATACCCAGAAAGTATATCCCCAACACTGACCTATCAGGAAGTGCCCATCCATATCTTAGAAGAAGCTTACAGGACCACCAGGCCCAGGAGCATCAAGTTTCTCAAGATTCAGTGGAGCAACCAAACCGAGGAGAAAGCCACTTGGGAGCTGATGTCTACGCACTTCTATTCTTGTAGACAGTTGTTGGGCCTCCAAGTGCAGAGGTTTGTAGAACAACAGCAAGTTTTCCCTTAAGTGGATCACCCAAGGTTTATCGAACTCAGGGAGGAAGTGGTCAAAGGTATTCCCTCTCAAGCAACCCTGCAATCAAGATACAATAAGTCTCTTATGTCCCCAACACACCCAATACACTTGTCAGGTGTATAGGTGCACTAGTTCAGCGAAGAGATAGTGAAATACAAGTGGTATGGATAATTATAAGTGGTAACGGTGCTAGAAAATAACTTGATGGCGTGTGGTTGATGTGGGAAAAGACTAAAGGCAAACTGAAATAAAGATGGAAGCAAGCAAACATGTAACAGATCTAATAGCAAACGGTCTTTCAGTGCTTAGAAACAAGGCCTAGGGGTCATACTTTCACCAGTGAACACTCTCTCATAAATATATCCTCTCTTTATGATACTACTCTTAACTACTCTCCGGTTGAACACTCTAATCGATGGTAGGGCTATAACAACACACCTCAAAGTAAGCCTTTCCCATCTAGAAAACCCCACACTGTCACCTTGAGTACTAGATGAGTCCAACAAACACCACAATTTCATAAAGACATCCAACTCCAAATATAACTCATAACAAGTATTTGTAATCTCTAGCCTAAGTGCCACCATGGTGAGCACGCTGTCACTTTCACACACATGGGGAGAGCAGAGATCTATTAAAGCACTTGAGTAGCAAGGTAGATCTATAGATTACAAGCTCATGATCATGCATAGAGAGAGAGATGAACACATAGCTACCGGTAGAACCCTTAGCCTCGAGAGAGAACTACTCCCTCCTCATCATGAGAATCAGCAACGGTGATGGAGATGGTGGTGGAGATCGATGGAGATGGCTCCGGGGGCACTTCCCCGTCCTAGCAGGGTGCCGGAACAAAGACTTTCTGTCCCCCAAATCTCCCCTTCGGTGGTGGTGGCGCTGTGGAACTTTTCGTGGATTTCTAATTGACGATCAAGGGTTTATGCCTCGGGAGGCTTCTTATAGGCTAGAGGGCAAGGTCGGTGGGCGGCCAGGGGGCCCACACCACCTAGTGGCGCGGCCAGGGCCAGCCCACGCCACCACATGGTGTGGCCGCCCTGTGGCCCCTCTCCGTCTCGTCTTTTGGCTCCGTGAGTCTTCCGGTAAAATAGGAACTTTGGCTTTTGTCCCGTCCAATTCCGAGAATATTCATTTTCTAACTTTCCTGGAACCAAAAACAGCAGAAAACAGGCAACTGGCATTGTGGCTCTTGTTAATAGGTTAGTCCAAGAAATCATATGAAAAGTACTCCAAAGTGTGGACAAAACACAAGAAAGTAGATAAAACCTAGCATGGAACATCAAAAATTATAGATACATTTGCAATGTATCAACATCCCCAAGCTTAACTTCTGCTCGTCCTCGAGTAGGTAAGTGATAAAAAGAAAGAATAATTTTTGAGGTGACATGCACCATCAAAGACTTGATCAAAGTATTTGCAAAACATTCAAAGCTTGGATCATAGTACTTCAATCATAACATGAAAGACAAAGTTCTAGCAATAAAACATAGCAACTATGTTGCAACATGAAAAGCACAAACAAAAGATTCATGAATAACAATGCTTTGCAAGACGTTTGTTTGTTTCACATAAATAAAACATAGCATAATAGCATTCAGCTTGTCCCTCATAGAGTAGCAAATATAAATGCACATGACACCTTTAAAGTTCATAAGAGTGACTAGATACAAATAGTTTAAAACAAGCAATATCAAATTATGCATCAATCAACTAGTCTTGGGACAATGCACATAGAACTAAGAATGGCCACTATGCTCTCAAAGTAGGTGCATAAAGATAGAAGGTGGAGACTCAATATATAAGTGGAAGAAAGGCCTTCATAGAAGGAAGTAGCGATTCAAGTCTCATAAAGAGCTTCCAAAAATTATGGTACTTATAGCTTTAAGATCTCATTGCCCCTATCATAAGCATCTTTAAGGTGATTAAGGTTAAAGTGACACAACTAAGAGGATATGCTTGACAAGTTATAAACCGAAATCTCATGCCCCTTACTTATGAAGACCGATCCTCATGCTACTCAACTTTAGTCACGAGTAAGCTCTTGTCATCGTAAGCACATGTGTATCATAAAGAACCGCCAACGGGGTACCCCTTGCACATGATACAAGAGCTATCCCATAATCAAAATGACAAGGCAAGCAGACAATGAGCATCTCAGCGATCTTTTTATTTGCTATTTGCATAGGTTTTTATTGAGGATGCTTCATAGAGTGCTCATTATGGTGATGCTGCAAGTTTCCACCATGATTAGGCATGGCTTAGGCTAGCGGCCCAGGCGTTTCTCTAACACACATACAAACTCCATGATCTTACAAGTTCCACTTTTGTTTCACACCGCCGGGATCCGTAAGCAAAAGAACATGATATCAACGGGGTACAAAGTACAAGTGCAATGTTGAAAGAGTTCCCCATGATACATGGTTCTGCTAATTTCAACTTATAAAGCGCAAGCATATACGCAACAAAGAAGGACCCAATGGTTCAAGTTTATTAAGGGCAAGAAAAGTAAAGTGTGCCATCAAGTTCGTGAGAGCTTTAATCACTAGTTTTCTCATAACAAGTTTAATTTGGAAGGTAAACAAAAGCATGAATATACTTGGAATAGCATAAGCTAGTAGGTAGGTATGGTGGACTCTTTGGAATAACTTGGTTTAGGGAGTTGGATGCATGAGTGGAACTCATACTTGGTTGTGGAGGCTAGCAAAAGACTGGGAGCGACAAACTAAGAGAGCAATAATGGCCATAATCATGCAGAGGGACAAAACATCATTGATCAAAGCATAAAGTGATACTACAAGTTGAAAACTAAAGGATCATAAAGGCTATGGTGACTTGAGATAGTCATAACATGGTGTGAGCATGTGCCAAGTCAACCCAAATAAAGCATCAAAGGAGAATACCACTATACTATGCTTTAATATGCTAAAACAACGTATGATTCATCCAAGGCACATTAAGCAATCTCAATTGTTTATAACAAGTCATGATACATCAAAGAATACTAAGAATAAAGCCAAAACAATATCAAGCATGGCATGACAGAGCATAGGCCACAGTCAAAAACAAGCTCTCTTTACCACTTAAGCATGAACTTTCCTACTCTTTTCCAAACCAAACCAAACTATTTGAAAGCCAATGTATGAAAGAAGGGGTCCAACCAATTTATTCAGAAAACTAAGCAAACCACGCAAACTAAAAACCAAAACAAAAACAAAAAAGAAGACGCTCCAAGAAAAACACAACAGTGCATGAAACAATAAAAATGAAGCGTTTGGAAGAAACCTGGGATTTTTATTGATGAAGAAGGGGATGCCTTGGGCATCCCCAAGCTTTGACGCTTGTACTTCTTGGATATTTCTTGGGTTGACACGTGTGGCATCCCCAAGCTTGAGCTTTAGTCCATCCTTCATCTCATTACTCATTCCTTCCATACACCTGAAAATTTTCCTTCATACAAAACTTCACACAATCTTTATTAGCAACATTAGTGCACTCAAGATAAAAGGTCTTAAGGTTCAGTTCTAACACCAAATAAACTTACATTAGAACACTAGATACTGTAGCACTTCCCTCAAAAAGCTCAGTTCCACAAAAGAACTCAAGAAGGAACCAACAAGAAACAAATGCAGAAAATGGCAGAAATCTGTCAAAACAGACCAGCAGGTAAAGACGAATTTTTTCGAAGACGTTCTGTTGCTCAAATCAAAAAGTGTTGAACTAACGAAAGTTAGATAACAACCTGGGGCAGAAGCACAAAAATTCACGCCTCAAAAGGACGTACAGAGATTTTACACGAAGTTTTACAGTGAAGCACAGAAATCTGTTTCTGGACAGCAACTTTCCCAATCATTACTTCACTCTCATTAGAGGTTACTCTTGGCACAAAAAGCAAATAAAAAGGATAAGGAGAGTTTATTACAGAGGTAATAACTTCCAAGACTCATCTAAAACTTTTGGGTTATCTCCCAATAAGTACTTTTCTTTAACCCCTTTAAGTTAGGCATGATAGTTTGAGAAGATGCTCACATAAGAAATATGAATTGAAGTAAAAGAGAGAATCAAGAAGAAAATTCAAAGCATATTTAAGTCTAACCCACTTCCTATGCATAGGAATCTTGTAAAGGAACAAGTCATGAAAGCACAAAGCAACAAGCATAGTAAAGCAAAACATGTGCAACTTCAAGACTTTCAACATAAAGATGGGAAACTTAATATTATTGAGATACATAAAACCATGTTTCCCTCTCTCATAATAACTTTCAGTAGCATCATGAATAAAAGTAACAATATAACTATCATATAAAACATTCTTATCATGAGCCACATGCATATAATAATTATTACTCTCCACATAAGCATAGTCGTTCTTATTAATTTTGGTGGGAGCAAATTCAACAAAATAGCTATCATTGTTATTCTCATCACCATAATCATCAAATATAGGAGACATATTGTAGTCATAATTAATTGCCTCCTCAATAGTACGTGGACTGAAAATATCATATTCTTCATTGTAACCATCATATATTGGAGGCATAGTATCATCAAAGTAAAATTTCTCCTCCGTGCTTGGGGGACTAAAAATATCATGCTCATCAAAACCAGCTTCCCCAAGATTAGACTTTTCCATAGCATTAGCAATAATGGTGTCCAAAGAATTCATACTAACAACATTGCTATTAGCATGCAAATAAAGTTCCATAGTTTTTTTTAATTTTCTCTTCAAACACTTCATGTCCTAACTCAAGATAAATAGTATAAAGCTCTCTAATTTTTTTTATTGTTTTCCATTAAGCCTAACTAGTGAAAGCAAGAAACAAAAAGACAAAATTGCAGAATCTAAAGGAAATAACTTCGAGCACTCACACCAGAAAATAGGCGTATGCCGTGGGAGGTTCTTCTTCTTTAATCCTCCGGTGTGAATACCTTTTACCTTACCTCCCCGGCAACGGCGCTAGAAAATAGCTTGATGTCTATGCACTTATATGCTTGTAGACAGTTGTTGGGCCTCCAGGTGCAGAGGTTTGTAGAACAGCAACAAGTTTTCCCTTAAGTGGATCACCCAAGGTTTATCGAACTCAGGGAGGAAGTGGTCAAAGGTATTCCCTCTCAAGCAACCCTGCAATCAAGATACAATAAGTCTCTTATGTCCCCAACACACCCAATACACTTGTCAGGTGTATAGGTGCACTAGTTCAGCGAAGAGATAGTGAAATACAAGTGGTATGGATAATTATAAGTGGTAACGGTGCTAGAAAATAACTTGATGGCGTGTGGTTGATGTGGGAAAAGACTAAAGGCAAACTGAAATAAAGATGGAAGCAAGCAAACATGTAACAGATCTAATAGCAAACGGTCTTTCAGTGCTTAGAAACAAGGCCTAGGGGTCATACTTTCACCAGTGAACACTCTCTCATAAATATATCCTCTCTTTATGATACTACTCTTAACTACTCTCCGGTTGAACACTCTAATCGATGGTAGGGCTATAACAACACACCTCAAAGTAAGCCTTTCCCATCTAGAAAACCCCACACTGTCACCTTGAGTACTAGATGAGTCCAACAAACACCACAATTTCATAAAGACATCCAACTCCAAATATAACTCATAACAAGTATTTGTAATCTCTAGCCTAAGTGCCACCATGGTGAGCACGCTGTCACTTTCACACACATGGGGAGAGCAGAGATCTATTAAAGCACTTGAGTAGCAAGGTAGATCTATAGATTACAAGCTCATGATCATGCATAGAGAGAGAGATGAACACATAGCTACCGGTAGAACCCTTAGCCTCGAGAGAGAACTACTCCCTCCTCATCATGAGAATCAGCAACGGTGATGGAGATGGTGGTGGAGATCGATGGAGATGGCTCCGGGGGCACTTCCCCGTCCTGGCAGGGTGCCGGAACAGAGACTTTCTGTCCCCCGAATCTCCCCTTCGGTGCTGGCGGCGCTGCGGAACTTTTCGTGGATTTCTAATTGACGATCTAGGGTTTATGCCTCGGGAGGCTTCTTATAGGCTAGAGGGCAAGGTCGGTGGGCGGCCAGGGGGCCCACACCATCTGGTGGCGCGGCCAGGGCCAACCCGCGCTACCACATGGTGTGGCTGCCCTGTGGCCCCTCTCCGTCTCATCTTTTGGCTCCGTGAGTCTTCCGGTAAAATAGGAACTTTGGCTTTTGTCCCGTCCAATTCCGAGAATATTCATTTTCTAACTTTCCTGGAACCAAAAACAGCAGAAAACAGGCAACTGGCACTATGGCTCTTGTTAATAGGTTAGTCCAAGAAATCATATGAAAAGTACTCCAAAGTGTGGACAAAACACAAGAAAGTAGATAAAACCAAGCATGGAACATCAAAAATTATAGATACATTTGCAATGTATCAGGAGCACGAAGATTACATTAGGACAGAGTTCCCAGATCTCTTTAGTTCCTAGTTTTCTTTGTAAATCTCGGGACGAGATTTTGTTTAAGGGGGGAAGGTTTGTAACATCCCAAAACTTTAATCCAAGGGTATTAAGATCCAAATCATCAAAATTGGGGTTAACAAAAACTTTTTCTATTTAAAGTATTTAAGCATGCATATAAGAAAGGCCTTATTTTGAAATCTTTGTGAATGGTCACCATTGCTTGATCCATTGGTGTAAAATGTTTCTATGGTAAATTAAGCATCATCTAAATCATTCCCAAGCAAATCCCAAAGAAGATCAAATAAAAAACAATTAAAAATGAGGAATGGTCATTTTGGTCATTTTAATCCACTACACTACTTTGAGTGTTCCTAGCACTCATTTCCCAACAGAAATAATTCTGGATCTTTGCACCCCTTGCTAGTACACATAATGAGGTACCAAGTTTCCTCAAAACCCTCCCTCTATCCCCAAATGATCTAACCATAGCCTTTAAACCCCATCTACTACCACCCTAGTGGAAATGCAAGGCCATGCCAAGCACCAACTCGCCGACCGACCATGCCCTCACCCCAGCAGACCACCTCCCCCTCTCTCTCCATGTCTAGCAGCTAGCTAGCACCTCACCACCACCCACTGTCCCCTCCCTGAGCCAGGCCAAGCCATGGACCACCGAGAAAACCCCGTGCCCAGTGCCACTGCACCATGCCGAGAACACGCCAGAGCGCCGCACCCGGCACACGTGCACAAGCCGTCGCTCGACCACAGCCCATGCACACCGCGTCGCCACGAACCAGGGAGCACGCTAGACACGCCCATTCGCCATCCAACGCCTCACAGCCACCGCTCGCCATCGAAGTCGCCGCCTTTGCCGCTCAGAGCGCCAGCTGTGCCTGACCGCATACCACCGCCCCTAAGCCCGCATTAAAGTCCTAGAGCACTGTCAGGAGACCGCGCGTCGATCGCCGCTCGTAGCCATGCCGCTAGTAGCCCGTAGCCATGTCGGCACCGTCGCCTGCCCATCCCTCTTGGTCTCATCGTCGAGCCTATAAAAGGAGGGCACCCCCAGCCATTTGCAGCACACCACTCCACTCCCCTCACCTCTTTGATCGTCCCACACCTCTAGCCGGAGCACGGGGAGCAGCAGCTTGCCGGAATTGTATCGGAGCTGGCCGCCTCTGAAGGAGAAGGGCGCCACTGATTGCGACCACCCCCGGAGCTGCCTCGACCGTCCCTGAGCTCGCTAGGGTTAGAGCTCGCCGGCGACAGGTTCGTCGTCGACGACGATCCACAGTCGTTGATCCTGACTTTAATCCAACGTCCCACATTGCCCCGTACCGCTTCGTGCGTTATGAGTCGTTGACTGGTGGACCCCCTGTCAGATGAGCCCCGCGCTGCGGAGTGACACTGGTCCGGCCCATTAGTGTTTCCCACACGACCCAGTTAGTTTGACTTAGGATTTTCCTATTAAGTTTAAACTTAGTTCTGTCTCTGAGTTTGAAAATCAATTCAGAGATATTTACAAATCCAAATTGCATGAAACCAATTTTTCCTGAAAGGTATTGAAATGATCTATCCAAGCCTGTTGGATTTAATTCAATTAGAGTTATAGATCTCTCCTAGTAAAAATAATAAAACAGAAGATTTTGCACCTTGCAACATTTTTATAAAATCAATCAAGATAGATTTTGAGTTGATTCCAACTCTCAAAAATCACATTTCATCATATCTATCTGAATATATAATAATATTAAGGTTTACATGCAGTGACTTTGGACTAGTACCAAAATAATGCTATATAGGCATTTCTAGTCACTTTAAATCTTTAAATAATGAACTTAAACCAACATAATTATGATCCAACCCTTAAATCACATTACCACAAGTTAGAATATGTGGTGATGACATGTGTCCACATGTTCCCATATTTGAAGTGGTGAATATTAAATCGTAGTTAATTTTTCAATGAGTAGAAATTACTTTTCTAAATTAAAAAGGATGAAACTATTGAATTAAACTTGTGATGATAATAAATCATCAACTATTTGCCTTAGAGTGTGAATTAGACTAGTTAAGTATTGTTTGGTGATTGTGTACTCCGTATGTATTTATAGACGATAGTACCGACCAAGTCTATGAGGAGGAGGAGGAGTTCTACCAAGAAGAAGAAGAAAACTTCAACCACTGCACCAACCAAGGCAAGCCACCATTAACAATGCAAGCTAACACTTGCAAGTATAATTCTTAGCAAGCTAGGATTAAACTAGATGGTTTAGCAAAGATGCTTTAGGCATGCTTTGATTACACTACTTTGACTAGTATTTACCCCCAAGTATTAAATTCAAGCTTTACTTCCTTTACTTTACACAAAGTCCTTTACTTGTTTTAAAGGTAGCATAAAGAGTATAAAACTTGGTCTATTTAGATAACACTTAGATGTCATTCTATGACATGAGATTGACCCCATATTTTCCACCTTAGTGAACACTCTTAACTTAGTAGATTAAAGCTAGATCAAAACTTGAGTCACTTTAGATGGGAACACTTGGTGAAAATGAATTATGAAAACCTTAGAATGATCAGTCATTCTATTGAGATGTTTGACATGTGTTGAGAAACACAAATGGTTTATGATGATGAAAATGTTGAGGCATGAGCCTTAACCCTTTTATAAAACTGATGGTTGGATTCGGATGCGATACCATTCCAAATTTACCGTACAACCACAATACCTGAATTGGGTAAGGGTTAGCCAGAAGTTTATATGCATTAGTATTAGTTCCCTCGCGGGAGAGGTTTGAGCTGAGGCTACCTCTCAATGTTGTCCACCTATGTAGTGCCCAGGATGACTGATGGTCATGGTTGGGTGGCCATGCTCATGGAAGAGGTGCTTATACTAGGGTATGTAAAGGAAAGGTTATGTTTGATTATCTGCATACTAAGTATGATGATTCAGGGTTATCCCTGACAGATGTATCGAATCTTGTGGTGAAAGTGTACCACCTCTGCAGAGTGTCAAACTATTTGAATAGCCGCGTCCGCGGTTATGGACAGTTGGAATGGCCATACTGTTTCGTTGTCAGATGTTTTCCAAAATGACTTATGAAAAGAATGATGAATCTTGACTTGACCACAACAGGGTTGTGTTTATGACAATAGCTTCCCAACTTAAGTGATTCTAGAACTTTATTTTATCTTTCTTTGCTTATGAACTCAGCTTAGGTTTCAAACTTAACTTTATAGTTAAACCTAGACTTAGCACTTTAATTTAGGAATATACTACTTGTTAGTGGTAGTTTGCGAGTACTTAAAGAGTACTCATGGCTTTTGTCCCTGGCTATTCTCATGGCCAGACTATGAAGGAGACTATCAAGATGATGGCCAGCAGGACGGCTATGATAAGTAGGACTATTTGCCTTCGTCAGCATTGCCTGTGCCCCTGAAGATGGACCCCACCGCTACGCTTATCTTTTATTCCGCTGCTTGTTGTATTAAGACTGGATCATGAGATCCTTATTTGTGTAAGACCTTATGTATGGTTTGTAATGGATGATGTACTATGATATCCAATCCGTTATGTCTCGCAAAAATGGTAATCCTGGGATTGCGAGGTATGTCATAACGGGCATCTGGGATTAAAAATCCGGGTGTTGACACCTGGTCCGATTCTAGCGAGAAGCCACATGGCGGGATTTGAGCGGATAGGATAGGAGGCGCCTTAATCTAGAGATCCAATGTAGTCGGAGCTGACTTTTCTTAGAGAGGCAACGGAGGTCAAGATACAAACTGGTTTGTCCTATAGCAGGATGCAATTCGAAGGAGGCAACGGGAAGCAGAGCCGAGAACAGTGGTGATGGCTCTAGGTGTGCCTGAGAAACATGTGCGGCAAGTCCTAAGCCTACAGTGAGTTCATGTGATGCCATATTTCGATCTGGAGAGGAAATTTTCGGTGATGTCAACGATGGAGAGGGCTACTGCAGCAACATTGTCAATCATCAGTCAGGGTTGTCAATAGGAGGAAGAGGGCGGAGGTATGAGAGAGGATCTATTCGATCTAAGTGATGTTGTGGAGGTAGACGACCCTATCCTGATTCTCCAGTAGGATGGAAGTGTGGTCAAGGTGGCGAGAGTGATATGGGCTTGGGGCCGCAAACAGTGACCCTGGCGGATGCCTTCGCGGTGGCACGTGATTTCCCCACCCGCGTCGGTGTTGTTGTCAAAGGAGGAATGGTGTGCGAGAGTGTTAGAAGCTGGTAGTGGTGATGTTAGTAGTGCAGAGGTGACTCACTGGAGGACTGCTGTGCTTAGTGTTTGTCATCGTCGGAGGAGGACATCGGCAGTCATCGTCGGCTCCGAGGATGTTTAGGAAAAATGTTCATATTCCTTCCTCGCTCCTTTACACTCCGGATAACGGGTTGGTTGTTGGGATCGAGGCCTAGGTATTTCAGAAGCCCATGGTTGGAATTGGGCTGGTGGACTTATACAACCACTCCCACATTGCGGTGTCAAGTAGTTGGATCTGGATCCCTAAGAACCCACCACTATTAGAATCCATTGTAGGATTCTGGTCTACACCGTCAGAGGTGAGGTGATCTAGTGCTCGAGCAAGGAAGATCCTTAGGGTGAGAGGGGAAAGGTGGGGGTCGATTCCAGATCCTACTCATAGGTTGTGTGTATGGAAAACAACAATCCTTAGGGGGTGGGGGTGCTGGTCGACTGGTGGGGTGAAGAGACATGCGAGAAATCAAGGCAGTTATGGAACAGGATATGGATACAACAACAATAACTATAGGGGAAGAGATGGTGGAGGAAATTACAGTGGGAGGGGTTTTTATGGGGTTGGTGGAGGTGATGGCAGGGTCATTGAGCTCACGAAGCCCGAGCTTCGGGCTCATCTAGAGAAGATCCAGATGTAGAAGGAGGAATTTCTAAATAGGAAGCCATGAGGGTGTTGTTTCCGGTGGGAAAGAGAAATAGAGAGAGAGAGAGAGAGAAAGAGATTGGTTCATTCTCCTAAAGGAAAGGAAATTGGGGTAAAAGCTGAATGTTTCTCTTGTGGTAGGAAAGTACATGTGGAGGTGCAATGCCTAGTGAAGATGGAGCAACTGGGCTTGCATCTATGTGTATATGGGCTACCTGGGTAGATGTTAAACATCATTCATGTGGACCTTGGTCTGGAGAAGATTGTGGGGGGAATAGGTCTGTAGCATCATGACTATCTTAGAAAGGGAGGATACTGAAGTGAAGATTGCGAGAGAGATGTGTGATCTATGTGAAAGTGAAGAAATTTGGACTATGAAAGCGATGGAGGATGGTTCCTTTCTGGTGGTCTTCCCCAGCAAGGAAACAAGAAAGAGTGTGACTAGATTTAAGAAAGGTTTCTATTTCGTCACTGATGAGATCAAGACAAAGGTGGTTGATTCGCTACTAGACACTGAAGCTTTTGAAACTTGGCCAAAAGTTTGGGTTAAGTCCTTTGGCATCCTCGGATGGGCCAATAAAGAACAAGTGGTGAGGTAGCTAGCTTTTCTAGTAGGTGATCCACTGTATGTGGATAAATCCTCTTTGCTGAAGCCAAGCTGGGTGAGAATCAGGGTTGCCTGTCAAAACCCTGAGCTGATAAGAGGGGTGAACAATGTCTATATTAATGGACAAGGATTATGCATCCTTTGGCAGGTGGAGGGGTACTTTAGAACACCTATTGTGGCTCCCAGTACCCCCTAGTGGAGATGTCAAGCGATGGGACAAACACAATACAAATAAAAAGAATGTGGTTCTGAGGACAAGCCTACAGATGGGGGAGATGTAGGAAGGAAAGGAGATAATAGTGGGGCTGGTGGAGCTAGAGATGAGGCGCTAGAAGATGAGAAGGGGTTTGAGGGAGAAGAGGAACTGGATTATGGTGATTCACAGAGCAGCCACACTAAAAACTGGAAAGAGCTTAAGAAGTACTAAGAGACCAAGAAGCTTCTAGGGTGGTTCATCAATCTTTATAGTGTCTAACTTCTTTGACCAAATCCTTGGCTAGTTAAACCTGCTTTCTTACCTTGCCTAAAGAAGAGAATAGTGAATAGGCCAATGATGAGCTAGTGTGGGATAAAGGGGGAAGAATGATGAGGAAGATAAGGGCTAGACGCTAGTGACTTGCAGTAGTGCTAAGAAGCAGAAGATAGAGATAAAAATGTTGGCCATGGCTACAAGAGCAAGCAAGAGGATCACCAGGGATGGGTGCCTATACAGAAGAAGGTAGGGACCAGGGAAATGCAGAAAAATGAGCACTCGAGAAATTCTGTTCTTGTGCTACATACTGAAGAGAAAGACAAACTTGTCTCTATTGGAAATTTTCTTGCATTTATTTGGGTGGTGATGGAGATGACATTGATAATCAAATTTATACTCTACTAGTTAAGGAAGAATCGAGGCTCCTAGCCGAATACAGAGAGAGGATAAGGAAATAAAGATAGAAAAAAGCTATTGATTCCAAAACTGACCTCGTTGGTTTAACCACTTTGGAAGTTGATGAAATGAAAAAAGACATGATTATTGAGCCTAAGGCTAAGCTACTCAATAATGTGTGTAATTATTTAGGGGGACTGTTTCCCCTCTGGGTAAATTTGATATTCAGCTAAAGGAGCAAACGTCGAAGGAAAAAAAGAAATCAAAGAAACCCATTATTGATGGGGAGATATGTGTGGAAAAGAGGAAGAGGGGTAGGCCTAGGAAAAACAAGTAATTATGGCTTGTTTGTTCAATAACATTAGGAGTTTTATGGCCCTGGTAGAACTAGACAAATCTCTAAATTAATTTCTCATAGGGTTGACATTGTGTGTCTTCAAGAGACTATTAAGGCAAATTTATCAAGTTTTGAGTTGAGGAAAGTGTCAACTGGGTTGGATTTTGTGTGGAACATGGTGCCTGCTAGTGGACATTCTGGTGGTTTCCTAATGGGTGCTAAGGTAGAGGCCATTTATGTCAATAGTTTGGACCGGGTTGTCTACTTTTGTAGTATGAATGTTATCCAAAAAACTACTGGACACAAATTTGATATTCTAAACATCTATGGCCCTGCACAACATGAGTTTTCTCAGGATTTCTTATTGGAACTAACTGAGAAATTAATGTTGTGTACAAACCATGTTATCTTGGTAGGGTACTTCAATTTAATTTGTTGTCCCCATGATAAATCTTCTAGCAATGTCGATCATGCTTTATTGGACATGTTCAGTTGGTTCATTGCTAACATGGGCCTAAGTAAATTGCATAGAATAGGGGCAAAATTTACTTGTACCAACAAGCAGGAAAACCTTGTTATGGCTATGCTAGATAGAGTGTTACTATTGCATGGGATTCTTTGTATCCCGTGGCTATAGCACAAACTTTGACTAGGATGGTTCTGACCATTCCCTACTATTGGTTCTGATTAGTCCCAGAGTGCCTGACAAACCCAGGACCTTTAAAATGAAACCTTCTTGATTCTTGGTGCCTAACTTCAAGCCATAAGTTTTGGAACACTGGACCACACGATAGAGATGAAACATTCTTGGCTACCGGAAACAACAAACTTTTATCATGGAATTAGACCAGCTATTAACGTTAGCTTATCCGTAAGTCACGTTGGGTCTACCGCTCAGTTAAAAGCTATGAAATAAGTCTGCGGTAGTTCAAAACCAGAATTGGCACAATATTATGGAGTAACCGCCTTCGCTCAATTTGCTAATCTAAGAAGGTTTATGAAAGTATGTGGGGGCAAATCTAATAGTACAGTATAATAAAGAGAGAGATATAAAAAACCCTTACTAAGGCCTTGCAACATCAATATTCTATAAAAGATCTAGGGGGTTTAGCTATTTTAGAGTGGCGAGAGAGGTATAGACTAGATAAAGCTCCGAGGCTGCTATTTGCTACAGAAGAAGCTTATTGGCAACAAAGTGGTGGAAAAAAGTGGATTATCCATGGCGACTCTAACACTTTTTTCCATAGTGTTGCCAATGGGAGAAGGAGGAAAACTATCTTGTGTCTTAAGGAGGGGGATAGAGTAATCTCAGATGAGGGTGAATTCAGGGAGCACATCCTTAGATATTATAAGGATTTATTTGGGAGTGTGCATTTTCCTTCTATTCACCTTGTTGATAATTTTTGGGAGACTAGAAGTGAAGTTATAGAGGAGGATAATGATATGCTCATTTAACCTTTCTCTGATGTTGAGATTGAGGAAACCATTAAAGAGCTAAAGTCTAATACTGCTCCTAGTCCATATGGCTTCTCTATTCCTTTTTATAATGAATTCCTGGAGAAATTCAAACCTCCCATTAAAGAAATTTTGATTGACTTGGCAAATGTTTATTTTGATTTGAGCAGGAATAATTATGGAGTGATTATTTTAATTCCTAAAATCCTAGACGCCAACTCAATCAAACAGTATAAGCCGATTTTCCTTATAAATGTGATTTTCAAAATCATAACCAAGTTAAATACTATGAGGTTATCTAGCATTGCCCATAAGTATATTACTCCTACACAAACATCCTTTATTCCTAGCAGAAATATCCTAGATGGGACAGTCGTGTTGCATGAGACTTTGCATGATCTAAAAATGACTAAGAGAAAAGGGGTGATAGTGAAGCTTGATTTTGAGAAAGCGTATGTGATGATGGGTTAACTCGTCAATGCCCATCGTTGACGGACTTGGGTTAGAGGAAGTGGGGAGCGCTGGAGGCAATGATCAGCTAGCAAACAAGAACATCAGGACGCACGGTTTACCTAGGTTCAGGCCCTCGGAAGGGACCCTACTCCTGCTTGTCTGCTCTTTGTTGATGGAGGAATCGAAAATTATAGGGGTGCACAGATGCAATCTGGTGGTGTGTGGGCTAGGGTTGCAAGGGGTGTCCTTCTCGATGCTCTGTTCTAGCCTTTATATAGGGAGGCTAGGTATCGGGATAGCAGGCCAAGTCAATTAAAGATTAGGGTTTTTCTCTTTAAGTTTCTTATCTACAGATTGTCGTGCTTCCCAAGTATCCGCGTCTTCTAGGACTTCGGCCACCCGAATCATCTTGGGCCTTGCCGTAAGCTTCTCTTAGGCTGCAGCGTATAGGCCAAACCTGGGTGCCTGTGGGGCATACCCATGTCAGTATGACAAAATCCTCTAGAGCTTCTTGATGGAGGTGCTCTAGAAAAAGGCTTTAGTGAGGTTTGGATCTCACAAGTTAGGAAGGTAGTGCAGACTAGCAAGATTTGAATTTATATTAATGGAGAACATACACGGAACTTTAGAACTTACAAAGAGTTGCAATAGGGGGATCCCCTGTTTCCTCTGCTTTTTAATTCTGTGGGTGGAGCTCTGATTGAGATGTTTAACTCTACTAGGAGAGATGGACATATTAAGGGTTTGGCTTATCACTTATTGGATGGTGGTGTCTCTCACATGCAGTATGAGGATGACAGTGTCCCGTTAATAGAATATGATGATAATAGTTCTATTGCAGTTAAATTCTTGCTTTACTATTTTGAGGCTATGTCTGGCTTAAAAATTGACTACCAAAAAAGTGAGGTTTTCGGAGTAGGGTTGGAGGAAAGGGAGTTGATCATGGTTGCTAATATTTTTAACTGTGTTGTGGGTGTTTCCCTATAAAATATCTTTGTTTGCTTGTTAGCAAAGACAAAATTCTAGCAAAATACTTTGGTGTTTGTTACTAATAAACTAGATAAGAAGTTGGATAATTATTTCAATTCCTAGGGTTCTTTCGGAGGTAGGTCTGTGTTGGTAGATCCTTGCGTTGATGGCATAGCCAATTATGCCACGGGTTTATATCTATTCATAGAAGGGAGCCATTACAAAATGGATATGTTCAGGGCTAGATTTTTTTGGGAGGGGGTAGGAGGGAATAAAGAAATATCATATGTTCAGATGGGAAAATTTGTATAAGCCTAAGGAATTTGATGGTTTGGGATTCTCTAATACTAGAGCTAGAAACATGTTCTTATTGAGCAAATGTATTTATATGCTAGAGAATGGATATTAGGATTTGGTTGCCAGCTGCTAAGAAAGAAATATACAGAGAGGCAGGTTTTTAACAGTCAACTGATGCTAATGGATCTCAATTTTGGAAAAGCCTACACAAGGTGAGAGAATGGTTTAAGAGATGTTCTAGCTACTCTCTGGTGAATGGTAAGAAAATCTTGTTTTGGCATGATGTATGGTGGGGTAACTACCCACTAAAAACATGTTACCCATCTCTGTTTTCTTGCTATCAACAATAGATGGATACGATGTTTTTAGTGTTTGGGGAAAGGCAAGTGAACTTACCTTTTTCTAGATCCTTTGGGACTAGGGACGTGGAGGAATGGGGGAGGGGTGGTAAATGAGGTCTTTAGGGATGTGAGCTTTCGAGAGGATGAGGATATAGTGTAGTGGAACCTAGAAAAGAACACTAAATTCTCTACCAAATCCTTGTATAAATTTATCCTAGATCCTAGGGTTAAAGATCTTAGGATGATGGATGTCTGGAAAGCAAATATTCCTTTGAAACACAAGATCCTCGTCTGGTTATGCTTTAGGAGGTAAATTCAATCAGCTGTGGAATTAGTTGTGAGGAAATGGCCTGGCTCTAAGTACTGCTCTAGTAGTGGGATGTTGGAAGATGTGGATCATATCCTGTTTAGTGCCTAGGTTCATATGTTGTATGGTTCGTGGTTACTTTGGGAAGAACTTGATAGCCAGGACGAGAATGGAGTTCATCGAGATCTTTTTTCTACCTGGTTGTGTAAAGAATAACAAACCAATTTGTTTTTTTCACTGTTAGCTGGGCTAGGTGGCTCGCCCGCAATGAACGAATTTTGCAAAATAAAGTGATTTTAAACCCTATTCATACTTTGTACATAGCTCTCTCGCTGATGATGCAATGGAGACTGCTAGCAGGGTCTAAGCATGCTAAAGGTGTAGAAGAAATGGTGCGGAAAATCAGCGACAAGCTGAAGGCAATTCAGTCAAGAGCGATGGAAGATCAGGATGGGATTGTTTAGTTGGTAGGTGTTTTTTATGTTTGCTCTTTGTGGCCTAGTTTCCCAGAGTAGCATTCTCTGTTTCCTAGCTTGTAGATGAATTCTGCCTATTGCTCTCTTGTTGAGGAAACCTGTTATGTTGTATGCTTGTTGTTGTGCTTTCAATATAAGCCGGACCTTTTCAAGCTTTTTATCTAAAAAAATCTTCCATCCCCCTGCTGATCTGGTGATAGCCACCTCCAAGATGGATGATCTAGGGCAAGGGGGCGAGAACACAAACCCCTCATGGTTGGAATCATTTTAAGAGTGGAGGACCGGGTCTGTTGGAGAAGCTTTAGTCCCTCAATCTTATAGAGTAAGAGAAGGTGGTGATTGTCATGGACGATCGAGCTGATGGATCAATGGACTTTGCGATTGTTGGGAAGGTACTTTTCTGTAATGCTTTTCACATCTGGACAATCAACAACGCTCTATGCCCGACTTGAGAAAATCCGAGAGGCCTCAAATTCCGGGCAGTGGGAGACAACATGTTTGTGCCTACTCTAGAATCTAAGCAAGATGTTGATCGCATATGTGAAGGGACAAGATCCCCGAGTCCTGACGACCCGAATCATAGTTTTTGCCGACTTGAAAATATATATCCATGAGAAGCCTGTCTTAATGCTATAGTGATTCATTTTGTAGGGATAGTACAATAGATACTCCTTTTTTGAAATGGGAAAAAGGGAAGATACTCCTACATGTGTGTGTTGTGATGTGATTTGTTCTACATAATTAATGGAGAGATGTTGATTCAATTACATAAATTAGGCTAATGTATTTGAATTGGGATTATGTCGGTGTAGATAAATTTAGTACGATATTTTTTTAGTTCATTATGATGAGATTCATTGTATAAAAAATATATTTTTCTTATGAGATTGCGGAAGAAACCCAAAGATCTATCTACTACATGCATGTAACTAGTGGAGATTAGATCAACATACCCTTGAAGATCCAAAGACTAAACGATCTAATAGACCATGGTTCATGTAGTCGTTCACGCCTTCTGGATCCTAGCACCGAACGGACAACACATCCGCAATAGCCACACGTACAAATTGACGATGTCTCCTCCTTCTTTATCCAATAAGAAGGGGTGGAGATATTGGTGAGATCCCAGCAACACGCCGTCGTGGTGGTGGATATTTGGTGGAGATCGGGTAGAGCTTCGCTAAGCACTACACTAGAGAGAGGGAACACATGTGGGAGAGGGAGAGGGAGGCGACATCAGGAGGAAAAGGTGTTGTGGTCCTACCCATGTATCTCCTTATATAGGGGATGGGGCGGCCATCTAGCCCCTTTCCCCTCCTCAAAGAAGGAGGGCAACGCCCATGGGGGAACCCCTCCTCCAAGTTACGCCCCAAGTAAACCCTAGCTCACAGGGCTGGCCGCATGGATAGGTGAGCCCCACTGGTGGACCCCCTGAACCTTCTAGAAGATTCCTGGTACAATACCGATTTTTTTTGAACTTTTTCAGGAACCCTAAAATAACTTTACCATATAATTTTGTTTATCCCTAGACCATTCCAGAGCTCCTTGTGAAGTCTAGGATCTCATTCCAGACTCCTCATCAAAAATCAATAACACCATCTATTTATCTCAGCAATAACAACATCGAGCGTAAAGTATGGGATCCTACGGGTTCGAAAACATGTGGAGCACATCTCTGATCAATAACCAATAGCGGGACCATCGATGCACATAATGATTCCCACATATGTACGAACATCTATTATCTGGTATCACATTCCCTTTGTCTTACGATATCTTACTTACCTGAGATTCGATCGTCGGTATCACTATGCCTAGTTCAATCCCGTTATGGGTAAGTTCTCCTTTACTTGTACTGTAATATAATACCCCATGACTAAACCTCTTAGTCATATGATTGCAAGCTATTAGGATATAGTATTACCGAGAGAGCCCAAAGATATCTCTCTGTCACATGGAGTGACAAATCACATTTTTGATCCATGTAACTAAACAAATACTTTCTGGTATACATGAAATACATCTCTATGATCACCCTGTTATGAAGTGACGGTTGATGCCCCCAAAGTATTATTTCCGACAAGTGAGTTAACATGGTCTAAGGAATAGGATACTTGACATTATTAAGATATAAGAATTCAAACTTAGTGACACAATTAAATTGCTATTCTTTTTTGGTTCTATCCATCACATCATTCTCCTAATGATATGACCTCATTATTAATTTGTTAGGAAACCTTAACCATCACCTAATCAATGAGCTACCAAGTAGAGGATTACTAGGGACATGATATTATTTATAAATCCACACATATATTATGTTTCCGGCAAAATTTTAGCATCAAGAATAACACTTATCATGAACAAGTAAAAAAGATTGTAATAATTGTATAATTGTCTTAGGGCATATTTCCAACGGAAATTGTATTTGGTTCCTGAGCACCAATGCTCCCTTCATTAAAATAATATATTAAAATCATATTTACGAGTCTCAAAAATATTTGAAAATAATTTTGGATATAGTTAATGTTATATTGCACAAGCATGTAAAATCATGACGTGAAATTCTTTGTATTATGGGCTACACAAAAAATGGCAAATGTGATATAATTTGGTGATTTAAAGACATACTTCTACAGATCTACACTTTTGTTATTTTTATATAGCTTGAGATACAAAGTATTTGAAACTGATATTTTGCACATTTGTGGAATAAATCATTGGCTACATCTAGATATGTTTTCATTTGTTTTTGAAACTCAAAAAATATGATTTTGAATTTTTTAAATAACAGGAGTACTAGAGCTGGGGAGCCAAAAATCTCTACTCTTGTATTTCCAACACATTAATACTCTACCTATTCAGAACATAATTGTGACAGTCAAACATGCATTCACTGAAACTGTTGTTGAGACCTTCAGACAACCAATATGATGACCATGGACTGAGTCCGTTTAATAGCGTGAAAGTTCTAGCTAGGGTTGCGAAGCGGCACCCGATCCGCCCCGCTTCGTAGGCAAAATTTGTGAGTCTAGTTTAAATTTTTTCATCAATATTTCTCTAATTTGAACTAAATTTTATTTTCGCGGCCTCTCGCGGGTTGCTGTTTCGCAATCCTAGTTCTAGCACCGTGTCGTCCTGTTATTGTCATAAATCATTAACAAAGTTATACTCACTCCGTCCAGACATAACTGATTTAGATTTGTCTAGATTCGAGTGTATTTACACACTAAAACATATTTAGATACATTTGAATTTAGACAAAGCTATAAGTCAAATTATTTCTGAACGGAGAGACAACTACAAGTTAATACTGCACTATCCCCTGCAAATGAAAACAATCGAGCCGGAATGAAAAGGCCTCCGATTTCAAATAACGTGAACTACGTGTGTTGTGTGACATTGTTTTTCCTCATTAAATGGAGAAAATTACAATATAATGTCTAACCGAAAGAAATGCAAGATGAACGACAGAACATTCAAGCGAGGAGATATCACCGGCGCTTACAAACTTAATTTTTTTGAACTGATCAAGCATCGCTGTATGCCTGTACGGTTGTACCTATGCACTCAAAACGTGTTCCCCAGCTTATCAATGGACTGACAAAGTACTCCATTGACACCCACATGGTTGATGTGACATTGTGATTTAGAGAATCAGAGTTGACACGTTCAAGATGTTCACACTCATTCCCTTCATGTCTTCTTGGAGAACATTCCTTCACTTCTTTGAGAGAACGGGTCCAACTGGATATGAACTTCACCGATTTGTCTAGTCATCTTTGGGCCTTGGTGCCCTGATCAGCACGCCTTCACGGAGGCCACTGCAAGCCACATGCTTCCCAGTCAGGCGGTTTGTCTTATCTCCTCCACGAGACAAACCCAAATCAGTGTGCGCTAACACCGCAAGTCCACGGTATGCAGCACTACATAACCGAGAGGTTATCTAGCAAAGTTGCAGCTGCTATCAGAGCTGTTACTTTTTGAATTAGGACACTTTTCATCTTTGACATACTCCGTAGTATAGTACGGTAGAGTACTTTAGACGGGAGGCAAGGACAATTTTCGGGAGGCATGTCCGTAGATGGATCATAGCGTATAAGCTATCGCTTATCCTGACTGGCGGGCCATATTTATGCATCCATGATAACGGCTGAAAATATGGGGCTGTAGGAATCCGACCAGGTCGGTGCCTATCGCGCGCGGTATGGGCTGGCCCAGTCGGGCGTCCTGTTCTCTTTTTATTATTTTTTGGTTTTCCTTTTTTCTTTCTCTTTTTCCTTTTCTTTTCTTCTTCCTGTTTCTTTTACTGTATTGCACTTTTTACGATTTTCTTTTTCAACTTTTTAAAAAAAATGTTCAGTTCAAAAAAAGATTAAAAAAATTATATTTAAAACTTGTTCAAGTTCGATTTTTTTTCAAATTCGAAAATTGTTCAGATTTCGAAAAATATTTAATTTCCAAAAACCTTCAGATTCAAAAAAAATGTTCAGATTTTGATTTTTTTGAAAAGTATTCAGATTTAAAAAAATCAAATTTCAAAATACATTCAGATTTGGAAATGCTTAGATTTGCAAAATGAGGATATTTTTCGAAAATCAAAAACCAGACTAGAAATAAAAAAAATCGAGCTCAAAACCATGCTGAAAAACAACTGCCCTAAATGGGCCTGGCTAGAACCACAGAGGGTGTGCGGCGGACGGTAATCACCAGCCCATGCTTGTAATGGACTGCGAACTTAGAGAGAACATTTGCCTGGCGGCCTATTTGATTTCGGTGTTGGGCCATTAAAAAAGGACATGTCACGGTACTATTTTTTTTCCATGAAGAGGATGGGGATTTTACTATCCGGAGCACCACTTCACGCGTAATACCTCAGATGACTCATAGCTGCGTGTAATCGCACAAAGAGGTCTAAGTGCACAAAGAGGTCCGAGGGTGTGTTTGGATTGTGGCCAAAGTGTACCGTACCAATATTTTGGTCATGATTAAAGGTTGGTTTTTATTTGAATTGTTGCCAACTTTTTGACATGCTAATGATTCACTACCAACTCTAGTTCAAATTTTTAGCCAATGTTGACCAAGTTGTGGGCAAGCAAAGGCTCAATTAAAATTTTGGCTAACCAAATATTCAGTAACTCTGAAGACCAACTTTTGTAAAGGCAATGCTGAAGCAATGTTCAAAAAATTGTAGCCTAAAGTTGACCAAGTTGTGGGCAAGCAAGGAATGTTTAGACTTCTACAGAATATAAGTGTGCATAAATAAAACTAGGTGAGACAATCTAGATGATAATATAAGATACTTCACACACGAAGGTTCTCACAAATATAAATAACACAAGTAGAGATCGGTTAGTGAAAGGGTAAGATGGTTAACCTAGAGGGGGTGAATAGGTTTTTATAAATTTCTTTATAATCTTTTGAAAGATTTAGTCTTTGCAGAATATAAGTGTATCTAAATGCAAACTAGGTGGGGCAACCTAGATGATGAACCAAGATACTTCAAACACGAAAGCTATCATAAAGTAAACAACACAAGTAAGATATTCGGTTTAGAGATAACCGAAGCACACCGATACAAAGATGTATTCTCGTGTTCACTCCATTTGGGAAGGGGCTACATCATGTTGGAGATGTGTGAGGTCCCACGAAGGATTCCCCAATGCCACGAAGGCTTACCTTCCTCTCCGAGCCTATTCCATGAAGGAATAGCTCACTTACTCGTGGTAGACTTTAAGGTAGTCTCCAAACCCTCACAAACTTTCCATGGGGCAAATCACAAGTCGAATGCCTTCGGGCGACCCTAGCCTAGAGTTTCCCACGAACCTAAGAGTAACACGCAAACTTAATGATCTCAAGGGGAATGAACTTTAGCTTGGTGGAAACGTAGATCGGGACCTCCTCTTGCTTTCTACCAAAGGGATATGACTTTGGTTGGGTAGAATGAGAGATCCTCAAGTTTTTTGTGTGGGGAGAGAGAAAGTTCAAAGAATGAATATGAACGATTGAAATAACCTCTCAATGGAGAAGAAAGGGGGTATATAGTCCAAGAGAAAAGTAGTCATTTGGAGGCAGCTGCGCACAAAGCGGCACCAAGTCCGGTGTTGCTAGACCGTGCACCGGAGGAACCAGCGGTAAAGTCGACGAGCTGGAACCTAGGACGAAGTGAACATGCGCCGTGCCAGATGAACAGGAGCCCCGTCGATATTGGTGTCTGAATACCGGTTCGGTATTACGGAGTTTTCAACCCGGCAACCCACAGACGGTTCTATTGGGTTCGCGTATGAAAACAATAAAATTTTACCCTACGCCCTTGAACCCCTGATGCTGCCAGGACATATCTATTAGTAATGCAGTAACGAGAGGGGCTTTTTGTGAACTTACCCTTGACGACCGAAAAGCGTTGTCAATGCTCAGGAGAGCGTGGTTGATGTAGACGAGCCGAAGCCGACCTCAAGGTCGTGATGAAGTCCTTGTGCTCCTGTGGCTCCAACGACTTGAGTGCCTCAAGTGTGACACCTCGCGGGGAGTTACATGCATCCGGTGCCTGGCGATGACTCCCTCTTTCCCGATCCAGCAGCAGTTGCGGAAGTAGAGCTCCTGGATCCAAATCCCGCAGCGCGACGGCGCTCCGCGGTGAAGATGTCTCTCATTCACGCAGTCCGAACTTGGGACCACGGTCACAAGAGAGAGAGAATATCAATTGGAGGTCTCCCCAAAAGTGAGAAAACCTTTATTGAATATTGGTTGTGTCATTTCTGGTCAAAATACCCCACTATATATAGGGGGATGGGAGGTACTACCTCCCTCAAAGTCCCGAGTTGCGTCCTCCCCTGCCCCTCTCCAACCTCGTCGTGCCCTTAGGTGAGCACCCTAAGCGACCTCTGATGCCGTAGGGTTTCACCGCCGGCATGCGCGATTAGAGGGAGATGACGACGTGGGTCTTCGATACCAACTAAATCAAACGACCCCCGTTGCCCGATACCTCTTCACCCCTCCCACTCACTAATTACTGGGCCCCGCCCCAGGGTTTTGAATCCCGCCTCCCGCGCGCAGTGTGTCCCGGGTGGGCCGAATCCGCTTAGTCGGCCCACTTCGGCGCTGAGCTAGCCTAGTAGCTTTTTCTATTATTTTCTTTTCCCTAAATCTGATAAATAACTGAAAGTTTTTATTCAAAATGAAAATGGAAAATGCCCTCAAGTTCCTAGATATAATTTTTCCTATGTCTATCTGTTTTCTTCAACATGTAGAACAAGATCTAAACCAAAATACTTTCCTGAGCCCTGCTAGAAAATTAATATGGTAAAATAGTTTCATTTCACCTAATAATTATTTCAGAGAGTTTGGTAAATCCTTTTTGGATGAAACCACCTTGTCCTGGAAGGTGCATGTCACCTTGGCCCTACTCTAAAAATACCTACGGTTTCACCATGGAAAAATATCAAAATCACTTTAAATCTGCCTTTAGAAAATTCCCTAGGTCAAATTATAATTTGCTTTGACCTAATTCCAACTCCTAAAACACATGCACCACAAGATCCATATAATCCTAGGAGTTCATAATTTATTGAGTCTTTGGTGAATTTTAGTGAACTAACCTTTATACATATTGTTATTTCACTAGATAAATCACTCCAATAGTTCTACAACCTTAAAAATAGTGAATCTAATTTCTACAAAAAGTTATTTGAAATATCTACCATGTATCCTTGGTTTCATACTAAAAGAGTCTGTTGATTTAATCTGGTGAAAAATACAAAATGTCGATATAACTAATTTGGGATTTCCCCAAGGGCATTCTAGTAAATATTTTGAAGTGAAACCAACTGCTAGTGAACCATCACTTAAAGCTCTTCCTAACACTAAGAGGAATTATTATTTTGAATTACAGATCTTTTCTAGTGATTTAATCACCAAAAGAAGAGCTTTTTTCACTAAACAATTCATAACTAAATTAAAAAAGTGATAAAATGATGAAACCACTTTTGGTGGCTTTGTTAATTCAATACTTACATGTTGATACCATTTTTGCATATTGGTATCATACAGAACCTGGCCTTTGTATAAACCCCTTAGTTAAGTAGTATTTGAAACCCAAATCATAAAGGAAGTTTCCCAAATGCAGATAAAGTATTTCATTTTGCCTTGAACTCAACTTATAAAAACCAACTTAAGGGTAATGATGTCTCGCTCTTTTTCTTGTGGTACTGTACTGGTGTTGGGGATATACTTTCCGGATATCCTCATAGTTCCTCACTAACCAGGGTGGCCCACTTTGGGTAAGAGCTTTGCTTCACGGGCGGCCTAGTCAGGGAGAAGAGATGGAGTCCAATCCGGCTACGGGAACGCCTAGAAGACTTACCGACATAGGTCCATAGTGTTACTTGTAGTTCAAGATGTACTCTGTAACTGACTCTTAGTCGTAGCCAGATAGATCTCTCCTGTAAACTCTAGGCCGGATATCTATATAAGCCGTCCTAGGGAGAGCCTTTAGGGCACCTACCCTCACAATAGTCTACAATCTCACCTCGCACAGGCGAAACCCTTGTAACTCATATTCCTGCTCTGCCGTATTACTGGATTGCTAGCAGGAGTAGGATCCGTTCAAAGCCGGCGGATTCGAACCTGGGTAACTTGTGTGCTCACCGTCCCGGAACACCGTACGTCTCACACCCCTCTCTTCCACACGCCTCGAGGACCCCCTCATGGCGTACTTGTCATCAACCCGACGACAACTAGCGCTTGATTGCCTTGTTTTGATTGTGGTCCTTGTTTGTTTGCATGTGTGATCTCTGATGATGATAGTTGCGATTGTATCAAAGTCAAGAAGAAAGCAATATTGGTTATTTTGGGATTCAAAGAAGAAGTCGAGGGACATATTGCTGGTCATTGGCAAGCAACCTTATTTCTCATGAACTTGTCCTACTATTTTACTTATGCAATTATTTCTCCTACTTATTATTGCACATGCATTGGTTTACTATATATATTTATATCTATATTTTTGTATTGGCTTGGATCCTCCAAGCTAGTACCCTTTGGTAATGCTAAGTACAATGACCCTTGATGACATCTATTTGACCCCTAGTATTATAGCATGGTGGTTGAGACCATGCCCCCTTGGAAACCCCCTTTTTAGCCAAAAAAACTATAGGATCGGAAAACCCCCGGGAAAGTTCACAAAATGTTTTATGGTAAAACTTGGTAAGGTTTGCCCTTCCAAGAGGAGTTTGAGAAAGAAAAAGATTTTGTTTTACAAGTGATGCTGAAGGGGAGAAAGAAGGAAATTGTTTACGAAAACACACCAGGTTCTATGTAGTCTGCTAGAACAACTAAACCGTGCAACCACATTACCCCGAAATGGGATGGGTCCTAGCTCAAAGTTAGTTTGTCTTGGCATGGGTTACCTCATAACTACTTATAAGGGATTATCTCCCTCGAATGCTGGGCTTCCCTTACTGATAGGATCATATGCTGGAAGCAATGATCTGGGGGGAGGTGCAAACTGTCCTTGTAGGCACCCGGATGATACTATGAGCTCCTCATTGAAAGCACCCACTCTAGAGGAGTGTAAAATACCCTCTGGTTGGTCTTGGGTACTAGACGTCCCGACTTTTAGTGGAACAACTCATTGGGTAGGTCCCATGTCGGGATAGGCTTTCCTAGATTTCTGTTCGATTATCCAAACCCCGCATACTAGATATGATGATACGTGGTAGCTCACGGCGGATGTATCGAATTTTCTGGTAAAGTGTACAACCTCTGTAGAGTGTAAATCTATTCGAATAGCCGTGTATACGATTATGGACGGTTAGAAAGGCTGCTGCTTAGCAGTTTGGTTTTGGTTTCTAAAAAGGTTTTGACAAAGAAAGAGTTTTCTGAATAGGGTCGTCCAGAGTGACCATGGATAAGGTGTTGTGATCACGAAATGATCACGGAGAAAGGAGAGATCGTTAGTGAATGACTGAGAGATGAAACTAGGTGACCCTAACCTAGTGGTTTTCAACTTCAAATTCTTTTCCAAAAGGTTTAACAAATGTTTTCAACAAAGATATAGAGATACTATATCTATAAGAGAAATTACTTTACAAAAGAACCTCTTATGGAGCCCTCCTATTACCACATCCATATTGCATATCCTCTTGTTGTTACTATCTTAAGGTGGTTTGTGAGTACATTCAAAGTTCTCACTAGCATTATCCCTAGCTATTTACTTGGTCTGACTTCGAGAAGGATAGGCGAAGAATAAGATGACGTTGACGACTATGCGAGCTAGGACGTTCTCCCAATCAGTTGCATGTAGGGTTAATGCATGACTTGGGCTCTGCGATTGATGAAGTTCCGCTACTGATGAAAGTCATAGCCATAATGGCATCAATGTAAGTCTTGTACTCGCTATGTAATGGATGTTGTAATGATACTTGTCAGTTATGTTCCACGGCTCACTGATCATGAGAACGTGGAAATATGCCTAACAAGGATTCTCGGACTATAAATCCGGGGGACCCCAAAGATCCCACGAAGGATTTCCCAACGCCACAAAGGCTCACCCTTTTCTCCAAGCTTATCCCACGAATGAATAACTCACTTACTCGTGTAGGACTTTAGGGCAGCCTCCAAAACCCTCACAAACATTCCACGAGGCAAATCACAAGTTGAATGCCTGCGGGTGACCCTAGCCGCCTAGGATTTTCCATAACCCAAGAGTAAAAAGAAAACTCGTTGAACTCAAGGGAGAATGAAATATGGCTTGGTGGATACGTAGATCAGGACCTCTTATTTCTTTCTACCAAAGAGATTTGGGTTTGGATGGGTAGAATGGGAGATCCTCAAGATTTGGTATTTCAGCAATGGAGTGAGAGAGAGAGAGAGAGCTCTGAAATATCAAGAATGAACAAATGACCTTAGTACCTCAAATAGGAAGAAAGGGTATTTATAGTCCATGGGAGAAAACTAGCCATTTGAGGGTTTCTGTGACAGAAGGCGGAATCAAACTGTCCACCTGATGAACTGACGCTAGACTTGGCGGGACGGTTTGCCTACCGACCGAACTGGCGCCGCGCGGAACGAGTCAACGCTCCGCCGAACTGAAGTTCAGTAACACAGTTCAGCAGGTCCGATGGTGCTGGTTTCGCTGAAACCTCCAAGGCATGTAATTTTCTCCTATGTTATATGCTCTTCTCACTTTTTGGTTCCATGTCTTATATCGGTTGTGACGCGGTCTAGCGGTTTCCATGTCCCCAACCTTCGCCTCTCATGGCCGGAGGTTGAGCAAGGTGCCTCCTTGCTAGGTCCTTGTGTGGATGTGCATTGTAAGTGGGAAGGCGTCACGTCGATGATTTTTGGTTTCAACTGGATTAAATCTTTTTTCTCATCAATTGATTCCTGCTAATATTGCAAAAAAAAAACTATTGATCCTTGAACGATGACTGCATAAATTACCCCATTACAGCGAGCCCATTACTCTCCATGCGTGAGCATTTAGATAGACTCAATCAATGGGCAGGGAGAGGAATCGAACAGTTTGTGCAGCCAGACAACCGACTCTATCTACTATCTTCTTTGTTTGTCCGGGAGTAGCGGAAATCAAGGCACTGCCACCAGACTATACTCAAAAAAAAAGGCACTGCCACCAGACTGCCTGCTACGTCACCGCAGCCGCGCACCACCCGTGCATTGATCATCGCCATCCCAGCTCATGCTCAACAGTACGTGCAGATGGAGTACAATGTTGGAAATGGAAATGGAAATGGAAATGGATGAGCCAAATAGGTGTCTCTAGAAACATACAAAGAAGTACAACAAACGGTTCTGAAAGGTACTTTTACAAAGTACTCGATCGAAACAAGGTAAAGGTACATGCCACGCACAAACGCACGCACGGTGTGTTGTTCGGGCAATATACAACATCAACTAATTGTCTGAATTAATCAACGGCAGCAGCTAACTGATGAACGATCGATCGACACGCTAAGGAAGAGGTGCTCCGGCGAACCTAGTGAAGTCAAGTGTTACCTCGTCTTCGGAAGGTGTCAGGAACTCCCTGGAGGCCATCTGGACGACGTCCATGTCGTCCGGGTCGCCGCTGCCACCGCCGCTGCTCGGCCCCGTCTCGCTGTCGTAGTAACAGCCACCACCGTAGGAGGACTGGCGCTCCAGGTCCACGTTGCTCACGAGGTTCTGCTCGGCAATCGGGAACAGGTTCAGGTTCATGCATGCAGCCTGCAGGTGCTCTTGAGCGCTCAACATCAGCGGGTACGCAGGCGCTGGCAGTGGCTCTTGCAGTCCATAGTGCAGGTTGTTGTTGGCCGGGAAGGGCGACGAGTAGTAGAATCCCTCCTGCATCTCGCCGCCGTAGGCGTTCAGGTCCGGCAACGACGGCAAGTTCAGGTTCATCGTTCCGCCATAGGACGATGCCCTCCCAACGTTGTCCGCCTGTTGTAGGTACAGCTCCATCCCCATCCCCATCCCTGGTGGGCTGGAGCCAGTCAGCTCATATGCGGCAGCATTTGGATCGACTGGATCGCTGTACACAAGTCCGGTCGGCGGTGAGGACACCGGCGGTGGCGCCGTGGGCTCGGTGCCCGGAGTGTTGCTGCGGATGTACTCCTCCAGGAGGGAGAGCTGGCCCGGGGCAGCCTGCTCGCTCCTCTTCTTTCTGAATCGACGCTTCGACTTGAGGCTCCGCTTTGTGGCGTTCCAGTGGTTCTTGACGGCGTTCTCCGACCGGCCGGGGAGGCACCTCGCAATCGCCGACCAACGGTTTCCGTACAACTTGTGCGCCTCGATCAGCACCCTGTCATCGTCCTCGGTCCATATGTGCTCTTTCTGGAATGTGATCATGCGAAGCAAAGTTAGTGCCTCCAAATGATTGGCGTTTACACAAAGCGAGTGGACTTGTACTATCATATAAACTGAAAATATTAGTGCATTACTGTCATATTTGTTTAGAAATGTAAATGCGGCAATTTGTAAGGCAGCAGGGAAGTACAAAGCTATTTGTACTGTCATAGAAATAAATTGGATCTCTGAAATATTAGACATCTGAAGTTTAGGTAATCTAACTTGTAGGAACGATTTTGCTATTTCTCAAATGACAGATAAACAACAATTTTAATGTTGACGATAAGAACCATCTGATCTAAACATCAAGTAACATAAGTAGAAATGTACGAAAACATCTTCATCGAACAACTATGAATGTCGACTTAGAAAATGTGAAATAGTCACTGCCCTATATAGCCTAGCTAAAACAAATAATAGTATGAGGTGCATAGAACAGGGTATTTTCCCCTTTCTGAAAAAAATAGTATGAGGTAGGAGGATAAATGTTCATTAGAATTCAGTGAAAAGGATTCACTGACCTTATAAGAGAGCAAGCCTCTAGCAATTCATATAGATAGTAGAACATTCTTAACCATGTCACAAGGAAAATCACACCGGTAAACATATAATGCTTGACTATTTGTTCGAAAACTAGGTCAAATAACGACAATAGGTCGCGCAACTAAAGTAGACCAGAGGCACCGCCAAACAAAACAAACTAACCCGCGCAAAGGACCAATCAGGGAACATGCACACCGATACGGTATCTAACGCCACCGGTTACGTCATTGTTAACGTGACGACAAGGCTACTCGAGTAGCTCGTGATACCGAATCCGGAAACATTAATTTTGAAATCTATGGCGAGGAGCGCAATTAATCGGATTCGCAGGCACCTATTTTTTTCTAATTATACGCCGACAGCAATATATAGTGGAGATTCGGCAGCGCGGAATTTTTATAAACCTTTAATTGCACTACCAAAAAAATGTGAGTCCATAGGACAGGCAATGGACCATTCTTATACTTTGGTTGATTTTCACTACTCTTAATTTGATGATTTGATCCCTATAATGCCCTTTCTTCTCCCATCTCAAGCAAATCGGATGACAGGATGATCTACTGAGACATGAACAATTTTCAGACGGTTGTGCACTAGCAATTCTACAAATATTAATGGAATAAATTCTTTGACCATTTCTCTCCTTAATCTCTTCCCAAGGGCCACGGACAAATTTACTGGTGCGATGAATTAGTGGCCTTGATGAAGAAATTGGCGCTCTTAATGATTAAAATGAAGACGTGCAACATGACTAACTATTAACTCCGGCGTTAATACCCACTATTCCGACTTGTACGACCAACGCTGAGCATAATTGGAATGGAAAACTAAACTAAAGAAAATCTATACTTCAAAATCGTGCAGATCTAAGAAGATTTCCCCTAATTAAATCAAGAAAGACTGTATGCTGCTGCGCATCAGGGAAATGGAGCATACCCTGAGGTCGGGGCGCAGGTGATTGGTCCATCTCTCACGGCACTGCTTCCCGATCCGGCCCGGGAGGTGCTGTGCAATCGCCGCCCATTTCCGGTCCCCAAGTTCCATCACCATCTTCTTGAGAATTCTGCAAACGAGAAAGCACGCTCATGGATCAGTCGAGAAGAACACCGTGCATGCAAGCAGCGCAGATCGAGCTGCTCGAAAAAAACAAATCTGATTCAGATGATACACGTACTCGTCCTCTTCATCCGTCCACACTCCCCTGCACGGCGCCATCGCCCCGGCGTACGTCACGGCAGCCCTCTCCCGCCGAGCAACCACCGGGATCTCCACGGGAGCGGCCTGCCTGGCAGCGCCGTAGCCGACGGCCTCGAGCGCCCCCTCCGGCATGACAAAATTGGCAGGAGCCATGCCGATGCCCGAAACGAGAAATCCCATGTCGGGAACCCCGGTCGGAGCGCTGCCGGCGTGCTGGAAGTGGGCGAAACCATGGACAGAGCTCGCGAAGTACCTGCCGTACGTGTCCGCCGTCATGGCGGCCGCCGCCGCCGCCAGCTCCTGGCTGAAAAACAGGTCCCCCGACGCCATCGGCTCGGGCGGAGGTGGGAAGCAAGGGCAGGAAGCAGGAAGGGGTTGGGATTTCGGAGGGATCAGGGGGAGAGAGAGAGAGGAACAGTCTGACAGAGAGGAAGGGGCGTCGCTGTCCTGACAAAGGCCCAGGGCCCCGCATCATATAGAGCGGAAGGTGCGGCGCCAGCCGTTCATCTCTGTCCCCCCTTCAATCTGACGGCCAGAAACCATACTGGAGTATGACGTTCCAAGTACACATTTTCCACAGCGGTTCACGGGAGGTGCGAGTATCGGCCGTCGGATCACATCGCTGTGCACCCCTCTCTCCTCGGCCCATGGTAGACCGGGTGTGCCCAGGTTTTCAGGGGGGTGGGCTGCTGCACATTGGGTCCGGGGTGTCGGTACGCGAGCTTGCCAGTTTGGACGGATGACGAGTTTGTTACAGCTGACACGGGGCCTCTGCCTCGGCTCCAGTACAAGCGTCCAACTCTCCGTATGTCCGTATGCGCGTAAATTACTCGTGCCAGTGGAATGCGAACGTTTGCTGGGCATGATAGTGTAATTAACGGGGGGGACGCATGCAAATAAATCAGCTGCTTGCGGTACTCCACAAACATATCTACTATTCAGCGGTATTGTACAAAAGTAGTTTGGGCGCACGTTTCGGCAAAAATCAAAAAAAAAAAATCATGGCGGCTGTTACATGGAACCGTTGTCTGTAACTGCACATTGGCTAATAGGCATATCATACACACCAGTATGTGTCCAATGTGCAAAACCCATAGTGAGGACACAAAACATTTATTTTTGGGTGTCTCAGAGTTAAGAAATATGGAAAAATTTAGAAATTTCATCGATTATCGAAGAAGCTTATACTACCGATCAGGCAGGATCGGCAGTTCTGGAGTTTCTTCTCAGGAGCATTACAAGGCTAGTACAGTGTTTTGAAGACCTGGGGCTTAAGGAGCTGATCACATCTACTTGTTGGTATGTTTGGTGGAAGAGAAGGCATATCGTGCGCGACGAACCTGTTCAGAAACCGGCTCGTACCTCTCAGGCTATCCTAGCTATGGCTTTAAATTCTTCTGAAGCAAGTAAGAAATCGTTGGGCATCAGGCGTCATGGTTGGGAGAGGACCCCTAAGGATTTTGTCAAACTAACTATTGATGCTGGTTTTTCAGTTGACAACTGTTCAGGGTCCGCGGGAGTTATGCTTCGAAATGATCATAGTATTTTATCGATGGATCATGCTGCAGTATCCCTTGTATTGGAGATGCACCAGCTGCTGAAGCTAGAGCTCTTCGGGACGGATTAATTCTTGCGGGTCAGGTCGGATGCAACAAATTGCTGATCAATTGTCTCCATAGTAGTTTTGCTAGTGTTAAATTTGTTAACTGTCTGAGGGAAAGCAATGTAGTGGCTCATATTTTGGCTTATAATGCAGAGGGACCTCAGTCAACTGTTTGGCATGAGGATCCCCTGATTTTCTTATTCACCACTTGGCAAACGATGTAAGTTCATTTGATAATTAATAAAGCTCTGTGGTTGGACAGAGGGAGTCTAGTTGTTTCCCTCAAAAAAGTATGAATGACTAGGACTCTAAGAACAAGAATTACCTTAACCCAATTGTTATTCCTCTTTGGTGGTTCAAACTCATTCGATGCAATTCAACAACAAATTTAGAAATAGACATTAAGCACTTGCGAGATAGAGTGAGTACACTCAAGATGGTACCGTCAGAAGTTCTTCATCGGTCGCGGTGTAGAACAATATACTTCCCCTGATGGTTGTTACCCATGAAAAATGTTTCACATTTTCAAGAAAGTATGGATTTCGTAGAAAGTTGCGCTATATATTTACTAATATGTTAGATTTTACAATTTAATATGCAATACCGTTAAGCATTTATTGCAGCGAAATGAATATTTTGTTCTGATTCCTACCAAGGAAGTACGTCGAGACAAAGTGGTGCTTGAATTTTGTTGATTTCATATACCCTTAAGTTGGGTATATCGAGAAATGAGTAGGAGAGACACAAATTAGAAGGTGCAACTTGTTCTTTTGTTTCTAAATGAAGTATATTATTATGACATAAATATATCACAAGGAGGCAACAAAAAGTACAATGAGGTTCTTCGCTTAATTTCCAATTGGGGGTACAATCTCCCTAGATATTCGAGGAAGGTAACTTTTCAGTAATTAAGTGGAATTTCACACATCATGGTGAGTCAAAACCGGTATATCATTGCTAATGTCTTATGTTTGCATAGATCCTGGAATAACTGACATGACAATGTATCGGCGCACCGTTATTCTGTCGTATAGGTGTTAATGCTCCTGCATGCGACAAAGGAAGGATCCATGGAAGATGATGTTGGCAAAGACAACCTTGGAATATCAATACTGGAAAAGCAAGACAAAATTATGGATTTTGTAGAAAGTCGTTCTAAATCTTTACTATGTTGATTTTATCATTTAATATCCAATATGGTTAAGTGTTTAGTGGAGCAAATGAATATTTTATGCAAATTCCTACAAAGGAGTATGTCAAGACAAAATGATGCTTGAATTGTGTTGATCTCATAAAATCCATAGCTTGTGTGTATTGAGCGGATCAGTTATGCCCTCACTTTATCTAGGAGAGGCACAAATTAGAAGGTGCAACTAGTTCTTCTGGTGCTAATCAAATATATTATTATGATTTATGACATTACATATATAACTAGAGTGGGAGCAATAAAATGGTCCAGTGGCGTTCTTTGCATTTTTTTAGGGATAGTGGTGATCTTTGCTTAATTGCTGACGGGGATGCAATCTCCTAGATCTTGAAGGAAGGCAACATTTGCATCAACTAAGAGGACATTCACGCGTGAAGGTGAGGAAAAACGGGTGCATCATTGCTAATGTCCTATATTTTCATAGATTGTGGAATAACTGAGATGTCAATGTTTGCATCGTTAAAGATAATACCATTCCTATTATTCCAAATATCCCAAAGTAACGCAAATACTCCCACACGAATTTGGACTTTAACAATGCAAACAATTATTCTTTTCTATAGGTTATCTACAAGGCTACTCACTGAATCCGTATATGGTCCTATCTATAATCAGTGGATCACCATCACACGCTAGATACTTGGTGCAACTAGCTAGAGTTGGTTTCACGAGATATATATATAGCCGGTGCAGCTAGCATTCTGAGCGACCGAGCGCAGGATAACATGTTGATGCAACATCATATAGTGTTGTCTCTCTTTTTTAGATGGCTGATTCATGTGGAAACTCTTTGTGATCCGTGAATTCATCATGTAAACTGAATAAGGATTTGATAATTTAATAAAAGGTTACATGCATCGATCGATGCAGAGGTTGGGGTTGTTGGAATTCTTGCCTAAATTGCCCAGCCCATATTTCTATTTTAATAATTCTTGAAAATTCTAGAGACCCATGTGGTCCATTCATGCATGAAAGAGGTGGGACAAATGTTTAGTCCCACATTGCTAGTTGAAGAAAGATTTCACCACCTTATAAGAGGGACTCTTTCACCACTTGGTAAAAGGATGAGAAGGAGAGAGACATACACGCGTGCTCCTCCTCCGCCCGCCACGACACGCTGCTTCAGTACATCGCCTCCAGTTCCAGGGAATTGCATTGCCGCTCCGTTCTTCCCCATCCCGTCTTGCGGCGTGCACCGCTAGACGGGACAGTAGGCTTCCGAGACCTCGCTTCTTCGAGTCCTGTACGGGATAAGGTGTAACATCCCATCATTAGAGCTTAGAAATAAGCTGAAATAAGGTATGTGCATTGCATTTATGCATCAGAAAATACGGGGAATTTTCGCGCAAACTAAAGAAGCTAGTGAGGGATCAGGGTCTCTCTTGTTCTGATGAAAACATCTGGGCAAGTGTTATGGATTTCGACATAACCTCTACTATATTTTTGTGTCTTGGGAAAACAATTCAATTCATATTTGAAATTGAGCATTGAAATACAAATTTATTTCATCATACAACAGATGGACCTTTAAAAATAATAATGGAAAAAGAATTGCAATGAGGCAATAAAATGGATTACTTTTCATAATAAATGTATATTACAGTATTCCATATAATAAGGACATCAGAATAATATAATACAAAAGAAATATTATATATAAAGTGAATATAAATACTTTATTGTCCTTTATATAATAAACAAAAGGATACTTCTTATTCTTTTCTCTATTCAGTAGCAACAAATTAAATAAAATGTAACAATGGGAGATTGCATTACAGAAATATGAATTCAAGAAACTACAATTCTCCAATTATAAAAGAGAGAAAAAATTTAACTTTATTTAATAATACACAGTATTACATTGTCTGTACAATTTCTAAACAAAAGAGGAATTACAAAAGAATAAAGAAATTCCAACTAGATACTAAACTATTTCTTTATCTATTAATATTCATATTCCATGTTACTGCAAAACAAAAACAAAAGACAAGAGGATAGAAGAGGGAGATTAGTGTGAGTTGTACCCTCAGATTTGCAATGAAATGCATTGCTAATCTCATCATTGGGTATTTCTCAAAGAGGGTCCAAATAGTAGTATCTGTTTTTATCAAACTTTTGCCTCAGTTCAACATCATAGTCCTTAAGGGGCAATTTTCACCAACATAGTAAATAGGTAAAAGTAAAACGGTAACAACAGCTAGAAAACATCTTCAGAGTTGAGCTGATCCACAAGTGTAGGGTCCCACTAGCAAGCAGCATAAACATGCACAAGGATGTGATGTCAACACATTAGAGAGAGAAAATTGCCATTTTAGGTAACACAGCCATAGCAAGGGTGCTAGCCAGCACCATATTCCTCCTTATATACGAGAACATCACCTCTAGAAAACCACTTAATCTTCCCAGCTCATCACCAAGAACATTCGTCCACACACATCATTATTCTTCACTGGAACAACAAATCACCAACTCGTTCACAAAAATCAGACCCAACCAAAGTTCATATGCTCACTTAGAGGAGTTAGGAAACAGATCAACACCAGGTGGAGCAGGACAACAACATCAATATTTAGTAATACAAGTAGCAGATTCATCTAGGAGGAGGAGTAAAAGATCAGAAGGACAAGTTGCAGCTGAACTAGTGAACTCAAGGGACATCGACACCCCTATCATCCCCACTTAGAAGAAAAGAAGTGGATCAAGATCCAGAAGTATACATCATAAAAGGTCAAGCCTGAGGTTAATCCCCACATCAAATTATAATCATTGTTTCTATAAGACCCAATCAAAGAATAGTTTGGGTGGGTACAAGAGTTACTCTCAGTCTTGCATATAAGTGGTATGCAAGAATCATCATTGAGATAAAAGGGGAAGTCAAAGGAAACATCTATTCTTATCCATTAAATTGTGCCTCAGACCAAGCATCATTGGCAGAGGAGATTTATAGCAGAAAATCATGCTACTCTCAGATGTCCACTATGCACACTCTAAAGAGGCACCACAGTGGAACAACCAGACCAACAGAATCCACTATTTGAATCAGCAGCTAATAAACTTTGAGATCAAACAAAACTCTCAAATCATTTTCCTAGTTCATAAACTAGGAATCATTTTAAATAGATACAAATATACTCCATGGGGGGCTATAATCAATTTTGGACCATAGGTTCACATTACCATGTATATCTAACCCAGAAAATCAAATCCATCATTTATCATCTGCAAGTCACCTGTAGTTAAATTAAATCATCTTCCTAGAAAATCTGTTATAGGAATCATATATCTACCTATCAAGATATTAAGTAGATAAAAAGAATCTACTTTGCATATTCCAATTCATATTTGTCCAAGGTCATGCTTGTGCATGATCTGATCATCAATAGTTCATACAAATTGAGACACCACCACATGTCTGCACTAACACCATATCTTGGCTCGAAAGCAACACCACAAACCACGAGCAGAGTCATTGGCTTGATGGCTGGTCACACTAGAGTTTACCTGAAAGGTTGTTGAAGCCGAAGGAGAGGTGAGTGTGGTCGATGGCCATGCTGTAGCAGTAGCACGGCAATAACCAAATGGTCATCGCCATTACAACAACAGAGAAGCAGAGCCATGAGCCGGTAAACCGGAGGTCGCCGGGGTTGCGCCTGGAGCACCGTCCCGTCGGCGTCAGGTTGAGGTAGTCGAAGCAGACGCAGCAGCCACACCACCGCTGTGGTGTCCATGTCACATCAAACCAGGTCGCGATGTGCGAGTGCGACCAGTGGCATTCGCGTGGTCGAGCATGGGCTTGAGAAGGAGGCAAGGTCGCCGAGAGGGTTCAGTAAGAGGCGGGCCTCGACCTGGACCGAGTAGCGGAGACGGCAAGGAATGGGAGGATCCATACCGCACCACCATGGATAGCAGACGGACCGGCGAACCTAGGGTTTGTCTGGGTGCGCAGAGAGGAGCATGGGAGCATGGACGCGGCAGGTAACCGGTGGAGGAGTTCATGGCCTGGACATGACAGTGACCGGCGGTGCCGGAATCGATCATCGTCGACCCGCTGTACGACGACGGCAGAGCGAGGGTTCCAAGGAGAAGATGCGTGCGAGAGCGGGATGGGGATGCACTGGTTGGGGATTCGATGGAGAAGGAGGCGATGTACCTTGTGTAGACTAGCGGTGGCGCCGGAAACGGACAGTAGCCGGCCGGAGCAGAGCTGGTGGCGGCGCATCACCGATGCGAGTGGGGAACGAATGCATGTCTTTGTATCCATGCGTGCGGGTGTTGGTTCTAAACGAATCAGTGCGTGTGTGCTCGTGTGAGATAAGAGAGGAGTGGGGGTGGGCTGGGGTGGGGTTTAACCCCAGGCTCAACTGGGTCGGGTTGGTCTTAACCAACCATCAGGCCAGAGTAATTGTATAGGAAATAGAAAAATAAATATTGTAAAAGAAAGAATAAACAAAATGTAAAATTACCAAAGTACCCCTCAAATTGTTTTAGCTCCAGAAAAATATAGAAAAATCTTAAAATAGTTATAATATATCAAAATGATCACAAAAATAACATATACCTAAGAAAAATATAACATGACTTGTTTGAGTTAAATAAAACATAAATAAATATTAATACCATTAGGACCTAAAAGAAAATTCATAAAATAAAAGAAAGACTTAAAATTAAATAAAAATCATTTTTACATACAAAAATGAATCTACTATTTTATATAAATACTAACTTAATTGTTTACAAATAATACTTGAAGCAATTATTTAAAGATATATGATCCTTTGTGGAATTTTGTAAAAAAAGGATAACACCTAAAAACAAATAAAATTCACTTCTAAGATCTGAAGTAAGTATGTTTTACTAGAAAAATAATAATTATATTATTCCAACATATTTTAAGGTTATTAAGAATAAATCCTTATTTATTATCTAGTTGGTAAATTCTTCAAGAACATTCCTAAATAAGAAATAATCACAATTTTATATAAAACCCTAAATCTTGTACATTTAAATACTACTTCCAAAACCATAACTTAAGTCTATAATAATATTTAAAAGTAAAACTATTAACATCTAGGAAACTCTTTGAAACCTTAACTACAAGATAAACCAACCATTTGAATAAATTTTAATCATCATTCACTTATAATAAAGGTGAATGCTATCCAATTCTTAATCATGTTTAATATGGTTTTAAACATTAACCCTTTAATGAGATCATTTAAATTTCCTTTCATTAATAAGTTAAAGTATTTCCATAATAACAAATCACCCCTGAACTTCTCATTCACTTAAATTAGAAAGGAGTGAATTCACACTCTTAACCATCTTTACATTAACCCTAGAATTCAATAATAATCTAGACACATCAGAACCCTAAGTCTATTTATGTTCCTTTAAAAGTTATTTTTGCTCTACCAAAGTTATAAAGCATAAGGACCAAATTATATTATGTTTTTATAGTTAACTTTTTTCTATTCCAAAATTAAGTCATAAGGCATCTCAAAGACCAAACTTATCGGATTAGCGTAAACGATATCGATCACATTCGATTAACCATAAAGATTGGTTAAACCTTATCAAAGAAACCTTGTCTTCAAAAGTTATTCATTTTTCCACTTCAGACAACAATCTCATTATAAGTTCTTCAATTCTTATCAACCTAAAACATGGACTTCCATAATACATACATAATATCCAATAACTCTAAGCATGTGTTGTTATATTCACTCTATATCATACATATTAGTCTTAAGTTCCTTGTATATGTATATTGGATTATAGAGTAAACTTATAGACAAACTAAATCTTAAAGAAATCACTTAAGTTTAAGTCATTCGCCATATTGGGGTATTATTTCGGGGTTTCCAAACTGCATTACATTACTTATGCATCGTTGCATCTTGCTTCTTTAAACATTAGTCCTTATCAGACAAATGATGCTATTTATAGAATTTGGATATTCTATTGTCTTGAAGACCGTGAGTGTATAATCTTGCAATCACAAAAGGCAAGTTCACAACTTGCTCATGTCCTTTGATTATTTTCTATGCTTGTAACTCAAATATTTTCATCACCTGCATTTCAAAAAGGCCAGAAAACACTATTTTCATAATCATATGATTATGGATTATTTACCAAATGGTAATAATCTATTGATACAGTTCCAGTGGTAAAGGAATATAATATATAGGACTTAACAACCAATGTTGCCAGTGATTCTAGCGCCGTATATTACGCATCAACCATGAGATTTGTAATGGAACAGAGAAGTTAACTATATCTTCTTGCTTTCATATGGAGGCAAGATGACCTTATCGTGACGCTGGGATTCCTTGTGTGGATCCCGCATATGGGTGGGCACCCTTAGGCCCCACGATTTTGGTGTCTAGATTATTTATGAGTGGCTGCCGGAGGTATAGCCGAACCTCTAAGGGCATCACCAGCTCATAGAGTCTTCGGGAACTCACCATGGTTGTAGCCTACCCTAGTTGGGGGCTTAACGGAGGTGGAGTCAGCCCTGGAGGATTGTGCAGACATATGGGGTCGCGGAGAGGGCAGCGATTGGCTTGGATCTTAGACTGGGCCCCACATCAAGGAATTGTGGACGGGAATAAGCTGCCCGGTTGTGCAACAAAGCTAAGGTCTCTAGTGGGAAAAGTGACGCACCTCTGTAGAGTGTAAGAATTGTGACATGTTACTCCCTATTCCGGGAAGGATCTACGAACGCGGCAGGAAAGGAACCCCACAAAGGTTCTGGTCAACCTATGAAGGATGTCGGACATAGTTTTCAGAATAAAAACAACCTTTGAAGAAATGTTTACGAAAACCTGCATTACCTACGACCTATGGTCTGTGGCTGTAGAGATAGTGCATCATACACTCCTTTTTAGTGAACTTGCTGAGTGCGCTCGTACTCAACCGTACCTTCTTAACCCTTGCTAGGTTCTAAGCGATTGATGACAACGTCAACATCAATTTCTTCTCAAGAAACCATCATCGACAACTCAAGTTCTTCAATAAAGTCAATTAAGTCAACATATACATCAGCTGAAGTGAAGATAAAGTGTCGATTTAGATAGGAGTAGATACTCTAGCCATAAAACCTGCTTCTGTAGAGCATTACATTAGTAGCAATGGCAAGCCAAATAGTTTAGATACTAGTCTTAGTTACTAGATAGTTCTGAGTTATTTTTTCTGGTTCTTCTTTGTAAGAAGTTCTTTCTCTCTCTTTAACCTAGAGTGTTCTCTGGATCTTTTGTAAAGAGTTGAGTTGTAATCTATAGTCATGTCTTGGGCCTGCTGTGTTTCTGTTGTACCACTCTGAGGGATGTAATACTAGTGAACGGTGTTTCATTGGTGTTATGTCAACGACTATAATGTACTACATCATGAAGTGGTATGCTGGGTCACCGCAGCTGGTATCAGAGCATATGCTTTGACCTTAGGATTAAAACCCTTTTAGGAAGATCTGTAGGTTGGATAGTGACTATAGGAGCCATCTTAAGAGTCGAGTTGTAATCTATAGTCATGTCTTGGACCTGTTGTGTTTCTGTTGTACCACTCTGAGGGATGTAATACTAGTGAACAGTGTTTCATTAGTGTTATGTCAACGACTATAGTGTACTACATCATGCAGTGGTATGCTGAGTCACCGCAAAAGGGAGCTAAGGTTTTTGGGGAGCGCTATTGGCGTGCGAGAGCAGTGCTCTGGTTTCAGACCATCAGCTGCTATAATGTCATCTATGGCGCACCTGAGGGAGATCTTAATCCTGCTCAGGAAGAGGCTTTTCAAAAACTTGATACCACTTTTAATGTCGCTTTGATCAGCATTCTTGTCGACAATATTGTCGATTCATATCTGTCATTTAGCAATGGCAAGGATATGTGGGATGAGCTCGAGAGAAAATTTGGAGTCTCCGATGCTAGCAGTGAACTGTATGTCATGGAACAATTCTATGACTATAAGATGGTTGATGACCGCTCCATTGTGGAGCAGGCTCATGAAATACTGTCACTTGCCAGGGAGCTTGAGCACTTTACTTGTGTATTACCAGACACATTTTTTGCCAGAGGCATTATTGCCAAGCTTCCCGAGTCATGGAAGAATTTTGCTACTTCTCTAAATCACAAGAGACAAGAGTTTTCCATGATGGATCTCAATGGGACTCTTGCTATGGAAGAGAAGGCGAGAGCAAAATACACATGTGCTCGGGGTACCGAGGGAGGGTCTAATGCCAATCTGGTACAGAGAAGGAACTTCCATCCTCACAAGTTCAAGAAAAAGGGCAAGTTTGATGGCAAAGGAAAGTTCGATGGAAAGAACAATGTTTCACAGTCTACTAGCTTCAATTAGAAGACTGATAAGAAGAAAGGTGCTTGTCATGTGTGCGGTGATCCTGATCATTGGGCTCCTGCTTGTCCCAACTGCTTTGACAAGTGCCGGAATGGTAAGGGCAACAAGACTTCTAATGTTGTCATGAGCGACGTTGAGATGAAAGAAGTTGGGTATGGTATATTACCTACTGTCTATTCATTATGTCATTCTCTTGATTGGTGGATTGACACAGGCGCAAATGTACATGTCTGTTCTGATATCTCCATGTTTTCTTCATATCAGGTCAGAGGGACTCAAACCGTGTTCATGGGGAACGACTCGCATGCTTCTGTTCATCGTGTGTGGTACGGTCGATCTGAAGTTCACTTCGGGAAAGACCATGCGCCTAAAGAATGTGCATCATGTTCCCTCCATAAATAAAAATCTTGTTAGCAGATCTCTTCTGTGTCGAGACAGCTACAAGATTGTATTCGAATCCGATAAATTCGTAATTTCTAAGTATGGAACCTTTGTTGGTAAAGGTTATGAGTGCAGAGGTTTGTTCCGCTTATCTCTGTCAGACGTTTGTAATAAAGTTGTTAATCATATTTACACAAATTTTGAATCAAATGTGTGGCATTCTCTTCTTTGCCATATTAATTTTGATTGTATGACGTGACTAGCCAAAATGAATTTAATCCCTGATTTCACTACTATTAAGGGATCTAAGTGCCAAGTCTGCGTGCAAGCAAAACAACCTCGCAAGTCACATATGACTGCACAAGCGAGAAATTTAACATCACTAGAACTCATACATTCTGATCTTTGTGAGATGAATGGTGTGTTGACAAAAGGTGGGAAGAAATATTTCATGACGTTGATCGATGACTCTATGATATATTGTCATGTGTATCTTCTAAAATCAAAAGATGAGGCTTTGAGTTTCTTCAAAATCTATAAAGCTAAAGCAGAAAACCAACTTGATCAAAAGATTAAGAGGCTTAGGTCTTATCATGGTGGAGAGTATTTTCCCAACGAGTTTGATTCCTTTTGTGCGGAACATGGTATAATCTATGAGAGGACGCCTCCCTATTCACCCTAGTCAAATGGTGTAGCTGAAAAACAGAACCGTACTCTAACAGATTTGGTTTACTCCATGTTAGATACATCGGGTCTATCTAAGGAATGGTGGGGGAGGCTCTATTGACTACGCGTCATGTCCTAAACCGAGTTTTCACGAAGAACAAAAAAAATACTCCATTCGAAGAATGGGAGAAGAAAAGGTTAAAACTCTCTTACCTAAGGACTTGGGGATGTTTGGCAAAAGTTCATTTGCCAATTCCCAAGAAGCGCAAGCTTGGACCAAAAACCATTGACTGTGTATATCTAGGTTATGCTTTCCATAGCATTGGTTATAGATTCTTGAAAGTAAAATCTGATGTACCTGACATGCATGTCGGTACAATTATGGAGTGGACTGATGCGACTTTCCTTGAGGATATATTTCCTATGAAGGATATACCTAGCTCATCAAATCAGGAGATGCCTAGTCCATCAAGTCAGGAATTTGCTACAAATTCTTAACCTACCACTCCAATTGAACATGTTGAAAATCCTAAGGAGGATGATAATGAAATTCCTAAAAGGAGCAAGAGACAGAGGACTGCAAAGTCCTTTGGTGTTGATTTCATTGTGTACCTCGTGGATGATACTCCCACTTCTATTTTAGAAGCCTATGCATCTCTTGATGCTGACTACTAGAAGGAAGCCGTCCGCGGTGAGATGGATTCCATCTTAGCCAATGGAACATGGGAGATCACCGATCGTCCTTATGGGTGCAAACCTATAGGATGTAAATGTGTGTTTAACAAAAAGCTTAGGCCTGATGGTACTATTGAGAAGTACAAGGCACGGCTTGTGGCCAAGGGTTACACTCAAAAAGAAGGTGAAGACTTCTTTGACACTTATTCACATGTTGCCAGATTGACCACCATTCAAGTACTACTTTCATTGGTTGCCTCTCATGGTCTTATGTTCATCAAATGGACATCAAGACAACTTTCCTAAATGGAGAGTTGGATGAGGAAATTTACATGGATCAGCTAGATGGCTTTGTGGTAAATGGTCAAGAAGGAAAGGTGTGCAAATTGTTGAAGTCTTTATATGGCCTAAAACAAGCCCCTAAGCAGTGGCATGCGAAGTTTGAAAGAACTTTAACTGTTGTAAATGAAGCTGACAAATGTGTGTACCATCGCCATGGCGGGGGGCGAAGGAGTCATCCTTTGTTTGTAGATGACATACTAATTTTCGGAACCAACCTTAATGCAATTAAGGAAGTCAAGGATTTCTTATCTCGTTCCTTTGAGATGAAGGATCTGGGTGTAGCTGATGTTATCCTGAACATCAAGCTATTGAGAGATGATGATGGTGAGATTACATTGCTTCAATATCACTATGTGGAAAAGATCTTGAGTCGTTTCGGGTATAGCGACTACAAATCTTCCCCTACACCATATGATCCTAGTGTGATGATTCGAAAGAATAGACGAAATACCAGAGACCAACTGAGATACTCTCAAATTATTGGCTCGCTTATGTATTTAGCTAGCGCCATGAGGCCTGTCATTGCTTTTGCTATAAGCAAACTCAGTTGATTTGTTTCAAATCCAGGAGATGATCACTGGCATGCTCTTGAGAGAGTTATGTACTATCTAAAAGGCACTGCGAGCTATGGCATTCACTATACCGGGTATCGAAGGGTACTATAGGGTTATAGTGATTCAAATTGGATTTCTGATGTTGATGATATAAAGGCCACAAGTGGATATGTATTCACACTCGATGGTGGCGCTATTTCTTGGAAGTCTTGCAAGCAGACCATCTTAACGAGGTCAACTATGGAAGCAGAACTCATAGCATTAGACACAGCCACAGTTGAAGCGGAGTGGCTTTGTGAACTCTTGATGAACTTACTTGTGGTTGAAAAACCAATACCCGCAATCCTTATGAACTGGGATAATCAAACAATGATTTTCAAAGTAAATAGTTGATACGTCCATTTTGCATCACTATTCTATATCATAACTTATTGTTATTCATTGATATATTTCATATTAAGGGATGATACTTATGTTATTTCATCTATTTTTGCATGGTTGATGACTTTTGGAGGATGGACCACTGAAGTCAGGATTCTGATGGAAAAGGCACTGTTTGGAGGCAAAATTCTCGAAGATTAGAAAATCCTGGAAAATATATGGAAAATCCTATTTTTCCAGAAGACAAAGGAAGCCAGAAGGGGAAGTGGATATGGGCCACAGGGGGCCCACACCACCCCCTGGCGCGGTCTAGCCCTAGCCACGCCACCAGGTGGTGTGGCCACCCTGGCCCACCTCTGGCATCGCACTTTGGCGTATATAATCCCCTCGAAACCCTAAGACTTGAGGGGCGACCACAGAAAGATTCCACTGCCTCTGCGAGGAGGAAAACTGCAGAGAGAGAAAGAGCTCTCCGGCAGGCAGAAATCTGCTGGGGAAATTCCTTACCGGAGAGGGGAGATTGTCACCATCAACATCGTCATTAACCTAGACTTCATTGGGATCATAATTATCTTATTCATCATCATATCCACCAGCACCATCATCACCACTCCATACCACTATAACAATTGGATTGAATCTTGCATAGTTCTTAGGGGAAACTTTCCCGGTGTTGATTACTTGTTGTAGTTGATGCTATTGAGTGGAATCATTGAATTATCGTTCATGTTCAGGTTGTTACATATCATTATTTCATCTCTGATCTTGATCCATATGATGTCTCGTGAGTAGTTCGTTTAGTTCTTGAGGACATGGGAGAAGTCATGTTCTTAGTACTGGAATTTTGTTGAGAAAGATTCCATGGTTTGATAATTAAGTTGTGGTGTTATTCTTCTAGTGGTGTCATGTGAACGTCGACTACATGTACTTCACCTTTATGGGATTAGGGGAATGCATTGTGTATTTGGCTACTAATCTTAGGGGTTGCCGGAGTGATAGAAACCTGAACCCCCATTAGGAAACCTTTGCACAAGGGAGTGTAGGATCTCAAAGTTTAAGGCCGTGGTTAGGTTTTTATCTTAGTTACTTTCTTGTAGTTGCGGATTCTTGCAAGGGGTATAATCAGAAGTATGTATTAGTCCTAGGAAGGTCAGTACATTAGTACAGGTTCACCCACACAACACTTATGCAACTAGAGAAGATTAATCAATGATATGAAGCGAAAGCACTTGATGATATTCCCATGTGTCCTCGAGACGTTTGGTCATCTTAAGTAATACCACCGGCTTGTCCTTTGCCAAAGAAAGGATTATGCCACTTGCTACAATTATTATTATTGTCTTTTATTTACTCGCACTTTATTTATCTGCATTATCAAAAACCCCTAAAAATCTGTTTGCTAAGTATTTACAGGGAATTATTGATACAAGCCACTCATCAACACCTTCTGCTCCTTGTTGCATTCGACACTCTTACTTATCGAAAATACTGCGATACACCCCATATACTTGTGGGTCATCAAGACTATTTTCTAGCGCCGTTGCTGGGGAGTGAAGCATTATTGAAGAGTGGAACCGGTAAAGGAAACTTATGTTGTGAGTATTGTTTATTTATGTTAGTTACTTTATTTCAGTATGGTTAATTCACTTAGATTCTTATTTCATAATGCTACTACCACTGCTAAGGTAGTAGATGAACCTCCACCTGCTGAAAATGATACTTTTAAGATACCTACAAGAATTGTTGATCGTGTTATGGATAACTACTATTTTGGAGATGGAATTGTCCATCTCGGTGATCATTTGCTCTTTATACACGAATTATGCGGGTTGTTCAAGTGTGCAGGTATTACAACAGATCAATCCAAGAAGAATTTATTCTCATTATCACTGAAAGAAAGAGCTGAGGAATGGTACAAGCTGCTGAAGAATGGCCAATCTCTTGAATGGGAGGAATTTTTACCCCTCTTTTATTCAAAATTTTATCCTCCTAGTGAGATTCATAAAGATCGAAATCAAATTTTATCCTCCTAGTGAGATTCATAAAGATCGAAATCAAATTTTATCCTCCTAGTGAGATTCATAAAGATCGAAATCAAATTTTATTCATGATGGAGAGAGTACAGTTCAAGCTTGGGGGAGATTGAAGTTACTAATCCTCAAATATCCTGTTCATGAGCTCCCTGACAATATTATTATGAATAAATTTTATGTAAGGCTTTCTCTTCATGATAAGGATCTATTGGATGTTTCTTGTGCTGGATCATTTACACGCATGGAAGAAGAAGCTAAATGGGATCTTCTAGACCGTATTCAAGACAATGCTGAAGCATGGGAGAATGATAAAGGAAGAAAGTCAGGTATAAATTATGATTATGAATGCATTAAATCTTTTATGGGAACTGATGACTTTCATAATATTAGTAATGCTTATGGTCTTGATTCTCAAAGTATTGCAAATTATTTTAAGGATTTTGCTTCTTATATTGAAATTCCTAAAATGAAATGGAATAAGTATCATGAGCCATATAAAGATATTGTTAATTATGTCCCTACAAGAGATACTAAAGTTTATACTGCTAATCATATTTTACTTGAACCTTACATTGAGAAAATGTCTTTCCCAGTTAAGATAAAGGAACATTCTGTGACATCTATTATGGTTAACGAAAGTACAAAGAAAGCTGTAGAACCCAATGAACAAATAGATGATGAACCTGGAGTACCAAATATGAAAGACTTTGTCACTAAATATGTAGAAGATGGGCACATTATCCTTTGTAAGGATACTTCTAAAATTGTTTCACATCCTAATGTTACTAGGGAAGCTAGTGTCCCTGTGTTTTCTGTCAGAATAAGTGATCATTGCTACAATGCTTCATGTGATAGTTATATCGTTAAATTTATGCACGATACTGAAAGTTACTATGAGAGAGGGAAAATTGTTCTTATGAATCTCAATAATATTAAGTTTCCTTGCTTTATGCTGAAAGTCTTTATGTTGCACTTGTTTTGCCTTCCTATGCTAGTAGCCTCTGGTTTCAACAATTTATTTTCTTACAAATTTCCTTTGCATACGAAGTGGGTTAGACTTAAAAAAAACTTGTATATTTTCTTCTTGATTCTCTCTTTTTACTTCAATCCATATTCTTATGTGAGCATCATTGAAATTTATCATGCCTATCTTAATGGCTATAAAGAAAGAGTTTTTTGGGAGACAACTCAATATATTTTCGCTTTCAGGTTATTTTTATTTATCTGAGTCCTGGAAGTTATTGCTTATGAAATAACCTCTCCTTATCTTTTTTGTTTGGTTTTTGTGTCAAGATCAGCCTATAATGAGAGAGAAGTAAGATTTGGGGAAGCCGCTGTCCCGAAACAGATTTTTGTGCTTCACTATAAAAAATCGTGAAAAATCCTAGAATGTTGTACTGATCTGTAACTTTGTGTGTGCGTGCCCCAGGTTATTATTTAACTTTTGTTAGTTTTGCACTTTTTTCTTTGAGCAACAAAAGATTTTCTAAAAAATTGATCTCTACCTGCTGGTCTGTTTTGACAGATTTCTGCCATTTCTGCATTTGCCTCTTAAATCGATTTCCTTTTTAAATTCCTTTTGGGCTTTCGAGAGGAGTTGTTTCAGTAGCTTATGTTTTGATGGGTTTCAGTTGAAATTAAACTTAAAGGTTCATTACCTTGCATGCACTAATGTTGCTAATGAGAATTGTGTGAAGTTTTGTGTGAAAGAAAATTCCATGTTGTAGGAGAAAATGATGTAATAAGATGGTGAATGGTCAAAAGACTCAAGCAATATGTTTATTAAGATGAATATATTGATGTTATTCAAATGGTGACTTCGGAAAAATTTATTAAAGACCAAATTTAGAGACCTGTAGAGTCCGTTTTTGAATAGGTAACAGTTCTAGTAAGAAAAGGTCCACGCAAAACCTTCCAAGTTATATTTTTGCAGCTTTTATCTAACATGGGAATTAATGAGTTGAAAGTGGGACGGAAACGGAGCCCGGGTGGCTCACACCACCCCATGGCGCGGGCCCACCTGGCCGCGCCACCAAGGGGTGTGGCCACCCCGAAGCCTGTCTCCGACCTGTTTTCTCCCAGTACTTTCCTTTTGTTGTTAAACTTCGTAATATATAACCTCCCGAATCCCCCGATGTTCGTATATCATGTTCTCATCGTGTTTTCGTTTCGATCTGTTTCTATCAGGAACTATTCTCAAGGATTAGAAGCACAATGGTCTCTGCCAATGATAAGGGCAAGGAGCCTGCAGAAGATGATCTCCAAGACTTTGAGCAGGAGGAGGAGATTGAGAGTGAAGTTGAAGAGGAGGCAAAGGAAGACCAGCATCCGCACACCAGGACCACCATTGCAAGCATTGGAGTGGTGGCAAATCCTGCCAAGTTCAAAAGGACTGCACGGATGTCCACTGGAGGGAAGGTTCCGCGTCATTGCTTAGCTTCACGGTCACCTCCACGCACCAAGAATCACTTCCATACCCTTATTCATGAGCAACAATTCCAAAATATGGCCAAGGAAAAATTACCCTCCAATTGGGATATGCCTCGTTCTAACCATGCAGGAAAAGAATACTTCAAGGAGGAAGAGTCGGGAAAGAATCGCAAGAGCTGGGATTCACAGCCCGACATGATCATGAAGCATATTGAGCACAATTAGGAGTTGATTCGTACTCTCACCTTCGAGATTGAGGATTTGAGGGAATTGATTGAAAATCTCATCGAGAGAACACCACCACCACCGAAGGAGTAATTCGTCATCAGGTTTTGGCATCCACTTGGTTTATTCCAAGCTTGCGGGAGTGTCGCGGTATCACATCTTTTATCTTTTATCTTTTTAGCTTTTTAAGTAGAGTCATATCATGAATAGAGAAGTTATCATATATGATGGTTTGCATTGTGGAAGTATCTCGCCTCTCGTTAGATATCTATGTATCCCTTGGTGTGAGTTGCCGTTATGGAATATTAATGAGAAGTTCTATCATTTACTTTTTGCACATCTTATATTAGTTTTCAATTTCTGTTATATGATTGATCTTGTTGTTAATATTGGTATCACTTTGGGATCATTAAGTAAATTTAGTTCAGTTTGGCAAACCTGGCTCTGGTCAATAGCAACACTATTTGAGAATTGAATAAAAAAGAGAAAAGTACTTTTAAGAAATATAATTTTATCATCTTTCTTTCTTGATTGGCTCATAAGCTTAGTATTCTCTAGTTAAGATCTTTTGTGCTTCCAAGGAAGATTGCCTGTTTGTTTTTATAACTTGTATGTTTGTTTGTTTCCTTCAACTCTTATGCTTGATATCCAGCCTTGCTAGCCAAAAACCTGCACTGAGAGGGAATGCTTCTCGTGCATCCAATCCTTAAACCAAAACCTATGTCATTTGTGTCCACCATACCTACCTATTAGCATTATTGATATTCCAAGTAAATTCATGTTTTTATCTACCTTCCGAATTAAACTTGTTATGTGAAAACTAGTGATTAAAGCTCTCACGAACATATGGCACACTTTATTTTCTTGCACTTAATAAACTTGAACCATTGTGCCCATCTATGTTGCGTATATGCTTGCGTTTTGTAAGTTGTGAATTAGCAGAACCATGTTACCATGGGGAACGCTTTCAACATTGCACTTTATTTAGTTGATATCATGTTATTTTGCTTATGGATCCTGGTAGTGTGAAATAAAAGGGGAGCTTGTAATCTCATGGATTTTGTATATGTGTTAGAGAAACGCTTGGGCGGCTAGCCTAAGCCATGCCTAATCATGGTGGAAACTTGCAGCATAACCATAGTGAGCAATCTGTGAAGCATCCTCAATAAAAACTATGCAAATAGCAAATAAAAGGATCACTGAGATGCTCATTGTTTGTTGCCTTGTCATTTTGATATGGGAAAGCTCCTGTATCATGGGGCAAGTGTTGGAGATATGCCCAAGAGGCAATAATAAAAGTGATTATTATTATATCTTTGTGTTTATGATGAATGTTTACATCCCATGCTATAATTGTATTATTAGGAAACACTAATACATGTGTGTTTTGTAAACATATGAGAGTCCCTAGTAAGCCTCTTGTTAAACTAGCTTGTTGATTAATTGATGATCATGGTTTCCTGATCATGGACATTAGGATGTGATTAATAACAAGGTTATATCATTAGGAGAATGATGTGATGGACACACACCCATAGTAAGCGTAGCATAAGATCAAGCCATTAAGTTCGTTTTGCTGTAAAGCTTTCAAATACATAGTAACCTATTCCTTCGACCATGAGGTTATGTTAATCACCATTACCGGATGGATACTTTGATGACATCAAACGCCACTTCGTAACTGGGTGGTTATAAAAGTGTCATTGGGTATTCTGAAAGTATGTGTTGAAGCTCATGAACCAAGATTGGGATTTGTCCATCCATAGGACGGATAGATATGCTCTGGGCCCTCTCGGTGGAATGTCATCTAGTTAGCTTGCAATCATGTGACTGGGTCACAAGGGATGACATCTCACGGAACGAGTAAAGAGTACTTATCAGTAACGAGGTAGAACTAGGTATGGAGATACCGACGATCAAACCTCGGATAAGTATAGTATCGTGAGACAAAGGGAATTAGTTTCGTATGTAAGTGGTTCAATCGATCGCGAAGTCATTGTTGAGTATGTGGGAGCCATTATGGATCTCCAGGTCCCGCTGATGGTTATTGATAGGAGATGTGTCTCTATCATGTCTACATATTCACGAACCGTAGGGTGACACACTTAAGGTTCGAAGCTGTTTTAAGTAGATATGGAATGTGCGTTGGAGACTGAATGTTGTTCGGAGTCTCGGAATGGATCTAGGACATCACGAGGAGATCCGGAATGGTCCGGAGAATAAGATTCATATATAGGAGATCATTTTATGAGATAGGAAATATTCCGGAGTGTTTGTATGAGGATTCTAGAAGGTTTCGGAATGTTCCGGAAGGTTCTGGAAGATATCTTGGAGTTTGCTTGAAAATCAAGATAGGGATCAAGGAGTCCTGGTGGGTCAAGATACGGATTCGTGGGGGAGGAGGACTCCTCCCCCCCACCTCCAATCCGCCGGCCTAGGGAGGAGAGGAGTCCTACAAGGACTCCCCTCCCCATGGCGCCATCCCCTCTTTAAATAGAGGGGCAGGGGGCGCCCCCTCCTCCCACGCTCTCATAACGTCCAATCTCTACCGCCTCTCTCCTCCACCATATTCTGCACAGGCATAGGCGCCCTGCAGAATTCTCTACTCCACCACCACCACCACGCCGTCGTGCTGCTGGGATTCCGTGGAGAAGATCTACTACCTCCGCTACTCACTGGAACGGGGAGAGGAAGGTCTGCTTCGACTCCGCACGTGTGACCGACTGCGGAAGCGCTGCCGAATCGTGGCGCCGGAAGGATTGTCAACTTGACCAAGGGCGGAAGCGCTGCTGGAACGCAACGCCGGAAGGATCGTCTACTTGACCGCGGGCGGAAGCGCTGCTGGAACGCGACGCCGGAAGGATCGTCCACACGATCTTGAGATCGGCAAGTGATCGACTACATCAACCACGAGATCTAATCTCGTTAACACTTTCGGATCTACGAGGGTTAGTTCCTATCTATCTCGTTGCTCATGTCTAATAGATTAGATCTTGGCTTTTATCTAGATTGGATCTAGGTTTTGTTCGTTCTTGCGGTAGAATTTTTTTGTTTTCCATGCTACGAACCCATCAGTGGTATCAGAGCCGTATCTATGCGTAGATCTGTTGCATGAGTAGAACACAATGTTTTTATGGGCGTTGATGCTTTTGTTGTCGGTGTCTTAGCGTGTACTTTGCATCTTGCGGCATGGTGGGATGAAGCGGCTCGGGCTAACATTACATGTCATCACACATGAGAATTGCTCCACGCTTGACGTGCAACTTGCTTTGCACAAGTGGCTTTGCGGGTGTCTGTCTCTCCCACCATAGTTAAGATTCAATTTACAATGAGCATCTTGACAACACTTGTATCAACGTTGTGGTCCTTGTTCGTAGGTAAGATCGGTCTTATGCGAAAGCCCCAAACCACGTAAAACATGCAAAGAAAATTAGAGGCGTCTAACTTGTTTTTGCAGGGGTTTTGTGATGTGATATGGCCAACATGTGATTGTGATTGTATTTGATGTATGCAATGATCCTTGTTGTAATATGGCAACCGGCAGGAGCCTAATGGTTGTCTTTAATTCTGTTAAGACCTACGTGTCTATTCATCTTGTAATAGCTTTATTCCAAGTAGTTGTAATAGTTGCTGGTGATGATGGACAACCATGAAGCGGCGCCACTGACCTTGACGCAATGCTGGTGATGATGGATATCATGTTCGTGCTTTGGAGATGGAGATCAAAGGCGCAAGAAGAAAAGGCCATATCATATCACACTAATTATGAATTGCCTGTGATGTTAATCCTTTATGCATCTTGTATTGCTTAGATCGCGACGGTAGCATTATAAGATGATCCCTCTCACTAAATATCAAGTAATAAAGCGTTCACCCTTAGTTGGCACCGTTGCTAAGACTCGTCGTTTCGAAGCATCTCGTGATGATCGGATGTGATAGATTCTACGTGTGCATACAACGGGTGCAAGCCAGATTTGCACATGCGGAAACTAAGGTTATCTTGACGAGCCTAGCATGTACAGACATGGTCTCGGAACACGGAATACCGAAAGGTAGAGCATGAGTCATATAATTGATATGATGAACATGAAGATTGTTCGCCGATGAAACTACATCTTCTCTCGTGAAGATCGGACTTGGTGTAGTGGACTTGGTTCGTGTAATCACTAAGACAATGTGAGGGATGTTGTTTTGAGTGGGAGTTCACATAGTTAGTTTAATAATTAAATTTGAACTCAATTTGTCATAAACTTAGTCTAAACTACTTGCAAATTGTTGTAGATTATGGCGACCCCCTCCATCAATTTCAATGCGTTCCTAGAGAAAGAAAAGCTTAAAAATAATGGAAGCAATTTCACGGACTGGTTCCATGGACTGAAGATCGTCCTCAGGGCTGGTCAGTTGACCTATGTGCTCGATGCACCGCTAGGTGACCCACCTGCAGATAATGCCACCGATGACGAAAAGAATGTTTTCGCCACTCGGAAGAATCATTACTCCACAGTTCAGTGTGCCATCCTGTACGGTTTAGAAGCGGAGCTCCAACAGCGTTTTGAGCACCACGACCCGTTCGAGATCATTAAGGAGCTCAGGCTAATTTTTGAGACTCGCGCGGCCATGGAGAGCTATGAGGCCTCCGAGAAATTCTTTAACTGTAAGATGGAAGAAGGAAGCTCCGTTAGCGAGCAAGTGCTCACCATGTCTGGGTACGCTAAGAAGCTCCAAGAGTTGGGAATATCGATTCCTAATGAATTGGGGATTCACCGTCTCCTTCAATCACTGCCACCAAGTTACAAGAACTTTGTGATGAACTACAACATGCACTGCATGAACAAGACGTTGCCTGAACTGTCGTCCATGCTGAAAACTGCTGAAGTGGAGATCAAGAAGGAGCAACAAGTGTTGATGGTCAATAAGACCACCAATTTCAAGAAACGGGGCAAGCCTAAAGACAAGGGCAACTTCAAGAAGGACGGCAAGAAAGCTGCCGCACCTGCTAAGAAGCCTAAGGCTGGTCCTAAACCTGAAACTGAGTGCTTCTACTGCAAGGGAGCTGGTCACTAGAAGCGTAACTGCCCTAAGTACCTGGCGGATCTGAAGAACGGCAACATCAAGAAGAAAGGTATATTTGATATATGTGTTATAGATGTGTATCTTACTAGTAATCGTAGTAGTGCCTGGGTATTTGATACTGGTTCGGTTGCTCATATTTGTAACTCGAAACAGGAGCTGCGGAATAAACGAAGACTAGCAAGAGACGAGGTGACGATGCGCGTTGGAAATGGCTCCAAGGTTGATGTGATCGCCGTCGGCATGCTCCCTCTACATCTACCTTCGGGATTAGTTTTAAATTTAAATAATTGTTATTTGGTGCCTGCGTTAAGCATGAACATTATATCTGGATCCTGTTTATTGCGAGACGGTTACTCTTTTAAGTCTGAGAATAAAGGTTGTTCGATTTATATGAGTAATATCTTTTATGGTAATGCACCTGAGATGAATGGTTTATTCTTACTGAATCTCGATAGTAGTGATACACATGTTCACAACATAGATGCTAAACGAATTAAATTGAATGATAATTCTACATACATGTGGCACTGTCGTCTTGGTCACATTGGAGTGAAGCGTATGAAGAAACTCCATTCAGATGGACTTCTTGAATCACTTGATTTTGAATCACTTGAAAGATGCGAAGCATGTCTAATGGGAAAAATGACTAAGACTGCATTCTCTGGTACAATGGAGCGAGCTACAGACTTATTGGAAATAATACATACCGATGTGTGCGGTCCAATGAGTGTAGCATCGCGTGGTGGATATCGTTATGTTCTCACTTTCACGGATGACTTGAGTAGATATGGGTATGTCTACTTCATGAAACATAAAGTCCGAAACTTTCGAGAAGTTTAAGGAATTTCAAAGTGAAGTGGAGAATCATCGTAACAAGAAGATTAAGTTTCTGCGTTCTGATCGCGGGGGTGAATATCTAAGTTACGAGTTTGGCATGCATTTAAAGAAATGTGGAATACTTTCACAGTTGACACCGCCGGGAACACCACAGCGTAGTGGTGTGTCCGAACGTCGTAATCGAACTCTCTTAGATATGGTTCGGTCTATGATGTCTCTTACAGATTTACCGTTATCATTTTGGGGCTATGCATTAGAGACAGCCGCATTCACTTTAAATAGGGCACCATCTAAATCCGTTGAAACGACACCGTACGAATTGTGGTTTGGTAAGAAACCTAAGTTGTCGTTCCTTAAAGTTTGGGGTTGCGAAGCATACGTAAAGAAGTTACAACCTGATAAGCTAGAACCCAAAGCGGAGAAATGCGTCTTCATAGGATACCCTAAAGAAACAATTGGGTATACCTTCTATCATAGATCCGAAGGCAAAGTTTTTGTTGCAAAGAATGGATCCTTTCTTGAGAAGGAGTTTCTCTCGAAAGAAGTGACTGGAAGGAAAGTAGAACTCGATGAGGTTATTGAACCTTCTCTCGGATTTGAGAGTAGCACAGCACCGGAAGATGTTTTGGTGCCGCTTGCACCAATTGAAGAGGAAGCTAATGATAATGATCATGAAACCTCGAACGAAGTTACTACTGAACCTCGCAGGTCAACGAGGGTTCGTACCACTCCTGATTGGTATGACTCTGCCTTGAACGTCATGTTGGTGGACAACGCTGATGACCCTGCGACGTATGAAGAAGCTGTGGTGAGCCCAGATTCCGACAAATGGCTAGAAGCCATGAAATCTGAAATGGGATCCATGTACGAAAACCAAGTGTGGACTTTGGTGGACTTACCGGATGGCCGTAAGGCTGTCGAGAACAAATGGATTTTCAAGAGAAAAACAGATGCTGATGGTAATGTTACCGTCTATAAAGCTCGACTTGTCGCGAAAGGGTTCCGACAAATTCAAGGAGTTGACTATGATGAGACTTTCTCACCAGTAGCGAAGCTAAAGTCTGTGAGGATTTTGTTAGCAATTGCTGCATATTTCGATTATGAGATTTGGCAGATGGATGTCAAAACGGCGTTCCTTAATGGTGACATTGAGGAAGAGTTGTATATGGTACAACCCAAGGGTTTTGTCGATCCTAAAGATGCTAACAAGGTATGCAAACTTCAGCGCTCCATTTATGGACTGAAGCAAGCATCCCGGAGTTGGAATCAACGTTTTGATAAAGTAATCAAAAACTTTGGATTTATACAAACTTATGGAGAAGCTTGTATTTACAAGAAAGTGAGTGGGAGCTCTGTAGCATTCCTAGTACTATATGTAGATGACATATTGTTGATTGGGAATGATATAGAACTTCTTAATAGCGTCAAAACCTATTTGAATAATAGTTTTTCAATGAAGGATCTTGGCGAAGCGGCATATATTCTAGGCATCAAGATTTATAGAGATAGATCAAGACGCCTAATAGGGCTTTCACAAAGTACATACTTGGACAAAGTTCTAAAGAAGTTTAGAATGGAAGATAGCAAGAAAGGGTTCGTGCCCATGTTGTCAGGTAAGACCTTGAGTAAGACTCAAAGTCCATCTACGGCAGAAGATAGAGAGAAAATGAATAACATTCCCTATGCCTCAGCCATAGGTTCTATCATGTATGCCATGCTGTGTATAAGACCGGATATAGCACATGCTGTTAGTTTGACTAGCAGATATCAAAGTGATCCTGGAATGGAGCACTGGACAGCGGTCAAAAATATCCTAAAGTACCTAAATAGGACTAAGGATATGGTTCTTTCTTATGGAGGTGATGAACAGCTTGTTGTAAACGGTTACACCGATGCTAGTTGGAACACCGATCCGGATGACTCGAAGTCACAGTCAGGATACGTATTTATTTTGAATGGTGCTGCAGTGAGCCGGAGGAGTGCGAAGCAAAGCGTTGTGGCGAAATCTTCAACTGAATCGGAATACATAGCTGCTTCGGAGGCTGCACAAGAAGTCGTTTGGATGAAGGAATTCATTACTGAACTCGGCGTGGTTCCTAGTGCGTTGGACCCGATGGCCATCTACTGTGACAACACAGGTGCCATAGCTAATGCGCAGGAGCCAAGGTCACATAGCAAGCTGAAGCACATCAAGGTACGTTTCCACGCTATTCGCGAGTATGTCCGAGATGGTGACATAAAGATTTGCAAAGTACACACTGATCTGAATGTGGCAGATCCGTTGACTAAACCTCTCCCTAGGGCAAAGCATGACCAACACCAGAACGCCATGGGTGTTCGGTATATTACCATGTAATCTAGATTATTGACTCTAGTGCAAGTGGGAGACTGTTGGAGATATGCCCAAGAGGCAATAATAAAAGTGATTATTATTATATCTTTGTGTTTATGATGAATGTTTACATCCCATGCTATAATTGTATTATTAGGAAACACTAATACATGTGTGTTTTGTAAACATATGAGAGTCCCTAGTAAGCCTCTTGTTAAACTAGCTTGTTGATTAATTGATGATCATGGTTTCCTGATCATGGACATTAGGATGTGATTAATAACAAGGTTATATCATTAGGAGAATGATGTGATGGACACACACCCATAGTAAGCGTAGCATAAGATCAAGTCATTAAGTTTGTTTTGCTGTAAAGCTTTCAAATACATAGTAACCTATTCCTTCGACCATGAGGTTATGTTAATCACCATTACCGGATGGATACTTTGATGACATCAAACGCCACTTCGTAACTGGGTGGTTATAAAAGTGTCATTGGGTATTCTGAAAGTATGTGTTGAATTGTTGTGTTTGAGTTGTTGTGTTTCAATCATTCATATGATGATTTATTCAATCATGTTTCTTATGTTCCTTGTTTTGCACACTGCTCTTATCTTAGTGGATATTACTTTGAAAGCTATCGCTGAAAACCCATTATGTTTGAACTCCTGGAAATGGTTAACTATTCTTGACCAAGAACAAAGTTTGCCATTACCAATTATGATTAACTTTGTGTATCTTTATTGTGTTTCCTTTACTTATTGCAAGTTAAGTTATATAATAGTGAGTTGTCTTCTATTATGATTTATGTATTGATGAATGTGATGCTTCTTGTCTGTATTCTTTTATCGACACTTCACTCCATAAACCTGAGGCCATGTTTATGGAGCTCAGTTTTTGCTTGGGGACAAACGAAGTCTAAGCTTGGAGGGAGTTGATACGTCCATTTTGCATCACTATTCTATATCATAATTTACTATTATTCATTGATATATTTCATATTAAGAGATGATACTTATGTTATTTCATCTATTTTTGCATGGTTGATGTCTTTCGGAGGATGGACCACTGAAGTCAGGATTCTGATGGAAAAGGCACTGTTTGGAGGCAAAATTCACGAAGATCAGAAAATCCTGGAAAATATATGGAAAATCCTATTTTTTCCAGAAGACGAAGGAAGCCAGAAGGGGAAGTGGAGATGGGCCACATGGGGCCCACACCACCCCTGGCGCGGGCCAGCTCTAGCCGCGCCACCAGGTGGTGTGTCCACCCTGTCCCACCTCTGGCATCGCCCTTTGGCATATATAATCCCCTCAAAACCCTAAGACTCGAGGGGCGACCACAGAAAGGTTCTGCCGCCTCTACGGGGCAGAAAACTGCAGAGAGAGAAAGATCTCTCCGGTAGGCAGAAATCTGTCGGGGAAATTCTTTCTCGGAGAGAGGAGATCATCGCCATCAACACCGCCATCAAGCTAGACTTCATCGGGATCATCATCATCTTCTTCATCATCATCTCCACCAGCACCATCATCACCACTCCATACCGCTGTAACAATTGGGTTGAATCTTGCATAGTTCTTAGGGGAAACTTTCCTGGTGTTGATTACTTGTTGTAGTTGATGCTATTGAGTCGAACCATTGAATTATCGTTCATGTCCAGATTGTTACATATCATTATTTCATCTCTGATCTTGATCCATATGATGTCTCGTGAGTAGTTCGTTTAGTTCTTGAGGACATGGGAGAAGTCATGTTGTAAGTAGTGGAATTGTGTTGAGAAAGATTCAATGGTTTGATAATTAAGTTGTGGTGTTATTCTTCTAGTGGTGTCATGTGAACGTCGCCTACATGATACTTCACCTTTATGAGCCTAGGTAAATGCATTATGTATTTGGCTACTAATCGTAGGAGTTGTCGGAGTGATAGAAACCTGAACCCCCGTTATAAAACCTTTGCACAAGGGAGTGTAGGATCTCAAAGTTTAAGGCTGTGGTTAGATTTTTATCTTAATTACTTTATTGTAGTTGCGGATGCTTGCAAGGGGTATAATCACAAGTATGTATTAGTTCTAGGAAGATTAGTACATTAGCACAGGTTCACCCACACAACACTTATCCAACTAGAGAAGATTAATCAACTATATGAAGCGAAAGCACTTGATGATATTCCCATATGTCCTTGAGAACGTTTGGTCATCTTAAGTAATACAACTAGCTTGTCCTTTGCTAAAGAAAGGATTGGGCCACTTGCTGCAATTATTATTATTGTATTTTATTTACTCGCACTTTATTTATCTGTATTATTAAAAAACCCTAAAAATCCGTTTGCTAAGTATTTACAAGGAATTCCTAATCCAAGCCACTCATCAACACCTTCTGCTCCTCATTGGATTCGACACTCTTACTTATGGAAAATACTGTGATACACCCCCTATACTTGTGGGTCATCAATAGTTCTAAGGATAATATGAAGTCATCAAGACATGTGAAGAGGAGACTGAAATCTGTCAAGAAAATAAGAAACTCTAGAGTTATTGCATTGGATAATATCCAAACATCTAAAAACTTGTCAGATCCCTTCACAAAGGGTCTATCATGCAATGTGATAGAAAATTGATCGAAGGAGATGGGTATGAGACCCACATTATGAGTTTTTTTCAAAGTGGTAAACCAGTCTATGTGATCGGAGATCCCGTGAATTAGAATTAGGAGACAATCTGTTGATTAGCTGAGAGGAAAGTATCCATACTTTAATGAACACCACTCCATGAAGATGCAATATTTTCCTATTCTACACGGCAGGTTAATTTATTATCTTAATGTGTTCTAAATGGCTTATCTTAAGCAGAGATGTTGTCTTGTAGAACATCTTTTGAAGAACACACCTATATGAGTCTGCCTGTTAAACATCACAGTCTACGAGAGTAGGGTACTCTCTAACAAACTTATGAAAGGCCATGGAGTATGACGCATAAGCTCCACCCACGAGGAAGTCCCACGGCATCCTAGTATCGGTCAAGACTTTGTGTGAGTTTAGGTTTGCAGCAAACTTGCAGTTCAAGGCATAGTCCACTGTACAAGTTGCAGCCTAGTGTAGCATACATTTTTAGGTGGAAGTTCAACTTAACAGTCTCCACTATAGTACTGGTATATAAACAATATTTTGGAACCAAAGGCAAACTTCATGTGCCTCTGGGATCTAGTGGGAGTTTATTGGAATTCTTGCCTAAATAGCCCAACCCATATTTCCATTTTAATAATTCCCAAAAATTCTAGAGGCCCATGTGGCACATTCATGCATGACAAGAGGTGGGACAAATGTTTAGTCTCACAGTGCTAATTGAAGGAAGATTTCACCACCTTATAAGGGGGCTCTTTCACCACTTGGTAAAAAGATGAGAAGGATAGAGACATACACACGCACTCCTCCTCCTCCGCCGCCCGCCACGCCACGCCACGCCACGCCATGCCATGCCATGCCACGCGCGTGTGTCGTGGGAATGCCTCGTTGTTTGTTTTATCTCCTGACGTTGCCTGTTTGCCTGCCTACCCATGCCTATAAGAGTGAGAGGTCGCTCCTCTCCTTAGATACGCTTCAGTACATCGCCTCCATTTCCAGAGAATTGCGTTGCCACTCCGTTCTTCCCCATCCCGTCTTGCGGCGTATACCGCTAGCCGGGACAGTAGGCCTCCGAGACCCCGCTGCTTCGGGTCCTGTATGGGAGAAGGGCGATAAGGTTTTTGGGGAGCGCTATTGGTGCGACTACTGGCTTCATCACGGATAGCGACTGCACCGACGTCTTCCCCAACGTGGACCTCTTCCCCGACATCAGCAACCGCTTCCTCGATAATATGGCTGACGGTACCAACGCCAACACCGGCGGTTCCTCAGGCGGTCCCTCTGCTGTGATGTACATCCTCTTCCTTAATCTTGTTTATTTATCTTAATCAGACAGTCTGTCGTTCCCTTTGGTTTGCTATAGATCGTGCTCTGATCTTTATCTCAAGTTGTATACTTTGCAATCCTCTTTGATATCCGCCTTAATTTATATCCGCTAATTCATATGTTTAGTTTAACTTCTGTTATTCTATTCATATTTTATTTAGCGTTTATCTTAGGTAAATTGCTCTTTTACTCAACAGAGTTATGACCCCATTTAAAAAAAACTGATATGGCAATGAATCGGCGCACCATTATTCTCTCGTATAGGTGTTAATTGCATGCCACGAGGGAAAAATCGATGGGAGATGATGTTAGCAAAGACAACCCTAGAATATCAATATTGGAAAAGCCGGACTAAACTTTAAGTGCAAAATTTAAGTCATTTTTTGGATGGTGAAAAACTCCAGGTGATGTCATTGTGACATGTTGTGTGTAATCATGTATTAGGGGGGTGGACACGCGTGGTGAGCCAGACAAGGAGGAAACACGAGGAGCAGACACGGAAGAATGCCCTGTCAGAGAAAGAAAGTGAAAAGGGCGTAACGTCACACCAAAATCAGGCAAAAAAGCAGGAAGAGAGGCGGACTCTGTGATTTACACAACAGAATGCAAATGTCCTCAGGCAAAAAAGCAACCTCCGATTCTCATTTCTTCTCTTGAAGACGGAACGCAATCCTTTGTTTGGGCCAAATGTTGTACTGTATCAAATGCATGTTCGGTCCGAACGAACGTTTTGTATGGCTCGGCCTATTTTCCGTGAATAGCGGTGGGATCGAATCGGAGGCCCACTGTTTGGCCCAAGCTTAATGATAGATTGGTGTCTGCAAGATATGGGCTTTAAATATTCTCGAAAAAAAAAGGGCTTTAAACGACAAGAGATTGCAATTAGAAGCACTGATTCCGTCCGCTCGAAGAAAAAAATAAGCACTGATTTCGATGGCTGGATTGCTTCAGGCCCATCAGATCTGATGTGTCTTTGAGCTCAGGATGTGAACGCGCTGGGTCACTGACCCAACCAAAAAAATCAGGGCCACTGTGCCAGGTGGGTCGGCCCTGAACAAGATTTGGGCCACTATGGCTGGCATTGATTGACCCGCCCGGTCAGTCAGGTCGACCCATCTATTAGTGAAACCCGTCAGTCCCTCAAAAAAAAATAGTGAAACCCGTCAAAAAAATCGTTCAAAAGATTATTTGTCTTCATACTCTTTTATGCCTCGTCTACTACATGTGAGTATGTACACTTATATATAACTAGAGGAGCACGGCTCCAGTGGTGCCATCCCATCGATTGCTCCCCGGCCGTCTTGACGTCCGCCTCGTCGCCGTCGAGGGCTGGTTGGGTTGTTGGGATCTCAGGAAGACGAGCCGATGCTTGTGGTCGCTCCATCGGTCAAAGGAGGTGAGAAAACCGGGGAAGGCCACTGCCTGCCCACGCGAGCTACGCGCAAACGGGACTCTGGCCTACAGGCAGCGACCCAGACCGGTTTAGGCCCACGAGCAGTGACCACGGACCGCACGACGAACCTCTGGATCGCTGAGAGAGCTCCCAGCAGCTTAGGCTTAAGCTTTTAAATATTAGTATCACTAGTGTGACGCCAATAACAGCTCGTGCTAGCCTGATTCACACAAACTTCATGTGCGTCCGTAGGTTTTAGTCTGTACATAACTTGCACCCAAAAGATAGGGACATTGTTGATTAAACATAGTGACATACTTTCCATATGCCTGACATATAAGTGAAATAGTCACTGCGAATATTGCGACTGCTATAGTTTTTGTGTGAATCAAGAGCACTTTTGTTGCTTATTGTCGGTCTAGACCAATTAGCACTTTGTTATAATGTGTTCTAGGAAAAAATTTCAGTATAAACACAACCGAAAACTATATATCAAGGTTGAAAATTGGGTTTACCTGAGAGATCCATCGGAACAATAAGGACACTAACTTTTCTTGAAATGGATCCACCCATGGCCCCTCAAAGCGGCCTTGAGGCCACGGGGCCAGGTCCAAGGACGGTCCAGGTTGAACCTTTTTCATCCTGACTTTGAGCAAAAGATATGGATTATTTTTCGTTCAGTACACTATAATTTTTTAGCAAACAAAGAAGGTTTTGTACAGTCATACAAACCATGTCACACAGTCAGAAGCGTAAATCTCACATATACGAGCCTTCAGCTACACATAATTCGATGCATAAATCTTCGAAGCATCTTCTACTATAGGAAATCAAATCTTCTAGGAATTCGCACATTCGTTCTCAACCCAACAGGATTGTACTGCTCCCGCTAAAATAAAATACTCCCTCCGATCCAAATTAATTGACTCGAATTTGTCTAGATTCGGATATATCTAGACATATTTTAGTACTAGATACATCCGAATCTAGATAAATCCAAGTCAACTAATTGGATCGGAGGGAGTACTGTTTGCCCATTCAAATCCCAAGATGAGATCGATCTGTAATCATGTACTCCTATGCGGTACTAGTACTAGTACCATACACGGGCACCATGATAATGGCGCTCAAACAAGTTGCAGCAAATCAACTTGGAAAGAAGAAAATCTCCGAGAGGCGATTAGGGGAGGGGGCATACACTATCAACATCAATCTGGATAAAGCAAAGCATGTACGCGCACACGGAATTATGGGAATGCCGCTGTTCTGCCCTTCTGTCCATTGTCATCATCCGTTTGCTGCTTACTACTGATCATCAGTGAACCCCACTGCGCCGTGGTCTCTTCCTCTTGTCCATGACTCGAAGCCGTGGATCCTACCAGATCGTTCCGGGGATCACAGTAGGCAGTAGCAGACCAGATCGATCAATTAAGCGAGCAACTCACTCGGGCAAGCAGGGCTCACATCAACAGCCGTGATCAAGAGAACAGCAGTTCGGAATAAGTTCAGGAGCAACCTTACACATCGCAGGTGGCCCAGCGCATGTGCCGGATCGCAACGCAAGCTCGACCCGACAGTACGTAGACTTGGCACCCGGCAGGAGGTCGCATCCGCCGTACGTACACGTCTTGATCGGAACCCTCTCGACTCTCGGTCTCATGGGATACTATTGGTTGATGGAGCTCGACTATTAAATCAAGTGGTGATGTTGCATTCATGGAAGCTGGTCATGGCCCCGGCCGGCCTTGGCTTCTCGTCGTTGTTGCAAGCATCAACGCATGGTGGCGTCGGTCTCCAGCATGGCCGGACGTTGGACCTCGAAGCTAGTAGTACTATCATGCATACTGATGCCTCAGGAAAGAAAATCCTTGATCCCGTGCATGCACCGTGTGTCGGCAAGAAGGACATTGGCACAGAAGGTTCTGTTGTACTCTCATGTTTGGATCAAGCATATATATCAGCAGAGGAGAAAAAAGGGCTTATGAACCACGGAGCCAGTGACTGATCGATCATCAGGCCGGTAGAAGATCGAGACAGTTAGGTTTCTCGTCAGCTCTGGACTCCACGACCACGAGGCGGTCCAGAGGATGTTTGCCGTGAGCGCCTGAGCGGTGAGTGACACCGGTCGTAGCACGGTTAGAGTCATGCTGATCCCGTGAAATTAAGGTGACTTTAGTGCCCGTGATGGTTCAGAAAGTGGTAATTCAACTAGAGATCCCATGCATCCGGCTTACATATGGCTCAGAAGTACTCCCTCCGTTCGGAAATATAAGACATTCTAGCTTTGTGAAACGAATGTATCTAGACACCTTTTAGTGTATAGGTTCACTCCGAACCTCTACGAACTTATACACGTAAAGATGTCTAGATACATTCGATTTACAAAGCTAAAACGTCTTATATTTCTGAACGAAGGGGGTACTGTAGGAGAGGAGCTTCTTCTGCGCTGTCGGAATATTGCACCGTCCGTCAGAAACATCCCACCCTAGCTAGCTCATACTGATAAGCATCCATTCCCACTAATGCCCATCACTTATGACTGATGACCATCCATTCAAGTTCGTCCGCGCGTATTGGGTCACTACATAAAGAGATTAGAATAGTAGAGTACATCATCGTGCATGAGCCATGACGGATAGAATGCGTACGGACGATGATGAGTTTATTGCTTATTGTTAGTGTGCCTTCCTTTCCTTTCAAAAAAATAATAATAAGGAAATTATCATTACTTGAAGCCTTTGGGCATATCAAAGAAAAGCTAGTTGTGCCGTTCTTCATGAAAATCATTATCTTGGCCTCTTGCAAGACCAGCTACGTGGCCCCTACCTTACTTAACGGAGGTACCGGCTGTCAACCCGTGGTAGGTTTTCATGACGTGGGGTAAAATTCACGGCAAAGCGTTTGTCGTGTGCCCACTGAACTGCACTCGGCAAACCGACCGATTTAGCGCTCATAATTTGTTAGAGAAATTTGACGTGAGTTTTCCTACGGACAAAGGCTTTGCCATGGGTCTTTCCTCCTTTATCGTGGGTCTGGAGCCTAGGACAAACAACCTGATTCCTATAGTGTTGGGGGTATTTGAAACAATAAAATATTCCATGTAAGGTTACAAATTCCGTGGGTGCATGACTGTGTGAGGCGAGAGGGGCGATCGCTAGGCAGTCACTACAACCCATCTAGGGTTCCATCCCCTTCGCCAGTAACGCCACCAGTCCGCACCGACTTCGGTGGCCTTGTGGCCTTAGAGGCGTGGCGGATCATAGCCCTCACTGGTGGAGAGTTCATGTTTCTTTGTTTATTTCTTTTTTACTGTCTTTTTTAGGGTGTTGAGGTGACGAATAATAAATCCTAAAGTCAGAATAACTGTAACAGCTCGAAGAACCAGGGAAAGATATATTTTAGATATGTGAATTTGCATAGGATGCATTTAAAAAAATTGGGAATTATGAAGCTTTAATTTGAAGGTAGAAAGTGACTGAAAATAAATTCTAGTGTTGAGTTTCGCTTAGGTCAACACTAGGATTTCAATTCAGATTCAAATATTATTTTTGTATATTTCAAAATTTGGTTTTAAATTTTCTTTAGCACAAATAAATGAGTCCAAGGCTCATAATACACAAGAATTATATCTAAGAAAGGTATTTGAATTCAAAATGGGAATTCTAATAATTCAAACTTGAGTTCAAATTCAAACAATTATGATAAATTATATAAACTTTAGATTAAGAATCCAATTCTTATTCAACCAAAAACTAGTACATGATTTATTACAAGTTGGATCAAAGAATAAAAATGCAATAAGGAAAACCCCAATTACAAACTAGAAGAAAATGAAAAAGAAACATGTCTAAATCCTCTAAATTCTTATCTAGTTCTTGCTCTTCTGTCTTGATCTTCTGACTCGCAGAACAAACATCAAAGAAAACCATTTTTGTTATGGTTAAAATGTTAGTTTTACTGTAAGAAAAATTATTTAATATAAAATCCATTTAAAAGTCGTCCTAAACCAGTTTGAGGGTTTTGAGCTAAAGGAAAACCAAACAAAACATCAGCAAATGATCAGTATAATAGAAGGTAAACAAGACAACATCATAGTATCTGATCATGAACAGTAATTCTAGGAAGCTTGCCAGTATTCATAACAGGAGTAACTACCAGTAACATGCATCGGTACTATTTCAGCTAGGAAGAAACACAAGTAGTAGCGGATACAAATCCTAAAAACTCAAACTAGAAGCTTCAGCAATGCATGTAACCAGTAGCAACAAAGAAGACCCTCAAACATGGATTCTTAGGGAGACATCAAACAATGAGCTAGTGAACACTTGATAGTTCAACATAACAATTCAGTTGACCAAGATAAAACCATCTTGATCAATATCAGTAACCAGCAAAGCTAAATACTAAATGATTAAGCAAGTACTATTGCACATAATTAAATAACAAATTAAAAAACCATTTGTTATTGTCCAAATTGAACCAGGATAATAACCAAATTAGCCCTAACCAACATGCATGTTGAGGAAAATGACATAAGCAAACTTTAAACCCAAAATGTCCACCGAAAAACACTGAATCCACACTACAAACAAACTAGAGAGGCGGTATAATCATGTTAGCCAACTTTGCATGCAAATGAGGTGTAAGCACCACATAGATCACCCGATGAGACTATAAATAGAGGACCAAACCCATCCCTAGAACTCAAAAGCCTCATAGAAAAGATCATAAGAAACACACTTAGGCCAGATGATGAGTGAGAGGTAGCAAACATATTTACACACACTCATTGAGAGAGAAAGATCTGAGAGAGAAGGGGGAGCAAGAACATGAGGAGAAGTACGAGGAACTGTGTTAGATCTTTAGCAAGCACATTTTAGGAATCTCCAAATATTGTTGACTAGGAACACTAGGAATGATAGTAGCCATGGCTAGGGATCATTTGGATCCTGAGAGAGTGTGTAGTAGTTTGGTGTGTAGTACCAGTAGATCATGCATCAACATGACCCGATTACTAGGAAGCAAGCACAAGCACCAGGTTAAATAATCAACTGCGGGAACTCTAAGAAGATGCACCATAGTGATCCCAATACCATGTGCACATACCCACATAAATTACTTTGGTGGAATTAATATAAGTTCATAACCCATATTATCTAACCCCACATCCTCAGGCAACATCCTAAGATTAGCTTAAGGATGCGAAGGTAGATAATAACAATTAGTCTTGTTAGAAACACTTCACAAATACAGTGTAAATACACCATTTTAGAACTTAAATATAGAACACACACTCACTATCAAGGATTGACAGAAACATAAACAAGAAAGATTCAGTAATAAGCTATACTGAAGCAAAGAAACACAAACTAGCCTAGTGAACTCATATACTACTTTATCTTAGAGATTAACTCTAAAACAACAACACTTAACATTTTTAAACTACTTGAGTTGCGAATTTTGACTAAAAAAACATGAACATCCTCAACTACAACTAAATATTAAACTATAATATCTTCTAATAACTTCTAACCTACATAGTACTGATAGTAGCACTTACCCGATGAAACTAAATATGGGATTCAATTAACACCTAACCTTTTATCGTATCAACACAAAATAGTACCAATACTATCCTAGGATCTACGTAGTATCAATTAGACACCTACGCCAGGCTAATGAGCCAATTAAAGTCACCAGTTCATCATCAGCAGTAGCAAAACCTAGTACAGTAAACCCTAGAATTTGAGAAGAGCCGACATTAGAAATTGAGATGGGGAAATAGAGAGAAAGAGGGAACAGAGGTTACTTACCTTGATTGAATAAGAGAAGAGCTCACCGACGGCTAGAGTAGAGGAAGAAGTGTACCACAGCGATGGCGACACAGGGAGCACCTAGGACTAGGCGCATCAACTGTGCCATCCACACCAGTAGGCAGGCGACAAAGAAGACGCACTTGATGCATGTAAAATTTACACTTGAACTTTATAGTTTATTGATACATTTTCCCATATATTTGCAACATATATAATGTTATGTCCTTATTTTATATTGATTTTTAGGGATCTACAAATGATCCCCTTTATTTTGGTTATAACTCTGCAGAACATTAAACCATGTTTTGTGTATTTTTATCTTTCAGGGACCTAAACAAAGTCAAACAAAGATAGGATTTGGGAAAGTCAATATTTTGCAAAAAAAAGTAATGACCTGGAGTTCTTGGACCTTACGAGAGGGGACCGGAGGCCCAAAAGAGGTGCAGTGGCACAACTTTCCCCACTTCACGCACCACCCACACCCTTTTGGTCCTCAGCCATACGATTCGCTTCAATTTTTGCCCATCGACTTGGTTCGACCTAAAAACGCCGATATAAAGAGTCCCCCGAGGCATCCCCAAGGAGAGCGTCGCAGGAACACCAAAACAGAGACATAACTAGCGAAGATTGGAGGAGGAAACTCCACCGGAACTGTCGTCGGAGGGGTCTCTACCTTATCCAACATCTCCAACATCATCACCATGATGAAGAGGATGCAGTCCACCCCTAGACTACGGGTATTTCTCTCTTGTGTTATCATTGATCTAGTACCATATGAGCCTCTCAACATGATTATGGTCATATATGTAATTCCTATGTGGTGGATCTTTATTCTATGATTTGATATACGAGATTGGAACATATTTATGATATATGAGATTGGAACCTATTTATGTGTAAAATGTATTAGTAAATGCATATCATGTACCCCGTTCTAAAGTACTTGTTTTGATCCAACTTGTATGCAAGAGCATGTGTGGGGGAAGTGTGTATTAGATGGAGTAACATGGTGGCAGTGATTTAATAGCGACAACAAATTCAAGATCTACTATGGTTTTTACCTTTCTTTTGTTATCCCACTAGGTATTAAGTGAATTCATGTTCTATAATTATCTTGTGATAGATTGATAATCTTGTTTGGTCATGGTAGCATATTTGTTATTCAAACATCATGTCAAAGTACCTAAGGCTATGCCATGTTAATTGTTAATTCTAGACATATTGGAGTTTTCCATTTCTAGAGGAGTAGAAGAGAGATGTGTTGCATCATCTCTATGTTAGGACATATTGCACATATGAATGCTTATCAAATACATATTGAAGTTTTACCAATATTATGTTGATGATGAATTATTTTATGCTCACTATAACTAAAAAGGATAATAGACAAGTGAATCCATGAACCCTGTTACAACTTTTAAAATGAGAAACAACTTTAATTGTCATTACTATCATTTATATTTTCTGTAATTTAATATTTCAATAATATAAAAATACTTGTTTTACTTGCAAACACAAACAAAACACAAAAACACCTTTCATATCATTGCATTTATTTTACTTGCATATTTTACCATTGTTGTACTCTACTTATTATTGGTATTTTACCATCTATTGGTGATGTCGGAGGCGATGGAAAGTCACGGCTCGCGTAGGGATGGGCCTGAGCGAGTGAGGAAGAGAGTGAGTAGTCTGGTTCGGTTGGACCTAACGATTCAGCCCAATTTTGACCAATTGGTCTGACCAATGGGGCCATGGGCAATTTACAAATTTCCTAAAATATTTAAAAGGACCAATAACTGATTTTCTCACTCATTATTTCTAAAAGTTAAATAAAATAGTTCAAAATAGATTTAAAAATACAAGGAATTCAAATCCTATTTTTCTAGAATTATTTAAAACAATTTTGTGTGAATAAAATTTCAAGGTACAATAATGGATATAGAGAAAATCATTTTGGTACACCTTCAAAATAATTTAAATCTCAATGGTATTTCTAAAACTTTTGGAAGTATTATTTGAAACTCAAAAACCCTTGAAAGTGATACAAAAATTAAAATTAATCAAATTTAAAGTTTATTTAAATCATTTAAACCAAGAAATGGTAAAATCATAATTCTAAGGAAAAATAACCAAGAAAGTTATATAAAATATTCAACATGATTTTCTTGAGATACATGGAAATTCTAAAGTAAAATTCGTCATATGAAAAATTTGAAGTGAAATTCATATGGACAACAACAATTTTAAAACAGAAAAAGTCAACATTCAAAGGGGGAATTTAAACCAACACAGGAAAATACTGCATTACGTATATTTGCATAATAGCATTGAATTGCTTCTTTAAACATTATTGTTATCAAATAATGCTTCCATCTTCGGAACCCAAGATCCAAGATCATGTAGAACCTATTCGAACTGCATTATCTTGCAGTTACCAAGCAAGTTCAATATGCATGTCCACTAGAATATGTTATCCAAATTACTTTAAAAAGTATTACCACCTGCATTCAAAAGCAAACTACTTTTTTATGAAGAAATGTACTATGGAATAGTGGGTAATGGAATTATGCTTGGAATACATAATGTGAAATCATGTGGTGGAGATTCTAATGTACCGATAAAGTTATCCTATAAATTATAACAATAACTATAGTTAGTCATTCCAAGACGTTGTATAAACCACACTAACCATAGATCTTGGTATGGGACAAACGAGTGAGAATTGTCTACTTTATTCCGTATATCTTGAGATGGCTAGGTAATGTTGTATTCCTAGCGAGGAATGGCAGTGGGTGGGAGGCTATAATTGAAGGAGATATGCCATAGAGGCAAATAATAAATAGGTTTTTATTGTCATATCTCAATTAGTCATAATAGTTTCATATTATGTTATAACCGTATCAATACGAAACGTTAATACACATGTGGTATGTAAACAAACCAAGTCTCTAGTTACCTCTAGCGAACTAGTTCATTGGTCATGAGGATGATCTAGGGTTTTGAGATCATGGGCAATTATGCCAATTGACAATGAGGTCACGTCATTAGTTGAATGATGTGATAGACAAACAACCCAGCCAGTTGTATCTTAATAAGATCTAGTTACAAAGTTCACCATTAATGATAAAACTAAGGAAACCTCGCAACCTGTCCTTAGACTGCAAGATAATGCAAATCACCGTTCTTGAGGGAGCTTAGATGGTTATCAAGTATCACACTGTGACTGGATGATCGAAAAGGTGCTACTCAGGTTTCCTAAAGGGGCGCGTAGAGGCATACATATCAAGACCAGGATTTGTCAATCCATATAACGGATAGATACATATGTGGCCATCTCAGTGACATTGCATTAACGAAACTTGCAAGCGTGTGACTGGGTAACGGAATGCAATTACACGGAAACGAGAAAACAAGTTCATCGGTAACGAGATCGAACGAAGGTATGGAGATACCGTAGATCAAATATCGGGTGAACTAGGTATCAAGTGGCAAAGAGAATGGTAAACGACTGTTTACGGTTCAAACGATATTATCATCGTGGAATGCACATGGGTCATTGTGGGCATCCCGGTCCCGCTATTGATCATTGATGGAGATCATGTATGTGCCATTCCCGAGTCGTGGGGAGATACACTTAAGGGTACGATGATCTAGAGATCCTCCGTAAGTTGGAATCACCATATGAAAGAGAAAAGGAAATCGGAAAAGTTTCGTGAGAGAACCATAATCGTTCTGGGAAAGTTCTGAAGCCGTTCAGAGGAAATCGAAAGGGAATCGAATGGTGTATCGGGTCAAGTCGGTTTTTTTAATATGTATTTACATGTAAATTAATGTAATTAATATTAAATATAATATTAAAATCTAATTTGAAGGGGTATTCTACTAATGGGCCAAACTTCCTAGGGAAAAAGGCCCATGCGGGAAAACTGAAGGAGGGAAGGACCAAGGGCCAAAGGGCCAAGTACTAGCCGCCTCAAGGGGGCCCACCTGGCCAGCCTAGGTTTGTGCGCGGGGTGGGGCCCACCCCTGGCCGGCTGGCCCATGAGGCCCATGGCACCTTATCCTCCCCCCCCTCTCTCCCTTGTTTAGTCCCACATGGGAAACCCAAAGGGCAAGGCACACCCCTCTCCCCCTATATAAAAGGGTGCCCATGGGTGGGAATAGACACACCAATATTTGGAGAAGTCCTTTGGTTGACTTTCTCCTTCCCTCTCTCTCTCTCTCGTCTCCATGCGTTGGCACGGTCCCAAGTAAGGACTGTCCGAGCAAGAAACACCGCACCTGCAGCACGATGTTGCGTTGCAGGGATTCCAAGCCGGAGATCTACTTCTGCACTTCCGGCAGGTATCAAGGAGCCGAAGGTCGTCGTCGTACACCGTATGTGTAAGAAACCATGAGGGGCCTCACTTGAGGCACCTTGGATGTCCTGAGCTAGAGTTGTTGCACGATGAAGAAGAAGCAAGGGGTGACCTGCGAGGAGCATCGCGACCTTGAGGTCAGCTACGAGTTCAACTACTTCAACCATGTTCCCCTCGAAACGTTAACCGCATATGGTCTTACAAGGGTATGTATTCTTTACGCTTGGCCGTTACCGTATTACTACATAGATAGATTTTGGCAGTATTAGGCTGTTCCAACGTAGGAATTTTTTTGTTTTCTGCTGTGGAACCCTTCAGTGGTATGTGAGCCGATCTATGCGTAGGAGTGTTGTACGGCCAGTACGCATAAGTGTTGTGTGGGCATTGATCCCTTAGTTGTTACCCTCTAACGTGTATTTGTTTATATCGCGGTATTGTTTGATGAAGAGGCCCGAACCGGCCTTATGTGTATTCGTACGCGAGACTGGTTCCACGCTCGACATACGGCTTGCTCCGTATAAGTGGCTAGTGGGTGTCTGTCTCTGATTCAATAGTTGATATAGCATATACAACGGAAGGCCCCGAAAGGGGTGTAATAGAGACAACTGTTGGATCCATATTGTGGTTGGAAATTACGTAGTTTAGAAATGGTTCTATTGCGAAAGCCCTAACAACCACGTAAAACTTGTAAAAGATAAAGTAGAGACGTCTAACTTTATTTTGTGGGAGGGCTTGTGTTATGATATGGCATTGGTCGTTACGAAGGTAAAGTAGTTTACTTTTATGTTACTAAGTTATGTAGTAATAGTCATCGTTTCGATGAACGACCGGGTGGTGGCATCGTGGACTTGGCGTCAAACCAAGGGCAAGATGGAGATCATGCCGGAGCGCTCGATGGAGATCAAGGCGCAAGAAAGACATATAATATCACAATATACATATGATGTTGATACCTATTTTACATCTTATTGTGTGCTAGTATTAGATACTCAATGGTAGCAAATAAGATAATCCCTATTTAATTCCAATGATCGTGTTCCCCTTGTGTGTGCACCACCAAGAAAGTTCTTCGTTATGAGGAAGCTCCGTGATGATCGGATGTCAGACATATCTACGTTCGCATATAGTGCGTGTAAGCCATGTTGCACAGAGAATACACACAAGTTAAATTTGGCGAGCCTAGCATGTACAGACATGGCCTCGGAACACAAGAGATCGGAAGATCGAGCATGAGTCACATGGATGATGTGATTGGCATTAGGTAATGTCTACCTTTGAGGTTGCACTGATGTCCGTGATGATTGGGGGAGGTGTAGAGGATTGGGATCATGTGATCACTAAAATCGTCCAGGGGATAACAATTTTAGTGGAGATAAATTATAAATTGAACTCTTATTAAGAACTTAGTCTAGATGTCTGTTTGCAAATATCTTAGTAAATCATGGCATATCCCCTTGAGGTCCTTTCCGACCATGGGAAATATATTGCTTGATATGGAACTTAGCAAAACGGTCCAACTTCATAGATTAATACGCACGCCTGAGGGATATCCTCGTAAAAAGGTGATCTTCTCTTCCTGATACAATAACCATTAGGAGATAATCCGATGACTCCACATTGTTTGTGTTCTCGCCATAATCATCCTATAAGCCATTCTCCGTGCGATGGAGAGTTGGATTACAATCTTGTATTCTATAAGATCGGGCACATAAAGTATGAGCCGTTGGATGAGTTTTCTTCCATGATGGATGAAAAATAGAATATTTGGAGAAACACTTAGCAATCTTGCATTAGAGTTATGAACTCTCAGATGGGTTTGATTGCAATGGAGGCCATGAATGAAAAAGGATATATGTTAGATATACAAAATTATAAATGTGATTCTTGCAAAACTCATTGCAGTTTATATAAGTATTGGATACTTGTTCCATTTTGTGAAAACGGGGTGGTCTACTTGAGAATTGTTGGAATTGAGGCAATGTGGCAAAATGACGGCAAGCAAAACAATTGACGGTCGACATCACCCCTTTCCTCAAAGTTTATCGTTTGGATTAGTGGACTTGAATATAATTTTGTAATCCTTGTTTGTGTGTCTTGCTATTGGCGAGACGATTATTCATATGAAAAAGTTACAAGCAAGTTTGTACTATTCTTATGAACAATACATTTATGGTCACATTACGATTATAAATGAGTTATTCTCATCACTATGTTAATGATAATAGTTTAAGCATTTATAAAGGATTAGAATGCTAAAAGGTATCCAAATTTTAATTATGATATGGCACTATAGTTTAAGTCATTTTGGTTATTTCATGTTCTTCATGAAGATCGGGGTCTTAGATGCTTTATCTGGAGACTTTGCAAAACCATGCCTCATTGGGCAAAATGACTAAAACTCTGCATTCTGGTAAAACGGTGATATGCAAAGAAATGTTGAATCTTATACACAGTGATGTATCATATTTTCAACAAGATAGTGGAAATCATTACTTAATTGTGGAATTAAGTGAATAGGCGTATTTACTTAATTAAACATAAGTTTGAAATAGTTTTGAATTGTTCAAAAGATTTCAAAATTAAGGAGGATATTGAATTAACAAGAATACAAAAGTCTCTTTGATTTGATCGACATGACTAAAGTATTTAAGTTAATTTTGGCATAAAAGGACATGTGAAAGAGGTTTCACAAATTATGATAATAGGGCAAATTCAAAGTGTATTGAAATGTCTAAATGTCATAATCATTATGTATTAGATACATATGGTATAATATTATCTCTTATTGGGGTTATAGTTATCGTTTAGAGTTAGAGATCAAAATGAGCAAATACTCGTTTGAAATACAAAGGAACATCTAAAGATTCGTGGAAACAATACCATAAGTCTCATGGCATGTTTGAGTTTCTGGAGATTTCGATATAGTTGAAATCGCGGCAAATAAACAAGTATATGTAGCATATTATTAGGAAACTATGAATACATATTCCACAAGGGGCAAACCTGCTATTTTCCAAAGTTGACGTGTCTTTATGAAGATACAGGTGGAAGAAAGTAAAAGATCAAAACAAGGTATTTGACCTCGCCTCTGAATTGTTGAGTGGCGCAACGGAATTTGTTTCGTGAAACCGAACTCTACAAAGAGAGGAGAAACTAATGATAATAATCATTAAGTTTTAGTGAATGCTTTTACTGAAGAAAGTAGGATTCAACGATATATATTCTGCAAGTTTGCGGAATTATATTATTGATTCACTTGTCATGTTTATGAACAAGACATTCCTATGAACTATAAAGAAGCGTGATGGACCTAAGTGCGAGAAATGACCAAGAGTCATAAAATCCTATATTAAGATACATTTAAGATTGCAAAGTAACGTGTTACTTGATCTTATTAAGTAAAGATGTTTACTTGATACTTCTGAATGACTTCAAAGTCATAAGATGGAAATAAAACTTAATGTAGACGTAAAGCTCGATTTGTCACAAAGTATGGACAAATTCAAGGAGTTAACTACAATGTAGCGATGCTTGAGTCTATTTGATTTACACCAGCAAAGGTTATTGGAATCTCGTAGCTGGAATTCTCAATTTGATGATGATCAAAGAATTTTGGAATGTCCAAGATTATCAAGAGGACCTGCATTTGAGTGGGAGCTAATTAGCTTGCCCAAATCTTAATATGTAAGAGACATATTTTGAGTGGGAGCTAAGTAGCTTGGCCAAATCTTATTATGCAGTAGACATATTTTGAGTAGGAGCTAAGTGAAATCCCTCGATCTCAAACATGGATGCCATATTTGAGTGGGAGCGTGGAATCATTCTAGGATATGTGGAAGACATATGTGAATGATGTGATTGGTGTTAATAACATTTAAGTAGATAAATGGGATGAAGTTGAAGTTATTAAACAATGAGATCTATCGAGATAGATTTTTTAGTTTAATAAACATTGAATGTCGAATGCTTCTTGGACTTGATTCTGAAGATGTTCAGAATGCCCTAAGCAAGATTCTAAAGAAGTTCAGAATGGAACAAGGTAAGAAAGAAGTTCTTACTATATGAAGCATTGTCTTGGTATTACAACGATGGTTAAAAGGAAGAAACAGATGTGTTGCATCTCCTATGCCTCAGTCATAGGTTCTTCCATACAACCATATTGTATACACGACGTAATGTGACCCAAAATTCTGGTTGGAAGGACAAGCTCTTAACTGTAAGAACATGTCTTGAAGTGATTCTTAAGTTAATCACTGAACCAGAAATAAGTTTGTACTTAAATTGCAAGAAGCAAAGTAAGTGGCATAGTTGCATTTCATGCACTAGGATCTACATAGATATAGAAGTATAAAGGCTCCATCTGATGTGAAGTATATTTTTATGGCATGACTAGTTCGTCTTTAACGTAGAATGATGTGTCCAGGGAACAATGTGAAGGAGATATGCCCTAGAGGCAAATAATAAATAGGTTTTTATTGTCATATCTCAATTAGATTATAATAGTTTCATATTGTGCTATAACTGTGCCAAGTAGAAACATTGGTACAAGTGTGGTATGAAACAACCAAGTCCCTAGTAGCCTCTATTCATACTAGTTCGTTGGTCATGAGGATGATCTGGGTTTCAAGACCATGGGCATTTATGCCAATTGACAACGGGGTCATATCATTGGAGAATGATGTGATGGACACTCCTCGAAGGATTGCAACACGATCAAGTCATATAGTTCATTGTTGCAACAGCTAAATCTAGACTCCTAATTCCTTAGACCATGAGGCTATATCAATCACTGTCTCCCGAGAGTGCTTAGATAGCATCAAACGTCATCTGGTAATACGGTGGCAATAAAGGTGTGTTCAGGTACTCGAAGGAACCGTAGAGGCAATATATGTCAAGAGCGGGATTTGTTCACCCACATGACGGGTAAAGATACAGACGGCCGACTTGGTGAGATTACATCCATAAATGTTGCAACATGTGACTCGGTCATGGGGATGTAATATCACGGCAACAAGAAAACAGAACTTGTTGTTAACGAGATTGAACAAGGTATGGGATACCAATAATCGAATATCAGACAAGTCATATTGAGAAACAAAAGGAAATTGGATGCTACATTTACCGGTTCAAACGACATTGTCATCAGGAATGCATAGGGGTCACATGGACATCCCTGGTCCCTCTATGGATCATTGATATAGATCATGTCTAGAGCATTCCCGAGCCGTGAGAAGATACACTTAAGGGTACGATGATAGCGATCATTCGTAAGACGGAATCACAGTAGAGAAAGAGAAGCCGAAATCGTTCCGCGGAAAGATCCAAAGCCGTTCGGAGAAAGAATAAAGGAAAAGACCGGAAAAGTGTTTTCGGATAAATGGGAATTTGAATATACATTTATTATATGTTAATTATGAATTAATATATTCTAAATAATATTTAAATTAAGATTAATAAAAACAACTTTCATATTAGGACAAATCCCCGGAGGGAAATAGCCCAAGAGAAAATCTGCTAGAAAAAGGAAAAAGGAATAACAGCAAAGCAAACCAGCATTGGGCTGGTTTGACTAGCCCAACCGGTCGAGCGGTAGATACTACGCGTTGCGTGCGAGCAGTAGAAGCCGCAAGCCGCCGCGCCGAGCCTGCTCGACCTGGCCCACGCGGGCGCCAGGGAGCTGGGCGGGCGGGCAAGCCACTCAGGAAGATGGGCGCGGGCAAGCTGCCAGCCCACCCGGGTCACCAGCTGGCCGCCGCGCGCCGTCGCACCTTGATGGGCCATGGGGGCACTCCGGCCCACCCGGGTTGCGCGGTGCAGCGCTGGCTGCTGCCGCGCCAGGTGGTGGGCGCTGGGCCGCGGTGGGCGCACCGCGGCCCACCTCGCTTCCCTACCCCTGTCTGTTGTTTGCTGTCTTTGCTTGTTGGGCTGTGCTGATTTAGCCCAACCGGCCAGGATGAATTTTCCTAGTATTTTCCCTTTAGTAATAGTCCCACATGGCTTAGCCTTTGAGAAATGCACACCCTCTTAGCCTATATAAATGGGTGCCCATGGGTGGGATTAAACACACCAATATTTGGAGAAGTCCTTTGCTTGACTTCCTCCTTCCCTCTCTCTCTAGCCCTTGTGATCATGGCCCCAGGTTTCGGCTGTGCGAACAAGGCACACCTGCAGCACACCGTTGCGCTGCAGGGATTCCTAGCCGGATATCAACTTCTGCACTCTCGGCGGGATCGGGGAGCCGGAGGTCTCATCGTGCACCAGATGTGTGCGAAGACACGAGGCGCAACACTTGGGGTGCTTAAATGTCGTGAGCCGGAGATACTGCACGATGAAGAAGGAACAAGGGGTGACCTACGAGGAGCTTCGCGACCTTGAGGTCGGCTACGAGTATGACTACATCAACCACGTTTCCTTCAGAACGTTAACCGCGTACGGTCTACAAGGGTATGTATTCTATACGCATTGGTCGTTACCACATTACTACATAGATAGATTCTAGGCAGTTTTGGGGTTCCAACGTAGGATTTTTTTGTTTTCTGCTGTGGATCCCCTTCAGTGGTATCAGAGCCGATCTATGCGTAGGAGTGTTGTACGGACAGTATGCACAAGTATTGTGCGGGCATTGATCCCTTAGTTGTTACCCTCTAACATGTACTTGTTTATATCACGGTATTGTTTGATGAAGCGGCCCGGACCGACCTTACGTGTATTCATACGCGAGACTGGTTCCACGCTCAGTATATGGCTTGTACCGTATAAGTGGCTAGCGGGTGTTTGTCTCTCATTCAATAGTTGATATAGCATTTGCATCGGAGGGCCCCGAAAGAGGTGTAATAGAGACAACTATTGGATCCCTGTTGTGGTTTGAAAGTTCGTAATTTAGAAATGTTTCTACTGTGAAAGCCCTAACAACCACGTAAAACTTGCAAAAGATAAAGTAGAGGCTTCTAACTTTGTTTTGTAGGAGGGCATGTGATTATGATATGGCATTGGTCGTTACAAAGGTAAAGTAGTTTACTTTTCTGTTACTAAGTAGTATAGTAATAGTCATCGTTCTGATGGACGACCTGGTGGTGGCGTCGTGTACTTGGCGTCAAACCAAGGGAAAGATGGAGATCATGCCGGAGCGCTCGATGGAGATCAAAGCGCAAGAAGGACCATATCATATCACATTATACATATGATGTTGATACCCGTATTACATCTTATTGTGTGCTAGTATTTACATACTCAACGGTAGCAAATAAGATAATACCTATTTAATTCCAATGTTCAGTGTTTCCCTTGTGTGTGCACCACCAAGAAAGTTCTTCATTATGAGGCTGGCGGTGATGATCGGGGGTCAGACATATCTACGTTTGCATACACTAGGTGTAAGCCATGTTGCATAGCGAATACACACAAGTTAGATTTGGCAAACCTAGCATGTAGAAGATATGGCCTCGGAACACAAGAGATTGAAAGATCGAGCATGAGTCACATGGATGATGTGATTGACATTAGGGAATATCTACCTTTGAGGCTGCACTGATGGTCGTGATGATCGGGGGAGGTGCAGAGGATAGGGATCATGTGATCACTATCCAGGGGATGACAATTTTAGTGGAGACCAATTATAAATTGATCTATTATTATGAACTTAGTCTAGATATCTGTTTGCAAATATCCTAGTAGATCATGGCCTTTGAGGTCCTTTGCGACCATGGGAATATATTGCTTAATGTGGAACTTAGCAAAAGGGTCCAACTTTATAGATTAATACCCACGCCTGAGGGAGATCCTTGTAAAAGGTGATCTTCTTTTCTTGATACAATAACCATTAGGAGATAATCCGATGACTCTGCAATGTTTGTGTTTTCTCCTATATCATCCAATAAGCCATTCTCCATTCGATGGAGAGTTGGACTGCAATTTTGTATTATGCAAAATCTGGCACATAACGTATGAGTTGTTGGATGGGTTTTCCTCCATCATGGATGAAAAGGAATATTTGGAAATTCACTTAGCGATCTTGCATTAGAGTTTGAGAACTCTCAGAAGGGCTTGATTGCAATGGAGGTCATGGATTGAAAGGTATATGTTAGATATACAAAATTATAAATGTGGTTCTTGCAAAAACTCGTTGCAGTTTGCAAAGTATTTGATACTTGTCCTGCTTTGTGAAAACAGGATAATCTGCTTGAGAATTGCTGGATTTGAGGCAACGTGACTTGATGACGGCAAGCAAAACAGTTGATGGCTGACATCACCTCTTTCCTCAAAGTTTATCATTTGGATTAGTGGACTTGAATATAATTTTGTAATCCTTGTTTGTGTGTCTTGCTTTTGGCGAGACGATTATTTATATGAACAAGTTACAAGCCAGTCTGTACTATTCTTATGAACAATACCATTATGGTCACATTACGGTTATAAATAAGTTATTCTCATCACTATGTTAATGATAATAGTTGAAACATTTATAAAGGATTAGAATGCTGAAAGATATCCATAGTTTAATAATGAAATGACACTATAGTTTAAGTCATTTTGGTTATTGCATGTTCTTCATTATAAATGAAGATCGGGGTCCTAGATGCTTAATCTAGAGACTTTGCAAAACCATGCCTCATTAGGCAGAATGACTAAAACTCCGCATTCTGGTAAAACGGTGATATGCGAAGAAATATTGAATCTTATACATAGTGATGGATCGTATTTTTAACAAATATTGGAAATCATTAGTTAATTGTGGACTTAAGTGAATAAGCGTATTTACTTAATGAAACATAAGTTTGAAACGATTTGAACTATTCAAATGAGTTCACAACAAAATGGGATATTAAATTAACAAGAATGCGAAGTCTCTTCGATTTGATCGACATGACTAAGGTATTCAAGTTAAGTTTAGCATAAAAGGAACTTGTGAAAGATGTTTCACAAATTATGATAATTGGATGAATTCAAACTGTATTGAAATGTATGAACATCATAATCAATATGTATTAGATACATGTGGTCTAATATTATGTCTTATCAGGGTTATAGTTGTCATTTAGAGTTAGAGATCAAAATAAGCAAACACTCATTTGAAATACAAAGGAACATCTAAAATATTCGTGGAAACAACACCATAAGTGTTATGGCAAGTTCGAGTTTTTGGAGATTTCGATAAGTCGAAGTCATGGCGAATAAACAAGTCTTTGTAGAGCATTCTTAGCAAACTATGAATGGATCTTCCAAAAAGGGGCAAACCTACTGTTGTCCAAAGTTGACATGTCTTGATGAAGATACATGTGGAAGAAAGTAAAAGATCAAAATAAGGTATTTGACCTTACCTCCGAATTGATTGAGTGGCGCAGCGGAATTTGATTCGTGAAACCGAAGTCTACAAATAGAGAAGAAACTAATGATAATGATCATAACGTTTCAAGTAAATACTTTTACTAAAGAAAGTAGGATTCAACTATATATTATACAAGTTTGTAGAATTATATTGCTCATTCACTTGTCATGTTTTCAACAAGACATACCTACAAACAAAGAAGCGTGATGGACCTAAGTGCGAGAAATGAATGGTCACTGAAATCTCGTTAGTGGAATTCTCGATTTGATGGGGATCAAGGAATTTCGGAATGTCCAAGATTGTCGAGAGGACCTAGATTTGAGTGGGAGCAAATCATCTTGGCTAAATCATAATATGTAAATAACATATTTTGAGTGGGAGCTAAGTGAAATCCCTGGATCTCAAATATGAATGCAATATTTGAGTGGGAGCATGAAATCATTTTGGGATATGTGGGAGACTGAAGGAGATATTCCCTAGAGGCAAATAATAAATAGGTTTTTATTGTCATATCTCAATTAGTTTATAATAGTTTCACATTGTGCTATAACTGTGCCAAGTAGAAACATTGGTACATGTGTGGTATGAAACAACCAAGTCCCTAGTAGCCTCTGTTCATACTAGTTCGTTGGTCATGAGGATGATCTGGGTTTCAAGATCATGGGCATCGATACCAATTGACAACGGGGTCATATCATTGGAGAATGATGTGATGGACATTCCTCAAAGGATTGCAATACGATCAAGTCATATAGTTCATTGTTGCAATAGCTAAATCTAGACTCCTAATTCCTTAGACCGTGAGGCCATATCAATCACTGTCTCCTGAGAGTGCTTAGATAGAATCAAACGTCATCGGGTAATACGGTGGCAATAAAGGTGGGTTCAGGTACTCAGAGGAACCGTAGAAGCAATACATGTCAAGAGTGGGATTTGTTCACCCACATGATAGGTAAAGATACATACGGCCGGCTTGGTGAGATTACATCCATAAATATTGCAACATGTGACTCGGTCACGGGGATGTAATATCACGGTAACAAGAAAACAGAACTTGTTGTTAACGAGATTGAACAAGGTATGGGATACCAATGATCGGATCTCGGACAAGTCGTATCGAGAAACAAAAGGAAATATACCAGTTCAAACGACATTGTCATCAGGAATGCATAGGGGTCACATGGACATCCCTGGTCCCTCTATTGATCATTGATATTGATCATGTGTAGAGCATTCCCGAGCTGTGAGGGGATACACTTAAGGGTACGATGAGAGCGATCATTCATAAGACGGAATCACAGTAGAGAAAGAGAAAGCCGGAATCATTTCGCGGAAAGATCCGAAGCTGTTCGGAGAAAGAATAAAGGAAAAGACCAAAAAAGTGTTTTCGGATAAATGGAAATTTGAATATACATTTATTATATGTTAATTATGAATTAATATATTCTAAATAATATTTAAATTAAGATTTATAAAAGCAACTTTTATATTATGCCAAATACCCGGAGGGAAATAGCCTAAGAGAAAATCTGCTAGAAAAAGGAAAAACAGCAAAGCAAACTAGCATGGGCTGGTTTGAGCAGCCCAACCGGTCGAGCGGCAGATACTGCATGCTGCGCACGAGAAGCAGAAGCAGCAAGCCGCCGTGCCGGGCCTGCTCAACCTGGCCCACGCGGGCGCCAGGGAGCTGGGAGGGCGGGCAAGCCGCTCACGCAGATGGGCCACAGGCAAGCTGCTAGCCCACCCGGGTCACCAGCTGGCCGCCGCGCGCCATCGCACCTTGATGGGCCGCGGGGGCACTACGGCCCACCCGGGTTGCGTAGTGCAACGTTGGCTGCTGCCGCGCCAGGTGGTGGGTGTTGGGCCATGGTGGGCGCGCAGCGGCCCACTCGGCTGCCCTACCCCTGTCTGTTGTTTGCTGTCTTTGCTTGTTGGGCTATGCTGATTTAGCCCAACCGGCCATGACGACTTTTCCTGGTATTTTCCCTTTAGTAATAGTCCCACATGGCTTAGCCTTTGAGAAATACACACCCCCTTAGCCTATATAAAGGGGTGCCCATGGGTGGGATTAAACACACAAATATTTGGAAAAGTCCTTTGGTTGACTTCTTCCTTCCCTCTCTCTCTAGCCCTTGTGACCATGGCCCCAAGATTGGGCTGTGCGAACAAGGCACACCTGCAGCACGTCGTTGCCCTGCAGGAATTCCTAACCGGATATCAACTTATGCACTCCCGGTGGGATCGGGGAGCCGAAGGTCTCATCGTGCACCGTATGTGTACGAAGGCACGAGGCGCAACACTTGAGGCGCTTAAATGTCGTGAGCCAGAGCTGCTGCATAATGAAGAAGGAGAAAGGGGTGACCTGTGAGGAGCTTCGCGACCTTGAGGTCGGCTATGAGTACGACTACATCAACCACGTTCCCCTTGGAACGTTAACCGCATACGGTCTACAAGGGTATGTATTCTCTACGCTTGGCCGTTACCGCATTACTGCATAGATAGATCCTAGGCAATTTTTGGATTTCAACGTAGGAAATTTTTTGTTTTCTGCTGTGGATCCCCTTCACAATGCCCATGAAAAAGCCTTCGAGGTTGATCTAAAGTCACTGTAGGCTCCTAGAAACCGGCCTCTTTCTACTTCCATAACTGTCGTATATACACAAAGGATTACAAAGTGTGTTTTTGAAGTTTAGATGACAAAAGTGAAAACGGTCGTCATTATAAACACTAGAAACAAAGTCTCACTTTGTTGCCAAACGAATACTTCAACCTATTATGAGATAATGGTATGAATGTCAAAGTTAGGAAGACATTAACGATTTGCAAAGACATAATGATCTGGTAAAACAAAACATGGACATGACGTTTTCCATAAGCATGCATGATCGATAAACACATATGTGATATGGTTTATGATGAGTAAAATGCAAGCTAGATTATTTGTACTCTAGTGAAAGTGGAAGACTAAAGGAGATATGCCCTAGAGGCAAATAATAAATAGATTTTTATTGTCATATCTCAATTAGTTCATAATAGTTTCATACTATGCTATAACTATATTAATACGAAACATTAATACATGTGTGGTATGTAAACAAACCAAGTCTCTAGTTACCTCTAGCAAACTAGTTCATTGGTCATGAGGATGATCTAGGGTTCCGAGATCATGGGCATTTATGCCAATTGACAATAAGATCACGACATTAGTTGAATGATATGATAGACAAACAACCCAACTAGTTGTATCTTAATAAGATCTAGTTACAAAGTTCACCATTAATGATAAAACTAAGAAAACCTCGCACCTGTCCTTAGACTGTGAGATAATGCAAATCACCGTTCTAGAGGGAGCTTAGATGGTTATCAAGTATCACACCGTGATTGGGTGATCAAAAAGGTGCTACTCAGGTTTCCCAGAGGGGCGCATAGAGGAGTACATATCAAGACCAGGATTTTCCAATCCATGTAACGGATAGATACATATGTGGCCATCTCGGTGACATTGCATTAACAAAGCTTGCAAGCGTGTGACTGGGTCACGGAATGCAATTACACTGAAACGAGAAAACAAGTTCATCGGTAACGAGATCGAACGAAGGTATGGAGATACCGTAGATGAAATCTCGGGTGAACTAGGTATCAAGTGGCAAAGGGAATGGGAAACGACTGTTTACGGTTCAAACGACATTATCATCGTGGAATGCATAGGGGTCATTATGGGCATCCCGGTCCCGCTATTGATCATTGATGGAGATCATGTATGTGCCATTCCTGAGCTGTGGGGAAATACACTTAAGGGTATGATAAGATAGAGATCATATGTAAGTTAGAATCACCATATGAAAGAGAAAAGGAAACCGGAAAAGTTCAGTGAGAGAACCGGAAGCATTCTGGGAAAGTTCCAAAGTCGTTCGGAGGAAATCAAAAGGGAACTAAAAGGTGTATCGAGTCAAGTCGGACTTTGTAATATGTATTTACATGTTAATTAATGCAATTAATATTAAATATAATATTAAAATCTAATTTGAAGGGGTATTCCACTAATGGGACAAACTTTCTAGGGAAAAAGGGTCCATGAGGGAAAACCGAAGGAGGGAAGGGCCAAGCCTAGCCACATCAAGGGGGCCCACCTGGCCAGCCTAGGATTGTGCGTGGGGTGGGGCCCACCCCTGTCCAGTTGGCCCACGACGCCCATGGCGCCTCCTTCCCCCTCTCTCCCTTGTTTAGTCCCACATGGGAAACCCAAAGGGAAGGGCACACCCCTCCCCCTATATAAAGGGGTGCCCATGGATGGGAATAGACACACCAATATTTGGAGAAGTCCTTTGGTTGACTTTCTCCTTCCCTCTCTCTCTCCCGTCTCCATGCGTTGGCATGGTCCCAAGTAAGGACTGTCTGAGCAAGAGACACCGCACCTGTAGCACGCCGTTGCGCTGCAGGGATTCCAAGCCGAAGATCTACTTCCGCACTCTTGACAGGGATCAAGGAGCCGGAGATCGTCGTCATACACCGTATGTGTATGAAACCACGAGGGGCCTCACTTGAGGCACCTTGGATGTCGTGAGCCGGAGCTGCTGCATGATGAAGAAGGAGCAAGGGTGACCTACGAGGAGCATCGCGACCTTGAGGTTGACTACGAGTTCGACTACTTCAACCATGTTCCCCTCGGAACGTTAACTACGTACGGTCTACAAGGGTATGTATTCTTTACGCTTGGCCGTTACCGCATTACTACATAGATAGATCTTGGCAGTATTAGGCGGTTCCAACATAGGAATCTTTTTGTTTTTTGCTGCGGAACCCTTCAATAACATCCCCATCCTATGTTGCAGGGTGACAACTTTAGTGTCTCAAAAGGGATGACAATTAATACTAGTGATTTATAGGTTCGTCTCAGATGGTAGATTTTAGAATGTAGTCATGCTCTGCATGACTTGGCTATACTTGATAATTGGCCTCATATGTAAATAAGTGTGATTGAGAGCAATAAGTCCAAGAACGTTTGTGAGAAAAGTAACACACCTATGTAGAGTGTAAAAATCGTGACATGTTAATCCCTATCCTGCGAAAGGATTATGATCGCATCGTGGAAAGGAACTCCAAAATAAAAACTTACCTTTCAAGAAAACGATTTCTAAAATAGGCGTAGCCTAGGACCTTTGATCTACGGCTATAGATAGTGTTGAGTATGCTCGTACCTAATCTATCTTCTTAAATCCATTGCTTAGACTTTGTGAATTACGACGATGAGAACTGAGAGACTTGAAGATGAAGGTGAAATCTATTTCGAGGAGCCATATCTTTCAGGAGGTATTGAATGAGCAGACTGTGGTATAGTCTATGAAACTGAATAAGATGGAGACACCAAAGCGAAAGCCAATGTGTAGATATGATAGTACAGAATAGATGAGCCGAGTATCATCGAATATTTTAAATAAATTTGTTGAGATCAAATGGTACTTACTCTAGTGGTATCACTGATCTATACGACAACTAGTTCTAAATTTTATTCGCTCAGGAATTCTCATTGGACCGAAGAGGAGTTCAAAATATTTATACATTTCTAGCTACTAATAATAAACATGTAAAAGTTGTGGGCCCTCAATTTTTCTGTTGTACAACTCTGAGAGATGTGATATTTGTGAATTGGTACTTTATAAGTGTTATATCAACGACTTGCACACTACAACATACAGTGATGTTCCGAGTCACCACAATAAGGCCTCCCCTCCCTATCCTCATTCCAATGGTGCGTCTAGCACCAGCGGAAGAGGCATGGAGTCGTGTGTCCGATGTATCTCCTATGATCTAATCGTTTTTAGTGTTCTTTGATATGGTTTGTGGTACGTCTCATCCTATCTAAGGTTGTCATCATGGGCAAGGTTTGTTGTCTGGTGCACTGATCTTTTCGGTTTTTAGCATGGCGACTTCTTGTCTATCTATTACAACAAGCTTTACTACGACAAGTTTTGTCCGACTCTGGTGATCGAGGAGTGAGGATGGCGGTACGCCTTCGGCTCACGCTAGTGTCTATAGTCATCGATAGGTGCTCCAAGGACCTATTTATAATTTATTACTTTTAGAATTTTAGCAAAAAAATAAACAATAAAATCTTCAAGGATGAGAGGCCAACTTTGAATGGCATGAGGAGGTATGTTTTACAAGAATTAGCCCTAGTTTGACTAAATCAGAAACATTAACAACAATATAAACATCGGCTAGTATCTAATTAGGGATTTTTTGATCTTTACTTAACTCTTTTGTTATCCCTTGCAATTTATTTATATTAATAAAAAAATTATATTGGGAAACTCTCCCACAATTTCCCCTAAAATAATGTTTTACGGCAATCCTTCATAAGAGTATCTCCAATAGACGCGCTATAATCAGGCGCGCTATAATCATTTTGCAGCTCCAATTTTACAGTTTTAGCACGCGCAAACGTGTGAAGCATTCCCAAATGCTGTAAAATGCAGCGCGTGCCAAGAAGCGCGTTACCAGTTATTGTAAAATGCAATGCGTGCACGGCAGCACAAACACGAAACACACACACATATAGAACAAAGAATATCAAACAAATCCAATAAAAACACTAAAATTATAGTTCATAGTAAAACGATAAACCTAAAACATAGTTCTAATAACGAACGATGAAACTACTAGAACTACTAGTAAACGATAAAACTAAACTACAACTCGTCGTCCTCCTCCTCCTCCGTTGAGCTCTCGAGTTTGGTCGACAAGAAGAGGTCGAGACAACGGTCGTCATCAAGGGGGATCGTATCAGGATGTCGTCGGGGCCACCGAGTATGGCAGCACCATGTGGGTGGCAAGGGAGTACAGTTTGGCGTAGGATGGTGTCCAGGCATGCTCCAAGGCCGTCTTGTTCGTGTCAATGTCCCTCTTGGGCTGATATGGTTGGACGCGAATCTATAGGAGCCATTGTACCATCTTCGTTGAGGGAGATTTGAAGATCCATGTTCCTATGGCTAGTGGAGACCATGTTCATCTTGGATCCACCTTGTCACTTCTAATGACACGATATTCAAGGTGTTGGTGGGGGTATCATGGAGGTTGTGTTTGGTGATGATCGGACATTCTTTGGAGGTTCTATCTCGCATGCTCAGGTTGAGTCAAGAACTGGTGAAGTTTTCAGTGAGTTCTAGCAGCGGGTTGGGATAATTATGTTGTTGGACGATCAGCGTTTTGCAGCAGTGCTCTCGACGAGTGGAGGCGAAAAATTTCATTTTTGGTGGTCTCGGTTTCCTAGGTGAAAACCTTTGGTGGTTGTGACTGACAAAGACGGCTTTGTCGTTTCCTTGTTGAAGGTTTTGTTTAGTGTTGGACCTTTTCCAGGATGAAAATCCAAAATCTGACCATGCTGGTCAGATCGTCCAGTGTTTGTCCAATGTTACCTTCCTGGAGACATAATCTAGGTGCCATTAACATTGTTGGTGCTCTTGCTACGTGTCTCTGTTTGCTTTGGCTAGGACTTTCTTTTTTCTTTTTTGGTTGTGTGCATCCTTCATGTCTTTTATAAACATCATGTTGTTGTAAAGGCTGGATGTAATTGGATTATCTTTGTATTAATTTTTTTATCAAAAAATAGTGTGAATGTTGGCTTTAGGTTATTGTGTCCCATATGTAGGAAATTGATCTTTAGCAACTTTTGTGAAAATAGTACAAATGAGTCGTATGATACATGCATTTTGATAATCTTTTTTTTATTTATGCAGCATCATGTTGCTGCTTTTCTCAAAGGTTCAAATGCACCTTAGATATAACATATGGTTCGGTTCCCTTGGCTGCTAAGGGATGGCATTTCCTATCAATGGGAAAATGCTAACAAAAAACCGACTTAATGGGGCAGCTTTAAGTTTCAAAGGTCAGTACTTTGGAGTATGGAATATGTAGTATTATGCATGAAAAGACACCTGAAAAGTCTGCGATAGACTAAACTAACTGATCCCGTACAGTTGCTAAAAGGAACTAATCGAAGTGCATATGGTCGCATGCATGATTCATCGTGCATTCTGTTTCCGTTGGTTTCTTCAGGTATATATAGAGAGAGAGGGGATTTTCATGGGTAAAATTGGGCACCTTCTTATTAGAGATCGTGTTGCTTGTTCATCTGCACAATTGCAAATGGCTGCTGCCTAGTATACTGGAGTAGTCCTATGGTATAGTACGACAGAGTAGCCTCACATCACCACTTTCCACGACACACTGCTACCACAAGCATGCAGCGCCATCTAGTGACACGCGACGCCAATGGGACGGACACGTACGGGACTATAGGGGTAGGGGACCTCATCGCCGGGCGCAACCGACAAATCCATGGAGCCGCGAGCCCGATCTACCACACCCGCGCGTTCCCCGCCGTTTCCGGCCAACCGCCCCACTCGCCGGATTTCCAGAAAGGGGAAGAAGCAGCAGCGGCGAGCCGAAGGATGACCGTCCAGCAAGACGAGAAATTCTTCACTTTGTAGTGTGATGACTGTAACTCTGGATCACGTGCACTTGTAAGCAAAGTGTTGCTTCGTTTCGTGGTTGGCCAATCGCATGCGAGGAGAAGTGCGTGGACTTGTTGAGGGCATGGAGTAGAAAAAATCCTATGTTTCCGCTACTACTACTATACTATACTCTTTCTTCGTTTTCTGGGACGACGGAGGTGCCGTGCTGGATCTCGACGGGCTCACGCTGTCGCACATCAGTCGAGGGGGTAGCATGTGTCCTCGCCGCCCGTGTTCCACAGGAAGTGCGCGTACGCCGCCGCGTGGTGCCCGTTGCTGGGCTCGGCGGCGATGGCCTCCTGGTACGTCTCCTCCGCGGCCGCCAGGTCGTTGCGCGCTTTCCACAGGAACGTCGCGTACCACCCCAGCGTCTCCGCGTCCGCCGGCTCCGCCCGCACCGCCCGCTTGAAGTAGTGCTCCGCCCTGCATGCAAAGAGAAGTCTCTTGTCAGCCACGGTAATAAAGTAAAAAACCCAAAGCCAATCTCGGCCATGTCATTCCGTCGAACAGTTTGAGTTTGCGGCAGCCACCCACCGGTCGTGGTCGCGCTGCACCAGGTACAGGAACTGCGCGAAGTTGGCGAGCAGCAGCGCGTTGCCGGGCTCCTCGGACACGGCCATCTCGTACCTCTGCTCCGTCCTCGCGTAGTCCGCGACGTCCTCCGTGTCCAGCTTCGCCTCCACCGGCGCGACCAGCTGCCCCAGGATGTCCGGGTCCATCAGAGCCTCCACGCGCACGCTCGCCTGCATTCTGGTCGCCTCGTCGGCGATCCTTTTCCAGACGACCAGCTCGTCCTCCGTCTCCTCCGCGCTGGCCCCCAGCGGCGTCGCCTGCGACACTTCCTGCTCCTCGGGCAGCACCGCGCCGCTCTGCCGGTACGCGGACTCGTCCGACCGGTCGTCGCCGGTGGCCCCGGCGGTCGGCCGCGCCTTGCCGCCGCCGCCGCTGTTCCCGTCCACCGAGGGCGTTCGGCCAGTGGACAACGCGTTCAGCGCGGCGGCAGTACCGTCGTCGAACCGCTGATCGGGACGGGCTTCGTTCTCCGCGTGCTGCTGGGCGTCGAGCATTGCGACGGCCGCCACGGCGGGCAGGGGAGGCGGGAGGTTGCCGGCCATCGCGATGTTGTCACCCATGGAGTGCACGGTGAAGTTGGCGAGGAGGAGCATGACGGAGACCATGAGGGCCGGGGTGCCGGCGAAGATGTGCTGGAACAGCCACACGAAGGACGCGTCCATCTCGGCGTGGACGCGCGCCAGCACGCTCTGCATGTCCTCGTAAAAGAGCGCCTGCCTCATCTGCAGCGCGAAGCTCTGGAGCTCCCGGATGATGAGCACCATGGACGAGAACGCGCGCCCTACGGCGCCGCGCCCGGACTCGCCGGCGCGGTCGACCACCCGCTCGTCGTCCCACCGGCCCCGCTGCTCCTGCTGCCTCTTCTTCCGCTTGAGCATCCGCAGCGACAGCGGCAGGCCGACGCTGCTCGCGCTCCGCTCCACGCTCGCCGGCCACCCGCAGCCCCCGGCGCCCGGGTGCATCCCGACGGCGAGCTCCTGGATCCTCCTCAGGAACTCCTCGTCGTCCCCACCGTGGCTCCCGACGCTGCCGATGCTGGCGCTGAGGGCGCGTGTCACCGTCGGGTGCCCGCCGCGCCGGCGGGCGATGCCGACGCTCCAGCTCGCCAGCGACGACGAATTGGCTCTCGACAGCCTCGTGCCGCCGCCGCCGCCAAGAACGGCAGGACGTGACGACGTCGCGATGGCAGAGGACGACGCCGGGGAGGAGGAGGACGGGGGTGGGACCTGAATGGCGCCCATGAATCACCGCAACCTCACGCCCGGCCACCACCGGAACGACGGTTGGGAAATGGCCCGGAGCTCCACAACGGCGGGAGGCTAAATGCAAGGAAGGGAAAGGGAATGGAGGGAGGGGAAACGAACGAGCGGTGGCCTTAATTCAGGATCCGGAAGGTGTGTGTCCTGGTCAACCTTCCCCCAGGGCGCTCGTGAAGCGAGCGATCCAGCACCTGTGTTACGGTGGGTCGGTGACCACCGTGGCGTGGCGGGATTATATATAGCCAACCGGAATGGAAACGATATTTTCCGTCCTTAATATAGAAACACCGGCCAAAATTAGCGCTCTCTCGACGCAAATGGAAATGGGTCGAGGATGGGAAATGAAGAACGGAGATGGCAGGTCGCAAGTGAAGAGGGAGGAGTGGTGCGCCAAGACGAAGAGCGTGCTTCGTCTAGTGTGGGCAGGCCGTGCTATTTATTTCCTGCTACCCAGTGCGTGGGTGTGCTCGGAGAATCTGCAGACCACCGTCTCTCTCTCTCCTCTGTACGGCTGCACTCCCTCACCAGTCGTCATCAACGTGCGTGCTGTGTGCAGGGTGTGGCCACCTTGATTTTCTATATACTTTTAAACGTTTTATTATTGGAGTATATAATTCTTCAACGCGGGTATGTTGGAAAATTGTATTGGACAACGAGTATCTCTGAATTATATCAGACAAAATAAATTAGAAGGCCGTTTGTATGTTAGAGAATTAGAGGCCTGTTTATCTATACTTACTTGTCCTAATTGTTATAAGAAACTAGATCATGTAGGCGCGCGTTGCCGCGTCTGTCTATTAGAAAATTCATAGTTATGAAATGGCAAAATTCTATATAGATTTTTCTTTGTCAATCTTCTTTCTCTCTCATTCAGGCTCCATAGAATTTTTTTAGGCGCATAATTTTCTAACACAAGATTCGCGGTGTTTTGTCTGTTGATAGGGGCCGTGAACTAAAATATTTCATGATTTTCTAAATTGGAAGGTAAACATGAGTACATCAAATAAATTGAGAATAGATTTAAATAGCATGAAGAAAGTAATAGAAGCATGTCTCTTTGTAGGAGGAGCCACATTCATAGAATGTAAGCAGCTGAGCTAGAACAAGCAGAACGTGTAGAGAAATATATTTCTGATTTACAAAAGATGACAATTGTTATCTGAAGAAGATGGGTATTTCGTCTGGAAATAGAATCAACCTATCAGATCACCATTAGACCTGGAATCTGCTATCGAGTGGGAGTAGCACGGGCAGAAACTGAGGCAAGAGATTTTATAGGACATGTAGGCAGTGTAGTAACGTACCATCATCATCTCCCGCCGTCAATTTGTGCACCATGGCGCCATTAGAGATTTGCAAGAACTGAAAAAATAACATGGTCATAAAGATCAATTAAGACCGGCGCATCGGGTCGCCATGAATAGGGAGGCGAGGGCAGGATCTGTACTGCATCCGCAGGAGAGATAGATGGCCGCTCCAGATCCTGGCATGCGTTCGAACGGATCAAGAGGTGTGCATCTGGTCTCGGTTGGTCGAATCTCGATTGGAGTCTGCTGCATGCCCGCTCTATATTTCAGCCTGCGGTCCAATCGACCGGGAGGTGTGCGTCTTATCTGGGTGGTTGAATTTACATTGGAGTCTGCCGCCGCATCGTGTGTCCTCTTCAAAAAAAATCGGGTGGATCCGTATGAGCAAGGAGACCCGGTTTCCATTGGAGACCGTTGCCGCATGTGTCCTCTTCAAAAAAAATCCGGTGGTTCCGTACGAGGCGAACTGGTTGTCGAAAGATGGAGTACAGCGGGCCGAAATAGATAGACATTCCAACCCAATTAAGCATAGAAAGTCTTTCTGATGTCCAGAGAAGCGTCCCTAAGGGATAATTTGGCCCACGCGGGAGCTGAGGATCATCCAACGACCAGAATGACGTGGGGGGCGCGATCGGACGGCCAGAACTGCCCAGATCGGGAGGTGTGCGTCTTGTCTGGGTGGTTGAATTTACATTAGAGTCTGCCGCCGCATCGTGTGTCCTCTTCAAAAAAAACCGGGTGGTTCCGTATGAGCAAGGAGACCCGGTTTCTATTGGAGTCTGTTGTCGCATGTGTCCTCTTCAAAAAAAATCCGGTGGTTCCGTACGAGGAGAACCGGTTGTCGAAAGGTGGAGTAGAGCGGACCAAAATAGATAGACATTCTAGCCTAGTTAAGCATAGAAAGGTTTTTTGATGGCCAGAGAAGCGTCCCTAAGGGATAATTTGGCCCACGCGGGAGCTGAGGATCATCCAACGGCCAGAATGACATGGGGGGCGCGATCGGACGGCCAAAACTACCCAGTTCGTGAGAGGCCTCCTTTTTTACTCGGTTTTAAAATCCCTAATGTATAAATCCTATTTTCGTTCTTACACCATTTTGGATGCAATGGTACAATTCGATCATAATTTATGTGCATCCATTGTAGGTAAAAGCTGAACCATTTTGAATTGGATTAGAAGAACTCGGGGTTTGCTCGAATCCTATCGTCTTCACCTGTTGCATTGAGAAAAAATAACATAATTCAAAGTGCCAATATAGGCCATGACAGCCAACACTACCACAAGCATCCACAACTTACAAGTCTCGTGGCATATTCATATAATGGGCACCAAGCAGTAGCGGAGCCAGGAATGGAACAAACCCCAGACCAAAAACTAAGCGGGAAAAAACTCCTGCAATAGCAAAGAAAATTTGGTACGATAGCAACATGAACATATAAATCCATCGTTGGTGCAAGAACATACATAAAAGATGACTAAACCTAGAAATAGTAGTACGGAATACAAATACAAATACAAATTTGGTCTCGTACCCGCTTGTACAAGGACAAATGTATTTTCCCTCATGTTTTATTGAGTAAATACAAATACTTCTTAAATTCATCATGAAGCTTATAATGATATCACCACTTTGTTGAATTATAATCATCATGCAGGATATTCTATAATTCAATCCATATTATGTTTTACCGGACGTGGAGTTTTAGTCATATCATAAGAGACATGCTTTACCCAAGTCAAAAGATCAAATATCTTAAAGGACTTTTATGTTCCATCAAAATGAAACTACCATTGTGACTTAAACATTAGTGTCATTCAAAATTATATCATTATTAAGTTTAAATATCTTTCAGCATTTTCAATGGTTTTATAAATGCTTTAACCACTCCATTTAGATAAAGATAAAAACAACTCATTTATAATCGCAATGTGACCATAAAAGAAATCATTCATATAAATAGAACAACTCATTTATTTCTCATTAATATGAATAATCATCTCACAAGATGTAAGACACACTAATATGGTTTACACATAATGATGCCAAAATCTCTTATTCAAATCCATGCTAATCTGAATGATAGATGTGGAGGGAGAATGTCGTCGGCCATCAACCTGATTATTTGTCATTACATCATTTTCTCCTCGTCCCTTTAGCAAGCTCTTTAAGCAGATGGACCTATTTTCATAAAACAGTACAAGTATCAGTATACTTGGTAAACTGCAAAGTGTTTGCGAGAAAACATTTATAATTTGTATATCGAATATGCCTTCTTCATCCATGACATCCTCTTCAATTGGATCTACCTCGAGAGTTCTTAACTCAGTTACGAACTCATGAAAAGTGAACTCTTAGTCTCCCATGATGTAGTTCATGACGACGTCTTTGTAGCTTGGAGGTAGCGAACGCAGCACTCCATCTATCGGAAAGTTGTCAGTCATCCAATAGTCCACGTCATATGCAAAGCGTTCATGCAGCTCATGCATGACAGCCAGGTGACATTTCAAGTTGCCATCTTCGCTCATTTTGGTTGAGAGAAACTTGTTCAATGGCTCATACTTCTTAAGCCTGAATTATGTTGTGAAGAGTGCTTCAAACTCAACAACCATCTCAAATGCATTGGTGTTGAAGAAACACAACCGCAACTCAGTCTCCATCGAATGATGCATGACACATTGAACAACAATGGAGGTGTCACGTCTAGCACGATAATCTTTATTATCTTTCTCACTTGCTGAGTCAACGTGATAATATCCTAGTGGTTCTTGTATCACGTGTGAAAGAGCATGTGTTCCCCCATGTGTGGTTTTGATATTAATGACAATCTCTATCGACTAATGTTTGCATCGAGTTACACTTGTAGGAGTTGTCTATTGGCATTGCTTGGATCATTTGTTGGCTTCAAGGTATAAGAAATGAAGAAGAAGAAATGTCCAAGGGCTTTGTGCCTATTGGAATCATGTTGAATAAATAAGATGATTCAAGGTTGATCAAGACGAAGAATGGGTCAATACTCGAGAAGAAATAAAGTTGTGCAAGTTCAAGATGTGCCATCTCTAGAAGATATCATGCCTGATGCTTGCCATCCTCGGTGATCATGGATCGATGAAGACAAGCTCAGAGAAGAGGTTTCCCCACGGTGTATGAGGGAGCAAGTCATAAGTCTTCATCAAGCGAGCGCAAGCAAAAGAAATCAAGAAGAGCATTCCATCTTGAGGAGGACAAGATCATCTACATCAAGCTCAAGTGGAATGCTCAAGTCAAAGGTATGATCTTGATAGGTTTTCCCTTTTTTCCGGTCTCATGTTGTTAGTTGGGACACCGGGTTTAGGATAGATAGCCGTACTACCAAGAGGGTTTCTCGAGTGAGTAACTCGATCATATCTTTCGGAGAGATCTCAAACCTTTGCATATTTAGCATCATCTTTCTTGGTTGTTATTTGGATATTATCCATGTGAGGTTCTAGAGCTTGTGGTAATATTCATAACAAGATCTCTAGTTCATCAAAAACAAACTTCCCTTTTATATCCTATTGCATTCTTGATCTTGGACGTTTTCCGGTTCCATACCTTAGGAGGTATCGCACATACTTATACTTGATTTTCTCTCCCTTGGTGGTATCCAACAAATTTGGATTCATCCTGTTCAAAGTTTGGATACTCGAGTTATTGCATTTGTTGCTGCTGCTAGAGTTGTATGTCGTGTCCGGTAGTACCGGACTCCCTGTACGGTAGTACCGCTCGAAAGTGGTAGTACCGTCTAGCGGTACCGGTCACATCTGAACCCAGCAGCAAGATGGGGATCCTCCTCAGGAGCGTCCGGTACTGCCCCTAATACTACTGGTGTTCTAGCGGTAGTACCACTCCGTTACCGGGAACTACTGGTAAGTGGTAGTATCGCATATGGATCTGGTACTACCAGTGGTCGACTAGGCTGGCTCAACTGCCCTGTCGCCTCCTCTGACTTTCCCGGTTCCTGTTGTACTTGGCCGGTACGGTACTACCGCTGCCAAGTACGGTAGTACCGGTCATCGTAGGTGGGTAACATGCATATTTCCCTGCCCCTATAAAAGGGGCCCTTCTTCTCCATTGGACTTTATCCCCTTGAGATCGTTTTCCCCTCTACTATTGAATCTCTTGAGCTTATCCTCTCCATATTCCTACCATGATTCTTGCATATATTTGAGGAAAAAGATAGAGGAGATCTAGATCTTCAATCACTCTAATCCATCTCTCCTCTAAGTGAGGGGAACATCTTGGAGACTTTTGTGGTTTTCCTTTTGTGTTCTTCCTCTCTTATTCGCCCAATAGCTTTTGTAGCTTTGGTGGAATTTGTTAGTGAAGGACTTGCCATTGCATTAGGTGCATCAGTATGAGTTCTCCTCGAAGGATTTGTCAAAAAGATTGTTACTCTTGGGTTCGTGGAACCCTGGACGGTTTAGTGGCCTTTGTGGTGATTTCTTGTGGCCTCCAATTAAGGTGTGGAGCTCTCCCCAAGTTAGTGGCCTTGTTGGTGATTATTGGGATCCTCCAATTAAGTTGTGGAGATTGCCCCAATCTTGTACAGGTTTGGTGACCGCCCTCGAGTGTCCCATAGTGGATCGGGTGCTTACTGTGCGACGGGTGCTCGGGAGAATAGGGTGAGGCCTCTTGTGGCGTTGGTGGTCTTAGTACTGCCCACCCCTCCAATGGAGACGTACTTCCCCTCAAATGGAAGGAACTTTGGGATACATCTTCATCTCCGCGTGGCTTGGTTATCTCTATACCGAGCTTTTTCTTATGCACTTTACTTTGTGATAGCCTTCATGCTTGAAATCATATATCTTGTTATCACTTAGTTGCTTGTTTTACTTAGCATAAGTTGTTGGTGCACATAGGTAAACCATAATATTTCTAGGTCTTGTGCTTGACAAAATAAACACTAGTTTTATTACGCATTTGTTGATCCCATCTCGTAAAAGTTGTTAACTGCCTATTCACCCCCTCTAGGCGACATCTGTGTCCTTTCAATTGGTATAAGAGCGAGGTCTCCCGCTTTTAGGTTTCATCGCTTTAAGAGTAAAGATGTCGACTAGGAGATTAGTGCATGATTCCTTTTATATATTCGATGGCGCAAATTATGGTGTTTAGAAATTTCGCATGCTTGATTATTTTCGGGGCATACACCAAAATATTGAGGGAATTATAGATATGGTTTTTTTCCTCCTATGGATCCCCAAAATCAATCTTTAGAGGAGGAGATAAACTCTTATATAGATGCTCAAGCTACTAAAGTGCTTTTACTTATTGTGAGCAATGTAGTTATTTCTTCAATCATGCCTTATCAGAGTTCTCGTGAGATATGGACAAAGCTTCAAGATAAATATGATGTGTCCGACATTATTGAGGATGATTGTGTTCCCTCCACCTCCGGCCATGATGAGTTCTCACCTTCTACCTCTTCTCCAACATGTGATTTGTCACAAGGTAATGATAGGGTGAATGGTGATAGAAATTGCAATGTGGATAGCGAGCTTACTATTGGTAATCCATCATCTCTATCTCGTTGCAATGTTCTAGCACTCAAAATTCCTTATATGCTTGTGTTGATAGTCCTTGCAGATCTTGTAGAAATGGCATGAATAAATCTCATGATGATATTTGTGCTGTGTCTTGTTGCCATGATAAAAATGCTTCTATTTCCTCTACTACTTTTATTGCTAACCATGTAGAGGAAACCGATGATTCTATGGGTCAAGACAAGGTTTTGTATGGAGCTTCACGTAAAATCTCATCATCACCTCCTTCCGGTTACAAGATGTTTTCGAAATAAAATAGTCATTCATTATTTGATGAGTAGATACATTAGTATTGCTCCCACAATGATTACACTCAACACGCGATAGACCTTACATTTGTCATAATATCCGCATAGATAGCCGTTGCATCGTTCCATATCATATACGTTTCTCGCCTATGCATAGTTGAATGACTTCTAGACAATATGACCTGGCTTTAATTGCATTATATCCCAATGATCTTGCAAAGATTAGGCCATCAAGCATAGATAGTACTCTAGCCATGGCTGTTGAAGGCACAACGTGGTATGAAAATTGTCGATTCAGCCACAAAAACTCCCGCGCTATTGTGTAGGATAGCTCCAGATGCACATGACTGATCATACATAGAATTTTTTCATCAATACTTAAATTTAATTGTTCCACCCTTGGCTTAATCCACACACTTCTACGTTGAGCCATACCTCACCTATTTTCTCTTGCTGAATTAACGGTGATAGCTTGGATCAAGGTAGTACAATTCACAGTTTGAGGAACATGTTCACCCTAGGGATGGCTACGAAGTACCCACCAGATATACCAAGCCAAAATTTCCATCAAATCTTGTATTTTAAAAGTATCATAACCAAGAATAAGAGTCGGTAATTATTCGAGAAGAACTTCAACAACCGCTGAAAACACAAGCAGTCAACATCCATAAGTTCATTGATAAATTTCTCGATCCCCAATGTTGTCGAAATACTTTCCACTCCTTGGCACTTGAATAACATGTGCATATCGTTAGGACCTGAGTTACAAATTGGGCATTGCGTCTAGTTGTACTAATGTGTTTGTTCATCAGTAAAGATTTCAGGGGTGCAATTCCATGCGATATTATAGAATAGGGAATATACACTTTTGCTAGAACATTAACCTTCCATAGGATCTTGCAGATGGGGTTATTCAATTGTGTACCTCGAATTAAAATTCGCATAACTCCATTGAGTTGGTGCTTCAACTCAACCTGGTAGGCTGGTTTAGCTATGAAGACATTCGATATGATCCCAAGCCATAGTAGAAAATCTTCAAAAGCATTGAAGTTTAGAGGAATTTGCAAGATCCTTTTATCATCTAGAGGACGAAAGATGGTTCTTAGAACCTCTTGATAGCTCCCTTAAAAGGATCAACAAGATCAATGACTTTGTGTTTGGAATTACATCCTCCTCTTAGGGATAGTTACCTTTCGGACGTGGCTTTAGGGATCCAAGGAACTTTCGAGATGTCCACTGAGTCACCATTACCGACTCTCCACATACATCCATTTTCGAAAGTTTGAATCCCTGCAAAGATGCTCTGCCATGTGAAAGAGTAACCTCATTTCAGACCATCCTTTAGTATATCACCAAACAAATTAATATTTTGCTTGAAGTACTTGGGCACATGGAGATTTTGGTTCATTAGTTAACCTCCAAACTTGTTTTGCTATCAAAATTTCCACCATGTCTGTCGCTGTATCGTCTGGCTAGAGCATAGAGCGTTGTTCGTTTTTCGTTTCTGAACAAGGCGTTGTTCATTTCATCATTTGAGACAAGCCTGTACCTGGACCAAAGTAGGCATCCTTTTACCGGGAAAAGCACTTCTTTTGAAGACATTACCGGTCGTTTGTCTGTTTTGGTACGTACTGCAAATAAGTGCGTGGTAAGCTTTATTACGCGTTAACTGCTGAACGACAAGGGAAGAACGAATCGTTCAAAAAAAAAAAACAAGGGAAGAACGAGAACCTCCGTTCACGTGCCATTGCCCACGGCGGATGGTGGCGCTGCAAATGTGAAGCCTCGAGGCTTTGCATCCTCCGGCCGCCGTCTCACACGTGTCCGCCACCAAGCCGCCGTGGCAATCGGTCGCCAGACTGCGCCGGACAGGTCGCCCACGCTCACATGGACCCATCCGCACAAGGCACAAGTGGTGATATGGGTCGGACTCGCGTTCAGTACACTGGACAGAATAAGATCACGTGCTGTTTTGTTTTGATCGCTGGTTTTTGCATTCAGAGTTTAAGCTTTCTGGCCTTTCTTTCTGGGAAGAGTACCATAGAATTCTATAAACACACTACTTGCCTCACGGTGCAAATGAATCTATTATAAAAAATGTATTAAAATGTAAAAAAACTGAAAAAAACGTGTATATCTGAACATTCTATGTAGATGTACAAGTTTTTTTTTTAAAAAAAAATGAACATTTTTTGTGGCTTGTGTAAAAAATAAAAAAACCGTGAATAGTCATGCTGCAGCATCGAAATTTGTCTTTTTACGTGGGATATAAAAAAATATTCATTTTTTCCAAAAACTTGTGTTTGAACATATAATGTCTAGATGTACATGTATACTTTTTATATTTTAAATATACTTCTAACAATGGGTTTATTTGCCCGTGAGCCGAATTGGATTTCCACACTACTATATTTTTGGGATAAATCTGTGACATCCTTTTCGAGGTGGAGAGAGTCTTACGAAACAAATTTCTGGTGATTATATTAGAAGGTGGAAGATTGCTTTGCCTTTTCTCCGCGTGGGACGTGGGGGTGAGAGAGAGGGGGCGAGACAGGTAGAGACGCGCCAAAGCGGGACTACGCGAAGATGTTGCATCATCCTCACCGTTTTAACTGGAAAATCAGGGATGGATAGCGGAAAAAAAAATTGAAAAGGAGAAGACTCACGGGACATGCGATGACGCGGCACAGAGCGATTGGCCAGAACCCGAATATACAGTAACCAAACGGAAGAATCGCTGAACGAAAAGCGTGGAGCGCTAACATGCGAGAAATGGTCACGCCTTGCAAGGAACGGTCGTGTTTCATTATGTATTTATAAAACAAAGCAGAACGAGCTGATTTTGGCCCCTCTTAGACTCTGCAACTGAATTTGCTTTTAATATATTAGCATATCTCAAGAATACATGAGATGCTTGTTTAAATTGATACATGTTCTATTCTACAAATTTTATACGAGTTAATAAAAATTACAGTGTCCTTGACTTGGAACATGCTCTATGATTAATGAACAAGCGGATTTCATCGAGTAAGTGGGTCCAAAAAAAATGCCATAACTTCTAATTTTCATTTTGATGTTTAGAAATTATCAAACTTAATTACATATTAGATCTTGCTTTTACGAAATGATTCGTGGCAAGTTCCCGCCGTAACTTCTCTTCTATATTTTATCGAACCAGTGAATAATTTGGAATATATCAAGTATAACTTCTGCATAGAATTAGTATATTTGTAATCTGGTTGTCTATATTGACTAAACTAATCATTTAATAATCTAGCCACTTATAAGTGTTGAATACAAAGTTGCATTCCCTTGAAGCTCTGCAATCCAATAGTTTCAAGCATCAATTTTGAGGCAGTCAAACAAGCTTACCGTGTAATCTTCATAAGTTAGCTTATTTTGATATCATCAGTTTTTACCTTGGTCTATTGTTTAAAGTTTGCTCAATGTATTTTTTTATTTACTTGAAGAAACACTGATACCCCTATGTTTCTGACGAGGTTCAATATGAAATAAGGACCCGCTTCTTGCGTCTAAGGTCAGATCTCTCAGTTTCATACATGTTTAACACGTAAATAACATATTTGTCTACCGATTAAAACACTCAACCCCGCACATGCTCATATATTTAATTTAGGTAACAAAACAAAATATGTTATCAGAAGTGAATACAACACATCTATCACGCTCTAACAAATAGACTGTAGGCGGCGCGGCGAAGTGCGTATGTCTACCAGTACGACTGTACTTTTGCAGGCTATGGGCATGTTTGATTCAAAGGATTTACATAGGAAATTTAAATTTGAAGGATTGTATCCTATAAGAAATTTTCCTACGATGGTTGTTTGATTTGTATGATTGATTCCTATAGGAAATTTTTCTAGGGAATCCTTTGCACTAGATTGCATAGGAAATCTAGCATCCACTCAAAGCTCTTTTTTAGAATCCTACGCTTTTTCTGTGATAGAATCAAACAAACTTTTTTACATATGATTTTCTATAGGATTGAAGTGGGCATGACATTGCAATCCTATGGTTTTTCTATTCCTATGTTTTTCCTATCCTACAAATCAAACAGGCCCTATAAGATACTCCCAGTATAGAGGTGACACGGTATTTTTTTTTCCTTTTCTAGGAGACCCACTTACTTAGTGAGCTTAAACCAGGAAGGGTCAGAAGAGCATTACCGAGAATGAAAACCGGCCGCACAAAATCGTGGGACACATCGTGGGAGTGAAGCTGAATGCCTGAATCCTTGCTGATAGCACCCAACGAAACGAGCCGGTACGTCCACCACATGACGCTACGGTACTACTAGTACAACAACGACATCACGGCCCACGGGCGCAGCCCGCACGTCCGCACGCTCCTGAAAATCTTTCTTCCCGAAAGGCACCCCGTCCGTTCCTTCCCCAGCGTCCCGTCCTTTTCCAAGTTGGCGATACGGACTGTCGTCCTCTGCCTCGCACGGTACAAAAAAAAATCTCGCCCGGCGGTTACCGACGGACGGCTGGGAGGGCGCGCGAGGATTCCCATCGGCCGTTGCGCGTATCGTCCCCGTAGATCGCACCGCGGGGATCGGTTGGTCCTTGGCTGGGGATTGCACGGTGGGAACGGGCTCGCCACCGGAGACGGAGAGCCTTGGTGAGGGACCACCCAGTCCCATGATCGCGCCTGGGCCACCCAGGGCCCGGCCGGCGGGAGACAGTACACAGACTGACGGCCGCGCGAAATGTGCGCCGCCCCGGCTAGCTGCCAAGCCAGGGCGTGCAAGTTGGGTTGTACTGCCATCGATCGCCAGTTCACTCGGAAGTGTCAAATTGGATTTGCCATCGTTACCGATGGAGACGTGTGGTTGTTTTTCTCCTCCGCGGTGCTGTATCCGTGTGTAGACGGACAGCGTCCTGTACAGGAAACTACCATAGTGAAAATGGAAGGAAGGAACAGAAAAAGGATATGTCCCTCGTAGCAGGTTTGACAAATGCGTCGGTTCTGTAAGAAGTTAGTACTTTCGTTTCGTTATCGTGTGCTTCGCCTTGCATTACTTGTGTCACGTTGCGTGTGATTTTAACTGTTTTACTGCCTATATTTATTCTGCCCGCTGAGCAAAAATTTGAGCGACGGAAATGTATCTTCTTCGCTTCCATAGCTCAACTATGACTGAACCAGCGGTAGTGCTTCAGGTTAGTAAAAGTAAGTTGCGCTAGCTGTTCGCGGACCAACAGAATTCGAGCAAATGTGACTGTACAACTACAGATGCGCGGTCCACTGACCTGATCTACTTCAGTATAGGCAACCGCCATTCAATCGAACACAAGGTACAGTAATGGAACTTGCTTCCACCATTCTGGGATAATGGGGTGAATCTACTTGAGGAAAGTTTACGGACAAACGGAAGGTAGGCAGCAGCTCCGACCTCGTGTGTGTGTGTGGTCACCGAGACTTGTGGCTCCATTCCTACAGATCCCAGAACTTGTGGCAATGCGTGGTTTCTACAGAATTTCATTTTGACACCATGTCGTATTCCAATTTCGCAGTCCGCACCAGACAGCGAACTGGCATCATCAGCCCGGTAGATATCAAGGAAATCTCCAAAGGATCCACTTGCGTTCCCATGCCGAATCAAAATCTGACATTTTAGGCTTCTAGCTAACAATTCTGTTGTCCTTCAGTTCAGATGCTGGTTTGAATGTTCCTCACCTCCAATGCATATTGTACTAGCCCTGCTTTTTCTAAAATATTGTACTACTAAACAGATACTGCATAGCTTTGCAGGGAAATTACTAGTATAATAAATTTCGCCAATCCGTGACTTCCTTTTTTAAATAACCTAGTTGCATTAACACGTTAGAGTTCATGATCTTGAATGCTGGGGCGCTGGCCTCAAAAGATGGATTGCGCGGGCGACTCTACAACAAGCGATGTTGCGGTGATGATGGTCTTGCTTTTTGGTCATGTGGATGGCGGGTGTCGTTACCTCCTTGGAGGTGACGCTGTGGGTACATTCTCCATGTAAGGGCACCGGGTGAAAACTCTTGAGTCTCGATGAAGGTGGCGTGTTGCGTCCTCATCCTCTTGGAGATGTCGTCTTGGAGTTCCGGTAGCTCACGGTTTGGCTCCGTTGTCTTCGGTGGCAACTTCAGTTTTCATGTCCTTTTTTGTTTATTTCTTATCTGCTTTGTAAGAAGGTTCCTTCTAACACTTTATATTGGTTTGGTTGTTTTACTTTATTTATAAAACGGGGGGAACATACTGTTTTGAGAGACAATTGATGTAACCGAGTGACTACATCAGTGTGTCATCTTAAATGCAAAATGAGAACAACTCAACGGAACTTGAACAATTGGGCAGATCGGTCCATGTATGTGAGTATGTCGCCGTATGGACGGTGGTACTAGCTAGTCCTCCCGTGTTTCTCCTCCGTCCAGCTCAAGATTTTCTTTGCCGAGACGGTGACATTAAGCGTGATGGGTGCATGACGGGTTGGCGTTAGCCGTTAGGTAGCTGTGCTTCGTTAAAACGACAGCACTGTCGCTCTAACGCATGACTAATGGTAGTTTACTTGACAGTACTTACTCACGTGTAGGTAGACTAGTACACTGAATTTCCATTTGCATCGCTATTTCGACCAGAAACAACAATGTTAGTGGCCTCAGTGCATCTGAGATATTTTCCGTACCAGCCTCTCGAGAGGCAAAACATGGTCGTGACTAGCCAATCGCACACATGCAATAGGAATACGCCCACAAGTTATCCTGATTTACTGCACAAGCACTGTTTGGTTCATTGGTCGCAGTAACGACTACTACTCATCAACAAATTCATTAAGCACTGGATTCCTAACACCTCTGGACAAAGTACGTACCACAGGGCGTGAGGAGGATGCCAACAGATTCCTCAGAACGCCTGGTACCCCTTGCGAAGATCAATCACTTGCACCCGGTCACTTGACTCTGTAACGTGATGCGAGAAAAGTCAAGGTTGTTGTAATGACGCCATCGGTTTGCTTTTCTAGTGGTAGTGTGGTACTGTACTAGTCCGTGTAGTCTCCACCGCCGGCCGGCCAGCCCGACAGGGACGCCGGAGATGAGAAATCGCCACGGCGACACAGCGCCACGCCTCCTCTATCTTGGCAGATTTCCGGCCGCCCGCGGGCGGTTCTCTCCTACGGCCGGCGTCGCTCTCCGTTCACTCCAGCGCGAGCTCTCACATCCCCGTGACCTTATCCTACCCGCGGTTAAACACCACCCGTGAGGCCGAGACTTGTCGCCAACGCTCCAATCACCATAACCGGTTACGTCTCGCACCCGTCCACGCTGGCTGCTCAACGTGCAACTCGTGTTGCTCTCAAGGGTCTCCACTGTCCACACTCTCTCCTGCAATATGCCAATATCAGGTGTCTCTGTTCTTCGATCTTTGTTTGGTGAGGCATGTGCAATCGAGTCATGCTTCTAGAACCATCCCTACCTGAGAAGCTAAGGATTCGGCATATTAGATAGCAAACCAGTGATGCTGGTACGTTTCCAAAGAAAGACCCAAAGATGGCAAACCTACTCAAAATTTGGACTAGAGAGCTTCGTGTAAAATATCTGGCCAACTATAGTGAGAACGGGAGATGGAAAACGTATGCCGTACAGTTGGAAGAATATGCTGGAGAATATATAGGTGCTTGCCCCCCATGCATGAAAAAACCTGACCTATGTCAAGCCCATACATCCAACAGGCTGTACGCCTGTACGTGCACGAATCTAGGACTAGTGCACCAAGGAAGCAATGCACAGTAAAAAGAAAAAGAAAACCAGCAACAGTGGCCATGCATGTGCATCACAGAATGTGAGCCAAACGTCGTGGGAGCTAGCAGCTATGTATGTATGTGGATGAATTTGCATCCAGCAGGTACCATAGCGAGGGCACTCGACACCGCTATCTGTCCAAGGGGACTTTAGGTTAACCCATCGGTGTGTCCCAAACGGACCGGGTCTGTCTCCTAGGCCCAACGGTGCACCGTAAATGGACTAGCCCCGCGGAGGCGTCCGCTAGGTCTCCATTTTTAAAAATTTAGGTTGCAAATACATCAACACAGACCAGTGCAACAACTGACCTCTCGTGGCCGTTTCGGACCCACGTGTTTGCGACCCACCACCCCCTCGCCTCCCACGCCTAGTCCTCTTTAATGGGGACCGGTCGTCCCATCCCCATCCCATCATTCCCACTCTCGCTGATAGTTCACACCAAAACCCTAGCAGCCAGCACCACTTCCCGGCGCTGACAAAAGGGTTGGTGAAAGGGCCGCTACGAGCACGAGGTTGGGCCGTCCTCCAGCCGGCATAGTGGCGTGTGGGAGCGCGCCAACATGTATGTCGAGATCGCCTGCATGTTCTGGAAGTTGGGTGATTCGCTGCCCTAGCCCAACATGCACCTCACGTCAGGCTGGCACCTCAATCAGAGTCGCCTTCCGATGCCGCTCGTGTCTATCCTCGGAGAGGCGCGCCGTCGGGGCATCAAGAATTTGGAGATGGCTGGTTTGAGGCGGAGCACGACCTTTGTTGCCGGTCCTACTCCTACCGCCGGCAGACGACGACGAGGAGGAGCACACCGATAAGGAGGAGGAACAGGGCCACGAAGAGCTGCACGACCGCTCCGTCTATAGGGGAGCGATATCGGCGCCTGTCAAGTAGGAGGTGAAGTACGACGCGCCACCCGTGCCTGCGTTGAAGGCAGAGCAGGAGGAGGACACACTACAGGTTGTTGGTTGCACTGCCCACTGCAAACAGACCAGGCGAGGACATGGACCTCTAGCATGTCCGCGGTGTATCTAAAACATACCGAAGAGATTTTTGGATGTCGTTGGAGTTGGCCTTAGGGGACGAAATGAGAGAAGCGTGCGTGTAGTTTGTTCTCTTTAAAGGAGCTCCAACTTTTTTTTACATTAACGACCTCCAACTATCTGACGTAAACTTACATTCGTGATTGAAGAGTAAAAAAGGATGTGTGTGCCTTCCATTACCGTGGTAGTCTGGTCCTGTTTTTCATTTTTGATGAGGGTAAGTCTGGTCCTGCTAGGCTGCTACGGGTGCAGCCGTGTCGCGTGTACTCTTTTTTCTTTAGCGGAACGTGTTGCGTGTACTCGTGCGCGCAATTTGACGGAGCGAACGGATCCACCTGCGCGATCTAAGGCGGGGTGGGCCTGGACCCGGCTGTCGGATGGGCCATCCGTTGTGTGGCCAATTCAGGGACGGTCCGCCCACTCATCAACCTCCGGGGTGGGCCTATCTTCAGTGCAAAGCATCGGCACATGGCGTTGGCAAATCGCGATTTTGTTTGGTGACTGGTGTGGTGACGTCACGGCGCTGACATCGTTCCGTTCCACTGGTAAAATGAGACACTCCTGGGTGTCTTTGGCCTGCTGCTCCGAAGAAATTTTCAGAGCCGAGTTGCGTGGGCTACGGATCGAGGACTAATCGAGAACAGCTCGATGGTGAAGTGAAACGAACTTCTGCTTTGCGGAGTAATGATCATGTTGCATAATTTGCCAAATGGTACTGATTTTTTTAGAGGAAAATGGTACAGCAGTGATCTTAGACGTACAACTCAGCGGCGGCGCTGCACTTTGACCTGTACTAGCACCATCATTTTCACTCTACAAAAAATGCACCATCATTTTCTTCACATACTCATCTGCTGGCCAAGGGCCTACGCCGGGATCTTTTGTACGGATTCATATACAGTAGAATAAGTTCTCTTGAAGAAAAAGCGGGACAATACATTCGTGAAAGTTAGCTAGGTTGGAGTTGGACAGCAATGGAGCTGCACAGCTGCACAGGTCGTCTTCTAGTTCAGGCCTGACGATCTTGGCACACAATTCGAGGCGTTAGCGCAACAGCTGGTTGCAACCAATGCCATAGATTTTTTTTTGTGATATAGCTACGTCGTCTTCTTGCATTGAGGACACGATCGAGGATGGTGTCTGTTTCACTGGCCTTGCACCGCCGGAGCGACTGGCATTGGACAATGAGGGGGAGAGCAACATGGGTAGCATGTTGATCGTTGCGTTAGTCACAGCAGCCTTCAAATTTGTGAAGAAAGAATTGATAGGATTTTTTTTTAAGAAAGGCCAAAAGTTTGCCTTGATTCATTAATATAGGAGAATAATACATACCACCACGTCACAAACTGTAGAAGGATAAAGAGAGGGAGAGAGATTGGCGGAATATGTTGGGTTATTATTGAGCCTCGTGGACGAGTATATATAGGCGTACAGATGATCATCTTGAGTAGAAGACAAGTTAGGTTAGAGTCCTAACTATCCTACACTACCTCAATTACCGCGTACACGTATACTCTAACACCCCCCGCAGTCGTAGCGGGAGCGTCGTGAACAACTGGAACATCGCGGACGGTCAGACTGGAGAAAAACCGAAGTAGCATCCAGTGGGCTGACATCCCCCCGCAGTCCGAGCGGGAGTGTCGTGGACGATGTCACGGCGCGAAGTTTGGACTGTAGAGGATGCTGGTGAAGCTCAAGCGAGGTGGAAACCCTTGTGCCGATGTCGAGGGAGCCGAGAGCGTTGGGCGGTGCCGTAGTCGGGGTAGCTGTGCGAGGGGTCGCCGTGGTCGATGTCGTGGCCGGTGTCAAGGAAGCCGCACATGAAGCCGCATGCGCATAGCGCGCGAGGAGGTTGACGGAGACGCGTCAAGGCAGTCGTCGAAGAAGGGGCCGACGCTGTAGCCAATGCAGCCCGAGCCGTCGAGGACCAGGTACGGCCATAGTTTTGCCAGAACTAGGCGCACGTCGGGGACGAAGGCATACTCCGGTTTTGCCAGAACCGAGTACGCAAGAAGAACTCGTCGGTGACGCGGTCAAAGCAGTCATAGAGGGGTCGATGCCGTAGAAGACGTTGTCGAAGCTGATGACGAGGCGTCCGTCGCAAGTTTGCCATACTCGGGAATGTGTCGGGGACGAAAGCACTTCGGTGTTGCCAGTACCGGGCATGCGAGGGGTGGGAACCATCATGAACTTGTCGCCATGTCAGAGGGACTAGCAGAGGAGGCCTCCAGAATCGTCGCGGTCGCAGATCGACGAAGATGTCGACCCTGCCCGCGGTTCTCGGAGTAGAGTAGCAGGTGGTGCAGACGGGGACGAGGCGATGACGCGGGCGACGAAGTCGAGACAGTCGAAGATGTAGAAGGCGGCGGACCAGCGGCGGCATGAGTGCTCATGCTGGACGCCTAGAGGCGCGGGGTAGTCGGCGGGACCTGCGATGGCGAGAAGTCAGCTTGCAGGTTAACTAGTGGAGCGCAGCGGCGGTGCTCGAAGTAGAGCCAGGCGCGGACGGTGTCGACGCGGACGAGGTCAATGACGGACGGTGTCGCAGGCCCTGGCGCCGTGGGACCGGGTGAGGCGACGAAGACGGGCGCAGACGGCGGCGATCCGCGTCGTAGGAGAGGGCGCGGTGGAGGCCAAGGGCGTCGATGCACGGGCACGGCGAAGTAGACTACGCGCAGCAATGCCACGGCCCGAAGGCACGGTGTGGCTACAGGGCGCTAGTCGGGGCAGCAACTGGAGGCCACCGGCGCGTACGCGCTTGTGAGGCGCGTTGGCAGCCGGTAGGCGGAGACCAAGGCGGTGGCGCTGTGACCCGAAGGGGCGACGCAGTGGCAACCCGTAGCTCGATTTGTGGCAGGCGCGTGCTCGGGGACGTGCTTGGCGTCGACGGGCGCGGGACCGGTTGATCAGACCGACGGTGCGCCGTATGCACCATGGCGTGGACGACGCGTAGATCGGAGTCGATGGCGACGTTGACTGTTGTAACACCCTCGAATCGGTCCTATACAAGTTTTAGCCCTTTCCGCCAAACCCGCATAGAAACTATTCAAGGACACCCACAGGCACTTTCGTGCGGGTGGAAAAACGAAGTAATACCATTACACACCAGTCCTTGATGGGACCCACAGAACAGATATATATACAACATCGACTCAACGAGTCAAGAATACAGATATATAATACAAAGATCCAAATCACCTTGAAAACGATAGAGCGTCCGACTACGGAAAAGATGCAAATGGGGCTAAGAGCCCTGAAGAATAACCAATGGCGTCCATAACCCTGCCCAGGCCAAGCCGGAAGGGTAACCCTGCTAACGACGTCGATCTCAAACCTGCTAAAACAAAAGGGGTGCCGACAAAGGGTAAAGGAAAAAGAGGAGCGTCGGTACTGAGGCCAGTACACGGCGAGGCTAGAATTCGGCGGCTCTCGCCTACATAGGTATGGTGGGCTGAAGCGGCAACGAAGCATGCACTAATCAACCTATAGAGACTCAATACAACCCTCGGCTATTAGAGAGGGATAAGAAAGACCTATCCGGATCCAACCTGATAGTAACACCAAACATACTCATCCTGGTATTCCCCCTCGAGACCAAACGAGGAAGTCAAACCGAGGAACTCACACAGTTGGCAGTTTTAATCATTCGATTATAGTTGCAGCACTTACTAGTCAGATATAGATAGCATGAGTCATCCTGATAGCATAAGTAGTGGGCAGTTTTAATCACTATTTTGTTATAGTTAGAACATTTACTAGTTAGATATAATTGTCCTGAGGAATCCCACAACCCAGCATTTGTTGGCACTTATATCACATTCCATTGGAGTTGCAATACTTACTAGGCAGGTATAGTATGACATAGATCACCACAGATCCACCAGTTGTTGGCATTTTTATTATCCAGTCCATTGTAGTGAAGCTGCTTACTAGTCACATATTAAGTCAAATTTATAGCACTACTTTAGTTATGCTTGTCTATGATCGAGATACTGTGCTCCAAGTCGTCCATAACCGCGGACACGGCTTTCAGAAAGATTTACCCTACAGGGGTGCACAAATAGCAACACACACTCGATCAACCTCAGAAAAACTAACTCAAAACCCAACGAGGCATTCACGACAAAGCAATCACAGGATTCATAAATATTTCAAGGGGCCACTCCACTAAGCTACCCGCAACGAAGTTGGCCGGCTCCAGAACGGACCCAGGGTTTGTGTGGACGGCTGTAAACGACTAGGAACCCGAAAGTGTGACTGGGCTTGTCGATACAGCGAAAATGTATCACGATCCTACACAGTATAGGTGCTCCACACACAATCGTAAATAAAGCAGAAAAACATGGCATAGGTATAGGATAGTAATAAAACCCCAAACTAGTTTGTGGCCCCAAGAAATAGAAATGAATCAAGCTCTGGCTCTGGGGGATCCCATAGGGTCTCCTGGATGTGGATAGTGCGAATAGTCAAGGAACAGGTATCAAGTACTCGGTGTCCTACGGGACATAAGTGAGCGTTGAAGAACCAAATAACATCTATTGCTCACCGATGCCTCTGCATTAGTTATATCTAGCAATTTAATTGTTGTATTTAAAGTCATGATCATCTCCACCATTAAGCATCTCCACCGTTTATCATGTGCCAACTTGCCGTCAACGGTGGAACGACAACGACGCGAAGCAACACAGAAGCAAGCAACTACGACTCGCAGGGCCGACTATCTACCAAACACAGGTAATAGGAGGTGTCCAAGGCAATATAGAGGCTGCACGGGATATAACTGGTGTATGGAAACTAAAGCATCGCGACACGGATAGCAATAGATCAACAGGAGGAAATAAAGACTATAAATGCAAAATAGGTAGAAGGGGGAGAGATGCTCGCCTGGGAAACACTGCCGACGGATCATACCCGGAGAACTTGTCGATACTCACATCAACTCATCGGCCTAATCCGCGAAGAAGCAAACACTAGAAGAAACACCGGATGCAATATTTAATACTACGGCAAAAGATCCGGCATGCTTATGATATGATGCATGGCATGGCACAGATGCGGTGCAATTAGGCAGTATTAAGCGGAACCGGGGTCCCTACAATTAATTACACGGTTCAAGTTATTTAGAACCCCCGCAAATTAAATGTTGTATTAACAAGGCGAAACATGGCATCGGTTCGCTACACAAATTTAAATGGAGTCCGGAATAAGGCAAAGATATCCCGCATATAGACTCCATATTTAATTATGAGGTGAATCGGCATAATGCCCCCAAACCACAGACGGTATGCATGCATGAACAATTTAAATGCAACAGATTTTATATATATAGCATTTATAAAATAGGGCTTGAGAAAAGGTTCACACATCTGGGTTCGGAAGATCTTGGTTCTGGGGGGAGGGGGTGGGGGTTCGGAGTTGGGTCTCATGGTTCGACAGGAAGGCGAGGTTCGAGTCGATAGATCGGTCTTCGGAGGTTGTCGAAGGACTTGGTTTAGCGTCGGCGGCTCATCGGATTCGCCCTGGTCGGTGTCGATCTTATCGTCACGAAGATCTTGTTGGGTCCGCGTATCGGGTCGTTCTTGGCATCCGAGGTGAAGTACTTGTTGTTCTCGTGGCGATCTTGGCGGTCTTCAGGTTCGGGCCTTGGCGTCCGAGAGGAAGCACTTGGTGGTTCCGAGAAGGAGGTCTTGTCGTATCTGATGGATTGGTCCTCGGGGCCGAAGAACTTGGCGCGCCAGGGTTCGGTCTGCGGATCTTGGTCGGGTCGTCGGGTTTTTTTTTTCCGGGGCCGAAGGACTTGGCGTCCGAGAGACGATCTTGTCGCATCCGCGGTCTTCGGGTCATGTCGACGGTCTTGTCGTCTCGCGGCGGAGATCTTGTCAATGCACGTCACCGATGTACTTGTCCAACTTGTAGCTCTTGTCCGTCGGGTGTTCTATTGCAACATATCACCGTTGCCCCATCAATTATCGGATAACTTGGCACCATAAACGACACGTCCACCTCTGACTTGTCTTCACGATCACCCCCATAACACCCAAACAGCACAACAGATCAACGGTGCATGCATGTAGAGCTCGAACAGGAAGGGAATGTGTAACGCGTGGCAGAACCCGGGTCGAGGACGGGAGCGGGACCACGCTCAAGATGTTTGCGCGGTAAGCAGTGGCCGGAGAGGCGGCAGACGACGGCACCGGCGGCACCAGCAGGCGGCAGCCGGAGCTTGGAGGTGAGGGGGGGCAGACAAGGACGGGGAGTGGCGGGAACGACCTTGGCGGTCGGAGAAGGGGCCCGGCGGCGTCGGGGACGACCCGGAGAGGGCACAACCGCGCAGCGGCCGAGGATGCGCGGCGGCGGTGGCGAGCACGCGCAACGAGGACGAGGGCCAGCAGGAGGAGCCGGAGCTGGCCGGAGAGGAGGCGCGGGGCGGCCGGAGACAAAGGAGAGGCCGCGGCGAGCTGCAGGGCGGCGGCGCTCATGGCGGGGCGAGGCGAGAAGGAGGAGGGCGCGCGGGTAGGGCGATGGCGAGGCCGATGGAGGAGCGGTCGGTGCTCTACGACGGGCAAGCTTGCCACGGGAAGGGCCGGCGGCGTGGGCCTGCAGGCGGCAGGAGCCCACAGAGCGGTGGCGCGCTGGAGGAGGTCGAACATGTAGCCCTGGTCGGCGAGGAGAGGGAGAGCCGGCGATGCGGGGCACGCGGGGCCCAGGAGGCGACGCACGGCTACCGTCGGTAGCGAGGAAGGAGGGGATCATATCACGGGGTTGGTGGGGAGAGAGGATCGTGGGGGCGCGGGGTGCAGGGGATCGCGTGGATCAAGGAGAGGAGGCGGGGTGCGGGACAGCACGGGAGTGGGACCGGGCGGTTGGTGGCCCTGGGGCGACGCAGGAGTGCGCGCCCAGGTGGCAGTTGGTCGGGGTGCAGGCGGTGCTGGGCGGGAAAACACAGGAGGGAAGGGAGTTGGGGTGAGGTGGCGGCTGGGTGTGTGCGTTTGTGGCGTGTGGGGATTGGGCCAGGGGTGTGGGCTAGTGAGGTGGCGAGACGGGGTTGGTCGGGATGAGGTGGAGGGAGAGAGAGAGAGAGAGAGAGTGGCGGCGGGGCAAGAGGAAATTGGGTAGGATTAGGTGGGGCGTTTTAGATAGGGTTTGGGGTGGCCGGCCAGGCTTTCGGGCCTAGCGGGCTGCCCCCTGAAAATAATACAAATATTTTATTTGTTTAAAACGGGGCGTTTGAAAACTGTTTGTAGACGAAACAAAATAATCCGGAGATCCGGTTTTAATTTGAAATAAAGACGGGGCGTTTAGAAAACAAAACCAGACTTTTCGGAAATAGTTTTTAAACAAACCATGCATGATGATGACGATGCCCAAATGCAATGTGGCATGATGACATGAGCATGCGGTCATGATGATGCAATGCACAAAAACACATCGATTTTCTAGTAGTGGTTTTAGCAGGGCGCCACAACTATGCAGTCCCAGACAATGATGACGAAGATGATCCGAGGGGGGTCGGCCACGACAGCTTCTCGAGGAAGTGATGCGCTCGACTTTCGACGTAGAGCTCGTTGGGAACCCCAAGAGGAAGGTACGATGAATACAGCAGCAAGTCTTCCCTCAGTTATGAAACCAAGGTTTAATCGAACCAGTAGGAGCAAGAAAACACCCCAAAGGTGTTACTAGCTGAGCTTTGGCAGGGCGCACTACCGGTGTTAGTAGCAACGTGGAGACCTGCACAACACAACCACAGAACTTTGCCCCCAACTTGCGATGAGGTTGTCAATCTCACCGTGTTTTGTGGAAAACAAAGGATTAAACGTATCGAATGGAAAGAAGTAAAAGTTTGCAGAAAGTAAACACAAAGCAGAAACAGTTTATAGATTGTATGTAAAGAAAAAGGACCGGGATCCATAGTTCACTAATAAACTCTTTAAGCATAACTTCAAGTTCAGAGGGAGCACTCTTATTATTGTTGTAAGAATTTCCATAAGCATTGCCATTGTTGGGAGGATAAGTTTTATAATTGTTGTTACCAAAATTGTTCCTATAAGCATTATTACCATAAGCATTGTTGCCAAAGTTGTTATTTCTTATGAAGTTCACATCAACTTGCTCTTCTTGAGCAACCAAAGAGGCTAAAGGAACATTATTTGGATCAATATGGGCTTTCCCATTAACAAGCATAGACATAATTATATCAATCTTATCACTCAAGGAGGAGGTTTCCTCAACAGAATTTACCTTCTTACCTTGTGGAGCTCTCTCAGTATGCCATTCAGAATAATTAACCATCATATTATCCAATAGTTTTGTTGCAACACCCAAAGTGATGGTCATAAATGTACCTCCAGCAGCAGAATCCAATAGGTTCCTTGAAGAATAGTTCAATCCTGCATAATTTTTTTAGATGATCATCCAAGCAGTCAGTCCATGAGTGGGACAATTCTTTACCAAAGATTTCATTCTTTCCGAAGCTTGAGCAACATGCTCATTATCAAGTTGTTTAAACTTCATTATTTCACTTCTCATGGATATAATCTTAGCAGGAGGATAGTACTTTCCAATAAAAGCATCTTTGCACTTAGTCCAAGAATCAATACTATTCCTAGTTAAGGAATTCGACCACTCTTTAGCTTTTCCTCTCAAAGAGAAAGGAAATAATTTCAGTTTAATAATATCACCAGCTATATCCCTATACTTTTGCATCTCACAAAGTTTAACAAATTTATTTAGATGGGAAGCAACATCTTCATCACCAATACCAGAAAATTGTTCTCTCATAACAAGATTGAGCAAAGAAGGTTTTATCTCAAAGAAAGTCTTTTCAGCCACAGGTGGAGCAATAGGTGTGCTCAATAAATCATTGTTGTTGGTGCTAGTGAAGTCACACAACTTAGTGTTTTTAAGAGTAGTCATTTTTTTTGGGTTTTCAAATAAGAAAGCAAAACAAGTAAAACTATTTTTTTTGGATTTTTGAAGAACAAAACAAGCAAACAAAGTAAAGAGATTGGTTATGAGGGACTCCCCTTGTGAAGATGTCCTTGACTCCCCAGCAACGGCGCCAGAAAAAACCTTGATGCGCTCGACTTTCGACGTAGAGCTCGTTGGGAACCGAGGAAGGTACGATGAATACAGTAGCAAGTCTTCCCTCAGTTATGGAACCAAGGTTTAATCGAACCAGTAGGAGCAAGGAAACACCCCAAAGGTGTTACTAGCTGAGCTTTGGCAGGGCGCACTACCGGTGCTAGTAGCAACGTGGAGACCTGCACAACACAACCATAAAACTTTGTCCCCAACTTGCGATGAGGTTGTCAATCTCACCGTGTTTTGCGGAAAACAAAGAATTAAACGTATCGAATGGAAAGAAGTAAAAGTTTGCAGAAAGTAAACACACAGCAGAAATAGTTTATAGATTGTATGTAAAGAAAAAGGACCGGGATCCATAGTTCACTAGAGGTGGCTCTCGTTAGATAAATAACATGCTGGGTGAACAAATTACAGCGGGGCAATTGACAAACACCGAGAAAGCAATACATGCATATACTGATCATCTTGACTCCTCTGAGACTTGATTGGGCATTACAACATAATACATAGACCGCCATCCAACTGTATCTATGACTAATAATCCACCTTCAGGTTATCATCCGAACCCCCTTCAGTATTAAGTTGCAAGCAACAGATTATTGCTTTACGAACTACGTGTAAAGTAAACAATACGATTGTTCAATGAACAAAGGATTGTTGTTTTCTCCCTAGTAGCAATAGCACATCTAGTACCTTAGAGATTTCTGTCACTTCCCCAGATTACCAGAGGCATGAACCCACTATCGAGCATAAATACTAACTCTTGGAGTTGCTAGCATCTACTTGGCCAAGATAGCTACTAACAACGGAAAGCATGCAAGATCATAAATAACAAAGACATGATAGAATCAATAATCAATCTAAAATAGCATCTCAATATCCATCGGATCCCCGCAAACACAACATGTATGAATTACAAATAGATGATCTTGATCATGAACGGAGCTTACAAGATCTAAACATGAAAGCACAAAGGAGGAGAAACCAGTCATCTAGCTACTACATGGATCCATAGTCCAAGGATAAACTACTCACACATCACACTGGAGGCTTGCATGGTGATGAAGAAGGCCTCCAGGGTGAATTCCCCTCTCCGGCAGGGTGCCGGGAAGAGCTTCAGATCCCCCCAATCTAGGGACAGAGATGACGATGGCTACAGACTCTTTCGTGGATTTTTGATCGGGTTCTTAGGGTTTACGTCCCGAGGGCATCTTATAGTCGGAAGGGGAGGCCGAGGGGGTGCCGGGAGCGGCCACACCACCCCCTGGCGTGGGCCAGGCTAGGCCGTGCGGCCAGGTGGTGTGGTGGCCCCCTGATCCTTCTCCGTCTCGTATTCTGGCACTTGATGACTTCCGGAAAAATAGGCACTTTGGCTTTTGTCCCGTCCAATTCCGAGAATATTCATTTTCTGATTTTCCTGGAACCAAAAACAGCAGAAAACAGGCAGCTGGCACTGTGGTTCTTGTTAATAGGTTAGTCCAAGAAATCATATGAAAAGTACTCCAAAGTTGGAACAAAACACAAGAAAGTGGATAAAACCAAGCATGGAACATCAAAAATTATAGATACATTTGCAATGTATCAGGAAGCCGCAGCAGCCGGCCGCGGCAGCCTGCCGTGAGGCCGCGATAGCCTGCCGAAGCAGGTGCGGCGACGGAGATGGCAGACGCACGAGCGCGGTAGATCGTCGAGGCCGATGTTCGGAGTAGAGGCGTGACGATGACGACGGCGGTGGGCGACTCAATCTGATCTAAGATCGGTACACCAAAAAAGAAAACCGATCAAGAGATCGGACAAATAGACTTACAGGGCAACCGATCACGGATCGGCAGACGAACCCTGCATACGGGTTGCGCGGCCCCCGACGGAGATCATGGAGATCGACCTCCCCGGGGGCGGCGCAGCGCGGAAGTGTGTGTGGCGGCTAGCGCGGTGCCATGGGGACGGCGGCGCTAGGGTTTGGGGGCGGAGGAGCCGGCGGCGCCTGGGAGGAGGGGGCGATGGCTAGGGTAGGAGATTCGTGGTTAGGCTGATACTATGTAGAACGATAAAGAGAGGGAGAGAGATTGGCGGAATATGTTAGATATATTATTGAGCCTAATGGGCGAATATATATAGGCTTACAGAGGATCATCTTGGAGTACAAGACAAGTTAGACTAAAGTCCTAACTATCCTACACTACCTCAATTACCGCGTACACTTATACTCTAACACAAACAAAAGATTACTCTCAAAGCACCCAAATGGTTGGCTCTTGCGAGAGTCCACGGTCTAGCTTCTGACTTATATTAGCAAAGCCAATGTTTAGTATGGTTTACTTTTTGTTGGGATCCTTGCATTTCACTCGTTCCCAATCTCCCAAGAGATAAGCACAACGAGCGAAGCCGTATCTTTCATTCTTCCTCCGTTGAAATGACTCCACCAAAAATGCACATCATCGGAAGTCCCCCCAAGCCGAAGGGTCTAAATTTGGTAAGTTAGTCCAATTTTTTTTATCAAGTTCGATAGTGTTGCAGAACAGATTTCTATGTGATCAAACATGCGGGTTTGTAGTAACCGTCTGATACGCGTAAGTGAGTGAAACCCGCATGTTTGATCATTGCAGTAAAAAAATTTCACACATAGAATTTTTTTTAGAGTATGTACTTTGTGTGTGGAAATGAGCATATATTAATATGAGAGGATATCAATTACACTCAGCCTATGCAACAACGCATTGACCTAGCGGCCATATGGATACACACAACCAAAAAAAAAGAATAATTAAAAAAAAGTCTCGCTACAGTTTCTCATTAATTGAAATAACAGTAGTACCACCAAGACAGCACCAGAAGTCCATCTTCTCCAAAAATGATGCCTCCAAGAAGGGAATAGTGCACAAACACCGTCATCGCCCGATCAAAGATCTAGGTTTTCACCCTGAAAAAAGTCCACACTCTCAAAACAATACCTTCAACAAGACCATTGCCAAACACAACCAATTAAGGCCAGACCCTGGGTTTTCACCCTGAAAGATAGGATCATGATCTTCACCTGTATTGTCGCCCCCGCTTGCAACCACTGCTCCAAGTCATGAGTCACCAAGCCAATTCCTCATCACCACCCGGACTCAAACCACCATTGTCAGTCCTTAGATCTCAGTCTTCATGACACTTTCCATCGACACCATGGGATAAGAACATGTCCCATGATATTAACAGCCAACAGAGCTTCGAAGCGCTTCATCTGAACCCAAATGGCCAGAGTAAAAACATAGGTGCGTACGACCGAATCCCACCCGATCCAGTGATCTCTCGGCATATGCGCATTGCGGAGTTTGCCGACGAAGCCTTCCGGAACACGACACTGTAACCAGATCAATGGATACAAACATCAAGCGGGTATTTGTCTTGGCGTAAGATGAACCCTAGGACCACCCCTTTATTCAAACCGAGCCAGCAGCCCTTCTCCACCAACCGTAGGTAGAGGAGAAGACAGTCCAGCATGCCACCGAAGCGGCTCGCTAGAATCCAGCGTGCAGCTGCCTCCATAGCTAGAGGTCCAGATCGGATCCGGGCCAGGCCCGATGCAACCGCCACCCGCCATGGCGGCCACACGTCAGCACCGCCGAGGAAGACCTCATAAGATCACCTCCAGTGCTGCCACCACGACACCTCCTCCTCACCAAGCCCACGATCCGCGCCGCCCGAAAGATGACGTGCCTAGGCAGACGCCCTAGTCCCACGGTGTGATGCCGCCGCCTACAAGAAGCTGGAAGAGCACCCGCCATCGCCTAGCCAAGGTCGCCGCCCCGACCTGCTCCGTCGGTGCCGCCCTAGCCGTCCCTTCAAAGAAGACCGCCGGAGCTGCCACCCCTAGCATCTTAGGTACTAGGGGGCCACCGCCATCGCCACCATGGCCGACGCCGGTGGCAGTGGCGGGGGGATGGGATCTAGAGGAGAGAGGGCGGCGGCGGCGGGATCACGGACCCTCTAGCGGCGCCTGGGGTCGCCACGGGATGGGAGGGTTACCCTTTCTCAATTTCTAGAAACCCCCTCCATTTCTAGAGTATGTAACATCGGTTTGTAACCTTTTTCCGTAGTCCGTAAAAGTCACAAACAAATGATTGTAAACATTTTTAAGCCATCAATGCAGCAAAATTTAAAACATATGCAATGATTCCCCATTTGTTACAACAAAACGTTGGAAAAGTGTGCCAATGATTGCAACATTTTGAATAAACCCATGTAGCAAAACGCAACATCCTATGCAACAAATCCTACATTAGTTGTCGCAGAACTTTAAAAAGTTTCGGGTTTGCGACATATAGCCAAAAGGGTTGTAGCACTTTGAACATATCCATGTAGCAAAAACCAATAGCGGATGCAACAAACCCCAATTTGGCGCACGTAAAAGAGCATGTCGTCATTTGCTACATTTTCAACGTGCTCAGGTAGCAAAATCCATATGTGTATAGCATGTTGAAACATCATATGCAACATCTACAAATGTTGATCTCTACTGACCCCAAACCATCAACAATTGAGGTTGGAGGCGAAAAAGGCGACGGCTGCGCAGTGACCAGCATTGGAAGAATCTCACCAGAGTCCCAATAGTTGCACGATGTGATGTCACACCTCGTCCCCTCCATCTTCCTCGTTTTTTAGGTGTTGATCTCATGGGGAAAGCTAGCTAGGGGGCATAGGAGGTTGGGCGCTCGTATCGCCAAACTGTTCACGACCTTCAGCAAGCCCACGTGCAAGGTGGCGCTACTCACCTCCTACGTTTTACCATGGCCGTCTAGGAGCTCCCCTCCATGTAAATAGGCCTAGAGAGAATGTGGGAGTAGAGGCGTGGCTTGGGCATGCGCGTGGTGGGACCACGAGAGAAATAATAGATTTTCCTCTATTCTCAAAAATATCTGAAGCTAGCAGTTATTATATATTTTTAGGACAATTATATGTTTTCGGTTACTCCCTTTGTCAAAAAAAGGATAACGCAATTTTTCTAGATCTTCATCTACACATGAGATACATGTGGATCAGACAAATCTGTGACATGCTATTTATGGTCAGAGAGAGTAAAAGGATCGGCGTTTGCAATGGGCCGTCATCACTTTATAAGTAAGCCATAATGATCAGTCCTAACGAGGAGGCAGAAAGCCCAACCGAAGAAGCATACGGACCTAGAAAACTTACTTGGCCAGTTAAAAAAAAGGCCTCGTGCCACAAACCTTGAAGGTCCACGTATCAGAAGCAAAAGATGGCCTTGGGGCCTTTGGTCCACAAAACTGGAAGGATCCGGCGGTCGAGCGCTTCAGTTTTTTCTGCCGCCTCCTCGCAGTCGTCAACGTCGGCCTCGTCCTCCTGGATAGGCGACGGTGGCCGTCCCTTGTTCTCCTCCTCGCGTTTTGTATCCATAGTAGCCAAGCATCGATCCTCTGTTCGACCTGCTTCGGTTTGGTGGTTAGGTTTTGACTTGGGTTTTATCGATTTCCCTGTACCTGTACTACCTGAACCTTGCTGAATGCACATCGTCGTGGCATATTTGGATGTGTCGTTCGTATTGTAATGACTGTCTAACCTTAAGTGGTAGTACTGGTAACAAAGCTTTATCCCGATCAGGAGAGGGGTAAAGACTAACCAATTGACGTCGAAAAGATTAATCAAATGTTCATCCTGGACCTGTGCAGACCGCAGAGAAACTTTAACGGTGAAGGAGAAACAGCTGCTGCACAGTTTTAGTTTTCATCTCAGAAGAGCTGCTGCACAGTTGATACCAGTACTACTAGCATTAACAATTCAGAGAACACTGCCCAAGTCTTCACTCTTCAGGCCGTAAATTGGCGGCGAAGGTGGGTGGGTAGGGGATAAGAAAGCACCATGCATTCCAGTGTAACAGACACGACATGTTCCTCTTTTAATTCCTCTTAGCCGTATTATTTCCATGTTTGTTACACCAGCCTGGTAATGCCGTGCTGTGGGAGAATTCACTTGAGGAAAATTTAGATCCGAATCGTCTGGTCTGTTTCCCCGCTACCGGTTTTGCTTATTTTTTTCCCCTCGTGAGGGTAGGCAGGAATGCGTCCCGCCATGACCTCGCTTTGTCTTATCACTACTTCTGTCAATGGTGCTGCTGTCACAAGCAAAACTGTAAGGTGCTGAATAAGCAGAAATGTACACGATGTTTCATGACATCTGGCTGTTGTTTATCTTTTAGGAAAATTGTACTATTGAGGAAGCTGCAGGTTTGCCTCTTGCGTGCAACATCTACCAGTAAATACTATGCTTGTTTCTTGCTCATCCAGATGTTAACATATCTGACGTGTTGACTGAAATAGTTATCTTACATCTTGTTTTCCATCTACTAATAGATATCTAACGTGTTGACTGAAATATCTTACTATGAGCTTTCTACTACAAGTGCTTTCATGCTCCTTCAGTATAAAAAAATTCGGTCCTATAATTTGTAATAAGGATAGACGGAAACACTACTCTAGCCTTTCACCATAGCACTTCCGTGAGGCCTACATTTACACTTCCACTCGCCCAAATCTTATTCCAGTGGTCACGTCCTTCTCAGCCTGCCCTTTTGGCATATTGCAATTTACAACTCAATGAAGAATGCTTTTAATGTAGGAGTAGTTTCTACTGGGAAGTTCGCGTATCCTCTTCAAAACATGCATGCGTTCAGTTTTATAAATAAAGCAACATCCATACAATATTCAGTACAAGCCCACACATAAGTTTAACACCAGATAACACTCCCGCAGCCACAAAGAAAGTTCACGTATCCTTTCCGATTGATCTGGTACTTACCTTTAGTTGCTTTTTTTTGTTTGAACGGGAGGGGATCACACTCCGGTTTCTGCTACTGGAAATTGAAGTGTCTACTTTCCTTTGGTGCAAGAAAGTGATTGAAGATTTAGAAATCCCCTCTTCAATGTGGATACACGAGTAGCTAAAGTTGATGCGATTGACGATGAATCACTGCCATCAGCATTTAGGTGCAGCCATGGGTTATGTGCGTGGGGACCTGGAGGACTCATAGGGCGTCCTTTATTAGGTTAGACATAGTATGCATAATAAAGTAAAAACTACAAAATAATTAAACATCCGTGCCCGCTAACATTCATTCAGTACTATGAAGCTCCATCAAGATTTGCAACGATCAGTATTCATTACCCCTAAGGTGTACTAGTGGACATTCACATGCACACTTTAATCCTTCTGCTCCCTAGCCGCGGACTTCATTCCGGTAAGGCCATGTACAATGGAGACGCTAACAGGCGACGCTAGGGTGAAAATTCCAGTCGATTTACGGTTCCACCGACGAATCCAGGGACTAGGTGTAGCTTCGACGCAAAAGCTTCTGTCGGGCGCTAGATCACTTTTCCCAGCGTTAACTCCTTTCTCTTTCCTTTTAATAGCGCCCTAACTAAGCGTCTTGCGTTGCTATGAGAGACTCTTCCGTGTAGTATAATTTAGGATTGAGTTTCTTTTGGTTACCTAAGCGGTTATCTAAGAGTCTAGCATTGTATATGCCCTAAGGGACTCTTTGGATTGCAGTTCCAGATTTTAAGCGGAAAGCACAGGGTTGAAAACAAATCATGTGATGTGAACTCATACATGATTTCAAAACACATGACTTTTGAAAAAGGCGGTTCCATAGAAAGTTTCAGGATTGAGAAGTGAGATTAGACAGATATAGAGTGCAACTGTATTGGACTTCTCGAAGGGAAATAAAATGAGGTCTGAGCTGATGTTCAAATTTGTATGTACCGTGGCCTATGAATTTAATGACCTCAATCCTATGGTTCAAAGGATTTAACCCTCCAAAAGTTCTTATGAAATTCCTTCAATTCGAAGAAACCCTAAACCTGCCTACCCATGGAATCCTTGATTGTTGTTTCCATGACCGTGTTACATCCTGTTCTAATTGAACCTATCTCATTTCCCCCGTTTTCCGGCCGTAAGTAAAGCACATATTGAAGTATTTCATCCTCACTAACCTCACACTACATGTAACCGTTGTATATACTGCATTCTTGGGAAGCACATATTGAAGTATTTCATCCTCACTAACCTCACACTACATGTAACCGTTGTATATACTGCATTCTTGGGTGCTCTGGAATGGCTATAAGAGCATCTTTAGCAGATACCACAGATCGTCCGGTCCGCAAAATTTTACGCCGATATGTGGTACCGTAGCCAAAAAAGGTCATTCTAGATAGCGCACAGGGCCAAAACCGCAAAAAAAAGGTATCCTGCATTTGGGCCTGTTCGTGTGCCATATATTCGGTGGGGGTGGGGGGGGGGGGAGCCGAAATGCGGCACCCCACATACCATTTCCTCTTTCTCCCCCGCGTAGAAACCCTCGCCCGCTGCCCATCGCCACTTCGATTTCAGCCAACTCCGCCGGAGAAAAACACACGTCCACCGCCGCGCAACGGCCTGATTACATATGGCCAGCCAATCGCTGCGCCGGGGCTTCTCCACGGCGCGGCGATAGCTCTGGGTCTCTTCCGCATGCGGCGCCGCCGTCGGAGGAGGAGCTCCGCCGCCCCCGGTCCGAGCAAGCACACGCTCACGGCGCCCTCTCCTGCACCCGCGTCACCTCACCTGCGTGGGCGGGGATGTCGTTCGGCCGCGACGCCGACGATGGCGAGACCGGAAGCTCGAGCGTAGCGGTGCGCGCTGGCCCGGTGCTCTGCGCGCCCGCTCCGCTTCTTGCTGCGTCCGACAATGATGACAACGACGGCGGTCACGACGATGACGACGACACCGTCCGCGAGGCGAAATTCAACTCGCTCGGGACCCTCATCTCGACGTCTGGGAGCGCATGAAGCGGTGCCGCGTCGCGTGCAGCTTCGAGGAGCAGTAGCTTCGCCGCGCCCCACGCCGTTCCTCACACGAGCACCAGGCGCGGCTCGGCCTCTTCGTCGTGGACTATTCCGACGATGACAGCACCGACGACGAGGAGTAGGCGCTCACCACCGCCATAGATGCTCCGGTGAGTAGTTAGCGCCGGTAGGGTAGAGCGCCTGCTAGGGTTCGTTTAGGTGGCATCGATTTTGGTTGTAACAGTCTGTAGCGTCAGGTCGCAGACGTTTCCATTGGCGCTTGTTGCATCTAGAACCGGGGTTCAGTCCGTAGCGTCAGGTTGCAGACGTTTCCATTGGCGCTAGGAGAGAATCCGGTTTATCCTCCCCTCCCCTCCCATCGCCCGAGCAGCAGAAGAATACGAGAGAGCCCGTGGCTTCGCTGGCTGTCAGCGGGGGGGGGGGGGGGGGGAGCCGAAATGCGGCACCCCACATACCATTTCCTCTTTCTCCCCCGCGTAGAAACCCTCGCCCGCTGCCCATCGCCACTTCGATTTCAGCCAACTCCGCCGGAGAAAAACACACGTCCACCGCCGCGCAACGGCCTGATTACATATGGCCAGCCAATCGCTGCGCCGGGGCTTCTCCACGGCGCGGCGATAGCTCTGGGTCTCTTCCGCGTGCGGCGCCGCCGTCGGAGGAGGAGCTCCGCCGCCCCCGGTCCGAGCAAGCACACGCTCACGGCGCCCTCTCCTGCACCCGCGTCACCTCACCTGCGTGGGCGGGGATGTCGTTCGGCCGCGACGCCGACGATGGCGAGACCGGAAGCTCGAGCGTAGCGGTGCGCGCTGGCCCGGTGCTCTGCGCGCCCGCTCCGCTTCTTGCTGCGTCCGACAATGATGACAACGACGGCGGTCACAACGATGACGACGACGCCGTCCGCGAGGCGAAATTCAACTCGCTCGGGACCCTCATCTCGACGTCTGGGAGCGCGTGAAGCGGTGCCGCGTCGCGTGCAGCTTCGAGGAGCAGTAGCTTCGCCGCGCCCCACGCCGTTCCTCACGCGAGCACCAGGCGCGGCTCGGCCTCTTCGTCGTGGACTATTCCGACGATGACAGCACCGACGACGAGGAGTAGGCGCTCACCACCGCCATAGATGCTCCGGTGAGTAGTTAGCACCGGTAGGGTAGAGCGCCTGCTAGGGTTCGTTTAGGTGGCATCGATTTTGGTTGTAACAGTCTGTAGCGTCAGGTCGCAGACGTTTCCATTGGCGCTTGTTGCATCTAGAACCGGGGTTCAGTCCGTAGCGTCAGGTTGCAGACGTTTCCATTGGCGCTAGGAGAGAATCCGGTTTATCCTCCCCTCCCCTTCCATCGCCCGAGCAGCAGAAGAATACGAGAGAGCCCGTGGCTTCGCTGGCTGTCAGCGGGGAAGCTTTGTTGGCCTCCGTTTTGCCTTGCTACGAGAGAAAGGGGAAGGGAGCGACTCTGTTTGCGGCCTGCGATTTCTTATACTCTCTCTGTCTCAAAATAAGTGACTTGAGTTTATCTAGATTCGTATGTATCTATATACTAAAACATGTCTAGATACATTTAAATCTAGACAAACCCATGTCACTTATTTTGAGACGGAGGGAGTATTCATTTTAAGCTGAGAAGTATTGGTCATCTCGGCATGGCTTACTTGGATAGTCTCTGCAAATGTCTGCAACCTGGATCTAGTATTGGTGTTTCCAACAACTATGGCACAACAGTGACATGTAACGAGTCTCCATTTATGATCTGGTTATGCTTTGTCAGCATGAAAACGAAGTTTGTTCTGTATCAAACAGAAAGAGGGTCCTCAGTTTCCTCATCGCAAGGGAACAAGGTCCATGTAGAATTGTAAATTAGCAGGAATCCCTGCCTAGTCGCTCTTCGTTGCAAGTATTGGGTCGTTTTTGTTTCAGGTTTTGGTCGATTTGAGGCCTGCCAGTCGTTTTTCTTTGTTTTCGTGAGGTTTGTGTAGGAGTTTTTTCCCTGTACTCGGTATACTTTTTGGTCTTTCTTCCGGCCTAATTACTTCTGTCTAATACTCCCTCGGTTCCAAAAATGCCTAAAAAGGCTTATATTTTTAAACAGAGGTAGTATATAACAGCAGTTCTCCTGCATGATTTGAAAAAAATGGAAATTAACAGGGGATCTCAGCTGATGGGCGTTTGCACGGGAGCAAATTAAATCAGAAGGTATTGTTTCAGATGTTCCCAAAAAAGGGTATTGTCTCAGGCTATTTAAATTCTTATAGAGTTTCACTTGTAATTCATAGTATGATCTGAATTAGGAAGATATGCTCGGAACACATGGAGCATGGTAAATATTAAAATGTATACCAAAGAACTACTGGATAGACAACATTGCAATTTGACACGGTTGAGCTACATCACATTTTATATACTCATATTATCCGCTGTAGATTTGAAATAAATTTTGTAGTCTTAAAGAATGAACACAAATACACCTGAGTAACAAAGTGGGTAAAGGTATGCCTTTCTTGTGGTAATGAAGCTCTTGGGGGCGTTTAACCATATCGACTTTTTTTTTCACGCGACTATGCTTTAAAATTCTAATACAGTAGAGAGCTGCTAGAACACCACAACAGAAATGTTGATCTGATATAAAATTCCGGCATGACAAGCGTTGTGGCCTCCCTGGTTGCCGCCGCAATGCCTCGGGATTGATCTCGCCACCCCTTGACTTCCAAATCCACCAGGCGACCATTTGCCGCCCATGTGGCCTCTTGTGCGCCAGAACCGAGAATTATGGGCTTAGACGAGGTCCATGGTGTCCTTCAACCGCATGATTCATTGACGACATTGGGTAAGTCGGGCATGTCCCCCGCCGTTCCAATGTTTTGGGGTAGCAATATGAAGGCCATTTGTGTTTTGAAAGACCAACAAGGCTCGAATGAGAAATAATTGCAATGGATGGGGAGAAAGCGCTTCACTACTGCTTGTTGTGCGACTGTTTTTTCTCTTGTGTAACGATGTCCACATCAAAACCATGTGCATGGTGAATCTGAGTAGGATGATCGGTGCATTGCAGACATTTTCTCAGCAAATTGGGATGGCAACACATGGCTACTTCTTTTTTGTGTGGTGTTTTGTGAACATTAAGTCAATTCTCTAGGGGTTCAAACTCTAGGCATGAACTTCTTTGGTTGTACCTGGCAGTGATGAAATTTCCTTATCCAAGTAATTGTTTGGAGATTGCACGTGCTTTCTCCTGGATCAAAAACCCATGAGCTGAATTCCTCGGTTGATCAGGAGAAAAAATCATGTGCATTGTTCCCTTTCATAGGCGTCGCTCTTGGAGAACCATTTTCCTGATACACGTACGTAAAGGACTAAAATATAGCTTGTCGAAGGAAGAGAAGGATTGCATAATGCTCTATGTGCTTATGAACATGAAGGAAGTGGTCGATTTTATTAGATAAAATGGTGAACAACTTCTTATTTTCTTGGTCTAATGCTCTATGCAGCTAGTAACTCGGTCTCCGTCTAATGCTTATTTTCTCCTTAGCGACTTCACGGATGAACAGTGGTCGGGACCGACGGATCCCTCTCCCATGGAGTTGGACACTCTACTGAAAGAGGGTGCTCCCGAAAATAAAAAAACATTGTGTCCTGGTTCATGAAAAAAGTAATTTCTAACTTGTCCCTCTTATTCCACGTAACTAATGAACGAAACAAACCTGTAGGGAGCCGATCCCAATGTTGAGATGTCAGATGAGCTGAAATGTGTTTCCCAAAATTGTAACCGTGACGTCATGAAGTATGAGAAGTATGATGTGAATGGGTTTCGCTTCCATACAGAAACACACCAGAAGGGGCGACCGAATGCAAAAATGGTAAATACTGGGGTCTTCACCAGAGGAGCTGATTCCCTTGATTACTACGGAAGGTTAGAGAATGTATACGAGATGACCTTCAATCTTACGAATGTACAACTCAATCTTGTTGTGTTCAAGTGCCACTGGTTCGACCCAAGGGGTGGACTGAGAAGTACCCCTTCCATTGGGTTAGTTAAAGTTAGGCCTTCAACCACCTATAGCGGAGCCGACGTCTTTGTTGTTTCTCACCAAGCCAACCAAGTTTATTATTTGCCCTACCCATGCCAGAAAGCGGAACTCCAGGGCTAGGAAGTCGTGTTCCAGGTATCGTCACATGGTAACCTACCGATTCCCTCCGAGGACGATTACAACAACATTAACCCTGTAATGTACGAGGGAATTTTTTATCAAGAGCAAGAGGACTTCGGACACTTTGATTTACAACCGGTTGATCTTGAGGACCTTGGGAACGATGCAGAAACTCGGGGTGAGTCAGTGGTGAATCTACATGATATAAATATGCTCGAGAAGTTCCATACAGAGAATGACAACGATGATGAGCCTCCACCCTTCGATGAGAATCCAGCTTTCTACTCAAAAGATAGTGATAGTGAGAATTAGGATGGGAATGAGAATCAGAATGATAGTGAGTATTTATTTTTCAATGCATTTTATTATGTCTTTGTGCTTAATTGTTTTCTTAATTGCATTATGCCTTTATGCTTTGTGTATACATTTTATTATGTCTTTGTGCTTAACTATTTTCTCTTACTCAATGCAGGTGATTGAACAATATGAGCAGCGGCAAGGCAAGCTCTTCGTCCTTGCTTAATGTGCTGAAACAGCGCAAGAAAAATGCTGTACGGAGTGGGGGACAGCCAAATCCCAATCCGCGTTACCCCGATCTTGCTGGTGCGGGAGGAGGACGAGGTCGAGGTCGAGGTCGAGGAGGAGGACGAGGACGAGGTGGCAGGGGAGGAGGCGTGGACTTTGACCCACCACCCTCCGCTTTTGGCGACGTGGCTCCTGAGTTGTTCCTGACAGAGCAGCCTTTTGGGGACGAGCCGGAGGCAGAGACCGAGAGGGAGGCGGAGGCCGAGACGGAGTCTAGAGACGAGGCGGAGGCGGAGGCTGACACTAGCCACGAGTTGGTGCCACCGAAGAAATTGCGGAACCGTGGGGAATCGGGAGTCCCTGATGAGAGGTTAGAGCCTAGGACCCAGGAGGCGAAAGCCCTTATTATTCCAGATGGCCTTGAGTAAGTGTACTAATTTTGCAATTTAAAACATGTAATTTCATATTGGTAAATAATTTGGCACGTGTACTAATGTTTATTATTGTGCAGCAGTTGGACATTTCCTCCGGGGAACAAGCCCCGCCTTCCTAACATCCTGGTTGGAGCTCTGATTAGGAAGTTCTGGCCGGGCTATCACATTTCCCCCGATGGTGTCAGGAGGCTAGCTACTACTTGGGCGGACTACCAGACTACTCGTGTCCCGGGATTTCCAAGAGCTGCTGATGCTGTTATCACCAAGTTTTGGGTAAAGCATATTTCTCGAGTTAATACTTGATGACCCCACCGTGCTAACTCATGACTCTTCCAATTGTTTTTTATGCATGATTGAAGTGCTTTTATCGTGTGGCTGAGGAGGACCAGGAGAAGTCGAACAGGACTTTGCTTGGGGCTTGTGTGAAGTTGACACCCCAGGTGTGGTACAACCAGAAGGTCACGGCCGCTAGTCACTTCTGGGCCGACAGGGGCGTGAGGATCAGGAAGGAAGACATTGTCTGTAAGAGGCCTAATCCTGAGTACTCGATGACGCCAGAAGAGTACATGTCGGTGAGTAAAATGTCAATAAGATTCTACATTGCTGCTAAGTTGCCATTGCATTGTTTGGAGTTGAGTATTGCATTTTCAGGTTGTCCCCGATTGGGCTGAGCCGCATCGACTCGCATGGGAGGAGCTGGTTAGGACGAGGTGGCTCAGACAAGACGAAGAGTTTGCAGCCTTGTCGAGACGGAACGCGGAGAACCGAGGCGATGGTGGAACACACTGCGCGGGAAACCGCAACTTTGACCGCTTCAAGGGGAAGGTGGTACGTATATACATGGAACGACCTGCATTTATTTCTCGTCATGTTCGTACTTCATATGCATAATATTTCTTTCCGTGATGCAGGTGGCCGAGGCACAACCCGGGGAGGTGATTCATGACGTCGCCGTCTATGAGATGATGCGGCGAAAGAAGCCCGATTTCTCGTAGCCTCAGCACTCGTTACCCGTGTACTTCGGCACTGCCCAGAACGACTTGGGGAACTACAACACGATGGTGAAGGCTCATCACCCCCATGTGGATGACCCCATTCACGCGGAGATCGACGAGGAGTCGTTGGTCTTGTCGGCGCACGGATTGCAGCATGGACGTCTCAAGATTCTGAATAAGAAGGTCAAGCCTACCCTCAACACGAGCTTCACACGTCTCAAGGCTACCCACCCCGCCGACGGCCCCCCTATCCCGCCTCATGGCCAGCCTCGTCGATCCACCTTCAGAGATGATGTAAGTTTTACTCATTTTCATCATCTTTATGACTTTTGTTTCTGCATGGCTAACTGCTGACGAGATTCCTTGTATTTGAAATTGTAGCTTGAGTTTGAGGCGGCCTACGATGCCGCTCATGATGAATATCAAGTGGCCTTTCGGCAGTATCAGGAGGCGAATGTGATCTACATGCAATACGTAAATGTAAGTTTAAACCTTTATTTTTGCAAAAGATATAAGTCCCGCTTCGCCTAGTTTGTTGTATTACGGCCTGACATCTAAACTATCTTGCAGGCGATGTTGGTGAATATTCAAACTGGACAGAATACGGATTTCGGGCATGTGCCTCCCATGCCGGGGCGGCCGCCATGCATGCCATCGAGGGACAGTTTCACTAGGACATACTACGCATCAACACCGGTAAGTTTTTTGCTAACCCACTGGTTATCACTTTACTTTGCCTCGCAAGTTGCTAACATGTAGGCAACATGTAGGGAATGGGAGCTTCTGGGAACTAGCACTTTGGCCATGCCTCGCCGGATGAGAATCAGATCACACCGCTTCATGACAATGGTCCTTCTCCTGGCCATTCTGCTGGTGGTTCTCCCGGTCCTCACCCGACACTTCTCCTACTACCTCGCCAGATGGTTCTTCTACTGCTTCTACTGGACGCCACCCTCGCCGGAGGCCGCCTCTTTTCAACAGGGGAGATCTCAACCCGTCTCCTCCAGAGTTGTAGGGTTTTATTGTCTATGCATGTGTGACGATGTTGATACATGTATGAATAATGTGATCATGTTGATACATGTTTGAATGATGTGATCTTGTTTGATACATGTATGAATGATGTGATTTTGTTTGAATTTTTGTGAAATACATGTTCAATATTGCTGTGAATAATATTGCTAGAAATAAAACTGCAGCGAAACAGCAAAAAAAAATTCTGGGCTGGACCTACGTCGAGGGCCATGCCGTGGGCGTAGTGCCTCCTCTGTGCCAAATGGTACACGATACGCCGAGGGCCTAACCGTCGGCGTATGGATGGTCCTACGCCGAGGGCCACGGCCGTCGGCCCAGCTGCCTGCCTGGGACGTCCAGCGTCTGCCACGTGCGAATGCTACGCCGAGGGTCTAACCGTCGGCGTATTGGGTGAGACTACGCCGAGGGCCCGGCTGTCGGCGTACCGACCGCGCCGTTAGCCAGCCGTGTAACGGCAGGTTCGCCTTACGCCGACGGCTACTATGCCGACGGGCCTGCCACGGCCGTTGGCAAAGACATACGCCGAGGGCTAGTATATACGCCAACGGCTGTTTTTGCTACGCCGAGGGAGAGGTTCGCCGATGAGCCTACGCCGACGGCAGCCCTCGGCGTATCATAGGCCGAGGGCTTTTAGCCGTCGGCCTAGCCGGTGCATCATGTAGTGCGTGCCGCCAATGGTGGTGGTTACTCCTGCTTTTACGAGTCATCACTCAGTCAATCGGTTCGGCAGCGACTTTTTCCTTATCATGTTTCAATTTTTTCCTTTCGGTTCTATACATCATCGATGCCTTAACTAGCTCCTGATATTATTTTGTAGTAGAGGCCATGTTTACTATATATACTTGATACTATAATATTCACTTTATAATTTTTTATTGTTTTCTAATGCATTCAAAAATATAAAGTAGGTTGGTATATTGTGCATAGTGTATTTTTTTTCGCTATTCCATATATTTTAGGGTGTAAAACTTTCCTACTCAATTCCAAAAACATAGCGAGTGACCCCTTTGGATGCCAACCTATGAAGAATACTCCATGAGTCATCCCCTTTTTGCAAACTTGCTAATCATATTGCAGGATCACGGTTCTATTGCTCACATTTTGTGTGCAGTACATCCCACAAATCTACAAGTAGTCTAATATCTCCCTCCCTCCCTCTCTGTGGTTTAAATGCAATAAATGATGTCAACATTATCAACCATGGTGAAGTCATGGAGGCCGATGGGATGGACCAACATGGTCATGTCTTATTGCTACTCCTTCCGTTTCATACTAATCCACATATCACTACAGGAAAAAATGGCATTGTCGTGCATCGTTGCTTTGTCGTGCACCGGTGCACAGCAAATAGGCCTTTTCCGATGGGATGGACCAACATGGTCATGTCTTATTGCTACTCCCTCCGTTTCATACTAATCCACATATATTAGGTTTGGTCAAAATAAAATTTTAAAGTTTGATTAATTATATAGAAACAAATGTCGTATCGGATTATATAATCGTACATCGGCAAATTAAATATGGGAAAGATGTTGTAGTTTTCGTGTACTAAATATTTCCATTAAAAGTTGTGTTCAATAGAGTGAGCAAATGAGAGTATTTGTGAAAGCAGCTAGAGTTGAAATTTCATGACGATCCAATGAGGGAACCATTTGTCGGGGTCACAAACAGTACTGGTGTTATTTTTAGATGATTTGCATATGTTATTAGATGATGTACATGATCAAAAGGATACAAATGCCGCCTAGAGGGGGTGAATAGGTTGTTTAAAACTTTTACGAGATGGATTTAACGAAGGCGTAATAAAACTACTTTGTCAAGCACAAAACTTATATAAACTACGGCTCACCTATGTACACCAACAACTTATGCTAAGCAATACAAACTACTATACGATAGAAAGATATATGACTTGAAGCACGAAAGCTATCACAAAGTAAAGTGCATAAGTAAATAGCTCGGATATAGAGATAACCGAGGCACGCGGAAATAACGATGTATTACCGAGTTCCTCCCATAAAGGGAATATGTCTCGTTGGAGGGGTCGGCGGTACTAAGACCACCACGCCACAAAAGGCATCACCCTATTCTACTGTGAACCTCCCCACAAGAGGCCTGATTCACTTCTCCACTATCGGTGCACTTGTCGGTGACAATCCGTAACCTCTCACAAAGCTTGGGGCACTTCTCGACAACTCAATTGGAGGCTCCCAACAAACAAGCTTGGGAAAAGCTCCACAACTTAATTGGAGGCTCCAAGTAATAATCCACAAACCTGCAAAACAACTAAGCCATCCAGGGTTCCAAAAACCCAAGAGTAAAAAGCTTATCACCTTTCACCCAATTGAATCCTCACAAAGAACTCAAACCGATGCACCAAATGCAATGGCATGAATACAGCAAGTGTTCAAGTCTTTCTCTCCCAAATTCCACCAAAGCTACAAAAGCTATTGAGGGAATAAGAGAGGAAGAACACAAGAGGAAATCCATAAAAGAAACCCCAAGATCTATATCCCAAGATGTTCTCCTCACATAGAGGAGAGGTAGATTAGTGGAGTTGTAGATCTAGATCTACACTTTCAAATCCCCTAAAAAGATTCAAAAAATATGGGAGGGATTGCGAGTATTTGCAAGCTCTTGGAGATAGAAACAATGGAGGAGAGAGAGGATGCAAGCAACATGCCCAAGGAGGAAGAAGAGGGCCTTTTGTAGCACTCCCCAACGGAATACGACCATTTGGAGCGTCCCAGGCTGGATAATCCCCCTCCCCCCCCCCCCCCGATTTTTCGGGTTCCTAGGTCCAAATATGTATAAGGACCTCACGGTGTGAGCCTTAGTACAAGGGCGGATATTTGGGCCGGATGATCCGCCCCCGAAAAGTTCGCCCCTACGAAAACTGGCAGAAATAACAAAACTTAAATGAGCTTAACTTTTGCATCCGGACTCCAGTTTTAATGATCTTGGTCTTGTTTCTAAGATAGTAAAAGGCTCTAGAAGAAAATGGAAGGAACCATCATAGTCCAGCAAGGGACGTTAGAACCAATTGATGAAAGGTTTAACCTATCTATAAAAGATAAACTGGTAAAACCTTCAATATCGAAAACGTAATAGAGAATGCATATGAAATCCGTTTCTGATGAACTTGATCTTTTCATGGAGATTAACACAAGCTCTAATTACTCTCATGGATAAGAACCAAATAATAACCAAGAAAAATGATTCGAAGTATGCAAAGGTTTGAGCTCTCTCCGAAGGATATGACCAAGTTACCCACTCGAGAGCCCCTCTTGATGGTACGATTATCTTTCCTATAAACCGGTCTCCCCAACTAACACCACGAGACCAGTAAGAAAGAAACCTATCAAGATTATACCTTTGCCTTACGCATATCCCACTTGAGCTTGATGATGATGATCTTGTATACCTCAAGATGGAACACCTTTCTTGATTGTGCTAACTTGGTGAAGACTTGTAATTTTCTCCCCCATACTCCACTATGGGAGAGCCTCTCTTTTAGGCATATCTTCACATATCCATGATCACCTTAAGGATGACATAATTCAAGCATATGATCTCTTCGAGATGGCTCATCTTGAACTTGCACTTTATTTCTTCTTTCTTTATTATGTTGGTGTCTTGAAGGTACATGAGATATCACTCCATCTTGCGTTAATGCCTAAAAGAGAGGCTCTCCCATAAATGATAAGTTCCAAGTCAAACAAAATAAAATAAAATTTTGTTGTCATGGAAGCAGAGGTAATGTGGTTTTTCATCTTCCATTGCAGGAAAAATCTACGGAATCCGGTTCCATAGCAAAAAAGAAGAGTTATTGCTCCCGCTTCCATGGCAGAAAACCTAACTTTTTATAGTCCTACTAAAACAAAACAAGGATTTTGCAGAACATGAATCCACATTGATCATAAGAGGATTACATCAACAACTTAGTTGACGCATTCAATTGCCTCATTCACAATAGTAGGATCACCTCATTCACAATAGTAGGAGCACAGTGCAACCTAACCAGAAGTACACTATTCATCTCTAAAGATTGCTTATTCAAGTGTGGAATCTTGTAGTGTTGTCCTCCTTTGAGCCGCATTATATCTCATGCATGATTAAATCGGAAGCTACTAAAATCATGCAACATCCTTATTTTGTGAATATCTAAAATTTGTTAAAAAAAATTATGTAGCATCTCGGAAATGCCCTTGTAGAAAAATAAAGCAACATATGCAACAAATTTCTATTTGGTTGCAACAAAACATAAGAAGCATGTCATCTTTTGCAACAAAAAGAACCAAAGCATCCAATATATGTGCTCCACGAATCCGACACCATGGAAACTAATTCAAACCCTAGAGTATCTCTATGTATAGTTGTTGTGTACGATATTTTCTAGGGTTTGTTGTGCCTGAACCACAGAAGATCAATAAAATTATCTTGCATCTCAATCTTTTCTCGCCGAGGAGGAGTGGTTGCCGTAGCTAGGAGAGAGGAAGAGCAACTGTAGGAGAAGAAGTACGTCAAGGACGCGAGGAAGGAGTCGGGCACGACGAATTAGCCAGCCGATGGATCAGCCCGTAGAATTTAGTTGTTTTTATTCAATCCTTTCGTCGATATTTCTAGAAAATGAGGCAAAAGCTTTCGTCGACTATTGTTTCATGAAGAAGTTTCGGGCGGTGACGTACGCTAATCAATGCGCGCGCTGGCAGGGATACTGAGTACTGGTGTCAAGCACTATATATGGGCTTCGGAACCAACTATCCCGACTCGATTAAAACCACCAAAGTCGTCCATGCACGATGCTATTTTTAGCTTAAAATATATTCCTAGTATCATTTTAAGCTGTCAGCCAGTAGCATTTCTAATCAGAGAAAATACATTTGTGATGCACGGGAAAGGCAGACAGGTGAGATATATAATGTGATCATGTGAAATAGGAGCAGTATTCCCGAGTAGTAGTACCACACAGTAGGGTAGTACTAGAACATGTGACGGTGTCGCTCACCGTCCCATAAATTCAAGATGCCGGTGAGAAAACGAGCAAAGCCCAACGACCCGATCGATCGAGACCTTGCTCAAAAGTGGAAATGGATTAGTCCGGCGAGCCATTAGCTGTTCCACCCCATTTACGTGACTTGAAGAATCCACGTCTCGCAAGTCACAGGTCTTAAGCGTAATCATCAGGTCCATCGACGGTGATGTCAGTCATGCATGGTGGGCATGTAGTACTACCGCTCGCTCTCTAGAAGTAATGGCCTGCGAAAGTTAGCTGCAAGCTTGCCCGGAATTAAACACCGTCCTGGCCTCTCCTCCGTTCTCCCTCCCACCACCACCAACCTTTGCGTATATATTTACCACCTCCCCGCCGCTCCACTGCCACACCAACGCCTGGTGGGTGGTTCGCAGATCGAGTACGAGAGGCCGCAGCAATGGTGTCCGCCACGAGGTTCAAGCCCGTGGAGGAGTGCAGCTCCGAGGGGAGATCGGGGCAGACGGTGGCCGCCGACTTCGACGGCACGCTGCTCCGTTCCTCCAACGCCTTCCCCTACTACCTCCTCGTCGCCCTGGAGGCCGGCAGCGTGCTCCGCGCCGTGGCGCTGGTCCTGTCCGTGCCGTTCGTGTACGTGACCTACATCTTCTTCTCGGAGTCGCTGGCCATCGCCACGCTGGTGTACATCTCCACGGCGGGGCTCAAGGTGCGGAGCATCGAGATGGCGGCGCGGTCCGTGCTGCCCAGGTTCTACGCGGAGGACGTCCACCCGGAGAGCTGGCGCGTGTTCCGGTCCTTCGGCAGGCGGTACATCGTCACGGCCAGCCCCAGGGTCATGGTGGAGCCCTTCGCCAAGGCGTTCCTGGGGGCTGACACGGTGGTGGGCACGGAGCTGGAGGTGGGCAAGAACGGCAAGGCCACCGGGTTCATGGTGAAGCCTGGCGTGCTCGTCGGCGACCACAAGAAGCAGGCCGTGATGAAGGAGCTGGGCGACGCCGTGCCCGACGTCGGCTTGGGCGACAGGGCCACTGATTTCAACTTCATGTCCATTTGCAAGGTTCGGTTTCCGGTCCCAACGGCTTCCCGTTTTACTCCTACTTGCTCGTAAAATTTTCGTACTTTCGATTCTAAAACTGTGAACTCTCGGGGAGGAAATTAGTACTAGCAATCCAGAATAATTTACTGTTATGAATGGATCTTCTGAAAAACCAACTGCTATATAGATTGTTGAGATCTCAGTAGACTTGTTCTGTTTCCACAAAATCCCTGCATTGTGGAGCATGTATGGGTCGTAGTCGTAGGTTTAAGCGGGCAACGTCCAAGTACTTTTTGTGATGGAGACTTTAATTAACTACTAGTAGGATTAGCAGCCAGTGCCACAGTGAGTGTTCAATCACGCAATCTGGCCACCCAAGTTGGTGACCAACTTCGCGGCCGTCGACCTCGGATTTCTTCAGTTGGTAACCGGTAGGCATGAGTCGCTCGACGGCCTAGAATGTTCAGTCAGTGTCTCCTTCGTGAAAGATCTGCAGGGATGCTGCGCGCTCTGGGGTCCGGACAGTGACAGACCCCGCCACTAATCGACTGCAGGATTAGCAACGACGCCGGTTCAGTCCTAATTAATCACGGTTGCCGTTGCAGCTCACTCCCACAGTCCCACTTTACTACACAGCTAGTACTAGCCAGCCACGCAGATCATGGGAAGCTGTCGGCCTCGCTTGCCCGTGGCCCCGGCGGAGTGAATGCTCGGCCGACGGCGCCAGTCAGATCCATTTGCGGGTGTTTGGTGGGCATTCAAGCCGTGTTCATGGCGCATTCAAGGAGATCCATCATGTAGAGCTGGCGTCAGCGTGTCTCCCAGATCTACAGCCTCTCCTTTTGCTTAATCTCCATTTACTAGCTAGTGTGTTCTGGATCCATGGCTCTGCTACAGTACTGGGAGAATAACTAATTTCTCTCTTGGTGGGAGCCTGGGTGGCCACCTATTTATGGCGCCAGAATTCCAAGTTAATTCGCACCTCCGTTCTGGCGGGCGGGCAGGGCTGGCTAGTTGCTACTGTACTCATGTTTTTTAAGTAGAGAACTCACTACTATCAAATGGCGCTAATAGAGAGAACGGCGATTTTCAACCATATGCTCTTGATTCATTTGAGCGAGTACGAGTACAATTGTACGAAGATACTAACGTGTACATGGCAAAATTGATCGCGTATTCTGACCAATGCAATTACTGTCCAACCGTACGTACCACTCTTCCGAGATTTTGACAACGCTGAGCACGTACGTACGTACACTACCGTGCCTTCAATTTGCAGGAAGCCTACCTGGTGACGCCAAGGAAGTACAGCGCGGTGGCCAAGAACCAGCTGCTGACCCCGCTCATCCTCCACGACGGCCGCCTGGTGCAGCGCCCGACGCCGCTGGTGGCGCTCGTCACCTTCCTATGGATGCCCTTCGGCTTCGCCCTGGCGCTGCTCCGCGTCTACATCAACCTGCCCCTGCCCGAGCGCTACGTCTTCTACATCTACCACATGATGGGCATCCGGCTCATCGTGAAGGGGAACCCGCCGCCGCCGCCCAAGAAGGGCAGCCCGGGGGTCCTCTTCGTGTGCAACCACCGCACCGTGCTCGACCCGATCGAGGTCGCCGTCGCGCTCGGGCGCAAGGTCAGCTGCGTCACCTACAGCATCTCCAAGTTCTCCGAGCTCATCTCGCCCATCAAGGCCGTCGCGCTGTCCCGGGAGCGCGACAAGGACGCCGAGAACATCCGCCGGCTGCTGGAGGAAGGCGACCTCGTCATCTGCCCCGAGGGCACCACCTGCCGCGAGCCCTACCTGCTGCGCTTCAGCGCGCTCTTCGCCGAGCTCACCGACCGCATCGTGCCCGTGGCCATCAACACCAGGGAGCACATGTTCCACGGCTCCACCGTGCGCGGGTTCAAGCTCATGGACCCTTACTTCTTCTTCATGAACCCAAGGCCGGTCTACGAGGTCACCTTCCTCAACATGCTGCCCAAGGAGCTCACCTGCGGCGGGGGCAAGTCCCCCATCGAGGTCGCCAACTACATCCAGAAGACGCTCAGCGACCAGCTAGGCTTCGAGTGCACCGCCATCACGCGCAAGGAGAAGTACGGCATTCTGGCCGGCACCGACGGACGCGTCCCGTCCAAGAATAACCAGGACAAGGAGAAGAACTAGCGGATCGATGGGACTAGCTACTACTCATGCGTCGGTTAAAGTTGTTGATCGAGGTTGTTATTGTTTACAGTTCATTACAACAATTAGTTGTGATTTGTTAAGATGTTGGTCAATTACTCATTGTTTTCAGGAAATCAAGAGGACTTGTCGTGTATTAATTAGCTTGAGATCACAATTAACTACTACTATATCAATAATTGTTTCTTCGACACCAAAAGATGAGTAATTATATGGAGCTTCCGGATTCTTGTCATATATACATATTTCTGAGATTCTTTCTTATTATTTAGTTTTGCTACTACTCAAGTGACTAAGAGTATCTCTAACCCATAGGAGCAAATATAGTCCTCGCGGTGGAAACCGCACCCCACTCTCTTATTTTTGCTCGGCCACGACCCCGTGAACTAAAAATTTCCTACCACTGATCCATCGCCCCACAGCTCAGCTTCCGCTCCGGCGCAACCCAAACACTTCCACCACCCTCCTCGCCACGCCGGAGATGGCCGGTTTGTCCCGCTGTCGTTCTCCTCCGCCCATCCGCATCGCCAATCGGGGTGGCGGCGGGCGTAGGGGACGTTCTACGGTGCCCTCAGACCTCCCGCCACCACCAAAAGATAAGTAATTATATGGATGATTTCCGGATTCTTGTCGTGTATACATATTTCTGAAATTCTTTCTTATTATTTAGTTTTGCTACTTCTCAAGTGACTAATAAAGAGTGAAGATTTGGTGTACATGGACACCAGTGATCTAGATTTTAAAAAATTGAAAAACATATTTTTGAGTTTTAAAAAATTCTGAAAAAATGCGGTATGTAGCCAATGATTTATACCACAAACATGCAAAATATAAATTTAGAATACTTTATATTATGATCTACACAAAAATTACAAAATGTGGATCTGAGCATACATAGTTTTACATCTCCAATTTTTATCAGATTTTTTCATCTTTGTGTAGCCCAAAATGTAAATAATTCCGGGTTGCATTGTTCATGCTTATAGGATACAATATTAACTATGTCCATAAATTTTTTATTTTTTTTAAGTTATAAATATGGTTTTGATTTTTTTTAAATGGAGAGAGCACCGGAGCTCGGGAGCCAAAATCACTTCCGGCTAAGAAATATGTTACACTAAAAATCAAATCAATCGACATATGCGAGAGAGATGAACACGGGTTTTTTCTGTGCGGCGCTCCATCCCACGATCTGAGCTCCGTGCCAGACGATCTACTACTAGAGTCAGAGGCGCATATAAACCGCAACCTCCAACAAGCTAAAATAGCTGACTGAATTACTGTCCTAACTGACGGGTGTCAAAAACAGGCAACACTTAGGGAAATTCAGAAAACACCACGGTGATCAAGGGAGGGACAGGGTTTAAGATAGAGAAATTTCCTTCTATGACACTTCTCGTAAATTTGTTTCCTTATATGACACTCAATTTTTTCTTACCTATATGACACTCCCTGTAATTTTCTTGCCTTATGTGACACTCAAGTGTATTTTGAGAGTTAACGGTGTCAATTGGTGACTTACATAGACGTTTTTACCCCTCGTACAATATGTGACAAAATTACAAGAAACATTATGTACTATGAAATATGGAACTGACTTAAATTCAAAAAGATAGTGTCGTCTATGTTCAATCGTGTGACAAGGAACATAACGATATTCAAAAACTTCATTCAGACTATACTACTAACAAATATAATTCAAAATAAGTAAAAAAAGGTAGAATCTCCCCTATATTTTGATGTCATATCCCTGCACATAGTTCACATATATATAAGTTCACCAAACAACATCTCAATAGCTGTCATAAGCATTCAAATTCATCCATAAGTCACCACTAGTTTACATGTATCATAAATGACAGGCTAAAGGACCTCCAAAAGAACCATTACATCACAGGAACTCCAAAAGAATCATTACATCAATGGCAGAGCACACAAGCATATTGAAATTACAAACTGAGCCTTCTTTTGCTTCTCGTGCTCATAGCGGGGCTGGGAGGGTTAAATTTTTTGTTCCTTGTTCCCATTGCCGGGCTATCAAGTGGAACCATAGGAATCTTCTCAGCAATTTCTCTCTTTTTCATTTTGGCTCTTCTGTTCACAAGAGAAATCTTCTCAATGGAGCCGGCTTTTGATCTGCACACATGCATACATGGCAACAGTAAGTTTATGGCAGTAATTGCAGCAATAAGTAAGTATAGAAGTAGTAAGTTTAGAGAAATTTAATACATAAAAATATACAACACTTGTAAACAAGAAACACAAACTACCTATTTGATCCTCCAAATTCAGAGTTGACATGTTGTCTCTTTTTCTTAGTTGTAGTTTCTTTAATTTCCAAGCTTGGTGGAAAACACATCCTTGTTGGTTCTCCATCCTCGCAAGGCACAATGGATGATTGGGTTGTTTTGCTAGTCTTTGTCCTCTTCTTTGGTGGTCCTCTACATGATAGGAAAAGTAGTTAATATGTTTTTTGTTGCAAACAAAAAATAGTAAAGCAAGAAAGAGCAATCTATATTACCTAATAGCCATCATTGCAGCAATGTCATCAGGGTTTCCCTTCTTACAATTGTGCCAATGATGCCCATATTCCTTACAAATTGGGCATAAGTGCTTGCAATTTTTTCTTTTCTTCTCACTACAACCTTTATACCTCTCGGTTCTAGGCCTGCCAGCTGTAGATTTCACTAGTGGTGGATGCATGAAGAATCCATGGTCAGATTCACGCCAGTGGCTCTTGTCAGGCATAGCAGGGATTAGTTGGGCATAAGCTGCTCTAATTTTTTCAATGGAGTAATACAAGTCAACATAATTCTTTATATGTGCATCACTAAGTGATGTGATGAAAGAGCATGTTTGCAAGGAAGGCCACAAACTTCATGCACCCGCCCTGTCTGCTTCCGCGTCCGGTGTGCCGCCTCGGCCCGCTGCCTCGCCTTGTTCCCCACCAGCGTACGGTGCGCCGCCTCGGCCCGCTGCCTTGCCTTGTCCCCCACCCGCCTCGGTGTCCGGGCGCCGCCTCGGTCCATGGCCAGAGTCGCCACTCGAAGAAGCAAGCGTCGCCGCTGCGAGAAGGCAAGCGCAGCCTCCGCCGCTCGGAGAAGCAAGCGCCATCGCCGCGAGAAGGCAAGCGCCGCCGCTGCTAGGGTTCAGGAACCAGGCTACGAGCGAGCAAGCCGCAACAACTCTGGTTAGATCGATGTGTTTTTTCTCTTTTTTTTACATGATCGAGCCAGGGCATTTTGATCCACACGGGAAAAACTTAACGGAAAATGTTAACGGATTCCACGGCAATGTCACATAAGGCAAGAAAATCAAGGGGGGTGTCATATAGGTAAGGAAAAAAATTAAGTGGCATATAAGGACACAAATTTACAAATAGTGTCATAGAAGGAAATTTCTCTCTCTATATAGGCATGAACACAAGTCTGAAGATGCACGCTTTCCTACATAAGAATCACCATCAATTTTCTTCTTACTACTTTTTGCGTATATATCAAAAAAAACCTAACTACTAGTGCTTGATAAACTATAACCGCAGGGAATTTTGTCACCAAACCACAACTTTGGGGTAAGTTGTTGTTAAAAATACAAGAAACAATTCATATAATTTAATCCAAATTCATAATAAGACATGATTATAGAAACAGTAATTAAACTAATGATGCAAAATAATAGAGTAGATAAATAGATGGCATCTAAATAGGAGAAACCTATCACATCTACTCCAAACGTCAGAACAAAAAATTCTAGAAGAATCTGAAAGAAAAAGTTTTGAGTCACGTATGTTGTAGCCTGGGAAGCAACAATATTCGTGTTGATGCCCATATTGCTGAAGAGGACCTCGATGTCCGAATAGAAGTTGTCATCAGGAAACTCGTCGTCGGACGACGTCGTGGTTGCCAGTAGTTGCGTTGAGTGCTCTCCAAAAACCTGATCACCCCTCACCCGTACAGGTTCACAAGAGGCAGGGTTCCGAAGCTAATTTTTTAAAATAATACATTTTTAAATCAATTTCAGGAATAATACATAAAATTAGCAATTTTGAAATCTATGGCGGCCTCGGAGGCCCATGCCCCGACTAGGTCTAATCGGGTTATCGTGCCCCGACGGGCCTATCAGCGGTACTACAAGGCGTGGCGGGGGGTAGTCGGAGGCCGGCTCCCCGATAGGTCTAGTCGGGGCCTCAAACACCGATTAGCTTAGAGACCTCCCGAAGCCTGCATTGATCATGCAACATGCTAATCAAACGTGATCAATTTACTCGTCTATTTCGCTCGCTATCAATTCCCGCTATTTCGTCCCACCACACGGTTCCTGCCATTTTGTCCCGCCACCTGATTCCTACCATTTTTCTCCCGCCACTGTTTCCCGCCGTTTGTCTCCCATCACCGCTTCCCACCGTTTTCTCCCGCCTATTCTGCTTAGTGCCTCTATAAATCCAGACATCGAGGAGCTTGAGGATGAGGAAAAGGACGGGGACGAGGATGACGATGAGTACTACGAGTGATCCCTTGGGGCGCTAGCATCGCTCTTCTTCCCTTTTGGTGTATCGATGCCAAAGGAGGAGAAGTAGTTCTATTAGATCTTCGTGGATTTGCATGGGTCGGGTGTAAGCATTTGCACTTTATCTTTTCGGTCTTTCTCTCGCTTGTGCCTATTTAGCATTGGACTTCTATTTGTGATTTGCTTTGTATGAGATGACGTTTATGTGTGGCTCTGGATTTATCTTGTGGATTATCCTTATGGATTCATCTATCATATTGGCTATATTGGATATCTATCTCAAAGAAGGCGTTCATAATGGCTATCATTGGGTATTCTTATACTATATTGAGGACGCCTCTCTCTCTCACGGCGGTATGAATATTTTGCCTATGTTCCAATGAAATAGCCTTGTACCTACTTATGTGCATTTGTATTCAAATGCAAATTTTTATTACGCACACGTTGAGGGGGAGTCATTTTCATTTGTTAAATTATTGTTATTATTAGAGCTATCTTGCAAATCCTAGTATTGTCATCTAACACCAAAAAGGGGGAGATTGAAAGAACATTTCATGGTTCCCTGTGTTTTGTGACCGTGAAGTTTCTCATGTGTGCTAAGTGTTGCAGGAAAGTGTTTTCGGTGTTTGTGGGCTGGATTATCCGCCCCCATCTAGGGCCGGACAATCTTGCCTGACCATCTTGGCCAGGGCTGGTCGCGTGTGAGTTTCTGTCCGAGGGCGGATTTTCCCCCAGACTATCCGCTGCTGGGATGGATTTTTCCCCAACCGGATAATCCTGCCTTCCTCTAGGGCCGGATAATCCGGCCCCAGGGAAAATGGCCAAGGGAGCATCGGTGCGAGCTTCTGTCTGGGGGCAGATTATCCCCCGGACAATCCGCTGATGGGGCGGATTCCCCCCCCAACCGAATAATCTGGCCTTCCTCTAGGGCCGGATAATCCGGGCCCTAGGAGATGATGCTAAGGACCGCCCGTCGCGAGCTTCTGTTCGGGGCGGATTTTCCCCCGGATATTCTGAGTCTAGGGCGAAGTTTTCCCTAGGCCGAATAATCATTCCCCTTACTTGCTCCGGATAATCCGGCCCCAAAAAGCTCTAACGGCTCCATCTAGACAAGGGGTATAAAATCCCCATCTACTCCTCCTGTCAGAACTTTTGATTCATTCAAAAAAGTTTAGACCTGTTGCAAAAGCTCTCATCCAAGATCTCCCACTTCAACCACCCGAAGTCTCCGATCTTTGGGAAAATTGAAGGAGGAGACATCATTCATCGTCATCATGAATCAAGCGCTTCAACTCCTCTCCATTCACTTGGAGAATCCCCAATCTAGTATTCTTATTAATATCTAGATCTTTGGTTTGGTTATTAGTAACAATTGTTCTTGTGGCATCTTGTTGTCATTACGGGAGCCTCCAATTCGATTGTCGAGTTGTGTCCCGCTAGTTGTGTAAAGGCGCCGGTTCCCGCCTCGAAGGGTTCCAATAGTGGAAAGGTGGATCAGGCCTTTGGTGGCGAGATCCATCGGATAACAGGGTGAGGCCTATTGTGGCGTGGTGGTCTTAGTACCGCCCACCCCTCCAACGCAGATGTACTTCCCTTAATAAGGAAGGAACTGCGGTAAAACAAATCATGTGTCTCCACATGCTCCACTACGGTTTCCTTGTTCCTCACTCTTACTCGTCTTTACTCTCTAGTAGTTAGGTTTGCATATAGGGAAATTCTACATAGTCGCATATCTAGAGAATTTACCTTTTGTGTCAAGCCTAAAATTGAAAAAGCATTAAAATTTGAAGTAGCACCTATTCACCCCCCCTTTAGGTGCCCATACAATCCATTTCACTTTCTTCTTTCTCCCAACTACTTCAGAACGATTCCAGTTTCTCTCTCTTATGTGATTCCATCTTACATAACAATCTCCAAGCGTCGTAGTGCCCTTAAGTGTGTTATCCTATAGTTTGGCTATGGCACAAACATGATAGCGATGATCTACGATCAATGATTAATAGCGGGACTGGATGCGCATAATTACCCCATGCATTCCACGAAACAACATCGTGTCGAACTATAAACTTTGTATCCAATTCCTTTTGTTACTTCGGTACTTGACTTGTCCGAGATCTAATCATCGGTATCATGATACCTTGTTCATTCGCATTTCCAACAAGCACTGGTTCAGTCGTTCCCGCGAAATTCCATCTCCATGACCTAATGGATGTAATTCACCGAGTGGGACCAGGGTATCTTCCCGTCACACAGGAGAACAAATTCCGATCTTGATACATAGGCCTCAACATTTCCCTCTGGAATACCTAACATACATTTTTATAGTCACCAAGTTACGATCATGACGGTTGATGCAGTTAAAGCAGCCTCGGGTGATAGTGATTAAATATGATCTCATGGTCTAAGGATTAAGACACTCTATTTCTAACAATTGCAACTGTGAACTATGTGACATGATCGTGTTGCAATAATTATCAGTGGGCAATGTCCATCACAACATCTTTAGATGATATGAAATCATTGTTAGTTGGTATAAATGCACCATGATCAAGAAACCTTGATCATCAGTTGCCCAATGAATTAGTTTAATAGAGGCTACTAGGACTCCTGGTTTGTTTATATACCACACATGTAATAATGTTTCCTCTTGATACAATTATAGCATGATATATACAACTATTATGAACTAATGAGATATGATAATAAATACTTTTATTATTTTCCTCTAGGGCATGTCTCCTTCAGTCTCCCACTTGCACTAGAATACAAATAATCTAGTTACATTGTTGCTAATCATAAAACTATATCATACACTCCCCCTTTCCCAAAATATAAGGCGCATAAGCATTAGTCAAAAGTCAAATCTTACTAACTTTGATCGAGTATTTAGGAAAAAATATATGCATCTACAATATTGAATGAAAACATTATGAAAATATACTATGTGGCGAATCTAATGATACTGATTAAGTGTTGTAAATGTTCAAAATTTTGTGTAGAATCTTGATCAATCTTAGAAAGCGTTGACTTTTGACTAATTCTTAGGCGCCTTATATTTTGGGATGGAGGGAGATCATGCCTGCTCATGGAAAACTTCTTGTCCTAAATCTATGTTACCAGATTCATAAGGTCTTTTTGCAACTCATTAATGTCACCTATTTCACATTAACACCTTTATCATATGATGTGTTGAAGCATTTTGTTTTGGTGCCAAAGTGAGAATTTTGTTTTTCTAGGATACAATGTATACCTATCAGTCAATTGGACTTTCAAGTTGTCATGTGTATCCATAAAACACACTTAGTCGAAAGTCGAACTTTCTTTAAACTAAGACTACTCTTGCTAATTCTGAAGCATTCTAATACGTCTATATATATATATATAGATTCTGGTCATATTGCAATATTTGCAATTTCGATGCCCGACCATGCTTCTTTTGTGCTAAACTTAATTCTGGTTAAGTGATTAACTCTAATCACTCACGGACCTATTCTTACAACTAAGAACTTGAGTCACATTATGACAAGTATAAATATCATGGGTTTATCTGGAAAACCTATGGCCAAGGTATAGGTGATGCAGTGCATCTCTCTTTCCTTTGTTTTAACCAATATCACAAATACCGAGTCTTTACTCAATAATTTTCCTAGTTTCACAAGTAAGAATCAATTCTTCACTTGACTCCATTTTGAACTGTCTTCAGAATCTCAACTAGGACATTCTAAACTACTTTCAGAATACTTGAAGTATTTCGATATTTAATGTTTATTAAAAACCCCGATCTATTCACATAGATCCTCTATGTTTAATGTAAGTTATATTTCATCCATCTAATGATCTAATATTTCTAATACCAAACAAATTATTCTTTATATGTCAATTACATATGTAAGAATATTGTTAAACTACACTCAAATATATGAATATTTGATATGCTAGGATACCACTCAGCTCCCACTCAAATATGTTTTCCACATATTCGACTTGGAAAACTTCTTATCTCCCACTCAATTACGCGTTTTCTTGAAAACCTTGGTTTATCCAAAATTCTTTGATCTCATCAATTCGAGAATTTATTGCTACAAGATATCAACAATCTCATGATTGGTTAAAATTTGCATGTCATACTAGTTACAACCTTTTATTCATAATCTTGAAGACTTTGCAATTTTGATCAGTCCTTTACCAATTTCCAAATTGGACTTAGTTGCTGATATAAATCCAACAGACTTCAAGCATCGCTACATATTGTAGTCAATTTATTGATTTTGTCAAAAACATACTTTCTGACAAATCGAGCTTTTATGTCTTCCTTTTAAGTTTCATTTCTTTCCTTTCAACTTTGAAGTTTACTAGGAAGGATTAAGTAAATACCATTACTTAATGAGAGCAAGTAAATTTTACTTCATAATCTCAAATGTAACTTAATTTGCGATTTCATGACGCTAAGTCATTTCCTATACTTAGTTCCATCAATTTTGTTTTGAAGTTCGTAGGTATGTATTGTTCCAATAACATGAAAAGTGAATCAAAAATAAAATTCTCCAAGTGACAGAACAAATTCTTGAATTCTACGTTTATAAAGCATTAGCTAAATGTTATGATCACACCATTATCAGTTTCCCTCTTATTTGTGGATTTCGTATCTAGGAACAAATTTCGTTCTACCTACTCAACAATTCAGAGGTTAGGTCAAACCCTGCTTACACTTATGCCTTTTCCACTAACACTTCTATAAGAAAACTTTGTCTTTAAGGAAGTACCATATTAAGATAATACAAGTTTTGTATTCTTTGGTTTTAGTTTGGAATCTATATTCATAGTTTTCTAAGAATACACTATCTAAGAATACACTATGAAGATTTAATATTCGTAATGATCTCAAACTATCGAAATATCTAGAGACTCGAACTTGCCATATCTCATATGGTGTTGTTTCCACGAATATTTAGATGTTCCTTATACTTTTGATTGAGTGTTTACTATTTCAATCTCTAACTCATTAATCCAATAGAAGATCATTTCATACCATATGTATCTCATACACTATGACTATGGTGTTTTTGGAAATATCAATACGATTTGATTTGTCAAATCATCATAATTTGTGAAATAGTTTTCACAAGTACTTGTGCCAATTTGTTATTAACTTGAATTCACAATCACTTCGATCAAATCGTAGAGACTTTGAAATTCTTGTCAAATTGTTGTGCTCCTATGGTGAGAACTTAAAATTACGCAAAAATTGGCTCCGACCATCATGATGATCCGTGGGATTTAATTCTATCTAGTGACCATACAAAATATATAACATATAAAAATAAAGGTGAAACGTAGCAATTGATGGGAGAAATATGATATAAACTCAATAATACTAGGATTAAACTCAAATAAGATGAGTAGAAAATGACCTATCACAAGGGTTATAGCTTGAGGGCCTACAAACTCCACACTAAGACCTACTCTGCAAGCAAGAGGAGGGAAAATATCTTTGCGCTTGCAAAACCCAAATGGATACATCAGTGTTAATAGGTGTGGAGACAATCATGGGTGATGTATTCTTTTTTGAAAGATCTTGTGCTACGCCCTGCCAAGAGACAAACATATGTAAAGGCGCTAGCGAGATAAGCTGCAATAAAGGTGTTAACATTGTTTTGGAATATGTGCAGAAGGTTTTCCCCTTTCTCTTAGTTAAGAAGCATATAGTTGCCCAGCTAATTTACAGAAAACTAGGCCAAACCTAATAAAAACATACCAACGCGAGCTACTCACAAAGCAAGAAAACACCACGTCTGCATAGAAATCCCGAAGAAATCTCCTAACACACAAAAACTCAACCGTTGACACCTAAACAAAGCAACAAAGCCCTCAATGAGAACATATCAACAAAAGGCAATGACCCACACCAAAGCCACAAAAATGATCCCAAACGAGAGGACATGCCGAGAAACCTAGGATCACCCATTAAATAGCCACATACGCCTTCCCTATGGCACCAATCTTGTGTTCTTTGTACCTGAGTGACTTCTCCTTCTGGATGCTAGTCCGAGGGCAATCACCCACCTTCTTGCATTTTCCCTTGATGGTCTTCCCAATTAGGAGGATGTAATTCTCTTCCACCTCCAGGAATAGGAACCTTCAAGCTACTAAGAAAGTCAGAAAGCTCTTTTGGTAAGATAGTATTGTGACTATGTGTTAGCGGAGGTGGAATGGCTTAGAAGCCACATGTGATCACTTAGGTGAACTCAATGTGTCAATATTGTCGAGCATCGTCTCTTGTAAGCATATGATAGGGCAGGTGGTGCTCACGGTGGTGGTACACATACTGCTTTCATCAAGGGTAAATATATTTTAGATGGTGTTGTTTTATTGCATGAAACCTTATATGAACTTAAATAGAGAAAGTCTTTATTGTTATCTTTAGGGTAGATTTTGAAAAAGCGTATGATAAGATTGGAAAACCTTTCTTGGAAAGAGTTTTGTTGATGAAGTCTTTCCCTCCTTTATTTGTGAAATGGATTATGAGTGTTGTGAATGATGGCAAAGTAGCTATAATTTTTAATGACCATATAGGAGGTTATTTTAAGACTGAGAGACGGCTTAGGAAGGGAGATCCCATGTCTCCAATTCTATTCGGTGCAGCAACAGATGTTCTTTCTATTTTGGCACATTGAGCACATGAGAGTGGTCTAATTAAAGGGTTGATCTATGAATTAGTATCAGGTGGGGTGATTATGCTACAGTATGCTGATGATTCTATTTTTCTATTTGAAGAATGCTTGAAAAGTGCTAGGAATTTTGAACTTATTCTTTATTTCTTTGAACACATTTCTGGTCTTAAAGTTAATTTCCTATAAGTGAGGTTGTTTGTTTGGAGATGCTAAATATAGAAGTAAAGATTATTCTACTTTTTAACTTGTGTAAAAGGTAAATTACCTTTTAAGTATCTAGGAGTTACAGTACATCATAAGAGGCTTAGGAATATTGATTGGAAGCCTTATGAGGAGAAAGCAAAGAGCAAACTACATACTTTGCAAGGGAACTTTTATCTTATGGTGGGAGTTGATTTTTATAAGATCTTATTTAAGTAATGTGTGTTTGTACATGCTTTCTTATAAGGAATTCCTAAAGGTCCTTTGAAGAGAATAGAGTTTTCTATGAAAAGAATTTTCAGGCAAGAAAAGGAGAATGTTATAAATTTTCATCCAGTTAAATAGGAGGATATTTGTCAACCTGGGGAAATGGGAGGATTATGAGTGATAGATTTGAATGTTATGAATAAGTGTCTTCTAAGTAAATGGATATGGAAACTTGAGACAACTGAAGGGATTTGGCAGAATTTAGTTGGGGCTAAATATCTTAAGATATGTACTTCGGCTCAATGTTCAAGAAAACCTAATTAATCTCATTTTTGGCAAGGTCTGATGAATGTATCTAGCTTGTTTTATCGCTTTTGTAGGTATTTATAATTGGTAACAGGGAGAGAAAACTCTTCTGGGAGGATGTCTGGATTGGAGACAAAACTCTCAGGGGTTATTTTCTAAGATTGTACATTTTAACCTTTAGTGTTAATATTACAGTAGATAAAGTTTTTAATGAGGGATGGGGTGCTATTCGTTTTCACGGAGTTATTTTCGGTGAGACAACTAAGATGTGGTATGACCTGAAAAATTATGTGGTAATATGATTTGAATGAAAATCAAGATGGTTGTAGATGGATGTTAGAAAAAAGGGTACATTTTCAGTTAAGTCCATGTGTCTAGCTCCAAAAACTCATCAAGTAGATGTACCATATAAAATATTCTGGTTTATTAAGATTCCTCTAAGAGTAAAGATTTTTTTGTGACTTACTTTTAAGAGGAGTATTCTTGCTAAAGATAACCTAGTTAAAAAATTATGGATTGGAGCTGAGACTTGTAGATTCTGTAGTAAGAAGGAAGGTATAGATATGAAATGCACATTTTATCCCATGTGCATTTGCTCCCTTTATTAAAAACACATATTTCAAATTGTTAAAAAAATCGACAAAAAAATTGCGTATGTATCTGCACATTCAATGTCCTCACGTATGGTTTCACGAAAAGCGGATATGTTTTGTGGGCCGTGTAACAAAGACAAAAAAATGTATCGTGAAGCGCCTTATTTTAGGACCGAATTTTGTCTTTTTACGCAAGCCAAAATGTCAATTTTTTATGAAGCGACTTTGTGCGAATCTAAAGTGTGGAGATGTACGTGTAAGTATTTTTATGAATTTTTTGACATTTCAAAATTTGTTGAAAATAAAATTCAAACAAAGGAGGCATATGCACCCCAGAGCATATTAGCCACGTCCGATATAGATCACATATCATTAAATATGTTGTGGCTAGATATACCTGGAGAGTAGTTTCTGTTGTTTTTGTTATCTCCCTAGGCCGCCTTCCAGAGTGGAGGAGCTGTGGAGTTGGGCTTTGAGCTTTAAGAGCATGAAGATCCAGTCTTTATTTGCTACTGGCATAGCAGGAACCTTGTGGGGTATTTGGAAAACTAGGAATGATGCATGTTTTAGAAGTATTTTCCATGTGGATCCAATTAGCATCATATCTAATGTTTCACACAATTTACATTTCTGGGCTGGTTTGCAGAAGAAAAGCATGCTAAGTAGTTAGTAGGAAGGAGCAAAAAGACTCGAGAATGGTTGATGTTCTTGACCTGCTGGGGCAAAAGTTAGAATTTTTAGTTGCTACCTGATGCTTAGTGAGGTTACAATAGTGGTTGTTGTTGCTACCTGAGCAGGTTCTCTATTTGCATGTTACCCTTTGGAGTGGTGATACTCCAGCCTTTGTAATCCTTAAAAATATGTAAACATAACCCGCATTACTTTGTGGCTTCTTTATTGAAGCTGGGTTGTGCCCTTTATTTGGAATACATCATCATCATCGTTATCATCATCATATTTTATTACTAGTAACAAAGAAATTTTATTGAAAGCAATTGCAGTAGTTTTGAGACCGACAGACTCAAAGTAAGTCATACCTACACCGTGCCTACACATTAGAGCAGTCAAGGTTGTCACCGATTTGGTCAAAGAAATTTTACCAACCCAAGCTAGTTTCCCAACCAAAAAATATTGGTTTGGCTGGAAACCCTGAAAAGTGTTGCTCCTGCTTAGTGTCCTTGCTACGGCTTATATTTCATCAGAAATCTAGAATTCCCTCCCTCTGTTTACTCAGCGGCGAGTGACAGAATGCCATTTGCTGCTTGGATTACCTTGGGTTTTGGCTGGTACATAGTGGGTAGACACTGGTGGCTTAGCACGCCGACGCGTACGGCAGACGGATTGTCAAACAGTGTTACCAACGATCAGAGGAATCTGTATCCGTTATGGTGTCAGTTGACACAAATACGTTTTTGGTTGTGTACGTCGATCAATGCAAATGGCAGGGCACAGTGGAGTAATTTTTTTCCTTTACAGATAAAAAATATGAATGCAAGTTTCATTTCATTTGTCGATCCACAACAAAAGTACACAACCCATATTACACAAAAGTACGAACACAGCCGTATGACACCAAGCAGAACAAATTGAGCAGGCAGAATGAGCAAGCACCAGAATTCAGAAACCAATGTACGTAGGCATAATCAACACTATGCAGCGGCGGCGGTGGTGGTCGGGATCACGACTGACCCCAGTAGCGGTGCTTCCTCCGGCGGCACGACGTAGCTGGCGAGGTCCCTCGGCTTGACGTTGACGCGGAGCCCGTTCTTCATGAACAGAGTGAGCGACATCTTCTGCTGCACCTGGTGCCCCGGCACGAGCTCCACCGAGTGGCGGAGCAGCACCGCCGACGCGATGGACTTCATCTGCAGGTAGGCGAGGTCCTTGCCGAGGCACGTCCTCGGCCCGCCGTTGAACGCCACGAAGCGGTACGAGTCCTTGACGGGCTCGAAGCGGCTGCCGTCCGCCGACAGCCACCGCTCCGGCTTGAACTCCACGCAGTCCTTCCCCCAGATGCTCTCCATCCTCCCCACCGAGTAGATGGAGTAGGTGATGGCCGAGCCTGCAGGGACCACGGTGCCGTCGGGGAGGACGTCGTCGGCCACCACGTACTTTGAGTCCTGCGGCACGGATGGGTACAGGCGCAGCGTCTCCGACAATGCCGCCTTCAGGTACACGAGGCGGTCCAGCTCGTCGAAGTCCAGCGGCTCCTCGGCCCACCTCGCCGTGTCGTCGCCGCGCGTCTCCCTGAGCACGGACGCGATCTCGAGGAGCACCTTCCGCTCCACGTCCGGCCTCTGCATGACCGTCCAGAAGAACCAGCTGAGAGCCACGGACGACGTGTCGCGCCCCGCGAGCAGGAAGTTGAGCGCGATCCACTGGAGCACGTCCTCGGGGAACGCCCTCCCGTTGCTGTCGCGCTTCTTCATGAACCGGGACAGCAGGTCGTCCGACGGCGTCGCCTTCCGCGCCGCGATGGTCTCCGCCATGAACTGGTCCACCACGGCGAGGCTCTTGCGGAGGCTCTGCTCGCTGCCGAGGCCCAGCGCCTTCTTGACCCGCCACAGGAAGCTGGGGAACAGGAACCTCTGCATGGTCGCCAAGGTGGCGTCGTCGAAAGCGTTGGCGAAGGGGTTCTCCGACAGATCCGGCGACAACGTCTCGGGATCCTTGCCGAAGGTGAGGCCGCAGATGTTGTCGAAGGTGAGGCGCAGGAGGAGGTCCTGGAGGTCGACGCTGGCGGCGGCGTCGCAGTGGTCCGCGAGGATGCGCCACAGGCGGTCCTTGATGGAGCGGTTGGCCCAGCGCGCCATGGCCTGGCGCAAGGTCCGTGTGGTGAACTCGAGCGCCGCCGTCTTCCGCTGGAGCAGCCACGTCTCGCCGTCGGAGTTGAAGATGCCCTGGCCCAGGAGGTCGTGGAACGCCGCCTGCCACATGGGGCCCTTGGGATAGTTGTCGAAGCGCGCGCGCAGGATGTGCTCCAGGTTCCGCGGGTTGCACGTCACCGTCACCAGCCCCTGCCGCCGCGCCAGGAACGGCAGCGGCATGATGCACGTCTGGTACGTGGCCGCCTCGCCCGTGGCGCGCAGGTTGTCGGCGATCCAGTCGTGGACGCGCGTCCGGTTCATCACGACGCTGGGGAGGCTGCCGACGAGCGGCCACATCCGCGGCCCCGACAGCCGCCTCGACAGCGCCCAGAACCACACCATGTACGCCGAAGCCAATGCCACGACCGCCGCGGCTATGGCGCTAGGGTGCAAGTGCAACACGCCTGTGGCGGTATCCATTGCTAGCTGCGGCCGTGCGTGCTACGTAAAAAGCTTGAAACAGTACCTGCTAAGTGGTGTTATAGTATAAAACCAAGCAGGAGGATTTAGGCCTCGTACGTGATTAAGAAATGGCGCGGTGCTTGGTGAGTTGGGAAATGTGTTTGGCGCCCTCGCGTATATATATGCTCTGCCCACTAACCGTGTGGAAATGTTTCGCCTGGCCATAGTCTTGCAAGGTTTTGAATTCAGGATGGGCAGAAAACTAATGCGTTGCTGTCGTCCATACTTCTTGCCTTGTTGGCCGTTCTTCTCAACAAGAAATTTTTGGTGATGTTTGCTCACTATAGTGTGCGTGCGTCTACACTATAGAGTGAGTAAACTAATCGCGGTTGGTGCCTGTGGGTAAAGAGTGCAACAGAAAGCGAGGAGCTGTTGGCATAGGAGGATGTTCCGCTGCAGAAAGTTCAGGTTTTTTTTGCTGGCATGAATTGCTCTCGTTTCCTCTACTGTTTGTGCAAACTAGAGAAAGGCAGCCCATAGTTTTGCCAAACCATCAATAGGCATTTTGAGGTACTACTAGAAGCTCAGCAGGCTTGTACGAGCTTACAAGCGATAGTAGTAGGTTAGGTTAGAAACATGTCTTCCCTTGCCAACGGTCATCCAACAAACCAAACCAGATAGAAACATATCAGAAACTTGTAGGCAAGCATACAAGACAAGTGTATGCCCCTCCCTCGCTCTACCGGTCTACCTATTATGTTCTCTCTTTGATCTATCTACACTTCAACTTACTCCTGCTTTTTTTTTTTTGAAACGTGGAAAAATGTTTGCATATTATAGACGCGACATCAGGGGCAAGATGGGAGCTGGCACGTTGACGCCGTCACGACGCTGATGACGGCCGGCGAGATGGAACACACTAGGAGGAATGCCAGATAAGGAGGCACTGAGGGGTCTGGCGAGATGAAGGCGCCAAGACGGAGACGGGATCATTGGAGATATTATCTCCTATCAATATTTCTTATTTGGGGATTTTTTTTTGGATTAGTGTGGGTGGTGTGTACCACGTGATGTGTTCAGTTTTTTTGATAAACAGAATATATTAATATCGTGAAAATACCAACTAGGCCTAGCTACTGCACCAACAAGATGCCTGAAGACATCAAGCATGCATCGAAAATGCTAGACCTACGAACTGAACTATTGGACTGAACTATTACAGACTAGCTTACGGACAGTATGTGGCAGCCGATCGTGAAGTTGGTGGAGGAAAAATCGGAACCACTTCTCCATGCTGCCCAATCCGGTTGAACCACGGCTGCGTCCATAGGTTTGTTCTGTAAAATAATTCCGTAGATGTAGCTTTGCTGAGCATGCATACAGACCAAAAAAGGACCATCCAGGGTGATTAAACACTTGCAACAACAACACTCTAACCACCACCAAAGACAACACCCGAAAATACCTCCAAGAATAGAACAATGCACAAGCGTTATCATCGCCCGACCGAAGTTCTTAGGTTTTCACTTTAGAGAAAGTCTGAATTCCCCCAAACAATGCCCCTTCAGCAAGATCATTGCCAGGTAAAACTAGTGAAGGTCAGACCTTAGGTTTTCGTCATAAAAATCAAGACTTGGTACTCGAGGAGCACCACCAAAAATGAAGACCTTCTGTGTTGCCACCCCCTCTTGCCAAGGCGGTTGCATCAAGTCCCCAAACATCTGGCTCATAGCTATTCCGTCATGGACAGGAACATCACCCCTGCAAGCCATATCCATACAATAACATGTGAATCTTTGTCTTCATCATATCCAAAAACATCTCTCCACCATAACTTTTGGTCCTCCAATCGCAACCGCCATGACTTTCCCTACCTCTGTCAATACCATGGCATCGACAAGAAAGTGAAGCTTCGAGTCGTGCCCTCTTGAAACCATACAGGCTGATAATGTGGGTGCATACGATCGTATCTCATCTGATCCAGATATCCAAAAGCACAAGATGCCAACAGAAGATCCCCAATAGAGAAGAATGGAACCCGTCTGTAGCCAGATCAAGGAGGTTCGACATCAGATGGAAAGATAGCTTGGCGCAAGAAGAACTAGGACGGAACACCATTATTCAGTCTGAGCCAGAAGCCCCCACACCTCCAATCGGCTCCAAACAAGACCGGTTGCCTGATCCCCCAACTAGGATCCCAAGGTCAGGCTAGCGGCGACCGAGCAAAGATCACAACACGAAGTGTCGAGGGGATGACCCCTGGGTAGGACAAGCCAGGCTCAACTGGCCAGCTCCAGGATGCCTGGCCAGATGGCCGCAAGACGAAGAACCACAACCGGGTGGACCGCTCCATCCGGTCCGCCCTCAAGATTCCCTGGTTGGCTCGTTTAGCCGGATGACCAGGAGAACCGGCTGGGTGGCCACCTCTACCAGACCACCTCGGATCCGTTGGCCAAACATACAGAGGGGGTGACGGTCCTTTCTAAGCACACCCCTGACCGGAAAGGCTAGCGCGCCGCCTTACCGGTGCTACAAGACAACTGCGCAAAGCGCCAAGGCTGGACACTAAGGAGAGCGCTGTCGGCTGACCGCTAAAGCACCAGCTGATGAGTAAAGCACCGGCTGACGAGTAAAGCGCCAAGCTGATGAGTAAAGCACCAGGTGGCGCCCAAAGCAACGATGCTGGGACACTGTAGCATCGTCCCCCTATACTAGAGGCTTGACCGGGTCCTGGCCCACCGACTAGGCCCGTCTAGCCGACCCGCTTTGTAAACCCGAAGCCCAAACAACAAACTCTAGAGCCCATGTTGTAACCTACCTCTCCCAACTAGTATATAAGGGGGGGGGGTAGTGCAAGGGTTCTAGGTAGAGAAGTTACAAGCTCTGAGTTCCCTAGATTCCACAAGTTCAGTAGTTCATCTTCCTCTAGCTCTCCATAGCAGCTAGGGAAACAACTCAAGGAGCACTTGTACTAAGCATTCGCTCCCCATATAGTAGATCCTTGCAGGAGTAGGTGTGTTACCTCGACAAGAGGGCTCTGAACCTAGGTACATCACTGTGTTTGCAGTATCTGTGCCCAACCCATTGCGAGTAGCCACTAATAGCATCATGATTGTCCCCTCTCATGCTATCCCCGATGGCACTTCCGTATTCCACACCACGACAGTTGGCACCCACCGTGGGGAACAACGCATCGGCTGGGGTCATATCTCGCATGGGACTTCCACTCGTCGTGGTGAGCGAGTCGCCTCAGGCCTCGTCCAACCTCTCGGCTTGTAGTGAGGTCTTGTCTATCTATAAGAAATTTTCTGCCATGATTCGTACCTAGTTCTCTAGTCCTATTCGTGTGTTTCATGCAGATTCTTTTGGATGAATCAGGTCTCTACCAAAGGAAGTTTTCCACCAAAGGAAGTTTTTGTACAACCGTGAGTGTGAGTGAAAAGAGAAGTACATGAGGCTGTCACTAGTAGGGAAAGGCTCACCGCCAGCGCACCCAAATCATCTACTACCGGGGAGTTGCGGTTCGCCGGTGACCATCTCGCCGGCGGTAATGCATTACATCCGGTGAACTACACAATTCATCGGTGACAACTGCGCATACCACCAGCTAGTATCCCAATTCGCCGGGGATAATGTCCCCTAACGCTGGCGCACATCTCTTCGCCAGGGGTAATAAAATTTGTTCGCCGGCAATATTATATATCAAAGAAAAAATAATAATAAATAGACAGAATACATAAATGAATACAGGAATACACAGTATACAGGATAATGACGGAAAAATACATATTAACACAGGAAACCGTAGCAGTATCCACCAAATGTTCAATATAGCTAGGACATTGGTTCAACATTGGTTCATATAGCATTATCAAGAGTTCACTCATCTTCACCCTCGTCGGAAGAGTCGGGAGGAAAGCAAGTGAAATAGATGATGCCATAAGTATGACTGAGCAAAAACTTGAACTCCCGTCCCTCTTGCATGTCGTCGTACAAGATGAGAGGTTTGTTCCATCCAGGACCACTAAAATATGTTCGAGCCTCCTCGTTGGTGACCCTAACCTGGTACGTCCTATCGGAATGATTATGATGCGTCAAAGTGACACTAAACATGGCAACCTCATCCATGTTTCGTCCATGAAGCCATGTTGTGCACCGCAAGGGATTGACTGAGTAAAATCATATGACAGAATAATTAGTCATGATTTTCATTGAACATATATATATTTACATTCTCCACATGAATTTCAGAGAACATACCGTCCTAACACCAAAGTTCGAAGGGAGCAATATGATAATCTTCCTATCCATGCAATGCCAACTATGTTGACCACAATTGCCGCACACTTTCTTCGCTATAATTCAATCTACATATATTGAGAAGAAAGTCACATAAAAAAGAATGCATGTATAGAGTAAACGACATATAATATGATGGTCTCAACTACATAGCTAGCTTACTGTTGGATATCATTGCCGGGGGGCGTGTACATGTAGTAGATTATGGCTGCTTGATGAATGAGAAAGATCTTTATCATGTCTCTGTATTGTATGTCATGCTCATTCAAGAAGTTTATCTAGCCACGTCCACTGAAAGATGTCCTGATCGCTATGTTGGTCAGTGTAACCACGTAACTCTTATCGAGATTAGCATCTGATATCAAAGTGACCTTAAACACGACATCGTCCATGGTGTTTCTATGAAAATAGTCCATGAAGTCCCGTCGCTAAGCGCAAGGGATTAACTAAGTAAAACAATAACAACAACAAAGTTCATGGTTTATTTTTGATTCTATATAGAGACATCCATGATACTGTGTATCTCACAGAGCACATACCATCCTAACCTCAAACCTGACGGGGAGCACTATGGAGAACTTCTTGTCCATGCACCTTCCCAATGGTTGTGCACAGTTGTTGCACACTTGATCCATTCTATATATTTATCTAGAAAGAAGACGCATAGTAAACATATTTATAAAGTAATTAAGTAGCAGGATAAGTAATATATGACCAGTAGCCGATCCACGTCTAATAGGATAAGTAATATATGACAAAGTCTAGCAGGATAAGTCTAAAGTAAATATATGACAAAGTCTAGCTAGATCAGGCGTCATCGTCTTCGGACGACAAACCTAAGGAACCTAGGTCAGCAGATGACGTGGGTGTGACGGTGAAGTCATCGGGGCTGAATCCATAGTACGGGCCCTGAGGGTGCACGGTGGAGGAGCTTGCGCAGTCGGACCTAGAGGGACCCACCTCCTGGACGGGCTGTTGGCGCGTAATGGTCGCCAAGACCTCGTACTACTGCGCCATGACCGTAGGATCCTCGCGGAGTTTCTGGAACAAGGGGTCAACAAGCTGTCTCTCGACCAGTCGGTGCTCCTGCTCCTCTGCCATCGTGGTGACTCTCATATCCACGAGCCTATTCTGAATGACCCTAGCTCGATCCTCGGAAAGTTTAGGATCGCCCTCGCCCCTTTGTGTTGGACTGCCATGCAGTCATAGGCACATGCCGCCTCCTCGCGGGACTGCCATGTCCCAATGTGGCGCCTAATCCTAGCGATGGTGATCTTAGCCTCCCAAGTGGGGATCCTCGTCGGCTTCTTGTACACACCGCGATACTTCGGCTATGACTGCGACATACTACTTAAACAGACAAACAAATATATTAGCAAAAACAGTGTACAAGTAACTAAATCATAGGAAGTAGATTACAAGTGTACAAGTAACTGAATAAATGAGTGTGTGTTCTTGTGTGCTGTTGATGAAAAGTGGAAATGAGGAATTCTCCAACTAGACTACATACATTAGAAAGAGATCATTGGATGAACATGAATCAAGTGACTAATCAGTTGAATATGAACTAGGCTACATACATAGACTAGCAGCTACATACATACATAAAAGATGGGACAGGTAATTTCTTATGAAACTATAATCAGAGTATCAGACAGACACATTATCTATTTTATGAATTAAGATAAAACCTAACAGAAATATGCAGTTCATTCATTCAGCGACCCTGAGAAGCTATTGCCTGACATGCACCATTTAAAGCCCAATCTCAGTTGCTCGGATAAATGGATATGTTATTGTTGCGTTGTTAAAATTTAAGATGTTAATTTTCACTCTAAGAAAATGGCATATAAAAACCCTGCCTAAGAGGACTAACTGCTAGATAGGCATGATTAAAACCCTGTATAGTCTTGTTGTGATACCGAGCAAGGATAGAAATGAAAGCAACAAGGGAAAACATTATTCTTTCTTTGTGGAAAAAATGATATTTATATCTTGGCAGATTTGACCAAGATCACAATACTACTTGCTCCATCTCTACTGCAGTCCCAGAAAGAATAGTGGCCATCACCAAATTTTTCTCGGATTAACCTTCCATCTACCCCAAGAACACCACCAATCTGATAAATATATTTTGGAAACTAGGGTCTAGGGACATATATAAATGTTACCCCTCTACAAACAAAATGATTCACTCCTATGAAAATCAATAGCCTTTCAAATATGCATGTTACCCCTCATCTAGTCTAGTTTGGACTACATAAAACACTACAATCCCCTTCTTATTCCTAAAATCCCAGCCTCAAGATCAGTCTAAAACTCTCCACTTGCCCCAAATATGTTCATGTTTGGGATCAGCTGCTAGTTCAGCTTCTTCTTCTAAACACTCTCTTGTTTCTGTTGATCCGTGCCGTTTCTAAAACTTGTTGTGCTTTCAAATTCGGGGCGTTTGTTGTTGTGCAGTTGCTCAATGTTCAGGCAAAAATTCAGTTAACCATAGCATGGCTATCGAGTATCGAGAGGGAATAACAGCAGTACTACCAACGGCCGCGACGCTCTTATTATCGGATTATCTCAGAAAGGGATCATCACGTTCTCATCTATCTATATGAGCTCGGATTATCTCGGATTACTTCAGATCCTGACACTAATATCGACTATACTACTGGATGGGCGCGAATCAAAACTGGATGGGTGCTGGACGGTGACGGTGAGGCTGGCCTCCTCCTCCTTCCCTTCGGTGAGGCAGACGGCGAGGCGAACGACGGAGCGAGGGGCGCCTCCCCCTCCTTCCCTTCGACGGCGAGGCAGACGGCGGAGCGAGGGGTGCCTCCTCCTCCTTCCCTTCGACGGCGAGGCGGACGACTAGCTAGGGTTGCGACAGAGATTTTTCGTCGGTGAGATGGCCTGATGGAGGGATTAGGGGTTAGCTCGTTGTGACGATGCGCTGACACGTGGACCAACGACCCACTTACCCCCGGCGCCTAAGGGCCTAATTCGCCGGGGATAAATGTTTTGTACCCCCCGACGCCTATGGGCTTCATTCACTAGTGGTAAAGGCCAGCCCATCCGGGAGGCACGCGGCCCACAACATCCCCGACACGCACCCAACTTCTTCGCCGGCGGTAATTGGGCCAGCCCTGGCGCTGCCGTTTCCTTCTCGCCGGCGGTAACGCTAGGAAGTCCTGGATGGCCTTACCGCCGGCGACCCGCGTGTCCACCTTGCCGGCGATAAGGAATCTGTCTATAGGGTTTTCCCTACTAGTGTGCGTGACAAAGCACGAGGGTAAAGCTAAATACACTCGCTCTTGGAGATCTTTGCGCCTTTTTATAGCTATACCAAATAAATTTAAATATTCTTTCCAAACACTCATCTAATAAACTAAACTAGTATGATTTACATAGTAAACAAAGTGCAACCGTGCAAGAGATAGACACCCATTCACATAAGTACATGGAACCAAATAGATTTGCAGAATGAATTAAGACTAACCCCAAAACTACAATACACATGGTAATAAACAAAGGTTAATATGGGAAGAATTGCATTGGCAATTACTGGCTTGCATAGATTACATTATGCTTGTTTTATTTACCTTGCATAATAACTACTTCTAGGGTTCATGGGTTGGTCATCACTTTCGTCTGCAGGATACCCAGTACTTAATTCTATTTCATAAGGAGTTGTAGATTCTCCAACAAGCAGGCTTTCTGCCTCTGTCTCCACATTGACACGTACCCAAGGATGAACTGAAAGCTTTTTCAACCTGTTGAGTTCATCGGCGACCTCTTTCATCGAGGGCCTGTTGTCACCACACATATCTAGACATCTCTTAGCTAGGTCTGCAAGCCCACCCAATAATTCCATGCTCTCTTGGCCTTTCACGTGGCTAACTAACACAGCATCAAGATTGTTCTCCTTCATAGCAGATAGAAAAAGCAACGATAAGCTTCTTTGCTTCTCAGACCCTTCAAGCTTCAGTGGCAATTGGCCAGTAAGAATCTCTAAGAGGATAACTCCGAAGCTATATACATCGCTTTTGTCTGTTAACTGACATGTCTGCATGTATTCAGGATCAAGGTAGCCACAAGTACCTTGAACCATTGTGACAAACTGCTCTTTGTCAGATGGGGCTAGTATGGAGGCTCCAAAGTCTGACACTTTTGCCATGTAGTTTTCATCAAGAAGGATGTTGGAACTTTTCACATCACCATGAATTATTGGAGGAGATGCATATGAATGGAGGAAGTTGAGTCCTTCGGCTGCTTCATGGGCAATCCTTAAGAGAGTACTAAAGGAGATTTGGAGTGCTCGGTTCTTGCCATGGATAAGCTCGAACAAAGTACCGTTTGGGACAAACTCATATACCAGAATTGGAACTTCCACCTCAAGGCAACAACCCAACAGTTTAACGATATTCTTGTGATTGATTTGGGACAAAATGAGCATCTCCTTGCCAAATTCTTTCTTCTGCCTTTCATCAACCAAGAAACATCTTTTAATTGCAGCTGGCACGTTGTTCTTGACTATCCCTTTATAGACCATTCCATGGCCTCCTTTTCCAAGTATTCTGCTATTATCATAGTTGTCGGTGACTTGTATGAGTTCAGCTTCTGAATATACAGTGAAAGCAAGACCTTTCTCTGATTTCATCCTATCAAATAAAAGCAAGCCTCCATGCTCACGAAAATGCTCCTGCTTAACTTTGTTCAACTTTCTCTTCTGAATTACCATTTGTCCCCAGAAGACAATGATAATGATGATAACCATTAGACCAAATGATCCCATTGTAGCCCCTGCATAAATACATACCGTGAGACAATCATTTTCCATATTGAGGGGACGGAGAGAGAAGGAGAGTTAAACATGAATGTTTGGTGTTCTTTGGCCAAGGTTTGATGCAATACTGATTTTACATTTATATTCTTGACATTGCACAAGGTGAGATAAAGTAATGGTCTAGCTAGGTGATCAGATTTCCTTGGATGTTACCTATTATTAAGCTGGTGTCAGGGTTGCATGTATTGCTTGTCTCGCTATATTTTTTCCCCGTTCGGCAAGAACACTTGCGTCCTCCCACAGTATTGCGGCAAAAGCCATCTGAAGGGCATGGGTTGTGGTTGCATTCATTGACATCTGCAGCAAAATTAGCAAAAGACAACGTTTATAGTTTCAAATAAAAAGGGTCCTCTACATCCAGAGTGAAATTTGATTGCCACTAGTGTGTACATAGATGTTGACATTCTTATCAAGCTAAATAGTACCTTTGCATCCGTCTGGAAGATAAGGGTTGCCTTCATACCCTTGGGTGCAGTTGCACATGTACCCAAGATCATTGATAGAATCCACACACATGCTGTTGCTGCTGAGGCATGCGTAAGTGCCTGTTGTGTTCCGTTCTGCGACATTACACGACTGGGCATCTCTTATAGCCCAGTCGAACACCATAGGCACCCGCCCATCATTTGTTTCATTGAACTTGGTGGTGTTTATGTACGAAGCGTTGAATCTGAAATCTGCTGCCTCCATCACTACTGCATAGCTGCACCGGTTGAACTTCCAGGTTTCGCTCGTGTTGTTGGCCCAGTCCATGAAGGCTGTTTCGTAGTAGTAAATCCTCTTCGGTATGGTAGTCTGGGAGCAACCGATACCGGAGCAGGACCCGTCCACTAAGTCCGACATGTTGCGGCATGTCGCGACGCCAAAGCCTCGGTAGCCTGTGAGATCGTCGTCGGACATCAAGGCGATGGCGTTGCATCCGATGACTGTAAACCTGTTCTGGATGGCAGAGACACGGTAGGGAGACGAAGGGCTTCCTTCATTGACCCCGCCGTAGCGGCCAAAATACTGCATGCTATTGGTAGAGGAGTTGTAGCAGTAGCCCACGATGTAGTTGAGCACCCGGACAGTGCCATCGGTCAAGGAAATATTGAGCACCTCAAAGGCACCCCTGAATGGCTTGGAGATGCCCTCTTGGACCTCACAGCTGAGGTCGAAGCCTTCGGCGAGCGAGCAGTTCGGAATCTTCGGATCGATACCGAATGGATACGGTATCTCAACATTGCCGCATTTCCTTCGGCACTCTGAACTAGGAACCGCACTTCCAGGGCCATATTGTGCTGCAAGCAATATGAGACCGATGCCAAGCTGCAAGAACATTGGTATCCTTCGGCTGCAGAGCAAGCAAACATGACACTGTCAGCTAAACGTACTGGCACTCGTTTTAGAAAACCTGATGGGTTTCCTTGGAAATGGAAGGCACGTGCCGAAGCACCTAGCTACACCAGTATTAGCATCCAAAGGAAATTTTACGTTTAGTTTCTTTGGAACACGTGGTTCCAGAATTGTTTCAGAAAAAGTAAAAATACGCAAAATAAGGGAAGTACTCCATATATAACTCGAGGGATAGAAGATCCATGCAGTACATAGCTGAATTTTTCTGTGAGGTCCAAACTCACGTTATGATCCTCCAAATTCCTAAGGCTGAGCCGTTCCATTAGAATTTCATAATATCCCCACCAATCATTACTCTGTTCTAAAGCACACCAGAGGGTGTTTTCCTAAAAGGTTCTATTCATTCAAGATTTTCATTAAATGTACAATCCAAAGGCAATTGCATGATCTTCTCTTTCAAGCTAGCTAGGGGAGAGATAAGAGAAAAACATCTGCAGCACGCTTAGCAAAAGCAGGATGTGCAAGTACAGATCCATTCACGCGGGTCCAAGTTAGAGCTTGAACAACTTTTTTTTTTGAAACATAGAGCTTGAACAACTTAACTCTGCCTTGGGCAAACAGAAGCTTGCAGAAACTATTTTTGGATATGGCATATTGGCAGCTGTCTGGGCTCAGCAAAATTCAGAGTCTATCATCAAACCTTTAAATTAACCAGAAAAACGAACTGAAAGCTGATAAATGACAAATTGACCTGAAATAACGAGGGGGTTGAGTTGTGGCAGAATCCAAGAAATATCCGGGGGATTTGCTTTTGCTCCTGGATAATTCTATCCCAAGACACCAGAGCACCCAACTACCCGACCTCTAGAGATTGTTTTGGTAGCTGTTTTCTGAAGAACAGCCAACACAGGGCGTGGGCTATGTATGCACGGAGAACTCTTGTGTTGTGGCCAACGGTCTGTCAGGAACTAGTCAAAACAAAGCAACATGGGCACATGGAAGACTTCCTCTGAGCAGACTCCCGATCAACTCTTCACAGAATGCGATTTCACACGAGAACAACACCTCCAAAATTTGTACTACATACTAAAAAATTCCTCAACAGGAACTAACCAAGTAACGTCCACGCCGCAGACTTGCAGTAAAGTATTGACGTTGAGTGCAAGTGCAGTGCGTGCTTACGGTGCGTTGAGTTTCTGATATGGCTATATTCATTGGATTGGCAGCTGGGTACCTATATTCTGGATATCGAATGATTTTCCACCTTCCATAGGTTCCACAGGCAACTAAACAATACGAGTACGGGTCAGAATTCTGTTAGTAACTAATTTTGCTTGACGTCGCTGTTTGCATTTGGTAGAGAAAAATCGCTCCATTGGTCCTAGTTGCATTTCGATGTACCTCCTCTCCACTTGAAAATTGTACACTTGGAGAGTTGCGATAAAGAAAATTTGGCATTTACGATCCGGAATCAGTAGCCAAGGTAGTGACGTGTTGGCAAGTGGTGATCACTAGCCTCTCTCGGTGAGGAAGCTAGGGCGTTATCTTTACCTGACGGAAGGAGAGGAGAAAAGTTCCTCCCGTGTCGCACCCCAGGGCCGCAACGGGGGCTAACCCTAGCCACCGCCACAAGGCCACGTGAAGGACGGCCGCGCCGCCGCTGGCCATTGTTGTGGCGGCGACACCCCATCTGCCAAAGGCAGCTTGGGGGAGGAAGGCTCCATTGATCGGAGGCGGGGGCTGGGCCGACCTGCATCCATGTCGTCGGAGCGCGGTATACTCGGGATTTCTGGTCAATGCGAGAAGGATTCCACTCTGCACACGGCATACCCCTTCTTAGTAACTTCTTAGGCATAATGGGCGGGCCCCGGTGGATCTTCCTTTCTTTTCTTTTTTTCCTTTTAATTAATATTTTTTTCTGATTTTTTCTTTTATATTTCCTTTTCTGTTTTTTCCTTTCTTCATAATAAAAATGTACTCCCTCATCTCGGTTTATTTGACTTATACTATAAATAAATTATTTAACACGAAAATTATACCATTAGAAATAGAAAATTCAAAATTTCTAATGATATATTTTTTGTAATATATAACATATATTAAGTTGGTTAAATAGACAATCTAGATACGGTGTGCAAGACTTATAAACGGAGATGGAAGGAGTACAAAAGAATCTGAATGTTTTTCAAGATTTGAACATTTTTAAATAAAACATTTTCCAAATTTGATTTTTTCAAATCTAAATATTTTTAAAATCTGAACACTTTTAATGTCTGCACATTTTTTAAATCTAAACTTTTCTTTAAAATATTTTAAAATCATAAAAATTAGGGTAAAGGAACAAATAAAACAGGAAATATTGTGTACCTGTCTATTTTGGTTGCATTTGGAACTGACCTATGGAGTCGTCACTTCAGGCGGAGCGGCACTACAATGTACTTACGCCCGTCAAGCGGTCGTTACATGTCTCATCTTTAGTCCCGTCTATAGGTACAAGTTTACTTTTCTTAGAGCATCTTTAGGAGTGGCGCTAAAATAGTGCAGCACTATAATAACTGTTTTTTTATCGGGCGCTATAAACTCCTCCAGCAGAGGCGCGATCTTGATGCGCGCTGCAAAAATGTAGCGCGACGCGGATTTTGCGCTATCTATCGCCTCATATTTCCAGCTCCAACTACAGCGCCGCGCTATCTCTTCGCTCGCGCGGGAACACGCAACCGCTCGGAAAATTCATCCGCGCGCGCGACCTCTCCACTCCGCCTTCCCCCTCTCAGTGCGGCCGCCAGCGAAACTTCGGCGATGGACGGCTCCTCCGGCACCGCTCCAACCCTTCCCTACTCCGCCCCCCCGCTACCACGCAATCCCTCCACCAACCGTGCCAAACCCTACCTGTGGCACCGGGAATGCCACCGCGGGGTCGGCCACCACTCGCGCCCTCTCCATACCGCCGCGGACAAGCACCGGTGCAGCGCTGCCGCCCATCGTGCCACCGAAGGGGGAAAGCACGGCCACACAGCGCGACGCGGCGGCGGCGGCTCCCAAACCCAAGGCACCGAGGAACAACGCCGTAGCTCGTCGCGCGCAGGCTCCCCAAGCGCCACCCACCTCCGCTCCGCCTCCACCGGCTACTCGACGGGCGACGCCAACCGTCGCCGCGTGCAACGTGCTCGATGAAATGGCAACAAGGTAAAAATTCTCTTTTTTGTTGTTTTTTAGATATGAATGTTTTTCTAGGATTGTGATATGTGCATACATTGTAGCATTGATGACGAAAGTTTCTTGGAGACTATGGAGGTTGCCTGTTCATCTTTTGCTCAAACGCAAAATGTAGATGGAAACTTGGTGGATGAGGAGGTGGATGACGAGTATGAGGAGGTGGATGAGGAAGGCGAGGGCATGGTGGAAGCGCTGACTGGGAGGAAGGAAAACTACACCGTTGATGAGGATGTGTTGTTTTGCAAGACTTGGTTGAAGATTGGGATGGATCCGTCGGTTGGCACCGGGAGGCTATGGAGGCGTGGGAGGCTATGGAGCACCACTTGGAGGCTACGGAGGCATGGGAGGCTATGGAAGCTTTGGAGGCATGGGAGGCATGGGAGGCTATGGAGCACCACCGGCGGGCTATGGAGGCTATGGAGCACCACCGACGGGCTACAGAGGCATGGGAGCACAAGCGGAAGGCTATGGAGGCATGGGAGCACAAGCGGGAGACTTTGTAGGCATGGGAGCACCACCGGGAGGATTTAGAGGCTATGGAGGCATGGGTCTTGGAAGCATGGGTGGGATGAGTGGGCAAGGCGCCATGGGTGGATGGGAGCACCGCCGGGAGGGTACATGGCCTCCTTGGTTGATCAACATGGAGGTTCAACCGGCAACACCGTCATCCAAGACTCCGATGAAGATGCTCAACATGGAGGCGGCGGTGGAATGGAGGATGTTGACAAGTGATGATGATGATGTGTGTATGTTGATGAGTCTAATTTGTGTTTGAACTATGTCATTGAGGTGAACTATGTCATTTTGTGGATGAACTATGTCATTTGTGGTTGAACTATGTCATTTAGATGATTCGAGGATTTTTAGAGCCATTTATGCATGAATATTTGGTCCATTTTGATTTTCTTTGTGATAGTTCTTATTGTGTTTTTGGTTTGCACTGGTAGCGCGCGCTGTATTTTGCAGCGCCTGGTGGAGGCACAAAATTCGCCGAGCCACGCGCGCTGCAATTTAGAGCCTCCGGCGGAGGACGCGTGATTTTACAGTGCTGCAAACTAGCGCAGCGTGCTGCATCGCACTTTTGCCGCGCTGCAGTTTAGCGCCACTGCTGGAGATGCTCTTAATCTTTAAAAATAACAGTGCGCCAGCCTGCTCTGGTCGACAGCAGTGGCGAGGCTTCACCTTATGACGAGGAAAAGCCCGTGACTAGCTCGAATCAGATCAGGACATTGTTCAAGCATGAGTGGACTAAGGGCATCTCCATCGGGCCGAACCAACCCGTCCAAACGGCGTCCGAACTAGTCTGAACAGACTGGTGGACGGACTGTTGCGATCCATCCTGACAAACGCGTGCGGACCAGCTCATCCATGCATCAAATTTGTGACTCGGTTGGGTCGGCTCGGGCATCGCGCTTGTCCTCCCGCGTCCTCCCTCTTTTTTGCCCGGGCCCTCCCTCTAGTGGCACAAGAGACGCTCCCCTTACCCAAACCCTCGCCCTCCATATGCCGCGGCTAGAGTAGGCACAACTGTTGCCGCCACCACCGCCATGCTGCCACCATCGTCCCTGTAATATCTAGCAGCACTGCAGGCCACGCACGTCGCCAGAGTTGACTGGGCACGCCGCAGGCCATCCCGCCGCTCGGGCCTCCGACTGTCGACTGGACGCGCCGCTGCCTCTGGAGTGTGTCGTGCACAACCTGTTCGGTCATTTGCCTGAGGTGTGTTCCCGGTCGTTTCTAGGTTTATCTGGTCCACCGTGGGAGTTTGACATGGCTATTGACGGCCGTATACTGAACATATGGGTAGCATTCGAAGGGCAATCGAGTTCTTCTACAAGCATTTCGTCGAGTCATCATCCGAGGAGGAGTCCGACGGTGTGACCGAAGTTCTGCTGGCAGCTGCACAGATGGTGCACGACCACTACCTCCTGCCGCCGCATCGAGGTGGGTCGACGAAGAGGCGTGAAGCCAACCATGAACGTGACTGAGAAGCTGGCCACATTCGCCTTTACAAGGACTACTTCCACCCAACTAATCCACTCTTCAAACAGAAAGCATTCCGTCACCACTATCAGATGTCAAGGAACCTTTTCTTGGACATTCTCAATGGGGTGAGGGAGTACGATGACTACCTCGAGGCCAAGTACGATTGTACTGGTAAGATTGGATTCTCTTCTTACCAGAAATGTTCTACTGCAATTCAGTAACTTGCATATAGAGTGCCTGGTGATCTCTGATGACCCACAAATATAGGGGGTGTATCGCAGTATTTTTGATAAGTAAGAGTGTCGAACCCAACGAGGAGCAGAAGGTGCTAGCTAGTGGTATGGATCAGGAATTCTCTGCAAATACTTAGCAAACATATTTTTAGGATTTTTTGATAAAGCAAGTAAACGAAGTACGAGTAAATAAAAGACAGTAGGAATAAATGCAGCAAGTGGCCCAATCCTTTATGCAGCAAAGGACCAGCCGGTTGTATTACTTAAGATGACCAAACGTTCTCGATGACACATGGGAAGACTGTCAAGTGCTTTCTCTTCGTATAGTTGATTAATCTTCTTTAGCTTGCTAAGTGTTGTGTGGGTAAACCTGTGCTAATGTACCGACCTTCCTAGGACTAATACATACTTGTGATTATACCCTTTTCAAACATCCGTACGTACAAGAAAGTAATTAAGGTAGAAACCTAACCACAACTTTAAACTTTAAGACCCTTACGTCCCTTGTGCAATGGTTTTCTAACGGGGGTTCAGGTTTCTGTCACTCTGGCAACCCCTACGATTAGTAGTCAAATACACAATGCATTCCCCTAGGCCCATATAGGTGAAGTGTCATGTAGTCGACGTTCACATGACACCACTAGAAGAAGTACACCACAACTTAAATATCAAATTATTGAATCTTTCTCAACACAACTCCACTACTAACAACATGACTTCTCTCACGTCCTCAAGAACAAAACGAACTACTCACAAAACTTCATATGGATCATGATCAGAGATGGAATAATGATGTACAACAATCTAAACATAAACAATAATTCAATGATTCACTCAGTAGCATCAACTACAAAGAGTAATCAACACCGGGAAAGTTCCCCCTATGAACTATGCAAGATTCAACCCAATTGTTACAGCGATATGGAGATGGTGATGAGGGTGCTGATGGTGATGATGGTGATGATGATGATCCCGATGAAGTCCAGCTTGATGGTGGTGTTGATGGCGACGATCTCCCCTCTCCGGGAAGGAATTCCCTCGGCAGAAATCTGTCTGCCAGTGAGATCTTTCTCTCTCGGTGTTTTTCGCCCCGCAGAGGCGGCGGAATCTTTCTGTGGTTGCTCTTAGGGTTTCGGGAGGATAATATATGCCAGAGGGGAGTGCCAGGGGTGGACCAAGGGGGCCACACCACCTGGTGGCGCGGCCTAGGCTGACCCGCGCCAAGGGGTGGTGTGGGCCCCCTGTGGCCCATCTCTAGCCCCCCTTCTGGAAAAATAGGATTTTCTATATATTTTCTTGGATTTTCTGATCTTTGCGAATTTCGCCTCCAAACAACACCTTTTCCATCAGAATCCTGACTGCAGCGGTCCATGCTCCAAAAGTCATCAACCATGCAAAAACAGATGAAATAACATAAGTATGAGCTCTCAATACGAAATATATCAATGAATAACAGTGAATTATGACATAGAATAGTGATGCAAAATGGACGTATCAACTCCCCCAAGCTTAGACTTCGCTTGTCCCCAAGCGAAACTGCTCAATAAACATGACCTCAGGTTTATGGAGTGAAGAGTCGATAAAAGAATACGGACAAGAAACATCACATTCATCAAATACATAGATCATAATAGAAGACAACTCACTATTATATAACTCAACTTGCAATGAGTAAAGGAAACACAATAAAGATACAAAAAGTAAATCATAATTGGTAATGGGAAACTTAGCTCTTGGTCGATGAATAGTTGATAATTTGCTGGAGTTCACAAATAACTGGTTTTCAATGATAGCTTTCAAAGTAGTAAACATCAAGATAAGAGCAATGTGCAAAACAAGGAACATAAGCAACATGATTGAATAAATCATCATATGAATGAATGAAACACAACAACTCAAAATACTTGATGAGATAGAAGGGAGTAGGTTTACTGACTCAACTACAAAGTAAAATAAAGGCCCTTCGCAGAGGGAAGTAGGGATTGAAAGTCTCATAAAGAGCTCCCAAAAATTATGATACTTACTAGCTTTCAGCTCTCATTGCCCCTATCATAGGCATCTTTAGGTGATTAAGGTTAAAGTGATCAAATATGAGGATATGCATTGACAAGTTGTAAATTGAGAATCTCATGTCCCTTGAATACAAGGGCCGCTCCTCATGCTACTCAAGTTTAGTCACCGGTAAGTTCTTGTCATCGTAAGCATATGTGTATCATAGAGAACCGCCAACAGGGTACCCCTTGCCCGATGATACGGAAGAATCCCCATATCAAAATGACAAGGCAAGCAGACAACAAGCATCTCAGCAATCTTCTTATTTACCATGGGAATATGGTGCTTTTTTTCTCTCTTTCCTCTTTTCATAATCTCTTTTTTCTTTTTCTCTTTTTTCTCAATATTGGACTCTTTTTTTATAAGAAGAATGCTTCATAGATGCTCGTTATGGTTACGCTGCAGGTTTCCACCATGTCAGCATGGATTAGACCAGCGGCCCAGGAATTTCTCTAACACACATGCATAACTCCATGGACTTACAAGGTCCCCTTTCATTTCACACCGACGACATCCATAGACAAAAGAACATGATATCAACTAGGTACAAAGTACTAGTGCAATGTTGAAAGCGTTCCCCATGACAGCATGGTTCTGCTAATTCACAACTTACAAAGCGCAAGCATATACGCAACATAGGTGAGCATAATGGTTCAAGTTTATTAAGTGCAAGAAAGTAAAGTGTGCCATCAAGTTCGTGAGAGCTTTAATCACTACTTTTCACATAACAAGTTTAATTTGGGAGGTAGATAAAACAAGAATTTACTTGGAATAGCAATAATGCTAATATGTAGGTATGGTGGACACAAATGGCAAAGGTTTTGGTTTAAAGGAGTGGATGCATGAGAAGAATTCCCTCTCACTACAGGTTTTTGGCTAGCAAGGTTGGGTAGCAAGTATAAGAGTTGAAGGAAGCAAACAAACATACAAGTGATAAAAACAAACATGCAATCTTCCTTGGAAGCACAAAAGATCTTAACTAGAGAATACTAGACTTATGAGCAAATCAAGAAAGAAATATGATGAAATTATTTTTCTTTAGAGTACTTTTGTCTTTTTATTCAACTCTTCAAAAATAGTGTTGCTACTGACCAAGCTAGGTTTGCTAAAACCAACTAAATTAACTCAATGATCCCAAAGTGATACCAATACTAACAACACAATCAATCATATAACCACGAATTGAAAACTAATATAAGCTATGAAAAAGAGTGAATGATAGAACTTCTAATTAATAATCCATAACGGCAACTCACACCAAGATATACATATCTAACCAGAGAGGGGACACTTCCATAATGCAAACCATCCTACATAATAACTTCTCTATTCATGATATGACTCTACTAATAAGGTAAAAAGATAGAAGATAGTGATGTGATACCGCGGCACTCCCCCAAGCTTGGAACAAACCAAGGGGATGCCAAACCTGATGACGAATTACTCCTTCGGTGGTGATGATATTTTCTTAGTTGACGTGAGGAAATCTTCCAGCATCTTGCGAAGCCTATTATTCTCCCATTGAAGCATGTCCACCTTCCTCCTCAAGTCTCGGTACTTATCGTAGAACTCCTTAGTGACTCCTAGGGCTTCCGTTGATGCAGGGCAAGAGACTAAAGGTGCCAGCCCCTGCTTGGGATCTTGGAGATCCTCCTCCATAGGCTCCTTCCCCTTATCCTTGGCGGACACCATTGTGCTTCTAAATCTTCAAAGAGTATGTCCTGGCCGAAACATATCGACATGAAAACACGACGAAAACACGATATACGAACTTCGGGAGATCCGGGGAGCTATATATTACGAAGTTTCACAACAAAAGGAAGGTACTGGGAGAAAACGAGTCGGAGGCGGAGTCCGGGGTGGACTCACCACCTGGTGGCGCGGCCAGGGGTGGGCCCGCGCCACAGGGTGGTGTGAGCCACCCTGGCTCCGTTTTTGTCCCTCTTTCGCTTCGTAGCTTTCCTTATTGACTAAAAACTACAAAAATATAGTTGGATTGTATTTTCGCGGAACTTTTCTTACCAGAACTGTTACCTATTTGAAAACAGACTCTTCAGGTCTCTGAATTTGGTATTTAGTAGATTCTTCCGGAGTCACCACTTGAATAACATCAATATCTTCATCTTCATACACTTATTACTTGAGTCATAAAACCCTTCTCTTTCTCATTACACCCTTATCTCCACTTTCTGGAAATTTCTTTCACACAAAACTTCACACAGTTCTCATTAGCAACATTAGTATAAGTGAAGTGCTAAAACCTTTTGAGTCCACTTTCAACTGAAAACCATTAAAACATAATTTACAGTAGCAACTCCTTCCGAAAACCTAAAAAGAATCCAAAAAGGAAATCGAATAAAGAGGCAAATGCAAGAGTGGCAAAATCTGTCAAAACAGACCAGCAGGTAAAGATCATTTTTTTCGAAAATCTTCTGTTGCTCAAATAAAAAAGTTCAGAACTAACGAAAGTTAAATAACAACTTGGGGCATAATCACAAAAAATTACAGCTCAATCTGACATGCAGAGATCTATCACGAATTTTTACGGTGAAGCACAAAAATCTGTTTCGGGACAGCAACTTCCCCAAATATTACTTCTCTCTCATTAGAGGTTGATCTTGACACAAAAACCAAACAAAACGGATAAGGAGAGGTTATTACCGAAGTAATAACTTCCAAGACTCAAAGAAACGAAAACAAACTGAAAGCAAAAATAAACTGGGTTGTCTCCCAAAAAGCTCTTTCTTTATAGACATTAAGATGGGCATGATAATTTTGAAGATGCTCACACAGGAATATGAATTGAAGTGAAAGGGAGAATTAAGAAGCAAAAATACACACATTTAAGTCTAACCCACTTCCTATGCAAGGGATTTTTGTAAACAAACAAGTTGTTGAAACCAGAGGCTACTTGCATAAGAAGGCAAAAGAAGTGCAACATAAAAACTTTCAGCATAAAACGAGGAAACTTGATATTATTGAGATGCATACGAACACTTTTCCCTCTCTCATAGTAACTTTCAGTATCATGCATAAATTTAACAATATAACTATCACAAGGGCCATCATAGCAATGATCACTTATTCTAACAGAAAACACAGGAATACTAGCTCTCATAACATTACTTCGTGAAACAATATTAGAGGTATCCTTACAAATGATAGTGTGTCCCTCTTCTTCATATTTAGTAACAAAGTCTTTCACATTTGCTATTATAGGTTCGTCAACCATTTGTTTATCAGGTTCAATAGCTTTATGTGTACTTTAATTAACCATACTAGCTATCACAGAATATTCCTTTATCTTAACTGGGAAAGGCATTTTCTCAATGTAAGGTTCAGGTAAAACATGATTAGCAGTATAAACTTCAGTATTTCTTGCAGGAACACTCTTAGCAACATCTTTATAAGGTTCATGATACTTATTCCACTTCTTTTTAGGCACTTCAATGTAGGAAGCAAAAGCCTTAAAATAAGAAGCAATAGCTTGAGAGTCTAGAGCATAAGCATTTTTAATATTTTGAAAGTCATCAGTTCCCATAAAAGATTCAATGCATTCATAATCATAATTTATACCTGACTTTCTACCTTTGTCATTCTCCCAAACTTCAGCATTATCTTGAATACGGTCCAGAAGATCCCATTTAGCTTCTTCTTCCATGCGAGGGAATGATCCAGCACAAGAAGCATCCAATAAATCCTTATCATGAAGAGAAAGCCTTGCATAAAAATTATTGATAATAATATTGTTGGGGATCTCATGAATGGGACATTTGATCATTAGTAACTTCAATCTCCCCCAAGCTTGAGCTGTACTCTCTCCATCAAGAGGCCAAAAGTTGTATATTTGATTTCGATCTTTATGAATCTCACTAGGAGGATAAAACTTTGAATAAAAGAGAGGCACTATTTCCTCCCATTCTAGAGCTTGACCATTCTTCAGCAGCTTATACCATTCCTCAGCTCTTCCTTTCGGTGATAATGAGAATAACTTCTTAACTTGATCTGTAGTAATACCTGCACCCTTGAACAACCCGTATAATTCATGTATAAAGAGTAAATGATCACCGGGATGGAAAGTTCCATCCCCAACATAGTAGTTATCCATAACACGATCAATAATTCTTGTAGGTATTTTGAAAGCATCATTCTCAGCAGGTGGTGGTTTATCTACTACCTTAGCAGTGGTAGTAGCATTACCAAATAAGAAACTCAGCGGATTATCCATAACGAAAGTAAAGCAACTAGCAGAAGTAAACAATACTCATAGTAGAAGTTTCCTTTACCAGTTCCACTCTCCAATAGCGCTTCACTCCCCGGCAACGGCGCCAGAAAATAGTCTTGATGACCCACAAGTATAGGGGGTGTATCGCAGTATTTTCGATAAGTAAGAGTGTCGAACCCAACGAGGAGCAGAAGGTGCTGGCTAGTGGTATGGATCAGGAATTCTCTGTAAATACTTAGCAAACGGATTTTTAGGGTTTTTTGATAAAGCAAGTAAACGAAGTACGAGTAAATAAAAGACAGTAGGAATAAATGCAGCAAGTGGCCCAATCCTTTATGTAGCAAAGGACAAGCCGGTTTTATTACTTAAGATGACCAAACATTCTCGAGGACACATGGGAAGACTGTCAAGTGCTTTCGCTTCATATAGTTGATCAATCTTCTTTAGCTTACTAAGTGTTGTGTGGATGAACCTGTGCTAATGTACCGACCTTCCTAGGACTAATACATACTTGTGATTATACGCCTTGCAACCATCCGTAAGTACAAGAAAGTAATTAAGGTAGAAACCTAACCACAGCTTTAAACTCTAAGACCCTTACGTCCCTTGTGCAATGGTTTCCTAACGGGGGTTCAGGTTTCTGTCACTCCGGCAACCCCTACGATTAGTAGCCAAATACACAATGCATTCCCCTAGGCCCATATAGGTGAAGTGTCATGTAGTCGATGTTCACATGACACCACTAGAAGAAGTACACCACAACTTAAATATCAAACTATTGAATCTTTCTCAACACAACTCCACTACTAACAACATGACTTCTCCCATGTCCTCAAGAACAAAACGAACTACTCACAAGACATCATATGGATCATGATCAGAGATGGAATAATGATGTATAACAATCTAAACATAAATAATAATTCAATGGTTCACTCAATAGCATCAACTACAAAGAGTAATCAACACCGGGAAAGTTTCCCCTATGAACTATGCAAGATTCAACCCAATTGTTATAGCGATATGGAGATGGTGATGAGGGTGCTGATGGTGGTGATGATGATGATGATCCCGATGAAGTCCAGCTTGATGGTGGTGTTGATGGCGATGATCTCCCCTCTCCGGGAAGGAATTCCCCCGGCAGAAACCTGTCTGCCGGAGAGATCTTTCTCTCTAGGAGTTTTCCACCCTGCAGAGGCGGCGGAATCTTTCTGTGGTCACTCTCCGAGTCTTAGGGTTTCGGGAGGATAATATACGCCAAATGGGAGTGCCAGGGGTGGACCAGGGCGGCCACACCACCTGGTGGCGCGGCCTAGGCTGGCCCGCGCTGGGGGTGGTGTGGTCCCCCTGTGGCCCATCTCCAGCCCCCCTTCTGGCTTCCTTCGTCTTCTGGAAAAATAGGATTTTCCGTATATTTTCCCGGATTTTTTGATCTTCGCGAATTATCCTCCAAACAACACCTTTTCCATCAGAATTCTGACTGCAGCGGTCCATGCTCCAAAAGTCATCAACCATGCAAAAACAGATGAAATAACATAAGTATCACCTCTCAATACGAAATATATCAATGAATAACAGTGAATTATGACATAGAATAGTGATGCAAAATGGACGTATCAATCTCCTCGACGACTACATGCACATGAGCGAGTCCACATGCCATGAGGCCATGTGTTGATTCTGCAGCACAGTTATTGCGGTGCTTAGCAAAGTTTATCTGAGAAAGCCAAACATTGAAGACATTGTTCGCCTTTTGTCCATCAACGAGAGTAGGGGGTTTCATGGGATGCTTGGTAGCATCGACTGCATGCATTGGCAGTTGAAGAACTATCCTTTTTGTTGTCAAGGGCAGTTCAAAGGGCATGTGGAGGGTTGCACCGTCATACTAGAGGCTGTTGCATCATAGGATCTCTGGATTTGACACTCCTTTTTTGGCATGGCTAGATCTAGCAATGACATCAATGTGCTATAGCGATCTCTGGTGTTTACGAGGCTGGAAGAAGGCAATGCCCCACAAGTTCCCTATGAGATCAATGGCAATCCATATGATATGGGTTACTATCTAGCTGACAGTATCTATCCCTCCCGGTCCACCTTTGTGAAGACAACCCATAACCCTGGAGATGAGAAATGCAAGAGGTTTGTGAAAGAGCAAGAGGCCGCTAGAAAGGATGTGGAGAGAGCATTTGGTGTTCTTCAGTCAAGTTGGGATATTTTTTGATACCCTGCTAGAACCTGGAGTACGGAGAGGATGTGGGATGTGATGACTGCTTGTGTGATCATGCACAACATGATCGTCGAGGACGAGCGTCATGACGACATCTTGGACTAAGGCTGGGATTTTCAGGGTCAATTGGTTGAGACAGAGCCAGATGTAGTGTCTTGCGAAGAATTCATCCAAGTGAATGAAAATTTGCATCACAGGCACACCCATAACCGGATTCAACTAGATTTGGTTGATCATATATGGGCTCGTGTGGGAAACCAAGACGCTTAATCCCTTATTTGTTTTCTGTAATTTGAGTGATGTTTGGTTAATTTTTATCGAACCATGTGAGTGTGAACTACTCATGTGTAAGCACTATTTTAATTAGATTACCTAATCTAGTTTATTTGCTTGTCAAATTGTACATTTATCTATGTACTTTGTGCTAAAATGTGCAAATATATGAAAATTTTGGCTAGCGCTAGCTAGGTGTGGACAGATGGGTCATGCCGCTAGGTGCAGTTAGCCGGATAGGCCGAACCACGACCCAAAAGTGACCGCGGCCCAACCCAAACAAACAGAAACAGATTGTTTTGGTCACCCGTTTCGATTAACCTGGTGGAGATTCCCTAAGGGATCCAGGGCTAGCCGGAAGGGGGACGGTAGATGGGAGACCACTTTGGACCCGGACGAGGGGGGGGGGGGAGGTGGCCCTAGCTACTACAACCAAGGCAGCGAGTCGATGTATCCTCCTGGTCCGATGGTTCAGCAGCAGTGACCTCCCTTCTGCCCCTACAAGAACCAGTATAGAGGTAATAATCAACATAATTTCAAAGATTACAACAACAATCAGGTGCAGTATGTTTTTTTTGCAAAATTCCACCAATCTACTAATAATCATCAATAGTAGTATAGAAAGACCTAAAAGTAATAAAAATTACAAATATATCATTGGACCACCTAGCTACGACTAAAAAACCCTAGCACGAGCCGAAGGCACGCCGCCGTCCTCGCCCCTCCATCATCGGAGCTGTGCAAAGCTTGTCATAGTAGAGCTTCTTGTAGTAGACAGACAGGAAGCCGTCATGCTAAGGCCACAAAGGACCAGCGTACTAGAGTAGCAACCATCACCAATTATGACATCCGTAGATTGGAGGAGATTGACCTGAAAACAAATGAATGAACATGAAAATGGATAGAATCCCAGGCGATCCACCGGACAAACGACTCCGTGTGCCCTTCGTTAGTGCTAGATGCACCTCCAGAGCAAGGATAGAGCAAGGAGGACCTTATTCTGACTTTAGGAGGTAGCCTTCGACTCAACATCCCGAGGAAGACACTAGAAAACAGACGAAACAAAGAATGGAAAACCTCCCGCCGGAGAGAGGCCATGGTCCACCACACCTCCAAGGCCCTAGGGCCAACGGAGGCACAGTAGACTGGCGACATCGCCAGCGAGGGGTGCGGAACCCTAGATGGGTTTTCTCTCATTGCGCCAATCAGGAGCAATATGTTAGGAGAGAGCACTTCTATCAGGAGGGGAGACAGAGGGCAAACAATTATCAGGAGAATCAGAGAGAGAATTTATAGTTGGCTAAAGGATAGGAGAATTAGCAAAATCAAGTTTAGAAGGAGAGTGACAAGTAGGAGTAGCGACATGCAGGGGTGAGTAGCTCTGGCACAACAATTGTGCCGCACAAGCAAAAAGACCAGGACTTAGCAACTGACCCCACCAAATACAGTGTTGAACATACAAAAAGTTTGCCATCTCAAGACAACAAAAGGTAGATCATTGGTAAGGATCAAGGAAGGAATAGATGTTGCAGTCACTGTCGAAAAGCTTGATAACCAGTCTGAGCAGAACATACCCATGGAAATGGGAAGGGAATGGAACGCGGAGGAGATGAAACCTAGGTTGTTCAAGGTTGAGTATCCCTCTGCTGAAAAAGTCAATGAAGCGACAATTTATGAGTGGGTTCCGTTGAGAGGTCCTCTCACATAGATCAATGTCAAAAAATGGTGCTCTAACTACATGGCAGATGAGAAACTAACAACTATCTGGGTGCAAGCAAAAAAAAGTTCCAAAGGAGTGGAAAAAATTTCATGGACTACACGAGGTTGGCTCTACCTTAGGTCAGGTGATTGAAGTTGATATGGAAACTATGAGGAAGAACGGGCAAGTTCACATAAAAATTGGAGTGCTAGATGTTTCTAAGGTACCAAATATCACAAAACTCACTGGTGAAAATATGTTGGTCTACCATATATGGATTAAAGTGACTAAGGTTGTGGAGATGGGATGAAACAAGCAAGATGGTGATGATGATATGGATTTTGATGTTGTGGAAGATGTGAAGGCAATATGCTCGAGAGGAAATAATAAAATGGTTATTATCTTATTTCATGTTTATTTCTCATGCTAGAATTGTATTAGTTAGAAAATTTAATACACGCGTGTTTAATAAACAAACCAAAGTTCTTAGTAATGCCTATCATATATGCTAGCTCGTTGATTAACAGATGATCAAGGTTTCCTGATCATGAACATTGGATGTTATTAATAATAGGATCATATCATTAGAAGAATGATATGATGAACATACACCCAAAGTAGATTTATCAATACGATCAAGTCATTAAGTTTCATTACTACATCACACATATACGAAGTAGACTTAATCCTTGGACCATGAGATCATGTCAATCGCTAACACCATAAGAGTGCCTTGGTAACATCATACGTTACACCATAATAGGGTGACTCTAAAGGTGGGTTCAGATATTCCAAAAGTGTTATGTTGAGTCTTATGGATCAAGAGTGGGATTTGTCCATCCTAATAACGGAGAGATATACTTTGGGCCCTCTCGGTGATATCACATCAACAACACTTGCAAGCATGTGACTAGGTCACATAGATGTTATATCACAGAACGAGTAAAGAGTACTTGTCAGGAACAAGATCAAACTAGGGTATAGTTGATACCTATGATCGTATCTCGGAAAAGTAAAATATAAGGATACAGAAGGATTTGGTTACACTATTAATGGTTCACACGATCACTAGAGTCATCGTTGAATATGTGGGAGTCAGTATGGATCTCTAGGTCCCGATTTTGATTATTGATAAGAGAGGTGACTCTATCTTGTCTGCATCATTTGCAAACCGTAGGGTGACACGCTTAAGGTTCTCCGACACTAAGTGTTAGACAAATCATATCCGAGAATAATATTGATAGAGCTGAAATTGTTTTGATGATCACCAGAACAGTTTCGGGTCAAATTGCTGAAATTGATTTTAGATGTGATATTGAAACAATGGAAGGGTTTTTATGTGAATGTATGTTATTCTTAATAAAATAAATAAAAGAGTATAATTTAAATAGAGAAATGCATTTATGCTAATGGGCAATTAATGCAATTGGATGGAAATGGGGTTTTATGAGAATGGGGGTTTCACTCACATGAATGACATAATGAATGAGGGAAGAGGAGGGGCACACCCCTACCCTATAAAAGGCCCCTCCTCCTCCTCTCCATTTTCACCACCTCCTCATGAAGGCTCTCTTCCCCCTCTAGCAATTCCCCATGTCTTCGCATTAGCGAAGTACATGTTCTGTTGGTTTCTCGGAGTATGATTTATCTAGTCCTTCCGCTGGTCTACTAGAGTGGAGGCGGGAAGGTTGTCGGGAGCCGGATGTGTGCCCGAGTATGGATGCGCTGCTGGTTTGTGGTGCTTGATAGCTCCAAATTTCAACACTTTTTATCAATGATTTTCCTTTGGTTTATTGCCGGGTTTCACTAGATTTCACCCTTCTACTAATGCTAACATCGCATTTAACGAAACCTTGGTTTCTTATGGTTTTCAGGTAATGAACATTTTTGGAAGATCTGATAGCATTTCTGGGCTAATTACACCTGAAGAAACAAATCCCCAATTGAAGCCCCTTTCATTAGAGGCATCCAGGGTCAATAACAACCAATGGTATGGTCGTGACGCACCCGTACTGTCCGTCCGTACGACCCTCCTTTTGCTCCACTATATCAATACAAACAACTTTCTTGAAGGAAGGGGCAAAAAACACAACACAGCCGCCGCAAATACATCCAGAAGGGGGCTGTTCATCTGTGGTACCAAAGTTCGCAGGCCAGTGCACCGCGGTACCTAAGTTGCCTAAAATTGCCGCGTTTCGAAATGTTGGGCCGCCAACTACCGAGAGGGGCCATTTCAATGCAAACTCATCTCACCCCTACCAAATTCAAACATTCCGTGAGACTGCCCCGTGAAGTAGACGGTCGGGACCCTCATGTCGGTCATCTGTTCGTGACGCGTGCGCCAACACGGCAACCTCTTAGGCAAATCGAGGAACTAAGTGGATTGGATGCGTTGACCAATTTCACAAATCCATTCCCACCTTTCTCCTAGCATCGGCGGTGTCGGAATCCACCCTCCAGGCAGGACGATCCCTTCAGACATTTGACTTCTGGCGCCAAGTTCCTGCGCCCAGTTGCTGCACCCAGTCGCTGATCCCGAGCTCCAATGGCGCATGCCGTAGCCGCCGTTGCGAGGCTCTAGCCCGCCTCCGCCGATGACGAGCCGAGCAGCTCGGAGGATGGCAGATCCTACTACCAAGGAAGAAGAAGTTCTGGCTACAAGAAGGTGAGCTACCCTTCTCTTTGCTATTCACACTAATTATAACTGCTAGCTGGCTACTGAACCTAAAATTGTTTGTTAGCCCAACGCTGACAACCATATTTTGTCCACAGTTTTCTGTCAAGTGGGATCTCCGCGGACCACCCTTACCTGGTTACGGTAGTCCTCTTCAGGTACGACGCTAAGGGTAAGTGGTATGGACACCATTGTATCACGATGGAAGAAGCACCTGCGCAGATCTGCACTATATCTGGTATGGTTACTGCTCTGCGTAAGCATGATGAATTATGGCCGAAGCAGACTGCAAAGTTCAGCTTCCTGGATGAACGTGGCATCATGGTTCCTCTAATGTGTGACAGTTAGCTAATTGGGTTGATGAAAAGGTATGCTTTGGATTGCATGTTTGAGCTGAATTGTGATGTACTGGATGTGGAAGCTACTGCAACTGGGAGTCGCCCTTCTATTCTTGGACAGGGTGGTCGCTCGAACCCAATTAGCTCCTGGTAAGCAGATGTCTCTTGGGGTTCACATGTTTGTGCTGAATTGTAATTCTTGTTTCATTTACTCTGTAGATATTGGGAAGTTATGCAACAGTCCTGTTTCTTTGACAAGAAGCGCCACAAGGTTAGAAACATGACTGTCGGGTCAGTCATTTTGCTGCCTGAAGAAATTAAAAACGAGTGGAAAGATGATGTTGGACACGATTCTGTTGCCCATTGTCCCGGCGATGCAGAGTATGTGAAGCTAAGAAAATTGGCACCGAGGAAGAGGAAGAAGGCAGGAAATGAAGAATCCAGTGGACGTGAAGGCTTGGCACCCAGGCTGCGGAAGAAGGCTGCTGGCAATGAAGATGCATAGTAATGTGTTGAACTTGAACCTATATATGTAATTCTGTTAAATTCTGGAGCTCTGTGTGTGGCACGTTGCTGGGCGAAACAATCTACCCATGTTCTATGAGTAAAATGTACCACGACTTAGGGTTTAGAAACGCCCGAGTCAGTAGTTGAATCCGAAATTTTGATTGTGCCACTGCTATCTGAAAACACGCAGCACTGGTTCCATGATTGCTAAGGGGCAGGAGGTCTCCAAATGCGGCGGAATCTAAGTGGCATAGAAAAAAATTATTTGAGCTGCCACACTCCACGAAGCAGCAACTTATTTCAGATGCTGCACAACGACGTGGCAACATAAACAACAATGGCAACCGGTAATTCCTTGACGCTTGAGCCCGTCTATCTCACCGCCTCCCTGCTCCTGCATCCCCTGCGTCTGGCGAAGCTCGCGGATCTCCATTAACCGGGTGTACGTTCTTCCACTTTATAAATTGTGGCTGTGCCATTTGCATGCGGCACAATCCATGTAGATTACGTTTAAACAAACCACCAATGTCAGAATACCACCATGATCAGACAAAAGGAAGTGATGCAGGGTTAAGATAGACTAATGGGAGAGAATTTTTTTCCTCCCAGGACTTCGGGACCACTAGTTCAGACCGTTAGGTCAACAAATACTACTATTACAACTTAAAAAGGCACGAAGCTCAAGCTAAATAGAACTAGTTATCACACATCTCCTTGATCTTCCTAATCTTAGCCCGATGCGCATCTTCCTACGAGAGCAAGGATCGATTCGTCTGCTCCTTCTTTTAGCATCTTCCTTGCACAGCTTCAATTGTTTCTCTGTATTTTTCCTCATGCACTTGTCAATACTCGTAGTTGTGAACTGCAGGACTTTGGCCTGGTGAAGATCACTCCTTGCTTGAGTCAGTTCTTGCTCTGCTTTAGCCTTTAGGGCCAACGCCACGTCCCTCTCCTTCTCGACTTTACTAACCTTGTCTTTCACCCTCCTGAGATCTTGGTTAAGCTTGGTCGTGTCAACTGGGTCCCATAGCTTCATCTCAATACTGTCAAGGAGTGAGCTGACTACGGATTCTTTCAACTCAACAGTCATATCCCATAGTTTGTCTAGCATTTTCTGCATCGATTTGGGCCACTCTGGATCTACCCATTTGATAACACCGTAACTTCCGCCTTGCATCATTGCACGATGTCCTTGACACCATAGAAACCTCCTGCCTGCGTTTCGTCCTTCGAACGCAACAAATTTAGCGGGCACATGTCCATGTTTACATAGCAGAGGACTGTCTTCATCCACTAAACCGTGATAGTCAGAGTCATACATCGTCTGGTTGGCCTAACACATCATACGCGCATGAGTAAACATAGTAGATCTAGCTCAACCAATGATAGAGATAGAGATGAGACGACTCACATCCAAATCACCGTCCCTGTCGTCACGACGCGTTTCCTTGCCATCTCCCCTTGAACCCATGGCGAGAGGGGAGGGGGGTGGCTGCCAGAGAGGAGATTGGAATGGAGGTGCCGTCGGCTTGCGGCTATGGCAGGATGGGAGTGAAGTGGGGAAAGTGGCTTCGAGGGGAAGGAAGAGAATTACGGGGAGGAAGAGAAGTAATGGGGACATGACACTAGGATATGGCCCACTAAACTCGTGAGTCGTGACACTCGCAACAGGGGAGCACCCGGTGTTGCTAGTTTGTCCAGAGCAAGTGAGGCCAATCATGCCGCCGAATAGCCTACTCGCGGATCGCTCTCACGAAGACCATCCCAATCGTCGAAGCGCCCTGATCGAACGGTATGTAACTGGTGAGAAGAATAGACATGCGATGACTCTAGTTGTGGTTCATGAAAAGAACACACATCCAATGACACTGGTGTATCCTTATGTGGTTTGTGAGAAGAACATACATGCAATAACACTAGTTGTGGTTTGTGAAAAGAACACACATCCAATGACACTGGTGTATCCTTATGTGGTTTGTGAGAAGAACACACATGCAATGACTCTAGGTGTGGTTCATGAAAAGAACACACATGCAATGACACTGGTGTATCCTTATGTGGTTTGTGAGAAGAACACACATGCAATGACACTGGTGGATCCATGTGTGGTTTGTTTAGAGGAACACACATGCAATGATACTGGGTGTGGTTCATGAAAAGAACGGACATGCAATGACACTGGTGGATCCTTATGTGGTTTGTGAGAAGAACTGACATGCAATCACACTGGGTGGATCCATGCGGGGTTCATGAAAAGAACACACATGCAATGGCACTGGTGGATTCATGTGTGGTTTGAGAGAAGAACACACATCCAATGACACTGGGTGTGGTTCATGAAAAGAACACACATCCAATGACACTAGTGTATCCTTATGTGGTTTCTGAGAAGAACACACATGCAATGAGTCTAGATGTGGTTTGTGAAAAGAACACACATGCAATGACACTGGTGTATCCTTATGTGGTTTGTGAGAAGAACACACATGCAATGACTCTAGCTGTATTTTGTGAAAAGAACTCACATGGCATGACACCAGGTGGTCCAATGATCCGGATTGGATAGCTCGGCGGAAGGCTTGCGCTCATAGCCTCATTCAGTATGCCCCCATCCATCAATGGAATGAGGGACCAAGCTTCCTTGGCGCCACCGACGACGAAAATGCCGAAGATGATTCGGGTGAGGATGAAGAGGACGAAGCCTCGAACGTCGAGGAAGGTGAAGATGACGCTGAAGCCGAGGCTGGAGCTGCACCTGCTGGCGCCGAGTTACCTCCCCCTGCCGCTCCTTGATTAAAAACACTTTGAAGTTTATCAGATCCCCGGTATGCCGGGTGCAATTGTAGTAAGCACACAAGTTATATTTTGCTACTAAGTTTTTGTGCCGGATTAACTTGGGCATAGTCCCTAAGTTTCATTTTCTTGTTTCTCCAATTTCTTGGCCCGGCTCGTGTCTACCTTGATTCGGTTTTATGACTGACGAGTCCGAGTTTCAAAAATTGACTTAACAATACTTGGAAACTTTAGGACTAGCTCAAAAACAATTCAGCATAGTAAAAACAAGGTAAACATAAGGTTAGTCCGAATAACAAACGTCGGCTCGATTAAGTTCCTTTCCTTAGTCGTTTTTTGTGTGCTACGCAATTCCAAACTTGTTCTCTTGCTTGCCATGAAGCCAAATCTTGTTGGACAGTAGCAAATCGAAGAGTTGGGTTTTTGGTGCTCACACACTACTAATCCGACTTAGGGAGAAGCAACTTACGCCAGCCGACATATAAATAGTAAGTGCAGAAAACGAACAATACATATCACTAAGGCAGCCCCCGAGTTACTGCTCTAGGTGCCAAGATTTCATTGATAAGCTCATTGTCGGCATACATACCGACATATGAGACTCGGATACACACACTTCTTTGCTAAGTGTAGAATGGACGAAGTAGGGCTACATTCCATGGACGCTTAGATTCCTCGCCGGACCTGTCCGCCTTGTTCTTCTCATGTGGTTTTGCATCGATGAGATAATAAGAGTCATTGTGCAATGCTTTGCTCACAATGAAAGGACCTTCCCATGGGGGGGGGATAACTTGTGCATGATAGTAGTACGTTGTACCAACCAGAGTACCAGATCACCTTCCCGGAAGATTCAGGGGTTTACTTTCCGTCTATGGTAGCGTCGGAGATTTTGCTAATATATGGCGGATCTGGACAATGCCAATTCTCTCGCTTCTTCCAACATATCAACATCATTTTGCCGGGCTTCTTGCACTTCGGCTTCTGTGTATTGGGTGACCCTAGGCGAGTCATGCTCTATGTCGGCTGGTAATACAGCTTCTGCCCCATATACCAGAAAGAATGGCGTATAGCCTGTTGATCGATTCGGAGTTGTTCTTAAACTCCACAGTACCGCTGGTAGTTCTTCTATCCAGCACCACACTGATCTTTGCAGCGACTCAATGAGCCGGGGTTTTATCCCGTATAATACCAATCCGTTGGATCTTTCCACTTGTCCGTTCGATGCGGGGTGAGCTATCGAGGCTACGTCTAGCCGGATCTTCTTATCTCGGCAGAATCACGCAAATGCTCCTTCAGCGACATTTGTGCCATTACCTGTTATGATACTGTGAGGATAACCGTATCTCAAGATGATATCTTTGAGAAATGTCACGGCAGTAGCTCCATCACATTTTCTTATTGGCTTCACCTCAATCCATTTTGTAAACTTGTCAACCATGACCAAGATGTGGGTCATGTTCCCTCTTGCCGGTTTAAACGGGCCAACCATGTCCAAAAACCATACGGCAAATGGCCAGGTAATTGGTATGGTCTTGAGCTCCGACATTGTCATATGCGTCTTGGTAGCATATATTTGACAACCATTGCACTTTCTTACCAGATCCTCTGCTTGTTCCAAGGCACATGGCCAGTAAAACCCATGACGGAAAGCTTTTGCTACCAAGGCTCTAGACGAGGCGTGATGCCCACATTCCCCTTGATGTATATCTCGGAGGATGTCAAGCCCCTCTTCCGGGTCAACACATCGTTGGAGAACGTTTGTCACACTTCTCTTGAATAGCTCGGAATTGATGATCGTGTATGCTTTTGCTCTCCTCTGAGTTTGCCTGGAAAGCACCTCCTCACCGGGCAACGTTCCATCTTTCAGGAATTGAAATATGGGTAGTGCCCAAGCTGGTATAGCTCGTACTGGGAACACATCCTCATCAACCTCCACCTGATCCACCGGCATAACCTCAACCGGATCACGCTGCGCAGTCCCCGTGTCTTGCGAACCAGTCCCCGGGTTTCATGAACCACTTCCCACGTCAATGTCCATGGGCACGGCTTCCGATTCCGGATTTGCCGGGATATGAATTGACTCGGATTCTGGGGATGGCCTGATAGAGGGTTTTCTGAGGTGCTCTAATGCTACACCTGGCGGGATTGCTTGTCGGGTTGATCCGAGCTTCGACAATACGTCGGCAGCTTCATTTTCCACCCGAGGTATATGATGAAATTCGCATCCCTCAAAGTATCCTGATATCTTCTGCACATGAAATCTGTACAGTGCCATATTTGCATCTAAAGCGTCCCATTGTCCGGAGACTTGCTGGACGACGAGATCCGAGTCACCGAAGCATTGGATCCGACGTATTCCAACTTCTTTTGCCACTTTGAGCCCATGCACAAGTGCTTCATATTCTGCAACATTGTTCAATGCTGTGAAGTGAATCTGCAGCACGTATTTCAGCTGGTCCTTCTTGGGCGAGGTAAGCACAACTCCGGCGCCTAACCCGGTTTTTGTTTTTGACCCGTCAAAGTGCATTCTCCAGTAGTTAGGATCTGGCAATGGTGGCTCATATTGCACCTCGTCCCAATCCACAAAAAAGTCGGCCACAGCCTGAGACTTGATTGCTTCTCTCCTGTCATATTGTGGCGCATAAGGGGCTAGCTCAATTGCCCATTTTGCAATCCTGCCACTTGCATCCTTGTTGCTCATTATCTCGGATATGGGGGCTTCGCATATTACTTTGATGGGGTGCTCTTCAAAATAGTGCTTCAGCTTCTTAGCTGCCATACACACACCATATGCCATCTTCTGATAATGGGGATAATTTTGTTTCGAGACTGATAATACCTCGCTCAAATAATATACTGGCCTTTGCACTGACTTACCCTCTTCGTCGCGCTCTACCACAATTACTGCACTTACAACTCGGTTGGTTGCGGCTATATAGAGCAACATTGGCTCCTTTGATAGTGGAGAGGCTAACACTGGTGCAGTGGCTAACATTTTCTTTAATTGGATAAAGGCTTCATTGGCCTGCGGAGTCCAAATGAACTTGTCTGACTTTTTCATGAGTTAATAGAGAGGCAGTGCCTTTTCTCCCAACCGACATACAAACCGACTTAAGGATGCCAGGAAACCAGTGAACTTCTGGACATCGTTAAGGCACTTCGGCAGTTCCATTCGCTCTATGGCCCGGATTTTAGTTGGGTTAACTTCGATACCTCGGCTGGAGATAAGAAATCCGAGTAATTTTCCAGCCGGGACACCGAAGGTACATTTCTCCGGATTAAGCTTCATTCGGAACCTTCTCAGGTTTGTGAATGTTTGCTTGATATCATCAAGGAGCGTTTTGCTTTCCTTGGTCTTTATAACAACATCATCCACATATACCTGCACATTTTGACCAATTTGGTTGTGTAGACATTTCTGCATACATCTTTGGTACGTTGCCCCTGCATTACGTAAACCAATAGGCATGGTGCGATAGCAATAAGCCCCATACGGGGTGATAAACACAGTCTTTATTTGATCGTTTGGGTTCAGAGGTATCTGGTGGAAACCAGAATATGCATCAATGAATAAAATCTATGACTTGGTCTATCCTTGGCAGTGGGAATGGATCTTTCGGACACGCCTTATTCAGGTTCGTGTAATCGATACACATACGCCAAACCACTGCCACGTTCGGATCATCCTTCTTCTTCTCCACCAGCACCAGATTAGATAGCCAATCCGGGTAAAGTACTTCCATGATAAATCCAGCTGCTAGGGCCGAGCTATCTCATCTCCGATGACCTTTCTCCTGTCTTCGGCGAAGCGGCGGAGAGGTTGCTTCACCGGCTTTGCTCCGGGTCTCACATTCAAAGAGTGCTCGGCCAACTCCCTCGGAACACCTTGCAAGTCCTGTGTGGACCAAGCAAAGATAACCCGATTCTCACGGAGGAAGTTGACGAGCTCGCTTTCCTATTTATCATTTAACCCGACACCAATTGTTATGGTGCGCTCTGGGAATAGATCATCAACTAGCACTTTCTTGGTATCCTTTGTCGCTTGAAATGCTACACTTCCATGCGGGTTACTCAGCGCCGGCATATACTGCTGCGCAGATTGAGCCAATGTCGCCACCTCCTGGATTTTTCTCTTTTCTTGCGCAATCACGAGTGACTCGGCCAGGTTAGACCCGGCTGACGCGCACTCAATGGAACATCGGAAATCACCAGTTATGGTAATCACTCCATTTGTCTCGGGTAGCTTCATCTTCAAGTAACTGATGTGAGTACTTGCCATGAATTTGTTCAGAGCTGGCCTGCCGAGCAACACGTGATACGCGCTCTCCAAATTGACAACCTCGAATTCTAAGGTCTCAGTTCGGCAGTTATCTTTCATGCCGAACAACACGTCAACCCGGACCTTGCCAATGGGTTCACAGGAGATGCCTGGCACAATGCCATGGAAGGTTGTCCTTGTTTCTTGGAGCATGTTCTCCGAGATACCCAACTTGCGCATCGTGTCCAAGTACATGATATTGATGATGCTGCCATTGTTAATCAGCACCTTTGAGAACCTCACATTGATGTTTGGCCCAATGAATGTTGGATCCAACACTAGCGCATATGAACTAGGACTTGGCATAAGCTTGGGATGATCTTTGATGCTCCAGGTAATTTGCTGGTCCGACCAAGGCATATACCTCGTCACTGCTGGCATTACCGCATTGACTTCCATGTGTCGGTGCTGCAAGATCTTTCTATCTGTCTCTTCTGTGGTGAACACGCAGTAGCTCTGATGATGCTCTCTGTACTCATTTCTCCCCTCATTTCCGGGGTACCTCTGATCTGGCTGATGTTGGTTTTCTACCTGATGCACCGCATCTCTTCTTTTGTGGTTTTCATACCTCGGTGGAGGGGGAGGCAACATTAACTGTTGCGTGTTCGCTCCGGATAGCAATTGCTACTGGGGTAACTCCTGTCGAGGTTGATCGTTCCGAGGTGCCTGAGCATTCCCCGAACCACTTTGTTCTATCTTCCTCATCCACTCACACTGCCGAGTCGTGTGACCCGCCGGGTTGCTCAGATTTGGCGTGTGAAATTTACACGGCTGATCCAGCATTGCCTCATAGGTATACCTTGGATGGTCCTTCTTTTCTTGCCACTGTTTCTTCTGCTCTGGCATCCAAGTTTTCTTGCCATCATTTCTTGGGGTCCATTGCTGCCCTCCAGTTTTCTGACGCTGATTACTCCCTGCTCCGGGTTGATCTTGATTTACAGCTGCAACTTGTTGCGAACTGTACCTGTAATCCGGCCTATCATCTCTTCTCTTACCCCGGTAGTCATTCCGCCGGGATGATCTGGCTCCATCTCGCTGGTAGTACTCCTCATTTGAATCACTCGACATAAGCCTAGGTTGAGTCGGATCACCCAAGGCATACGAATCTGCGATCCGTATTGTCTCTGCTAGTGTAGTTGGCATATCCCTTTGTAATCTTTGCCACAGCATGCTTGCGTATCTACACCCTTGTGCAAACCAAGCTATGGCTTGTGACTCAATCACACCCTCACATGAGTTTCGCACGTTGCACCAACGGGTCAAGAACTCCCGGTCTGTCTCATTCGGTCTCTGCTTGCACATTGCTAGAGTCTGTGGCCTATTCGGCCTCTGATACGTGATCGAGAAGTTACTAACAATTATCTCCTCAAAATCAATCCAACAGTTGATACTTCCAGGTGGTAAATTGTTTAGCCATACCCTCGCTGGCCCTTCTAGCATTTGAGGTACGTATCTCACAGCCCATCTCAAGTTGCCTGTAGCAATCTTCACCGCTGTTGCGTAATTGATCAACCAATCCTCCGGCTTTGTGCTACCATCATATGTCTTCGTGCCTCTGGGCAACTGGAAGTTAGGCACCGGAGGCTCCTTCATGATCCGGGGCCCGAAACATGCAGGACCCGGAGGACCTTGACACTCAATTTGCTCCGACCTATAAAGCCGATCCAGTTTTAACCTGGCATCGTTAGGCATCAAGTTCCTGCTTCCCAACCTTGACCCTATCACGTGATAGTCCGGCCGAGGGTACCCTGTGTTCACCATTTCCGAATCACCATCATTGTATCTATCTTGCTCCTGTGGAGCTGCTCTCTGTTGGATACCTTGGCCGGCACTTCGCTCTTGCCATGGTATATTCCGCTGCTGCGGTTACCCTGCACCCGCCGAGTTACGTTGTCCAACATTGCCATTCATAGCGTTTCCCTGACTGGCATTGCCTTGGTCGCGGTTACCTCGGCCAACTTCACCTCGGCTCACACTTCGTCGATCCTCATTTCTCTGCACTTGTTTTCCTTTCCCTGCCCTTGCCGGGTCATATGGAACTATCTGCTTGTTTCTCCTCGCCGAGGTTACAACTTCCTCTCTTCTTGGTCCTCCATGAGGTGACGATGTAGCTCCAACAGACTTTTTTGGGTTACCTACCGCAGAATGAACAACTTTGGATGCCCCAGCTCTTCCCGGATTAGCCCTGAGCAATTCCTCATTCTGTCTGTTTGCGGTCCGAACTAACTCATTAACCCTTTCCTGCTGTCTCTGACGGGCTTCACCCGTCAAACCCTCTAACTCGGATGCAGCTGCATCTGCTGCTCTGAGGTTCTTTGCCGGGGTACTATACTTCGGCAGCCCCACGGACAGACAGTTCTTTGATTCCTCAATCCTAGTATCACCCTCTTTGTTCATTTCACTCATGAGGTTTCTCCCCTTCACTTTTACAGCAGCAACCTTATTTGCCTTTGCGTACTCACGCAATTTCATGTTCAACGACTGCTGAGCCACCGCTATCTTTTTCACACCCTCTAGTATTTTCTGCCTAGTCTCCTCTAACTCGGTCTGAGCCCGAGCCGGATCTACTACAGGTGCTATGGGGCTCTCTAGGCTATCTATCGCCTGCTGCAGCACATTCTCTGGCCTCTCTAGTGGAGGACCTCTACTTTTCCTGGGTGCCTTTGGTGTTACCTCCGGATCTGATGCTGGATTCTTGCTCGCGCCAGCGTTAGGCGCAGTCACCATCACCTCGGCGCGGCCAGGGGAGCGAGTGATACGCGCCCCATGAGCCGCGCTAAGGGGTGGCTTGCCTCCCTCGACGACATGCCGCGGGTGAACGCATGATACATCGACATCGACATAGATCTTGTGCACGCCAAGCTTGACGAAGAGACCATTGCGTGGAAGAGGACGCTTACCGAAGCAGCCAACATTGTCGCTGATGAATTCCAGCGCTCCAAAGCGCTGAACGAGCCCGGAGACGATGCGTTCGCTAGTGCCGATGAAGTTTCCCGTCCGGATCTTCACTCCTACTAGCGCTGCTAGCCCCATGGTGGGCGCCAAGTGTCGTGGTGGTGTCACGGCAGATGCCATGGATAGGATAAAGGTGGGGACAAGATGCACTAGAGGAATCCAGGGAGGGATAGTGTGGTGATTCCACACACAGAAGCTTTGTATTATTCAAGCTAGATGAGTTACAAGTGCTCCTTGAGCTGTATTGGGGAGAGGAGGAAGAAGGAACTCTCTTACTCTCACCACCACTTTACTCTCAGGAACTCTCTACTCAAATGCCCATCAACTAGTCAATAATTCAATAGAACTCAACCCTCTCTACAGATGCCCTAGCCCTCCTTATATAGGGGGTGGCTAGGTCTCCAATTAGGTCATACGTGGAGGCATATTCTTGGGAATATGCCTCTTCCCAAAATAGCAAACCGACCGGGTCACTTTTCCCTAGCGTAAGCCACGTAGAGTCTACGTGAGCCTTTGCGGCGCCAGCGTCATCCGACACAGGCATCGTCACCCTTGTCGGCCACGCCTCGGTGGTCCTGGCCTCTATCCGCTCCGCTCACGCTCTGCGTACAGTGGGCACCCTTTGACCAGCGAGATACCTTCCTTCTCCTGCAAGCTTGATATAACCCGGATCGTGCCTAGTTGATCCGGCCACACCGGTACCTGCATACAAGTTACATAAATCTTACCGGCATACGACATAAGTCGGTCGGGACTCAGTTAGGTGGATGTCCTCCGGTCCGGGTTACTCCGTGATTTGGCCTGCCTTGAGGTGACTCGGCCAACACTTGCTTTGACCTTGCCGTAGCTCGGCTAACTCGGCCATTATACCCCGGCGTGACCCTACCCAGGGGTATCCCCCATACACTCTAGATGTGGTTCATGAGAAGAACAGACATGCAATTACATTGGTGGATCCATGTGTGGTTTGTTTAGAAGAACACACATGCAATGACCACATGCAATGACACTAGTGGATCCATGTGTGGTTTGTTTAGAGGAACACACATGCAATGATACTGGGTGTGGTTCATGAAAATAACAGACATGCAATGACACTGGTGGATCCTTATGTGGTTTGTGAGAAGAACAGACATGCGATGACTCTAGCTATAGTTCATGAAAATAACACACATCGAATGACACTGCTGTATCCTTATGTGGTTTGTGAGAAGAACAGACATGCAATGACACTTGCTGTGGTTTGTGAAAAGAACACACATCCAATGACATTGGTGTATCCTTATGTGGTTTGTGAGAAGAACACACATGCAATGACTCTAGCTGTGGTTCATGAAAAGAACACACATGCAATGACACTCGTGTATCCTTATGTGGTTTGTGAGAAGAACACACATGCAATGACAATGGTGGATCCATGTGTGGTTTGTTTAGAGGAACAGACATGCAATGATACTGGGTGTGGTTCATGAAAAGAACAGACATGCAATGACACTGGTGGATCCTTATGTGGTTTGTGAGAAGAACTGACATGGAATCACACTAGGTGGATCCATGTGTGGTTCATTAAAAGAACACACATGCAATGACACTGGTGCATCCTGCTGGCGCGTGGTTGACGTGGGAGCTTCTTCTTCTTCAGTCCCCGGAAACGGCGCTAGAAAATCTGTTGCTTAGCCCAAAATATATCGAGCCCGTTGGGGAACCCTAAGAGGAAGGTATGATGAGCATAACAACAAGTTTTCCCTCAGTTATGAAACCAAGGTTATCAATCCAGTAGGAGCAAGGAAACACCTCAAAGGTGTTGCTAGCTGAACTTTGGCAGGGCGCACTACCGGTGCCAGCAGCAACGTGGAGACCTGCACAACACAACCACAGAACTTTGCCCCCAACTTGCGATGAGGTTGTCAATCTCACCGGTTTTGCTGAAAACAAAGGATTAAACATATTGAGTGGAAGAAAGTAATAGTTTACAGAAAGTAAATAGAAAGCAGTAAACAATTGATTGTAGATAGATATTAAAACAAAGGACCGGGGTCCATAGTTCACTAGTGGTGGCTCTCCTTAAGATAGATGACATGTTGGGTGAACAAATTACAGCGGGGCAATTGACATACATCGAGAAAGTAATAAGCATATACTACACATCTTGACTCCTCTGAGACTTGATTGGGCATTACAACATTATACATAGACTGTAATCCAACTGCATCTATGACTAATAATCCACCTTCAGGTTATCATCCGAACCCCCTCCAGTATTAAGTTGCAAGCAACGGATAATTGCATTACGCATTGCGTGTAAAGTAAACAATACGATTGTTCTATGAACAAAGGATTGTTGTTTTCTCCCTAGTAGCAATATCACATCTAGTACCTTAGAGATTTCTGTCACTTCCCCAGATTACTAGAGGCATGAACCCACTATCGAGCATAAATACTAATTCTTGGAGTTGCTAGCATCTACTTGGCCAAGATAGCTACTAACAACAGAAAGCATGCAAGATCACAAATAACAAAGACATGATAGAATCAATAAACAATCTGAAATAGCATCTCAATATCCATCGGATCCCCGTAAACACAACATGTATGATTACAAATAGATGATCTTTATCATGAACGGAGCTCACAAGATCTAAACATGATAGCACAAAGGAGGAGAACCAGCCATCTAGCTACTACATGGACTCGTAGTCCAAGGATGCACTACTCACGCATCACACCGGAGGCTTGCATGGTGATGAAGAAGGCCTCCAGGGTGAATTCCCCTCTCCGGCATGGTGCCGGGAAGAGCTTCAGATCCCTCCCGATCTAGGGATGGAGATGACAGTGGCTACAGACTCTTTCGTGGAATTTTGATCGGGTACTTAGGGTTTCTGTATCGGAGGCATCTTATAGGCGAAAGGGGAGGCCGAGGGGGTGCCTAGGGCGGCCAGACCACCCCCTGGCGCGGGCTAGGCTGGGCTGTGCGGCCAGGTGGTGTGGTGGCCCCGTGGCCCCTCTCCGTCTCGTATTCTGGCTCCGGGTGCCCCTGTGTGAAAAACTTACTTTGGCTTTTGTCCCGTCCAATGCCGAGGATATTCATTTTCAGACTTTCCTGGAACCAAAAACAGCAGAAAACAGGCAGTTGGCACTGTGGCTCTTGTTAATAGGTTAGTCCAAGAAAGTGTATAGAAATTACTCCAAAGTGTGGACAAAACACAAGAAATTAGATAAAACAAAGCATGGAACATCATAAATTATGGATACGTTAGCAACGTATCAACATCCCCAAGCTTAACTCCTACTCGTCCTAGAATAGGTAAGTGATAAAAAGAAAGAATAATTTTTGAGGTGACATGCACCATCATAAACTTGATCAAAGTATTTGTAAAACAATGATAGCTGGGATCATAGTACTTCAATCATAACATGAAAGATAAAGTTCTAGCAATACGACAAAGCAACTATGTTACAACATGAAAAGGCACAAACAAAAGATTCATGAATAACAATGCTTTGCAAGACGTTTGTTTGTTTCACATAAAGAAAACATAGCATAGTGGCATTCAGCTTGTCCCTCATAGAGTAGCAAACATAAATGCATAGGACACCTTTAAAGTTCATAAGAGTGACTAGATACAAATAGTTTAAAACAAGAAATATCAAAGCTATGCATCAATCAACAAGTCTTGGGACAATGCACATAGAACTAAGAATGGCCACTATGCTATCAAAGTAGGTGCATAAAGATAGAAGGTGGAGACTCAACATAAAAGTAAAAGAAAGGCCTTCATAGAAGGAAGTAGGGATTCAAGTCTCATAAAGAGCTTCCAAAAATTATGATACTTTTTAGCTTTCAGCTCTCATTGCCCCTATCATAAGCATCTTGAAGTGATTAAGGTTAAAGTGAACAAACTATGGTGTATATACTTGACGAAGTATAAGTTGGAAATCTCATGTCCCTTGAATACAAGGGGCCTGTTCATCCGCGGTACCAAAGTTCGCAGGCCAGCGCATGGCGGTACCTAAGTTGCCTGAAATTGCCGCGTTTCGAAATGTTGGGCTGCCAACTACTGAGAGGGGACATTTCGAGGCAAAATCATCTGACCCCTGCCAAATTCAAACATTCTGTTAAACTGCCCGGTGAAGTAGACGGTCGGGACCCTCAACTACGCGAGCGCCAACACGACAACCTCTTAGGCAAATCGAGTAGCTAAGTGGATTGGATGCGTTGACCAATTTCACAAATCCATTCCCACCTTTCCCCTAGCACTGGCGGTGTCGGAATCCACCCTCTAGGCAGGACGATCCCTTTGGACATTTGACTTCTGGCACCAAGTTGCTGCGCCAAGTCGTTGATCCTGAGCTCCAATGGCGCATGCCATAGCTGCTGTTGCGAGGCTCTAGCCCGCCTCCGCCGCCGACGAGCCGAGCAACTCGGAGGATGGCAGATCCTACTACCAAGGAAGAAGAAGTTCTGGCTACAAGCGGGTGAGCTACCCTTCTCTTTGCTATTCGCACTAATTATAACTGCTAGCTGGCTACTGAACCTCGAATTGTTTGTTAGCCCAACACTGACAAACATATTTTGTCCATAGTTTTCTGTCAAGTGGGATCTCCATGGACCCCCCTTACCTGGTTACGATAGTCCTCTTCAGGTACGAATCTAAGGGCAAGTGGTATGGACACCATTGTATCACGATGGAAGAAGCACCTGCGCAGATCTGCACTATATCTGGTATGGTTGTTGCTCTGCGTAATCATGATGAATTATGGCCAAAGCAGACTGCAAAGTTCAGCTTCATGGATGAACGGGGCATCATGGTTCCTCTAACATGTGACAGTCAGCTAATTGGGTTGATGAAAAGGTATGCTTTGGCTTGCATGTTTGAGCTGAATTGTGATGTACTGGATGTGGAAGTTGCTGCAACTGGGAGTTGCCCTTCTATTCTTGGATAGGGTGGTTGCTCGAACCCAGTTAGCTCCTGGTAAGCAAAGGTCTCTTGGGGTTCGCATGTTTGTGCTGAATTGTAATTTTTGTTTTATTTACTCTGTAGATATTGGACAGTTATGCAATAGTCCTGTTTCTTTGACAGGAAGCGCCGCAAGGTTAGAAACATGACTGCCGGGTCAGTCATTTTGCTGCCCGAAGAAATTAAAAACGTGTGGAAAGATGATGCTGGACATGATTCTGGTGCCCATTGTCCTGGCGATGCAGAGTATGTGAAGCTAAGAAAATTGGCACCGAGGAAGAGGAAGAAGGCAGGAAATGAAGAAGCCAGTGGACGTGAAGGCTTGGCACCCAGGCTGCGGAAGAAGGCTGTTGTCAATGAAGATGCATAATAATGTGTTGAACTTGAACCTATATATGTAATTCTGTTAAATTCTGGATCTCTGTGTGTGGCACGTTGCTGGGCGAAACAATCTACCCACGTTCTCTGAGTAAAATGTACTGCGACTTAGGGTTTGGAAACGCCCGAGTCAATAGTTGAATCCAAAATTGTGATTGTGCCACTGCTATCTGAAAACACGCAACACCAGTTCCACAATTGCTGAGGGGCAGGAGGTCTTCAAATACGAGGGAATGTAAGTGGCACAGAAATAACTTATTTAAGCTGCCACACTCCACGAAGCAGCAACTTATTTCAGATGATGCACAACGACGTGGCAACATAAATAGTAATGGCGACCGATAATGCCTAGACGCTTGAGCCCGTCTATCTCACCGTCTCACTGCTCCTGCATCCCCTGCTTCTAGCGAAGCTCCCGGATCTCTATTAACCAGGTGACGTGCTTCCACTTTATAAATTTTGGCTATACCATTTGCATGCGGCACAATCCACGTAGATTACATTTAAACAAACCACCAATTTCAGAATACCACCATGATCAGACAAAAGTAAGTGATACAGGGTTAAGACATACTAATGGGAGAGCAATTTTTTTCCTCCCAGGACTCCGGGACCACTAGTTAAGACCGCTAGGTCAACAAGTACTACTATTACAACTTAAAAAGGCATGGAGCTCAAGCTAAATAGAACTAGTTATCACACATCTCCTTGATCTTCCTAATCTTAGCCCAATGCGCATGTTCCTACGAGAGCAAGGATCGATTCATCTGCTCCTTCCTTTTAGCATCTTTCTTGCATAGCTTCAATTGTTTCTCTGTAGTTTTCCTCATGCACTTGTCAATACTCGTAGTTGTGAACTGCAGGACTTTGGCCTGGTGAAGACCATTCCTTGCTTGAGTCAGTTCTTGCTCTGCTTTAGCCTTCAGGGCCAACGCCACGTCCCTCTCCTTCTCGACTTTGCTAACCTTGTCTTGCACCCTCCTGAGATCTTGGTTAAGCTTGGTAGTGTCAACTGGGTCCCATAGCTTGATCTCAACACTGTCAAGAAGTGAGCTAACTACGGATTCTTTCAACTCAAATGTCATATCCCATAGTTTGTCCAGCATTTTCTGCATCGATTTGGGCCACTCTAGGTCTACCCATTTACAACACCGCAACTTCCACCTTGCATCATTGCACGATGTCCTTGACACCGTAGAAACCTCCTGCCTACATTTCGTCCTTCGAACGCTACAAATTTAGCGGGCACATGTCCATGTTTACATAGCAAAGGACTATCTTTATCCACTAAACCGTGATAGTCGGAGTCATACATCGTCTGGTTGGCCTAACACATCATACACGCATGAGTAAACAGAGTAGATCTAGCTCAAAAAATAGATAACTGGCCATAGATGATAGAGATAGAGATGAGACGACTCACATCGAAATCACCGTCCCTATCGTCACGATGCGTTTCCTCGCCGTCTTCCCTTGAACCCATGGTGAGAGGGGAGGGGGGTGGCTGCCGGAGAGGGGATTGGGATGGAGGCGCCGTCGGCTTGCGGCTACGGCAAGATGGGAGTGAAGTTGGGAAAGTGGCTTCGAGGGGAAGGAAGAGAAGTACGGGGAGGAAGAGAAGTAATGGGGACGTGACACTGGGATATGGCCCATTGAACTTGTGAGTCGTGATACTCGCAACAGGGGAGCGCCCGGTGTTGCCAGTTTATCCAGAGCAAGCGTGGCCAATCATGCCGCAGAATAGCCTACTCGCGGATCGCTCTCAGAAAGACCATCCCAATCGTCCAAGCGCCCTGATCGAACAGTATGTAACAATCGTCAACCAGAATAATTGTGTTAGGGCGTACCTTCTAGATGACTCAGTCTAACGGCCACCCATTGGGGGGCTAAGGTTAAGGCTCTCCTAAGGTTAATTAGGATCCATATGTGGTTTGTCAAAAGAGCAGACATGCAGAGACACTGGTGGATCCATATGTGGTTTGTGAAAAGAATAGACATGCAATCACACTGGGTGGATCCATGTGTGGTTCATGAGAAGAACACACATGCAATGACACTGGTGGATCCATGTGTGGTCTCTGAGAAGAACACACATCCAATGACACTTGGTGTGGTTCATGAAAAGAACACACATCCAATGCCGCTGGGTGTGGTTCATGAAAAGAACACACATCCAATGACACTAGTTGTGGTTCATGAAAACAACATACATGCAATGACACTGGTGGATCCATATGTGGTTTGTGGAATGAACGAACATGCAATGACTCTAGCTGTGGTTCATGAAAGGAACATACATGCAATGACACTGGTGGATCCATGTGTGGTTCATGAGAAGAACACACATCCAATGACACTGGTGGATCCTTATGTGGTTTGTGAGAAGAACAGACATGCAATGACACTGGCTGTGGTTCATGAAAAGAACACACATCTAGTGACACTGGTGGATCCATATGTGGTTTGTGAGAAGAATAGACATGCAATGACACTGGGTGTGGTTCATGAAAAGAACACACATCCAATGACATTGGTGGATCCATGTGTGGTTTGTTTAGAAGAACAAACATGCAATGACCACATGCAATGACACTAGTGGATCCATGTGTGGTTTGTTTAGAGGAACACACATGCAATGATACTGGGTGTGGTTCATGAAAATAACAGACATGCAATGACACTGGTGGATCCTTATGTGGTTTGTGAGAAGAACAGACATGCGATGACTCTAGCTATAGTTCATGAAAATAACACACATCGAATGACACTGCTGTATCCTTATGTGGTTTGTGAGAAGAACAGACATGCAATGACACTTGCTGTGGTTTGTGAAAAGAACACACATCCAATGACATTGGTGTATCCTTATGTGGTTTGTGAGCAGAACACACATGCAATGACTCTAGCTGTGGTTCATGAAAAGAACACACATGCAATGACACTAGTGTATCCTTATGTGGTTTGTGAGAAGAACACACATGCAATGACACTGGTGGATCCATGTGCGGTTTGTTTACAGGAATAGACATGCAATGATACTTGGTGTGGTTCATGAAAAGAACAGACATGCAATGACACTGGTGGATCCTTATGTGGTTTGTGAGAAGAACTGACATGCAATCACACTAGGTGGATCCATGTGTGGTTCATGAAAAGAACACACATGCAATGAAACTAGTGGATCCTGGTGGCGTGTGGTTGACGTGGGAGCTTCTTCTTCTTCAGTCCTCGGCAACGGCTCTAGAAAATCGGTTGCTTAGCACAAAATATATCGAGCCCGTTGGGGAACCCTAAGAGGAAGGTATGATGAGCATAGAGCAAGTTTTCCCTCAGTTATGAAACCAAGGTTATCAATCCAGTATGAGCAAGGAAACACCTCAAAGGTGTTGCTAGCTGAACTTTGGCAGGGCGCACTACCGGCGCCAGTAGCAACATGGAGACCTGCACAACACAATCACATAACTTTGCCCCCAACTTGCGATGAGGTTGTCAATCTCACCAGTTTTGCTGAAAACAAAGGATTAAACGTTTCGAGTGGAAGAAAGTAATAGTTTACAGAAAGTAAATAGAAAGCAGTGAACAATGGATTGTAGATTGATAGTAAAAGAAAGGACCAGGGTCCATAGTTCACTAGAGGTGGCTCTCCTTAAGATAGATGACATGTTGGGTGAACAAATTACAGCGGGGCAATTGACAAACATCGAGAAAGCAATAAGCATATACTACTCATCTTGACTCCTTTGAGACTTGATTGGGCATTACAACATTATACATAGACCGTAATCCAACTGCATCTATGACTAATAATCCACCTTCAGGTTATCATCTGAACCCCCTCCAGTATTAAGTTGCAAGGAATGGATAATTGCATTATGCATTGCGTGTAAAGTAAACAATATGATTGTTCTATGAACATAGGATTGTTGTTTTCTCCCTAGTAACAACAGCACATCTAGTACCTTAGAGATTTCTATCACTTCCCCAGATTACTAGAGGCATGAACCTATTGGGTCCACAGCATAGAAAACAAAATTTTTCCTATGGTGTGAACTACACGCCAAGATCTATCTATTAGGTACAAAGCAATGGGTGGACATACATCCAACGAGAACTTACCATCGAAGACAACGAGTTTTGTTAACGAGTAGGAACTCGTGGTTGATGTAGTCGTACACTTGCCAATCTCAAGATCGTGAGGAAGTCCGAGCAGGTCCGGCTCTAGCACGTCCTTCAGATCCAGCGCTAGCACCACCAAGTCCAGCACCGCAAAGCAGCGGTGCATCCGTGATCGCACACACGTCCGGTACCCTGACAACCTCCGTCCCTCGCTCCAGCAAAGCAGCGGAAGCAGCAAATCCTTTCCAGATAAAGCCACCGAGAACATGTATCTCGCTGATCCGAGACCATGGGGAATAATACTAGAGGGGGAGAGAGATCCTTCACAAGGAGGTGTGTGTGAGAAGTGAGGAGAGGGTAGCCTTTTATAGGAGGAGGGGGGTTGCCTCTCCTTCATGGCCGGCGCATGGAGGAGGTGTCTCTTCACCTCCTCCATTCATGTGGTGGTAACCCCTCCACATTAAAATGCCTCTTCACATTCCCTTTTAAAGTCTCCACTTTAAATGCATTAAATTTATCCAAATTTAATGCTCTGTCATTTAATAAAACTCTTTTATTATTTTTTATTCAGAATTTTTTTAATTACTTTAATTAACAAACATTCACATAAAACCCCCTGCAACATTTCAATATTACATGGACAACCGATTTCAGCAATTTCACCCGAAACAGTTTCGGTGTCTATTGAAATAATTCCAGCGCTTTCTTAAATCTTTATCTGAAACATATTTGCTCCAAATGGTGTCGGGATCCCTTAAGTGTGTCACTCTACGTTTCGCGAATAATGCAGACATGATCGAGACCCCTCTCCGATCAATAATTAGCAGCGGGACCAGGAGATCCGTACTGACTCCTACATATTCAACGATGACTTCTGTGATCGTGAGAACCTTTAACACTTGTAACTAAATCCCTTTGTCTCGCGATATATTACATGTCTGATATTCGATCATCGGTATCTCCATACCTAGTTTGATCTCGTTACCGACATGCACTCTTTTCTCGTTCCCGTGATATAACATTCTAGTGATCACATCACTTGCTTGCAAGCTATCTTAATGTGATATCACCGAGAGGGCCCAGAGTATATCTATCCGTCATCAGGATTGACAAATTCCACTCTTGATCCATGAGCCTCAACATAACACCTTCGTAGCACTGAAACCATCTTTATAGTCACCCTGTTACGGTGTGACGTTTGATGTTATCAAGATACTCTTCCGGTGTTAGCAATTAACATGATCTCATGGTCTAAGGATAAAGATTACTTCATATAGTGTTATAGAAATATAAACATAATGACTTTGATCGTAATGCTATACTTCAGATGAATGTTCATCACATCATTCCACCAATGTTGTGACCTCGTTATTAACAACATCCAATGTCCATGATCAGGAAACCTTGATCATCTTGTTAATCAACGAGCTAGTCTATAAGAGAGGCATAACTAGGAATCCTTTTTGTTTATTAAACACACATGTATTGACGTTTCTGATTAATACAATTATAGAATGTAAAATAAACATTTATCATAAACATGGAATAAGATAATAACCACTTTATTATTGCCTCTCAGGCATATTCCCTTTAGTCTCCCACTTGCACTAGAGTCAATAATCTAGTTTGAAAAACTTTGCGCATTGAACACCTATGGCTTTCTGGTGTTGCATATACGCGATTGCTAGTGGTTAACATAATCTCCGGATCTAACAGTTTCAGGTCCGTGTGTATTTGCATGTCTGTGCCTCTCTACGCATCACTCATTCTCAAATGAGATGGCATTGTATAAATTTGGTCCTTTGGTGAGACCTTTAGTTCGTTTGGGTTAAAATATGTTGATATTATTGTCACACAATATATCTTCATAGTATTAGCCCACTTTGAACCACACCTAGTTTGATAACAAACTACTTAACACAAATGCCCTCCTATGCTGCTACTGTAGCAGTCATATACTTAGCCTTTTGTTGTAGTATCCGTCACAATGTCTCAACTTTGGAACTCATCCAAATCCATCATGGAACATCCTTTCCATTACATTGTGCCACCCATAGTCTAAATTGAGATAAATTTAATTTGTATCTTGTGACAAAACTAGTATCAATGTAACACTTTACAATGAACTACCTTTAACTATTTGTCACTTATACATGATATATTCTTAGTTCTTCCAAAGCTCATAAGAATATCTTTACTATTGTCCAATGATCATCTTATGAATCATTCTGGTATATGCTCATAACATTTAGTGTATAGGACATTCTGGATATATACATATCATGGTATAATCGATCAAAATCTTCATGTGATTTTACTCACCAAGTGTTGAAACACTTGAATTTTGATACAATCCTTTTCATGCAGCAAGAACCTTTCTTGTTGTTTCCATATTGAACCCTTTCAATATCTCATATATGTATGTCTGGCACAACCATATTAGCGCCTTAATCTATCCATATAGATATTGATGCCTAATATTCCGATTTTTCCCAAGTCTTTCATCGAAATCTTATTTTAATGAAATTCTTAACTTGTGTCAATACAAGATACATCATTTCCAATCAACAATATGTCCTCTACATAATGTATTAGAAATATGTCTCAGCGCTCCCACTTAATTTCTTGCAAATGCAAGCATCTTCATCATCTCCGATGAATTTAAACTCTTTTAACAGTTTCATCATGGTGAAGATTCCAACTCCGCTATGCTTACTTCAACTATTGAAGTTTGCATGCCCTTTTAGCACCCTTTGAATTAACAAAACCCTTTGGACCGTGTCATGTACACGTCCTAGGTAACCATTCTATTAGAAGAACATTGTTTTGTTTATTCAACTACCATATACCAAATTATATGTAGTGGTTGCTACATTAATCCGTCAAGACTAAATATCGCTATGAAAGATCAAATCTTGTCATAGTCAACTCCTTGAACATTGTCATAAACTTCTTTCTGACATGTTGACTATTTCATAGATGTTAAACATCCATGTCTTATTTCTTTATAGATCCAAACACGACCGATAGGCTTCACGCCTTTCCGGAGGGTCTTCCAAGTTCAGAAACTTGATTTCTCGTGTATGGATACTATCACGAATTCTATGACTTCTAGTCATTTTATGGAGTCAGGGCCCATCATCGCTTCTTTGCATGTAGTCGGTTCATCATTGTCAAAACAATAACGACTTGCTTATCAAATCTTACTATTTGATTCTTACCGACCCATACGGTTCTATAGGAACTCTAATCTTCGAGATCACACCTTTTGTAATCACGAGAGCTATGAGCATTGTGGCCGCCATCGGGACACTTTCCGGTGCTGCGCTACTTAGCACATATAGCTAAGGTTCAACAACCTTATTAAAGTTCTATCGTCCTCCCACTTAACTTTTCACGAAAAATTCCTTCTCAAGAAACTTGACGTTCCAAGTAACAAACTCTGTTGTCCTCGGTGTTATGGAGAAATTCCCAACAAATTCTTTGGGATAACCTACAAAGACGTGCTTATCCTACTTTGGTTGTAAACATTTTACTTATGCATAGCATACCAAAATTTAAGAAAAGACAATTCGGGTTTTATCGCAAACCATAACTCATATGGTGTCATTTTAATGGATCATGATGGTGCTCTTTTCAGTGTAAAAGTGGTAGTCTCTAAAGCTTCAATCCTTAAAACATAATGGCGGTTTTATAAATGACACCTTTGATCTTACCATGTCAAACATGGTTTGATTTCATCTCTCGAACATACCATACTCATGTGGTTTATCGGGAAATCGAAATTCATGGAACAATTCCTCAAATCTTAGGTGTTTTGGTAAACATGTAACTCAAATATCTTCCTGTATGATCAAATCATAAACTCTTTATTTTCTTGTTACAATGATTTTCCACTTCATCTTGAAAGTATTTGAACAATTTTCAAATGTTTCATACTTCTTCCTTATTAAGTAAATATACATATATATTCACTCAAATTTTTGGGGAAAGCATATGAAGCAAAAAGATCCATCGCGTATGGCTATACATAATGGACTATGCACATTAGCATGCACAATTTCCAATAAGCTAGTCATCCGTTCCTCTCTGGCCTATGGACGGAGTTTCAATTATCTCGAGGAAAGTCTCACATGCGTCAATTGATCAAAATCAAAGACTCCAAAATTCCATCAACATGGAGTTTCTTCATGTTTTCTTTCCAATATAATTTAAATAGTGATGTCACTTCATAAGTGGTCTTTCAATCATTTGTCTTGCGACATTTTAGCAATAGTGTTTATGGATGTGATTTCTCCCACTAGACTTGTAAAAGTTCATCCATCCTTTATGGAATACGGTAATTATTTGAATAGCCATTGGTCTCATAATACTAGAACAAAATAACAATTATTTAAACAAATCTTGAAGGCTAGGTTTGATGACAACGAAAAACACAATAACACTTTATTTGTTTTCGATGAACATCATCACTCATTCTCTTGCTAGTTACTTAGGCCATTGTAGTTCAGGAATTGCGTTGTCCTGTATGACACTTCATACCAACCAATTCGGTATCCAATACCGGTATCCAATACCGGTATCCAATACCGGTATCCAATACCGGTATCCAATACCTAAGAACCACATTGTTTAACAAGCAAGGAATACATCCATAACATGTATATCTTCTATATACCTAAGTTGGACATCTCCAACCTTTTATTTTCTGACAAATATTTTATAGATTCTCTTTCAGCAATTCCTTTTCTTTTAAAAGAATCTATCAACATCAATAGTGGTGTCATCAACATGACACGTGGTACAAAGCTTGTATATAGTCAAATACTAATACCTTTGGACTTGCACTTTGAAGTGGATCACCATCATCAAATGTTTGGCATTCTTTCAAAAATCCATTCTTTAGTAATATATTAGTGTAGTAAACATTTTACTTACATCTTCTATTCATCCTTATCATGACAACTTTCATGATCAAGCTACTATAGCCTATAAGGAAGAATTGCGAGTATAATATCAGTTTCCAAAACCTTTTTGGTAGATTCAGATGCCTAGCATCTCCAACCTTCAAAAATTCTCATACAATATGAGAACATGTATTTTGCTAAATTATACTCTATCATAATGCAACCAAAAACATTGTTTCAGATATCACAATATCTTTCACACATGATGGTTTCTGAAACAATTTTCAGCTCCAATACAATCTTGATATTAAAACAACTTTTGAATATCAATAATCATGGAGGCAAACATGATACTTTAGATACTAACATTGGAATTCTTACTCTTGATTTAATACTACTTATTAAACTTCATGGAGTAAATAGAGTTTGCTGAAAGTTTGCAATAGGACTTATAAACTTTAAATTGACATTCAAAACAATACGATACCAGTTCGTAAAGTAAATATCCAGAATTCTGTAGTTCTATTATCTCAAATAAAAACTAAGCATAAGGTAGAAAACGAATGCTAGTGACTACAACAAACTATGCAAATTCACTTTGGTTTAATTTATGACAAATTTGGTTCGACTAATCCACATTAGAAATCAACTCCCACTCAAAAACGACATCCCTCGTGCCTTTTTGGTGATTACATGAACCAAATCCACTACACCAAGTCCGATCATCACGTGAGTTGATGTAGCTTCAAAGGCGAGCATCTATACGGGCATCATATCAACTATATGACTCATGCTTAACCTTTCGGTCCGTGTTCCGAGGCCATGTCTGTACATGCTAGGCTCGCCAAGTAAGAACCTTAGTACTCGCATGTGTAAAACTGTCTTACACCCGTTTGTATGAAAGCGTAGAGTCGAGTACACCCGATCATCACGTGATGTCTCGAAATACGATCCACAAACCGGTGCATACTTAAGGAAGAACACATTTTTATCTTGATATCTAAATGAGGGATCATCTTACAATGCTACAGAAAGCGCCAAACTAGCAGTATAAGATTCTAACATCTAATGTGTAAAGTGAGATGATATGGTCCATGCATTTGATCTCTATCATTTGCATCGTGGTATGATCTCTATCATTCCTTTGTGTGTAAGGCCAAGGTCTATGGAACTTACACGTTGAGTGTGTTGTAAGAGTATCTATCATACATCTACTTACAACAATACCATATCAAGACACTAGCCCAACAACGATCTAAACTAGACGCCTCTAATTTATCAATTGCAAGTTTTACGTGGCTTAGGGCTTTCGGAGATAGAACCGTTCTTACCTATGAACATGAACCACAACGAGGATAACCAGGTTATTAGCAACTCGTTGTAAATCAGATATTGACTATAGTAGGAGAGACAGACACCCACCAGCCACTTATGCAAAACAAGTTGCATGTCAGTCGTGGAACCGGTCTCATCTATGATGACATGTAAGGTTGGTCCGGGCCGCTTCATCCCACTATGCCACCAATATCCAAAATACATAGAAGATGCAATAACATGATCATCATCGCCCACATATAAACATATGTGTACTACCCGTGCAAAGCACCTACGCATAGATCAGGCTTTGATACCACTGTTGGGTCCGCATCATAGAAAACAAAAATTTTCCTACGGTGTGAACTACACGCCAAGATCTATCTACTAGGTACAAAGCAATGGGTGGACATACATCCAACGAGAACTTACCCTCGAAGACAACGAGTTTTGTTAACGAGTAGGAACTCGTGGTTGATGTAGTTGTACACTTGCCGATCTCAAGATCGCGAGGAAGTCCGAGCAGGTCCGGCTCCAGCACGTCCTTCAGATCCAGCTCCAGCACCACCAAGTCCAGCACCGCAAAGCAGCGGTGCATCCGTGATCGCACACACGTCCGGTACCCCGACAACCTCCATCCCTCGCTCCAGCAAAGCAGCGGAAGCAACAACTCCTTTCTAGATAAAGCCACCGGGAACATGTATCTCGCTAATCCGAGACCATGGGGAATAATACTAGAGGGGGAGAGAGATCCTTCACAAGGAGGTGTGTGTGAGAAGTGAGGAGAGGGTGGCCTTTTATAGGAGGAGGGGGTGCCCCTCCTTCATGGCCGGTGCATGGAGGAGGTGTCTCTTCACCTCCTCCATTCATGTGGTGGTAACCCCTCCACATTAAAATGCCTCTTCACATTCCCTTTTAAAGTCTCCACTTTAAATGCATTAAATTTCTCCAAATTATATGCTCTCTCATTTAATAAAACTCTTTTATTATTTTTTATTCAGAATTTTGTTAATTACTTTAATTAACAAACATTCACATAAAACCCCCTGCAACATTTCAATATTACATGCAGAACCAATTTCAGCAATTTCACCCAAAACAGTTTCGGTGTCTATTGAAATAATTCCAGCGCTTTCTTAAATCTTTATCTGAAACATATTTGCTCCAAATGGTGTCGGTATCCCTTAAGTGTGTCATCCTACGGTTTGCGAATAATGCAGACATGATCGAGACCCCTCTCCGATCAATAATCAGCAGCGGGACCTGGAGATCCGTACTGACTCCTACATATTCAACGATGACTTCTGTGATCGTGAGAACCATTAACGCTTGTAACTAAATCCCTTTGTCTCGCGATATATTACATGTCCGAGATTCGATCATCGGTATCTCCATACCTAGTTTGATCTCGTTACCGACATGCACTCTTTTCTCGTTCCCGTGATATAACATTCTAGTGATCACATCACTTGCTTGCAAGCTATCTTAATGTGATATCACCGAGAGGGCCCAGATTATATCTATCCGTCATCGGGATTGAAAAATTCCACTCTGGATCCATGAGCCTCAAGATAACACCTTCGTAGCACTGAACCCATCTTTATAGTCACCCTGTTACGGTGTGACGTTTGATGTAATCAAGATACTCTTCCGGTGTTAGCAATTATCATGATCTCATGGTCTAAGGATAAAGATTACTTCATATAGTGTTATAGAAATATAAACATAATGACTTTGATCGTAATGCTATACTTCGGATGAATGTTCATCACATCATTCCACCAATGTTGTGACCTCATTATTAACAACATCCAATGTCCATGATCAGGAAACATTGATCATCTTGTTAATCAACGAGCTAGTCTATAAGAGAGGCATACCTAGGAACCCTTTTTGTTTATTAAACACACATGTATTGACGTTTCCGATCAATACAATTATAGCATGTAAAATAAAAATTTATCATAAACATGGAATAAGATAATAACCACTTTATTATTGCCTCTCGGGCATATTCCCTTCAAAACCCACTATCAAGCATAGATACTAACTCTTGGAGTTGCTAGCATCTACTTGGCCAAGATAGCTACTAACAATGAAAAGCATGCAAGATCACAATAACAAAGACATGATAGAATGAATAATCAATCTGAAATAGCATCTCAATATCCATCGGATCCCCGCAAACACAACATGTATGAATACAAATAGATGATCTTGATCATGAACGGAGCTCACAAGATCTAAACATGATAGCACAAAGGAGGAGAACCAGCCATCTAGCTACTACATGGACTCGTAGTCCAAGGATGAACTACTCACGCATCACACCGGAGGCTTGCATGGTGATGAAGAAGGCCTCCAGGGTGAATTCCCCTCTCCGGCAGGTTGCCGGGAAGAGCTTCAGATCCCTCCCGATCTAGGGATGGAGATGACGGCGGCTATAGACTCTTTCGTGGAATTTTGATCTGGTACTTAGGGTTTCTGTATCGGAGGCATCTTATAGGCGAAAGGGGAGGCCGAGGGGGTGCCTAGGGCGACCAGACCACCCCCTGGCGTGGGCCAGGCTGGGCCGCGCGACCAGGTGGTGTGGAGGCCCCCTGGCCCCTCTCCATCTCGTATTCTGGCTCCGGGTGTCCCACGGTGAAAAACTTACTTTGGATTTTTGTCCCGTCCAATTCCGAGAATATTCATTTTCAGACTTTCCTGGAACAAAAAATAGCAGAAAACAGGCAGCTGGCACTGTGGCTCTTGTTAATAGGTTAGTCCAAGAAAGTGTATAGAAAGTACTCCAAAGTGTGGACAAAACACAAGAAAGTAGATAAAACCAAGCATGGAACATCAAAAATTATGGATACGTTAGCAGCGTATCAACATCTCCAAGCTTAACTCCTGCTCGTCCTCGAATAGGTAAGTGATAAAAAGAAAGAATAATTTTTGAGGTGACATGCACCATCATAAACTTGATCAAAGTATTTGTAAAACAATGATAGCTGGGATCATAGTACTTCAATCATAACATGAAAGATAAAGTTCTAGCAATAAGACAAAGCAACTATGTTGCAACATGAAAAGGCACAAACAAAAGATTCATGAATAACAATGCTTTGCAAGACGTTTGTTTGTTTCACATAAAGAAAACATAGCATAGTGGCATTCAGCTTGTCCCTCATAGAGTAGCAAACATAAATGCATAATACACCTTTAAAGTTCATAAGAGTGACTAGATACAAATAGTTTAAAACAAGCAATATCAAAGCTATGCATCAATCAACAAGTCTTGGGACAATGCACATAGAACTAAGAATGGCCACTATGCTATCAAAGTAGGTGCATAAAGATAGAAGGTGGAGACTCAACATAAAAGTAAAAGAAAGGCCTTCATAGAAGGAAGTAGGGATTCAAGTCTCATAAAGAGCTTCCAAAAATTATGATACTTTTTAGCTTTCAGCTCTCATTGCCCCTATCATAAGCATCTTGAAGTGATTAAGGTTAAAGTGAACAAACTATGGTGTATATACTTGACGAAGTATAAGTTGGAAATCTCATGTCCCTTGAATACAAGGGGCCTGTTCATCCGCGGTACCAAAGTTTGCAGGCCAGCGCATGGCGGTACCTAAGTTGCCTGAAATTGCCGCGTTTCGAAATGTTGGGCTGCCAACTACTGAGAGGGGACATTTCGAGGCAAAATCATCTGACCCCTGCCAAATTCAAACATTCTGTTAAACTGCCCGGTGAAGTAGACGGTCGGGACCCTCAACTACGCGAGCGCCAACACGACAACCTCTTAGGCAAATTGAGTAGCTAAGTGGATTGGATGCGTTGACCAATTTCACAAATCCATTCCCACCTTTCCCCTAGCACTGGCGGTGTCGGAATCCACCCTCTAGGCAGGACGATCCCTTTGGACATTTGACTTCTGGCACCAAGTTGCTGCGCCAAGTCGTTGATCCCGAGCTCCAATGGCGCATGCCATAGCTGCTGTTGCGAGGCTCTAGCCCGCCTCCGCCGCCGACGAGCCGAGCAACTCGGAGGATGGCAGATCCTACTACCAAGGAAGAAGAAGTTCTGGCTACAAGCGGGTGAGCTACCCTTCTCTTTGCTATTCGCACTAATTATAACTGCTAGCTGGCTACTGAACCTCGAATTGTTTGTTAGCCCAACACTGACAAACATATTTTGTCCATAGTTTTCTGTCAAGTGGGATCTCCATGGACCCCCCTTACCTGGTTACGATAGTCCTCTTCAGGTACGAATCTAAGGGCAAGTGGTATGGACACCATTGTATCACGATGGAAGAAGCACCTGCGCAGATCTGCACTATATCTGGTATGGTTGTTGCTCTGCGTAATCATGATGAATTATGGCCAAAGCAGACTGCAAAGTTCAGCTTCATGGATGAACGGGGCATCATGGTTCCTCTAACATGTGACAGTCAGCTAATTGGGTTGATGAAAAGGTATGCTTTGGCTTGCATGTTTGAGCTGAATTGTGATGTACTGGATGTGGAAGTTGCTGCAACTGGGAGTTGCCCTTCTATTCTTGGATAGGGTGGTTGCTCGAACCCAGTTAGCTCCTGGTAAGCAAAGGTCTCTTGGGGTTCGCATGTTTGTGCTGAATTGTAATTTTTGTTTTATTTACTCTGTAGATATTGGACAGTTATGCAATAGTCCTGTTTCTTTGACAGGAAGCGCCGCAAGGTTAGAAACATGACTGCCGGGTCAGTCATTTTGCTGCCCGAAGAAATTAAAAACGTGTGGAAAGATGATGCTGGACATGATTCTGGTGCCCATTGTCCTGGCGATGCAGAGTACGTGAAGCTAAGAAAATTGGCACCGAGGAAGAGGAAGAAGGCAGGAAATGAAGAAGCCAGTGGACGTGAAGGCTTGGCACCCAGGCTGCGGAAGAAGGCTGTTGTCAATGAAGATGCATAATAATGTGTTGAACTTGAACCTATATATGTAATTCTGTTAAATTCTGGATCTCTGTGTGTGGCACGTTGCTGGGCGAAACAATCTACCCACGTTCTCTGAGTAAAATGTACTGCGACTTAGGGTTTGGAAACGCCCGAGTCAGTAGTTGAATCCGAAATTGTGATTGTGCCACTGCTATCTGAAAACACGCAGCACCGGTTCCACAATTGCTGAGGGGCAGGAGGTCTCCAAATACGATGGAATGTAAGTGGCATAGAAATAAATTATTTAAGCTGCCACACTCCACGAAGTAGAAACTTATTTCAGATGATGCACAACGACGTGGCAACATAAACAGCAATGGCAACCGATAATGCCCAGACTCTTGAGCCCGACTATCTCACGGCCTCCCTGCTCCTGCATCCCCTGCGTCTAGCGAAGCTCCCGGATCTCCATTAACCGGGTGTACGTGCTTCCACTTTATAAATTTTGGCTGTGCCATTTGGATGCGGCACAATCCATGTAGATTACTATTAAACAAACACCAATTTCATAATACCACCATGATCAGAAAAAAGTAAGTGATGCAGGGTTAAGACAGACTAATGGGAGAGCAATTTTTTTCCTCCCAGGACTCCGGGACCACTAGTTCAGACCGCTAGGTCAACAAGTACTACTATTAGAACTTAAAAAGGCACGGAGCTCAAGATAAATAGAACTAGTTATCACACATCTCCTTGATCTTCCTAATCTTAGCCCAATGCGCATCTTCCTGCGAGAGTAAGGATCGATTCGTTTACTCCTTCCTTTTAGCATCTTCCTTGCACAGCTTCAATTGTTTCTCTGTATTTTTCCTCATGCACTTGTCAATACTCGTAGTTGTGAACTGCAGGACTTTGGCCTGGTGAAGACCATTCCTTGCTTGAGTCAGTTCTTGCTCCGCTTTAGCCTTTAGGGCCAACGCCACGTCCCTCTCCTTCTCGAATTTGCTAACCTTGTCTTGCACCCTCCTAAGATCTCGGTTAAGCTTGGTCGTGTCAACTGGGTCCCATAGCTTCATCTCAACACTGTCAAGAAGTGAGCTGACTACGGATTCTTTCAACTCAACAGTCATATCCCATATTTGTCCAGCGTTTTCTACATCGATTTGGGCCACTCTGGGTCTACCCATTTGACAACACCGCAACTTCCGCCTTGCATCATTGCACGATGTCCTTGACACCGTAGAAACCTCCTGCCTGCGTTTCGTCCTTTGAACTCTACAAATTTAGCGGGCACATGTCCATGTTTGCATAGCAGAGGACTGTCTTCATCCACTAAACTGTGATAGTCGGAGTCATACATCGTCTGGTTGGCCTAACACATCATACACGCATGAGTAAATAGAGTAGATCTAGCTCAAAAAATAGATAACTGGCCACAGATGATAGAGATAGAGATGAGACGACTCACATCCAAATCACCGTCCCTATCGTCACGACGCGTTACCTTGCCGTCTCCCCTTGAACCCATGGCGAGAGGGGAGGAGGAGTGGCTGTCGGAGAGGGGATTGGATGGAGGCGCCGTGGGCTTGCGGCTACGGCAGGATGGGAGTGAAGTGGGGAAAGTGGCTTCGAGGGGAAGGAAAAGAAGTACGGGGAGGAAGAGAAGTAATGGGGACGTGACACTGGGATGTGGCCCACTGAACTCGTGAGTCATGACACTCGCAACAGGGGAGCGCCCGGTGTTGCCAGTTTGTCCAGAGAAAGCGTGGCCAATCACGCCACAGAATAGCCTACTCGCGGATTGCTCTCACAAAGACCATCCCAATCGTCCAAGCACTCCGATTGAACGGTATGTAACAATCGTCAAGCCGAACAACTGTGTTTGCGCGTGTCTTCTAGAAGACTCGGCCTAACGGCCACCCATTGGGGGGCTAAGGTTAGGGTTCTCCTAAGGTTAATTAGGATCCATATGTGGTTTGTGAAAAGAGCAGACATGCAACGACACTGGTGGATCCATATGTGGTTTGTGAAAAGAACAGACATGCAATCACACTGGGTGGATCCATGTGTGGTTCATGAGAAGAACACACATGCAATGACACTGGTGGACCATGCGTGGATTGTGAGAAGAACACACATCCAATGACACTGCGTGTGGTTCATGAAATGAACACACATCCAATGGCACTAGGTGTGGTTCATGAAAAGAACACACATCCAATGACACTAGCTGTGGTTCATCAAAAGAACATACATGCAATGACACTGGTGGATCCATATGTGGTTTGTGGAAAGAACGGACATGCACTGACTCTAGCTGTGGTTCATGAAAAGAACAGACATGCAATGACACTGGTGGATCCATGTGTGGTTCATGAGAAGAACACATATCCAATGACACTGGTGGATCCTTATGTGGTTTGTGAGAAGAACAAACATGCAATGACACTGGCTGTGGTTCATGAAAAGAACAGACATGCAATAACACTGGTGGATCCTTATGTGGTTTGTGAGAAGAACTGGCATGCAATGAATCTAGCTATGGTTCATGAAAATAACACACATGCAATGACACTGGTGGATCCATGTGTGGTTTGTGAAAAGAACAGACATGTAATCACACTAGGTGGATCCATGTGTGGTTTGTTTAGAGGAACAAACATGCAATGACACTGGGTGTGGTTTGTGAAAAGAACAGACATGTAATCACACTAGGTGCATCCATGTGTGGTTTGTTTAGAGGAACATACATGCAATGACACTGGGTGTGGTTCATGAAAAGAACAGACATGCAATGACACTAGTGGATCCATGTGGTTTGTGGAAGGAACAGACATGCAATGACTCTAGCTGTGGTTCATGAAAAGAACAGACATGCGATGACACTGGTGGATCCATGTGTGGTTCATGAGAAGAACACACATCCAATGATACTGGTGGATCCTTATGTGGTTTGTGAGAAGAACAGACATCCAATGACACTGGTGGATACTTATGTGGTTTGTGAGAAGAACAGACATGCAATGACACTGGCTGTGGTTCATGAGAAGAACACACATGCAATGACACTGGTGGATCCTTATGTGGTTTGTGAGAAGAACATACATGCAATGACACTGGCTGTGGTTCATGAGAAGAACACACATCCAATGACACCGGTGGATCCATGTGTGGTTTGTGAAAAGAACAGACATGAAATCACACTAGGTGGATCCATGTGTGGTTTGTGGAAAGAACAGACATGCAATGACTCTAGCTATGGTTCATGAAAAGAACACACATGCAATGACACTGTCGGATCCATTTGTGGTTCATGAAAAGAACACACATGCAATGACACTGGTGGATCCATGTGTGGTTTGTGAAAAGAATAGACATGCAATCACACTAGGTGGATCCATGTGTGGTTTGTGAAAAGAACAGACATGCATTCACACTAGGTGGATCCATGTGTGGTTTGTTTAGAAGAACACACATGCAATGACTCTAGTTGTGGTTCATGAAAAGAACACACATGCAATGACACTGGTTGATCCATGTGTGGTTTGTGAAAAGAACAGACATGCAATCACACTAGGTGGATCCATGTGTGGTTTGTGAGAAGAACACACATAGAATGACACTGGGTGTGGTTCATGAAAAGAACACACATCCAATGGCACTGGGTGTGGTTCATGAAAAGAACACACATCCACATACACTAGCCGTGGTTCATGAAAAGAACATACATGCAATGACACTGGTGGATCCATATGTGGTTTGTGGAAAGAACGGACATGCAATGACTCTAGCTGTGGTTCATGAAAAGAACATACATGCAATGACACTGGTGGATCCATGTGTGGTTCATGAGAAGAACACACATCCAATGACACTGGTGGATCCTTATGTGGTTTGTGAGAAGAACAAACATGCAATGACACTGGCTGTGGTTCATGAGAAGAATAGACATGCAATCACACTAGGTGGATCCATGTGTGGTTTGTGGAAAGAACAGACATACAATGACTCTAGCCGTGGTTCATGAAAATAACACACATGCAATGACACTAGTGGATCCATGTGTGGTTCATGAGAAGAACACACATGCAATGACACTGGGTGTGGTCCATGAAAAGAACAGACATGCAATGACACTGGTGGATCCTTATGTGGTTTGTGAGAAGAACTGACATGCAATGACTAGCTATGGTTCATGAAAAGAACACACATGCAATGACACTGGTGGATCCATGTGTGGTTTGTGAAAAGAACAGACATGTAATCACACTAGGTGGATCCATGTGTGGTTTGTTTAGAGGAATAGACATGTAATGACACTGGGTGTGGTTTGTGAAAAGAACAGACATGCAATCACACTAGGTGGATCCATGTGTGGTTTTTTTTAGAGGAACATACATGCAATGACACTGGGTGTGGTTCATGAAAAGAATAGACATGCAATGACACTGGTGGATCCATATGTGGTTTGTGGAAGGAACATACATGCAATGACTCTAGTTGTGGTTCATGAAAAGAACAGACATGCAATGACACTGGTGGATCCATGTGTGGTTCATGAGAAGAACACACATCCAATGACACTGGTGGATCCTTATGTGGTTTATGAGAAGAATAGACATCCAATGACACTGGTGGATACTTACGTGGTTTGTGAGAAGAACAGACATGCAATGACACTGGCTGTGCTTCATGAGAAGAACACACATGCAATGACACTGGTGGATCCTTATATGGTTTGTGAGAAGAACAGACATGCAATCACACTAGGTGGATCCATGTGTGGTTTGTGGAAAGAACAGACATGCAATGAATCTAGCTGTGGTTCATGAAAAGAACACACATGCAATGACACTGGTGGATCCATGTGCGGTTCATGAAAAGAACACACATGCAATGACATTTGTGGATCCATGTGTTGTTTGTGAAAAGAACAGACATGCAATCACACTAGGTGGATCCATGTGTGGTTTGTTTAGAGGAACAGACATGCAATGACACTAGGTGTGGTTCATGAAAAGAACAGACATCCAATGACACTGGTGTATCCATATATGGTTTATGGAAAGCACAGACATGCAATCACACTGGGTGTGGTTCATGAAAAGAACACACATGCAATGACACTGGTGTATCCTTATGTGGTTTGTGAGAAGAACTGACATGCAATGCCATTGGTTGATCCATGTATTTCATTGTACACGACACTCACTTTCCATTTTTATACTACTCAGTTTTGCCCATGGTTTTTTGACACTACTCAGTTTTGCCCCCTCTCTCTATCTTTCGTAGAAGCCCAAAACTGTGCTCACTCTGTCTGCTACTCCCTGATTGGTTGTCATAGTTGTCACGCGGATCGTGCGCACCAAACGTTGATTCTATGTGATCCAACAATGATCATTGCACACGTCATGCCCTTCATAGTACAACATGAGACATCACGAACGTCTCCGTCAGCGAGACTTCTACAAGAAGGAACACGAAGCCGTCCATGGAAAAAGTCGTCGAGCGGTCATGTCATGTTTTATCAAGTCTGAAAAGCCTACTGATGCTACTACGCCACAACACATGCGCCATCGAGTGCATGGTCGTCGATGGACAGCTGCAATTTATTGGCACTTGATTTTAATAAGACATATCCCATTTTTTATGCAGCGGCTCTCAATCTCACTTCCAACTGGGCCCCTCGTAAGAAGCTTGCACACGCTAGCCGGAGGCCGAAGAGCTGAGATCGACGAGACCTAACGTCTCCGCCTTCATCGAGTCCCTCGCAGCCATCAACACATCCCTCTACCCGATCTAGCACAACCCCACAAATCTCGCCGTACAGCCACCTACCTTCCCCTCTACATTTACACTTTTAACTATCGCCAATTTTAGGGCCGTGTCAAACTTCGTACATAGAAATTGTGTATACGCCCTTTGCATGTGGCTCAATATAGAATTATCATGCATGTCCCGGGAAAAAACGTGATGTACCATGCACGTGTCACGGTGCACGGTGCAGTAGACTGCACGGCGCGTTGCACGGTGGTGCAATGAAACGTGCCTTGCTTCCATCCACCTTAACTATAGAGCCCCTCTCTGCACACCCACTCTCACTCTTGCTCACTCTCCATTTCTCGCATTGATCTTGGTTTATTAGGATTCGCTTGTTCGCATTTCGATTGCTCGGTCTTCTTACATCATCTACTCCCCCATTTTCCTTTTCTTCCAATAGGTTTCCGGCAGCGACGTCTACAGCGATGACGAGTCCATCCACACCAAGACTCATCAGGTGCTGAGGAGGCTGCAGGCTGGCCAGTACGACGCCTTCTTCAGGGGCAGCTCTTGGCACTGACCTTTCTACAAGGGGATCGCCTTCGGCTGGGTGAGTCTCGCCGGCACAGACTTTAACTCCATACTGAAGCATGCAGAGGCCCCGGGCTCAGGCATCCATGAAGGCGGCGAGCACGAGACCGTGAACATCAACGCCTACATCGCTGAACACCGGCCTCTCGACATTCACCTCCGAAACCACTAGCGAGTGGCCATCAAAGAGGGTCGCATGCCTCTAATCAGGCCCAAGGCCCCCAAGATCAAGGGACTGGGCAGCAAGAAGTGGCGAAGCGCCGGAGGGAGGAGGCGGAGGCGCGGGCGCATGAAGGATGGGTTGGATGTGTCCTTGAATGTAACTACTGCTGCGGCGTCTGCTCCTGCTAAGCAGCTTCTTTTGATTTTCTATATTTTTCTTGCATCCTATTTCTAACTAAATGCATCGAACCTCGCTAAGCAACCTACTTTCTATCGCTATATTCTATTTAGCTGTGCACAGCTATATCTACATTTGTTTTGTTTTCTAAATGAATGTATTCTGCCTGGTGTGATTTGCTGCTCTAGATTTGCTACCTGATCGGAGGCAAAAAAGAAGTCCAAAAGGGAACGAGTTATCAAAGTGAGAATCTTCTCTAGATTTGCTACCAATTTGGGCAAAATGAAACATATAAGTTTAGCGAGAGAGGAAAAGGGCACTCTTTCAAACTGCCAGTTAACGAGCTACCATCTTGACAAGCTACAAAACACATACATAAACATAACACAAAGAGGCTTAAATTTATTTTACTACTATCACTTGAGGCGCTAGACATCTTGACAAGGTAACTGAGTTCCACAAAACAGAAACATAACACTGAGAAGTAAAATTTAATTCACTTCTCATCAGACCACTTGAGGCGCTTGCCATCTGCTGACTCGTAGTTGATGTAGAGCTCGTTGGGAACCCCAAGAGGAAGGTATGATGAGCATAGCAGTAAGTTTTCCCTCAGTTATGAAACCAAGGTTTAATTGAACCAGTAGGAGCAAGGAAACACCCCAAAGGTGTTACTAGCTGAGCTTTGGCAGGGCGCACTACCGGTGCTAGTAGCAACGTGGAGACCTGCACAACACAACCACAGAACTTTGTCCCCAACTTGCGACGAGGTTGTCAATCTCACCGTGTTTTGCGAAAAACAAAGGATTAAACGTATCAAATGGAAAGAAGTACAAGTTTGCAGAAAGTAAACACAAAACAGTAAAATATTATAGATTGTATGTAAAGAAAAAGGACCGGGATCCATAGTTCACTAGAGGTGGCTCTCCTTAGATAGATAACATGCTGGGTGAACAAATTACAGCGGGGCAATTGACAAACACCGAGAAAGCAATACATGCATATACTAATCATCTTGACTCCTCTAAGACTTGATTGGGCATTACAACATAATACATAGACCACCATCCAACTGCATCTATGACTAATAATCCACCTTCAGGTTATCATCCGAACCCCCTCCAGTATTAAGTTGCAAGCAACAGATTATTACTTTACGAACTGCGTGTAAAGTAAACAATATGATTGTTCTATGAACAAAGGATTGTTGTTTTCTCCCTAGTAGCAACAACACATCTAGTACCTTAGAGATTTCTGTCACTTCCCCAGATTACCAGAGGCATGAACCCACTATCGAGCATAAATACTAACTCTTGGAGTTGCTAGCATCTACTTGGCCAAGATAGCTACTAACAACGGAAAGCATGCAAGATCTCAAAAAAAAGACATGATAGAATCAATAATCAATCTGAAATAGCATCTCAATATCCATCGGATCCCCGCAAACACAACATGCAGAATTACAAATAGATGATCTTGATTATGAACAGAGCTCACAAGATCTAAACATGAAAGCACAAAGGAGGAGAACCAGCCATCTAGCTACTACATGGATTTGTAGCCCAAGGATGAACTACTCACGCATCACACCTGAGGCTTGCATGGTGATGAAGAAGGCCTCCAGGGTGAATTCCCCTCTCTGACAGGGTGCCAGGAAGAGCTTCAGATCCCTCCCGATCTAGGGATGGAGATGACGGCGGCTACAGACTCTTTCGTGGATTTTTGATCGGGTCCTTAGGGTTTTCGTCCCGAGGGCAACTTATAGGCGGAAGGAGAGGCCGAGGGGGTGCCGGGAGCGGCCACACCAACCCCTGGCGCGGGCCAGGCCTGGCCGCGCGGCCAGGTGGTGTGGTGGCTCCCTGGCCCTTCTCCGTCTCGTATTCTGGCACTTGATCCCTTCCGGAAAAATAGGCACTTTGGCTTTTGTCCCGTCCAATTCCGAGAATATTCATTTTCTGACTTTCCTGGAACCAAAAACAGCAGAAAACAGGCAGCTGGCACTGTGGCTCTTGTTAATAGGTTAGTCCAAGAAATCATATGAAAAGTACTCCAAAGTTGGAACAAAACACAAGAAAGTGGATAAAACCAAGCATGGAACATAAAAATTATAGATACATTTGCAATGTATCAACATCCCCAAGCTTAACTCCTGCTCGTCCTCAAGTAGGTAAGTGATAAAAAGAAACAATTTTTGAGGTGACATGCACCATCAAAGACTTGATCAAAGTATTTGCAAAACTCAAAGCTGGGATCATAGTACTTCAATCATAACATGAAAGACAAAGTTCTAGCAATAGGCAAAGAAACTATGATGCAACATAAAAAGGTACAAACAAAAGATTCATGAATAATATGCCTTGCAAGACATTTGTTTGTTTCACATAAAGAAAACATAGCATAATAGTATTCAGCTTGTCCCTCAATAGAGTAGAAAATATAAATGTATAGGACACCTTCAAAGTTCATAAGAGTGACTAGATACAATAGTTTAAAACAAGCAATATCAAGTTATGCATCAATCAACTAGTCTTGGGACAATGCACATAGAACTAAGAATGGCCACTATGCTCTCAAAGTAGGTGCATAAAGATAGAAGGTGGAGACTCAATATAATGGTGGAAGAAAAGCCTTTTGTAAAAGGAAGTAGGGATTCAAGTCTCACAAAGAGCTTCCAAAAATTATGGTACTTGTAGTTTTCAGCTCTCATTGCCCCTATCATAAGCATCTTGAAAGTGATTAAGGTTAAAGTGACACAACTAAGAGGATATGCTTGACAAGTTATAAACCGAAATCTCATGCCCCTTTCTAACGAAGACCGATCCTCATGCTACTCAACTTTAGTCACGAGTAAGCTCTTGTCATTGTAAGTATATGTGTATCATTAAGAACCGCCAACGGGGTACCCCTTGCACATGATACGGGAGCTTTCCCATAATCAAAATGACAAGGCAAGTAGATAATGAGCATCTCAACGATCTTTTTATTTGCTATTTGCATAGGTTTTTATTGAGGATGCTTCATAGAGTGCTCATTATGGTGATGCTGCAAGTTTCCACCATGATTAGGCATGGCTTAGGCTAGCGGCCTAGGCGTTTCTGTAACACACATACAAACTCCATGATCTTACAAGTTCCACTTTTATTTCACACCGCCGGGATCCGTAAGCAAAAGAACATGATATCAACGGGGTACAAAGTACAAGTGCAATGTTGAAAGCGTTCCCCATGAAACATGGTTCTGCTAATTTCAGATTATAAAGCGCAAGCATATACACAACAAAGAAGGACCCAATGGTTCAAGTTTATTAGAGGCAATAAAGTAAAGTGTGCGATCAAGTTCGTGAGAGCTTTAATCACTAGTTTTCTCATAACAAGTGAAAGGTAAACAAAAGCATGAATATACTTGTAATAGCATAAGCTAGTAGGTAGGTATGGTGTACTCTTTGGAATAACTTGGTTTAGGGAGTTGGATGCATGAGTGGAACTCATACTTGGTGGTGGAGGCTAGCAAAAGATTGGGAGCGACAAACTAAGAGAGCAATAATGGCCATAATCATGCAGAGCGACAAAACATCATTGATCAAAGCATAAAGTGATACTACAAGTTGAAAACTAAAGGATCATAAAGGCTATGGTGACTTGAGATAGTCATAACATGGTGTGAGCATGTGCCAAGTCAACCCAAATAAAGCATCAAAGGATAATACCACTATACTATGCTTTAATATGCTAAAACAACGCATGATTCATCCAAGGCACATTAACCAATCTCAATTGTTTATAAAAAGTCATGCTACAACAAATAATACTAAGCATAAAGACAAAACAATATCAAGCATGGCATGACAAAGCATATGCCACAGTCAAAAACGAGCTCTTTTTACCACATAAGCATGAACTTTCCTACTCTTTTCCAAACCAAACCAAACTATTTGCAAACCAAAGTATGAAAGAGGGGGTCCAACCAATTTATTCAGAACACTAAGCAAACCAAGCAAACTAAAAACCAAAACAAAAACGAAAAATAAGATGCTCCAAGAAAAACACAACTGTGCATGAAACAATAAAAATGAAGCGTTTGGAAGAAACCTGGGATTTTTATTGATGAAGAAGGGGATGCCTTGGGCATCCCCAAGCTTTGACGCTTGTACTTCTTGGATATTTCTTGGGGTGACACGCGTGGAATCCCCGGGGAAAGCTTTAGTCCATCCTTTATCTCATTACTCATTCCTTCCATACACCTAAAATTTTTCCTTCATACAAAACTTCACACAATCTCATTAGCAACATTAGTGCACTTAAGATAAATAAGTCTTAAGGTTCAGTTATAACACCAAATAAACTTCCATTAGAACACTAGCTACTGTAGAACTTCCCTCAAAAATCTCAATTACCCAAAGGAACTCAAGAAGAAACTAACAAGAAGCAAATGCAGAAAATGGCAGAAATCTGTCAAAACAGACCAGCAGGTAAAGACGAATTTTTTCGAAGACTTTCTGTTGCTCAAATAAAACAGTGATGAACTAACAAAATTTAGATAACAACCTGGGGCATAAGCACAATAAATTACAGCTCAATCCGATGTACAGAGAACTCTCAGGAAAGTTTACGGTGAAGCACAGAAATCTGTTTCGGGACAGCAACTTTCCCAATCATTACTTCTCTCTCATTAGAGGTTACTCTTGGCACAAAAAGCAAAAAAAAGGGATAAGGAGAGGTTATTACAGAGGTAATAACTTCCAAGACTCAACTAAAACTCTTGGGTTATCTCCTAACAAGTACTTTTCTTTAACGCCTTTAAGTTAGGCATAAGAAGCGAAGAAAGAATCAAGTGTTCTCAAATGAAGAAGCATTAAGACCAAATTTTGTTTTCATAGGAGAAGTAAAAGTAATCTTTTCTCTCTTTTTAGGGAAGTGTTCTATACCTTTCTTGAGTGGGAGTTGATATTTAATGATTCCTTCTTTCATATCAATGATGGCACCAACAGTTCAAAAAAAGGTCTTCCCAAAGTAATAGGACAAGAAGCATTGTATTCAACATCCAAAACATAGAAATCAACGGGGACATAGGAATCGTTAACCATAATAAGAACATCATTAAGACTCCCCATGAGTTTCTTTTTAGCATTGGCATCAAGTGGGACATTCAAATAACAATCTTCAAGAGGAGGCAAATCAAGCATATCATAAATCCTTCTAGGCATAATAGAAACACTACTATCAAGATCACACAAAGCTTTGAAATCAAAGTCATTCACTTTCATATTAATGATGGGTTCCCAACCATCTTCTTGCTTTATAGGAATAGAAGATTTATGTTTCATCTTTTCTTCTTTAATCTTTATGAGAGCATCAGTAATGTGTTTTGTAAAATCCATGTTCATAGCACTAGCATTAGGACTTTTAGCAAGCTTTTGTAGGAACTTAATAACTTCAGAGATATTGCAACCATCAAGATCAAAATCAACTTTATCATCTAAAGTGGTAGAACTATTACTAGCCTCAACACTCGTGGTGGTAATAGTAGAAACACTAATGTTTCTACCAATTTCATCTTCTCTTTCCCACTTAGCATGTAATTTAGCTAATAGTCTAACATTTTCATCAATTCTTACTTGTACAGCATTAGTAGCTGCAAAGGGATTCTCATTAGTTTTGGGTTTAGCAGCCATTTTATTCAAAGTAGATTGAGCTTCAGCCAAAGATGCTATATTTCTTTCAGCATTAGAGAGTTTTTCCTCAATAGTTTTATTGAAAGCAGTTTGTTTACTAATAAATTATTTAAGCATAACTTCAAGTTCAGAGGGAGCACTCTTATTATTGTTGTAAGAATTTCCATAAGCATTACCATTGTTGGGAGGATATGGCTTATAATTGTTGTTACCAAAATTGTTCCTATAAGCATTATTACCATAAGCATTGTTGCCAAATTTGTTATTTCTTATGAAGTTCACATCAACTTGCTCTTCTTGAGCAACCAAAGAGGCTAAAGGAACATTATTTGGATCAATATGGTCTTTTCCATTAACAAGCATAGACATAATAATATCAATCTTATCACTCAGGGAGGAGGTTTCTTTAACAGAATTTACCTTCTTACCTTGTGGAGCTCTCTCAGTATGCCATTCAGAATAATTAACCATCATATTATCCAAAAAAATTGTTGCAGCACCCAAAAGTGATAGTCATAAAGGTACCTCCAGCTGCTGAATCCAATAGGTTCCTTGAAGAATAGTTCAATCCTGCATAAAAAGTTTGGATGATCATCCAAGCAGTCAGTCCATGAGTGGGACAATTCTTTACCAAAGATTTCATTCTTTCCCAAGCTTGAGCAACATGCTCACTATCAAGTTGTTTAAACTTCATTATTTCACTTCTCATGGATATAATCGTAGCAAGAGGATAGTATTTTCCAATAAAAGCATCTTTGCACTTAGTCCAAGAATCAATACTATTCCTAGTTAAGGAATTAAACCATTCTTTAGCTTTTGCTCTCAAAGAGAAAGGAAACAATTTCAGTTTAATAATATCACCATCTATATCCCTATGCTTTTGCATCTCACAAAGTTCAACAAAGTTATTAAGATGGGAAGCAGCATCTTCATTACCAATTCTAGAAAATTGTTCTCTCATAACAAGATTGAGCAAAGCAGGTTTTATCTCAAAGAAAGTATTCTCAGCCACATGTGGAGCAATAGGTGTGCTCATAAAATCATTGTTGTTGGTGCTAGTGAAGTCACACAACTTAGTGTTTTCAAGAGTAGTCATTTTTTTGGGTTTTCAAATAATAAAGCAAACAAGTAAAACTAACTTTTTTTGTGTTTTTAAAGAACCAAAACAACCAAACAAAGCAAAAAGAGACTAAGCAAAACAAATACAACAAAGTAAAGAGATTGGTTATGAGGGACTCCCCTTGTGAAGATGTCCTTGAATCCCCGGCAACGGCGCCCAGAAAAAATCTGGTGCGTAGTTGACATGGGAGCTTCTTCTTGTTCTTCAGTCCTCGGCAACGGCGCTAGAAAAATGCTTGATGGCTCGTAGTTGATGTAGAGCTCATAGGGAACCCCAAGAGGAAGGTATGATGAGCACAACAGTAAGTTTTCCCTCAGTTATGAAACCAAGGTTTAATCGAACCAGTATGAGTAAGGAAACACCCCAAAGGTGTTACTAGCTGAGCTTTGGCAGGGCGCACTACCGGTGCCAGTAGCAACGTGGAGACCTGCACAACACAACCACAGAACTTTGTCCCCAACTTGCGATGAGGTTGTCAATCTCACCGTGTTTTGCGGAAAACAAAGGATTAAACGTATCGAATGGAAAGAAGTAAAAGTTTGCAGAAAGTAAACACAAAGAAGTAAAAGATTGTAGATTGTATGTAAAGAAAAGGACCGGGATCCATAGTTCACTAGAGGTGGCTCTCCTTAGATAGACAACATGTTGGGTGAACAAATTACAGCGGGGCAATTGACAAACACCGAGAAAGCAATACATGCATATACTAATCATCTTGACTCCTCTAAGACTTGATTGGGCATTACAACATAATACATAGACCGCCATCCAACTGCATCTATGACTAATAATCCACCTTCAGGTTATCATCCGAACCCCCTCCAGTATTAAGTTGCAAGCAACAGATTATTACTTTACGAACTGTGTGTAAAGTAAACAATACGATTTTTCTATGAACAAAGGATTGTTGTTTTCTCCCTAGTAGCAACAACACATCTAGTACCTTAGAGATTTCTGTCACTTCCCCATATTACCAGAGGCATGAACCCACTATCGAGCATAAATACTAACTCTTGGAGTTGCTAGCTTCTACTTGGCCAAGATAGCTACTAACAACGGAAAGCATGCAAGATCTCAAAAAAAAAGACATGATAGAATCAATAATCAATTTGAAATAGCATCTCAATATCCATCGGATCCCTGCAAACACAACATGCAGAATTACAAATAGATGATCTTGATTATGAACAGAGCTCACAAGATCTAAACATGAAAGCACAAAGGAGGAGAACCAGCCATCTAGCTACTACATGGATTTGTAGCCCAAGGATGAACTACTCACGCATCACACCTGAGGCTTGCATGGTGATGAAGAAGGCCTCCAGGGTGAATTCCCCTCTCTGACAGGGTGCCAGGAAGAGCTTCAGATCCCTCCTGATCTAGGGATGGAGATGACGGCGGCTACAGACTCTTTCGTGGATTTTTGATCGGGTCCTTAGGGTTTTCGTCCCGAGGGCAACTTATAGGCGGAAGGAGAGGCCGAGGGGGTGCCGGGAGCGGCCACACCAACCCCTGGCGCGGGCCAGGCCTGGCCGCGCGGCCAGGTGGTGTGGTGGCTCCCTGGCCCTTCTCCGTCTCGTATTCTGGCACTTGATCCCTTCCGGAAAAATAGGCACTTTGGCTTTTGTCCTGTCCAATTTCAAGAATATTCATTTTCTGACTTTCCTGGAACCAAAAACAGCAGAAAACGGGCAACTGTGACTGTGGCTCTTGTTAATAGGTTAGTCCAAGAAATCATATGAAAAGTACTCCAAAGTTGGAACAAAACACAAGAAAGTGGATAAAACCAAGCATGGAACATAAAAAATTATAGATACATTTGCAATGTATCAACATCGTTCCTAGGCGACCAACTGCGACCATTCCAGGTACTCCATAGCTCACGAAATGCTTCGTCCCACCTAGGTTCTGACTTGGCTTCCTATCTTTAGCGTCCTGCGGCATAATTAGCGGTGCATCACATGCCAGATTATTGCCGCTAGAAGATGTTGCCTCTATGTTTGCTGCTTTAGCTGCAGCCTCTCTGTCAGCTGCTTCTACTTCAGCTGCAAGCTCTCTTTCAGCTGCTTCTGTAGCCTCTCTGTCAGCTGCTTCAGATGTAGCCATTTTCTTTGCATATGCAGCTTCAAACTCAGCTATTATGCATTTTCTACAAAGGGCTCCCCTAAGCTCGTCTTTCCTCTTGCAAATAGGGCAAAACACGAGGTAACGTAGAAAAAAATGGATCTTCTTGTACAGCTGGTAGGTCACGTAAGCATCTATGGCTGCATACTTCAGGTTTATATCAGACAACAGCCACTCGTCCCAGAAATCATGCCTATCCATAGGGAAATCCTCCTTCATTCTGTCGTATGACTCATCGAGGATTCTAGTTTTGAGTGATGCCATTCCATCCTTCCTCGAGCCCCCTAGGATCTTGACAAGATTCTAAATATCGATCCAATTGTGCACAAGAATTGTAATTCCCTCTTAATAAAATTTCAAAAAATCAGTTGTTTTGTCGACACTACAGAAAACAATTCCCTTTTCTACAAGGAACTGGCGCAGCACCGGACAATTCCTGTCAGTCCTGAAAGTATGTAGTTTGTCAGAACCAAAATTTGTAACTACAAATATTTTGTCAATGCAAGATCATCATCTGAATATAATTTTGAAAAGTTTAGTAAATGCAAGATCAAGATTCTCAACATTGTCTTGTCATAATTTATTTGGTCCTAAATAAAATCCAGTAGTTGCAAGATGAGCAAGTGGATAAAGAACAAGAGGAGAAAACCCTAAAAGCAGTTAGCTACAGAGAGCAGATCTACAAACCGGGAGAGGTAGTAGATGAGGACGTGTTTCCGCATGGCCAGTTGAACGACGACGACTTCACTCCCTTGATATGGGTGCTCCAGGGTGTACTCCAGGTCCAATCCCACAAACTTGTCCTCGTCTTTCTCAAGCCAACCCTCGTACATCCTCAGGATTCGCACCACTGTCGCCTCCTCGTTGGTGTAGACAACGTCTATCTTCTTATTGTCATGGGTAGTGAAGCTTGTCTCTAGAGTGCGACTATCTTCCATGGCGGCAAGGAGAAGACGGGAAGAAGACAGATGGCAGGAAGAAGAAGAGTGGTTTCTGCGAGGTAGGGGAATGGTGGAACCGTCAATGCGCTTTTAAGGTAGTGGTTAATGATTGGGACGGAAGTCCAAGGAGAGACGCGTGGCGGTGGCCGTTCCAGCTTTTGAGTAAACAAAAGAGCATGATATCAACTAGATACGAAGTACAAGTGCAATGTTGAAAGTGTTCCCCATGACAACATGGTTCTGCTAATCCCCAACATACAAGTGCAAGCATATACAACATAGATGACACAATGGACAAGTTTATTAAGGGCAAGAAAAGTAAAGTGTGCCATCAAGTTCGTGAGAGCTTTATTCACTAGTTTCTCATAACAAGTTTAATTCAGAAGGTAGATAAAAACGTGAATATACTTGGAATAGCAATTGCTAATAGGTAGGTATGGTGGACTCTTTGGAATAACTTGGTTTTAGGAGTTGGATGCATGAGTGGAACTCACACTTGGTTATGGAGGCTAGCAAAAGAATGGGAGCGACCAACTAAGAGAGCAATAATGGCCATAATCATGCAGAGCGACAAAACATCATTAATCAAAGAATAAAGTGATATTACAAGTCGAAAACTAAAGGATCATAAATGCTATGGTGACTTGGGATAGTCATAACATGGTGTGAGCATGCACCAAGTCAACCCAAATAAAGCATCAAAGGAGAATACCACAATACTATGCTTTAATATACTAAAACAACGCATGATTATTCCAAGTCACATTAAGAAATCTCAATTGTTTATAACAAGTCATGCTACAACAAATAATACTAAGCATAAAGCCAAAACAATATCAAGCATGGCATGACAAAGCATAGGTCATAGTCAAAAACAAGTACTCTTTACCACTTAAACATGAACTTTCCTACTCTTTTCCAACCCAAACCAAACTATTTGAAAACCAATGCATGAAAGAGGGGGTCCAACCAATTTATTTATAAAACTAAGAAAACAAAGCAAACAAAAACCAAAAACGAAAACAAAGACGCTACAAGAACAACACAATTGTGCATGAAACAATAAAAATGAAGTGTTTGGAAGAAACCTGGAATTTTTATTGATGAAGAAGGGGATGCCTTGGGCATCCCCAAGCTTTGATGCTTGTACTTCTTGGATATTTCTTGGGGTGACACGCGTGGAATCCCCAAGCTTGAGCTTTAGTCCATCCTTCATCTCATTACTCATTCCTTCCATACACCTGAAAGTTTTCCTTCATACAAAACTTCACACAATCTTTATTAGCAACATTAGTGCACTCAAGATAATAAGTCTTTAGGTTCAGTTCCAACACCAATAAAACTTCCATTAAAACACAATCTACTGTAGCACTTCCCTCAAAAATCTCAATTCCCCAAAATAACTCAAAAAGGAACCAACAAGAAGCAAATGCAAATAATGGATAAAATCTGTCAAAACAGACCAGCAGGTAAAGACGAATTTTTTCGAAGAGCTTCTGTTGCTCAAATCAAAAAGTGTTGAACTAACTAAAGTTATATAACAACCTGGGGCACAAGCACAAAAATTCACGCCTCAAAATGACGTACAGAGATTTTACACAAATTTTTACAGTGAAGCACAAAAATCTATTTCGGGACAGCAACTTTCCCAATCATTACTTCTCTCTCATTAGAGGTTACTCTTGGCACAAAAATCAAATAAAAAGGATAAGGAGCGGTTATTACTGAAGTAATAACTTACAAGACTCATCTAAACTTTTGGGTTATCTCCCAATAAGTACTTTTCTTTAACGCCTTTAAGTTAGACATAAGAAGCAAGAAAAAGGATCAAGTGTTCTCAAATGAAGAAGAATTAAGAGCAAATTTTTTTCATAGGAGAGGCAAAAGAAATCTTCTCTATCTTCTTAGAGAAGTGTTCTATACCTTTATTGAGTGGAATTTGATATTTAACGGTGCCTTCTTTCATATCAATAATGGCACCAACTGTTCTAAGAAAAGGTCTTCCCAAAGTAATAGGACAAGAAGCATTGCATTCAACATCCAAAACATAGAAATCAACAGGGACATAGGAATTGTTAACCATAATAAGAACATCATTAATGCTTGATGTCTACGCACTTCTATTCTTGTAGATAGTTGTTGGGCCTCCAAGTGCAGAGGTTTGTAGAATAGCAACAAGTTTTCCCTTAAGTGGATCACCCAAGGTTTATCGAACTCAGGGAGGAAGTGGTCAAAGGTATCCCCTCTCAAGCAACCCCGCAATCAAGATACAAGAAGTCTCTTGTGTCCCCAACACACCCAATACACTTGTCAGGTGTATAGGTGCACTAGTTCGGCGAAGAGATAGTGAAATACAAGTGGTATAGATAATTATAAGTGGTAACGGTGATAGAAAATAGCTTGATGGCGTGGAAAAGACTAAAGTAAAACTGAAATAAAGATAGAAGCAAGCAAACATGTAATAGATCTAATAGCAAACGGTGTTTCAGTGCTTAGAAACAAGGCCTAGGAACCATACTTTCACTAGTGAACACTCTCATATAAATATATTATTCTTTATGATACTATGCTAAACTACTCTCCGGTTGGACACTCTAATCCATGGTAGGGCTATAACATCACACCTCAAAGTAAGTCATTCCCATCTAGATAACCCCACACTGTCACCTTGAGTACTAGATAGGTCCAACAAACACCACAATTTCATAAAGCCATCCAACTCCAAATATAACTCTGAACAAGTATTTGAGATCTCTAGCCTAAGTGCCACCATGGTGCACACGCTGTCACTTTCACACACATGGGGAGAGCAGAGATCTATTAAAGCACTTGAGTAGCAAGGTAGATATATAGATTACAAGCTCATGATCTCAATAAGATCATGCATAGAGAGAGAGATGAACACATAGCTACTGGTAGAACCCTTAGCCTCGAGAGAGAACTACTCCCTCCTCATCATGGGAATCATCAATGGTGATGGAGATAGTGGTGGAGATCGATGGAGATGGCTCCGGGGCACTTCCCCATCTCGCCAGGGTGCCGGAACAGAGACTTTCTGTCCCCTGAATCTCCCCTTCGGTGGCGACGGCGCTGTAGAACTTTTCATGGATTTCTGATTGACTCTCTAGGGTTTTTGCCTCGAGAGGAATATATAGGCGAAGGAGGCAAGGTTGGTGGCTGGCCAGGGGGCCCACACCATGCCCTGGCGCGGCCTAGGGTTGCCCGCGCCAAGGGGGGTGTGGCCAGGCCCTGGCCCTCCTCCGTCTCGTATTCTGGCTCCGTGAGTCTTCTGATAAAATAGGAACTTTGGCTTTTGTCCCGTCCAATTCTGAGAATATTCATTTTCTGACTTTCCTAGAACCAAAAATAGCAGAAAACAGGCAACTGGCACTGTGGCATCTTGTTAATAGGTTAGTCCAAGAAATCATATGAAAAGTACTCCAAAGTGTGGACAAAACATAAGAAAGTAGATAAAACCAAGCATGGAACATCAAAAATTATAGATACATTTGCAATGTATCAATGCTCCCCATGAGTTTCTTTTTAGCATTATCATCAAGTGGGACATTCAAATAACAATCTTCCAATGGTGGAAAATCAAGCATATCATAAATCCTTCTAGGCACAATAGAAACACTACTATCAAGATCACATAAAGCCTTGAAATCAGAATCATTCACTTTCATATTAATGATGGGTTCCCAACCATCTTCTTGTTTTATAGGAATAGAAGCTTTATGTTTCATCTTTTCTTCTTTAATCTTTATGAGAGCATCAGTAATGTGTTTTGTAAAGGCCATATTCATAGCACTAGCATTAGGACTTTTAGCAAGCTTTTGTAGGAACTTAATAACTTTAGAGATATTGCAACCATCAAGATCAAAATCATAATTATCATCTAAAGTAGTAGAGCTATTACTAGCCTCAACACTAGTGGTAGTGATAGTAGAAACACTAATGTTTTTAGCAATTTCATCTTCTCTTTCCCACTTAGCATGCAATTAAGCTAATAGTCTAACATTTTCATCAATTCTTACTTGTATGGCATTAGTGGCTGCAAAGGGATTCTCATTAGTTTTAGGTTTTGCAGTCATTTTATTCAAAGAAGATTGTGCTTCAGCCAATGATGCTATATTTCTTTCAGCATTAGAGAGTTTTTCCTCAATAGTTTTATTGAAAGAAGTTTGTTTATTAATAAAATCTTTAAGCATAACTTCGAGTTCAGAGGGAGCACTCCTATTATTGTTGTAGGAATTGCCTTAAGCATTACCATTGTTGGGAGGATATGGCCTATAATTGTTGTTACCAAAATTATCCCTGTAGGCATTGTTGCTAAAATTGTTATTTCTTATAAAGTTCACATCAACTTGCTCTTCTTGAGCAACCAAAGAGGCTAAGGGAACATGATTTGGATCAATATGAGCCTTCCCATTAACAAGCATAGACATAATAACATCAATTTTATCACTCAAGGAAGAGGTCTCTTCAACATAATTTACCTTCTTACCTTGTGGAGCTCTTTTAATGTGCCATTCAAAGTAGTTAACCATCATATTATCCAGAAGGTTTGTTGCAACACCCAAAGTAATGGTCATAAAGGTACCTCCAGCAACAGAATCCAATAGATTTCTTGAAGAATAGTTCAATCCTGCATAAAAAGTTTGGATAATCATCCAAGCAATCAGTCCATGAGTGGGGCAATTCTTTACCAAAGATTTCATTCTTTCCCAAGCTTGAGCAACATGTTCATTATCAGCTTGTTTAAACTTCAATATTTCACTTCTCATAGATATAATCTTAGCAGGAGGATAGTATTTTCCAATGAAAGCATCTTTGCATTTAGTCTAAGAATCAATACTATTCCTAGTTAAGGAATCAAACCATTCTTTAGCTTTTCCTCTCAAAGAGAAAGGAAACAATTTAAGCTTAATGATATCTCCATCTATATCCCTATGCTTTTGCATCTCACAAAGTTCAACAAAGTTATTTAGATGAGCAGCACCATCTTCATTACCAATACCAGAAAATTGTTCTCTCATAACAAGATTGAGTAAAGCAGGTTTTATTTCAAAGAAAGTAGCTTCAGGAACAGGTGGAGCAATAGGTTTGCTCATAAAATCATTGTTGTTGGTGCTAGTGAAGTCACACAACTTAGTGTTTTTAAGAGTAGTCATTTAATAAAGAAAGCAAACTAGTAAAACTAATTTTTGTGTGTTTTTGATACATAAACAAGCAAACAAAGCAAAAGTAAACTAAGCAAAACAACAATAACAAACAAAAGAGATTGGTTATGAGGGACTCTCCTTGTGAAGATGTCCTTGACTCCCCAGCAACCGCGCCATAAAATCACTGCTAGCACGTGGTTAACGTGGGAGCTTCTTCTTCTTCAGTCCCTGACAATGACGCCAGAAAATCGGTTGCTTAGCCCAAAATATATCGAGCCCGTTGGGGAACCCCAAGAGGAAGGTATGATGAGCACAGCAGCAAGTTTTCCCTCAGTTATGAAACCAAGGTTATCAATCCAGTAGGAGCAAGGAAACACCTCAAAGGTGTTGCTAGCTGAACTTTGGCAGGGCGCACTACCGATGCCAGCAGCAATGTGGATACCTGCACAACACAACCACAGAACTTTGCCCCAACTTGCGATGAGGTTATCAATCTCACCGGTTTTGCTGAAAACAAATGATTAAACGTATCGAGTGGAAGAAAGTAATAGTTTGTAGAAATTAAAAAGAAAGCAGTAAACATTTGATTGTAGATTGATAGTAAAAGAAAGAACCGGGGTCCACAGTTCACTAGTGGTGGCTCTCCTTAATATAGATGACATGCTGGGTGAACAAATTACAGTGGGGCAATTGACAAACATCGAGAAAGCAATAAGCATATACTACTCATCTTTACCCCTTTGAGACTTGATTGGGCATTACAACATTATACATAGACACAACACATGCGTCATCGAGTGCATGGTCATCGATGGACAACTGCAATTTATTGCCACTTGATTTTAATAAGACATATCCCATTTTTTACGCAGCGGCTCTCAATCTCACTTCCAACTGGGTCCCGCCGTAAGAAAGTTGCACGCGCTAGCCGGAGGCCGAAGAGCTAAGCTCGACGAGACCTAACGTCTCCGCCTTCATCGAGTCACTCGCAGTCATCAACACATCCCTCTACCCGATCTAGCACAACCCCACAAATCTCGTCGTACATCCACCTACCTTCCCCTCTGCATTTCCAATTTTAACTATCGCCAATTTTAGAGCCGTGTCAAACTTCGTACATAGAAATTGTGTATGCGCCCTTTGCATGCGGCTCAATATAGAACTGCCATGCATGGCCCGTGAAAAAAACGTGACATGACGTACCGTGCACGTGTCACGGTGCACGGTGCAGTAGACTCCGCGGTGCGTTGCACGGTGGTGCAATGAAACGTGCCTTGCTTCCATCCACCTTAACTATAGAGCGCCTTTCCGCACACCCACTCTCACTCTCGCTCACTCTCCCCACACAACCCTCTCCACTGTCCCACCGGCATCCGCAAACTCCCGAGAATACCCTGTCCACGCCGGCGATGGCGGAGGAGGATAAGGTGGCCATCGTCGCCTCCGAGGCCGCCGGCGAGGAGGCCCCCATCTCCTCGCCGGCCCCCCTTGACGTGTTGAAAGCAGCCGCCGTCCCTGTCCAGGCCCTAGTCGAGCCATCGATGGCAGTCGCCGTTCCCGTTCAGGCCCCCATCTCCGCTACCGACGGGTCCGCCAAAGAGGAGCCCCTCTCCGGCGAGGAGGCCCCCACCGGTCACAAGCAGATCAAGCACTTCTTGGGAACCTACGATCTAGATAAGTACATCGCTCCGCTGAACCCCTACGACATCGGCTTTAACAACCCATGGTCGGAGGTAACTAGGGTTTGCTCCCCTCCCCTGGTTCTTCTACCATTCCCATCGTTGGATGCTAGATCTTGGTTTATTAGGATTCGCTTGTTCGCATTTCGATTGCTCGATCTTCTTACATCATCTAATCCCCCATTTTACTTTTCTTCCAATAGGTTTCCAGTAGCAACGTCTACAGCGATGACGAGTCCATGCACATCAAGACTCGTCAGGTGCTGAGGAGGCTGCGGCCTGGCCAGTACGACGCCTTCTTCAGCGGCGGCCCCTGGCACTGCCCCTTCTGATGGGTGAGTCTCGCCGGCACCGACTTCAACTCCTTACTGAAGCATGCAAAGGCCCCGGGCTCCGACATCCACAAAGACGGCGAGCGCGAGACCGTGAACATCAATGCCTACATAGCTGAACACCGGGCTCTCGTCATTCACCTCCGAAACCTCCAGCGGGTGGCCATCAAAGAGGGTCGCATGCCTCCAATCAGGCCCAAGGCCCCCAAGATCAAGGGACTGGGCAGCAAGAGTGGAGGAAGTGCCGGAGGGAGGAGGTGGAGGCGCGGGCGCTCGAAGGCCTTGAATGTGCCTGCTGCTGCGGCAGCTGCTACTACTAAGCAACTTCTTTTGATTTTCTATATTTTGCTTGCATCCTATTTCTAGCTGAATGCATCGAACCTCGTTAAGCAACCTACTTTCTATCGCTATATCCTATTTAGCTGCGCACAACTATATCTACATTTGTTTTGTTTTCTGAATGAATGTATTCTGCCTGGTGTGATTTGCTGCTCTAGATTTGCTACTTGATTGGAGGCAAAAAGAGGTCCAAAAGGGAACGAATTATCGAAGAGAGAATCTTCTCTAGATTTGCTACCAATTTGGGCAAAATGAAACATATCTATTTAGCGAGAGAGGAAAAGGGTACTCTTTCAAACTGCCAGTTAACGAGCTACCATCTTCACAAGCTATAAGACACATACATAAACATAACAAAAAGAGGGTTAAATTTATTTTACTACTCTCACTTGAGGTACTAGACATCTTGATAAGATAAATGAGTTCCACAAAATAGAAACATAACACTGAGAACTAAAATTTAATTCACTTCTCATCAGCCCACTTGAGGCGCTTGCCATCGTTCCTAGGCGACCAACTGCGATCATTCCAGATGGATCTTACATTATTGGCACTCCACAACTCACGAAATGCTTCATCCCACCTTGGATCTGACTTGCCTTCCCTATCTTTAGCGTCCTGTGACACAATTAGCGGTGCATCACAGACCTAATTGTTGCCGCTAGAAGATGTTGCCTCTCTGTTTGCTGCTTCAGCTGCAACTTCTGTGTCAGCTACTTCTGCTTCTGCTTCAGCTGCAAGCTCTCTTTCAGCTTCTTCTGCAGCCTCTCTGTCAGCTGCTTCAGATGCAGCCATTTCCTTTGCAAATGCAGCTTCAGACACAGCTATTCTGCATTTTCTACAAAGGGCTGCCCTAAGCTCGTCTTCTCTCTTGCAAATAGGGCAAAACACGAGGTAACATAGAAAAAAATGGATCTTCTTGTACAGCTAGTAGGTCATGTAAGCATCTATGGCTGCATACTTCAGGTTTATATCAGACAACGGCCACTCGTCCCAGAAATCGTGCCTATCCATAGGGAAATCTGCCTTCATTCTGTCATACGACTCATCGAGGATTCTAGTTGCGAGTGATGCCATTCCATCCTTCCTCGAGCCCCCTAGGATCTTGACAAGACTCTGAATATCGATCCAGTTGTGCGCAGGAATTATAATTCCCTCTCGATAAAATTTCGAAAAATTAGTTATATTGTTGACAGTGCAGAAAACAATTCCCTTTTCTACAAGGAACTGGCGCAGCGCCGGACAATTCCTGTTAGTCCTAAAAGTATGTAGTTTGTCATCACCAAAAATTTTAACTACAAATATTTTGTCAATGCAAGATCATCATCTGAATATAATTTTGAAAGGTTTAGTAAATGCAAGATCAAGACTCTCAACATTGTCTTGTCATAATTTATTTGGTCCTAAATAAAATCCAGTAGTTGCAAGATGAGAAAATGGATAAAGAACAAGAGGAGAAAACTCTAAAAGCGGTTAGCTACAGAGAGTAGATCTACAAACCGGGAGAGGTGGTAGACGAGGACATGTTTCCTCATGGCCAGTTGAACGATGGCGACTTCACTCCCTTCATATAGGTGCTCTAGGGTGTACTCGAGGTCCAATGCCACAAACTTGTCCTCGTCTTTCTCAAGCCAACCTCGTACATCCTCAGGACACGCACCACTATCTCCTCCTCGTTGGTGTAGACAACGTCTATCTTCTTATTGTCATGGGTAGTGAAGCTTGTCTCTAGAGTGCGACGACCTTCCATGGCGGCAAGGAGAAGACGGGAAGAAGACAGATGACAGGAAGAAGAAGAGTGGTTTCTGCGAGGCAGGGGAACGGTGGAACCATCAATGCGCTTTTAAGTTAGTGGTTAACGACGGGGACGGAAGTCCAAGGAGAGACGCGTGGCGGTGGCCGTTCCAGCTTCTGAGTAAACAAAAAATAATTATAATGCCGATACATGTGCCCTGTTTTGTCACGTCAGTACACTGGGCAGGGGGTGTTGTCCTATCCACTGTGCCAACGCTGCAATCCTACGTGACAACCACCCCGCCTAAGCGACAGGAGCGCCATAACAACGAGAACTGACTAGGGGCAACTTGACGACCGTTATCCTGATATTTTGTATTGAAACGTAAAGTTGAATTCGTGCTGAAAAAGACCCTCTGAGTATTTGGTACACCAACTTTAGGCAACGTAGCTGATTGTAAGCAACTTGGGTACCGCGTTGCCTGGACACCCCAACTTTCGGGCCGCAAAATGATATTCTCATCCAGAAGAGGGGAGATCAAATCAAAAGAAGGAGAAGAACACCATCTCATTCTTCGATGATTCCTAGCCTCTAAATCATTCACTCCACCATCATCCCCATTTATATTGAGAGAGAGATTGGCACCTATAAGATTAGGGTTTCATACTTTGATCTACCTTGGTTTGTATTTGAGTTGATCCTCAAACAATATTGTGGCTTGCTACGGTAAAGTTGAGATTATTCCTATTTGCAATATCATTATTCCTTTGATCTATCTTCCTCTCATGTCTGAGTAAATCCCCATAGGCATGGAAGATGTAGGGGATTGGTAAGATGTGTTGTGCCTCCCTTATGTCCATCCATTTGTGATTATTTTCATGATTATTATATTGTGAGAATGAACATCTATGTTTGCCTAATGCTTGTTTTCCAGTTTAAGGGCCCGGATAACATGATCTAGAGATCTCATAGGTATGAACTTGTATACTAGCGAATCGGCGACCCCCGAGTGACACGACCGATATCAATGAGGAGCTAGTGCTACTCGAGGATAACAAGGAACCACCAAGATTAAAGCCTTGATCTGGTCGAAATACTTTAATTAATGTGCTAAACATTACTATGGTAACATGCAGAGGACTCCTATTCGGTATACGAGTTCCTTGCCTACTCACCTATGAATAATAAGTATCACAATCACTTATCCCATTTCATCCTTCCGGCATATTCACTATTACCGTGAACTGTTTCTCTTCGCGCCTAACTTCTCATCTGCCAGAACCTCGAATATTTTCCTCAATTTTATGTTATTTGTAGTGGAGAGAGAGATTCATACTTGTAAGATTATGGTTTGAACCTCTATTCCTACTTTGGTTTGTATTTGATTTGATCTTTGATGTTATTGTGGTTTGCTATGGTAAAGTTGAGATGATTTCTATTTGCAATATGATTATATCTTTGATCTATTCTCCTCTCATGTGTGAGTAAATCTTCATAGGCGTGGGAGATGTAGGCAATTGGTGACATGTGATGTCCCTCTTTTATTTCCATCCAATTGTGATTATTGTCGTAATTATTATATTATGAGAATGATTATCTATGTTTGCCTAATGCTTGTTATCCAATTTAAGGGTCCGGGTAACATGATCCTGAGGTCTCATAGATATGAACTTATTTACTAGCGAATCGGAGACCCCTGAGTAACACGTCCAATGTCAAAGAGGAGCTAGTACAACTCGAGGACAACAAGAAACCATCAAGTTTAAAGCTGATCTCGTCGAAAGACCTTTATTGATGTGCTGACCATGGTTTTGGTAACATGCAGAAGGATCATTGAGATCGAGAAGAATCTACCAAGAGGACTCTTGATTGGTATATGGGTTGCTTGCCTACTCACATATGCATAAGAAGTGTCATAATCACTTATCCCATTTTATTCACCTGGTACATTCACTATCACCATGAACCATTTCTCTCCGTGGCTAACATTTTATCTGCAGGAAACCTCAAAAAACCTTAGTTTTTTACTCTTATGTTATTTACTTCAAGTACAATTCAATAATCAAATTTCTTCATTTTTACTCACCCATTTCCACCTCAACACTTGTAGTCAATTCAGTCACGACAAGTGACACCTTGAGTGCGACAGAAACGACACAGATAAACTAGAACTAATACTTCCACAAAAATGTGCTTTGACGAACCTATGATCTTGCAGGCTATAAACGCCCCTATACACTTAGAATCAAAATGACTTCAATTGGAGATTTTCTTATTTTTCTCTAAATAGCCCATAAATGTCTTGGGATCCTCCCAAGTGTCCAATACTGGAAACTCACATTGTAGAACAAGGTTTCGCTAAATTGCGATATTAGCGTTAGTTGAAAGGTGAAAATCCAACGAAACCCGATGAAAACCAATGGAAAAACCTCAGTGAAAAGTTTTAATATTTGGAGCTATCAACCTCCTCAAGTTTAGCTGTTACTCACCCTCGAGTGAAAAAGTGATAAAGAATCATAGCGAGAAATAAACTTGGATAGAAAAATTCACAAGTTCGAGTCAATATTGTATTCCATCTTCAAAAACCTTGCAACTTTAAACATGAACATAATATATTTGAATGGTTGCACCTAATCTCGTGTCCTAACCACGTGTAACTTACTAGCAAGTAAATCTTAATCCAATAGAGAGTGTCCATGTTTTAGTTAGGCTCGCGAATCGATTGTTTCGGCTCCTCTCTTTTAGTGAGAGTACAAATGTTTTAAGAATGGAATATGTGGGCCAAATTAAGGGTTAAAGTCGAAAGAGAAATAAACTTAGAGTAAATTATTGACACCCACTTCGAAAATCTTGACCTTCTAGCACCAAATCATTTCCTTGTTTTTCTACAATTTCAGTTCTTTGGTGGTGAGATGATGCAAAAAAATCATTGGTTTCAAACAATCTTTGCACAAACTTTGTTCAGCGGTAACTTTCAGTTTTGCTTTAATACTACACCCATGAGGCCGATACTTTTGCCCATAGGTAGCTGGCTACCCATGCCATCAACTCATAGCCGAAATCAGGATTTATACCATAGATCATTCAAAGGCCAGCAGAGTTGTTAATCTCATGGAAGTGGGGTATTGTTACTCCACTTGCATAAATAAAACTTCTCATTCTAATTTTCAAGGTAAGTTTGGAATTCAACTCAACCATCGCAAATTATCCGTTCCTTCTGGCAAATCTTTTTTCAAAAAGTGATATCTTGTCAATTCATTAGGATATGGGGTTGAGCACTGCTAAGATTAAAACCTTAAGACAATTACATGGCACAAAACTCATCACAAGGATGCTTGTTCAAGTTATAAAAAAGATTGGAGTCGAGTCCAATGGAGTTATTTTCCAAACCTCAATCAATGATTGTAAGTCGTAACTAAAGTTGTGACACTGGCATGGGAGTAAGTTTTAAGCGATAATAAGCTAAATCGGGAGCGATATAGAGTGTAACCGAACAAAAAATAATATGATCATGTATGAACTTACAAAAGGAGTGAAAATTAGAATGTGATACCTCCTCTTGCTTGCTCGTCTTGTACTCAAGTCTTCCGTGCTTTTCTTCCCATTACTATGTAACTATAAGTTAATAACCTGCGAAAATCCAAAGAGAGAACCAAGATAATTTCAAAAGAAATAAAATCAAAAGATACTCTATTTTCTTGTCTTTTATTTTATCAATGCAAAAACTGGAAGTAAACATGCAACTAAAAGGAAAGTAAATAAATCATAAACATAGTATGAATGTAAAGGTGGAATTTTTTAACCTCCTAAAGCTTAGTCTTTTGGCCTAACTTGGCTTACTGCCTGTCATTATCGTCGTTTGGCGAGTGGTTGTAGTACGGGTTGTAGTTTGGGAACTCTGACATGAAATGAGTGAAGTTCTGAGTGAGAGTGAGCACATTTGGCGTTCATGTTGTGCAACGTCTGTTCTCCATGTCGCCGACGCAGGTCACCAAAGTGGTGTCCCAGCGGAGGTGGTGTCATGTTGGGCTGGTGCTGCTGGTGTTGCTAATAGTATTGCTGCTGGAATTGATGTTATTGGAATTGGTGTTGCTGGCTGATGACTGGGTTCCTGCATCCAAAAATAGGGTTATTGTAGAACTTGTAGCAGCAAATATTTATTAGAAAGTTTGTCCCAAGGAAGCTTCAAAAATGGAAACAACACATCCCCACAGCCACGTTGTCAGTATGACCACGTTCGCACCCAAACGGTGTATAGAAATAGTCTACTCTATAGGTTGCTAGGATAACAGTAATTGAGAGAGGTTTAAAGTAACTAATAATAAAGAACTAAATGAGAACAAAGTAAACCAAAACTGAAAATAAACAAAGGGGTTGTAGATGTAGAATTGACTAGAGTAAAGGTGGGTCTGGGCTTTCGGTCTCACTAGTACTAGAGGGGCAACTATGTAGCCATCTACTGGAATTATACAAGATACATCTTAGATAAATAAACGATTCCCAATGATTCCGGGTTTTCACACATGTGTACTATATAGAGCCTCGCGTCGTTGCCACTCGCGCAAGTCAATAATACACTCCATACCAAAGGATCACATGAGCTTATATATCTCCTCCTTGTCACTAGAAGAGAGAGTAATATAATGGATCACGCCACAAAGTCTAGGGTTGCATACTAGATCATACCTTACCCTAGAACCGAATCAATAACTCAAACATAGATGAATAATAACACAAAGGATAATCCATAGAGGTCATCATCATGTTCAATTTACTAAATACAAGAGAGAGAGAGAGAGAGAGAGAGAGAGAGAAGAGAGAGAGAGAGAGAGAGAGAGAGAGAGAGAGAGAGAGAGAGAGAGAGAGAGAGAGTGAGAGGAAGATGGAGGCGTTGATGGAGATGAAGATGGTGATGAAGTCGGTGTTCGGTGTGTGGTGGTGGTGATTGTGATGGCCTCCTTTTCCTGTTCTTCTTGCTTGGATGGTTTGCAGGTGTAGATGGAGATCTAGATCATGGAGGTGTGGCGGCTATGGAGGCGACACAGCGGCAGGGCTCCGCCGTGTATGTCTATGGAGAGGGGTGCCTTCTCCCTTGGCTCCTCACCTCTTTATATTGAAGCTTTCATTTTTATTTAGCAGTAGCTTTCATAAACTCATATTCAATCCCCATATAGTCGTGATAGGCGCTGAAAAATTGTCGGCGTCAAAATGACGTGCGAGCACGGCGATTCAGTGGGGGTTGGACATGGCGCGACCACGGGAGAGACGGAGTGTAGGGGAGAAAGCCTAGGTGTATTTGGTGTCTTGCTCCATACGTTTAGGTAGGCTTTGCTTATGCTACCTCTGTCTTCCTGGAAGCAAGGCATAAAAAATGCTCTCAAAATCATGTAGTGGAGGGAGTGCTCCCTATTGGCCTGCCACATGCTCATGTATAAAAATCATGAAAACTCTGTTGAGTCTAATAAAAGTGTCCTTTGTCGAAGAAAAAGAAGAATCAAGAAACCTATCCGAAGAAGATGCACTGAATACAAATGCACTCATTTTCTTGTTCTTATATCACATACATAAACTGTTCACAGCACAAGAAAACGATATGAATGAACACAGATTCAATATGAAGCACACAAGTCTTTGCAACAATCAAATTAAATACATATTGTTTCACCGAAGAACAGTTGGAAGGGACAAAATGCAAAGCACACCAAATCACACCGCACACATTCAGCTTCATTCCCTCCATGCATTATTCCTTTAAATTCGCCGCATGCCTTCTTTGCCTTGACAACTTTAATACAACAAAAAATTAAGAAATTTGTTGGAAAGGAATTATATATGCAGGAGCTATATATAGCATTACTAATTGAGAAGGTAGAAGGAAACCTGCAAGTTGTATTATCCTTGGATTAGTATCTTTCCGAGTTGATGTTTGATTCTTTGGGGCACCACATTAATATTATGCAGTTTGAGCTGAACGAGATTGGGCCGTACATGCCTAAGATCACCAATGTCGTTCCAATTGACTTCTCCACGTAGCGCCATGGTCTTGAGGCTTCCAAGGCTTTGTTCCATGAGGACCGATAACGGTATGACATCACCTTTCAGAATCAAGTGGCCAAGGAGACGCATGTTCCCAAGAGCAGCATCAAATGCATACCCGGCATGTTGCTCATGTAGGAAACGGTGCATCTCCAGTGATTCTAGGCTTGTCATCTTGTTCAACGGGCAGTTCTCTGCTGTCCACTTATTCGAGGCGTCCGGCTTGACACCGTGTAGTGTCTGCAGCTCGCTGCCACCGCCACCACCCCCATCTTCTTCCGCGATGACTGGCATTTTCTTTGGAAGTGTGAGGTAGCTTGCGAGCACATGCCGCAGCGTCTTAATCTTCCAGAAATCCAGGTCAATTTCTTGAACGTGAGTGTTCCTTATGTCAAGCGTCTGCAGGTTGTGCAATCCCGAGATGCTGCGCGGAAGTTTCATCACGGCGAAGCAATCAATGCGTAGGTACCTCAGGTTAATCATGTCGCCAATATTATCCGGCAACTTACACAGCCTCGGCCCCTGTACGGAGATGACCCGAATGAACTTGGACCCGAGCAAGAAATCCAGATCATGGGAGAATTGAGCGTCGTTGTCCTCCTTGTTGATGATTCTGCAAATGAAGGACCGCAGCTTAGGCAACTTTTTTTCTAGAAGCCTCTAAATCTTACCACTATAGGAACAAGACGGTCAGACGCTACGCCGATGACTATTTGTCAGGGCTGTCAGCGTAGGCCCCGAGGCGGGCAGCCGAACAAACTAGCCGTCAGCCTAGATTGACCGTTGGCGTAGGCATAGGGGGTCGACGGCAGCCGTCGGCGTAGGGGTGCCTCACGTGGGACCAGGAGGCCGCACCGTGACGGCGAGGCAACGTCGTCAGGACTATGCCGACAGCTTTGGCATCGGCCCACCTTTCAACCCTACGCCGACGACTTTAGTGTCGGCCTAATTGTTTTTGTTTTTTTCATATGGACCCTCGATTAATACTTATGAACTTATTACTCTCAATTAATTTAATGTGATTATTTTTCTCACCAATTATAGGGATTCGTACCACACGAAATCTTGTCTCTCACAGCTGCACTTTGAGAAATTGTATAAGTGTTATCGCATGCGTCTGAACATGCTCGCACCCGGGAGCTAGATCTTGCCTAGCTAAGCAAACTTTGGTTTTCCATGTAGGTATGAATTAAAGAGAACTAAACCAATAGAAAAGTATATTGGTCAATACTCGTATGGAGAAAGCAAGAGGGATAGACTTGCGGGGCCCACGGGTTAGGGTTTCACTAGAAATGGACCGCCGGAGCGTCGGAATCCCAGGAAAACCTGCGTGTGGCCCAAGCATACATGCACAAGTGTGGTAGAAGGTATAATATGCAGTACTTAGCTCCCGGGTGTGACCTTCTACAATTGCATGAGATAAAACTTAGAGAAGTGTTGCACCTGGATGAGGAAACTCCCGTTACATTGGTTAAACAGAGAGAAACCGGTGGAGTCTTGGGCCCAAACTTGATTTTCCATATAGATATGGCCTAAACAAACCTAAACCAATAGAAAAGTACATTGATATACCCTCGTACGGAGAATGCTAGAGGGCTAGACCTGTGGGGCCCATGGATTAGGGTTTCACTAGAAAAGGACCGCTGGAGCGTCGGAATCCCACGAAAACCTGCATGTGGCCCTATCATACATGCACAGGTGTGATGGACGTCCATATATGCAGTACCTAGCTCTCGGGTGTGACCGTCTACAGTTGCATGCACACATGTGGTGGAAGGTCCATATATGCAGTATCTAGCTCTCGGGTGTGACCATCTACAATTGTATGCGATAACACTTAGATAACTGATGGACCTGTAGGAGGAAACTCCCGTTATATGGGTTAAACAGAAGGAAACCGGTGGAGTCTTGGGTCCAACCTTGGTTTTCCATGTAGGTATGCCCTAAAGAAACCTAAACCAATAGAAAAGTACATTGGTAAACTCTCGTATGGAGAATGCTAGGGAGCTAGACCTGCGGGGTCCATGGATTAGGGTTTCGCTAGAAATGGACCACCGGTGCGTCGGAATCCCACAAAAACATGTGTGTGTCCCTATCATACATTCAAAAGTGTGGTGGAAGTACATATATGCAGTACCTAGATCCCGAGCATGACCTTCTACAGTTGCATGCGATAACACTTAGAGAAGTGCTAGACTTGTAGGAGGAAACTCCCACTATATGGGTCAAACGGAGGGAAACCAGTGGAGTCTTGGGCCCAACCTTGGTTTTGCATGTAGGTATGGCCTAAATAAAACTACAGCAATATAAAAGTACATTGGTAAACCCTTGTATGGAGAATGCTAGGGGCTAGACATGCGGGGCCCACGGATTAGGGTTTCACTGGAAAAATGAAAACCTTCTTGTGGCTCTTGGATACATGAACAATTGTACTGGAAGGTCCATATATGCAGTACCTTTCTCCTGGGTGTGATCGTCTAAAGTTGCATGCGATAACAATTAGAGAAGTGTTTGGCTTGTAGGAGGAAACCCCCATTATATGGGTCAAATAGAGGAAACCCGGTGGAGTTTTGGGCCCAACCTTGGTTTTCCATGTAGGTATATCCTAAAAAACCTATACCAATAGAAAATTACATTTTTAAACCCTCGTACGAAGAATTCTAGAGGGCTAGACCCGTGGGGCCCATGGATTAGGGTTTTGTTGGAAAAAGGACCGTCGGAGCACCGAAATCCCACAAAAACCTGTGTGTGTCCCTAGCATACATGCACAAGTGTGGTGGAAGGTCCGTATATGCAGTACCTAACTCCTGGGTGTGACCGTCTATAGTTGCATGCGATAACACTTAGAGAAATACTAGACCTGTAGGAAGAAACTCCTGTTATATGGGTCAAACAGAAACCAGTGGAGTCTTGGGCCCAACCTTGGTTTTCTATGTAGGTATGGCCTAAAAAACCTAAACCAATAGAAAAGTACATTGGTAAACCCTCGTATTGATGGAAATATGCCCTAAAGGCAATAATAAATATATTATTATTCATAATTAAGTTTATTATTCTATGCTATAATTGTATTAGTTTTGAATAATGTGTATTTGGAGGAAAACCATAATACATGTGTGGCATGATAAACACCAAGCAAAGATATCCCTAGTCATGCCTCTGAGACTAGTATGTATGCCAATGATAGTTTTAGTTTCCTAACTATGGGCAAGATGACAATATGATTGTAGTGTTGTCGGTGACATATGTGATTAGAGTTGTTGGAGAAACAACGACGATGGATGGACCCAAACATGAGATACTGTGAAACGCATCACCAATATAGTTATCGGTTTAATCTCACAAACATTGTATTTCCTTTACTAGAGATCGTTGGACCATGAGACACATATGAACTTGGGTACAATATGGACATGGCAAGATTCTCCAAGCATTGCTCTTTACTGAGTAATTATAAAGTTGATGCTTGTTTGCACCGAATGGTTCGCCAATCATTCACATGGCGTGCTTGTGGGAATTGATACTCCTGACGACGGAGAGATACACTCTGAGCCCACACATGTACTATGATGTTCGTTAGCGTCTGGCTGGACAAGTGATCAAGTTGTTGAACACAGGAACATCGATAGTAATGGATGAGTAAAGTGTACATGCTAGGAAACGAGAATAACCTAGTGTTTCATCTCGGGCAATGAGTATCGACGAATCAATACGATATGTATCTGACTCAATACTATGGTTCACACGATAAGGATCTTCATGCTATTTGCAGGGATTGCTACTTGTATCAAGACACTGATAGTAATGATTGTTCGGGACTAAGTTTCGGACTTGTTCACAAATATCCGAACCCACAGGGTCACACACTTAAGACGTTTTCGGCATTTTAGAATGTGACTTTGAATGAGATAGTAGAATGAAGTAATCCTAAAAGGATGTTTTGAGTGGAGGGAATTGTTTTGGATATTAGAAGAGGACGCTGGGAATATTTTAGGAAGGTTTTGAATTAATTCAGAGGTGTCTAGAATTTAATTCAGAAAGCTTCGGAATAAATATTTATATTAATAATAAATAATAAATTATTATTTATTATTTATTAATATCCTAGTGGGTCCCATAGGCCGAAGGGCCACATGGGCCCACACGAGCACGGGAGAGGGGGAGGAAACCCTGGCAGATTTGGCCACAACCCTCGCATGGCCGGCGGGTGGAGGAGGTGGGGCGGCTGAGGTGGTGGGGAGGAGGAGTCCTCCTTGGACTCCAACATTCCCCCAAGTCATTTTGGGGAGTGGAGAGAAAGGAGGATTCCGCATTGGAGTCAGACTCCTTCTCTCCTACTCTCTCTCTCTCTCATTAGTGGGAGAAGGAACGGAGGAGTCCTTATAGGATACGAATCCTAATCCTACTCTTCTGTTTGGAGGAGGGAATTCTCCTATATATTGCGGGGAGAGGTCAAGGGTAAGACACACAAGTTTACGAGGAGCCCCAACCCCAAACCGCCACCGCCACTGCACCACAGCCGTCGCCACGTCACCCCGCCGCCGGCCACCACCACTATTGGCCACCGCCACCTCGGCCTCTGGTCCTCTTCCTCTTCCTTGTGTCATTGTCCTTGTCACATGGAGAAGATCTTCATCAACACCCGGAGAAGCTCGTCTTCTACCCCGTCTAGATCCAATCTAGTTGGATGACGGAGTGCTACCGGATCTTAATCAACACATTCCCGCTTCGTTCGTGAGTTTTTGATCTCGCCTCGATGCGGTGCCTTTCTCGTTGCACGTGTGGATACCGATGGAGTTGCAACACTTGGATCACTAGATATTCGGAGACATCTGTGGGATAATACATATTCTCACGACTCGCTAAGGCTTGTCGTGGGGATCGACGCATGACCAACCTCGTCATCGATAAACTTCTGCTAGTTCGATCTTCGAGGGTGTGATCCGTTACCTCACCCCTTGAATTGGACCTTGGTTATGTGCTAGAAATTTTTGTTTTCCGTAGCGCGTTCCCCAACAGTGGTATCAGAGCGGTCTATGTGTAGGCACAAGTACAGATAGAGGAATCGTCGAATTACGGCATTGGTAATCTCTTTCTTGCTACCCAATTGTTGCAATTTGGATCTTGGCGATATTGCATGATTAGCGGCCCGAACCAATTTACGATCTTTGATCGAGACCGGTTTGTGAAGTGTACATTGGGTGCAAGAAACAACTTTGTCGGGTGTTGGTTTTTCTGCAATAGTCGAAGAGAAATTTTGCACTTTGGGCTTTTATGAATTTGGTGAAGTTCACGTGGGGGTCACGCGTATTGACAAAGTCTAGTGAAGCTATTGTACTATTTATAGTGCAATAGGGACACACCCCGGAGAAGTTAAAAAGCAGGATGACGATGATGATTCTTACTTACCACATCGGTAAAAGAACGATTCTCTACCTCACCATAGAGCCCCGTAAGTTAGCAAAGCATGTTAGAGGCGTCTAACTTGTTTTTGCAGGGAAGTGATGTGGTATAGAAATATGAAGTTTGCAATGTGATGTATGAGATGTGTTATGTTGTAATGTCGTTGGGCATGAGTGGTAGGAGCCGCAATGATTGTCATATTATTATTGTAATAGGCATAGGTTTTTTACTTTATTAGCTAGAGTAGCAATAGTTGTAAAAGCAATACTTGGCAATGATGATCAAGCAATGATGGACCTCGATGCTATGCCCAAGGTGCATGGAGGAGTACATTGCGCTAGAAGAAGATGGTGATAGAGATCGTTGGCACAAAGTGCTATACCATATCACTATATGAATTGCATGTGGTGTTAATCCTTTTATGCACTTTATTTGTTGTGTGGTAGTCATAATAAATAGGGTGATCTCTCACTTAAAATTATCAAGTAATCATGTGTTCTACCTAAGTTAGGAACCACATAACATGGTCTTCGAAATTGTGTGGGTCATGTAACATGGGTGCACCTAGCGACGTTCATAATGTGTGTGTGAAACTATCGCACTGCTGGTATACTAAGGTTCACTGGACATACTACCTAGAACGTCTAGAGTATGGAACAGAAGAATTGAAAGATTAACAAGAGTCATATGTTGATATTATTGGTATGATTACCTACCAGTCTTGTTCCCCAGTGCGTGATGTAACATTGGTGCCGGGAAAACAAGTTCGTGGATCTTGAATTGCCAAGTATCAGTCATGAGAGATATTGATTTTAGCGGGAGCTACACTTTGAATTAAGTTGTTAATCTTGAGTAGTTCATTAATTATGAAACAATGTCGAAATGAGTTTGCAATTATTTATAGATCAATGGCACACAACAACTTCCCTTTAGCTGGTATATTAGAGAAAGAGAAATTGCATGAATCTAGTATAAACTTTGTGGATTGGTTCCGCAAAATAAGGATAGTACTAAAAGGTGCTAAGAAAGACTATGTCTTGAAGCAACTCTTGATGATAACGCAACTGAAGGTGTGCAAGATGTCTTTCAGACATGTAGTGATGACTACATCGATGTCCAATGTGCTATACTTGCATCCATGGAACCAGATCTTCAAAGGAGGTTTAAAGACTAGGTCCATATGAAACAATTATGGAATTAAGGGGCATGTTTGAGAAACAAGCCCGAGCATAAAGATATGAGATCTCTCAAGCTCTTCTAGATTGCCAAATGGCGGAAGGAGAATCGGTTAGTGCCCATGTAATCAAGTTACATGGGTACGTTCAAAGGTTGAAACCGCTATCCTCCTCAACTAGGAACCGACATAATCCTGAAATCACCCCACCTAGCTTTACTGGGTTTCTTATGAACTTCAACATGAATGGGATGAACAAGACATTGGCCGAACTATTCATGATGTTGAAGGTGGCTAAAAATGACATATAGAATAACACTAATCATGTGATGATGGTGAAGAAAACCACTCTCTTCAAGAAGAAGAAGTCTAGGGGCGACAAGAAGAAGGCGAATGTGCGCCACGCCTCTAACAAAGGCAAGGCGCCTAAGCCAGGTCCAACCCCATACGCGGAGTGTTTCTTCTATAAGGAGAAGGGTCATTGGAGGAGGAACTATCCAAAGTACTTAGCGAAGAAGAAGAAGGTTGGATCATCCAGCTTAGGTAGATCTAATATACATGTTATTGATGTTTACTTGCAAGGTCCTAAAAGTAACTCTTGGGTATTTGATACCGGATCGGTTGCTAACATTTGTAGTTCGATATAGGAGCTACGAAATCCTAGGAAGCTTGGCAAGAACGAGGTGACGATGCGTGTCGAGAATGGAGCAAGCATTGTGGTGATTGCCGTTAGCACAAGACCTTTACATCTACTATTAGGATTAATATTAGAACTTAGTATTTTTACTTCGTGCCTGCATTAGGTAAGAATATTATATCAGGATATTGTATCTTACAAGATGGTTATTCATTTAAATCAGAGAAGAATGGTTGTTTGATTTATATGAATAATGTCTTCTATGCATATGATCATGTGAAGAGTGGGATGTTTATGATTGATCTTGATTGTGATACAAACATCCATAACATGCAGGCTAAACATCAAAAAACAAATGAATTGAATACCACATACTTGTGGCATTGCAGATTGGGTCACATCGAACATACACGCATGAAGAAACTCCATAGTGATGGACTTCTGAGTTCACTAGATTTTGAATATTTTGATGGGTATGATGGCCAAATCACCGTTTAGTGGTTATGTTTATCGAGCAAGTGACTTAATGGAAATAATACATACGGATGTATGCAGACCAATGAGTATACCTGGACGCGGTGTATACCTCTACTTTATAACCTTTACCGATGACTTGAGTCGTTATGGTTATATTTATCCTATGAAGCATAAGTTTGAAATGTTCGGAAAGTTCAAAGAATTTCAGAATGAAGTAGAGAATCAACATGGAAAGAAAATAAAGTTTCTACGGTAAGACTATGGAGGTGAGTATTTGAGTCATTAGTTTAGCAAACATCTTAGAGCTCGTAGAATTGTTTCATGGCTTACGCCTACGGGAACACCCCAACGTAATGGTGTGTCGGAACAGCATAATCGAACTTTGTTGGATATGGTGAGATCTATGATGTCTTTGACCGATATCCCTTTGTCATTTTGGGGATATGCTTTAGAGACTACAACTTTTACACTTGAGCATCATCAAAGTCCATTGAAACGATACCATATAAATTGTGGTTTAGCAAGAAACCCAACTTATCGTTTCTTAAAATTTGGGGTTGAGAAGCTTATGTAAAACGTTTGCAGCTAAACAAGCTTGATCCCAAGTTGGACAAATGTGTAATTGTAGGTTACCCTAAAGGAACCATTGGGTATTCCTTCTACCACAAAACCGAAGGCAAGATTTTTGTCGCACGAGGAGGATCATTTCTTGAGAAGGAATTTCTCGCTAAAGGTTTGAGTGGGAGGACAATAGAGCTTAATGAGGTTATTGAACTAGAGCAAGATGGGCAGAGTAGCACAGAACCAGAAACCGTTGTGGAAATGCCTATGGCGCCATCAGATGCCGCTGCACCTACAAGTGTTATAGTCCTAGAAATTAATGCTCCTATTGAACCGTGTAGATCTAGTAGAGTTCATCTTCCAGTCGTAAGATTTGAAGATGAAGTATTGTTGTTAGGCAGCGATGAACCGGCTACATACAAGGAAGTTATGATGGGCCCTGACTTCGTCAAATGGAAATATTCCATGAAATCTGAGATAGAATCCATGTATGAGAATCAAGTTTGGAACTTGATGGGCCCTCCTGAAGGCGTAAAGCCTATAGAATGTAAATGGATCTATAAGAAGAAAACTGACGCGGACAGTAATGTTATTATCTATAAAGCAAGACTTGTCGCGAAAAGGTTTCGTCAAATTCAAGGAATTGAGTATGATGAGACATTCTCCTGTAGGGATGCTTAAGTCTTCGGATACTTCTAGCAATAGCTGCATATTACGATTACAAGATATGGTAGATGGATGTCAAAACAGCGTTCCTAAATGGGAAGCTAATCGAGGATGTGTACATGGTCCAACCCGAGGGTTTTGTTGATCCTAAAGATGCTGGAAAGGTGTGCAAACTTTAGAGATCCATCTATGGACTGAAGCAAGCATCAAGAAGATGGAATCTTCGTTTTGATGAAGTGGTCAAGAGTTTTGGCTTCATCAAGAATGGACAAGAGTCTTGTGTATACAAGAAATAAAGTGGGAGGGTGATAGCGTTTTTAATACTGTATGTGGATGACATATTGTTGATTGGAAACGATAAAGAATTTGTTAACACTATAAAGGAATAGTTGAAGAAAAGTTTTCAATGAAGGATTTGGGTGAAGCAGCTTACATATTGGGAATAAGGATATATAGAGATAGATCTTGGTGCCTAATAGGGCCTAATCAAGATACATATCTAGACAAGGTTTTGAAGAGGTTCAAAATGGAAGAATCCAAGAAGGGATCACTTCCAATGGTGCATGGAAAGCCACTAAGCAAAGGACCAATGTCCTACAACAGATGCTGAGCGAGATGACATGAGTGAAGTCCCATATGCGTCAGCAATTTGTTTAGTCATTTATGCCATGATATGTACAAGACCAGATGTATCATATGCTCTAAGTGTTACAAGCATATACCAAAGTGATCCATGAGTGAATCACTGGATAGCAGTGAAAAATATACCTAGGTACTTGAGAAGGACTAAGGATATGTTTCTCATATATGGAGGTGACAAAGAGCTCATTGCAAGATGTTTCGCCGATGCAAGTTTTGTCACTGATCCTGATGATTTTATATCTTAGTGCAGTTATGTGTTCACCTTGAACGGGGGGAGCGGTGAGTTGGAAAGTTCTAAGAAAGATATAGTGGCAGATTCTACAATAGAGGCGAGGTACATAGTAGTGTCAGATGTTGCAAAGGAGGCTGTTTGGATGAAGAACTTGATCTCAGAACTTGGTGTGGTTCCAAGTGCGTTAGAGCCAATGGAGATTTATTGTGACAACAATGGTGACATCGCTCAAGCAAAAGAACCGAGGTCCCACCAGAAGAACAAGAATGTACAATGTTGATTTCATCTCATACGCGTGTTCGTGCATGATGGTGATATCAAGATGTGCAAAATTCATACGGATCTGAACGTGGTAGATCCATTGAAAAAGTTACTCATGCTTGAAAAGCATGAACAACACCGAGAAGCCAGAGGTGTTAGATTGCTAAATGTAAACTACATTATTGACTCTCCTGCAAGAGGGTGACTGATGGAAATATAACCAAGAGACAATAATAAATATATTATTATTCATATTTCTGTTTCATAATTAAGTTTATTGTTCTATGCTATAATTGTATTAGTTGTAAATAACATGTATTTGGAGGAACCCCTTAGTACATGTGTGGGATGATAAACACCAAGCAAAGATATCCCTAGTCATGCCTCTGAGACTAGTATGTATGTCAACGATAGTTTCGGTTTCCTAACTATAGGCAAGATGACAATATGATTGTAGTGTTGGCGGTGACATATTTCATCGGAGTTATTAGAGAACAATGACGATGGATGAACCCAAACATGAGATACCGTGAAATGCATAATCAATATAGTTATCGGTTTAATCTCACAAACATTGTATTGCCTTTACTAGAGGTTGTTGGACCACGAGACACATATGAACTTGGGTACAATATAGACGTGGCAAGACTCTCCAAACGTTGCTCTTAATGGAGTAATTATAAATTTGATGCTTGTTCGTACCGGATGGTTCGCCAATCATTCAAATGGGGTGCTTGTGGGAATTGATACTCCTGACGATGGAGAGATACACTCTGTGCCTACTCATGTACTATGATCTTCATCATCATTTGACCGAACAAGTGATCAAGTTGTTGACCACGCGAACATCGATACTACGGGATAAATAAAGAGTACATGCCAAGAAACGATAATAACCTAATGTTTCATCTCAGACAATGTAAAGTATCTATGAATCAATACGATATGTATCCGACTCAATACTAGGGTTCACACGATAAAGATCTTCGTGTTATTTGTGGGTATTTCTACTTGTATCAAGACACTGATAGTAATCATTGTTACGGGAAGAATTTGAGTGTCTATATGCACCTGCTTGTGGATGATTTGAACCACTCTTGGCACCACAGGACATTGACATACGACCAAGAATCAAAGATGAACTTCCTCATGAAAGTTTGGTTCCACTATTCCATGCACGACCGACCCGAGTACGCCCTATTCTACGGATGGTGTACAGCTGGTAAGTGGCCAAGCCTACTATGCATGCACTGACTTAAGTTTTTTTGGCTAAACGTGGGTCGCAAGTATTCCACCTTTGACATGAACCGCCGTTCCTCAAAAGAGGGCATCGTTTCAGAGAAGACAAAAAGAACTTCATGAAGGGCAAAGTTATGCATGAAGAAAAAGAGATGCCTACGTTCGATGGTACATCTGTTGATGCCAAGATACGTGCTCTCGATCCTACGAATTTGGATGGCCCACAATTTGAGAGATATTGTGTGACACACAACTAGACTCACGTGGCAGGCTTAACGAAGCTCGAGTATTACAAGGACCTTAAACTTCCCCATAACATCGATGTGATGCACACCGAAAAGGATGGCATAGAGTTCCTATTTCACATAGTCTTGAACATTCTCGAGAATTCAAAGGATAATGTCAAGGCTAGATTCGATGTTGAGAATCTATGTGATAGGAAGAGACTACACATGGAGCCTCCAAAAACTGTAAATATTGGGGTCTTCACCAGAGGAGCCGATGACATTGATTACTACAGAAGGTTAGAGAACATATACAAGATGGCATTCAATCGTACGAACCTAGAACTCAAGATAGTTCTGTTCAAATTCCACTGGTTCGACCCACACGGTGGACATAGAAGACCCTTCCATTTGATTAGATGAAGTTAGGCCTTCAACCACCTATAGCAAAGCCGATGTCGTTGTTATGGCTCACCAAGAAAAGCATTGGCCTACCCATGCCAGAAAGAGGAACTCAAGGGCTAGGAATCACCACATGGTAAGATACCCATGCCCTCTAACGATGATTACAACAACATTCACCCTGTAACATATGAGGGAATTTTATATCAAGAGCAAGAGAACTTCAGGGACTTTGACTTACAAATAGGTGGTCTTGAGGACCTCGAGAACGATGCACAAACTCGTGGTGACGTATTGGTCAATATAAAGGACATAGAGATGCTCACCAAGTTACATGCCGACAATGGCAACGATGATCAGCCTCCACCGTTCAATGAGCCTCCAAGTTACTACTCACGTGATAGTGATAGTGATAACGATAATCCAATACTTAATTCTAAAAGTGATGATTCGAGGTGAGGGTATTTTATGTCTTTATGCTCAGTATTTATTTTTCAACATGCTTCTTAATTGCATTACGAGTCTTTATGCTTAGTGTATACATTTTATTAATGCTTAGTATTTATTTTTCAACATGCTTCTTAATTGCATCACGAGTCTTTATGCTTAGTGTCTACATTTTATTATGTCTTTATGCTTAGTATTTATTTTTCAACATGCTTCTTAATTGCATTACGAGTCTTTATGCTTAGTGTCTATATTTTATTATTTCTTCATGCTTAATTTTTTACTCTTTCTCAATGCAGGTGATTGACCAATATGAGCGAAGGCAAGGAATCATTGGCCTCCTTGCTTAAGACGATGCGCCAGGAGAAGGTTAGGAGAAGTGTAAGAGCGCCTCGTCCCACGACGCGTTACCGGCGTGACGACGGTGAGGGGGAGGGGGATTGGAGGGTGCACCTCTCCCACAGGGAGGACAAGGACGAGGTGCATGGGGAGGAGGAGGACGAGGTGCGCAGGGTTCAGAGTCACCTCCCCCACGGCGTGTAAACCTTATGTATAACGTACCCTCCTCTTTTGGCGACGTGGCTTCTCAGTTTGTTTGGTCAAAGTCTACTAAGGCAGAGGGGAAGGCGGAGTCTAGAAACAAGGAGACGGAGTCTCAAAACATAGAGACGGAGAGGGAGGTGGTGGTGAATAGGTTGCGTATTCATTGGTAAGCGACTGTGCCTAATGCGGAACAAGAGACTACTACCGATGAGGGGAAAACCCTCATTAAACCTAACATCATTGAGTAAGTGGATATACTAATTTTGAACATGTAGTTTCATTTTGGGTCATAGCAATTTGGCATTTACTAATGTTTGATTATTGTGCAGCAATTGGACATATCCTCCATGGACCCGCATGCCTAACATCTTGGTTGGAGCTCTGATTAGGAAGTTTTGGCCGGGCTTATACACTGTGCTCGCCGGGCTAGCCCTTCGTTGGGCGGACGATGAGGCCGTTGATTGCCCATGCTTTAGGAAAACTTCTGACACTGTGATCACCAAGTTTTGGGTAAATCATACTTCTCGAGTTTCGTTCATATTTTATGGCCATAGGAAAGGGGGCACAGTACTAGATGGGCTAGCTAGTCCAGGGTTGATGCCAGTGTTCCTATCGAGGGAAGAATATGCTCGCACATACTACCCAGGGACCCCGGTAAGTTCTATGCCAAACCACTTGTTACCGCTTTCCTGTGCACTTAGATGTTTATACTTGGTCTTATCTAGGCCAACATGCCTCACAAGTTTCTAACTATTTCTCAAACATGTAGGGAATGGGATGTTCCGGGAACTGACACTTTGGTCGTGCATCTCCCACGTCGGGTTCGTCGCGCGAGATCACACCGCTGCATACTAGTGATCCTTCTCATGGTGCCTCGCCTAGCCCTGCTTCCGTTGGTGATTCTACTGTAGCTCGACGTAGGACGCCTGTTTTCAAGCCGAGAGATCTAGGGTTCTCGAGCTAGAGCTAGATGTAGGGTCCTAGAGCTACATGTAGGGCACTCTATGGGTGTGTTTGGTAGCCCATGCCACCTTAGAATCAATATCCCTGTTGAGCCAAGCTGACTTCAACATGTCTGAGTTGAGATTTTGGCACATGTTTTGTAGCACGTGTCTATTGAGAAATTCTTAATTCATCAATTGTTTGGTGGGTTGTATGTGTTGAGATATACTAAGGAGGTATAAAATGTACTCAAGAGCCCCTGAATACACAAATGAAATACAATAGGGCCTCTATATACACAAATAAAAAGCAATCAGATCCTTGTCTACAGAAATAAAAACCAATTTCCTCCCTATATACATAAATAAAAACCAATCGGATCCTACACCGGTGAGCTGCTGCCAGAGAGCTCTGGCGGAGACGAGCTCGAGCTGGGCACCAGTGAGACGAGTTGGGCTCGAGGTTGCTGGGCGTGAGGGAGTTGGGCGCGAGGTCACTGGGTGCGACAAGGACCTTCCATGGCTGGGCGTGACAAGGACCTTCCATATCTGGGCACAACGAGGCGACTGGTCATGGCCCTGGCTGGCCATGGCAGGCTTGGCGGGACGCGGGGCTGGTCGTGGTGGTCCTAGAAGGCGGGCATGGCAGCGGCGTCGCTTGTCGAGAAGGAGGAGGAGGCGGTAGCCCTCGTCGAGGAGGCGGCGGCCGCATCGCCTGTCGACAAGGAGGACGTGGTAGACCTCGTCGAGGAGGCGGCAACGGTGTCGCTTGTCGAGGAGGAGGCGACAGTGGTCGATTTCGTTCATGTGCTGGGAGAGGAGACGGGCTCAGGGGGAAATAGGGACGGGAGCGATTGACCCCTGTTGATTCAGTCAGATGCGGGGCATGGGTGTGGAATTTCCGGGCGAGCTCAGCCCTGCCCACATGCGAAACTCGTTTTCAACTTCACAACCGGGCAGGGCTAGGCGGCCATTTTCGTGCGATGTGGGCAGGGCTAAGGGAGCAAAACCAGATAACAAACACCTAAAACTAGGCTAAGGTGGGATTTTCTGGGTTGGACCGAGCCAACAAACACACCCTATATGTATGATGATGATACTATATATGTACTATGTATGCACTTGATGGTCTTATTTTGGATGATGATGATACTCTATATGTCCTCCTGGTGCTTTGCTGCAATTTTGCTATGAATTTGCTGTCAATTTTGTTGTGACTTCTGCAAGAAAAAGGAGGAAAATTTTTTTTTAGGAAAAAACATGACAGACTCTATGCCGATGGCATTGCCGTCGGCGTAGCCATGACCATTTGGTCCTCGGGTTCCCAGTATCAAGGTTCACTTGTCGACCTCATTTCCAGTTGCTGACCATAGATCTCCCTGCTGGAGGTCCCTTCTAGCGCGGGGTACACCCCCAACAAACTCAGGCATCCCCCAAGATTACCAAGTTCTCATCAACGGAGTCGGGAATGGTACTTAACATGAACGGGCTCCACTCCAAGAAGCCGAGATAGTGAGGGGCCTGTGGTAGGAGGCCGGAGGTTCCCTTTGCTACATACGACGACAAGCCACGAGGGCCACAGCGCACAAAGTCATTCGTTGCATCCCTTGACAAATAGACAACCCGCATTCACTGAAAGAGGCATCAGAAGACTAAAGCTTGAGGGGCTGCCCCCGCTAGGGGAGCCCCTCGCACGTAAGTACTCAACAATCATCGAGCACTGATGGGAACATCTTGAAAACAAATAGAAGGTACTTGTCCCCCCTTTACCCGCATGACCTTGTGAGGGGGCGTAGGGGATATGGTGATTCGCTAGGGGTGGGACCTAAGGCGGGTAGCATACCTCTCCCTAGAAACCGTGTGCAACCTTCCCGGGTGGAGGAGGGGGATGTCCGCCTTGGGACTCTAGAAAAGGCATCAAGACACGACTTCGGCTAGGGAGAAGGCAGCAGGTCAGGTTTATCTTGAAGAAACGCCTAGCGTCGATGCTCTGTTCACTCGCGAAAGTGTATCCAGGCTTGCCCATGGTTGGACTCACGTATGGGAAAAAGACCCTCGTAATGGAAAGACTTGTGCGCCGGATAGGTCCCATAGCACGAGTAGTGTATCTAGAAGCAATACCCGTGGATGAATATGAACGAGTTGATCTTTCACGCACTCATCTTGGTTATCGTTCATCCAGGCTGTTTCATTAATGGAGAGTCGTGTTTGGACCCATCGTGTGTTTTTCTCGGCATCTCTAGACGGGGTGAAAATCACATTTGAAGCTCATGAGCCTTCTTCCTAGAAGCGAACCGGGAGGTACCCTCACCTAAGCCACGGTTCGACAAGGGATCGTCAGGAACTTCTACCTCGGCCACAAAATGATAAGTTCATTCTAAGAGCATGTTTCTTGGGCACCGGCTACTTCAACCTAAAATTTACCCATAAAGAAGCAATGTTTATCGGGCCCTCGTGGGGATGTTCTATCTGGGGAACACCATCGGATGGCAATGCTCACCCCTCATGTCACCCTTAGAAGCTAGAAGAGAAAAAGGAAAATAAGAGGAAGAGACGGACATCTTAACGAATATTTTTTCTCTTTCCCCCATATGAGGAGGGGAAATTTGATGCATAGGGAAGCTGATTGAACAGTAGTGGCTAGAGGCTACAACACGAATCGTTGGATTAGGGGTCAGACACTCCCCTGAACTGAAACTCCAGTTGTCTGTGGCAGCTGTTGAAGACTTTGACCAAAAATTCGCCATGCCCGTCAAAGGAAAAGAAGATGAGATCTCTGAGCTCGAGGCGGCGGGAGGGCACAAAGCGTCCTTAGACCCGCCCGAAGCACAACCGATCACTTGTGCCACGAAAGATCTTCATCGATCCCTGTTCGTGGTAGTATCCCTTGGCCACCATCGACACACTTCGAGGGAACCTACCTCCGAAGGCCATGAAGACCGTCATGAGGAGTTCCAAAACTCCCTCGAGATCGTGAACCAGCATCGCAAAAAACTAAAATCCATCCAGATGAGGACACCCACCAAGAGGATGACTATTCAAAGAGACACCGTCTTCCGTCAAACTTCCCCATGTATCCCGGCCATCCCCTTTCAGCCTCAAGGACTCGTCCTCAAGCAGACTGGGTGGCGATATGGCTACTAGGATCTGGGATGTCAGATGGCATCTCATAGAAGACGCCACCATGCGATGGCAGCCACGAAGCATGGAAGATGGTTGAGTGGAGTTTTTTCCTCTCAGACATGCCAATGAGTTGCCAGATCAAGATGCAAGATATAGTGAGAATTGAGGGGAAGCGCGCGTCTCGAGACTGGAGAGATGCCTTAGGTGCAATCAAGCCGTAACCCTCCTAGCAAAGCCATAGTAAAGGGTCACGGGCCCACCAAATATGAGGGCGTAGCCCCAGCCTGTCCTGTTCTGGTCTTGGCATGCCTAGGGGCTACTGTCGCATTTGTGGTTCCAGGGTACCCCAGAGCCACCGGGCGGGCCGCGACCCCTGCATAGTGCCCTAGCGGGTGCTTGGTCGGGGCATCCCCTCGGGGGCCGATTGCGCTTCCCGAGGACCTTGCATGCCCGGAGGGCCAACTACCGGCAGGACCCGGACTAATAGGACAAGTGCTAGTGTCAGACTTGTCCATGCATGCGGTATGGGACACGCGGTGTGGTGGTAGAAGCGCACCGCCACGTTAAGAGCATGCACTCTGTATCAACGCTACCTGGTGAACAACCCTTGTGGTGTCCCCTTGCCCTTACAAAAGGAGGCCCATGTTGGAAAGGATAGGAGATTTTAGCTAAAGCCTTCCTAGGGAAACAACCCTTGCAATTGTGATCATACACCAGATAGTCGATAGTTGCAGGATGTAGGGATCCGCACATCACGGACCTGAACCTGGGTAAAAAACATGTGTCTCTATGTGTGTTCATCTAGCTCGCCGATCGAGCTCTCCAGACGTTGTGCCCCTAGCCGAACTAAAAAGGGGATAGACATCCAGAGTGTCAAAAATCAAGAAATGACATATAGAGCCTATCATTCTAGGTAGGCCATTTTTAAGAACTATCAAAGGCTTGATTAACCTACATGAAGGAAATGTGAGAGTATGACTACCCTCTATATAACCATTTGTAGTTCACTTCCCTCAAAAGAAGAAGGCTAAGACTAATGATGATGGGATCATAACCTTGAAATCTAATTACTTTGGGGTGAGTGTTCCACTTCCAAAACCAAAACCAAAGTGATCACCATCTGACTCAAGCTATTTGACCTTAACTAGAAGTGCTTCATGGGAGGCAACCCATGTTTAACAGATTTTTTAAGTCTTTGTGTTAGTTTTTGTTTTAGTTGTTTTCGTTTCTGTTTTTGTGTCTTAATAAAAAGTGTTCAAAGATCCTATGTAGGGAGGAGGAGAAGAACATGTAAATCTCAATCCCAATATTTTGCCAACACTTGGATAATGGAAGTACTGGTTTGATTATATATATGTACTTTCATTTTCTAGTGTTGTTGTGCAAAGGCGTGTGAAGAAATTAAATGTGGAAAATGCAATTTTTGCAGCCCACGGATGTTTTAATGACCGTCCATACAGGCGGAGCCGCCCGTACCATGCGCCCCTACCACCTCGACGAATAGAAGATGGAAAATGTCTATTTTTGTCGATGAAGATAGAAGTATTAACGAGCACCGATACGGTCGGTCCTCCCTTACAGCGCGCCGGTATCGAGTCCACGGAGCAAACATCAATTTTCTGAAAAAAGTACTACAAGCTTAATGACCATCAATAATGGTGCGTCCGGTCGTACCTTGTTACGGGAAGGCCGTGACCGTACTGTCCACCCGTACCATGTGCATGACCAGCCTATATCGGCTAGGGAGGAGGTAAACCTAAAAAATTCCCTCTTTTTATTTTTTTCTTCCTCCAAACATCAAAACACCTCAATTGGATCTCCACCTCTACTCATTTTTTATTCGATTTCTCACACACTAACGATCCAAGGTTTGTTTCTACTCCGATCCCTCACTTGTTTACATCAAAACAATGCTCTATCTCTTGGTATTATCCATCTAGACCTAGGACTTGCCATGAACTATTTTTCTTAATGAGCATGATTATTTTTGACTTTTAGAGGAGATTCTTTTGTAGAATGTGTAGATAGTCATTCATTGCTTATTTCTGTTGGATCAACAGATTAATTAGTTTAAGTTTTTATTTTTAGATGAAGACAAGGAGTCATACGCATGTGGTGGATGCACAAGTTGCACCACCCGTTGAAGATGCCACCCTTGAATTACTTGGTATCCGATTAACCAAGGAATCACACCGCAACCATTTTTCAACAGTCTCAAGGATCAGGAGATCAAATCCACCAAATGGGCATGTCCATATACTCTAAACCAACTAGGAACTCGCCTTGATTTTTATTTACTTTGCAACAATGTTGTTTTTCTTGATTTTGTCTTTCAGGATGCTACCACCAATTGCCAGTTGACTCAAGAGTTCCTTAGCACCTTGAAGCATATGGTGGGTCAGAGCTTTACCTCCGTGGAAGATAGAACAGGATCAGACTTGATATCTTCCCATCTAATTAACCGTGAGTATACTTTGTACCTTGACCAATGGAGTCATTACTTTGGGTTCATCAAAAACATCACTGACATTCGTGCTCCTACTTTTATGGTTGATCCTACCCCGTAGGATGAGAGTCTTTAATCCTATCCCTAATGGTAATAAAATTGAATGTCATTCAGTATGCTATTTGTATTATGTTATTGCTAACATCCTACAGGCTCGTGGTGAATTACAAGAGTTAACGAATATGACATGATGATCCTCGCAAGATCTGCCATCCCTCAATGCAATTTAACACCAAACTTGGGTGTTCTTCTCATATTCTATTTGGATTATCAGTCTCACTAAACTTGTGGTCCCATCTTGCAAAGGAGTGATGACCATCCTCTCCCGAGCACTCAATATCAACATAGGTAACTTGCGACCATTGGTAGGTGTTCGTCGTCCCGGTTTCTCTATTCTTAATGCTTGTGGCATGGTTAAAAAGCTACAACATAGATATTTTGTTAATATACCTGGACCCGATCACTTGATCCAAGCTCTTGTACATCATGGTATCTTCTCCATCGAGGAGGGACGTTTGTGTTATTATGCTTAGGTTGAAGCAAATCTACCACATGAGGAGGTATTTGATGAGTGCATATTTGCATCATGTTTTATATTATTATTTTGCACTATAGTTGTAGGATCATTGTATTTTACGGCGTTCGCGCACATATTTTATGTCTATTTTCACCAGGATCAGGATAGATGATGGACACAATGGACACAATTCTTGGAGTAGTTGTATTGGGGAGAAAAGGAGTTAAACACAATGTAAATCTCTTATTTGGGAAATATCAACAACACCAAAAGAAAACCCGAAGTGATCGAGGCATCTAGAGGGTTTAACGACCAACTATACGACGGGAATAATTTTCTGCCCGTATAGTTCCGGCCATATAGTTTTAGCCGTATATTTGGCGCCACCACCGCCTCCTCAAACAGTTTCACCCCGTGTAACTGGATTGAAGAGTCGACATACAGAACACACCTAGAAATCACCGAAACATTACCTCCGGAAGGCATCTCGAGGGGGAATTTTCCCAAGGGGTCCATCTTCGCCCTACGCAGATCTGGGAGGCCAAGACATCGATCTTCATCTTCATTAACTGCTGCACCACCATCATCTCCATCCATCCCATCTTCACTCCATCTAGATCTTGTTGTAATTTCCATACTCGTTGTGGATTTATACAAGAACTATTCATTTAGATTTTTTTTATTACCATAGCCATGATGTTGATTGCCTCCATGTCTAAGTAGATCATTAATTCTTGGGGAGATGGAGAAACCCTAGCATATGATTGAGATAAGATAGATATTATTATGTTATACATCATCATGTGTATGTGTTAATTGTCTTCGTCATGATGTTGGGAGATGTGCACCTCCTTAACATTTGCCTCTTATGGGGACAAGATGAAGGGGATTACTTGTTGGTAGACGGAGGGATGATAGCACTTACTGTGACTATAAAGATGTTGTCATTCTTTACATACTAACTTGGAGAAACAAGGAGAACTCATAAAGCCATGTCCATGCCACGAAAGAAATCCCTTAATAGGGGGATCCCTTATTCAGAGGGTTTATGTTTTTGTGTGTTAATAAAAAGTGCTCAAAGATCCTATATAGGGAGGAGGAGAAGAACATGTAAATCTCAATCTCAATATTTTGCCAACACTTGGCTAATGGAAGTACTATTTGATTATATATATGTACTTTCATTTTCTGGTTTTGTTGTGCAAAGGCGTGTGAAGAAATTAAATGTGGAAAATGCAATTTTTGCATCCCCTTTAATGACCGTCCATACGGGCGGGACGCCCGTACCATGCGCCCCTACCACCTCGACGAATAGAAGATGGAAAATGTTGATTTTGTCGATGAAGATAGAAGTATTAACGAGCACCGATACGGTCGGTCCTCCCTTACAGCGCGCACGTATCGAGTTCACGGAGAAAACATCAATTTTCTAAAAAAAGTACTACAAGCTTAATGACCATCAATAATGGTGCGCCCGGTCGTACCTCGGTACGGGAAGGCCGCGACCGTACTGTCCACCCGTACCACGTGCACGACCAGCCTATATCGGCTAGGGAGGAGGTAAACCTAAAACAAATCCCCTCTTTTTATTTTTTCTTCCTCCAAACATCAAAACACCTCAATTGGATCTCCATCTCTACTCGTGTTTTATTCGATTTCTCGCACACTAACGATCCAAGGTTTGTTTCTACTCCGACCCCTCACTTGTTTACATCAAAACCATGCTCTATCTCTTGGTATTATCCATCTAGACCTAGGACTTGCCATGAACTATTTTTCTTAATGAGCATGATTATTTTTGAGTTTTAGAGGAGATTCTTTTGTAAAATATGTAGATAGTCATTCATTGCCTATTTCTGTTGGATCAAAAGATTAATTAGTTTAAGGTTTTAGATGAAGACAAGGAGTCATACGCATGTGGTGGATGCACAAGTTGCACCACCCGTTGAAGATGCCACCCTTGAATTACTTGGTATCAAATTAACCAAGGAATCACACTTCAACCATTTTTCAACCGTCTCAAGGACCGGGAGATCAAATCCGCCAAATGGGCATGTCCATATACTCTAAACCAACTAGGAACTCCCCTTGATTTTTATTTACTTTGCAACAATGTTGTTTTTCTTGATTTTGTATTTCAGGATGCTACCACCAATTGTCGGTTGACTCTCGAGTTCCTTAGCACCTTGAAGCATATGGTGGGTCAGAGATTTACCTCCGTGGAAGATAGACCGGGATCAGACTTGATATCTTCCCGTCTAATTAACCGTGAGTATACTTTGTCCCTTGACCAATGGAGTCATTACTTTGGGTTCATCAACAACATCACTGACATTCGTGCTCCTACTTTTATGGTTGATCCTACCCCGTTTAGTTATTTCAACAAGATGAGAGTCTTTAATCCTATCCCTAATGGTAATAAAATTGAATGTCATGCAATATGCTATTTGTATTATGTTATTGCTAACATCCTACATGCTCGTGGTGAATTTACAACAGTTAACGAATATGACATGATGATCCTCGAAGATCTGCCATCCCTCAATGCAATTTAACACCAAACTTGGGTGTTCTTCTCATATTCTATTTGGATTATCAGTCTCACTAAACTTGCGGTCCCATCTTGTGGAGGAGTGATGACCATCCTCTCTCGAGCACCCAATATCAACATAGGTAACTTGGAACCATTGGTAGGTGTTCGTCGTCCCGATTTCGCTATTGTTAATGCTTGTGGCATGGTTAAAAATCCACAACATAGATATTTTGTTAATATACCTGAACCCGATCATTGGATCCAAGCTCTTGTACCTCATGGTATCTTCTCCATCGAGGAGGGACGTTTGTGTTATGATGCTTAGGTTGAAGCAAATCTACCACATGAGGAGGTACTTGATGAGTGCATATTTACATCATGTTTTATATTATTATTTTGCACTATAGTTGTAGGATCATTGTATTTTACGGCGTTCGCGCACATATTTTATGTCTATTTTCACCAGGATCAGGACAGATGATGGATACAATTCTTGGAGCAGTTGTATTGGGGAGAAAAGGAGTTAAACACAACGTAAATCGCTTATTTGGGAAATATCAATAACACCAGAAGAAAACCCGAAGCGATCGAGGCATCCAGAGGGTTTAACGACCAACTATATGATGGGAATAATTTTCCGGCCGTATAGTTCCGGCCGTATAGCTGGCGCCACCACCGCCTCCTCAAATAGTTTCACCCCGTGCAACTGGATCAGAGAGACGACATACAGAAAACCCAGAAATTACCGAAACCTCACCCCTGGAAGGCATCTTGAGGGGGAATTTTCCCAAGGGGTCCATCTTCGCCCTACGCAGATCTGGGAGGCCAAGGCATCGATCTTCATCTTCATTAACTGCTGCACCACCATCATCTCCACCCATCCCATCTTCACCCCATCTAGATCTTGTTGTAATTTACATACTCTTTGTGGATTTATACAAGAACTATTCATTTAGAATTGTTTCCATTACCATTTCCATGATGTTGATTGCCTCCATGTCTGAGTAGATCATTAATTCTTGGGGAGATGGAGAAACCCTAGCATATGATTGAGATAAGATAGAGATTATTATGTTATACATCATTATGTGTATGTGTTAATTGTCTTTGTCATGATGTTGGGAGTTGTGCACCTCCTTAATATTTGCCTCTATGGGGACACGATGAAGGGGATTACTTGTTGGTAGACGGAGGGATGATAGCACTTACTATGACTATAAAGATGTTGTCATTCTTTACATACTAACTTGGGGAAACAAGGAGAACTCATAAAGCCATGTCCATGCCACGGGAGAAATCACTTAATAGGGGGATAATACGATTGATATCGTTTATCTGTCGGCTATGGTTATGAAGGACGATGTGAGCAGTGGTTGTTGCCTATTTGTCCATATATGGAGCTCCTCCCACATACATACATATCATGAGAATATTTGTTATAATAATCTTGATTGCTTAGTCTAAATTGCTAGCGATGTATCCACCGCTCCATGAGAACACCTTTTTTCCTATTGTAGTTCCAAGATCTTTTACACATGTGATTCTTACTTTCTGCATTAAGTTTTCCTTTACTTTAGTTGCTTCATTCAATCAAAAACCCGAAAATAATTCTACTCTTCTTGCATCTCAAAGTTATTCCTTAAGTACTTCGTTTAGTTTTAGTTAAATGCATTTTAGTCTACTACTCCCTGTGGGATCAATATCTTTATTTCGAAACTAGCTATTTGGGACTAACGATAACATCACTAATCTTAATGTTGTGGTTCATAGTCCGGTGCTTTGTGGTATAACAGTTGGACAAAGAGACTTTATGATATGTCTGTGGCTCGCAGGGGGTTTAGTATTTACGGATGTGCTTCCCATAAATCCTATCTATATTAGATCGTTTACACATGAATGTGCTTATTATTATCTTTATCTCCTATGTATGCATAGCTGTAGGATCCTATGTATGCATAGCTGTAGGAGAAACCTCAACCCTGGCCTATCTTCATTCATTGATACAACACCAATAACAAAAGAAAACTGGAAAGGTCTGGTAAACAAAGATTAGAGAAAACTAACAAATCTTGCAAATGCTCCTTAATCTACCGCAATTGTTTCCCAATGTTCGATTAAACCTAGGTCTCCTAGGGGAAAAGCTTCTATATTGCATCCGTAATCCGGATCGAAGGTATCAATGGCCATGATAGCCGCGTGTATGACCTCAAGCACAATTCTGACTCGATGCTGATGGTTCTCTTCATCAACACCAAGGACGCCAAACTGCTATATGGTCGCACCTACCAGTGCGGTTGTGGTATGGTGGTGTTCACTCGCGCCAACATGCACACCAACTACTGGGACCAGTTCCCCACTAGCAACAGATTCATCCACTACATCATGCTAGAGCTGCCAATGGTGGAGGTGGTGGCGGCGACACCGAAGGACGAGCTGGCGATGGTAGTGGTTAGCGATGGCAAAGATGGTGATGGCACCAGAGGAGGCGCTGGACCAGAAGTAGTGCAAAACTGGCAGGTGTACTGATAGTTCTGCTAGTATCACGAGTAGAGGTTTATCTTGACTGTAAACTATTGCTCGTAAGAATGAAAACTTCTATTTCATTTTATGTATGAGTAGTGTTCCGCTCGTAATCATGATTGTAAACTCCCATTTCAATTTCGTTAGATAAGCGCAAACTCTTTTTATTCCAGTTTGGTCAGAAGATGATAGTCAAACACACCTGAACTTGTTCCCATTATAGTCATACACACCTCTACTTGGCCCTTGAGTGTCAAATACAGACGAACTTGGTCCCTTAGCGTCTAATTCCAACGAATTTGAATCTATGACTTAGGAAAATTAAATTTTCCTATGCGCCGTTAATCCTCTTCCCTATTAACGCACTTTTGGAATAATGAACAATGCCATCTAATTTATCTTCTTTGCTTCAGTGATCCCCTGTCAATTCATCACCGCCTCACTACAGAAAACTAGGCGTTGAGCTTGCCATTGACCAGATGCTTATCTTACCATTTATTCCTTCCTAATTGGAACAAAATGCTTGCAATATTTTCACATACACATCCACAATATCTAGACCCATGCCATGGATGGAATCAACAAAAGGCTATGCATGCTATGCTTCGATGGCCTCCCTATAGAAGCCATGAAGAGGGAGACGTTGAACCAGATCCTCCGAACTTTGGAGGGGAGGTACTCAAGGTGCTTCCCTAGGAGAGTCAGTTCTCCTAGGTGAAGGCATGGATTAAGGACCCGGACACTCTCCCAAAGCAGTACAAGATCGACATCGTCCGCGACTTACCTGGATCTCCGATCGCCTTAAAGAATCGGGTCACCATTCTTGTCGCTGACGACCTCTATAGGCCACCATGCGTGGCTAGAAGACGTGGACACGGACCGTCAGTGAGTAACAAAGAGATGTGTATAAAGTATATAAATCATTTCGGGGGTAGATTCTTAAGATGAACAAGCACAGAACCGTCAGAGACCACACATTTGTGATCTAATCATTATAACGGTACATGTGATGGTTTAATGAATCGAGAAATTTAAGATCCTTCAATTAGTTCCTATCTAGTTCGTCATCAAACACCTAACGTGCGATACTCACATTGGATCAAACCCAGGCTCGAAGTCTTTTCTTTCCATGTTTCTAATGTTCATGTACCAATAGACACATGTTGCTGCTGAGTGGGTACTATCAAACATATCGTGGTGCAGAGATCAGCAAAACATGACCTTCATGGTTGTGTAGCCGTTCGGCACGCCTAGAGCGGCCACTTCAAGGTTTGGAAGGGCTCGGAGATCAACTTTCTTGACCATTTTTCAATGATGCTGACGCGGCTACATCCTTGGTCCCTCAGGTCCCGCATTCCCGTCTAGTTTATTCAACAAAAAGCTAAAATGTAGTACTCATGTTTGCTCTAAACTGAGCTCAAACTCATTTCTTTCTGTTGATCTAATGTTTCTTACCAACAGACGTGTGTACGGTCAACCATATCACGATAGCGAGAGCAGCAGAACGTGAGTGGCATGGATGTGTACCCATTCGGCATACCCAGAGCGGCCATGTCGGGGATCGAGAGGGGATAGATTTTGGTGACCGTTATTTCTCCGTTGCTGTCGAGGCTAAGTGATGAGTCTCGCACGTCAGAACGAATACAAATCTTATTGTTTTTGACTCCGCTGGTTTTTCTTGGTCCCACATGTCGGAAGACAACATATCTATTTGTTTTCATCACTACCGACAGGACAAAGGAAAGGTCCCACATATAAGAAAACAAGTCAAACAGACGGCAAATAAGATCGATGTATCGTCCCTTCAGAATGTGTGTATGTGAGTAATTTTCTTTTTGCAGATTTTTTGGAATCTTGGAAATGTGTTTACTTCGATATTTTGAAATACCAGGAGCCAACGGGACTTCTCGAGTGCTGCTGTCATTTGATGCAGGTGGACATCCAGGCGATTGTACAAATTCCGCCAACACCACCTCGTTTTGATGATGTGTTGGCTTGGGCTCCAACAAGGAACGGAATTTTCACCATAAAAGCACGCATTGGTTTGCGATGGATGAACATCAACGGCCTTTTATAGGCGCCACGAGCAGGGCATCGGATGGCCTCGTGACATCTAGAAGGCACTGCGGGGGTGCCCTGCCCCCAAAGGTCCGCATGTTCGCCTGAAAGCTCGCTACAAATTCCCTAGCAACTTGGGAAAATAAACACAAGCGAAATTTGCAGATAACTAATATATGTACAATCTGTGGTGTTGAATGCGGGGATACGTTCCACGCACTCTGGAAGTGCCCTCTAGCGACTCTCCTATGGAGGAAGATGGAGGAGGTTTGGTAGCTGTCTGACCTAAGATCGATCCAAAATACGGGGGGTGGATACTACATCTACTAGTGGAAAAGACGGAGCTGGAGCGGACAATAATACTGATGCTGTTCTGCAGGATTTGGCATGTGCGGAACAAAGTGGTGCACTCAAAACTCGCACCACCTGTTGAATCTTCCAAGAGGTTCTTATGCAGCTACGTCGAATCAATTTTCACCATAAAATACTTCCCGCAAGATGATCATGTTAAGGGGAAGGCTCTTGCTCATATAATGCTTCCCTCAAACACAAAGGAGCCCGCTACCCAGGAGTCTCGGCGACATTGGATATTACCACCCCCAGGTTGGGTGAAGCTTCAACAAGGAATCACGTTCAGGAGGGGCTGTTTTTTTTTTTTACTTTTGGAAAGGAGCATATATTATATCAGAGAATACTAATTAGACCCAGCCTCTGCAACAACGCATTGCCCTAGCGGTCATACGGATGTACACAACCAAAAAAGAAAGAAAAATTACAAAAAGAAAAGTCTCGCTACAGTCCCTCATTTATTGAAACAACAGTACTACCACCACCAAGACAGCACCAGAAGTCCATCTTCTCCAAAAACGAGGCATCCAAGAAGGGAAAAGTGGACAAACACCGTCATTGTCCGATCAAAGATCTAGGTTTTCACCCTGAAGAAAGTCCATGCTCTCAAAACAATACCATCAACAAGTCAATTGCCAGGCACAACCAATTAAGCTCAGATCCTGGGTTTTCACCCTAAAAGATAGGACCATGACCTTCACTTGTACTATCGCCCCCGCTTGCATACCACTGCTCCAAATCACGAGTCACCAAGCCAATTCCTCATCACCACCCGGACTAGAACAACCATTGTCAGTCCTCAGATCTCGGTCTTTATGACATTCTCCGTCGGCACCATGGAACGAGAACATGCCCCATGATATTACCAGCCAATAGAGCTTCGAAGCGCTCCCTCTGAACCCAAACGGCCAGAGTAAAAATATGGGTCCGCACGACCGAATCCCACCTGATCCAGCGATCTCTCGGCATATGCGCACTGTGGAGTTCGCCGGCGGAGCCTTCCGAAACATGACACTACAACAAGATCAATGGAGACAAACATCAAGCGGGTCTTTGTCTTGGCGTGAGATGAACCATAGGACCACCCATTTTATTCAATCCGAACTAGCAGCCCCCTCGCCACCAGCTGGAGGTAGAGGAGAAGATAGTCCAGCATGCCATCGAAGCGGCTCGGTAGAACCCAGCGTGCAGCTGCCTCCGCAGCCAGAGGTCCAGAACGGATCCGGGCAGACCCGATGCAACCGCCGCCCGTCATGGCGGCCGCACGTCAGCGCCGCCGAGGAAGTACTTGCAAGATTGCCTCCAATGCTACCACCATGGCACCTCCTCCTCCCCAAGCCCTCGATCCGCGCCACCCGGAAGACGACGGGCCTAGGCAGACGCCCTAGGCCCACGGCATGATGCCACCACTTGAAGTAGCTGTAGGAGCACCCGCCGCCACCTGGCTGAGGTCGCCGCCCCGACCACCGCCCCCGATCCGCTCCGTCGGCGCCGCCCCAGCAGCCCATCCGAAGAAGACCGCCGCAGCCGCCACCCCTAGCACCTTAGGTACTAGGGGGCCGCCGCCACCACGGTCGACGTCGGTGGCAGCGGCGGAGGGATGAGATATAGAGGAGGGAGGTCGGCAGCGGCATAATATGGGGGCCCTCCGACGGCGCCTGGGGGTCGCCACGAGAGGGTTACAGGAGGGTTGTTACGGGAAGGTTGTTACGGAGGGAGGGGATCTAGAAGTAGGAGATAACGGAGGGGCTGCTATGGTGCTAAAAGATGACCCAAGAGCGATTGTATTTTCCTCGTGTCGCTATTTTCCCGAGTGCTCTTCACCTCTGATGGCGGAGCTTGTTGCGTGTAAAGAGGGATGTGCTCTTGCACTAGAGTGGAGTTCATTACCGGTGGCGATGATAAAGTTGGCAGGGCCAGATCGATCGGAGTTCATTTTTGTCTTAAAGGATATTAGTCGTCTTTTGTCCGAGAGAGTCGGATCCAAGGTGGAGACTATTAAGCGAGAGTAAAACTTGGTGAGTGATGTTTTAGCAAAGATGGGTCGTACGGAGGCCAAGACTGCGGTCTGGTTACGTTCGGCTCCCAATGTTATACCTAGACTTCCCCACCAAAAAAAATGTTATACCTAGACTTTGTGAGGATAATTGTAATCTTGTGGTGGTTGATTAATGTAAATCACTTGTTCGCCAAAAAAAAAGACATGGTACATCGTGCGTCTTGCCTTTGAGCAAGGTTCCGTCGAAATCATTTGACCTTTCGTCGCCTTACATACCATATACCGTTGTATATATATGATCTACTAACAATTTTCCATCGTTCACATTTGTCACCTTGGGTGTTTAAAGGACCAGCGTCAAGCACTTTTGAACTGTGTGACTAATGTAGACACACGAGTCAAGTTTGTAAACCGCTGGTGCGATTTATTTTAGGCACGCCTGAGATTTAACTAAATCTTTGTCAGAGCTGACGTCATTCTGCTATTTGCGATACATGTACTATATACCTTAGGACAAAAAAGAACATGAACAAATAAATTTGTATGTCATGTATAAAAAATTGTACTGCGTGAACACAAAATTTGTGCTGCGTGTACGTTTTACTTAGTTGTAACTAACGTGCAACTCTCAGATTGCACGCGGATCTAATGGTGAGAAAGGTTATCGATTTAGCCAGTTTTAATGCGCCCGAGAACTAGTAAATTTGATTTATTTTCGATGTACGGAGTAGCAATATATATATACATACAAAAGGATTAATTGATTGATTAGCCAAAGCAGAGGCCTGGGACGGGGACGCACCTCCTCGTGGAAGAAGTCGTCGAGCGCGTCTTCAGCTTCGAAGGCAACGTCACGCGTCTGACGCACCCACACACGGGTTAACCCATCAGTGCCGGCTCGGCGTTTCCGGTCGGCGTCGCGGACGAAGGCTTGCAGCCACTCCAGCCGGTCTTGCAGCAGGACGAGGTCGTCACCGACCTGAAGTAGTATCTTGGCCTCGCTGACCGCTAGCTCACCAAGCTTGGAAAGTGCCGCCGTTACTGCGGACTCCGCCATGGATGGGTCTGCTCTTTTATACGATTATTATGTCACCTGAAAAATGTAAATGACCAATTACCCTCTTTCTTTCTCTCTCGCTCTTTTATACGATTATGTCACCTGAAAATGTAAATGATAAACCTGGTGCATGTCACGAATTGTACGCTTACTAGCGGTTGCGAGCATGCATGTTGTAACTAGATAATATGAATAAGCTTATGAGCCTAGCATCGATGATTAGCAGTCAATTATTTGAAGCATATTGGCCTAATGGGGTAAGTTTTAGCAAATGGTAACAATTTTTTCCCGAACCATGTGTTAAATTAAGAAGAGAGAGCCGATCAAAAGGGCATAAGGTATCGAACGAAGTTCAGCTAGAAACAGAAATACAACCTGAAAACCACAACCTGAAAACTAGACACAGCCCTCTGTAAATCAGAAGCCAAAGTACTCTTTCTAAACTTCAGTTAAGACGACCACCGCTTGCTAGGGCCCATTGTCTAGCCTCAACCTTGATTTATGTAACGGTCTGCTGAATGGTTTTGAACCTTTTTTTTAAAGTAGGTTTTGAACCTCTTTTCAAACACACGACAGTTTCTTTCCTTCTAGATCATCCAGGCGGTCAGTATGATCAGAGAGCTAAGCTTCTTTTTATTGGAGGCGAAGTGTTTGATCCATGATTGGGGCTACCTGCGTGAACCCTGCCCAAGATAGAATCGATCCCCATATTATGTTTACCACGGCGCACCCCATAAATAGGTTCTGATGATTCTCCCTCGCTGCATTAGAGAGCACACATTTATCATTGTGTGGCAAGCCACGTTTGGCCAATCTATCCGTAGTCCATCCCCTTCTTCCGATGAAAAGCCAGCAAGCAATCTTGCAACTCAGAGGTTCCCACAATTATGACAGCCAAAACAAATAATTAAGCCCATGCTTACTTCTCTCGTATTTGCTAATCTATTCGCGGCAATCGGCGGGAATTATTCCAATTCCCATAAAATCCCAGTAATATGTTTACCAAGCCATGTTTAGCAGGGATAATCTTGGGATATCCCCACAAATTCTTTTTTTTTGTCTAGATTAAAAGCTCTCATCTACACTAGTGTGTTTTTGGGGAAGAGTTTTTGGCGGGATTAGAGATGGTTGAACACCAAATCCCGGTCTCCGGTGATGGAGGGGCAAAGAAGACGGTGCTAGTGTTTGTAGTCATCGCTAGGGCCTTCAGTGACCTATTCCTATTTTTTATTAGTTTTAAGACTTTTTATACTGTTGTTGATCATTATTAATAGATTGGTGAAATTTCAAAGAAGAAAAAATAAATCTCCTCTCATATTGGAAACTCTAGGGGTTAAAAGTACCAAAGAAAATATAATAATAAGGCCTAATAAGGAGAGAGAAAGCGCACCTCTGCTCAGCCGGGGAGCACAGCAACAACTCATGAGCCGTTTCTGCGTGAGTTCGATGCTCAGCTGGCTCGTGGCCCAGGGGTATAAAAACATGTGTACCGCGTCCTTACATCCACAGATCGACTTGCATCTCATCCTCAAATTCTCACGCCTTATCTTTGCTTGACCGCACCTGCAGCAAAGACGTTGAGTCGGTCAACCTTTGCACAGACCGCTACTTTTCACCGCTAGCTCGTCGCCAACCCTTGTTGTCACTGTTTGAGCTGGACAAGGTTGTTACGGCATGTATACTTTGCAAGCAGCACAGGACATCGATCTTCTGCAACGATGTGCAACCTATCTCGAGTGGTTTTGATGCTGACAAACACCAGCATGCGGAGCGGTTTACTGGTGTAAGGTTCTCAACTTTTCCTAGGAGTATTGTGTTTGGTTCCCTTTTTTTGTGGTGATCATGTTTTCAGGACGTACTGTGTGGATATCATTCTTTTCTCGGTTTTGTTGGATGTATTAGCGGGTCAAGTAAATTTGTACCTATTCGATATGAACGACAATGCCATGTACTCCCTCCATTTCAAAATATAAGATGTTTTAGTTTTATAAAAAAAATGTATCTAGACTTTTTAGTGTGTAGGTTCACCTCAAACATAGATGAACTACACACTAAAACAGGTCTAGATACACTCCTTTCATAAAATTAAAATATCTTATATTTTTAAAATAGAGGGAGTACGAATATGCCGTGACATACTGACGGTCCACAAAAGTTATGCTGATGGTGAGCATGGTTGTATTGGAAGAAAGGTTCTTTCGGTATTTATGGGATACAAATCCGTTAAAGTTCTGTGGTTTTAGAAAGATGATTGGAACTGCATAGTAGAACACCAAAGTGTTTGTGGCACATCAGAGCTCGTGACATGGGTTTCACTGACCTGTGCTGGCAGGTCCACATACCAGTTGCACCAGGTCAAGGTACAGTGTACTGTCCCGCTTTGATATTGTCGTCCTGGTGTCACGGCATATGTCATATATAGGATGGTTAAAGTTGGGGCCTGATAAACGCTAGAAGAATACAGGGAATACCGCACACGAAGAATACATAGAGACACGATATACCCAAGCTCGAGACTCTCCTAGTGAGATAAATACTCTACTCCTGCATCTAGATCTTATAATATAATCAAAGGACTAGTACAATAGCTCCTTGAGCTGAATCGAGAGGAAGAAGAAGAAGGTAGTGCTTCTGCCTCTCTCTACTACTCTCTTTGAATCTCAAATGAACCGACCCTCCATTTGGAGGTCCTGGCTCACCTTATAAAGGGGTGGCCAGGTTACATCTAGGGCTGACATGGCAAAGCATATTCCTAGCATATTCTGGTACAGAAGTCGTTGGTTAGGACAGATCCGCTTCCCATCATGGGGTCCCTCGATGGGACTTGACGTGCCCATCCTCTCAGACCGTTGCGGTTCTGACACTGTCCCCTCTAGGAATCATGCGACCTAACCTTGCTCCGGGTTTTAGGGGACTTAGCGCTTATCTCCTCCAGAAATTTCGGGAGAGAGAGAGAGAGAGGCGCTGACTGTGAGACCGTCTCACACCTTTCTGGTGTACGCTAACCCCTCAACCCCTGTCTCGCCCCTAACTCAGATGACTCGGCCAGGAAGTACCTGCACAGAGGAAACAACGAATATGTTGTGCGTACATATAAAATATGTCGGTCGGGTCTTGCCGGGTAAATCCGGCTTGGGTGACTCGGCCTTTACTTGGCCGACCCATATAAGTCAACTTGTATGTCGGTCAACCTTGCCTTTATACGTTAGCTTGATCCTACCTGGGTCATCCCCCAACATTAGTCCCCGGAGCTGTTGTGGTCTTAGCAACATTAGCTGAAAAGGCCACAACAGGTTCAACTTACTCAAACTTATCCATGCTGCCGACATATTTATATGTCGGCCAATACCAATTATAACTCGATGCACTAATTGGTGACTTGTTATCAAAATTGACTTTTCTTGGCCTAAACCGAGATATATCTCGCTAGCCAAGTCAATCTTCCATATCCGAGTTATCTTCCTTAAACATTTGATTTCTTTCGTATTCCCGAACTCATCCTACGTGTCAAGCAACCATTGTGTTGCGCCTCATTTTTTGGGCCTAGACACTATTCATTGCCACATCGTGACAGTTATGAATGCCACACATCACTTCACCGCGTGGCCCCTCGATTGCCGCTACGGCCGCAAGATGCAGTTTCACATCCCCGCACTGTAACCGTGCATGTGGCACATTTTCTCCAAATACTCACGTGCAATACACGCACACATCATGGGCCTCATGGGCACACCGGATTACACTACCCACGATATGACGTGTGGTTAAATAGGAGAGTGGGGGAAAACCTTGTTCACTTTCCCCCACTCCCGCACCTTCTTCCTCCTCGCGTCGCTGTCGTTGCTGCCTCCAACTACACGCGACTGCGCTGCCGATATTCCCCTCTTGCTTCGCTGCTCCGCTCAAGCACCACCATTCACTGCCGCTACGGGACCACGGCAGTATTTTCCTTGCTCCCCTGAATCCAGCGCCGCGTCAAAGGAGAGTGACACAGAGATGGATCCTCAAGATCTTGCATTTGCCGAGCAAGAAGAAGAAACTGCCTCCGAGCATGGTTCATTGGAAGGATCTGATGTCACCTAGGTGGAGATCGATTGGCTCCGGCAGACCCAGCGAATTCTGCTAGAAGTAGAATGCTGCCTCCCCGATGATGAGCAGATTCCTGTAGCGGAGGACGGTGAGTACGTCGTTTTTGTTGCTCACTTTGCTAGAGGATCAGGTCTCTCTGTGAGCGATTTCACCAAGGATTTTCTCAAAACTTTCGGTCTCCAACCCCACCATCTTCCGGCTAACGCCATTGCTTCTCAGTCTGGCTTCATTTCTTGCTGCGAGGGATACATCGGCCTCTAGCCTTGCGTAAATCTCTGGGTGAAGTATTTTCAACTTTGGTCCAATGTTGTTCCATCTCTAGGTGTTCCCCCTGGCGAGAAACCTCTGACCTAGTGTGCGACTGCCTCTATTACGCCATGGAAAAATCTATTTTCCCCAGAATCCAGGGCCTTGACTCGTGCAAGAAGTGGCTCAGGTCCTTCTTCTACGTGAAGAAGAACACTGACAGAGATATGATCCGTCTCCCCCCTTTTGCTGTTGGTGTTCCCTCCAAGACCAATTGGGATTTTGACCCAAAGAACAAGAATTAGTTTAGTAACGAGTTTAACTTGTATATAGGGGTTTGCCCCCTCTAGCGCCGTAGCCATAAGATATGTCACATGAATGGTCGCTTTGACCCGAACCACACTTCTACCTTTGATCTAAACAAGGCTCAAGTCTATAGGCGGGTCAAGTCTATATTTAAGACAAACATGACCGAGGCATGGGTCTGGAGCATAGCGACCTTTAGCCGAGAGAACCTAGCATCCCAGGTAAAAACCGAGTCAACTTTTCTATCATACCCGTTATGTCAGCAAATTAGTTCATTTGAACTTTCTTTGTTTCAATGTGTAGAAATTTCTCCAACAAACTGTGGAGGATACTGAGAATCCCTCCCTCACTTGGGGTAAGGACCGTGATACCTCGGATTCGGAAGAGCCAGACTTCGAGGATCTTATGCCCATTCCTGATGTCGGCTCCTGACGATCCCATGGTAAGACTCCTTTCTTAGAACCATTAAGTGAATGGCTAGATGATGATGAGGAGGAGGACGATTATCATATTCTAGAGTTACTTGACCTGATGCCAATATCATTCACCTACCCACCTCACTTTACACCAGCTAACTCGGCTTGTCAAGTTCTTGATGTGGCTCCCGTTGCCGTGGGAGGTCAAGGTGTGGTGAAGAAATGCGCTCGAAGAGGTGTGGCCCCGCAAACCGAGTCTCCTAAGCCCTCGAAGAGGCAAAAGAGGGGATTCAAGAAGCCTCAGAAACAAAGAGAACCACCTGTTAGTTCCGGATAAGCTTCCGCTTCTAAGATATCTCTATATTTCATGTTTCTCTCTTTCTATATTTCTTGTTTCTCTCTTTCTTCTCTGACTCTTTTTATCTCAGTGCATCTAACTATAGGGCTACTATCGTTGTATTGGGAACGGCAGTACCTGAGGAGGTTAGATAGAGGTGTGGGGACTAGCAGGGAAGCTATCGACGGCGTCCGCAGGCGGGATTGGATACAAGCGAGCGTAGCGGGACGGAAGAAGTACCCAGGTTCAGGGCCCTCGTGATGAGGTAAAGCCCCTACTCCTGCCGGATCTGACTATGCGGAATACACGAACTACAAGTGCTCCTTGAGCTGTATGTGCTAGCTTATTGCCTTAAATGTTGTATGACCAACCCTTTCTACTGAGGCCTTGCCTCTCCTTATATAGGCAGAGAGGCAACGGTCTCCCTGGCCAATCTGACTGGCGGGCCCCACACGCAGGCCCCAGCCGGCTGGTCATCCACAGTGTCCAGTATGGTATGTCTTATCAGAGTGAGAGCGATATGGCTGTCGTAGGCACAGTGGATCCCGTGCGAGCCCGTCATCAGCACAGGCCACTGTTCCTGCGTCATCCTCGCAAAGTCTTCGTTATGGCCGGGTGGTGGCCAGTCTTGTCATCGTACAGGGCGTACCGTGCACTAATATGCACGTCGTCTTGTCTCACTGATTGGGTCCGGCTATGTCGCCGTATCCGGCTGTCTCTTGCTGATCCGGCTACCGGGTGATAGCCGGCCTGTCTTACCCTGTCCGGCTGCCTCTGGCCAGCCGGACGTGATCCGACTGTTTGGTGTCTTGTCTGGTTTGGGTACCTGGGGATCATCCCCCCGACACTAGCCCCTGAGCGCGTGTGGATTCCACCCTTAGGTGAAATGTGCGCGCGCTCCTTCTTGTTTTTGAATTTGTATCCGGCTGAGCTTGGCGGTTGCGCTACCCGTGACGTCAGTGCTGCCGCCGGCCACGCGCGCACGCGCCATCATTGCTCTGCGGCGGGCAGCGTAACGTCCCGTCGCACGTCGCCTCGGGAAACCACTATCCGGCGCTTCGGTTCCTGCTCCGGGATCTTCTGCGGATCCTACTTTGGCACACCGGATCCTGGGCGGCGGTTAGGGTGTGGGTTGCTTGGATGCGCGCCGCATGGCCCCGTCGACGATTGCCCTTCTGGCCCTTTAAAGGGACGCCACGTGGGAGGCAGTTCCTTTCCTTCGCTCCCCCGCTGCAGTCTCCTCCTCCCCCGCGTGCTCCTGCTCCTGCGCCCTTGCCTTCTGCGCCTTTGCCTTCTGCGCCGTAGCCCGCTGCACCGCCCGCTCGTTGTCGTCGTCGCTACGGGCCAGCGCCAGTCTTCTGTCGTCGCCCCCCAGTCAGCTAGAGATGGCCGCCGACCGCGGGGCTTGGTGCGGCTCCTCCGTCACGGAGTACCACATCGCGAAGTACCATGCCACCCACGTTCTCCCGCCGGCGGAGGAGGTGGCGGTGCGGTTGGCGCCGGCGGGGGAGGTGTCGCCGCACCCGGCGGAGGGGGAGCGTGTCATCTTCCTCTCTCATCTGGCACATGGGTTCGCCCTTCCGGTGAATCCCTTCCTCCTAACGTTTCTCACTTTCTTCGACCTCCGTCTTCACCACCTTGGCGCCAACGCCATCGGTATGCTGGCGCACTTCATGGCGTTCTGCGAGAGCTATCTCGGGATCCAGCCGAATCTCGGGCTCTTCTGCCGGCTCTTCCGAGTCCGGCCGCAGGTGCAGTACACGAAGGGGCGGCTAGTCGTCTACGGCGGCGCCTCCATCTACTCCCGCTCCCAATCCGGCTACCCCAAGTTCTTGCTTCAGGACACGGTACGGCTGTGGCAGCAGTCGTACTTCTACGTCAAGAACGTCACCAATGTCGACCGGATAAATCTTCCGGCCTTCCAGGATGTCGAGTCCAGCCGGCAGAACTGGGACTTGAAGTTCCACGGCGACAAGGCAGAGACGGACGCGATGCTGCAGCGCATGCGCTCCCTCGTCACCTGCCGGCTAACCGGCCTAGACATCACTCTTAGCTGGATGTCCCGGCTGATGATGCCGATGCAGCAGCGGGCGCACAAGATGTGCTATTACTCCGGCCGGCTGGACCCGACCTGGCTGTCGCGCCGCGATCCCCGCTACCACAACTTGAAGGAGTGGTTGTGGACGATCAGCAAGGAGTGGCTGCCGGAGAACTGGAAGTTCAGTCTGGCGCCCTACAGCTGGGAGAACCGCGCGCCCCGGGTAAGTTGTTGTAGCCGGAAATTTTATTTGATCTTTCTGTGTTGTTTTCCTATTTTGTCTGACTGACTTCTTGTATTCGACAGATCTTCGCTTGCATCCTTCGCGAGGAGGGTGAGGCTCCCCTCGAGGTATTCACGCCTGACTTGCCCGAGCCGCACGCTCGGCGGTCCGGCGAGGAATCGGACGGGGACGGCGATGCCTTCCCCAGCCGGAATGACGAGCCGGCCGCCGACCTGCACATGGAGGTGCACGAGGAGGAAGAGGCCGCGCCAACCATGGACCCGGCGATGCGCTCCGCGACGGACGGCGAGGCAGGCGGGAGCGGCTCCAGTCGTTCCGGCTCCCGCCGGCCTGCGACGTAGGAGCCGGCTCCCAAGAGGAGCCGGTCCGGCGCCCTGCCGCCAAGCCTCCTTGGCCGGAAGAAGGGGCCGCCCCCAGTTGTGCCGGGGTACGTTCCTTCTCCCCCTTTTTATTTCGGTGCCTTCTGTCTGCTTGCCTCTTTTTCTTCTTTTTCTGACTTTGGGTTGGTTTGTTTTGCCTTTGCCTTCTCCTCCTTCTCTTTAGCACGCTGGTCTCTTTCGGAGCCGTGAGCCCGGCACGAGCGTCGGCCGGGTCACCGCTCCGTGCCCCGACTGCGCCAACCGGCGCCCCTCCTTCTTCTGAGGCGCAGCCTTCGCCTCCCCCTCGAGCTGAGCTGACCGCCCCCGTCTAGCCGGAATGTCCTCAGCCGGAAGCGGAGCCCTCCCAGCCGGAAGGCTCCTCCGCAGGCGCGCGGGGGGCTGTCGACAAGGAGCTCGTCGTTGTTGGCGATGACAACTCTGACAAGGAGCCTAGGGAGGAGTGGCGAACGGCGGTGGTCATAGCGAAGGAGTCCTTGGCCATCAATGCCGTGGACGACGATGCTTCCTCCGCCGCCTCGCTGTCGAACCTTGCCGCCACGCTCGAGCTGGCGGTGAAGGAGATCCGGCTGCTGGAGGCCACAGCCGGCAGGAACCGGACGCTGGAGCAGAAGCTTGCTGCCGCCAACGGGACTTCCCAGAGTAAGCTCGCCTCTCTTGGCTTTTTTTTGTACTGATAGCCGGAATTTCCGCAGCCATCCTCGTGTGCGATCAACGTGAGATCGATCGCTTGAAGAAAGAAAACGACCGGCTGAGCAAGTCCAATTCCACTATGCGGCTGCAGAACAAGGATTGGCACGCGAGGGTAGACAGTCTGGAGAGGCCACCATCAAGGAGCACGACGCCTTGCTCGCTAGCCGGGCCGAAGCCTTCACCCTTCTCGAGGCCCAGAACAAGGACCAAGAGAAGGAGATCAAACGACTGGCGATCAAGGAGAAGGCCCTGGTGGAGGAGCTGATGCAGGTCGGCCACACTGCCAAGGGTGAGTTTCTTTTCCCGTCCTCCTTTCTTTCCGGATCCGGTAGCCGGATCTGACCCCTCTTTTCTGACAGCCTTTTACCCCGGCATAGACCTGCTGGCTTACAACCGGCTACAGGAGAACTGGCCGGGAGCGCAGCCGACGGCCCAGGAGCTCATCGTCCTTCTTGGCGAGGAAGCTGCCAAGCTTCGTCAGGTGGCGCGGGACGTCTTCTCCTTCATGTGGCCGGAGGCTCCGGTTCCGGGACGATGGCGCAGCTGGCTGTGAAGGTGGGAGAGGTGCCGGCTACGGTGGACCGGCTGCAGGACTTGGCGGCGCGGGCCGGAGCGGAGATGGATCTAGCCCTCATGCTCTCCTGGTACAAGGACGCCCGCGTCGAGAAGATCGACGGTGGCTTCCGCGCCGGAGCCGATCTTGCCGCCATCCCCCAAGCCCATCCGGAGCTCCGCGGATCCGCCATCAAGATTGCCGACTACGTGGATCCCGACGAGGCGCTCACCGACTCGAACTCCATCGATACTCCCGACGTGGAGGGCCCGATATCACCGCCCGCAGGCGCTAGAACCGGATCAAGCTCTGCGCCTCCTCCGCCGCCCGAAGCTTCTGCTGGCCAAGATCTCCCTTACGGCAAGGGTCCTGCCGTCTAGTTATTACCCTGGGATGCCGGGTGTATTTGTCTTGTCTTAGATATCCATGAACCTTGTCTGTCTGTACCGGCTATCTTTGACGTCGGGTAACTTATGGGGGCTTCGTCTCCCTTTTGTTTGTTAACGTTGAAATTCTTGAGTCTCCCTTGTGCGTTGAGTTTCCTTTTGATATTTTGTCGGCTTGCTCCGCCTGGCTAACCTCGTTCGGCTACGCACTCTTAGCCGGACGAACTACACCTCCAATGGGGGCGCGCTAGCGCACCCACTGGGTGTAGCCCCCGAGATTCGGAGTAGCTGGCGTAGCCAGGTTCTTCGAATCTTCCTTATTTCTCCCAAGTCTTCTAACTTTATCCGACTGGCCTCGTACCAGTCGGCTGCTTTCGTCAGCTGAACGCCTTCAGCCGGGGGAACTAACATTCCAGTGGGGGACGCGAGCGCACCCACTGGGTGTAGCCCCCGAGATTCGGAGTAGCTGGCGTAGCCAGGTGCTTCGAATCTTCCTTGTCTTCTCTTGCTCCAGCCCTTGCCCTCACCTGGGCTCCGAACGGCCGGCTAAACGCCTTTAGCCGGTCGGGAACTACAAGATTCCACTGGGGGCGCGCGAGCACACCCAGTGGGTGTAGCCCCCGAGATTCAGAGCGCTTGATGAAGGCAAGGACTTCGAATCTTATTTCCTTCTCCTGAATTCCGACTCGAGGTAGTCGGACAAGAATGTACATATGCATACACACATGTCCGCATAGGTTAGTAGGTTAGTCTGCCAAATTGTAGCCAGAAAACGGCTTGTTTTTTCGAAAACTGGCTTGTCCCTTTCTAGACACTTAGTCGCTTTCCCATGCGCTCTGCTTTTTTCGCTACGTCCTTGCCGGGCAGCCGGGTTGTGGTCTGCAGCCGAAATCGAAGGGAGCTGATAGTACATTGCACACGGTACTAATGGCTTAGCAGCTAGATTGGTTCGAATCAGTCGCAGGGCCGGGACGCCCGGTCTGCTGCGTCTCCTCCCCGTTTTTCGTGTGGGATGCCTCGGGCTTTTGCTCTTGCTAGCCGGACAGCCGGGTTGCGGTCTGTAGCTGAGACGAAGAGTGGGCCTCTGACATCGTCACACACTACTTAGCCGGTTTGTTGACTTAGCAGGCCGGGCCAGCCGACGAGCCTCCGGGTAGGGATTGCCGGAGCCGGAAAATTTGAACCGGAAAACAGGTGCTCACACATTTCTAGCAAGGAGCCCCCGAGATTCTCGTGGGGGTCCGCATTTTCATTCATAGGGTTTTCGGGATACATACACTGCCTAGCGACTAGGTGTAAAACGGGCGCAGCAGGGCCGCATTCTAGGGACGCTCGGTCTCCTCGTCTGATTTGTCCATCTTGTTCTTGCGCGGCTGCTGCGCGTCGATGAGGTAGTAGGAGTCGTTGGGCAGCGCCCGGCTGATGATGAAGGGGCCCTCCCAGGGTGGTGATAGGTTGTGCATGCCCTTCGTGTCTTGCACCAGCCGGAGAACCAGGTCGCCCTCGTAGAATGCGAATGGGCGGATCCGGCTTGAATGGTAGCGACGTAGTCGCTGCTGGTACAGGGCTGATCTGGACAGGGCTAGCTCGCGGGCCTCCTCCAGGAGGTTCACTCCGTCCTCCCGCGCCTCCCTATTGGCTTCTTCATCGTATAGGAGCTTGCGAGGGGAGTCGAACTCGATGTCGGTGGAGAGGACAGCTTCCGATCCGTAGACCAGGAAGAATGGCGTGTAGCCGGTTGACCTATTCGGCGTGGTGTGGAGGCTCCATAGCACAGCCGGAAGTTCTTCGATCCAACATCCGGGTGACCGCTCTAACGGCTCGATGAGGCGTGGCTTGATGCCGGCTAGTACCAAGCCGTTTGCTCTTTCGACTTGCCCGTTGGATTGTGGGTGCGCGACGGAGGCGAGGTCCAGTCGGATGCCCTTGTTGCTGCAGAACCGGGCGAAGGCCCCCTTGGCGAAGTTCATGCCGTTGTCAATGATGATGCTGTCGGTTGATGATGTCGGTGAAGAAGGTAACAACCGTCGCTCCATCCAGCTTCCGGATAGGCTTGGCCACGATCCACTTTGTGAACTTGTCCATCACTACCAGTAGGTGGGTCATGCTCGCGCGTGCTCGCTTTAAAGGACTGACCATGTCGAGGCCCCAAACTGCAAAGGGCCAGGTGATCGGTATGGTCTTGAGTACCGAAGTTGGCATGTGCCTGAGCTGCCCGAAGCGTTGGCACCCATTGCATGCGCGGACCAGCTGCTCAGCGTCCTCGAGGGCGGTGGGCCAATAGAAACCATGGTGGAATGCCTTGGCGACTATCACCCTTGACGAAGCATGGTGCCCGCACTCGCCCTGGTGGATATCTTTGAGTAGCCGGTAGCCCGTGTCCACATCGACACATATTTGGAAGATACCGGATATGCTGCGCTTGTACAACTCGCCGTTTATGATGGTGTACGTGTGCGCGCGGCGCCGGATTTGCCTGGCCTCCACCTCGTCGTCCGGGAGTTCTCCATTGGCGATGTAGCTCATGAAGGGCTGTGCCTAGGATGGCACTTATCGAATGACGAGGACGCTCCTGTCCTCCGGCTAACGGATGTCGGGGGGTCGTCCGGATGGCGTACCCGAGACGGCAGCCCCCGAGCCACTAGGCGAGCCGGCAGCCCCCGGATCTTGCGAGCCGGAAGGCACTGCCGGGCCGGAATTGGTGTGGGCTTTCTTCTTCGGTGGTTCTGCCTGCTCCGCTTCTGCCGTTCCGTCAGCCGGAACGCTTCCTGCCCAGACGATGGAGTCTGATTCTGGTGACGGGTTGATGGATGGATTGCGCAGGTACTCCAAGGAGACCCCTGGTGGGATGGCCTGCCTGGTGGATCCGATCTTGGAGAGCGCATCGGCTGCCTCGTTGTTGATGCGGGGGATGTGGTGAAACTCACACCCGTCGATGGAGGCGCTGAGCTTCTGGATGTGGAATCGGTAGAGAGCCATGTTTGCATCTCTGGCGTCCCATTCTCCGGACACCTGCTGCACCACCAGGTTCGAATCACCGAAGCACAGGATCCGGTTGACACCGATCTCCTTGGCCAGCCGGAGCCCGTGCGGCAGTGCCTCGTATTCGGCTACGTTGTTGGAGGCCTTGAAGTGGATCTGCAGCACGTACTCCAGCCGGTCTCCTTTGGGCGAGGTGAGCACAATGCCGGCTCCTAAGCCCCCGAGCATCTTCGACCTGTCGAAGTGCATCCGCTAGTGGTCCGAATCTGGAATCGGTGGGAGATACTGGGTCTCGGCCCAGTCGACAAGGAAGTCCGCCAATGCCTGCGACTTGATCGTGAGACGGGGCTCGTACTGGATGGAGTAGGCGGCGAGATCGATGGCCCACTTGGTGACTCGGCCGGTGGCGTCCTTGTTTCCGATGATTTCCGAAAGGGGTGTAGTGCACACGACCCTAATCGGGTGCTCCTGGAAGTAGTGCTTGAGCTTCTTGCATGCCAGGTACACGCCGTAGCACGTCTTCTGGTAGTGGGGGTAGTTCTGCTTGGAGAGGGAGAGAACCTCGCTGAGGTAGTAGACAGGTCTCTGAACCGAGTGAGCCTTGCCTTCCTCGGGGCGCTCCACCACCAGGACGACGCTGACGACCCGGCTGATGGCTGCTATGTAGAGCAACATCGGCTCCTTGCTAGCCGGCGTGGCTAGAACCGGCGCTGTGGATAGCATGCGCTTGAGGTAGTGAAACGCGGTGTCGGCTTGCGAAGTCCAGGAGAACTTGTCCGTCTTCTTCATCAGCTGGTACAACAGGAGTGCCTTCTCCCCCAGCCGGCTGACGAAGCGACTGAGGGAAGCCAGGCATCGGGTGAACTTCTGGACCCCGAGCAGGTTCCTAGGCGGCTGCATCCTTTCGATGGACGCGATCTTCTCCGGATTCACCTCGATACCTTGCTAAGAAACGAGGAAACCGAGGAGCTAGCCGTACAGCATCCCGAAGACGCACTTTTCTAGGTTCAGCTTCATCCGGTACTGGCGGAGGTTGCCAAATGTCTCTCCCAGATCCTTGAGGAGGGTGCGCTTCTCCTTGGTCTTGATGACCACGTCATCCACGTAAGCATGCACGTTTCGGCCTATCTGCGAGTCTAAGCATTTCTGCATACATCGCTGATAGGTGGCGCCTGTGTTCTTTAGGCCGAAAGGCATGGTTACATAGCAGAAAGCCCCATAGGGGGTGATAAATGATGTCTTAATCTGATCAGCCGGGTTTAGCCGGATCTGATTGGACTCGGAATAGCAATCTAGAAAAGACAACAAATCACAGCCGGCTGTGGAACCGATGACTTGATCGATACGGGGCAAGGCGAAGGGGTCTTTCGGGCACGCCTTGTTCAGGCTGGTGTAGTCGATACACATGCGCCAGGTCTTGTTCTTCTTCAACACCAAGACTGGGTTCGCCAACCAGTCTGGGTGGTACACTTCCATGATGAACCCGGCTGCAAGGAGCCGGGTGATCTCGTCACCGATTATCTTTCTCTTCTCCTCTACGAACCGGCGTAGAGGTTGCTTGACCGGCTTGGCATCTGGACGCACATGAAGTGAGTGCTTGACGAACTCCCTCGGCGCACCCGGCATGTCCTTGAGGGACCATGCGAAGATGTCCCGATTCTCACGGAGGAAGTCGACGAGCGCGCCTTCCTATTTGCTATCCAAGCCGGCACCAATGGTGACGAACTTAGTCGGGTCGGAGGGGTCGAGCAGGATCCTCTTCGTCTCCTTTGCCGGCTGGAAAGCTCCTTCTCCAGCCGGTTTGCTGCTAGCCGGAATGTCCTGCTGGGCCATGGCCACATTGCGCATGATCACGCGCTTTTCTTCGGCTATGATGAGGGCCTCTGCCAGTTTGGAACCGGCTGAGGCGCACTCCATCGACCGCCTGAAGCAGCCGGCGACGGTGATCACGCCGTGGGGTCCCAGCATCTTCATCTTGAGGTATGCGTAGTGGGGGATGGCCATGAACTTGGCGAGGGCGGGGCGCCCGAGGAGAGCATGGTAGGAGCTCGTCAGATTTACCACCTCGAACCAGATTGGTTCGCGGCGGAAGTTCTCCTCGGTCCCGAAGATGACGTCCAGCTAGATTTTCCCCAGCGGGGCGCAGGCTGGCCCCGACAGTACGCCGTGGAACATTGTGGTAGTCGAGCGCAGGTCGCTTTCACGAATGCCCAGCTTCTCCAGCGTGGACTGGTAGAGGAGGTTGAGGCTGCTGCCTCCGTCGATGAGGACGCGCGAGAATCGGCAGGTGCGCGCGTTGGAGACGATGAGAGGGTCGAGCACCATGGCGTAGCCCCTGGGAGTCGGCAGATGCTCAGGCTGATCCGCCCGGCTCCAGGTGATGGGGGTTTCCGACCAGTTCAGGTATTGGGGGACCGGAGAGACGATGGCATTGACCTCCTTGGAGCGTCGCCTGTGGCTGTGCTTGTCGTCCTGCTCCGTCTCGAAGATGTGGTAGGCGGCGTGCGGCTGGGGGTAGCCGTTGTTGTTGTTGCCGCTGTTGCCACCGTTACCATCATTACCGGCTCCCCTAGCCGGTGGTGGAGGTCCACCCGGTGGGGGAGGCGGGGGACGAGGCTGGTTACCCTGGTCCTTTAGCTGGCAGGTCCAGCTGCATTTCCGGGTGGTGTGCGTAGCCGGTTTGAAGGGACCGCTATGCCACTTGCACGGGCCGTCAAACATCTGGTCGAAGGTGAGCCGTGGCTTCTGCCTTCTTGCCTCATTAGCCGGTGCGTCGGGCGCGCCCTCGACAGCATTGACCTGCCGCGCGTGGTAGCGAGGCTTCTGCTGTCCAGCCTGGCGGTCCCCATGGAACCGGCTGTCGTTGCCGTGGCGTCTGGAGGATCCGGCTTCTCCTGCCAGGTTGTATGGTCGGTCGCGAGCTGGCTCCGTGGGAGTCGGACGGCCGTCAGCGTTTACTCGGAGGGGCTTCTTCATGGTGGCATCCGCCGTGGCGAACTGGTCCGCAACCGTCATGAGCTCCGTCATGGTTTTCGGCTCGTCACACAGTAGCCGGTGGCGACGCATGGTGCCCTCTCGGCATCCCTCGATGAAGAAACTGATGGCTTGGCTCTCCAGGATGCCCTCGCAAGTATTGCGCAGCTCCGTCCACTTGGCGAGGTACTCGCGGTCGGTCTCGCGGTCGCCCTGGACGCACAAGGCCAGGTCGCGCGGGCGCCCTGGACGTTTGTACGTGCCGTTGAAGTTGCGGACGAACACCTTCTCGAAGTCAGGCCAGGCGTTGATGCTGTTGGGCGCAAGGCTATTGAGCCATGTCCTTGCCGACCCGGTTAGCATGAGGGGGACGTAGCGCACGGCTGTGCGCTTGTTCCCGTGGGCGATGCGGACTGCCGTAGCGTAGTCGGTCAACCCGTCTTCTGGCTTCATGCTGCTGTCGTACTTGGGGGTGTCCCTGGGCAGGGAGAATTTATCCGAAAATGGTTCCTTCCGAATGCGCGGTCCGAAACAAACAGGGCCGATCGAATCTTCCTCCTCCGTGACGCGCGCTTGAGCGAGGAGGTCGATGCAGTCGCGGGCATCCAGACAATCCGGGTTGGGCGCTCCCACCCGGCCCAATAGACGGGAACCGGCTGGTCTGGGCGCTCCGGCTGGCGGAGGGGGAGGTGGCGGGTTGTTGTTCACCGTCTTCTCCTGGCGCGGCTGGCCCCTGTTGCCAGAGCTGCGACGCCTGCTGCGGGCCCTGGGCGGCTGAGGGGAGGACGCCTGCTGGGTGTCGCACGGCACGCCCCTGCTGTTGGCAGGTAGCTTGCTCCCCCTGGAGTAGCTGAGGTCTTCCTGCATCTGCCGGTTGGCGCCGGCCTACTCGTCCGCGACGCGGAGGAGCTCCTGCACGCGAGCGTGCTGGCGGGCCCGCTCCTCGCCCTCCAGGCTGGGTAGTTCCTCTGCCGCGGCTCGCGCCGCGCGCAGGTTCTTCATGGGCGTGCTGAAGGTGGGTCGCATGAGGGCAGGCACGGGATCCGGTTCCCCGTCCTTTTCCATCCTACCGCCCAGCTCACCGCCCCGACGCCGTACCTAGCCGCGCCGGCTCGGCTCCGTGGTAGCCGGAGTAAGGCCGTGCGCGCGGTCGTACTCGCGCTGGGTGATCTCGAGTTGCTTGCGGGCTGCCGCCAGCTCCATGGCCTCATGGAGGAGGATCTGTCTCTGCATGCTGAAGTTGGCCTCCGCTTCCTCTGGGTTATCCCCGAGGTTAACCAGCATCAGGAGACGATCAATGGCATCCTGCACCGGGTTCCGAAGCTGCGGGGGAGCGGATGTTCTGACCTCGTCCGTGCCTCGCTCCCACGGCTGGCGGGGATGGGAGCTGGAACCGGCCATCATGACCTCCATGCCACGGGATGCGGCGGAGGCGCTGCCGCCTGAGCATGGCAGCCCCGCGACAGAGACGATTTCCCTAGGGAAACGCTCCGGGACGGTGCCGATGTAGATGGGGAGATCGCCGAATAGCAGGACGGTGCCATTCGCCGGGAAGGAGGTTTCGGCGAAGCAGAAGGCGTTGTCGATGACGCAGTCAAACTTGCCAAGCGTGAGCACCAGCCCGGAGGCCACGCGCTCACCGGCTGAAGTGCGGGGTCCCGTGCGGAACGTGACTCCGGTCGAAGCCATCTTGCCCCACGGTGGGCGCCAACTATCGTTGTATTGGGAACGGCAATACCTGAGGAGGTTAGATAGAGGTGTGGGGACTAGCAGGGAAGCTATCGACGGCGTCCGCAGGCGGGATTGGATACAAGCGAGCGTAGCGGGACGCAAGAAGTACCTAGGTTCGGGGCCCTCATGATGAGGTAAAGCCCCTACTCCTGCCGGATCTGACTATGCGGAATACACAAACTACAAGTGCTCCTTGAGCTGTATGTGCTAGCTTATTGCCTTAAATGTTGTATGACCAACCCTTTCTACTGAGGCCTTGCCTCTCCTTATATAGGCCTTGCCTCTCCTTATATAGGCAGAGAGGCAACGGTCTCCCTGGCCAATCCGACTGGCGGGCCCCACACGCGGGCCCCAGCCGGCTGGTCATCCATAGTGTCCAGTATGGTATGTCTTATCGGAGTACGAGCGGTATGGCTATCATAGGCACAGTGGACGCCGTGCGAGCCCGTCGTCAGCACAGGCCACTGTTCCTGGGTCATCCTCGCAAAGTCTTCGGTATGGCCAGGTGGTGGCCAGTCTTGTCATCGTACAAGGCGTACCGTGCCCTGATACGCACGTCGTCCTGTCTCACTGATTGGGTCCGGCTACGTCGCCGTATCTGGCTGTCTCTTGCTGATCCGGCTACCGGGTGATAGCCGGCCTGTCTTACCCTGTCTGGCTGCCTCTGGCCAGCCGGACGCGATCCGACTGTCTGGTTTCTTGTCTGGTTTGGGTACTTGGGGATCATCCCGCCGACAGCTACTTTAGACATATCCCAAAGTGGCTCCAGCATGGATTCTCCAATCATCACGCCACCAGCTCCTCCTCCAGAAGATACTCGTGTCCTTAGTCTGATTCGGGCTAACACCCCCCCCCCCCCCCCGCACTAGATACATATATTTCGCAGCTGGAGGGTGTGGCCAAGGTTGGAGGAAGAGGTGGTGCCCCAACTGACGAGATTATGTTGGATCAGAGGGAGAATACCTCGGTCCTTGACAGAGAGAGTGAAGAATGTGGCGCTAGCTGATGGCTGTGAAATACCACCTCTTTTAGCCATAGAAAATGATCCATTTATCTCTCATATCATGTTTCTTTCAGCTATAGCTATGCCTTATATGCATGACTTCTAGTTCTCATTTACTTCCATATGAGCTTTGCACATTTAGTAGTTTAGGTAGAATTTTATTACGTTTCCTTGTCTATGACATGTGTGTAGGTGTTGATGATGATTATGGATAAAACAAAGGCAAAAGGAACAAAGAGAGCATAGTATGGAGGAGCTGCATGGACCGGACTTAGCCATTTGAGAGGTTGAAAAAATGAAATTTTCCAACTTCTCAAAATAAATTTCAAGACCATGGGGTTGTATCCCTCGACGATACGAACTCAACAAGCCCAAGAACACCCAAAATGGAGTTCGTATGAAGAAATGGTGACCAAAATACTAAATAGGACAAACGATTTGATGAGCAACTATATGGCCAGAGATATTTTTCTGTCGTATAGCTCCGCCCGTATAGTTGCCAAAAAGGTCAAAAACGATGGGATTTCGCCCTAGAAAAACTCCAGAACCTTGCCTAAGTCATATAACGGTATGGGGGGAACCCTAGGGCACCCCCAAGGCCTATGTAAAGGAGGGAGGACCCAAGAGAGAGCCATGAAGTCATAGCCCTTCAGGGGCGGAGCGCTGCCGCTGCCGCCACCCATCCGATCTCCATTGCGGCGGAGCTCTGCCTCAACTGTCGTCGGATTGATGACAAGTAAGCCATGAGGGGGTCCTCGAGGCGTGCGGAAGAGAGGGGTGTGAGACGTACGGTGTTCCGGACGTTGAGCACACAAGTTTATCCAGGTTCGAATCCGCCGGCTTTGGACGGATCCTACTCCTGCTAGCAATCCATTAATACGACAGAGCCGGAATATGGGTTACAAGGGTTTCTCCTGTGCGAGTTGAGGATCTAAAGTATTGGTGTGCCCTAAAGGCTCTCCCTAGGACGGCTTATATAGATATCCGGCCTAGGGTTTACAAGAGAGATCTATCCAGCTACGACTAAGAGTCGGTTACAGAGTACATCTTGAACTACAAGTAACACTATGGGACTAAGTCGGTAAGTCTTCTGGGCCTTCCCGTAGCCGGATTGGAGTCCGTCTTTCTCCCTGACTGGGCCGCCCGTGAAGCAAAGCTCTTACCCGAAATGGGCCACCCTGGTCAATGAGGAACTATGTGGATACCCGGAAAGTATATCCCCAACAGCAGCCCCCGGAGGCCTCCAAGATCCAAAGTCGGATTTATCATCGTCTAACTTAATCTTCGGCTTGCAGAATCTTGAAGGGTTCCTGAAATTTCACAACAAAAAATACGATCCGGGTCCTAAAAAATAAGTCAGACCTATCAACAGGTTACTTGGATTTTCCAGCTTGATTTCAAACTAAGCCGGAACTTGGTCTCTAACGCCACCTGACACAAGTCATGGTCAAGTCACGTCATCTGACAGACATTCCGTTAGCACGACCGTTGGTGGGTCCGTGGTTCGTGGAACCGAGGCGCCGTTTCAATGCGCACGCGGAGATCGAGGCGACGTAATCATCGCGTGGGTCCTTCCCAGTTCCTTCCACGACGCGTGGCGGTTACACTGTAGCATCTGCACGAATCTTGGCACAGTTATGTGGATATAAGGGGTTAGGATTTTCTCCTTCTTCTTTCACCTATCCTTTGCCTTTTCCTCTCCTCCCAATCTCTCTGTGCGCACAGAACTCCTCCGTTCCTCCCCCGAAAACTCCCAGCGCCGCCCATTCTAGGTCAAACGCTCGCCAGAGAAATGGCTTCCTCTTCCTCCTCTGGCTTGGTGGCAGCGGCGGCGACGGAAGCGGTGGCGGAGAAAGAGAGCTTCCGTGGGCTCTGGACCCCTTGCATGCTCGACGACGAGAAGCTCCAGAACGTGGAGAAGGAAGGGCTCCTCCGCGCCGGCGACTGGCAGAGCGGCTTCGAGGAAACCGTCCCCAACCCGCGCGCCGGTGAGCGGGTCCATTTCGGCACCCACCTCGATAGAGGTTTGTCGTTTCCTCCCTCAGAGTTCTTCTCCGAGGTCATTGATCATTATGGAGTTCAACTCCATCATCTTCCTCCCAACTCTCTCTTAGAGATGAGCGCTTACGCTTCTTTGTGTGAGGGCTTTCTCGGCATTAGGACGAGTTTGACTCTATTCCGGTACTATTTTCATGTCCGGAGAAACTCTATTACTGCCGGTGTTCCTTATATCACCGGTACTATTAGTTTTTCACTTAGACGCGAGCGCGTGTATCCCAAAATCTTAGCCAGTGACTCGGTCAAACAATGGCCAGCCACATTCTTTTACCATAGGGATATTCCGGCTCCCGGCAAAGCCACTACTTTGCCGGCTTTCATCGACGGAGCTGCCACGGCCCAACCGTCCTGGGACGAGGCTCCTCTTGCTCTCACCGATGATCTGATCCTCGCTAAGAGGCGGATCGAATACTTGATCAAACACAAAGGACTGAAGGAATCCGACTTGGTCCAATGTTGGGTCTCACGTCGGATCCAGCTATTTCAGTACCATGGAGATCGACTGATGCACTCCATCACGTTGTCCAAGAAAGACTCCCTCCGCATCAGCCCCAAAGCCTACACCACACAAGGCTATATAAGCCAGATCAAGTGGCTGAACAGGGAGCGGATTGAGAGGAGGATCCCGGAGATTTCTCTGGATATGCATACGGCGGATAACCCTGTAGTGTTGGTAAGCTTCTAACAGTACACCTTTTTATGTGTTTCAATCTTTGAATTACATTGCAATACTGATATGTTTTCTTCTTTTCAGCTTGCTGATCTCCCCGAGTCGGAACTTGCTCCGCTCGAAGGATATCTTCTAGAGTTCTCTCAGGAGGTAGAGGTGGTCCCATTGCCGGACCTTGCGCTCAAGAAGCACAAAGCTCCGACAGTGGCTGTTGGCACAAAGGAGGTGCCCGTCGTGAAGAGGTAACTTTCAATCACAACTTCCGCCTTTGTACTTTACTCGAATTTTCTTCCGAGATGTAATGTTTCCGACATTACTACATTCTCAGAGCAAAACCGCTCATCAAGGGCAAGGGGAAGGGAATTTCTTCAAAGCCCTTGCGTCAGATGAAGCTTACCATAGCTTCTCCTGCCGTGGCTCCTCCAACTCTTGCCCCTCAACCTTCTGCAACGCCGGTGACCATACCTTCTCTGGTCATCGCAGAAGATCCGGCTCCTTCAACAGAGCCTGCGATCCTTGAATCGTAAACTGACGTCACCATGGGTGAGTCAGATTTAGATAAGGGTGAACCCTCTTTGGGTAATGATCCCTCGGCAGAAAGCTTCGCCAAAAACCTTATCAGCAATCCGGGACTTGCCAAGTTTGGCATGTCCCAGAAATCTACTGAAGAGATACAGCGGCTAGCCAGGCAATGCCTGGAGAAAAGAAACTTATCTGCCGAAGAAGAAGCGCAAGAAGCAGAGGACGTCAAGTTCTCCGACCTTCTTGCCCAGGTGCGCCTTCGCAACGAGAGGATAAGGACTGGTGAGCTTCCAACAACACTAGTGATTCCTCTGACTCTCGTCGAGAAGGTTGCCGTTGAAGTGAACACGAGTTTGGATAAACTCACTCGCGAACAATATGTAAGTCGGAATTCCAACTCCTGTTTTTCCTTTGTTTCATATCATATCCTCTAGCCCCCAAGCATGAAGTAGGATAAACAATCCGGGTTTATGCTTCATTAGGATGCCAAAGAATGAACTAGTGTAGCCCCCAAGGCTCGTGCTGATATTAGCAAAAATATTAGCCCGAGTCTTTAGTAGCTTTCTGACTTTGGGTATTCTGACTTACAGAAAGTATGTTCCTATAACCAGGATTTATTAAAGAATGTCAGTGATAAGCAGAGAGAGATCAAGGCTCTCCGACTTAAAAATGCTGAACTTAGAGTTGCCAAGGATGAGGCCGAAGGTAAACATTCCGAGACTCAAACCTTGTCATTGTATTTTTAATGTCGAATTTTTCCTGAACTGTTGTTCTTTTTGACTTACAGCGCTGGTAAAACAATCCTGCGCCATGATTGAAGAGGCCTAGAACCTCAAGACCTTGGTGGTGGAGAACAAGGAGCTTCGCCATGTCGGATTTTTCCTGACTTATTTTGTGTATAGGTCCTCTGAACTTGACGGACTCTTCCTCCACCGAGCCCCACACCCACCGGCTTACCCAAGTCGGTGACCTGCTTCATGACTTCCGCCAATCCCTTGAGGACATCGGCGAAGCTCTCAACATTCCGGATATGCACAGCATGTCAGATTTTCAGGTGCGGGACAAGGCAAAGGAGATGCCGCAACTTGTTCAGGATTGGAACATGTCCTACGCGCGAACTGTGGCGCGGAACGCTCTCACCATGGTCATGAGCCACCATGGAAACATGGAAATATGGCAAGTGACCAGAGGGTACTGAAAAGTAGATGAAGACGGCCAGGAGAAGGACCTTCAAGCCATCATGCACTCCTGCGCCGGATATGGGTGTCACGTGGCTGACTTGACCAGCTACGAGACCCCTTTCTTCACCCGCGTGGACACTCCGCCTCCTCCTCCAGAAGAATCAGCAGAAGTTTCCGACGATGAACGCACCATCTCGGATGTGGACATCTCGGAACAATACCAAGGCGGCGTATCCAGCGAGCCGACAGCTCCTTCCTCTCCTGCATCATAGATTAACAGAAATATTTGTATTATTCTGAAAAACATGACGGGCCTGTAAATATGCAGTACTATGATTTTGCTAGTGCTAAGCTTTTGATCTATTCATCACTTTTGGCTTTAATTTTTTGTGTGCCTGAAATGTTTACATAAGCACTTGTATTTTTTCGTCTGTACTTATCATTTATCTGGCTTTCCGCCTCGTCCCTTTCGTGAGCCGGCTAAACCTTCTGCCGGAAACTTTACTGAGCAACGGAGCTCAATTGCTAAACCAGTTTAAACTCAGAAACAAAGCCGGCTTCCAGTACCAACAATTCACTACTCGGAAAATGCCCGCATCCAGCAATCAGACAAATAACCAAAGTAAAGACTAGAAATTTTTAGAGTTATACCCGATGGTAGTAGTTTTAGAATCGGAAATCTGGACCAGAACGAGCATGAGCATAAAGTACTTTCAAGCATTCTGGAATTTTTGACTATGACATGATCATTCGGAAATAAGATGGTAAAAACTTCTCAGAAAAGATTGAGGCAACCAAAACTTTTATTTCTCACAGAACATGTACATATATATGTTTACAAAGAAGGATAAACTTAGAATAAAAGGGATATAGCTAAGCAATATTCCATGGTCTGTCTAACTCATCCGGATTTGTACTGCCTCCAGCTCTCTTTCTCTTCTTAGTAGCAGGTGTTTCTTGGACTGGCCTCATGTCAGTTAAGTAGTACGATCCATTGTGTAATACTCGACTAACTAAAAAGGGCCCCTCCCATACTGGGGAAAGTTTGTGCTTTCTTTGTTGCACAAGCTGGAGAACCAAATCACCTTTATTGAAGGATCTATTTCGGACTCTCTGGCTATGATACTTGCGTAACTTCTGCTGATAGGCTGTAGATCTCATTTCAGCAACAACGCGAACTTCTTCAACTAAGTCGAGATCATTTTGTCGAGAAATCTCGGCATCCTCTTCAATATACGCGGCCACTCTAGGAGAGGTGTGAATCAAATCAGTAGGAAGAACTGCTTCTGCGCCATAGACCAAGAAGAAAGGTGTGTATCCGGTTGACCTATTTGGAGTCGTTCGTAAACTCCATATTACAGAGGGTAATTCCTCTGCCCAAGCCCCCGCAGCACGTCGTAGTGGTGCTTCGAGTCTTGGTTTTAGGCCTTGTAGGATTAAACCATTTGCTCTTTCGACTTGTCCGTTAGCCTGTGGATGTGCGACTGACGCAATGTCAAGCCGGATATTTTGCTCGTTGCAGAATTCAGCCAATTCTCCCATAGAAAAGTTACTCCCGTTGTCCGTGATAATGCTATGTGGATAACCATACTGGATTATAACATCCTCGACAAATCTTTTGGCTATTGCTCCATCACAACTAGTGACAGGTTTAGCCTCAATCCATTTGGTGAATTTATCCACCATCACTAGGAGGTGAGTAAATCCACTTGGAGCTCGCTTAAAAGGTCCTACCATATCAAGCCCCCAGACCACAAAGGGCCATGTTATAGGTATTGTTCGCAGCTGATCAGCCGGAACATGAGCTTGTTTGGCGTACTTTTGGCAGCCTTTGCACGTCTTGACTAATCGTTCGGCATCCGCCTGAGCGGTAAGTTAGAAAAATCCGTGTCTAAAAGCTTTTGCCACGAAAGATTTGGCTGCAGCGTGGTGACCACACTCGCCTTCATGGATTTCTCTTAAGATTTCCACTCCTTCTTCCGGAGATACACAGCGCTGAAAAAACCCCAGAAACACTCCGCTTATAGAGCTCACCTTTAACAATAGTATAGGCTTTAGCTCGTCGGATAATCTACCGGCTCAGAACCTCGTCTTCGGGTAATTTGCCATCTACCAAATAATCGAGGTAGGGTTGAGTCCAGCTGGGAATTACAGCCAGAACTGCTATCAAAGGTGAGTCGGATTTGGTCGGATATTCCTCATCTACTCCCTTTATTGAGGGAACTTTGAGGTGCTCTAAAAAAGCGCCATCCGGGACTTCTTTCCGCGTAGAGCCTATCCGAGATAGTGCATCTGCTTCCTCATTTTCTGCTCGAGGGATGTGTTGAACCTCAAACCCTTCGAACGATTTAGATAGATCATCCACGACAGCTTTATATGCTACCATGTGTTTATTTGCATTACGAATATCTGATACTTGTTGAGCAACAAGATCCGAATCTCCATAACACATCAAATGTCAGATGCCAATATCCTTAGCAATCCGGATTCCATGCAGCAGTGCTTCATACTCGGCAATATTGTTTGTCACTCTGAAGTGGATCTGCAACACGTATAAAAGTTTATCTCCTTGGGGTGATTTGAGCACCACGCCAGCCCCGAGCCCCCTCGAGGCTTAGACCCATCGAAAAAGAGAGTCCAATATTCCGACTCAGGGAGGATCATGTTCTCCTTCGTCTCTGTCCAATCAGCGACAAAGTTAGCAAGGATCTGGGATTTGATTGCTGTTCGAGGTTTATACTCAATATCAAAAGCTGAAAGCTCTATGCCCCATTTGGCGACGCATCCTGTGGTGTCACTTTTGTTGATTATGTCTCTTATGGGAGCTGTGCTCACCACGGTAATTGGATGCTCCTGAAAATAGTGTCGTAACTTACGAGATGCTAGAAAAACACCGTAAGCTAACTTTTCATAATGTGGATACCGCTGTTTCGATTCTGTCAGGACCTCACTGACAAAGTAAGTCGGACGCTGCACCAGGTGTTCCTGATTTTCCTCTGGTCTCTCCACCACCATGACGATACTAACGACCTTGTCGCAGCAAGATAAAGCAACATCGGTTCCTAAGGTTCTGGTGCTGCAAGGATAGGAGCATATGAGAGTACTTTCTTCAGGTCTTGTAGCGCAGCTTCAGCTTCATCAGTCCAAACAAAATCCTTAGTCTTTTTCAGAAGTTTATACAATGGTGCGGCTCTTTCATCAAGCCGACTTACAAATCGACTGACCGCAACGATGCAACCAGTTAATCTTTGTACGTCCTTCAGGCGAGTTGGCCTAGAAATATTGAGTATAGCCTTAATTTTGTCCTGGTTCACCTCTATGCCTCTTTGAGACACGATGAAACCTAACAATTTTCTGGCTGGTATTCCAAAGAAGCACTTCTTCGGGTTAAGCATGATGTTGTATTTCGTAAGTTGGCAAATGTTTCCTCCAAGTTGGAAATCAGCATTTCCTTCTTTTTGGACATTACTGCAATATCATCCACGTATGCATGTACATTGCGTCCGAGTTGGTCATGGAGGCAACGCTGCATCGTGCGCTGGTACGTAGCTCCTGCGTTCTTTAGTCCAAAGGGCATTGTAACAAAACAGAAGGTTCCGAAGGGGGTTATGAATGAAGTTTTGACTTTGTCAGATTCCTTCATCTAGATTTGGTGATAACCAGAATATGCGTCGAGAAAACAGAGGAGTTCCGAGCTTGCCGTAGAATCGATGACTTGATCAATTCTAGGTAGAGCGAACGGATCTTTTGGACAAGCCTTGTTCAAGGCAGTATAATCAACACACATCCTTAAATCAGTGGTGTCCTTTTTAGGGACCATTAAAGGATTGGCCGACCACTCACTGTGGATGACCTCTTCTATGAATCTGACTAACTCGAGCCGTGCTAGTTCCTTAGTTATTGCCTTACGCTTTTCATCGCCAAATCGTCGTAGGGACTATTTGACGGGTTTAGCGTTCGGGTTTACATTTAGAGAGTGCTCGGCAAGTTCCCTAGGTACTCTGGTCATGTCAAATGGCTGCCATGCGAAGATATCTTGATTTTCTTGGAGGAACTTGACAAGCATGCTTTCCTATGCGCTACTTAGGCTTACACCTATCTGGGTCATCTTGGAGGGGTCATCATCCTTCAACGGCATCTTCTTCATCTCTTCTGATGCCTTGAACTCCGGATTTGGCTTTGTCACCTCCTTCTTCGTTGCGGGCATCTCGGACGGATCTATGCTCTTCTTGATCTCCTGGTACTCCTGGGCGTGCAGCATGGCTTCAGCAAAGGCGGCATTTCCATCCTCGCACTCTCGTGCTTTCTTCGGGTCTCCCCTGATGGTGATCACGCCGTTGGGACCTGGAATTTTCATCATATTGTAAATGTAACACGGACAAGCCATAAAAGCCCAGTAAGCCGGACGTTCGAATATAGCGTGGTACGCGCTCTTGAATGGGACCACTACGAAGGAAAGTGCCTCCGTCCGATAGTTCTTTGGAATTCCAAAGGTAACATCCAAAGTGATCTCTCCTAGGGAATTAGCTTGTCTTCCTAGGACGACTCTGTGAAAGATCACAGAGTTATGGTTCAGCTGACTTTCCGAGATCCTCATCCGGCGTAGTGTTTCGACATAGAGAATATTGATACTACTACCACCGTCCATGAGGGTCTTGGAGAAACCATAACCATCAATTAGTGGATTGACGATTAAGGCATATTTTCCTCGCCTATGCAACTTAGGCGGATGATCAGCACGGTCAAATGTGATTGCCACTTCCGACCAGTCCAGATATTGGGGGACAGCCAGAACTATTGCATTGAGTTCGTGCAGAACTACTTTCTTGACCTTTGCTGGTTGAGATCCGAGGAAAGTGACATAAGTGTGCTTCTTGGTGGGGAAAGTTTTCTTCCCTTCCGGCTTGGGATTTGAAGCATTAGCTTCCTCCATGTTGGAATCTTCCTTGGTCTCTTTTTCTTTTTCGAGATTCTTCTTTCCCTTCTTCCGCTTAGCTTTGTAGCCCGTGGTGTCATCTCTTTTGATGTCATCATTGAAATGACATTCGGCGTTGGTGTGGGACGAGCCCCATTGGCGTCTAGGTGATGCACACATGGGTTATTAGCAATGTCGGCCCAAGAGTAGGTTTTGCCTAGTTGCTGTTCTCCTCTACCTTGGACCCTAGAAGTCCCGCGGCCATGCCTGTGGCCTCTGCCGCGTCCTCCTCATCCTCTAGACCCGAAACTAGCAGTGACCACTGCCGTTTCCGCGTTGGGTTTCTCTTCCGAGGTATTTTTCGCTTCTGAGCTTGTTGCTTTAGTTGTTTTGCCGACTGAGGTATAGCCAGGACATTGAGTAATCCCTCTGCATCGTCATCAGCATCTGCATACTTGCTCGATGTTTCTATCATCTCCCCCAAGTCAGTGACCTTGTCACACTTCAAGCGATGACGTAGTAGACCAATTGGGAGTCCTGCGATGAAAGCTTCAATCGCGGTTTGATCGTTTACTCCTTCACAGGAGTTTTTGGTGTCGATCCATCGTCCGAGGTAATCTCGACAAGTTTCTCCAGCCTTCTGGGTGCAACGCTGTAGGTCTCCGACCGTACATGGCCTCTGATATGTGCCTTCGAAATTCGAAAGAACGCACTTTGCATGTCATACCAATTGTGGATGGTGTTCTTCGGAAGTTCATTAAGCCATGATCGTGCCGTCTTCCGCAACATAAGTGGGAGATATCGGGTTGCGATCAGGCTGTTTCCGCCTTTGGCGATGCAGCAAGCTTGGAAGAAATCCTGTAGCTAGGTATCTGGCCGAGCAATGCCGTCGTAGGCTTGGATATGTCTTGAAATAGCAAATCCTTCTGGGAATCTTGTAGCTCTAATGCATGGTCCGAAGCACTTTGGGCCGACGTAGATATTATCGTTTTCATAGCGCCGCGCATCTATGTTAGAGTTGATCCTGTGCCTTGCGTCGTTTGGGGATAGTGAACGTCCCGAATGTCGGCTGTGGCTGCGGTGCCTTGGGGCCGGACTTCGGCTGCCACCACCTCCTCCGCCACGTCGTCCTCCATGACCCCCTTGAGAGTTGTTGTGATGAATGCTTGGTGGAGAGAGTGGGGCAGCTGGATTATTTCCGGCTGATCGCCGGCCTCCGTCCGGAGCGTCATTATTCCGGTTTCAGGGAGGGTCTTGACTATGACGAGCCCCCTGCCGGCTTGTCCCGGCATGGTTTCCATCGTTCCTTCGTCCGTCGTTCCCACTATGGTGAGGCTCGGCCGGACGGCTTGCATGTCTAGGAGGTGGCATTTTTTCACGATCCTCCTCCCGACGTTTCTCTTTATGTTCTCCCCTTTGATCGTTAGACTCTCGTTGGGGAGGATTCCTCGGATTCAGAGCAGCGATGGCCTCTTTCTCGGCCGTTGGGGCGATGTTGCTCCAGTCACGCGTAGTCGTGTGGTGCTGTCCTAACGATCCGGTTCTTGAGTAATTGTCTTCCTGGTGCTCGGGGCGATGATACTGCTCCAGGTCGCGCTGGGGTCTTACGTCCGCCCATGCCGGATCTGTGTGACATTGGTCGGAATCTGAGACCAGTTTTTGACTTCTGGACATGGCGACCTTTTGCTGCTCTATTCGTTTGTTGAGTAGTTTGATTCCCAACTGGATTTCCTCCGGTCCTGGATTAGCCGATAGAAATTCTCGGGCCACCCCGGTATTCTGTACTGGGGTTGGATATACCCAATCTCCTTTGCTATCTTTCCGTGGCTTCCCCATCTCATCTCTGAAAAGGATGGCACGGATATGTGGGAATTGGTCATCATTGGTGTGACGCTTCCATGTGTTTTGATGCAACCGAGACATGTAATCCTTGGTTGCCATGCGTTTCTTCTCCTCCTCGATGTTTTTGGCTTCATCCAGGAGTTGTTGACGACATGCTTCTAGGGCTTGGGCCTTTTCATCTAGTTCTTCGGCAGTAAGTTCTGCAGCTGTAGGGATAGGTATGGTTAGTGCAGCATCGATGAGTTTACGCGCACCCTCGGTGCTCACGTGTCCATCCACCGAGTCTTCTTTTTCGGCTCTTTTGGGATAAGTGCTCCATCCGAGTCTTCTTCGTATTCCTCGGCAATCACCTCCTCTGCCAGAGGGTCTTTTGCCGGGGTCTTGTTCTTCTTGTTCTTTTTCTTTGCCTTCTTGGCAGTGCCGGTAGCAAAGACGGCTTTGGGTCCGTTTCTCGGAGTCAAACTTTGATAGGTACTTTTGGACATCTGGACTTCGGGATTATCTCCGACGTCCATGTCATCCTGCGCTTTGGGAGAGTGTTCCCCGGATCCTTCATCCATGGCTTCTCCTTCTTCTGCAGCCTTGGAGTTATACTCCTCTTCATACTCTACGGAGAACTTTTGGAAATCTGCCGACGTCATCGATTCATCCGAGGATGCGGGTATGTCGGTGTTTGTTCTAATTGCCTCCAGCATAGAATCGGTGTTTCTCCAGCATCGGCAGAGCCAGATCCGGATCCTACGTATCTGACAAAGTGCGATGCGTGCTTCCTGAGGTACCTGCGGCTTTCGCGGTTAGCCATGTCGAAACTTTTGATGGTCTCGAGGATTGCATCTGCGCTTGCAGCTTGCAGTATCATACGTCGCAGTGTGTACCTGAGGAAGGGCCTGTCTGTTCCTGCGTCATCAGAGCCGGAATCAATGTCGTTGATTTGCTCCTCCTGAATTTCGACTTCCACGGGTGGGTCGATCTGGGATACGGCTTCTCCAAGGAGATCCACTCGAGATTTGACTTGAACCGCTAGGTCTTCTTTAGGCTCGGATTTCTCCACTATCTCCGCAACTGGTGCGGGCTGGGTGGGTTTAGGGTTTTCTGAGATCCGGAACTCTGCCGCCTCCATGGACAGAGGGGACCCAGAAGATTCTTCTGCCTCTATCATCACCGCTGGGGTGGGTGGGGCAGGTTCAGCGAAACCGATGTAAACATCGATCTCGCCGAAAGACATGATTGTATAGGCAGTCATAGCCTCCCTAGCCGGGATCCAAGTCTCGTCGAGAATGATGAGAGGGACGTCACAGGCATAGAGGATGCGACCGATGGCGATAGTCTCGCCGATTCCGATTCTTGCAGATTCCGCTCGGAATGCAGATCCGAAGCTCACTTGCCCCACGGTGGGTGCCAACTATCGTCGGATTGATGACAAGTATGCCATGAGGGGGTCCTCGAGGCGTGCGGAAGAGAGGGGTGTGGGACGTACGGTGTTCCGGGACGGTGAGCACACAAGTTTACCCAGGTTCGAATCCACCGGCTTTGGACGGATCCTACTCCTGCTAGCAATCCAGTAATACGGCAGAGCCGAAATATGGGTTACAAGGGTTTCGCCTGTGCGAGTTGAGGATCTGAAGTATTGGTGTGCCCTAAAGGCTCTCCCTAGGACGGCTTATATAGATATCTGGCCTAGGGTTTACAAGAGAGATCTATCCGGCTACGACTAAGAGTCGGTTACAGAGTACATCTTGAACTACAAGTAACACTATGGGCCTAAGTCGGTAAGTCTTCTGGGCCTTCCCGTAGCTGGATTGGACTCCGTCTTTCTCCTTGACTGGGGCGCCCGTGAAGCAAAGCTCTAACCCTAAATGGGCCACCCTGGTCAGTGAGGAACTGTGAGGATACCCGGAAAGTATATCCCCAACATCAACCACATCTCTGAGATCTAGATCTCCCTCAACACCATCACCATCAAGGCATCCAAGCAAGAAGAAGGGGAGGAGAAGGAAGACATCACCACCACCACGCATCGATCTCCATCTCCATCATCATCTCCATCTCCCTCTCTCTCTCTTGTGTTTAGTAATTGTAAGATTGAACACAGTTGTGATATCATTATATATTTATATATGTTTCGTTGTTCATCCATGTGTGAGTGATTGATTCAATTCTAGGTTGAGGTATGATCTAGTGCAATAAGTTAGAATTTATTGTGATCTAAGATGAGTTTATGTGATCCTTTGGTCCAGAAGTGCCTTTTGCCTTGCGGTGACGCGCGAGAACCATGCGTAGTGCACACAGTGTCACAGCCCGGTAATCAGTTGGGGATGTTTATTTGTCTGAAAAATCTCTTATAGATCACACATATATTTGCCCATCTAGTACTAGTGAGACCGAAGCCTACAAGCCCTCTCTCATTCAATTCAATCCTACAACTATAATCTCTTTAATTCGGCTCATATTCCTGCTTACTTTTCGTCTTAGTTTCTTTTGTTCTTGTTAAAAGTTCTTTGTTATTAGATATTTTAAACCTCTCTCAATTATCGCTGTTCTAGTAACTTATAGAATAGGCTATTTCCAAACCATGATTTGGGTGCGAAACGTGGCCGCATTGACAACGTGGCTGCAGGGTCATGTTGTTTCCATCCTCCAATCTCCCATCAGGACAAACTCTTAAATATTTACTGCTACAAGTACTGCAATAACCCTGTTGTTGGTGCAGGAATCCAGTCATCAAATTGGCGCTGTTGCCGGGGAGATAAGCGTCCGGTTATGACCTTCCTACTCGCACATAGTTTATTTTCGTTTGTTGCTATTATCTTACTACTTTATTTTATATTGAAATCAATAAAAAATACAAAACCAAAAACTTATGAAAACTATTGCTACTAATCATGTCTTCCGAGATAAATTTTGTTCAAGACATAATACAAGCATTGGAGGAGATAAAGGATTCAAGTTCATCAAGCCTGGTGGCTAGATATGAGCTGATAAAGAAATTGGTGGACCAATTGGAAATGCATTCATTATGGTTGCGTACTAATCATGGATCTTATTGCATAATTTGTGTTACAGATGACCACCTTAATTTTCAATGTAAGTATTCCAACAATCCTACTCTAGCAAATTATAATAGAGATAAATTATATGCTAGTTTGGAATTACTAGAATACATTCTTTTCAAAGGTGCATCTAAATGGTATTTATACTAGGAAGTATTGATGTTGAAAGTGAAGCACTTGATGGAGTTTTTAATTTAGTATACCTCATATTCCTCTTTTACAAAAATAATTAAAGTGGAGAGGAAAAGGAGCATAAGGAAGAGGAGGAAGAACAGATTGATCACCCGCTCACACCTTCAACTCCTACTTTTGATTTTATTATTTCTATTAAAACACTAGTCGATGAAAAGGAGGAACAAAAAGGTGAGGTTGACAAAGAGAGTCACACTACAACTTTTGTTTGTGATGCCTCTCACTCTAGTAGTGATTTTTATGATGCTAAAACTGTTGATAATTGTTCCGCGGAGGCCATGTGCCTAGACACTCATATGGAGAGCATTAATAATAATGAACTAGAGATAGAGCATTGCTATACTAACATGAACTGCACATTAGTCCTGCTGCGGCGATGGCACTACTGATGACCCACAAGTATAGGGGGTGTATCGCAGTATTTTCGAGGGAAGTGAAACCCAATTTATTGATTCGACACAAGGGGAGCCAAAGAATATTTATCAGCCTTAACAACTGAGTTGTCAATTCAGCTGCACCTGGAAATAGTCTTGCTCACAGCAGTTTATCAGTAGCAACAGTTTTGTAGTAGGAATAGCAAAGTAACAGCAGTAGTAAAGCAAAGACAGTAGTAACAAAAGCAGTAAACAGTGGGATTCGAGTGCGGTAGGCATAGGGATGGATGGACGGGCGTTGCATGGACAAGACAATTCACATAGATATCAGAACAAAGGGAAATTGTAGATAAATAAGATAAAGCATCCAAGTACTAGATAATCCTAGGCATGTGTTCCATATATAGTCATATGTGCTCGCAATGAGAACTTGCACAACATCTTTTGTCCTGCCAGCCCGTTTGCAGTGGGGCCTCTAGGGAACTACTGGCAATTAAGGTGCTTCTTTTAATAGAGCACCGGAGCAAAGGATTAACACTCCGTGAACACATGTGATCCTCACATCAAAGCCATTCCCTTCAGGTTATCCCGATTTCTATCACTTTGGAGCCATAGGTTCTGGATAACAACGTGTGTATACAACTTGCAGATAAGACCAAAAACAATACTATCATAATGAATCAATAACATGTTCAGATCTGAAATCATGGCACTCGGGCCCTAGTGACAAGCATTAAGCACAACAAGTCGCAACAAAGTCATAAAGCACTAATAAAAGATAATAGGCACCATGCCCTAACAATCTGATGCCATTACATGAATAATCTCATCCAATCCCTACCATCCCCATAGCCTACAACGGGGGATTACTCACTCATAGATGGGGGAAACATGGATGGTGGATGGAGACGATGGTGGAGATCGATGGAGATGGCTCCAGGGGCACTTCCCCGTCCTGGCAGGGTGCCGGAATAGAGACTTTCTGTCCCCCGGATCTCCCCTTCGGTGGTGGCGGCGCTGCGGAACTTTTTCTAGAAAAACATCGAACCCCCCGAAGTTTTTAGGTCAGAAGGCTTCTTATAGGCAAAGAGGGAGACCGAGGGGGTGCCTGGGGCCACCACACCATGCTCTGGCGCGGCCAGGCCCAGCCCGCGCCTGGGGGTGGTGTGGCCAGCCCCTGGACCTCCTCTGTCTCGTATTTTGGCTCCTGGAGTGTTCTAGAAAAATAGGCACTTTGGCTTTTGTCCCGTCCAATTCCGAGAATATTCATTTTCTGACTTTCCTGGAACCAAAAACAGCAGAAAACAGGCAGCTGGCACTGTGGCTCTTGTTAATAGGTTAGTCCAAGAAATCATATGAAAAGTACTCCAAAGTGTGGACAAAACACAAGAAAGGAGATAAAACCAAGCATGGAACATCAAAAATTATAGATACATTTGCAATGTATCAACATTCCCAAGCTTAACTCCTGCTCGACCTCGAGTAGGTAAGTGATAAAAAGAAAGAATAATTTTTGAGGTGACATGCACCATCAATAACTTGATCAAAGTACTTGTAAACATTCAAAGCTGGGATCATAGCACTTCAATCATAACATGAAAGACAAAGTTCTAGCAATAAGACAAAGAAACTATGATGCAACATGAAAAGGCACAAACAAAATATTCATAAATAACAATGCTTTGCAAGACGTTTGTTTGTTTCACATAAAGAAAACATAGTATAGTGGCATTCAGCTTGTCCCTCAAAGAGTAGCAAACATAAATGCATAGGACACCTTCAAAGTTTACAAGAGTGAATAGATATAAATAGTTTAAAACAAGCAATATCAAGGTATGCATCAATCAACAAGTCTTGGGACAATGCACATAGAACTAAGAATGGCCACTATGCTCTCAAGAAAGTGCTCAAAGAATGTGTGGAGACTCAACAAGTACAAGAAAAGGTTTTTGAATAGTTTGAAAGGCTTCCAAATGCTGAAAGTATGGTACTCATTAGCTTTGAGCTCTCATTGCCCCTATCACAAGCATCTTTAATGTGGTTAAGGTGAAAGTGATGTCCAATCTGAGTTATATGCTTGACGGACTATAAACTGAAAATCCCAAGTCCCTTGAGTACGAGGGCCGCTCCTCATGCTACTCAACTTTAGTTACCGGTAAGTTCTTGTCATCGTAAGTATGTGCGTATCATAGAGAACCGCCAACGGGGTACCCCTTGCCCGATGATACGGAAGAATCCCCAAATCAAAATGACAAGGCAAGCAGACAATGAGTATCTCAGCAATCTTCTTATTTACCATGGGAAAATGGTGCTTTTTTCTCTCTTTCCTCTTTTCATAAATCTCTTTTTTTTCTTTTTCTCAATAGCTATCTCTCTTTTTTTATAAGAAGAATGCTTCATGGATATCATTATTGTTACGCTGCAGGTTTCCACCATGTCAGCATGGATTAGACCAGCGGCCCAGGCGTTTCTCTAACACACATACATAACTCCATGGACTTACAAGCTCCCCTTTTATTTCACACCGACGACATCCGCAAACAAAAGATCAAGGTATCAACTGGGTATATATTTACAAGTGTTGAAAGCGTTCCCCGTGACAACACGGTTCTGCTAATCCCCAGCCTATAATTTGCAAGCATATAACTTTCATGGAGAATCACAATGGTTCAGGTTTATTAAGTGCAGGAAATAAAGTGTGCCATCAAGTTCGTGAGAGCTTTACTAACTAACTTTCTCATAACAAGCAAACATTTTATTCGAAAGAAAACAAGGCATATTGAATATGCACGAAAGTAGAAAATGATGCTAATAGGTAGGTATGGTGGACACTTTGGCAATATTTGGTTTAAGGGAGTTGGAAACATAGGTAAAACACTCAGTGTAAGTGAAGGCTAGCAATAGTAAGGGAGCGACAAACGAGAGAGCAAAAATGGCCATAATCATGCAGAGCGACAAAACATCATTGATCAAAGCATAAAGTTATACTACAAGTTGAAAACTAAAGGATCATAAAGGCTTATGGTGACTTGAGATAGTCATAACATGGTGTGAGCATGCGCAAAGTCAACCCAAATAAAGCATCAAAGGAGAATACCACTATACTATGCTTTAATATGCTAAAACAACGCATGATTCATCCAAGACACATTAAGCAATCTCAATTGTTTATAACAAGTCATGCTACAGCAAATAATACTAAGTATAAAGCCAAAAGAATATCAAGCATGGCATAACAAAGCATAGGCCACAGTCAAAAACGAGCTCTTTTTACCACATAAGCATGAGCTTTCCTTCTCTTTTCCAAACCAAACCAAACTATTTGAACAACAATGTATGAAAGAGGGGGTCTGACCAATTTATTCAGAAAACTAAGCAAACAAAAGCAACCCGAAAACGAAGACGCTCCAAGAACAACACAACTGTGCATGAAACAATAAAAATGAAGCGTTTGGAAGAAACCTGAAATTTTTATTGATGAAGAAGGGGATGCCTTGGGCATCCCCAAGCTTTGATGCTTGTACTTCTTGGATATTTCTTGGGGTGACATGCGTGGCATCCCCAAGCTTGAGCTTTAGTCCATCCTTCATCTCATTACTCATTCCTTCCATACACCTGAATTTTTTTTCTTCATACAAAACTTCACACAATATTTATTAGCAACATTAGTGCACTCAAGATAATAGGTCTTAAGGTTCAGTTCTAACACCAAATAAACTTCCATTAGAACACTAGATACTGTAGCACTTCCCTCAAAAAGCTCAATTCCCCAAAAGAACACAAAATGGAACCAACAAGAAGCAAACGCAGAAAATGGCAGAAATCTATCAAAACAGACCAGCAGGTAAAGACGAATTTTTTCGAAGACCTTATGTTGCTGAAATCAAAAAGTATTTAACTAACCAAAGTTAGATAACAACCTGGGGCAGAAGCACAAAAATTCACGCCTAAAAAAGACGTTCAGAGATTTTACACGAATTTTTACCGTGAAGCATAGAAATCTGTTTCGGGACAGCAACTTTCCCAATCATTACTTCTCTCTCATTAGAGGTTACTCTTGGCACAAAAAGCAAATAAAAAGGATAAGGAGCGGTTATTACTGAAGTAATAACTTCCAAGACTCATCTAAAACTTTTGGGTTATCTCCCAATAAGTACTTTTCTTTAACACCTTTAAGTTAGGCATAAGCAAAAACTAAAATGGATAGCATAGAAGTAAGCAGATATAATCATTGTGAAAACATTGTTTTGTTCAATGAAATCCTTTTGTGAACAAGGTTGATCAGGTCTTGTTACCAAAACAATTTCATATGAGACAAAACTTTGTATTCCACTAATGATTATGTTACCTCAACCTTGATAGCAATGGTCCCAATCATAATAGTTTCAAATTTTTCTCTTGGTATGGGACAATATATTTCTCCAACTTGAATGCCCTCAACATGTTCAATTGAATTCAAAACCATAAGTCCCATCAATCTTCTTGGGGAAATAGATAGTATGTTCCTTGTCATTAACATTGAAGGTCACCTTCCCTTGATTACAATTAATAACAACTCCTGCAGTGTTTAAGAAAAGGTCTCCTAAGAATAATAGACATATTATCATCTTCAGGCATAAAAGTTTGAGAGGATGCTCTCATAAGAAATATGAGTTGAAGTAAAAGAGAGCATCAATAAGCAAATTCAAAACACATTTAAGTATAACCCACTTCCTATGCATAGGAATCGTGTATGCAAATAAATTCGCAAAGAACAAAGTGACAGGCATAGATAGATAAAACAAGAGTGACTTCAAAACTTTCAACACATAGAGAGGTGTTTCAATACCCGGAAAACTTTTACCACCATATTTTCCTCTCTCAAAATAATTTTCACTAGCCTCATGAATAAACTCAACAATATAACTATCACATAAAGCATGCTTTTCATTATCTATAAGCACTAGAGCTTTACCATAAACATCTTCAAAAGAATCCTGAGGAACATAACATTCATCCTCCTTTAGTAAGCATGGAGGACAATCAAATAATGTAAGGGATAAAGAGTTACTCTCATTAGAAGGTAGGCATGGGTAGCTAATCCATTCTTCGTCCTTTTGTTCATCACTCACCTCCTCTTTTTCATCTAATGAGATTTCAGGTTCATCAATTTCTTCTTCCATAGGATCCTGCAAGGCATTACTCTCTTCCATTTGTGGAAAGCATCTATTAGAATATTCAAGGATATAGCCATTTTCATACTTGTAATTATCAAAGCAGAATTTAAGTATACCATAAACCTCATATTTGTAAGGTGATTCATCAATATTTTCAAGCAAACTAGCAAGTTCAAAAGCAGCCTTCCAAGCAATAAATTCTTCAATTTGTTCCGCATCATAAAAGTCATAAATTCCTTTAGCATAGGAAGATATGGTATCATTATCACTATACTCACATTGAAAAGGGAGGTGTTTATACCTCTTTCTGCAACAAGACTCATCACAGCAATAAGTAACATTATAAGTAGAGCATACATTTCTAGCAATGGTATACAATCTATCAATTTGTTCCCATAAGTGTTTCCCTTTTTGTGACAAGCGGTGTTCCTTATAATAAATTTTTTTATCTTCTGGGAACCCACCTTGCCAATAACCTTCAGTTTCAAAGAAACCAGCCATTGACAACAAGCATGATAAGGCAAGATAATAACAGGCCAACGAAAATAACAACTAGAGTAGGAACTACTTTTTTGTATTTTTAATAAAGAAACAAGCAAACAAGGAGAAAATAAACTTAGCTTGAACAATAGTGAATCGCTATGCTCCCCGGCAACAGCGCCAGAAAATAGTCTTGATGACCCACAAGTATAGGGGGTGTATCGCAGTATTTTCGAGGGAAGTGAAACCCAATTTATTGATTCGACACAAGGGGAGCCAAATAATATTTATCAGCCTTAACAACTGAGTTGTCAATTTAGTTGCACCTGGAAACAGTCTTGGTCACAGCAGTTTATCAGTAGCAACAATTTTGTAGTAGGAATAGCAAAGTAACATCAGTAGTAAAGCAAAGATAGTAGTAACAAAAGCAGTAAACAGTGGGATTCGAGTGCGGTAGGCATAGGGATGGATGGACGGGCGTTGCATGGACAAGACAATTCACATAGCAATCAGAACAAAGGGCAATTGCAGATAAATAAGATAAAGCATCCAAGTACTAGATAATCCTAGGCATGTGTTCCATATATAGTCATACGTGCTCGCAATGAGAACTTGCACAACATCTTTTGTCCTGCCAGCCCATTTGTAGTGGGGCCTCTAGGGAACTACTGGAAATTAAGGTGCTCCTTTTAATAGAGCACCGGAGCAAAGCATTAACATTCCGTGAACACATGTGATCCTCACATCAAAGCCATTCCCTTCCGGTTATCCCGATTTCTGCCACTTCGGGGCCATAGGTTCCGGACAACAATGTGTGTATACAACTTGTAGATAAGACCAAAAACAATACTATCATAATGAATCAATAACATGTTCAGATCTGAAATCATGGCACTCGGGCCCTAGTGACAAGCATTAAGCACAACAAGTCACAACAAAGTCATAAAGCACTAATAAAAGATACTAGGCACCATGCCCTAACAATTTGATGCCATTACATGAATGATCTCATCCAATCCCTACCATCCCCATAGCCTACAACGGGGGCTTACTCACTCATAGATGGGGAAACATGGATGGTCGATGGAGATGATGGTGGAGATCAATGGAGATGGCTCCGGGGGCACTTCCCCATCCCGACAGGGTGCCGGAACAGAGACTTTCTGTCCCCCGATTCTCCCCTTCAGTGGTGGCGGCGCTGCGGAACTTTTTCTGGAAAAACATAGAACCCCCAAAGTTTTTAGGTCAGAAGGCTTCTTATAGGCGAAGAGGGAGACCGAGGGGGTGCCTAGGGCCACCACACCATGCCCTGGCACGGCCAGGCCCAGCCCGCGCCTGGGGGTGGTGTGGCCAGCCCCTGGCCCTACTCCGTCTCGTATTCTGGCTCCTAGAGTCTTCTGGAAAAATAGTCACTTTGGCTTTTGTCCCGTCCAATTCCGCGAATATTCATTTTCTGACTTTCCTGGAACCAAAAACAGCAGAAAACAGGCAGCTGACACTGTGGGTCTTGTTAATAGGTTAGTCCAAGAAATCATATGAAAAATACTCCAAAGTGTGGACAAAACACAAGAAAGGAGATAAAACCAAGCATGGAACATCAAAAATTATAGATACATTTGCAATGTATCAACTACCAAGAAAACTTCTTCCGGCAAAGGTTTGGTCATGACCCGGACTTTGAGTGGTCAAAGCCTTGGCTCACTCAATGAGTAGTCACCAATTGGAACAACACCGAATATGGAAAAGTGACATCTAGAAGTCCTACGCCACAGAAGTTTGGCCCTGTAGAAATTGGTGAGAGGATGTTTACTGTCAGGATGGGTCTTGCTGAAGCTGACAAGATGTTGTAGGTAAATATCTCAGCTATCTTATTCATACTTGCAGTAGATATACATATAATCACTAGTCCTCGAGCCTCCGGGGGAGTAAAATATTACTTGGCCGGAAGCTCTTAGACCAACATTATTCCACCTAGATCTGAATCTTAACTCATCTAAGATATTGTGCCGAGTCACTGTAACTTAGTGGTAATTCAAATTAGAATCAATTATCTAGCCACACAGATTCGGATCGAATTTACTCGGTTTGAATCTTGAGAAAAATCGAATATCCAGCCACCTAGATTCGGGTCAAGTTTACTTGGCTCGAATCTTGAGAAGAATCGAATATCCAGCCACCTAGATTCGGGTCGAGTTTACTTGGCTCGAATCTTGAGCAGAATCGAATATGTGATAACTGTGATATTCGACACATTTTTTTGGCTTTTATTGATGGTTTTCTCCCAGATTTGAATGTTTTCTAGATTTACCTAACGCTAATACTTCGGTAGCGAAGAAAACTTGGTTTTTAATGTGTGTTTCAGGTTCTGAATATCAATAGGAGGTTTTAACTAGAGAAACACCATATTCTGGGGAAAACAAGCAAGTCTCGCTTTGGAAGCACTCGAGGGAACTCATAGAAGCTTTAACGAGCAACTATACGGCGGGAATATTTTTTTGGCCGTATAGTTGCTGCCGCCTCTGTCTCGTCAAAAGGGAGAACTTCTGTGAAGGAACGGGGGACGAAAACACAACATAGCAGCCGCCATACCATTCAGCAGGGAGAAAGAAGATATCCGGAGAAGAAGGGGAAGACGTTCTTCATCTCTCTCCACGATCTTCGACCTCCTAGCAAATACACCCCCATAGCCACTACTTATACTTGAGAGAGAGAGAGGGATCTCCACCTTGTAAGACTAGGGTTTGAGATTGGTTCTTTCCATCTTGAATTGTGTTGGATATTTTTCTATTCTTATTGTGGATCTCCACGATAATACAAAGACGAATTCCCTTTATTTAATTATACTGATGATCTGCTCTTCTCTCATGCGTGAGTAATTCCCTTGGGCGTGTGAGATGTAGGGGATTGGTGAGATGTGATGTGCCTTCATATATTTTCCATTAGTTTGTGATTGATTCTAATTACTATATTATGTGTGCTTGACTATCTGTGGGATGCCTAATGCTTGTTGTCTAATTAAGGGCCCAGACAACATGATGTGTTTGTTCTACATAGATAAGATCTTGTTCGCTAGTGGATCGGCAACCCTCGGGTGACACGGGATATCAATGGAAAACTAGTAGACTCGAGGATAACGAGGAACCACTGTGCTTATTGCATTAGTCCGGTCCAAGGAGCTTAAGCGCTAAGCGACCTGAAGGGTCTTAATCGTCTAGTGTTTGACCATGGTTTTGGTAGCAGGCTAGTAGGATTATTGAAGTTGGGATGAAATCTACCAAGAGGAGTTCTAGCTAATTATGGGTTGCTCTCCTACACATATATTTATAAGATTTTAATTGTTACATTTATCACTCGTCCACCTAGCATAGTAACTATCACCATGAACTAAATCTCCTCGCGCCTTCTTTTGCCATTTGTAGCAAATAACAAACAACCAAGTCGTTCTTTACTTTTATGCTTTATTTTTCTGAAGTTTACATTTTAGTTGTATTTAAATACATCTTATTAATCAAAACGCATTCTTATTTCAATGCTTGCAGTCAATTCACTCGAAGACCTGTGACAACTTCGGGTGTGACAGAGACACCCATAAACTCTTACCTTTGGGCTCCCTATGGGATCGATATCTGTACTTCGAAACTAGCTACAAATGATCTGTGCTCTTGCAGACATCAAGCTATTTTCTAGCACCGTTACCGGGGAGCTAAGCACTAAGTGTTTGTCTTTTGACATTTCAGGTGTTGCTACTACAAAATGTTCTCCTTAGGAGACAAAGGGTCTATGTGCTCTGGTAGGACCTACCTGCCGGATTATATTGACTGCTAGCCTGCTCAGAGGCACGAAGAAATTATTGAAAAACTTTTAAGATCAAATAAAGTTGAAGTTGAAAACTTGAGTGATATTATGGAAATCATGTCTATTTACAGGAAAACTCCTATGAAACCTGATAAAACTCTCAGGGAATACAGTGCTCCAAGTTCTGAATTTCTTAAACAACCAATAGAGTTCCCTAATCCTAGAGTTAGAGAATATCGATTTGATGGTGGAATTATTAAAATTTTGCAGGAGAAAGCTTTCAGTGGAAGGGAAGATGAAGACCCAGGAAGACATATTAGAGAGTTCGGTGATATGATAACATCGCTCGGACCAAAAGGTTTGCCAAGAGACTTCTGTTGTTTGAATTTATTTGTTGGTCTCTTAAAGGTAAAGCTCTAGACTAGTTATATTCTCTCCCTCGCCATTACATTAAATGTTGGGAAAACTGCATTATTAAATTCATAAATAGGTTTAATCCTTTTAAAAAGGTAACTGAACTAAGAAAAAACATAGGCAACTTTAGTCAGGAAGGGGAGAAAACTACCCACAAGCCCGGGAAAGATTCTTTGGAATGATCAATAGTATCCCTAATCATGGCTATTCTGAACTAAAAATTTGTCGTTTATTTTACCATGGTCTCAGGACTAGTTCTTTTCGGCTCCGACTTGTGAATAAGCCACTCTGGCTTGATGATAGCTGTGAGATTCGACACATTTTGATGGCTTTTATTGATAGTTTTCTCCTAGTTTTGATCGTTTTCTGGCTTTACCTAACGCTAATACTTCGGTAGGGAAGAAAACTTGGTTTTTAATGTGTGTTTCAGGTTCTGGACATCAACAGAAGGATTTAACTAGAGAAACACAATATTCTGGAGAAAACGAGCGAGTCTCACTTTGGAAGCACGCGAGAGGAGATCATAGAATCTTTAACGAGCAACTATACGGCAGGAATATTTTTCCGGACGTATAGTTCCCGCCGTATAGTTGTCGACGCCTCTATCTTGTCGAAAGGAACAACTTCCATGAATGAACCGGGGATGAAAACACAACACAGCAGCCACCACACCATCCAGAAGGGAGAAAGAAGAGATCCGGAGAAGAAGGGGAAGACATTCTTCATCTCGCTCCAAAATCTTCGACCTCCTAGCCAACACACCCCCATAGCCACTACTTGTACTTGGGAGAGAAAGAGGGATCTACACCTTGCAAGACTAGGATTTGAGATTGTTTCTTTCCATCTTGAATTGTGTTGGATATTTTTCTATTCTTATTGTGGATCTCCACGATAATACAAAGACGAATTCCCTTTATTTAATTATACTGATGATCTGCTCTTCTCTCATGCGTGAGTAATTCCCTTGGGCGTGTGAGATGTAGGGGATTGGTGAGATGTGATGTGCCTTCATATATTTTCCATTAGTTTGTGATTGATTCTAATTACTATATTATGTGTGCTTGACTATCTGTGGGATGCCTAATGCTTGTTGTCTAATTAAGGGCCCAGACAACATGATGTGTTTGTTCTACATAGATAAGATCTTGTTCGCTAGTGGACCGGTGACCCCCGGGTGACACGGGGATATCAATGGAAAGCTAGTAGAATCGAGGATAACGAGGAACCACTATGCTTATTGCATTAGTCCGATCCAAGGAGCTTAATCGCTAAGCGACCTGAAGGGTCTTAATCGTCTAGTGTCTCACCATGGTTTTGGTAGCAGGCTACTAGGATTATTGAAGGTGGGATGAAATGTACCAAGAGGATTTCCGGCTAATTATGGGTTGCTCGCCTACACATATATTTATAAGATTATAATTGTTACATTTATCATTCGTCCACCTGGCACAGTCACTATCACCATGAACTAAATCTCCCCGCGCCTTCTTTCGCCATTTGCAGGAAACAACAAACAACCAAGCCATTCTTTACTTTTATGCTTTATATTTCTGAATTTTACATTTTAGTTCTATTTAAATACATCTCATTTAATCGAAACCCCATTCCTATTTCAGCACTTGTAGTCAATTCACTCGAAGACCTGTGACAACTTCGGGTGTGACAGAGTCTTCACCCATAAACATTTACCTTTGGGATCCCTATGGGATCGATATCTTCACTTCGAAACTAGCTACAAACAATCTATGCTCTTGCAGACATCAAGCTATTTTCTGGCGCCGTTGCCGGGGAGCTAAGCGCTAAGTATTTGTCTTTTGACATTTCAGGTATTGCTACTACAAAATGTTCTCCCTAGGATACAAAGGGTCTACACGCTCTGGTAGGCCTACCTACCGGATTATATTGAGCACGTGCTTGCTCAGAGGCGCGAAGAAATTATTGAAAAACTTTTAAGATCAAATAAAGTTGAAGTTGTAAACCTGAGTGATATTATGGAAATCATGTATATTTACAGGACAACTCCTATGAAACCTGAGAAAACTCTCAGGGAATACATTGCTCTAAGTTCTGAATTGCTTAAACAACCAATAGAGTTCCCTAATCCTGGAATTAGAGAATATCGATTTGATGGTGGAATTATTTAAATTTTGCAGGAGAAAGCTTTCAGTCGAAGGGAAGATGAAGACCTAGGAAGACATATTAGAGAATTCGACGATGTGATAACATCGCTCGGACCAAAAGGTTTTCTAAGAGACTTCTCTCGTCTTAAATTATTTTGATGGTCTCTTAAAGGTAAAGCTCGAGACTGGTTAAACTCTCTCCCTCGCCATTACATTAAATGTTGGGAAAACTGCATTACTATATTCATAAACAGGTTTATTCTTTTAAAAAGGTAACCAAACTAAGAAAGAACATAGGCAACTTTAGTCAGAACGTGGGAGAAAATTACCCACAAGCCTAGGAAAGATTCTTTGGAATGATCAAAAGTATTCCTAATCATGGCTATTCTGAACTAACAATATGCCATTTATTTTACCATGGTCTTAATACTCAATGTAGATAGTTGCTTGACTTCTCCGCAGGAGGATCAACAAATACTTTAACTATTAAAGAATGTTTGGAATTAATGTCTACTAGGGCTAAGAATGATTCTTTATATAATCCTGATTTTGGCACTAAGCCAGAAAAAGGGATACTTCCGATAACTCCTGATCTTATGCCTGAGGTACGCAAAACTATGAAAGAAAAAGGTATACCTTCTGAACTTATTAAGGAAAACAAAGTAGATTTGTTACAAGTTATAACTGAAGAAGATGAACCTAGAAATTTTTTTCAAGAATTAAAACATCGAAAAGTAAAATCTCATAATAACTTGCATAAGAATTTCCAAAAACACAAAAATATTTTGGAGAAACTCATAGAAAATTATGATGAGATTGGCCAAGCAATATAATTATTTAACAAGTATCTTAGTATGATTGAAACCCAGTGTGAACAAATAGCATCTGGTTATCAAATTTTTCTTCGTCAAGATAAATATATTCATGTTTCTAATAATGTTTTCACATGAAGGGGTGCTGTTGTTACAGGAACCTTAGGACCACCGGAATACGAAGCTGGAAAAGAGCGAAAGGAAAATTCCTTGCTCGAAGCAAGCCAAGAAGATGATACATTGGTGGATCCTCAAGATGAAACTGAGACACAAGATCAAACCAAGGAGGACCAAAATGATGCACAATATGACCATTATGACTCCGATGCATAGACGGTTGTTCCAAGAGAAGATAAAGAAATAAGCAAGGAAGATGAAGTTGTTGTAGTAGAAGGGAAGAAAAGCAATAAGAACAACAAAAGAAAGCAACCAAAGAGCCTGACCCCCCACAAAAGGTAAAAGACAAGAGTAAGTCAGGTGAGAAAAATCTTCCTTATCTAGATCAAAAAAAGAAAGCACTGGATCAGGTAATTTATAATTCCTTTACAAAGGCACTTAGTGACCTTCGTCTAGAAATCCCATTTGCGGATGCAATCAAAGTTCCTACTAATGGTAAATTCCTCTATGAGATTCTTAGTAGAAATAAAGAAATAAGTGAAACTATTACCATGGTAACTAGCTATCATGCTAATGGGAAGTTGTTGTCTAAGTCTGGAGATCCTGGAATACCAACTATTTCATGCTCGATAGGTAAAATTGATATTCACAATACCTTGTGTGATCTAGGAGCAGGAGTTAGTGTAATGCCATACTCCCTCTATAATAGGTTAGGATTAGGGGAGTATTCTCCTACTACTATCACTTTACAGATGGCTGACAAGTCCACTAAACAACCCGTTGGTATGATTGAGGATGTCTTACTTAGAATAGATGAGCATGTTATTCCCACTGATTTTATTATTCTGGAAATGTCAGAAGATGAAAGATTATCTATAATACTTGGAAGACCTTTCCTCAGTATTGCAGGTGCATCAGTAGATTGTGTTGGAGGAAAGATAATCTTCAATGTTTTACTATGCTGAAATCATCCTGTATTTTCCAAAGAAGCTAGAAGCAGGAGAAATATATGTTCCACCGGCAAAACGAGTTCATGTGGTAAGTGCCTTTGATAAGGGGCAACCCAAGGTAAGAATTCGAGAAGAGAGAAGAGGCTGAGTTACTCAACCTCTTCTCTATAAATGCTTAATGGGAGTCAACCCATTTTGTCAATTTAGTAGATTAAGTAATAAGAGGTTCATCGCATTCCTACCACTTTTTGACAGACATTCTTGCGGAAGCACGCCCATGAAGATACAGCTGTCAAAAATTAGTAGAAACGATTGAATGACTATAGAAAAATAATGAGAATAAAAGTTTAAGTTTTCCATCTTCAGAAGCTAAAATTTTGCTTTTAATATGCTAATGTTGCTCGACAATTTTTACTATCAATTTTTTGTTAAAAATAAGGTATTTCACTAAGTTATGGGATAAGAAGGTATCCTCGAAGAAATAGATTTTTTTGATGATTACTGATGGTTTAACGACCAACTATACGGCGGGAATAAAAATTCCGGCCGTATAGTTCCAGTCGTATAAATATCTTTGTCATCAACCAATTTTCCTCGAAGACACGGAGAATTTAACGACCAACTATACGGCAGGAATGAAAATTTTGGCCGTATAGCTCTAGTCGTATAGATATTGATGCCTTCGTACACAAATTTCTAAAAGGTACTGAGAGTTTAATGATCAACTATACGGCGGGAATAAAAATTCTGGCCATATAGCTCCTGTCGTATAGATATCGATGCCTTTGTAAAAATTCATCTCAAAGGCAAGAATGTTTAACGACCAACTATACGGCGGGAATAAATATTCCGACCGTATAGCTCCAGTAGTATAGATATCGATGCCTTCGTAGAATTTCATCCCAAAGGTACTGAGAGTTTAACGACCAACCATACGGCGGGAATAAAGATTCTGGTCGTATAGATATCGATGCTAGTTTTAGAAATTTATCTCGAGAGGCAAACGGTTTAATAACCAACAATACGGCGGGATCATTGTGACCCGTCCATATAGTTGCATCCGTATAGATCTTTTCTATATAAAGAAACCATAGTTGGCGGCGCCACCGCAACTATACGGGCGGAACAACATCACCCGCATGTATAGTTCCGGTCGTATAGTTTGGTGCGACCACAAAATCGCATTGGGGCGGCTAGGTATTCCTCCTCTCCTCATTATTTCTCTCATATTCTCTCTCCAAACCTTTCAAAATCCACCTAGAAGTCTTGATTCTTCATGGATTTTGTTCGTTTGAGTGGGAGAATCAATAGATCAGTATGTTTCTCTCCCTATCCATGCTTTATTTTTAGATTTCCATGGTTGAAACTCTCACATTGATCTTGTGGGTGAACTCAAGCTTATTTTGTTTTCCCTATTAATTTCTCCCATTAGGATTGAATTTTTCCACGTAGAATCATTCATATATCATATAGAAACTATATGCCTAAGGTTTTATGGTGAAATTTTTCAGTGCATCATGATGAACAAAATAGGTAACCTGTTTCGTTCGAGCAAGCGCCAACGAGCGAGGGCTCGAGCTCAGGGTCCCGAGCCCCGCGCAATTCCAAGTTGGACATTGTCTCATTGAGGAGGGTGTTTCCCACACATTGGGCCGACCACAACTTTCTCACTGTGGCAGGGTTGAAGGGGGATTTCAACCTCATGTGCAGCAGGGCAGGGTTGGCGGTACTTGGCTTCGCAAGCCATGACACTTACGTCGAGCTTACCCATGAGTTTCTTGCCTCCTTCTATGACGACCACAGGGAGAAAGGTAACATGTGCACGATAAGCTTCACCATGAACCGACATCACTATGAAATAAATTTCGAACAATTTTGCAATGCTTTCAGCTTCCCTCATACTAGGGACCCTACTGTTACTAACCTCTATAGCGTCACAAGTGGAGAGACTTGGGAGGTTATTTCTGTTAATGGTGGCAGGCACTTTTATCAGAAGAAGATGTCCACCATTCAGAACCAAACCATCTTCTACTATGCTCGGTTCCTTGCCAACACGCTACTGGAAAGGGGTGACACATGCTCCATGGCCAATGCAGACATGGCAATGATCATCACGGATCTCTTCCCCACTTCACCGCAAAGCCCCAGTCCTGCAGCTCTACTCATCCAACACTTCCGCCACCAAAGCAACAAGACCAAAGGTGATATTCGCATTGGTGGATTGATAACCCACATTGCCTATGCATTAAATATTGTACTACCTGTTATGGAACCTATGGACAGCTCCCAACTCATGGACGTCAAGTATTTGACTGCTTGTGGCTTCCTTGGTGTTTAGCATGCTAACCGGAGGCTTCGAGCATATCAATTCAATTATCTTGGTGATGCTCATGGAGAACAAGTTTAGTTGCCCTACCCCCAAGCCTTCTCGATTGTGGAGAAGGACACTTGGATCCTCACCAAGGACCAAGTGATGGAGATCTTAGCCAAGCTCTAGCCCGAGGAAGAGGAAGATGAAGAAGGGGGCACGGGATGATGAGGAGCAGGAGTAGGAGCAGGAGGAAGAGCAGGGACACAACCCTACTTGGGAGGGACAGCAGCAGTAGCAAGGGGAGCTTGGGACCCGTGGCCCTACCAGCCACAACAGGGGTACAACTACGTCCCCTATCAGGAGTTCCAGCAGCTTAACCAGCGCATTGGGGAGATCGACCACTGATGACTGCAAGTGCACAGATCGTTTGTAGCTAGTTTCCAAATAAAGTATCGATCCCACAGGGAGAAGTAGGCGAAAGACTAAAATGCTTTTAACTATAACTAAACAAAGTACTTAAGAAATAACTTTAAGATGCAAGTAAAGTAGAGTTGTTTTTGGGTTTTTGGTTGAACAAACTGTTTTAAAGTAAAGGAAAACTTAAGCAGAAAGTAAGAATCGCGTGTGTAATAGAACTTTGGAACTAAAATAGGGAAAAAGCGTTCTCAGGGAATAGTGGATACACCACTAGCAGTTTAGAATAAGTGGTCGAGAGTATTATAACGAATATTCTCATAATGTGTATGTATGTGGGAGGAGCTCCATATATGGACAAATAGCCAGCAACCGCTGCACACATCTGTTGGAAATATGCCCTAGAGACAAATAGTAGTAAGGACTATTATCATATTTCATATAGTTTATTATTAAGTTTAATATCATGCTATAATTGTATTGAGAGGAAACATCAATACATGTGTCATATACAAACAACCAGGGGTTCCCAGTGAAACTCTAGTCACTGGTTCATTGGTCAACAAATGATCATGTTTCCTGATCATATGGCATTTATGCCAGTTGGAAATGAGGTCATCTCATTCGGAGAATGAGATGATGAACCAATACCCAACCTAAACATCGTGACCCGATCATGTCACGAATTTCAAGTTATGATGATTAGAAATGGATCCCCGTAGACTATTCCTTAGACCGTGAGGCTATATTAATCACTGTCTACCGAGAGTGCTTAGATAGCATCAAACGCCATCTGGTAAAACGGTGGTTATAAAGATGTGTTCAGGCATTCAGAGGAAACTGTAGAGGCAATATATGTCAAGAGCAGGATTTGTCCGTCCATGTGACGGGAAGATACTCAAGGGCCCACTCAGAGAAGTTATATCCAATAGTTGCGTAGCGTGTGATTAGATCACGGGGATATCACTTGTCGGAACGATTCAAGTAGCATTGTTCAGTAACGAGATTGAACACGACATGGTGATGTCATTGATCAGATCTCGAGCAATGCAAGTATCGAATGACAAAGGGAATTAGACACGACTGTCCTGGTACAAACGACGAAAGATCTTCGTGGAATGCACAGGGGTCACATGGCCATCCAGGTCCCTCTGTCGATCATTGGTGCGGGAGTGTCCTGACCATGTCTGGAGTGTTCCTGAACCGTGGGGTATCACGCTTAAGGGCTTGATGATGCTTAGAGAGTGTTTATAGGATCGGTAGAATCACCAAAGAAAAGAAGGGAGAAAACTGGAAGTGTTTCGGTAAGTCTGGAGGATGTCCGGAGTGGAGGTGGAAGGTGTTCCATGGCCACGGAGGTTGAATAATATGTGAATGAATGTTAAATGTTGATTTAATCATTTATTCATAATTATTTAATAAAGAGAAAATCAATTAAAAGGTCAAAAAGGCTTAATGGGCCAATTCCGGAGGGAGAGGGCCCATTAGGGGAAAGTAGAGAGGGAGAGGGGCCAAGGGGGCTGGCCGGCGGCCATCCCACCCCCTCCTCACCTTTAGTCCCATCCCGGGACTTTGAGGGAGGGTGTACCCCTCCTCCCCCTATATAAAGTGGGGGTATTTGGCCTAGAAAAATACACCAATAATCAATAAAGGTCTCCCCACTTTTGGGAGGACCTCTAATTGATATTTTCTCTCTCCCCTTCTCTCTCTCGTGACCATGGTCCCAAGTCTGGACTGCGCGAGCGAGAGACATATTCACCGCGGAGTGCCGTCGTGCTGCGGGATTCAGATCTAGGAGCTCTACTTCCGCAACTGCTGCTGGATCGGGGAAGCGGGAGTCATCGTCAGGCACCGGACGTGTGTAACTCCCCGCTAGGTGTCGCACTTGAGGCACTCATGTCGTTGGAGCCAAAAGGAACGCAAGGAGTTCATCACGACCTTGAGGTTGGCTTCGGCTCGTCTACATCAACCACGCTCTCCTGAGCATTGACAACGCTTTTCAGTCTTCAAGGGTAAGTTCACGAAAAGCCCCTCCCGTTACTGTATTACTAATAGATAGGTCCTGACAGCTTCAGGGGTTTAGGGGCGTAGAGTAAAATTTATTGTTTTTATGCACGGAACCCATACAGTGGTATCAGAGCTAGATCTATGTGTAGTAATACTAGTACGGGTAGAACACACGAGATGGAGCGTGTGGGGCGTTGATCTTTTAGTTGTTACCCGCCCACGTGTACTTGTGCATACCGCAGTAATGCTTGATGAAGCGCCCCCCAATCGACTTTACGCGTTCATTCGCGAGACTGGTCCATGTTTGACATACGGCTTGTACCGTATAAAGTGGCTTAGGGGGGTGTTTGTCTCTCTCGCATTAGTTGGTATACCATTTGCAACGGAGGGCCCCGAAAGGGGTGTAGTAGAGACAACTACTTGATCAGCGTTGTGCTGAAAGTTCGTAGGTAAGAATGGTTCTTGTGCGAAAGCCCATTCAGCCACGTAAAACATGCAAAGATAAAGTAGAGGCATCTAACTTTGTTTTGCAGGAGGGCATTGCTTTGTGATATGGTTGTGGCAAAGTTAAAGTAATTACCTTATGTTACGTAGTAGTAGATAGTCACGGAGGTGACGAACTACCACGCTGGAATGACAACGGTACCCTGGTGTCTATGACGCCAGAACCCTGGCGTCGGAACCTGGTGACGGCAGATGGAGATCACGACATGAAGGACCATATCACATAGCATTTACATTCAATGTTATTGTTTGTATGTATTATTGTGTGCTAGTATTAGATACTCGACGGTAGCCTAATAAGATGATCCCTATTAAAATAACCAACGATTGTGTTCCCCCTTAGTGTGCACCACCAAGAAAGTTCTTCAGTATGAGGCAGGCCGTGATGATCGGGTGTCAGACATATCTACGTTCGCATACAGTGGGTGCAAGCCATGTTGCACAGCGAAAACACTAAGGTTGAGTTGGCGAGCCTAGCACGTACAGACATGGCCTTGGAACGCGGATGGTCGAAAGATCGAGCACGAGTCGCATGAATGATGTGACCGACGTTTAGCGTCCACCCTTGAACCCACATTGATGGCCGTGATGATCAGGGGAGATGTGGCTGATAGGGGTCGTGTTATCACTAGGAACCATTTTTGGGGATAGGTCTTTCTGAGTGGAGTTATTATTAACTCATTTAATCGTAAACTTAGTCTAAATTCCTTTTGCAATTATAAATGTAGATGGGACCTTTCGTGTTGACAATTGAATGGTTAGAAGGAGAGAAGCTTAGATTAGATGGATCAAACATCTCCATTTGGGTTGCCAGTCTCCATGTTCGACTTAGTGAGAACGACGTGGTCGACTACATAATCGACGGGATGGATTTGGATCTGTCCACGGACCTTGAGACCCAGAGGAGCGGAAAGACCGCTATCTCCGTCATGAGATGGCCTCCTATATTTCAGTTGTGATGCGTTTTGGAATGGTGGATGAGCTGTGGCCTTTCGTGGGTGATGTCAACCCTCATTCGGTAATGTTACAGCTTCGGACACATTTCGTGGAGCAGACACGCATTTGGGCACATGAGCTGATGGGAGACTTCCTCTCCATAATGGGGGAGAACTCGTCACTGGACAGCCACTTACAACACATGCATGATGTGTACATGAGGCCAGCATACTTCTTGGACATCTGGATTTCAGGCTCTTTTGCAAATGCTGCTTTGCTGCGGTCGCTGCCACCAAGCTACCAAGCACAAGTCAGGAATTGCGTGATGAGGGGCGACATGGAAATGGAGTTCCACCGGTTCATGATACATCTCAAAAATGTGTTGGTTGAACCAGATGTCACTCAGGTCGTCAATGCCAAAGGAATATATTTGATATAAAGTTTTATAAATGTTATAATATTGCACACATTGTAGTGTTAAGTATATCTAATACTTGTTCTGTTTTGATGAAAACAGGTCCTTCTGCATAGAGGTGCTTGCTAGAGAGGAGGTGACGCTGCGTGTTGATGGCAAGCATGATGATGATGGCCGATGACACTCTCCCTCGACATTTATCATTTAGTTTATGTTTTAGGATGATTTTTTGTACTCAAGAGATTGTGAACTTCTTTAGTTTGTCTCACACTTCATGAGACAGATATTCATATGAGTTTGTAACAAACAGTTGTTCTGCTTTTATGAATGATTTCTATTCGTGTTCATATCTTGTTTGATTACTTGTGAATTATCCTTGTTGTTTGAAACTAATTGATAATACATAAACATTTCTAAAACATTAAAATGCCTTGTTTAAAATACCCAATTTAATGATATGTTCATTAATGAATGAATGAAACCATTGTTTAAATTCGAAGTTATAATGATAATATGTGAAAGTCATTTGATTTCTTTTCACATATAAATCATGCCAAAGTTCGGAAAAATAACTTGAACACTGTGTATTACTTGAATACAAAGTGTTTAATGAATTGTTAAAAGTATATACATATCCGATGTATTGAGTTTTAACGAAAATGGTAATTATCATTAATTGATTGTTTAAATGTGTAAAGTAGTTTACCAAAGGAAACATGAATATGAAACTATTTGATTTGATCAACGTGTTTCATCAACAAAGGGTATAAATATAAAAGGGAATCTAATTACTATGATTTGATCAATAGTAATAAAATTCAACTTTATAAGAATGGCATGAAAGAAATTGTGGAATGCAAAGTGTTTCGAAACGTCAAAATACAAAGCATCACAATGTGATATTAGATATCAAAGGGGGTTGAATAGAAGGCACCAAATAAATTGTTGTAGTGTATATGTAGAGACCATTAGTTAGAAATAGTTAGCACTAAATTTGAATTGGTAAACCATTTGAATTCATGAAAGTTTTGGGGTTATTCGATATAACCAAAACAATAGCGAATAAGACCTTGTAGTGTATTCATTGGAAACTTTGAATACGAAATACATAGCTGAAACCAAAAGGAAAGCAAAACTTGTATTGCTTGGATTTTGGTGCATTCTTGAGAAATCTCACTTTTGGTGATGTTTCTCAATTATGAAGCAAATGGAAATTAGTGTAAAACAAGATGAGGATTCAAAACCCTCCATCAAAGTCTTGAGAAGAACAACGGACAATGTTCCTGAACGATTCTCTTCACAGAAGGAAAGAATCAATGATTTTGATCATTGTGTTTTTCCCTCCACTATTGTTTTTCACCACATGAAGTAGGATTCAAAATGTAAATCCGTATCTTGTATGGAGACATTTGTGAACCACTTGTCATGATTTTTGAAATGTGACATACCTACGAAATACTAAGGAAATAATGGTAAACTAAATTATGAGAAATCCTAGAAGCAAACTTCCCTTAAGATTAGAAAGCAATTCATTACTGAATCTCACAAGTAAAAGGGGTTACTTGAATTTTCCCAAATGACTGCAAAGCCATAGTAGGAAAAGGGGGGTAAATGACTAAAGCACAATTTGTCAAGTATTGGACAAATTCAAATGAATTTGATTCATGTGTGCTAAATGTCTAGTGGATTTAAAACTAGTAAAGTACTAGTATCCCATAGTAAATCTCCAAGTTTGATATTTGATCAAAAGATTTTTGAAGTTGTTCAAAATAGTAAGGAGATATGCAATTTGCATAAAATTGAGTGGGAGCTATGAAAGTCTTCCTAAAACAATATGTGATTGACATATTTTTAAGTGGGAGCAATATGAGTCTCAAACTCAAATATGTAGGAAAATATTCTGAGTGGGAGCTTATAGGAGTAATTCTTAAATATGTTAAGGATGAAAGCGCAAATACTTATAAATAATGATTTATAAGATGTAGAAGTTGGTAATAGGTGTATTATGATATTATGTAGTATTCCTTAAGATATTCTGAAAAGGGTTTCAGAATAGAAGTTAATTACAGAACCAGGCCTTAATAACCCAAATTAGGAATAACATTAATTTTAACATCAATGGTTGAAAGAAAGAAAAGGATGATCATCATCCACTATGTTGAGACATGGATTCTGTCTTTGTAAACCATGATGATAACTTAGCATAATATGTGATCCAAATAAGGAACATTTGAAAGTGATTAAGTCCGAATCACAGAACGTTGAGCTAAGTTTGTCCGCAGTTTCTATTTTAGAACTGTGAACATATTTTCCAAATCCATAAAGGATAACATATCTTAAAAGCATAAAGAGTTATGTTATAAGGGAATATGTTGGAAGCTCCTGTAGATACCAATCAGAGTCAAGTAGGAAGCGAGGTGAACAAAACATCGAAAGTTGCACAGAGTGCATGGGAGTTTCGATGAATACATTTATAATAATAGATAAGGGTACCATCTAAAGTGTTGTATAATGTTATGGGGGGGCTAGTTAGCTTTTAACATAGAATGATGTGTCCCAGGGCACAGTGCCCATGAGAAAGCCCTCAAGGTTGATCTAACGTCACTATAGGCTCCTGGAATCAGGCCTCGTTCCGCTGCCATAGCGATGATGCATACACACAGATGCTATCATGTGATGATAAAGTATTGATGTCAATCAAGGTGACATTAGTAAGTTGCAAAGGATTTGGGACTGTAAAGTACAGACCCAAGACTCAACCTCTTCCATGAGCAAGCATGTTCAAGGTACCGGGTATATGGTGTCAATGATTGAGAACAAATGCAGCTAGTGTATTTGTACTCTAGTGCAAGTGGGAGACTGTTGGAAATATGCCCTAGAGATAAATAGTAGTAAGGACTATTATCATATTTCATATAGTTTATGATTAAGTTTTATATCATGCTATAATTGTATTGAGAGGAAACATCAATACATATGTGATATACAAACAGCCAGGGCTTCCTAGTGAAACTCTAGTCACTGGTTCATTGGTCAACAGATGATCATGTTTCCTGATCATGTGGCATTTATGCCAGTTGGAAATGAGGTCATCTCATTCAGAGAATGAGATGATGAACCAATACCCAACCTAAACATCATGACCCAATCATGTCACGAAGTTCAAGTTACGATGATTAGAAATGGATCCTCGTAGACTATTCCTTAGACCGTGAGGCTATATCAATCACTGTCTCCCGAGAGTGCTTAGATAGCATCAAACGCCATCTGGTAAAATGGTGGTTATAAAGGTGTGTTCAGGTATTTGGAGGAAACCGTAGAGGCAATATATGTCAAGAGCTGGATTTGTCCGTCCATGTGACAGGAAGATACTCAAGGGCCCACTCGGAGAAGTTATATCCAATAGCTGCGCAACGTGTGATTAGATCACGGGGATATCACTTGTCGGAACGAGTCAAGTAGCATTGTTCAGTAACGATATTGAACATGACATGGTGATGTCATTGATCAGATCTCGGGCAATGCAAGTATCGAATGACAAAGGGAATAAGACATGGCTGTCCCGGTTCAAACGGCGAAAGATCTTCGTGGAATGCACAGGGGTCACATGGCCATCCAGGTCCCTTTGTCGACCATTGGTGCGGGAGTGTCCCGACCATGTCTAGAGTATTCCCGAACCATGGGGTATCACGCTTAAGGGCTTGATGATGCTTAGAGAGTGTTTATAGGATCGGTAGAATCACCGAACAAAAGAAGGGAGAAAACTGGAAGGGTTTCGGTAAGTCCGGAGGATGTCCGGATTGGAGGTGGAAGGTGTTCCATGGCCATAGAGGTTGAATAATATGTGAATGAATGTTAAATGTTGATTTAATCATTTATTCATAATTATTTAATAAAGAGAAAATCAATTAAAAGGTCAAAAAGGCTTAATGGGCCAATTCCGGAGGGAGAGGGCCCATTAGGCGAAAGGAGAGAGGGAGAGGGGCCAAGGGGGCTGGCCGGCTGGGCCTAGCCCCCCCGTGGGGCCCACTAGGGGCTGGCCGATGGCCACCCCACCCCCTCCTCTCCTTTAGTCCCACCCCGGGACTTTGAGGGAGGGTGTACCCCTCCTCCCCCTATATAAACTGGGGTATTTGGCCTAGAAAAATACACCAATAATCAATAAAGGTCTCCCCACTTTTGGGAGGACCTCTAATTGATATTTTCTCTCTCCCCTTCTCTCTCTCTTGTGACCGTGGTCCCAAGTCTGGACTGCGCGAGTGAGAGACATCTTCACCGCGGAGCGCCGTCGCGCTGCGGGATTCGGATCCGGGAGCTCTACTTCCGCAACTGTTGCTGGATCGGGGAAGCAGGAGTCATCGTCAGGCACCAGACGTGTGTAACTCCCCGCGAGGTGTCGCACTTGAGGCACTCAAGTCGTTGGAGCCAGAAGGAACGCAAGGACTTCATCACGATCTTAAGGTCGGCTTCGGCTCGTCTACATCAACCACGCTCTCCTGAGCGTTGACAACGCTTTTCGGTCTTCAAGGGTAAGTTCACGAAAGCCCCTCCCATTACTGTATTACTAATGATAGGTCCTGGCAACTTCAGGGGTTCAGGGGCGTAGAGTAAAATTTATTGTTTTTATGCACGGAACCCCTACAACATCATCCTCATAACCACAATAGACAATAATCGCCATCAATCGAATTATTGTGCTATTAAGGGATTTCTCCCATGGCATGGACATGGCTTTGGGAGTTCTCCTTGATTCCCCAAGTTAGTACGTAAGGAATGACAACATATTTATAGTCACAGTAAGTGCTATCATCCCTTCGTCTACCAACAAGTAATCACCTTCATCGAGTCCCCATAAGAGGAAAATGTTAAGGAGGTGCACAACTCCCAACATGAAGATGAAGACAATTAACACGTACACATAATGATGTATAACATAATAATATCTATCTCATCTCAGTCGTATGCTAGGGTTACTCCATCTCCCCAAGAACTAGTGATCTACTCAGACATGGAGGCAATCAACATCATAGAAATGGTAATGGAAACAATCATAGATGAATAGTACTTGTATAAATCCACAACGAGTACGGGAATTACAATAAGATCCAGACAAGATGTAGATGGGATGGATGGAGATGGTAGTGATGCAGCGGTGGATGATGAAGATCGATGCCTTAGCCTCCTAGATCTGCGCAGGGCGAAGATGGATCCTTTGTGGATGATTTCCCCCTCCAGATGCCTTCCGGAGGTGAGGTTTCTGCGATTTCTGGGTGTTCTGTATGTGGTCTCCCCGAACCAATTGCATGGGTGAAACTATTTGACAAGGCGGTGGCGACGCCAACTATACGGCTGGAAACATTGCTCTGGTCGAATAGTTGGTTGTTGGACTCTCTGTCTCCCTTTGTCGCTTCTGGTTTTCTTCTGGTATTATTAATATTTCCCAAATAAGCGATTTACGTTGTTTTTGACTCCTTTTCTCCATAGTACAACTGCTCCAATAATTGGATCCATCATCTGTCCTGATCCTGGTGAAAACAGACATAAAATGTGCATGCATGCGCCGTAAAATACCAAGATCCTACATCTACAATGCAAAATAATAATGTAAAACATGATGGAAATATGCACTCATCAACTTCCCCAAGCTTAGACTCTTGCTCGTCCCGAGCAAGTTTTAGCTTAATGGATGTGATCCTCATATTCATGATGCCGAGTCAATAAAATAAATGAGGCAGTTGCAGCATGTGCTTATCATGTATGATACATAGAAATAAGTTCATGAGTAGTACCTTACCCGAACCATCTGAATAGTATTAGAAGGCTTTCACACCTTAGTGATCAACAGTTCATAAAAGATGAATCCCAACATAATGTAAAAGTATTCGGTTCAATCGAATGAGTTAGCGAGGTAGCCCCAAGTGTTTTAGGATCAACGTATTCACTTGGGATTCTGAATCTCAAAAGTGTCTCTTTGTCATACTACAATGCAGTGGTATATGCTTACTTGCTCTTTGCACACTCGCTCTTTTTCTTCTTCTTTTTCTTTTCTTTTCTATATATGCTCATACTTTTGTTTAAGTGTTGTGCAAAGGAGCTAGCCATACATTCCACTTCATGTAGGAATTCAAAGTTTAACGATCTCAATTACCAAATTCCAATTATATATCAAAGCATTCTTATGACTTGAAGATTCTACCTCGACTTGTTCTCACTCTATTTTTATAGCACTTTAATTTCCCTTTGTTCAAGGTTTCTTTTTCAACTTAACTATATAGGTAATTTTTCTTTGTAAATCAACCCGTAAACTTACAGCATATTGACTAAATTATCTTTTGTTGTTCCATTAATACCAGTAGTGTGGAAGACTCATATTGCTATCATCAAGTGCAAGTAAAATTATACTCAATCCATTTGTATATCAATAAAGCAAACACAAACTCAATATTGCTCCATATATAATAATAAACTCGGAATTTCATAAAAGGGATCGACTATTCCTGAAGGGAATCCTAATGATGCAAACTTTATTTGTAGTTTAGACTAATGCGAAACGGTAATATAAAACTTGTAAGAAATATTACAAGGTCTTTAAAGATCTCCCCAATCTTGGAATCAAGCCAGGCGGGATCAATTAACTCCTTGTTGGTACCTATTCCGTCTCCTGGGTAGAAAGAGCGCCACCTTCTTCTTTCATGTTGCCCTCTTTAACTATGCTTGCAAAGTGAATGCTGAGCTCGACAATGTCGTATTGGAGCTTCAACATTTTCCTTTTGAGGAATTTCTTCTCATCTGCCAACTCAAAGACAATTTTAATTAAGAAACCAACTCTACCATCGATGTCATCGACCTTCTTCTCAAGGTCTTTGCTCATCATCCAGTAGGAGTCAATCCCTTCTCCAATTGTTTCAACACATGCCTTGGAAGCCTCTTCCAAATCATGGATCTTATCATGCATCTCATCTTGCCCTTCTTCTTAGGTTTAAGAGGTGATGGACCAAGAGGAGGTTTATAATAGGATCCTATGTTGTAACGATAAGGATTCATCAGGTACTCATCCTTGTTCCTTCCCCGCTCAGCTTGTCTCATCATCTCCATCCTTTGAGGGAACGTGTCCTCCCAATTTGGGAGAGGCTTGATCTCCAGGTAGGATGACGACAATCATTTGGGTTCTGCTTCTTCGATCCTCTTCATGGGCTTCTCTTCTTTCTTCTTCTAGATCTTGTTGACATGGAACGGCTGCATGGCTTCGCTACACGGATGTTGTTACAGGGGCCTATATAGGGATCATGAAGATATTTCAAAGCTGGAGGCTGTAGGTCTGCGAAAACTTAATAAAAAAGGTTAGATGCAATCAGCTTTAAAAGGAGGGGTCAAAAACCCTAGCCGCATTGCATAACGAGCAACTATACTGGCGCAGCCTGTATAGTTCCCCCCATATAGTTGTGAACCGACTATATATTAGATCTACGGTGGAACTTAACTATACGGACAGAACTATACGGGCGAAATTTTTAATTCCCACCGTATAGTTGGTCGTTAAACTCTCTATATCCTGAATAAAATTTTTGGAGAAGGGTCGGCAACTATACGACCGCGACTATACAGGCGGAATTTTTAATTACGTCTGTATAGTTGGTCGTTAAACTCTCAGTAATCCAGAAATTATTTTTGTCAAAGGCGTTGGCAACTACACGACCGCAACTATATGACCGGAATTTATACGGCCGGAAGTTGGTAGTTAAACTCTTAGTACCTTTTGTGGATGGAAGTGTTGACGTTGCAACAACTATACAGCCAGAATTTTTATTCTTGCTGTATAGTTTGTCATTAAACCTTCTGTGTCCACCGAAAATTTTCTGCTTCTCCAAGAATTCTTTATTAATCTGAAACTTAACGAAATGTCGAGTTTTGATAGAGAAATGTTAGCTTAGATTTTCGACCAATTTTGGCATCATCAATCTTCCTTCTTCTTTGCTAAAGCATGAATTGTTTCTCATTTAAGACAATACTCAAACTAGACTTTAACTAAAAATTTAAAAACTTACTCAAACCTTTATTTCACATGGGTTGCCTCCCATGAAGCGCTCTTTAATGGTAAATAGCTTGACCGTAGTACTGCTCATTCCGTCTCAAGTCATTTCTTCTTATAATTGTTGTTCCTTGTATATCTTCGCTTTATCACTTCTTCGGGGGTGCTCAATTCTATGGTGACTGCACTTATATCTTCTTTTACCCGATAATGCTTTACCGTTGTCCATTTACCACCCATGCAAGAGAGGGTGTTTTTCCTTAGAGCTCCACTGCTCCCGACGAATAAGCTTCTTCAACTACATATGGACCTTCCCACTTCGATCTGAGTTTTCTTGGAAACAACTTAAGACGAGAATTATAGAGCAACACTTTGTCTCCACTTTTAAAAGTTGTATTCTCTATTTTTCTATCATGCCATCTTTTAACTTTTTCCTTAAACAACCTAGATTTCTCATAGGCTTCACTTCTAAACTCATCTAAAGCATGCATATCTAACAAACGCTTTTCTCCTGCTGCCTTGAGATCATAATTTAGATTCTTGATTACCCAAAAAGCTTTGTGTTCCAGTTCTAAAGGTAAATGGCTTGCCTTACAGTACATCATCTTATAAGGTGTCATACCCATTGGATTTTTAAACGCAGTACGGTATGCCCATAGAGTATCATTTTAACTTGTATGACCAATCTTTTCTTGATTTGTCCACCATCTTCTCGAGTATGGTCTTCAATTCTCTATTAGAGAGTTCCACTTGACCACTTGTTTGGGGATGATATGGTGAAGCAATGCGGTGAGTTACTCCATATTTGCTGAGGATTTTCCTGAAAGTCCCTTTTATAAAATGAGAACCACCGTTAGTAATTAAAAATCTAGGAACTCCAAACCTGGGGAATATGACATCCTTGATCATCTTCACTAAGGTAGCTGCATCTGCATGATTTGTTGGGATAGCTTAAACCCACTTAGTAACATAGTCAACCGCAACAACAATATGAGTATAACCATTCGACTCTATAAATGGTCCCATGTAATCCATTCCCCATACATCAAAGGGTTCAATTATGAGACTATAATTCATTGCCATTTCTTATCTCCTACCTATATTAACTCTTCTTTGTCAAGCACCGTAGTATTCCACATACCTGTGTGCATCCTTGAGCAAGTTGGGCCAATAGAATCCGGATTGAAGTACCTTTGCAGCATTTCTTTTACCTGCATGATGCCCTCCATATGGATTGTCATGGCAAGCTTTCAATATCGCATTCATTTCATGATTATGAACACTCTTCCGAATCATTCCATCAAGTCCATGATTATATAGATACGGATCATCCCAAAAGTAATATTTAAGATCATTAAAGAATTTCATTCTTTGATTTCTTGACATACCAAGAGGTATAAATTTTGTTGCTAGATAGTTAGCATAATCTGCATACCATGGATCAACAATTTCTACCTTTGCTAAATATTCTCCTAGAAATGATTCATTAATAGGCACATGGTCACTAATTATTCCCTCCATCCTAGAGATATGATTTGCTACCGGATTATCCTTACCCCTTCTATCTAATATTTGCAAATCATATTCTTGTAGTAATAAAACCCACCTAATCAACCTGATCTTAGCATCCTTTTGCACAAGGAGGTGACGCAAATCTTGGTGATCCATATGAATTATTACCTTAGAATTAATTATGTAAGATCTAAATTTGTCGCAAGAAAAAATTATAGCTAGGACCTCTTTTTATGTAGTAGCATAATGTTTCTGAATCTTATTAACAGGTCTACTAGCGTAATAAATGACATTCAAATTCTTTCCATCTCGCTGTCCCAACACAGCCCCTAAAGTATAATCACTAGCATCACACATAATTTTGAAAGGTTCAGCCCACTTTCGAGATTGCATGATAGGTGCTGAAACTAATTTATCCTTAAGGTTCTCAAAAGCTGCAATGCAGTCATGATCTAAATAGAATGGGATATCTTTATCAAGAAGATTTGTGAGGGTCATAGCTAGTTTAGCAAAATCTTTTATAAACCGCTTATAAAAACCTACATGTCCCAAAAACATTTTTAGGTTTTTAATGTCCAGAGGTATTGGGAGATTTCCTATAGCATTTATATTAGTTTTATCTATTTCTATTCCCTTCTTCGAAATTTTGTGCCCAAAAACTTTTCCTTCTCTTTCCATGAAACGCCATTATTCCCAATTCAAAACCAAGTTTGATTGCATGCATCTCTGCAAAACTTTGGTCAGATTGTAGAGGCAATTATCAAAAGTTATTCCACAAACGACAAAATCATTTGTTAGAACTTCCATAGTCTTATCACCAAAATCATCAAAAATCTTCAGAACACATTCCTAAAAAGTTGTTCCTACATTACATTAGCCAAATGGAATTAATCTGTAAGCATATGTGCCATAAGGACAAGTGAAAGTTGTTTTCTCTTGGTCTTCCAGTTGTATGGAAATTTGAGAATATCGAGAATAACTGTCAAGAAAACAAAAGTAAGAATTATTACTAAGTCTTTCTAAAAATTTATGCATGAATGGTATAGGTTTATGATTTTTCTGTGTCTCACGGTTTAGCTTCCTAAAACCAATGCACATATGATATCCTACAATTGGCCTCACAGGAACTAGCTCACCTTCCTCATTCATAGCAGTATCCAGACCACCTTGTCTTGGTATGCAATGGGCTGGGCTAACCCACTTACTATCATAAATAGGATATATTATGCCCGCATCTAGTAAGCATATAACTTCTTTTCTTACTACTTCCGTCATCTTAGGATTAAGCCTTCTTTGTGTATCTACTACGAGTTCAGCATCATCAAGCATGGTAATCTTATGTGTTACGATAGATGGATCTATTCCTTTAATATCACTCAATGTATATCCAAAGGCTTCACGATGCTTAACCAAAACTGAAATGAGTTTATTCGTTTCATTTTCTGATAGATTCTTCCTAATAATGACAGGACATTTATTTTATCTAAAACCTCATACCTCATATTGTCTGGAAGTTTTTTCAATTCTATTGGTGGAGGATCTTCATCTCCTGTTCTTACCAGTTCTTCATAGTCATGTGGATTTTTTGCTTCCGGAATTGAATCAAGGTAATCATCCATGTCTTCTTTCTTCTCATCATCTGGTGCTTCTTCCAAATTAATCAAGCTCCTTTCTAATTCATCTTGTGGATTATTGATATGAATTGCCGCTAGGTCGGCAATCGTCTTTTCTTCCCTGATATCCTCCACTTCATATGGCCTCTTCTTTAGTTTGGTGAAGTGGAATGTCATTTCCTCTTCTCCAAACTTCAGTGAAATAGTTTTCTTCTGATTATCTACTCGAGCTTTGGTGATGGAAATAAAAGGCCTGCCTAAAAGAATAGGACAAACAGAATCTCGAGGTATATCAACAATATGAAAATCAAGGGGGTACATGAGTGAGCCAATAAAGACATAGATATTTCTGATTACTCCTTCCGGTTTTATATTGGTTCTATTAGACAATTTAATAATAGTGTCTACTAGTTCCACATCTGGATTATTTAAGTTGTAGCGGAGTTCTTCATAAAGTGATGAAGGCATAATATTTATGGTGGAAATTGGTTCACAAATTCCATATAAGAAAGTTTCTCCACAATATATAGGGTTCATTGGTTTAGAAGTTTCGTTACCTCGAACCTTACCTTTGATGAAAACCTTACCTTTGATGAATTCTGATGTTTCAAGGTCTAACATAACCACTTCATCCTCCACTATTCGTGCTTAAATAAGATCCTTTATTATAACATTATTTATATTTGTAGCTTCGGAATTCCTTTATGGTTTCTTTGGTCTCTTCTTTATTTGTTCTTCCTCTCTTTATCTTTTTTCAAAGATCCCCTATATAGGTATCAAGGAGAACTCTTCCATTAGCGCTCTTGCATGCTTCTTTTCTTCGAGGGGTTTACGAGGTTCCCATTCTATAGGTACCTGCAAATGCCCTGCATAATTCTCAATAATTTTCTTTATTGTGTAGGAATCAATACTGAGTGTTTTAATCATTGTATCTGTTCTTTCATCTGCAAGGAAATCGTTAATGCAATCATATTCAGAAAAACTATTTGTAATGTTTTGAAGGAAATATGCCCTGAGAGGCAATAATAAAGTTATTATTATGTATTCCTTATATATGATAGATGTTTATTTTGCATGCTAGAATTGTATTGATCGGAAACATCAATACATGTGTGTTTAATAAACAAAAATGGTTCCTAGTTATGCCTCTCTTATAGACTAGCTCGTTGATTAACAAGATGATCAATGTTTCCTGATCATGGACATTGGATGTTGTTAATAACAAGGTCACACCATTGGTGGAATGATGTGATGAACATTCATCCGAAGTATAGAATTACAATCAAGTCATTATGTTTATATTGCTATAACATCATACAAAGTAATCTTTATCCTTAGACCATGAAATCATGTTAATTGCTAACACCTGAAGAGTATCTTGATAACATCAAACGTCACACCGTAACAGGGTGACTATAAAGATGGGTTCAGTACTACAAAGGTGTTATGTTGAGGATCATGGATCAAGAGTGGAATTTGTCAATCCCGATGACGGATAGATATATTTTGGGCCCTCTCGGTGATATCACATTGATATAGCTTGCAAGCAATTGATGTGATCACTAGAATGTTATATCACGGGAACGCGAAAAGAGTGCATGTCGGTAATGAGATCAAACTAGGTATTTGGATACCGATGATCGAATCTCGGACATGTATTATATCATGAGACAAAGGTATTAAATTACAAGCGTTAAAGGTTCTCATGATCACAGAAGTCATCGTTGAATATGCAGGAGTCAGTATGGATCTCCAGGTCCCGCTTCTGACTATTGATCTGAGAGGAGTCTCAATCATGTCTGCATTATTCGTGAACCATAGGGTGACACACTTAAGAGTTACCGGAAACCATTTTGGAGCACATATGTTTCAGACGAAATAATTGCAAAGCGCAGAAATTGTTTCGATACAAAGGGATTAAATTACAAGCGTTAAAGGTTCTCACGATCACAGAAGTCATCGTTGAATATGCATGAGTCAGTATGGATCTCCAGGTCCCGCTTCTGACTATTGATCTGAGAGGAGTCTCAATCATGTCTGCATTATTCGTGAACCATAGGGTGACACACTTAAGAGTTACCGGACACCATTTTGGAGCACATATGTTTCAGACGAAATAATTGCAAAGCGCAGGAATTGTTTCGATACAAACGGAAAATTGTTTTGGGTGAAATTGCAGAAAGTGGTTCTGCATGTGATATTGAAATATTGTAAGGGGTTATATGTGAATGTTTGTTAATTAAAGTAATTAACAAAATTCAGAATAAATTTAATAAAAGATTTTTATTAAATGAGAGAGCATTAAACTTGGAGAATTTTAATGCATTTAATGTGGGGACTTTAAAAGGGAATGTGAAGAGGCATTTTAATGTGGAGGGGTTACCACCACATGAATGGAGGAGGTGAGGGGTCACCCCCCATGCGCCGGCCATGGAGAGGAGGGGCACCCCCTCCTCCTATACAAGGCCCTCCTCCTCCTCCTCCTTCTTCTTCACACCTCCTTGTGAAGGATCTCTCTCCCCCTCTAGAATTATTCCCCCATGGTCTCGGAGTAGCGAGATACATGTTCCCGATGGCATTTCGTATGGAAGGAGTTGCTGCTTCCGCTGGATCGCTGGAGCGAGGAGGTGGAGGTTGTCCGGTGGCTTGAACGTGTGTGCGAGTACGGATGCGCTGCTGAGTTGCGGCGCTCGGACTTCCTCACGATCTTGAGATCGGCAAGTGTACGACTACATCAACCACGAGTTCCTACTCGTTAACAAAACTCGTTGTCTTCGAGGGTAAGTTCTCGTTGGATGTATGTCCACCCATTTCTTTGTACCTAGTAGATAGATCTAGTCGTGTAGTTCTCATCGTAGGAAATTTTTTGTTTTCTATGCTGCGGACCCAACATGTTTTCCTTATCTTTAAGATTTTCCGTTGCTTCTCTTATTTTTATTATTAGATTCCAAGCCTCATCGTAGGTATAAGATAGAAAACTGCCATTAGAAGCAGTGTCTAGATTCATTCTATTTTCAATATTTAGCCCTCCATAAAAGGTATGGGTGATTAACCAATCAGGCAAACGATGATGGGGCAATTATATAGGTAGCTTTACCTTAGATATCCTTCATATAAGCCCTCACTAGGATTATTTTTGAAACTGATAATAATACCTCTCATCCTGTGACCTTTGCTTTCAGAATAATATTTTGATAGGAATTTGGTTGTCAATTTCTCCCAAGTCCTCGGTGCTTCTGCACAAAAAGATTTGTACTAGTCGCAAACATTATTAAAGAGAGTTTGTCTAAACAACTGGATTTTAACCATATCAAGATTACAGTCGTCGAAAATAAAGGAACTGAGAATGTCTTCAAATAATTGTAAGTGTCCATATGGACTTTCTTCATTGGCCTGCAAATTTCTTAGAATGTAATAATTCAAATAATAAAGGATGGATCTCGACTCCATCCAGATTTATGCTTTTGTTTTACAGTTATAAAAGCGTCCATGGGCAAACCCATTTTCCTTACTGCCTCAAGCTGGTTTAAATGCTGAGTGTTGTCCATTGTTGCGGTCCTACAACTCAAGTAAAAATTAGTACAATGAAAGTAAATAACTAAAAGTAAACTGACTTATAGCGCTAAGCTCCCCGGCAACGACGCCAACAAATAGCTTGATGACTGCAACTGCACAGATCATTTTTAGCTAGTTTCGAAATTCCCCCAGGAGCAGTAGGCGAAAGACTAAAATGCTTTTAAATAAAACTAAACGAAGTACTTAAGAAATAACTTTAAGATGCAAGCAAAGTAGAGTTATTTTTGGGTGTTTGGTTGAACAAAGTGTTCTAAAGTAAAGCAAAACTTAATGCAGAAAGTAAGAATCACGTGTGTAATAGAACTTTGGAACTACAATAGGGAAAAAGCGTTCTCAGGGAATAGTGGATACACCACTAGCAGTTTAGACTAAGTGGTCAAGAGTATTATAACAAATATTCTCATACTGTGTATGTATGTGGGAGGAGATCCATATATGGATGAATAGCTAGCAACCGTTGCACACATCATCCTCATAACCACAACAGGCAGCAATCGACATCAATCGAATTACTGTGCTATTAAGGGATTTCTCCCATGGCATGGACATGGCTTTGTGAGTTATCCTTGATTCCCTAAGTTAGTACGTAAGGAATGACAACAGCTTTATAGTCACAGTAAGTGATATCATCCATCCGTCTACCAACACGTAATCACCTTCATCGAGTCCCCGTAAGAGGCAAATGTTAAGGAGGTGCACAAATCCCAACATCAAGATGAACACAATTAACATGTACACATAATGATGTATAACATAATAATCTCTATCTCATCTCAGTCATATGCTAGGGTTTCTCCATCTCCCCAAGAACTAGAGATCTACTCAGACATGGAGGCAATCAACATCAAAGCAATGGTAATGGAAACAACCATAGATGAATAGTACTTGCATAAATCCACAACGAGTACGGGAATTACACCAAGATCTAGACAAAATGTAGATGCGATGGATGGAGATGGTGGTGATGCAGCGGTGGATGATGAAGATCGATGCCTTAGCCTCTCGGATCTGCGCAGGGCGAAGATGGATCCCTTGTGGATGAGTTCCCCCTCCAGATGCCTTCTGGAGGTGAGGTTTCTGCGATTATGGGTGTTCTGTATGTCATCTCCTTGAACCAATTGCACAGGGTGAAACTATCTGACGAGGCAGTGGCGGCGCCAACAATACGGCCGGAGCTATACGGCCGAAAAAGTTGCTCCAATCGTATAGTTGGTCGTTGGACTCTCTACCTCCCTTGTTCGCTTCTGGTATTATTAATATTTCCCAGATAAGCGATTTACGTTGTTTTTTACTCCTTTTCTCCATAGTACAACTGCTTCAATAATTGTATCCATCATCTGTCCTGATCTTGGTGAAAACAGACATAAAATGTGCGCGCAAGCACCATAAAATACCAGGATCCTACATCTACAATGCAAAATAATAATATAAAACATGATGCAAATATGCACTCATCAACCACACACTTCAGGAAGTGAATGAAGATGTGAATACTTTGTCTCACAAATTCAGTCACTTCATGACCCACTTCCCTGACTACTACCAACAATATCCGCACCAGCTGCCAAATGACGGCAACAACTGATCCTGGCAATAGCCTAAGCTTGGAGGAGGTTTGAAAACCTCCAAACTTTGCATTCATATTTTTATTTATTCTTTTGATTTATTTTATTTCTTCAAATTTGCATAATTATTTCAGCTTTGCATGTCTAAAACCAAAATTCAAAAAAATAGTTGTAACTTTATTTGCAAATTCGTTTCTCTCGGAGATTGCTTAATTTCAGGTGACTTGGCAATAGGGAAACATAGAGGGGGATTCTACTTAAATACGACAATGAAGCAAGCAAAAAGAGGTATCACATTCCTTTCATCATCCTTTTTGCAACCTTAAATTTATCCTACAAATATTTACTCGCTTGCACTAAGGTCGCTCCCCACTTAGCTTGTTATCCTATAAATTACATTCCTTTGCTAGTGTCTCCTTTCTAGCTTTGAAACAATGAGCAAAGAACTTGGTTAAAAATACTTCCTACATTTTTACAACAAGAAAAAGCATCCGAAAGATGACTTGAGTCCATGTTTAGCCCAAATAATTTAATTTCAGAACTAGTCCATCCCATTGGAGCTTAATATAAATAGACTTGATAGTACCCTTGATTGAAATTGTTTGATAAAATCGATGCTTCGAAGTAGTAGAAATTATGCCATTACTTTTTTTAATAATTACCGTAAGATATTGCTTTACGCATGTCATTACAACTCTGTCGTGCTCCATGGGGAACTATTAACTCCGCTGGCCAACGAATGATCTAACTGTGGGAAACCACTTGATTTCGGCTATTGAGTTATGTAAACGTCTGTAGCAGCAATTCTACGATGGTTAAAATGTTTAGTCTCCTCATGGTTTCACGTTCCAAGTGAAGTTGTAGTACTCCTGTGGCCCATCATTGCTCAACAATTATTTATTGGCATGGTCACGAGTGCACAACACATCCCCAATTAAACATGATAAAAATAGCTGCATGATCTCTCTATGAAAGAGCTGAAGTTTTTGAAAGACAAAAGAAAAGAAAGAGGTGTTTTGATAGTCTTGAAATTTTGACATGGGCTAGATGAGTTGTCTTAAATTAAATGCTTTGATGCCAACTTGTGTACTCTTAATTGGTTAAACAAACAAGAAAAAAAGGTTTCATATCTCCATAAAGAGAGGCACCAAAATAATCTATCTCACTTTCCTAGATAAACTTTTGACACTTGCTTGGGCATATGATTTATTTGCTAGCAAGATATACGTGGTTAGGAAGTGGACTCAGTGCAATCTTGTGAATACTTGTATGATCATATTTAAGATTGCAGGGATTGTGAAGAGAAGAATTTGACACCAATTCAAACTTGCGAGTTCCTTTATTTTCAGTCTCAAATGTCCGCTATTCTTCCTTATTTCCTTATCACTCGAACGCGAGCAACATCTAAGCTTGGGGAAGTTGATAGCAGTGAGATTCGACACATTTTGATGGCTTTATTGATGGTTTTCACCAGAAGGGAGAAAGAAGAGATCCGGAGAAGAAGGGGAAGACGTTCTTCATCTCGCTCCACGATCTTCGGCCTCCTAGCCAACACACCCCTATAGCCACTGCTTGTACTTGAGAGAGAAAGAGGGATCTACACCTTGCAAGACTAGGGTTTGAGATTGTTTCTTCCCATCTTGAATTGTGTTGGATATTTTTCTATTCTTATTGTGGATCTCCACGATAATACAAAGACGAATTCCCTTTATGTAATTATAATGATGATCCGTTCTTCTCTCATGTGTGAGTAATTCCGTTGGGAGTGGGAGATGTAGGGCTTTGGTGAGATGTGATGTGCCTTCATATATTTTCCATTAGTTTGTGATTGATTCTAATTACTATATTATGTGTGCTTGACTATCTGTGGGATGCCTAATGCTTGTTGTCTAATTAAGGGCCCAGACAACATGATGCTTTGTTCTACATAGATAAGATCTTGTTTGCTAGTGGAACGGCGACCCCCGGGTGACACAGGGATATCAATGGAACGCTAGTAGACTCGAGGATAACGAGGAACCACTATGATTATTGCATTAGTCCGATCCAAGGAGCTTAATCGCTAAGCGACCTGAAGGGTCTTAATCGTCTAGTGTCTGACCATGGTTTTGGTAGCAGGCTAGTAGGATTATTGAAAGTTGGGATGAAATCTACCAGGAGGAGTTCTGGCAAATTATGGGTTGCTCGCCTACACATATATTTAAAAGATTATAATTGTTACATTTATCATTCGTCCACCTAGCACAGTCACTATCACCATGAACTGAATCTCCCCGCGCCTTCTTTCGCCATCTGCAGGAAACAAGAAAGAACCAAGCCATTCTTTACTTTTATGCTTTATATTTCTGAAGTTTACATTTTAGTTCTATTTAAATATATATCATTCAATCAAAACCCCATTCCTATTTCAACACTTGCAGTCAATTCACTCGAAGACCTGTGACAACTTCGGGTGTGACAGAGACTTCACCCATAAACATTTACCTTTGGGCTCCCTGTGGGATCGATATATGTACTTCGAAACTAGCAACAAACGATCTATGCTCTTGCAGACATCACTTGAGCTGCCTAGAGAAACTGTAGTGAAATTAAGCTCACGAGAAACTATACTCCAGTTCTTTTCGGCTTCTGATATGTCGTAAACGTATCTATAATTTTTGATGTTCCATGCTTGTTTTGTATCTACTTTCTTATGTTTTGTCCACACTTTGGAGTGTTTTTATACACTTTCTTGGACTAACCTATTAACAAGATGCCATCGACCTTGCACCTTCACCTATAAGAAGCCCCCGACGCAAAAACCCTAAATCAACCAGCCTCTAGCCACGAAAAGTTCCGCAGCGCCGCCGCCACCAAAGGGGAGATTCGGGGGACAGAAAGTCTCTGTTCCGGCACCCTGTCAGGACGAGGAAGTTCCCCCGGAGCCATCTCCATCGATCTCCACCACCATCTCCATCGTCATTGATGATTCCCATGATGATGAGGGAGTAGTTTTTCCTCGAGGCTAAGGGTTCTACCAGTAGCTATGTGTTCATCTCTCTCTCTATGCATGATCTTATTGTGATCATGAGCTTTGTAATCAAGTAGATCTACCTTGCTACTCAAGTGCTTTAATAGATCTCTGCTCTCCCCATGTGTGTGAAAGTGACAGCGTGCACACCATGGTGGCACTTAGGCTAGAGCACTACTAGGAAACGGCCTATAGATAGACAAGATCTTCAGTGGCGCATATGTGAAAGCATGCGCCACAGGAAAACATCAGTGGCGCACCAGAAAGCATGCGCCACAGAAGATTGGAAGTTCTGTGGCGCATTCTCCAGAACATGCGCCACAGAAGATTGGTGGGACCCGCCGACCGGGGTGGGTTGATCCAAGTTCTGTTGCGCATTCTGAAATATGCACCACAGAAGATGCCTCTTCTGTGGCACATATTTCCTCATGCACCACAGAACATGGAGGGGGCCCCACCAAGGAATCTAATTCACCCAAGTTCTTGGGCGCATGTTGGCATATGCGCCACAGATGTGTGTCACTTCTGTGGCGCATAAGTCCAACATGTGCCACAGAACTTGGAGGTGGGCCCCACACAGGGAATCTTATTCACCCACTTCTGTGGCGCATATGGACTTATGCGCCACAGAAGTTTCAGCATCTGTGGCGCATTTCCTCCATATGCGCCACAGATGAGGGCGTCCAGATCCATGTTAAAAACGTGACAAGAGCTAGCTTTCTTATCTATCTATCCACCACCAACCATTTCACATCTCTACCTCCTCCCAACTCGTCTTCCTCCTCCCTCACACCCCATATTACCCATAGTTTCTCCATTTTCTTGTAACTAAACCTACTTTAATCCATAGATTGGTAAGTGGAAGCTTCGCTCCAACTTCTAGATCTAAAAGTTCCTTACTTTTCTCTCTCACATCTCTATTTGTTTACTAATTTCCTCTCCACCAACTTGCATTGTAGATCTATTTGTCCACACTTTCTCATCGCGCGGTCTCGTCTCGCTATTATTGTGTCTACTATAGGTGAGTACTTGGCCATCATGATGAACATGTAGGTGAAGCTTGTCGCGCGGGCGGTGTGTGTATGCGATCCATGGCGAGACGATGCTAGTGTGGTGCATGAATGTTTGCAATGGGAGGAAGTTCTTTTGTTGGTTGCTTGTTGTTGTCGGGCCCGGCCGGTGTGGTTGCATGGATGTTTGCCAAAATGTTGATTCATTTTCATTTCGGCAAATTTTTGCACTACCCATATGTCCTAATTTTAGGAAAGGTCATGCCGAATTTTTTCCGGCTAGCATTCATGCATGTGTGTGTTCATATGGTGTGGTTCTCACCTATACTCTCTATTTTGACCGCTCAGGCAACCATGGTCCTCACGATGAGCGAAGGTCGAATTGCTAGGTACAAGAAAGGCGCGAAGGAGGACATGATTCTGAACAACAAGACCATGATAAGATGTCCATGTCGAACATGCAAACTGCAGCGCTGGATCGACCCTGAATCTGGACAATTGGAGGGGCACCTGCTCAGGTGCGGTTTCATGCGCGACCTCAATGAGGCGCCGTCAGGACATGGTGGTGGTCACGAAGACGTGGGCGGGCGAGAAGACGAAGAGTCTACCAGGCATGATCATCATGATGAAGGAGATGCCAATGGGCATGATCATCATGATGAAGGAGATGCCGACGGGCATGATCAGCATGGAGAAGGAGATGGCGACGGGCATGATCATGAAGAAGGAGAAGAAGCGAACACACAGACGCTGCTAACTTCGGTCTTGCAGGACCCTCATGTTCAAGAACTGCTCCTCAAGGAGACGAGCAATGACAAAGCTGCAGCCAGAGAGAAAGCCAAGCTGGCCCAAATGGAGGTAGACGGGATGACTCCATTGTATCCTGGGTGTCGCCCCGAGGATACACGCTTGAGAGTAACGCTCAAGGCTCTAGAGATGAAGGCCGAACACAAATGGACCGATGTGAGCTTCAACGTGAACTTGGAATACTGGCACGACTGACTTCCTAAGGGGAACACATTGCCAACAAGTATCGAGGAGGCCAAGAAAATCGTGTGCCCTCTCGACCTACCACACATTAAATACCACGCATGCATCAATGATTGCGCACTTTATCGGAACGAGTACGCGGATAGAACCACATGTCCGGTGTGTGGCCAAGGACGGTACAAGAGAGGGAACAAGAAAGTTCCTCGAAAAGTGGTATGGTACTTTCCTATCACCCCTCGTCTGCAGCGATATTTCGTAGATCCTAAGGAAGCAAAGCTCATGCAATGGCACGCGGAAAGAGAGAAACCCGAAGATGATCCAGAGAAGGGCAAGATCCTGACACACCCTTCAGACGCTAGCCAGTGGAATGCATTAGACATCGAGTTCGAAGAGTTCGGGGGCGATGCAAGGAACGTCAGGCTGGGTATGAGCACCAATGGACTCAATCCTTTTGGAAACCAGAGTAGCACGCATAGCACCTGGCCCGTGTTTGTATGGCCATACAACCTCCCCCCGTGGCTATGCACGAAGCAAAGGTATGTACACATGGGCATTCTTATTCAAGGGCCGAAACAACCAGGTATCGATATGCATCTGTATCTCGGGCTATTGAGAGAGGAGTTAGCCAGCTTGTGGGAGATGCCGGCCCGTACGTGGGACGCCTACACTAAAGAATATTTCCATCTGAGAGCTGCTTTGCTCACGACCGTGTAGGACTATCCTGGTTACGCATATGTATCGGCCCAGGTGAACCACGGACACAATGCATGTGCCAAGTGCATGGATGAGACACCGCATCTCCAGCTACCAAGGGATCCCGGGTCTTCGAAAACCGTGTTCCAAGGTACTAGAAAGTGGCTCCGCATGGATCACCCGTGGAGAAAACGTGGTGACCTGTTCAATGGTAAGGACGAGCTCGAAATAGCCCAGCGTCCGAGGAGCGGCAAAGAAATCGAGGAGCTTTTGAATAATTGGGTAGATTGCCCTGCGCCTGGAAAAAAACGACCGAGGACAAAGCCGCTGCTGGGTGTATGGAAAGCAAGGTCTGTTTTCTGGGACCTGCCGTATTGGAAGGTCCTTCACACTCCCCATAGCCTCGATGTAATGCACATCATGAAGAACGTTACCGGGAGTCTGCTTGGCACTCTACTGAACATGCCGGAGAGGACCAAGGATGGGCCCAAAGCAAGAAAGGACCTTAAATTTCTTGGCATAAAGAAAGATCTTCAGTACCCTGATAGTGATGATGATGATCATCATCATCAGGAAGGGACTCAAGGTCGCCGCAAAAGAGTTAAGAAGAATGAGGTGGTGCTTCGGCGCTGCCTGCTTCACTCTGAGTCTGGAGGAGCTCGAGCAGTTTTTCAGGTGCCTCTTAGGAGTGAAAGCTCCTCACGGTTACTCAGGGAAGATAAGCAGATATCTGGATGTGGCGAAGAAGAGGTTCAATGGTATGAAGTCTCATGACTGTCACGTGCTGATGACGCAGATAATCCCCGTTGCGATCCGTGGGATAATGGACGAGCATGTCCGTGAGACGTTGTTTGGCCTCTGTAACTTTTTCGACGTCATATCTAGGAAGTCGATCGGTGTGAAGCAGCTCGACAGGCTACAGGAAGAGATCGTGATGATACTATGCGATATTGAGATTTACTTCCCGCCCGCATTCTTCGACATCATGGTTAATCCGCTTGTACATGTCGTGGACGACATCATCCAGCTCGGGCCGACATTCCTGCACAACATGATGCCGTTTGAAAGGCTAAACGGTGTCATCAAAGGATTCGTTCGCAACAGGCCTCGTCCAGATGGAAGCATAGCCAAGGGCTTTCTGATCTACGAGTGCATCTCCTTCTGCCAGAATTATCTAACCACCGAGAACGAGGATGTTGGAATACCCACAAAGAAGCACCTCGGCAGGCTCGGTGGATATGGTCACCGCGAGGGCTGCCGCTCACTACATGTCGGCATTGATGGTCGACGCACTGATTTTGAAAGGGCACACCTAGTCGCGCTACAACACATTGAAGTGGTCGGCCCTTGGGTCGAATAGCACAGAAGCTTAATCGAGCAGGAGTACATCGACCAGGGCCGGCCGAGGAAGAAGGGAGACGTAACCAGAGAGCACAACTCCAGCTTCACGGGTTGGTTCAAGAAAAGTCAACTGGACAATCCACCACAGACGCCTTCTACGGAAGATCAAAAACTCATATTCTCCTTGTCGCAGGGCCCAGGGCACAACCTAAGGACCTATTAGTCATACGACATAAACGGTTACAGATTCTATACCGAGGAAAAGGACAAGAATAGTGAATATCAAAACTCAGGAGTAACTATGTTATCCTTTGCTGATGACGAGACTACTGTGATGGAAAGATTCTACGGAAGGATCGAGGAGATATGGGAGCTCGACTACTGTGGAGAGATCGTAACGATGTTCCGTGTTAGATGGGCCAAGAACGTGGAAAAAGAAGGCCGCTATTTCACCACAATGGTTATACCAGATGCCAAATCAACAAAGAACGCCTCCGCAAAAAATGAGCCTTGGGTACTCGCTAGCCAAGTTGATCAATGCTTTTTTATTACTGACCCATCAAAGCCCAACCGTGTTGTAGTTAGTAGGGGCAAGAGGAGCATCATCGGAATGGAAGGAGCCACCAACGAGCAAAACTTCGACAAAAACGGCGACCCAAAGATCGAAGAGGAATTCGACAAGTACTTCGACATGCCTACTACTACTAAAGTAAGAAGGAAGACCACACTGCCTACTAAAGGTTGTCCATTCACAAGAAGAAATCTCAAAGTGCACGGGCTAAAGTATTCAACCGCGAAGAAAAAGGGCAAGAAGATTGTGAAGAGACACTAGCAACTGTGTGAATTTTTGGTGTATTAATTCGTGTGGGTATAATGTGATATTAGTGTGGGTATTAGTTAGAGACTAAAAGATATAATGTGATATTCGAAAAATTCACATTTATGTGTGACAAGCACACACACATATATAATATATATATGATTCGGGAGGTTTTTTTGAATAAATATGCATGTGTATGTGCTTGGTTTTAAATATATTTGTAACATATCATTTTTAAATAAAGAAAAAAAATTGACCCAACCAGGATTCGAACCTGGCTGCCATAGGTCTCCGAATATGCATCATAACCACTAGGCTAGTGTGTGTTTGCTGTCCAAGTACATCCTCGCGTCGTTTATTTGGCTAAGTGCCTAGGTTCTGTGGCGCATTACTCCGAAATGCGCCACAGAAGTTTTAGCTTCTGTGGCGCATTTCGGAGTAATGCGCCACAGGACCTTGGTACTTAGCCAAAACGGCTCGCCACTTCTCCTTTTCCGCTTCCACTTTGTTTTCCCCAATCTATCTCACCCACCTCCACCGGAGCCCACCCCCATCGCCTCTCTGTTGTCGCAAACCCTAGCAGAGGAGGAGCCGCCGGAGCCCTAGCAGAGGAGGAGCCGTCGGAGGAGGAGTCATCGCGTCGGAGCACGCCACCCTCGTTGCCGAAGCCCTAGCCACCGCTGTGCCGGAGCCCTAGCAGCCCGTGGAGGAGGAGCCGCCGGAGGAGGAGTCGCCGCGCCGGAGCCCGCCACCCTCGTCGCCGACCACCGCAGTCGCAACACCGGAGCACGCTTCGTCCCTCCCACCCCCACCCCCCTCTGATGCTTCCCTGCGACTCTGCCCCTGCTACATCCCTCTTTGCTCGTTATTGGTTTGAATACTTGCATTGATGCTTTCTGGATCGCATATAAATCATATGCTACCAGTATCTGTGTGATATTGGTCAAACTAACACTTGTTTAGGTTTTTTGAACAACATTCTAGAATGATGTTCCTATGGTGCCCTTAGTACTAGGGTATGCACAGTAGTGACTTAAGAAATAACCTAAAATCCAAATATCATGACCAAGAAATTCATAAAACCTTCAGGTAAGAAATTTAGGAATTCATAAAAGCTTTAGTTAAAATGAATAATTTTGAGATATGTTGAGCATTCTGTTGAGCATTTTGTTTAGACTTCAATTGAGGTACCACAAGTGCGGTCTAAGGTTCTTTATTTTGGAATCTGTTAGATTTAGGTCATCCAAATTGAGGTATTTCTAGTGATTAAGTACTAGTAGTTCAATCGTGCTCATCTATTTTGACTTCATAGCTTGTACATGTGTTGTGAGACATGTTTGGATTCAAACCATTGGTTTGAATTCATCTGTTGTCTATTTCACTACATAGTTGATTATGTGCTACTATCTACTTCCTGTCAATTTTGGCACAATAATTTGTACTGTGGGATATTCTGGAATGTTTCTGCATATACTCTAGTTTAGTTCTAGGGGAATACTTGATAGTGTCGATGTTGTTAACTTGACAATACACACTATGTTTCTACTGGTAGTGAGATGTGTAGGCTATTTTCTATGTGTCCATAATCTGCCCAGTACACACTATGTTGCTACTGGCAGTGGGATTTTCTATAAATTCTATTGCTTGATGATGTCTGTGTGCAAGGTGATGTCATATATATACTGTGTGTACTATAACTGCTACTCAGTTTTCATTCAATAGAAGCACAAGTATACTATATCTGTTATTCAAACCAAGTATACTTGCATTTGATGGCCATCCAGCAGCCCATCCAGTATAATAGATACATGATGGACTGGTACTATATCTGTTATATATATACTGTGCATGTGGATGATGGATATGATGGATGCATGGGGCTGTTAATATGGGGATGGGGTGTTTTGTCTTGCAGGGATTTCATTTGAGTTGCCCATTTCTCCCGAAGTGTCGATTCACTTCCGTTTCGGTTGAGAAATGGGCACTCCTAGGTCAAAAAATTAGCAAAGGTCATGACGAATTTTTCGGCCGAGATTTGTGCTAACTTTTTGCCTCTTTTAAATAGAGTAGTGCAAACATGTCGGGCAACAAGGAGTCTGGCCCTTCTAAGCACATGATCAGCGTCGAAGAACAAGCTAGACAGGCCAACCAGTCATTCTGGCAGGGGTCCCAACAGGAGGAGGAGGAGGACGAGGCGATGAGGATGACACCACCACCGGAGGAGGAGGCGACCGTCGCTAGAGCTGCTGGGCCCAATGAGGGCGGAGATCCTGATTACGAGGGGGACGAAGACGACTACGATGGAACTAGTGAAGGCGGCGGCAAAGAGGATGACACCACCGATGGCGGCGCCCGCACCGATGGCGGCGAGCGCACGGATGGTGGTAGCGGCAACCCGGCCGCTTCTCAGAAGAAGAAGAAGGAACAGAAGGAGCGAAAGGTGCCAGTGCTCACCACCGTCTGCGATGAGTTCACTAAGGTCATAGAAAGTGGCCAACCCATTGCGCCAGAGGCGATTGCTAAAGGGTATGGCCTGCAACTCGGGTGCATCGTCAGGGAAAGCATGTCGATCAACACAAAGTACATCAGACATGCTGGCCATGCAGCTTTGGTCGATAACCTCCTTAAGAAGCTTCACAAGCGATATAGATTCCCAGAGCAGTTTAGAAACCTCGAGAGAAATAAGAACCCAGTGAACAAACTAGCCCTCACGAAGATGAGCAATGCCTTGAGCAGCTGGAAAACCCGGGTGAAGAATAGCATTGACAAAGGTGAAAGCTGGGAGGTTATTAGTAAGAAAAATCCGATGCTCGACGAAGAGGAGTTTAGGATTTTCAAGGCGGATATAGCTACCGCTGATGCTATAAAATGGACTCAATGGGGAAGGAGTATGCGGCAACAGAACATAGGTAACCACCGCCTTGGAAGCGACGGTTACAGGGGGAAACAGGCCATTTGGGACAAGGAGGACGCTGAGCTTGAACGCCTTGGTAAAGACAACCCTTGGCTTAAAATCACGGACTTGCAGCTTAGGCAATTTGTTTGGGCCCGCTACTACCTGGACAAGGAAATAGGGGAGTTCATCACCGACGATCCGGAGGTGAAGGCATTCGAGAAGAAGCTGGTAAGGAATTTATCGCCGATCTCAAGTCTATTGCATTCTAATTAAGATAATGAAGTCAAGAATCTAAATGGGTTCACCTTTCCTTGTCTCCGCAGGAGGAGGAACTGAACGCTACTGCCACAGAGTCGTCCCAAGATTCGACGGAGTCGTGGGACATGGTTTTCAACAGGGCGACCAATGCTTACAAGAAGAGGGACAAGGGGTTGCCGCGGTCCTCAGTTGGCCGTGTGTCCGACTTCGGTACGAGCATGAAGTTCAAGGAGTACTACAAAGAGGACGAAAAGAAAAGAAGGGAGAGGAAGAACCAGGATAAAGCCGCTGTTGCAGAGCTGAAGATGAAGGTGCAGACATTGGAGGAGAAGGCGGTGGACCAGAAAACGGTGGACAAGTTAATGGAAGAGAAGCTCCGCTCGACGATCCCCCCTGAGTTTTTCGAGGGGCTTACTTCTTGGAATGCGGGAGGTCGACAGGGGCCGATACATCTGCCCAGCTTAAGCGGTAGCAACTCGGGCATCAATGTTACCGTGTCGCCGGACCTGGTGACCCCGCCGGCCGTCAACGTCGGGACGCAGCCCCTCGTTTTGGTCACACCGACGCCCCCTCCCGCCAAAGATACCAATAAGGCGCAGCCGACTACGGTAGTGCTTCGTGAGGCACCCGAGGGGGAGATTGCAGATGATGATAGGCCGGCCGCCAGCATCGGTCGTGTCTCTACATTAGCCGAGATCCACGCCATCACCAAGGTAACTAATTAGTTAGTGCACGTCATCTCCTTTATTCCTTTGATGCATGACTGTTGCCATATCATGACGCCCAACAACATGTTTTTGCCTCAGGACACTTCTTGCGTACTCCTGCTTAAAGATGTCGACGGTGAGTTGAAGGATGTTGCCAAGGGCACTCTTATACAACCGGCGAGCCGCACGATGCACAACAATCCAATGGATGATGACGTGATGAGGGTCAGGTTGGCTCGGGTGTTGCCACGGTGCAACGACACGGACCCCCCTTTCAACCTCAGGGAGCCGACGAACACAAGACCCTTGGGGAAAGCTACAACTGGCCCTTGACATGGCCGAAGACCCAGATTCGTCTTGCGGGGGGAGCACTGATACATTTCAAATGTATCTATAATTTTTGATGTTCCATGCTTGGTTTTATCCACTTTCTTGTGTTTTGTTCCAACTTTGGAGTACTTTTCATATGATTTCTTGGACTAACCTATTAATAAGATCCAGTGCTAGCTGCCCGTTTTCTGTTGTTTTTGGTTCCAGGAAAGTTAGAAAATGAATATTCTAGGAATTGGACGGGACAAACGCCAAAGTGCCTATTTTTCCGGAAGGATCAAGTGCCAGAATACGAGACGGAGAAGGGCCAGGGAGCCGCCACACCACCTGGCCGCGTGGCCACGCCTGGCTCGCGCTAGGGGGTGGTGTGGCCGCTCCCGGCACCCCCTCAACCTCTCCTTCCTACTATAAGTTGCCCTTGGGACGGAAACCATAAGTACCCGATCAAAAATCCACGAAAGAGTCTGTAGCCGCCATCATCTCCATCCCTAGATCGGGAGGGATCTGAAGCTCTTCCCGGCACCCTGCCGGAGAGGGGAATTCACCCTAGAGGCTTTCTTCATCACCATGCAAGCCTCCGGTGTGATGCATGAGTAGTTCATCCTTGGACTACGGATCCATGTAGTAGCTAGATGGCTGGTTTCTCCTCCTTTGTTCTTTCATGTTTAGATCTTGTGAGCTCCGTTCATGATCAAGATCATCTATTTGTAATTCTTACATGTTGTGTTTGCGGGGATCCGATGGATATTGAGATGCTATTTCAGATTGATTATTGATTCTATCATGTCTTTGTTATTTGAGATCTTGCATGCTTTCTGTTGTTAGTATCTATCTTGGCCAAGTAGATGCTAGCAACTCCAAGAGTTAGTATTTATGCTCGATAGTGGGTTCATGCCTCTGGTAATCTGGGGAAGTGACAGAAATCTCTAAGGTACTAGATGTGCTGTTGCTACTAGGGAGAAAACAACAATCCTTTGTTCATAGAACAATCGTATTGTTTACTTTACACGCAGTTCCTAAAGTAATAATCTGTTGCTTGCAACTTAATACTGGAGGGGGTTCGGATGATAACCTGAAGGTGGATTGTTAGTCACAGATGCAGTTGGATGGCGGTCTATGTATTATGTTGTAATGCCCAATCAAGTCTCAAAGGAGTCAAGATGATTAGTATATGCATGTATTGCTTTCTCGATGTTTGTCAATTGCCCCGCTGTAATTTGTTCACCCAGCATGTTATCTATCTTAAGGAGAGCCACCTCTAGTGAACTATGGATCCCGGTCCTTGTCTTTTACATACAATCTTTAAACTGTTTACTGCTTTGTGTTTACTTTCTGCAAACTTTTACTTCTTTCCATTTGATACGTTTAATCCTTTGTTTTCCGCAAAACACGGTGAGATTGACAACCTCATCGCAAGTTGGAGCAAAGTTCTATGGTTGTGTTGTGCAGGTCTCCACGTTGCTACTAGCACCGGTAGTGCGCCCTGCCAAAGCTCAGCTAGTAACACCTTTGGGATGTTTCATTGCTCCTACTGGTTCGATTAAACCTTGGTTTCATAACTGAGGGAAACTTGCGGCTGTGCTTATCATACATTCCTCTTGGGGTTCCCAACGAGCTCTATATCAACCACGAGCCATCAACACTTCTCTGGGCGCCGTGCATTGAGCCATCAAGCATTTTTCTGGCGCCGTTGCCGGGGAGAGCTTGGACATCTTCCCAAGGGGAGTCCCTCATAACCAATCTCTTTACTTTGTTGTTTTTGTTTTGCTTAGTTTTATTTTTGCTTTGTTTGCTTGTTTTGTTCTTCAAAAACACAAAAAAATTAGTTTTACTGGTTTGCTTTCTTATTTGAAAACCCAAAAAAATGACTACTCTTGAAAACACTAAGTTGTGTGACTTCACTAGCACCAACAACAATGGTTTTATGAGCACACCTATTGCTCCACCTGTGGCCAAAAATACTTTCTTTGAGATAAAACTTGCTTTACTCAATCTTGTTATGAGAGAGCAATTTTCTGGTATTGGTAATGAAGATGCTGCTTACCATCTAAATAACTTTGTTGAACTTTGTGAGATGCAAAAGCATACGGATATATATGGTGATATTATTAAGCTGAAAGTGTTTCCTTTCTCTTTGAGAGGAAAAGCTAAAGAATGGTTGAATTCCTTAACTTGGAATAGTATTGATTCTTGGACTAAATGCAAATATGCTTTTATTGGAAAATACTATCCTCCTGCTAAGATTATATCCATGAGAAGTGAAATAATGAAGTTTAAACAACTTGATAATGAGCATGTTGCTCAAGCTTGGGAAAGAATGAAATCTTTGGTAAAGAATTGTCCCACTCATGGATTGACTGCTTGGATCATCCAAAAAATTTATGCAGGATTGAACTATTCTTCAAGGAACCTATTGGATTCTGCTGCTGGAGGTACCTTTATGACCATCACTTTGGGTGCTGCAACAAAACTTTTGGACAATATGATGGTTAATTATTCTGAATGGCATACTGAGAGAGCTCCACAAGGTAAGAAGGTAAATTCTGTTGAGGAAACCTCCTCCTTGAGTGATAAGATTGATATTATTATGTCTATGCTTGTTAATGGGAAAACCCATATTGATCCAAATAATGTTCCTTTAGCCTCTTTGGTTGCTCAAGAAGAGCAAGTTGATGTGAACTTCATAAGAAACAATTTTGGTAATAACAACTTTGGCAACAATGCTTATGGTAATAATGCTTATAGGAACAATTTTGGTAAAAACAATTATAAGCCATATCCTCCCAACAATGGTAATGCTTATGGAAATTCTTACAACAATAATAAGAGTGCTCCCTATGAACTTGAATTTATGCTTAAAGAGTTTGTTAGTAAACGAACTGCTTTCAATAAAACTATTGAGGAAAAACTCTCTAATGCTGAAAGAAATATAGCATATTTGGCTGAAGCTCAATCTACTTTGAATAAAATGGCTGCTAAACCTAAAAGTAATGAGAATCCCATTGCAGCTACTAATGCCATACAAGTAAGAATTGATGAAAATGTTAGATTATTAGCTGAATTACATGCTAAGTGGGAAAGAGAAGATGAAATTGCTAGAAACATTAGTGTTTCTACTATTACCACCACTAGTGGTGAGGCTAGTAATAGTTCTACTACTTTAGATGATAAAGTTGATTTTGATCTTGATGGTTGCAATATCTCTGAAGTTATTAAGTTCCTACAAAAGCTTGCTAAAAGTCCTAATGCTAGTGTTATGAACATGGATTTTACAAAACACATTACTGATGCTCTCATAAAGATTAAAGAAGAAAAGATGAAACATAAAGCTTCTATTCCTATAAATCAAGAAGATGGTTGGGAACCCATCATTAATATGAAAGTGAATGACTTTGATTTCAAAGCTTCGTGTGATCTTGATAGTAGTGTTTCAATTTTGCCTAGAAGGATTTATGATATGCTTGATTTGCCTCCTCTTGAAGATTGTTATTTAAATGTCCCACTTGATGCTAATGCTAAAAAGAAACTCATGGGGAGTCTTAATGATGTTCTTATTATGGTTAACAATTCCTATGTCCCCGTTGATTTCTATGTTTTGGATGTTGAATACAATGCTTCTTGTCCTATTACTTTGGGAAGACCTTTTCTTAGAACTGTTGGTGCCATCATTGATATGAAACAAGGCACCATTAAATATCAACTCCCACTCAAGAAAGGTATAGAACACTTCCCTAAAAAGAGAGAAAATATTTATTTTGCTTCTCCTATGAAAACAAAATTTGGTCTTAATGCTTCTTCATTTGAGAACACTTGATTCTTTCTTTGCTTCTTATGCCTAACTTAAAGGCGTTAAAGAAAAGTACTTGTTGGGAGATAATCCAAGAGTTTTAGTTGAGTCTTGGAAGTTATTACCTCTGTAATAACCTCTCCTTATCCTTTTTATTTGCTTTTTGTGCCAAGAGTAACCTCTAATGAGAGAGAAGTAATGATTGGGAAAGTTGCTGTCCCGAAACAGATTTATGTGCTTCACTGTAAAACATCCTGAGAGAGCTCTGTAAGTCAGATTGAGCTGTAATGTTCTGTGCTTATGCCCCAGGTTGTTATCTAACTTTCGTTAGTTTAACACTTTTTTATTTGAGCAACAGAAGGTCTTCGAAAAAAATCGTCTTTACCTGCTGGTCTGTTTTGACAGATTTCTGCCATTTTCTGCATTTGCTTCTTGTTGGTTCCTTCCTTAGTTCTTTTGGCGAATTGAGCTTTTTGAGGGAAGTGTTACAGTAGTTAGTGTTCTAATGGAAGTTTTTTTGTTGTTATAACTGAACTTTGAGACTTATTTATCTTAAGTGCACTAATGTTGGTAATGAGATTGTGTGAAGTTTTCAATGAAGGAAAAATTGTTTTCAAGTGTATGGAAGGAATGAGTAATGAGAAGAAGGATGGACTAAAGCTCAAGCTTGGGGATGCCACGCGTGTCACCCCAAGAAATATCCAAGAAGTACAAGCGTCAAAGCTTGGGGATGCCCAAGGCATCCCCTTCTTCATCAATAAAAATCACAGATTTCTTCCAAACGCTTCATTTTTATTGCTTCATGCACAGTTGTGTTGTTCTTGGAGCGTCTTATTTTTCGTTTTTGTTTTGGTTTTTAGTTTGCTTGGTTTGCTTAGTGTTCTGAATAAATTTGTTGGACCCCCTCTTTCATACATTGGTTTGCAAATAGTTCGGTTTGGTTTGGAAAAGAGTAGGAAAGTTCATGCTTATGTGGTAAAAAGAGCTCGTTTTTGACTGTGGCCTATGCTTTGTCATGCCATGCTTGATATTGTTTTGGCCTTATGCTTACTATTCTTTGCTGTAGCATGACTTGTTATAAACAATTGAGATTGCTTCATGTGCCTTGGATGAATCATGCATTGTTTTAGCATATTAAAGCATAGTATAGTGGTATTCTCCTTTGATGCTTTATTTGGGCTGACTTGGCGCATGCTCACACCATGTTATGACTATCTCAAGTCACCATAAGCCTTTATGATCCTTTAGTTTTGAACTTGTAGTATCACTTTATGCTTTGATCAATGATGTTTTGTCGCTCTGCATGATTATGGCCATTATTGCTCTCTTAGTTTGTCGCTCTCAGTCTTTTGCTAACCTCCACAACAAAGTATGAGTTCCACTCATGCATCCAACTCCCTAAACCAAGTTATTCCAAAGAGTCCACCATACCTACCTACTAGCTTATGCTATTCCAAGTATATTCATGCTTTTGTGTACCTTCCACTTGTTATGAAAAAACTAGTGATTAAAGCTCTCACGAACTTGATGGAACACTTTACTTTACTTGCCCTTAATAAATTTTAACCATTGTGTCTTCTATGTTATATATGCTTGCACTTATTTGTTGGGAATTAGCAGAACCATGCTTTGATGGGGAACGCTTTCAACATTGCACTTGGTACTTGTACCTAGTTGATATCATGCTCTTTTGTATATGGATGTCGTCGGTGTGAAATGAAAGGAGAGCTTGTAAGTCCATGGAGTTATGTATATGTGTTAGAGAAATGCCTAAGCCGCTGGTCTAATCCATGCTGACATAGTGGAAACCTGCAGCGTAACCGTAATGAGCTGTCTATGAAGAATTCTTCTTATAAAAAAAGAGTCCTATATTGAAGAAAAAAAAGAGAAAAGAAAAAAAAGAGAAAAGAAAAAAAAAGATACTATGAAAAGAGGAAAGAGAGAAAAAAGCACCATATTCCAATGGTAAATAAGAAGAATGCTGAGTGCTCGTTGTCTGCTTGCCTTGTCATTTTGATATGGGGATTCTTCCGTATCATCGGGCAAGGGGTACCCCGTTGGCGGTTCTCAATGATACACATATACTTACGATGACAGGAACTTACCGGTGACTAAACTTGAGTAGAATGAGGAGCGGCCCTCGTATACAAGGGACATAAGATTTCTGACTTATACTTCGTCAAGCATGTACACCATAGTTTGTTCACTTTAACCTTAATCACTTCAAGATGCTTATGATAGGGGCAATGAGAGCTGAAAGCTATAAGTACCATAATTTTTGGAAGCTCTTTATGAGACTTGAATCCCTACTTCCTTTTACAAAAGGCCTTTCTTCCACCATTATATTGAGTCTCCACCTTCTATCTTTATGCACCTACTTTGAGAGCATAGTGGCCATTCTTAGTTCTATGTGCATTGTCCCAAGACTAGTTGATTGATGCATAACTTGTTATTGCTTGTTTGAAACTATTGTATCTAGTCACTCTTATGAACTTTGAAGGTGTCCTATGCATTTATATTTGCTACTCTATGAGGGACAAGCTGAATACTAGTATGCTATGTTTTCTTTATGTGAAACAAACAAACGTCTTGCAAAGCATTGTTATTCATGAATCTTTTGTTTATGCCTTTTCATGTTGCATCATAGTTCCTTTGCCTATTGCTAGAACTTTGTCTTTCATGTTACGATTGAAGTACTATGATCCCAGCTTTGAATGTTTTGCAAATACTTTGATCAAGTCTTTGATGGTGCATGTCACCTCAAAAATTATTTCTTTTTATCACTTACCTACTCGAGGACGAGCAGGAGTTAAGCTTATCTATAATTTTTGATGTTCCATGCTTGGCTTTATCCACTTTCTTGTATTTTGTTCCAACTTTGGAGTACTTTTCATATGATTTCTTGGACTAACCTATTAACAAGAGCCACAGTGCCAGCTGCCTGTTTTCTGCTGTTTTTGGTTCCAGGAAAGTCAGAAAATGAATATTCTCAGAATTGGACGGGACAAAAGCCAAAGTGCCTATTTTTCCGGAAGTGATCAAGTGCCAGAATACGAGACGGAGAAGGGCCAGGGAGCCACCACACCACCTGGCCACGCAGCCAGGCCCGACCCGCGCCAGGGGGTGGTGTGGCCGCTCCCGGCACCCCCTCGGCCTCTCCTTCCGACTATAAGTTGCCCTCGGGACGGAAACCCTAAGTACCTGATCAAAAATCCATGAAAGGGTCTGTAGCCGCCGTCATCTCCATCCATAGATCGGGAGGGATCTGAAGCTCTTCCCGGCACCCTGCCGGAGAGGGGAATTCACCCTGGAGGCTTTCTTCATCACCATGCAAGCCTCCGATGTGATGCGTGAGTAGTTCATCCTTGGACTACGGATCCATGTAGTAGCTAGATGGCTGGTTTCTCCTCCTTTCTGCTTTCATGTTTAGATCTTGTGAGCTCCGTTCATGATCAAGATCATCTATCTGTAATTCTTACATGTTGTGTTTGCGGGGATCCGATGGAATGCGGGAGGTCGACAGGGGCCGATACATCTGCCCAGCTTAAGCGGTAGCAACTCGGGCATCAATGTTACCGTGTCGCCGGACCTGGTGACCCCGCCGGCCGTCAACGTCGGGACGCAGCCCCTCGTTTTGGTCACACCGACGCCCCCTCCTGCCAAAGATACCAATAAGGCGCAGCCGACTACGGTAGTGCTTCGTGAGGCACCCGAGGGGGAGATTGCAGATGATGATAGGCCGGCCGCCAGCATCGGTCGTGTCTCTACATTAGCCGAGATCCACGCCATCACCAAGGTAACTAATTAGTTAGTGCATGTCATCTCCTTTATTCCTTTGATGCATGACTGTTGCCATATCATGACGCCCAACAACATGTTTTTGCCTCAGGACACTTCTTGCGTACTCCTGCTTAAAGATGTCGACGGTGAGTTGAAGGATGTTGCCAAGGGCACTCTTATACAACCGGCGAGCCGCACGATGCACAACAATCCAATGGATGATGACGTGATGAGGGTCAGGTTGGCTCGGGTGTTGCCACGGTGCGACGACACGGACCCCCCTTTCAACCTCAGGGAGCCGACGAACACAAGACCCTTGGGGAAAGCTACAACTGGCCCTTGACATGGCCGAAGACCCAAATTCGTCTTGCGGGGGGAGCACTGATACATTTCAAATGTATCTATAATTTTTGATGTTCCATGCTTGGTTTTATCCACTTTCTTGTGTTTTGTTCCAACTTTTGGAGTACTTTTCATATGATTTCTTGGACTAACCTATTAATAAGAGCCAGTGCTAGCTGCCCGTTTTCTGTTGTTTTTGGTTCCAGGAAAGTTAGAAAATGAATATTCTAGGAATTGGACGGGACAAACGCCAAAGTGCCTATTTTTCCGGAAGTGATCAAGTGCCAGAATACGAGACGGAGAAGGGCCAGGGAGCCACCACACCACCTGGCCGCGTGGCCACGCCTGGCTCGCGCTAGGGGGTGGTGTGGCCGCTCCCGGCACCCCCTCAACCTCTCCTTCCGACTATAAGTTGCCCTTGGGACGGAAACCATAAGTACCCGATCAAAAATCCACGAAAGAGTCTGTAGCCGCCATCATCTCCATCCCTAGATCGGGAGGGATCTGAAGCTCTTCCCGGCACCCTGCCGGAGAGGGGAATTCACCCTAGAGGCTTTCTTCATCACCATGCAAGCCTCCGGTGTGATGCATGAGTAGTTCATCCTTGGACTACGGATCCATGTAGTAGCTAGATGGCTGGTTTCTCCTCCTTTGTTCTTTCATGTTTAGATCTTGTGAGCTCCATTCATGATCAAGATCATCTATTTGTAATTCTTACATGTTGTGTTTGCGGGGATCCGATGGATATTGAGATGCTATTTCAGATTGATTATTGATTCTATCATGTCTTTGTTATTTGAGATCTTGCATGCTTTCCGTTGTTAGTAGATATCTTTGCCAAGTAGATGCTAGCATCTCCAAGAGTTAGTATTTATGCTCGATAGTGGGTTCATGCCTCTGGTAATCTGGGGAAGTGACAGAAATCTCTAAGGTACTAGATGTGCTGTTGCTACTAGGGAGAAAACAACAATCCTTTGTTCATAGAACAATCGTATTGTTTACTTTACACGCAGTTCATAAAGCAATAATCTGTTGCTTGCAACTTAATACTGGAGGGGGTTCGGATGATAACTTGAAGGTGGATTATTAGTCATAGATGCAGTTGGATGGCGTTCTATGTATTATGTTGTAATGCCCAATCAAGTCTCAAAGGAGTCAAGATGATTAGTATATGCATGTATTGCTTTCTCGGTGTTTGTCAATTTCCCCACTGTAATTTGTTCACCCAGCATGTTATCTATCTTAAGGAGAGCCACCTCTAGTGAACTATGGATCCCGGTCCTTGTCTTTTACATACAATCTTTAAACTATTTACTGCTTTGTGTTTACTTTCTGCAAACTTTTACTTCTTTCCATTCGATACGTTTAATCCTTTGTTTTACGCAAAACACGGTGAGATTGACAACCTCATCGCAAGTTGGGGACAAAGTTCTGTGGTTGTGTTGTGCAGGTCTCCATGTTGCTACTAGCACCGGTAGTGTGCCCTGCCAAAGCTCAGCTAGTAACCCCTTTGGGGTGTTTCCTTGCTCCTACTGGATCGATTAAACCTTGGTTTCATAACTAAGGTAAACTTGCTGCTGTGCTCATCGTACCTTCCTCTTGGTGTTCCCAACGAGCACTACATCAACCACGAGCCATCAACACTTTTCTGGGCGCCGTGCATTGAGCCATCAAGCATCGGCGCCACCTCTCGACCGATCATCGCCCGGCCACCACCTCGGAAGCCAGTAGCCGCCGTTGTCGCCACCACCAGCCGTCACCATCAACTCTTGGCAGCGTGCGCACCGCCACATGGCAAAGACGTTGTGCCGCAACCACCGTCGCCCCCGCTACCACCACCACATGATGGCACCCATGAAGATGATGATGAATTGGTCAACGTTGATGACTTCATCAACACCGGCGCCACCAAAGGATTGTATATGCCTTCTGTGGATGAAGAACCCTTCGCAGCTCACGACGACCATCAAGCTGGTCGGCCCAATACATGCACGCAACGCCTGGTCTTCCATGGTCTTTCTCAGGAGATGCCTCCGGCCGCCGATCCACCACAAGAGAAACCAGGATTGGTTTTTAGCCCAAACACACTCCAAAAGGCGACTGATGAGCAGATGGCAGTGGCTGACACTGTTGTGAAGAAGAAGCACTACAGGAAGAGAGGTAATAATAATAATAATAATAATAAGGGTGCGAGCCAGCCTCTTCCGAATAGGATCCGGGGTCAGGATGCCGTCGTCGTACCATCCACATAATTTGGCTTGCCCCGAGTGCATGTAGCTGGTGATCCGATATTGACTCTGGATATGATCCACATTGCGGTTGGAGCCATGTTAACTTTGCACGAGGGTGTCAAGACACTAGAGGCCCTCCTTCTTAAAGACGAAGATCCAAATTACCCGGTTTTCACGGCCAAGGTGCCATTGGACGTGGGCTTTGTCGATGAACCCCCCGCGGATATATTCTTCATATCGTTCGAGGACATATTCAAGCTGTTTCTCACGAAACGGCTGGACTATAACTTGGTCCGCCTATACGCGCTCAATCTAGCGCTCACGATCAAGAGAGAAAGTACCCCGAAAATCGAGATAGTGGATCCCTACTACATGCGGGACAGCCAGTTGGTCGAAGGATCAGAGACACGGACCAAGGCGACGGCGTACCTCAAGAAGTTCATGGTGGACAACAAGAGGAAGGGCACACTTCTTTTGCCTTTCTTTCCCGAGTAAGTACACACACTCGCTCATCGCCACCGTAACTTATGCATTTCTTATAAATTTCTTTCCTTTGCTCTTTTTCCAACATTCCGTTCCAATTGTGTTGCGCAGAGACAAATACTGCACACTCATCATCCTTACCCCGAGGTATTCGCTAGCCACATATTTTGACTCGGGGAGTTTGACGAAGAAGAAAGACTACACCAGAATAAGGGGTGTTCTCAATGAGGCTCTCGAGGGCTACACCAAGAAGGGATGCACCTTCGTAGATAAGGGGGAATGTATCAAGGATGGAAAACACGTGTTCAAGCACGTGCTCGACTTCCCCTGCGTCAAGCAGTCGACTACTGGTGCCAAGGAGGCCTTCTACGTCCTTCATCACCTTAAAGGCTATGTTCGGGATTTCCATAACCTAACGCTGCCATCTAGTCTCCGAGGATGGGCCGAAACTTTGGCGAAAATCGACGATGCTGATCTTAGAGAAGACTTCCATCGCACTCAGATGAAGTTGTCGCAAATCATCATTGAAGATGTCAACACAAGGGGCGGTGCCCTACAACAAGCCAGAGGGTTGAGTAAGAGGGAGATCGAAGAACGCCTCCGTAAGCAGGGTGACACAAGGACATGGATGACGAAAGAGGGCTATCTACCGTTCCCGAAGCCGAGCGAGAAGAGGAAGTCTTCATCATGATCGATGTGTGCCTCTAGCATGATCCAGTGTGTGTATATTCTTGATGGACGCCTGCTGTATTAGTGTGTGTGTGTCATGAACTTTAGTATCTCGTGGTCGAAATGGTCATTGTTGTTAGACTTAAACTACCTTGTGGTCGTGTTGTCGTTGAACTTATTGCTTCTATGATGATCTAAGTTTTAGGTTTATGGATCCTTTGTTTTATATTCTATGAACATATATATATGGATGTGAACCCTTTATTCATTCTTTTCGTTGTATTTTTACTAATATGCCTTGTCGTCTATAGAGATGGCGACGAGGTGGTATGTGGTGTACATGGGTAGGATTCCAGGAGTCTACGAGGAGTGGGAGGATTGCCACAAACAAGTGAACAACTTCAGCGGCAACATCTACAAAGGATACACGACTAGAGAGGAGGCGATAGCCAAGTGTAGGAACCACCTGTGGAAGAAGAACTGGATGAAGATATTGGTCAGGCTAATGCTCTTGCTCACCATTATCATAGCTGTATTCTATTTGATCCTAGTGTAGGCGGCGGTGGCCACTTCATATTTGTAATGTGAGATGATATGAACTTTGTATTCGGCGCTTGTGTAAAAATTTGGCACTTGACACTAAATATGTATCTCGATCAGGCTCTAAGTGTTTGTATTATATATATGTCGGTTTTCATGCATCTACTACTTATGGAATGTATTTTATACTCATCTGGATAAATACTGTATAAATCCTGTATAAATACCTGATTATACACCAGGAAAGTATTTTACTATGAATATGTGTTACGCAATCAGTGGCACATATAATTATATAGTCAATGGCGCATGGCATTTCTGTGGCGCATACACGTAAATGCGCCACAGAAGTTCTTCCTGTGGCGCATATGAAGAAATGCGCCACAGAAGTCTGGAACTTCTATGGCGCATACCCATATGCGCCACTGGAAGAAGATATCAGTGGCGAGATAACAGTGGTGACTAGGATATGCGCCACAGAAGATGTATTTTCATGCGCCACAGAAGAGCTGTTTCCTAGTAGTGGAGATTACAAATATTTTTTATGAGTTATATTTGGAGTTAGATGTCTCTATGAAATTGTGGTGTTTGTTGGAACCATCTAGTGCTCAAGGTGACAGTGTGGGGTTATCTAGGTGGGGAAAGCAAACTTTGAGGTGTGCTGTTATAGCCCTACCATGGATTAGAGTGTCCAACCGGAGAGTAGTTAAGAGTAGTATCATGAAGAGAAGATATTTATATGAGAGTGTTCACTAGTGAAAGTATGATCCCTAGGCCTTGTTTCTAAGCATTGAAACACCGTTTGCAACTAGATCTGTTACATGTTTGCTTGCTTCCATCTTTTTTTCAGTTTGCCTTTAGTCTCTTCCATGCCAGCAAAGTATTTTCTGGCACCGTTGTCTTATATCCATACCACTTATATTTTACTATCTCTTCGCCGAACTAGTGCACCTATACACCCGACAAGTGTATTGGGTGTCTTGGGGACACAGGTGACTTCTTGTATCTTGATTGTAGGGTTGCTTGAGAGGGATACCTTTGACCACTTCCTCCCTGAGTTTGATAAACCTTGGGTAATCTACTTAAGGGAAAACTTGATGCTGTTCTACAAACCTCTACACTTGGAGGCCCAACAACTGTCTACAAGAATAGAAGTGCGTAGACATCAAGCTATTTTCTGGCGCCGTTGCCGGTGAGGTAAGGTAAAAGGTACTCACATCCTCCGGTGTGAGTGCTCGAAGTTATTTCCTTTAGATTCTGCAATTTTGTCTTTTTGTTTCTGTTTTTCACTAGTTAGGCTTAATGGAAAACAACAAAAAAATTAGAGAGCTTTATAGTATTTATCCTGAGTTAGGACATGAAGTGTTTGAAGAGAAAATTAAAAAACCTATGGAACTTTATTTGCATGTTAATAGCAATGTTGTTAGTATGAATTCTTTGCACACCATTATTGCTAATGCTATGGAAAAGTGTAAGCTTGGGGAAGCTACTTTTTATGAAAATGATCTTTTTAGTTCCCCAATTTTGGAAGATAGCTATTCTATTGCTTATGATGATACCAAACCTCCAATATATGATGATTATAATGATGAATATGATATTTTCAGTCCATCTACTATTGAGGAGAAAATTAATTATGACTACAATATGCCTCCTATATTTGATGATTGATACATTGCAAATGTATCTATAATTTTTGATGTTCCATGCTTGGTTTTATCCACTTTCTTGTGCTTTGTTCCAAATTTGGAGTACTTTTGATATGATATCTTGGACTAACCTATTAACAGGAGCCACAGTGCCAGCTACCTGTTTTCTGCTGTTTTTGGTTCCAGGAAAGTCAGAAAAAGAATATTCTCGGAATTGGACGGGACAAAAGCCAAAGTGCCTATTTTTCGGGAAGGGATCAAGTGCTAGAATACGAGACGGAGAGGGACCAGGGGGCCACCACACCACCTGGCTGCGCAGCCAGGCCTGACCCGCGCCAGGGGGTGGTGTGGCCGCTCCCGGCACCCCCTCGGCCTCCCCTTCCGATTATAAGTTGCCCTCGGGACGAAAACCCTAGGGACCCGATCAAAAATCCAGGAAAGAGTCTGTAGCCTCCGTCATCTCCATCCCTAGATCGGGGGGGTCTGAAGCTCTTCCCGCACCCTGACGGAGAGGGGAATTCACCCTGAAGGCCTTCTTCATCACCATGCATGCCTCCGGTGTGATGCATGCGTAGCTCATCCTTGGACTACGGATCCATGTAGTAGCTAGATGGCTAGTTTCTCCTCCTTTGTGCTTTCATGTTTAGATCTTGTGAGCTCCGTTCATGATCAAGATCATCTATATGTATTTCATACATGTTGTGTTCGCGGAGATCCGACGGATATTGAGATGCTATTTCAGATTGATTATTTATTCTTTCATGTCTTTGTTATTTGTGATCTTGCATGCTTTCTGTTGTTAGTAGCTATCTTGGCCAAGTAGATGCTAGCAACTCCAAGAGTTAGTATTTATGCTCGATAGTGGGTTCATGCCTCTGGTAATCTGGGGAAGTGACAGAAATCTCTAAGGTACTAGATGTGATGTTGCTACTAGGGAGAAAACAACAATCCTTTGTTCATAGAACAATCGTATTGTTTACTTTACACGTAGTTCGTAAAGCAATAATCTGTTGCTTGCAACTTAATACTAGAGGGGGTTCGGATGATAACCTGAAGGTGGATTATTAGTCATAGATGTAGTTGGATGGCGGTCTATGTATTATGTTGTAATGCCCAATCAAGTCTCAAAGGAGTCAAGATGATTAGTATATGCATGTGTTGCTTTCTCGGTGTTTGTCAATTGCCCCGTTGTAATTTGTTCACCCAACATGTTATCTATCTAAGGAGAGCCACCTCTAGTGAACTATGGATCCCGGTCGTATTTCTTTACATACAATCTACAATATTTTACTATTTTGTGTTTACTTTCTGCAAACTTTTACTTCTTTCCATTCAATACGTTTAATCCTTTGTTTTCCGCAAAACACGGTGAGATTGACAACCTCATCGCAAGTTTGGGACAAGTTTAAGGAGTTCTATGATGTTGCCAAGGAAGCTAGAAAAGTTTTTGAACGTTTCAATATGCTAGGATCATGTGTGGATGTTGTTGGTACACGAGAAAAGATGAACAAAACCGAACATAATGGGGAGGAACCTAAGATACCAATACCCTTCAAACTAGTAGCAATACATGATGCCATAGAAAAGAATCTTGATTGGATTGTTCCTGCAAACCCTTTTGATGAGAATAGTAAACCTAAGAGAATTGAGAGAGGATCCTCTAGAACTTATTTGGATGATATACCTTGCCTTGTTGAAAGTATTTCTGGTATTGATTTTAATGCTTCTTCATTTGAGAACACTTGATTCTTTCTTTGCTTTTATGCCTAACTTAAAGGCGTTAAAGAAAAGTACTTGTTGGGAGATAACCCAAGAGTTTTAGTTGAGTCTTGGAAGTTATTACCTCTGTAATAACCTCTCCTTATCATTTTTATTTTCTTTTTGTGCCAAGAGTAACCTCTAATGAGAGTGAAGTAATGATTGGGAAAGTTGCTGTCCCGAAACAGATTTCTGTGCTTCACCGTAAAAATTCCTGAGAGAGATCTGTACGTCGGATTGAGCTGTAATTTTTTGTTCTTCTGTCCCAGGTTGTTATATAACTTTCTTTAGTTCAACACTTGTTGGTTTGAGCAACAGAAGGGCTTTGAAAAAATTCGTCTTTACCTGCTGGTCTGTTTTGACAGATTTCTGCCATTTTCGGCATTTGCTTCTTGTTAGTTCATTCTTGAGTTCCTTTAGGGAATTGAGATTTTTGAGGGAAGTGCTACAGTAGCTAGTGTTCTAATGGAAGTTTATTTGGTGTTAAAACTGAACCTTGAGACTTATTTATCTTAAGTGCACTAATGTTGCTAATGAGATTGTGTGAAGTTTTGTATGAAGGAAAAATTTCAGGTGTATGGAAGGAATAAGTAATAAGATGAAGGATGGACTAAAGCTCAAGCTTGGGGATTCCACGCGTGTCACCCCAAGAAATATCCAAGAAGTACAAGCGTCAAATCTTGGGGATGCCCAAGGCATCCCCTTCTTCATCAATAAAAATCCCAGGTTTCTTCCAAACGCTTCATTTTTATTGTTTCATGCACAGTAGTGTTTTTCTTGGAGCGTCTTCTTTTTCGTTTTTTTTTTGGTTTTTAGTTTGCTTGGTTTGCTTAGTGTTCTGAATAAGTTGGTTGGACCCCCTATTTTACACTTTGGTTTGCAAATAGTTTGGTTTGGTTAGGAAAAGAGTAGAAAAAGTTCATACTTTTGTGGTAAAAAGAGCTTGTTTTTGACTGTGGCCTATGCTTTGCCATGCCATGCTTGATATTGTTTTGGCTTTATGCTTAGTATTCTTTGTTGTAGCATGACTTGTTATAAACAATTGAGATTGCTTAATGTGCCTTGGATGAATCATGCGTTGTTTAGCATATTAAAGCATAGTACAGTGGTCTTCTCCTTTGATGCTTTATTTGGGTTGACTTGGCACATGCTCACATCATGTTATGACTATCTCAAGTCACCATAGACTTTATGATCCTTTAGTTTTCAACTTGTAGTATCACTTTATGCTTTGATCAATGATGTTTTGTCGCTCTGCATGATTATGGCCATTATTGCTCTCTTAGTTTGTCGCTCCGAGTCTTTTGCTAGCCTCCACAACAAAGTATGAGTTCCACTCATGCATCCAAATCCCTAAACCAAGTTATTCCAAAAAGTCCCCCATACCTACCTACTAGCTTATGCTATTCCAAGTATATTCATGCTTTTGTTTATCTTCCACTTGTTATGAAAAAACTAGTGATTAAAGCTCTCATGAACTTGATGGCACACTTTACTTTACTTGCCCTTAATAAACTTGAACCATTGTGTCTTCTATGTTGTATATGCTTGTACTTATTTGTCGGGAATTAGCATAACCATGCTTTCATGGGGAACGCTTTCAACATTGCACTTGGTACTTGTACCTAGTTGATATCATGCTCTTTTGTATATGGATGTCATCGGTGTGAAATGAAAGGGGAGCTTGTAAGTCCATGGAGTTATGTATATGTGTTAGAGAAATGCCTGGGCCGCTGGTCTAATCCATGCTGACATGGTGGAAACCTGCATCGTAACCATAATGAGCTGTCTATGAAGCATTCTTCTTATAAAAAAAGAGTCCTATGATGAAAAAAAAGAGAAAAAGAGAAAAAAAGAGATACTATGAAAAGAGGAAAGAGAGAAAAAAGCACCATAGTCCCATGGTAAATAAGAAGAATGCTGAGATGCTCATTGTCTGCTTGCCTTGTCATTTTGATATGGGGATTCTTCCGTATCATCGGGCAAGGGGTACCCCGTTGGAGGTTCTCAATGATACACATGTACTTACGATGACAAGAACTTACCGGTGACTAAACTTGAGTAGCATGAGGAGCGGCCCTCGTATATAAGGGACATGTGGTTTCTGACTTATACTTCGTCAAGCATGTACACCATAGTTTGTTCACTTTGACCTTAATCACTTCAAGATGCTTATGATAGGGGCAATGAGAGTTGAAAGCTATGAGTACCATAATCTTTGGAAGCTCTTTATGAGACTTGAATCCCTACTTCCTTTTACATAAGGCTTTTCTTCCACCATTATATTGAGTCTCCACCTTCTATCTTTATGCACCTACTTTGAGAGCATAGTGTCCATTCTTAGTTCTATGTGCATTGTCCCAAGACTTGTTGATTGATGCATAACTTGTTATTGCTTGTTTGAAACTATTATATCTAGTCACTCTTATGAACTTTGAAGGTGTCCTATGCATTTATATTTGCTACTCTATTGAGGGACAAGCTGAATACTTTTATGCTATGTTTTCTTTATGTGAAACAAACAAACGTCTTGCAAAGCATTGTTATTCATGAATCTTTTGTTTGTGCCTTTTCATGTTGCATCATAGTTTCTTTGCTTATTGCTAGAACTTTGTCTTTCATGTTATGATTGAAGTACTATGATCCCAGCTTTGAATTTTTTGCAAATACTTTGATCAAGTCTTTGATGGTGCATGTCACCTCAAAAATTATTTTCTTTTTATCACTTACCTACTCGAGGACGAGCATGAGTTAAGCTTGGGGATGTTGATACATTGAAAATGTATCTATAATTTTTGATGTTCCATGCTTGGTTTTATCCACTTTATTGTGTTTTGTTCCAACTTTGGAGTACTTTTCATATGATTTCTTGGACTAACCTATTAACAGGAGCCACAGTGCCAGCTGCCTGTTTTCTGCTGTTTTTGGTTCCAGGAAAGTCACAAAATGAACATTTTCGGAATTTGACGGGACAAAAGCCAAAGTGCCTATTTTCCGGAAGGGATCAAGTGCCAGAATACGAGACAGAGAGGGACCAGGGGGCCACCACACCACCTGCCCACGCGGCCAGGCCTGGCCCGCGCCAGGGGGTGGTGTGGCCGCTCCCGGCACCCCCTCGGCCTCCCCTTCCGACTATAAGTTTCCCTCGGGACGAAAACCCTAGGGACCCGATAAAAAATACATGAAAGAGTCTGTAGCCGCCATCATCTCCATCCCTAGATCGGGGGGATCTGAAGCTCTTCCCGGCACCCTGCTGGAGAGGGGAATTCACCCTAGAGGCCTTCTTCATCACCATGCAAGCCTCCGGTGTGATGCGTGAGTAGTTCATCCTTGGACTACGGATCCATGTAGTAGCTAGATGGCTGGTTTCTCCTCCTTTGTGCTTTCATGTTTAGATCTTGTGAGCTCCGTTCATGATCGAGATCATATATTTGTAATTCATACATGTTGTGTTTGCGGGGATCCGATGGATATTGAGATGCTATTTCAGATTGATTATTGATTCTATCATGTCTTTATTATTTGTGATCTTGCATGCTTTCCGTTGTTAGTAGCTATCTTGGCCAAGTAGATGCTAGCAACTCCAAGAGTTAGTATTTATGCTCGATAGTGGATTCATGCCTCTGGTAATCTGGGGAAGTGACAGAAATCTCTAAGGTACTAGATGTGCTGTTGCTACTAGGGAGAAAACAACAATCCTTTGTTCATAGAACAATCGTATTGTTTACTTTACACGTAGTTCGTAAAGCAATAATCTGTTGCTTGCAACTTAATACTGGAGGGGGTTCGGATGATAACCTGAAGGTGGATTATTAGTCATAGATGTAGTTGGATGGCGGTCTATGTATTATGTTGTAATGCCCAATCAAGTCTCAAAGGAGTCAAGATGATTAGTATATGCATGTATTGCTTTCTCGATGTTTGTCAATTGCCCCGTTGTAATTTGTTCACCCAGCATGTTATCTATCTAAGGAGAGCCACCTCTAGTGAACTATGGATCCTGGTCCTCTTTCTTTACATACAATCTTCAATCGTTTACTGTTTTGTGTTTACTTTCTGCAAACTTTTACTTCTTTCCATTCGATACATTTAATCCTTTGTTTTCCGCAAAACACGGTGAGATTGACAACCTCATCGCATGTTGGGGACAAAGTTCTATGGTTGTGTTGTGCAGGTCTCCACATTGCTACTAGCACCGGTAGTGCGCCCTGCCAAAGCTCAGCTAGTAACACCTTTGGGGTGTTTCCTTGCTCCTACTGGTTCGATTAAACCTTGGTTTCATAACTGAGGGAAACTTGCGGCTGTGCTTATCATACATTCCTCTTGGGGTTCCCAACGAGCTCTATATCAACCACGAGCCATCAACACTTCTCTGGGCGCCGTGCATTGAGCCATCAATGATTATGGTGATGAGAATAATAGTGATAGCTATTTTGTTGAATTTGCTCCCACTACAATTAATAAGAATGACTATGCTTATGTGGAGAGTAATAATTATTATATGCATGTGGCTCATGATAAGAATGTTTCATGTGATAGTTATATTGTTAATTTTATTCATGATGCTACTGAAAGTTATTATGAGAGATGGAAACATGGCCTTATGCATCTCAATAATATTAGGTTTCCCCTCTTTATGTTGAAAGTCTTGAAGTTGCACTTGTTTTGCTTTCCTATGATTGTTGCTTTGTGATTTCATGACTTGTTGCTTTACAATATTCCTATGCATAGGAAGTGGGTGAGACTTAAATGTGCTTTGAATTTGCTTCCTGATGCTCTCTTTTACTTTAATTCATATGTCTTATGTGAGCATCTTCTCCAACTATCATGCCTAACTTAAAGGCGTTAAAGATAAGTACTTATTGAGAGATAACCCAAAAGTTTTAGATGAGTCTTGGAAGTTATTACCTCAGTTATTACCTCTGTAATAACCGCTCCTTATCCTTTTTATTTGCTTTTTGTGCTAAGAGTAACCTCTAATGAGAGAGAAGTAATGCTTGGGAAAGTTGTTGTCTTGAAACTGTTTTTTGTGCTTCGCTGCAAAAATTCGTGTAAAATCTATGTACGTCAGTTTGAGCTGTAATTGTTTGTGCTTCTGCCCCAGGTTGTTATACAACTTTGGTTAGCTCAACACTTTTTGATTTGAGAAACATAAGGTCTTCGAAAAAAATGGTTTCTATCTGCTAGTCTGTTTTGACAGATTTCTACCATTATTTGCATTTGCTTCTTGTTGATTTCTTTTTGGGTTCTCTTTGGGGAATTGAGCTTTTTAAGGGAAGTGCTACAGTAGCATGTGTTTTAATGGAAGTTTTATTGGTGTTGAAACTTAACCCAAAGACTTATTATCTTGAGTATACTAATGTTGCTAATGAAGATTATGTGAAGTTTTGTATGAAGGAAAAAAATTCAGGTGTTAAGGAAAGAATGATGTAATGAGATGAAGAATGGACAAAATATCAAGCTTGGAGATGCCACCCCGTGTCACCCCAAGAAATATTCAAGAGGTACAAGCGTCAAAGCTTGGTAATTCCCAACGCATCCCCTTCTTCATCAATAAAAATCTTAGGTCTTTATAGACACTTCGTTTTTATTATTTCATGCACTGTTGTGTTGTTCTTGGAGCGTCTTTGTTTTTGTTTTTAGTTTTATTTTGCTTGGTTTGCTGCAATAAGTTGGTTGGATTCCATCACACTTATTTTGGAGAGAGACACACCTCGTTATTCATTGCCTAGAACACTCTAGTTTTCACTCTTATTGTTCTACGAGTGTTCTCTTTTGCTAGCACTGTGTTTAGCTCACTGATCTTTATTTATTATTATCTTTGTGAGTTGTTTCAAATAAGTTGATTTGGATTGGAAAAGAGTAGGAAAAGTTCATGCTTAAGTGGTAAAAATGAGCTTGTTATTGACTGTGGCCTATACTTTGTCATGTCATGCTTGATATTTTTTTGCCTTTATTATTAGTGATTTTTGTTGTAGCATGACATGTTATAAACAATTGATATTGCTTAATGTGCCTTGAAAGAATCATGCGTTGTTTTAGCAAATTAAAGCATAGTATTGTGGTATTCTCCTTTGATGCTTTATTTGGGTTGACTCGGCGCATGCTCACACCATGTTAAGACTATTCCAAGTCACCATAGCCTCTTTGATCCTTTAGTTTTCGAATTGTAATATCACTTTATGCTTTAATTAATGATGTTTTATCGCTTTGCATGATTATGGCCATTATTGCTCTCTTAGTTGGTCGCTCCCAGTATTTTGCTAGCCTCCATAACCAAGTGTGAGTTACACTCATGCATCCAACTCCAAATAAAACCAAGTTATTCCAAAGAGTCCACCATACCTACCTATTAGCATTTGCTATTCCAAGTATATTCATGTTTTTATCTACCTTCCAAATTAAACTTGTTATGTGAAAATTAGTGATTAAAGCTCTGACGAACTTGATGGCACACATTACTTTTCTTGCCCCTAATAAACTTGAACCATTGTGTCATCTATGTTGTATATGCTTGCAATTATAATTTGGGAGTTCGCAGAACCATGCTGTCATGGGGAACGCTTTCAACATTGCACTTGTACATTGTACCTAGTTGATATCATGCTCTTTTGTTTATGGATGTCGCTGGTGTGAAATGAAAGGGGAGCTTGTAAGTCCATGGAGTTATGTATGTGTGTAATAGAAATGCCTGGGCGGCTGGTCTAATCCATGCCTACTCATGGTGGAAACCTACAGCGTAACCATAATGAGCAGTCTATGAAGCATTTTTTCTTATAAAAAAAGAGAGAGAGATTGAGAAAAAAATAAAAATAAAAGATGAGAAAAGAGGAAAGAGAGAAAAAAGCACCATTTTCCCATGGTAAATATGAAGATGCTGAGATGCTTATTGTCTGCTTGCCTTGTCATTTTGATATGGGGATTCTTTTGTATCATCGGGCAAAGGGTACCCTGTTGGCGGTTCTCTATGATACACATGTACTTACTATGATAAGAACTTATAGGTAACTAAACTTGAGTAGCATGAGGAGCGGCCCTCGTATTCAAGGGACATGAGATTTCCAACTTATACTTTGACAAGCATATACTCCATAGTTTGTTCACTTTAACCTTAATCACTTCAAGATGCTTACGATAGGGGAAATGAGAGTTGAAAGATAATAAGTACCATAATTTTTGGAAGCTCTTTATGAAACTTGAATCCCTGCTTCCTTCTATGAAGGCTTTTCTTTTACTTTTATGTTGAGTCTCCACCTTCTATCTTTATGCACCTATTTTGAGAGCATAGTGGTCATCCTTAGTTCTATGTGCATTGTCCCAAGACTTGTTGATTGATGCATAATTTTGATATTGATTGTTCTTAAACTATTTGTATCTAGTCACCCTTATAAAATTTGAAGGTGTCCTATGCATTTATGTTTGCTACTCTATGTGGGACAAGCTGAATGCCACTATGCTATGTTTTCTTTATGTGAAACAAACAAACGTCTTGCAAAGCATTGTTATTCATAAATATTTTGTTTGTACCTTTTCATGTTGCATGCATAGTTACTATGTCTTATTGTTAGAACTATATCTTTCATGCTATATTAGAGTACTATGATCCCGGCTATCAATGTTCTACGAATACTTTGATCAAGATTATGATGGTGCATGAAACCTCAAAAATTATTCTTTCTTTATATCACATACCTACTCGAGGACGGGCAGGAGTTAAGCTTGGGGATGCTGATACGTCGTAAACGTATCTTCTTCCACAGGCTCGGCTTATTATCTCAGTTGTCTGACGAAAGTTCTATAATACCCCTGAACATTAACAACCATATTTCTGAATTTATTTAATGTCAACAACAAAATATGTACAACCTAACTTGAGTTTATCCAGTTTCTTAATTACAACATAAGCTGGCATGTTGCTTGACCCTTCCTCGATCTGTGGTCTGAGCGTTCCTGCTAATCACCTTCCTTGATCTATGTAGTGCAAGAGAAACAATTACAATGCTGATTTTGCTTCTTGATCTGTGCTCACAAAAGGGCAATTGATGACTGCTGGACCACGTGCTGACTTGAGGATTCAGAAGAGCAAGCATGCTTAGCTACTTGGAGATCGATCTCACCTCTATCCATGCCGACGAGGTACATAGCGTGGCAGCGGGCTACCACTTTTCCGTGGAATGGGACTGGGGTGGGCAGGGGATGCTTTTGGCAGAGGGGTACGGCAGACGGAGTTGTTCGGGACGGCGGCGGCAGGCTTGCGTGTAAGGGCGCTCTGAAACACAGGTGAAGAGGAGAGAGAAATCGCTGGATCATGGCTCGCTCAGAGAAAAAAGAAAATGTTTTGCTTGATTGACTGAGGCTGGACGATGGCATTTCAACGTAAATAACACAAAATGAAGGGGCGTCAGCTTGTACCGTTTCGGTCCATCCCGGGAAGCCACGGGAGGCTGGGGGTACCCAGCTTCTACCCACTATGAACGAATCGTGAGAAGCAGCGGTGAAGAAAAACGGCTTAAAATCGAGTTATTTTTGGCTTAGGCTCTTTTTCACCTCTAAGCTGTCTAGAAGCTCCGAAAGAACTAGGCCTCAATACTCAATGTAGAGAGTTGCTTGACTTCTCAGGAGGAGGATCAATAAATACTTTAACTATCAAAGAATGTTTGGAATTGATGTCTACTAGGGCTAAGAATGATTCTTTATATAATCCCGATTTTGGTACTAAGCCGGAAAAAGGGATACTTCAAAAAACTCCTGATCTTATTCTTGAGGTACGGAAAACTATGAAAGAAAAAGGTATACCTTCTGAACTTGTTAAGGAAAACAAAGTAGATTTGTTACAAGTTTTAACTAAATAAGATGAAATTAGAAAAAAAATTCAAGAATTAAAACATCGACAAGTGAAATCTCATAATAACATGCATAAGCATTTCCAAAAACACAAAAAGATTTTGGTGGAACTCACAGAAAATTATGGTGAGATTGGCCAAGAAATAAAATTATTTCACAAGTATCTTAGTATGATTGAAACCCAGTGTGAACAAATAGCATCCGGTTATCAAATTTTTCTTCGCGATGATAAAAATATTCATGTTTCTACTAATGTTGTCACAAAAAGGGGTGTAGTTGTTACAGGACCCTTAGGACCACCGGAATATGAAGCTAAAAAGAGCGAAAGGAAAGAGCATTTCTCGAAGCAAGCCAAGAAGATGATACATTGGTGGATCCTCAAGATGAAACTGAAACACATGATCAAACCAAGCAGGACCAAAATGATGCACAAGATGACCGTTATGACTCTGATGCAGAGATGGTTGATCCAAGAGAAGATAAAGAGATAAGCAAGGAAGATGAAGTTGTTGTAGTAGAAAATAAGAAAAGCCATAAGCAACAACAAAAGAAAGCAATGAAAGAGCCTAACCCCCACAAAAGGTAAAAGACAAGAGTAAGTCAAGTGAGGAAAAGCTTCCTTACCCAGATCGAAAAAGAAAGCACCGGATCAGGTAATTTATAATTCTTCACAAAGGCACTTAGTGACCTTCGTTTGGAAATTCCATTTGCGGATGCAATCAAAGTTCCTACTTATAGTAAATTCCTCTTTGATATTCTTAGTAGAAATAAAGAAAGAACTGAAACTGTTGCCATGGTGACTAGCTATCCTACTAATGGGAAGGTGTTGTCTAAGTCTAGAGATCCCGGAATACCAACTATTTCATGCTCAATAGGTAAAACTGATATTCACAATGTCTTGTGTGATCTAGGAGCAGGGGTTAGTGTAATGCCATACTCTCTCTATAAAAGGTTAGGATTAGGGGAGTATTCTCCTACTACTATCACTTCACAGATTGCTGACAAGTCCACTAAACAACCCGGTGGTACGATTGAGGATGTTTTACTGAGAATAGATGAGCATGTTATTCCCACTGATTTTATTATTCTTCAAATGCCAGAAGATGAAAGATTATCTATAATACTTGGAAGACCTTTTCTTAGTACTGCAGGTGCATTAGTAGATTGTGCTTAAGGAAAGATAATCTTCAATTTGTATGATGTTGAAAGCATCCGGTATTTCCCAAAGAAGTTAGAAGCAGGAGAAAGATATATTCCACCGGCAAAACAAGTTCATGTGGTAAGTGCATTTGATAAGGGGCAACCCAAGGTAAGAATTCGAGAAGAGAGAAAAGGTTGAGTTACTCAACCATTCTTAATAAATGCTTAATGGGAGTCAACCCATATCATCAATAAAGTAGATTAAAGAGTAAGAAGTTCATCGCATTCCTACCACTTTTCACAGACATTCTTGTGGAAGCGCGCCCGTGAAGATGTAGTTGTAAAGAAGTAGTAGAAACTTCGATTGCATAAATTTAGAATAAGAATAAAAATTAAAAGTTCGAGTTTTTCATTTACAGAAGCTAAAATTTTGCTCTTAAATACGCTAATGTTGGTCGACAGTTTTTACTATCAATTTTCTATCAAAAATAAGGCATTTCGCTAAGTTTTGGGATAAGAAGGTATCCTCGAAGAAATATTTTTTTTTGATGATTTCTGAGAGTATAACGACCAACTATATGGCGGGAATAAAAATTCCGGTTGTATAGTTTCGGTCGTATAGATATGTTTGTCAACAACAAATTTTCCTTGAAGACACAGAGAATTTAACGACTAACTATATAGCGGGAATTAAAATTCCGGCCGTATAGTTTCGGTCATATAGATATGAAGGAGGTATGCCGTAGAGGCAAATAATAAATAGGTTTTTATTGTCATATCTCAATTAGTTTATATTAGTTTCATATTGTGCTATAACTGTGCCAAGTAGAAACATTGGTATAGGTGTGGTATGAAACAACCAAGTCCCTAGTAGACTCTATTCATACTAGTTCATTGGTCATGATGATGATCTGGGTTTCAAGATCATGGGCATTTATGCCAATTGACAACGGGATCATATCATTGGAGAATGATGTGATTGGACATTCCTCGAAGGATTGCAACACGATCAAGTCATATAGTTCATTGTTGCAACAACTAAATCTAGACTCCTAATTCCTTAGACCGTGAGGCTATATCAATCATAGTCTCCCAAGAGTGCTTTGATAGCATCAAGCGCCACTTGGTAATATAGTGATTATAAAGGTGTGTTCAGGTACTCTTAGGAACTGTTGAGGCAATATATGTCAAGGGCGGGATTTGTTCACCCACATGACGGGTAAAAATACAAACGGCCGGCTTGGTGAGATTACATCCATAAATGTTGCAACATGTGACTCGGTCACGGGGATGTAATATCACGGTAACAAGAAAACATAACTTGTTGTGAACGAGATTGAACAAGGTATGTGATACCGATGATCGGATCTCGTACAAGTCGTATCAAGAAACAAAAGGAATATGGATGCTACATTTACCGGTTCAAACGACATTGTCATCATGAATGCATAGGGGTCACATGGATATCCCTGGTCCCTCTGTTGATCATTGATACAGATCATGTCTAGAGCATTCCCAAGCCATGAGAGGATACACTTAAGGGTATGATGAGAGCGATTATTCGTAAGACGGAATCACAGTAGAGAAAGAGAGAAAGCCGGAATTGTTCCGGGAGAAATCCGAAGCTGTTCGGAGAAGGAATAAAGGACCAGAATCATTCCAGGAAAGATCCGAAGTTGTTCGGAGGAAATCGAAAGGGAGCCGAAAGGTGTTTCGGGTCAAGACGGATTTTGTAATATGTATTTACATATTAATTAATGTAATTAATATTAAATATAATATTAAAATCTAATTTGAAGGGGTATTCCACTAATGGGCCAAACTTCCTAGGGAAAAAGGGCCCATGAGGGAAAACCGAAGGAGGGAAGGGCCAAGGGCCAAGGCCCAGGCGCCTCAAGGGGGCCCACCTGGCCAGCCTAGGGCTGTGCGCGGGGTGGGGCCCACCCCTGGCCGGCTGGCCCATGAGGCCCATGCGCCTCCCCCCTCTCCCTTGATTAGTCCCACATGGGAAACCCAAAGGGGAGGGCACACCTCCTCCCCCTATATAAAGGGGTGCCCATGGGTGGGATGAGACACACCAATATTTGGAGAAGTCATTTGGTTGACTTCCTCCTTCCCTCTCTCTCTAGACCTTGTGACCATGGCCCCAAGTCTAGGCTGTGCGATCAAGGCATACCTGTAGTACACCGTTGCACTACAAGGATTCCTAGCCGGATATCAACTTCCGCACTCCCGGCGGGATCAGGGAGCCGGAGGTCTCATCGTGCACCGGATGTGTACAAAGACACGAGGCATAACACTTGGGGCCCTTAAATGTCATGAGCCAGAGCTGCTGCACGATGAAGATGAAGAAGGAGCAAGGGGTGACCTACGAGGAGCTTCGCGACCTTTAGATCGGCTGCGAGTACGACTACATCAACCACGCTCCCTGCGGAACGTTAACCGCATACGGTCTACAAGGGTATGTATTCTCTACGCATTGGCCGTTAGCGCATTACTACATAGATAGATCCCAGGCAGTTTTGGGGTTCCATCGTAGGAAAAATTTTGTTTTCTGCTGCGGATCCTCTTCAGTGGTATCAGAGCCGATCTATGCGTATTAGTGATGTACGGCCAGTACGGACAAGTATTGTGCGGGCATTGATCCCTTAGTTGTTACCCTCTACCGTGTACTTGTTTATATCGCGATATTGTTTGATGAAGCGGCCCGGACCGACCTTACGCGTATTCGTACGCGAGACTGGTTCCACGCTCAACATACGGCTTGTACCGTATAAGTGGCTAGCGAGTGTCTGTCTCTCATTCGATAGTTGATATAGCATTTACAATGGAGGGCCCCGAAAGTGGTGTAGTATAGACAACTGTCGGATCCATGTTGTGGTTGGAAAGTTCATAGTTTAGAAACAGTTCTAGTGCGAAAGCCCAAACAACCACGTAAAACTTGCAATAGATAAAGTAGAGGTATCTAACTTTATTTTGCAGGGGGCATGTGATTATGATATGGCATTGGTCATTGCGAAGGTAAAGTAGTTTACTTTTCTATTACTAAGTAGTATAGTAATAGTCATCGTTCCGATGGACGACCTGGTGGAGGCATCGTGGACTTGGCGTCAGACCAAGGGCAGGATGGAGATCATGCTGGAGCGCTCGATGGAGATCAAGGCGCAAGAAAAACCATATCATATCACATTATACATATGATGTTGATACCTATTTTACATCTTATTGTGTGCTAGTATTTAGATACTCAATGGTAGCAAATAAGATAATCCCTATTTAATTCCATGTGTTCCCCTTGTGTGTGCACCACCAAGAAAGTTCTTTGTTATGAGGCCGACCGTGATGATCGGGGGTCAGACATATCTATGTTCGCATATAGTGGGTGTAAGCCATGTTGCACAGCGAATACACATAAGTTAGATTTGGCGAGCCTAGCATGTACAGACATGGCCTCAGAACACAAGATATCGAAAGATCGAGCATGAGTCACATGGATGATGTGATTGGCATTATTGAATGTCTACCTTTGAGGCTACACTGATGGCCGTGATGATCGAGGGAGGTGCAGAGGATAGGGATCATGTGATCACTAAAATCGTCTAGGGGATGACAATTTTAGTGGAGACCAATTATAAATTGATCTCTTATTATAAACTTAGTCTAGATGTCTGTTTGCAAATATGTTAGTAGATCCTAGCCTATCCCATTGAGGTCCTTTGCGACCATGGGAATATATTGCTTAATTTGGAACTTAGCAAAAGGGTCAAACTTCATAGATTAATACCCACGCCTGAGGTATATCCTCGTAAAAGGTGATCTTCTCTTCTTGATACAATAACCATTAGGAGATAATTCGATGACTCCAGAATGTTTGTGTTTTCTCCATAATCATCCAATAAGCCATTCTCCATTCGATAGAGAGGTGAGCTACATTTTGTATTCTACAGAATAAGGCACATAGAGTATGAGCCGTTTGATGGGTTTTCCTCCATCATGGATGAAAAGGAATATTTGGAAAAACACTTAGCGATCTTGCATGAGAGTTAAGAACTCTTGGAAGGGATTGATTGCAATGGAGGTCATGGATGAAAAGGTATATGTAAGATATACAAATTATAAATGTGGTTCTTGCAAAACTCATTCCAGTTTGCTATGTATTTGATACTTGTCCTGTTTTGTGAAAACAGGAGGATCTGCTTCAGAATTGCTGGTTTTGAGGCAACGTGACTTGATGATGGTAAGCAAAACAGTTGATGGCCGACATCACCTCTTCCCTCAAAGTTTATCATTTGGATTAGTGGACTTGAATATAAATTTATAGTCCCTGTTTGTGTGTCTTGCTTTTGGCGAGACGATTATTCATATGAACAAGTTACAAGCCAGTTTGTACTATTCTCATGAATAATACTGTTATGGTAACATTATGATTATAAATAAGTTATTCTCATCACTATGTTAATGATAATAGTTTAAGCATTTATAAAGGATTAGAATGCTAAAATGTATCCAAAGTTTAATAATGAAATGACACTATAGTTTAAGTCATTTTGGTTATTGCATGTTCTTTATGAAGATCGGGGTCCTAGATGCTTAATCTAGAGACTTTGCAAAACCATGCCTCTTGGGCAGAATGACTAAAACTCCGCATTCTGGTAAAACGGTGATATGCGAAGAAATGTTGAACCTTATACATAGTGATGTATCATATTTTCAACAAATAGTGGAAATCATTAGTTAATTGTGGACTTAAGTCAATAAGCTTATTTACTTAATGAAACATAAGTTTGAAATTATTTGAATTGTTCAAATGAGTTCACAACAATAGGAGGATATTGAAATTAACAAGAATATGAAGTCTCTTCGATTTGATCGACATGACTGAAGTATTCAAGTTAAGTTTAGCATAAAAGGAACTTGTGAAAGATGTTTCACAAATTATGATAATTGGATGAATTCAAACCATGTTGAAATATCTAAACATCATAATCATTATGTATTAAGATACATATGGTATAATATTATCTCTTATAGGGTTATAGTTTTCGTTTAGAGTTAGAGATCAAAATAAGCAAACACCCATTTGAAATACAAAGGAACATCTAAAATATTCGTGGAAACAACACCATAAGTGTTATGGCATGTTCGAGTTTCTGGAGATTTCGATAAGTCAAAATCATGGCGAATAAACAAGTCTTTGTAGAGCATTCTTAGGAAGCTATGAATGCATCGTCCACAATGGGCCAACCTGCTGTTGTCCTAAGTTGACGTGTCTTGATGAAGATACATGTGGAAGAAAGTAAAAGATCAAAACAAGGTATTTGAGCTTACCTCCGGATTGTTGAGTGGCGCAACGGAATTCGTTTTGTGAATCCAAACTCTACAAATAGAGGAAACCAATGATAATGATCATAAAGTTTCAAGCAAATACTTATACTAAAGAAAGTAGGATTCAACTATATATTCTACAAGTTTGTGGAATTATAGCTGATTCACTTGTCGTGTTTTGAACAAGACATACCTACAAATTACAAAGAAGCGTGATGGACCTGAGTGCGAGAAATGACTAGGAGTCATAAAATCCTATATTAAGTTACATTTAAGATTGCAAAGTAACATGTTACTTGAGCTTATTAAAGTAAAGAAGTTTACTTGATATTTCTGAATGACTGCAAAGTCACAAGAAGGAAATGAAACTTAATGAATGACAAAAAGCTCGATTTGTCACAAGTTTGGACAAATTCAAGGAGTTGACTACAACAGTAGTGATGCTTAAGTCTTTTGGATTTACACTAGAAATATATGGATATTGAAATCTCGTTGATGGAATTCTTGATTTGATGATGATCAAAGAATTTTGGAATGTCTAAGATTATCGAGAGGACCTAGATTTGAGTGGGAGAAAATCACCTTGGCTAATTCATAATATGTAGCTGACATATTTTGAGTGGGAGCTAAGTGAAATCCCTAGATCCCAAACATGAATGTCATATTTGAGTGGGAGCTGAGTGAAATCCCTGGATCTCAAACATGAATGTCATATTTGAGTGGGAGCGTGGAATCATTCTGTGATATGTGGACGACATATGTGAATGATGTGATTGGTGTTAATAATATTTAAGTTAGATAAGTAAGGATGAAGTTGAAGTTATTAAACAAGAAAATCAATCAAGATAGATTGGTGAGTTCAATAAACACTGAATGTCGAATGCTTCCTGGACTTGATTCTAAAAGATGTTCAGAATGTCCTAAGACAAGATTCTAAAGAAGCTTAGAATGGAGCAAGGTGAGAAAGTAGTTCTTACTATATGAAGCATTGAGTTAGTATTGCAACTATGGTTGAAAGAAAGAGATGCGTTGCATCTCCTATGCCTCAGTCATAGGTTCTTCCATATAACCATGTTGTATACTTGACATAAAGTGACCCGAAGTTCTGGTTGGTAGGACAAAGTCTTAACTGTAAGAACGTGTCTTTAAGTGATTCCTGAGTTGATCACAGAACCAGAATTAAGTTTGTACTAAAATGGCAAGAAGCAATGTAAGTGGCATAGATGCATTTCATGCACTAGGATCTAGATAGATATAGAAGTATAAAGGCTCCACCTGATGTGATGTATAATGTTATGGTGGGGCTAGTTCGCTTTTAACGTAGAATGATGTGTCCCAGGGCCCAGTGCCCATGTGAAATCCCTCGAGGTTGATCTAAAGTCATTGCAAGCTCTTGGAATCCGGCCTCGTTCTGCTGCCATGACTACAATATATACACAAAGGATAGCAAAGTGTGTTTCGAAGTTTAGATGACAACGGTGAAAACGACCGTCACCATAAACACTAGAAACAAAGTCTCACTTTGTCGCCAAACAAATACTTCGACCTATTATAATATAATGGAGTGAATGTCAAAATTAGGAAGATATTAATGATTTGCAAAAGACATAATGATCTAGTAAAATAGAACATGGACATGACGTTTCCCATGAGCATGCATGATCTGTAAACACATATGGTATATGGTTTGTATGAGTAAAATGCGAGCTAGATTATTTGTACTCTAGTGCAAGTGGGAGCTGAAGGAGATATGCCCTAGAGTCAAATAATAAATAGGTTTTTATTGTCATATCTCAATTAGTTTATAATAGTTTCATATTGTGCTATAACTGTGCCAAGTAGAAACATTGGTACAGGTGTGCTATGAAACAACCAAGTCCCTAGTAGCCTCTATTCATACTAGTTCGTTGGTCATGAGAATGATCTGGGTTTCAAGATCATGGGCATTTATGCCAATTGACAACAGGATCATATCATTGGAGAATGATGTGATTGGACATTCCTCAAAGGATTGCAACATGATCAAGTCATATAGTTCATTGTTGCAACAGCTAAATCTAGACTCCTAATTCCTTAGACCGTGAGGCTATATCAATCACAGTCTCTCGAGAGTGCTTTGATAGCATCAAGCGCCACTTGGTAATACAGTGGTTATAAAGGTGTGTTCAGGTACTCGGAGGAACCGTTGAGGCAATATATGTCAAGAGCGGGATTTGTTCTACCACATGATGGGTAAAGATACTACGGCCGGCTTGGTGAGATTACATCCATAAATTTTGCAACATGTGACTCGGTCACGGGGATGTAATATCACGGTAACAAGAAAACAGAACTTGTTGTGAACGAGATTGAACAAGGTATGTGATACCGATGATCAGATCTTGGACAAGTCGTATCAAGAAACAAAAGGAATATGGATGCTACATTTACCGGTTCAAATGACATTATCATCAGTGTAACACCCTCAAATCGGACAGTCCTCGATGGGACCCATAGACAGATTTATATACATCAACGACTCCATGAGTCAAGAATACAGGTATACAATACAAAGATCCAAATCACCTTGAAACGATAGAGCGTCCGACTACGGACAAGATGCAAATGGGGCTAAGAGCCCTGAAGAATAACCAATGGCGTCCATAACCCTGCCCAGGCCAAGCCGGAAGGGTAACCCTGCTAACGACGTCGATCTCAAACCTACTAAAACAAAAGGGGTGCCGACAAAGGGCGAAGGAAAAAGAGGAGCGTCAGTACTGAGGCCAGTACACGGCGAGGCTAGAATTCGGCGGCTCTCGCCTACATAGGTATGGTGGGCTGAAGCGGCAGCGCAGCGGCACTAAACAACCTATAGAGACTCGATACAACTGGCGGTTATCAGAGAGGGATAAGAAAAGACCTATTCGGATCCAACCTGAAGCTAACACCAAACAAACCCATCCTGGTTTTTTTCCCCCTCGAGACCAAACGAGGAAGTCGAACCGAGGAACTCACACGGTGGGCAATTTTACTCATTCCGTTATAGTTGAAGCTCTTACTAATCAGATATAGATAGCATGAGTCATCCTGATAGCATAAGTAGTGGCCAGTTTAATTACCATGCTGTTGTAGTTGGGACATTTACTAGTCAGATATAATTGTCCTGAGGAATCCCAAAACCCAACAGTGGTTGACACTTTTATCACATTCCATTGGAGTTGCAATACTTACTAGGCATATATATCAGAACCCGACACAACCCAGATCGACCAGCTGTTGGCATTTTTAACATCCATTCCGTTATAGTTGAATCTAATTACTAGTCACATTTTAAGTCAAATTTATAGCACTACTTTAGTTATGCTTGTCTATGATCAAGATACTGTGCTCCAAGTCGTCCATAACCGCGGACACGGCTTTCAGAAAGATTTACCCTGCAGGGGTGCACAAATAGCAACACACACTCGATCAACCTCGGAAAAACCAACTCAAAACCCAACGAGGCATTCACGACAAAGCGATCACATGATTCATAAATATTTCAGGGGGCCACCCCACTAAGCTACCCGCAACGAAGTTGGTCGGCTCCGGAACGGACCCAGGGTTTGCGACGACGGCTGTAAACGACTGGGAACCCGAAAATGTGACTGGGCTTGTCGATACCGCAAAAACGTGGTGCGATCCAAAACAGTACAGGTGCTCCACGCACAATCTTAAATGAAGCAGTAACATGGCATAAGTACAGGATAGTAATAAAACCCCAAACTAGTTTGTGGCCCCAAGAAATAGAAATGAATCAAGCTCTGGGTCAGCGGGGTCCATAAGGCCTCCCGGATGTGGATAGTGCGAAAAATCAAGGAACAGGTATCAAGTACTCGGGGTCCTACGGGACACAAGTGAGCGTGGAAGAACCAAATAACATCTATTGCTCACCGATGCCTCTGCATTAGTTATCTCTAGCATTTTAATAGTTTTATTTAAAGTCATGATCAATCCACCAATAACCAGCTCCACCATAAACATCTGCCAGCATACCAACAACTGTGGTACTCGACAACACGAGTTCGCACCTGAGCAAGCAACTACGACTCACAAGGCCAGCTATCTACCAAACACAGGTAATAGGAGGTGTCCAAGGCAATATATAGGGATCACGGGATATAACTGGTGCACGGAAACTAAAGCATCGTGTCACGGATAGCAATAGATCAACAGGAGGAAATAAAGACTATAAATGCAAAATAGGTAGAAGGGGAAGAGATGCTCGCCTGGGAAACACTGCCGAAGGTTCATATCCAGAGAACTTGTCGATACTCGCATCAACTCATCGGCCTAATCCACGAAGAAGCAAACACTAGAAGAAACACCGAATGCAATATTTAATATTACGGCAGAAGATCCGGCATGATTATGAGATGATGCAAATGCGGTGCAATTAGGCAGTATTAAGCGGAACCGGGGTCCCGACAATTAATTAAATGATTCATGTTATTTAGCTACCCCGCAATTTGATATTGGATTAGCAAGAAAAGGCCGGGCATTGGTTCGCTACACAATTTAAATGGGGCCAATATAAGACTAGAAAAGCCCACCTATAGCCTCCATATTTTATTATGAGGTGAGACGACAAAGTACCCACAAATCCCAAAATATGTATGCGACATGAACAATTTAATATCCAGCAATTTATAATGTCATATTATAAAATTAGGGGTCTCGGATAAGGGGACACACTTTAGGGTATCAACGATCTTGGGGTTTCGAGGGTCGAGGTCTTTAGGGCGCCGGGATCGGTCTTCGGATCCGGGGAGTGGGTCCTGGCGTTCTGAGGTGGCGCTCTTCGATCATCGGCTCCGGGAAGGGGACTCTTGGTATTCGGTTTGGTCTTTGCATCCGAGAGGGAGATCTCGTCGTTCCGTGTGGTCGATCTCCGAGTGTCCAATCCGTGTCGAAGAACTTGTTCTTTGGACAACAGACGCCACACATGTACTGCCACAATTGGACACCTTCGAACACCAACACGGTATCACCACCTGCAACACACATGTTGGGTCTCAACTTGGTTCAGACAAAAGTCCAAGCATCTCGTGCGCCAGAGAACTTGGCCGATCGGCTTGAGGGAGGCGCAGGGCGATAGGGAGGTCGAGGAGGCGTGCACAGGGCCTCACGCGGGCGGGTATGATGACGACGGGGCGCGGACGAGGGAGACAGATGCGAGAAGGTGGCGGCCGATGGCGGTGAGGTCGGGTCGGACTTTGGCAGCGCTGGCAGCAGCTGAGGTCGGGGCGGCAGAACGGCCCGCGGTGGCGGCGGGAGGAGCGGAGGTGGAGCTCGGCCCGGGCGGGGAAGCGTCGCCGGGGACGGCCACGATGATGGGGGAGGCGGCCGGCTCTAGGGCGGTGGGGAAGATCGCGGCGAGGCTGGCGGTGGACGCGGCTCGGCGAGGCGGGGCCCGCAAGGCACGAGGCAGCGGGGTAAGTAGGGGAGAGGAGGAGAGGCTGCCCGCAGCGGGGTGGTGGTGACGGAGAGGGCCGGGCTCGGCCGGATCGGAGCAGGCCCGAGGCGGTGCTACGGGAGGGGAAGCCGAGCGGCGGCGCTCGAGGGGAAACGAGCGAGGCGAGGGTGGTGACAGGCGACGGGGCGGCGACCGGGCTGCGAGGCGAGGTGGGCGGCGTGGATCGAGGAGAGGAGGCGGGGTAGACGCGGTGGTGGAAGGGGAGCGTGAGGGAGACGCGGGGTGGGGCCGGGGAACGTGGTAGGGCGCGTCCGTCACTGCGGTGAGCGGAGCAGCGGTAGGTGGGGCCATGCGCGCGGGGATACGCGCAGGTGGGGGTTGGGTTGCGGGCCAGGGGGCGGCCGGTCGGTGAGGTGGGCGGGAAACGGCTGGAGGTGGGCCAGGGGAGTTGCGTGCGGGTGGGGTGGGGTGACGTGGTAGGTGTGTGCGTGGGAGTGCACGCGTGGCGTGTGGGGATTAGGTCAGGGGTGTGGGCTGGTGAGGTGGCGCGACGGGGTTGGCCGGGGTGAGGTGGAGGGGGCTGGGTAGGAAATAGGGGTAGGGTATTTGGTAGAAAAAGGTTGGGTGTTCTGGGGTAGGTAGGATTTTTATCTGGAGGTTGCTGGCTGGGCTTTCGGGCCGGGCTAGCTGCCTCCCAAAAATAACTTAAATACTTTATTTATTAAAAACGAGGCTTTTGAAATCCGTCTATAGACGAAACAAAATATTCCGGAGATCCGGGTTTTAATTTGAAATAAAGACGGGGCGTTTAGAAAACAAAAACAGACTTTTCGAAAATAGTTTTATGCGAACAAATGCAAGATGACATGACGATGCTCAAATGCAAGGTGGCATGATGACATGAGCATGCGGTCATGATGATGCAATACACAAAAACACCGCAATTTTCTAGTAGTGGTAATTGCAGAGGGCCACAATCAGGAATGCATAGGGGTCACATGGATATCCCTGGTCCCTCTGTTGATCATTGATACAGATCATGTCTACAGCATTCCCGAGCCGTGAGAGGATACACTTAAGGGTACGATGAGAGCGATCATTCGTAAGGTGGAATCATAGTAGAGAAAGAGAGAAAGCCGGAATTGTTTCCGGAGAAATCTGAAGCTGTTCGGAGAAGGAATAAAGGACCGGAATCATTTCGGGAAAGATCCTAAGTCGTTCGGAGGAAATCGAAAGGGAACCGAAAGGTGTATCAGGTCAAGACAGATTTTGTAATATGTATTTACATATTAATTAATGTAATTAATATTAAATATAATATTTAAATCTACTTTGAAGGTGTATTCCACTAATGGACCAACTTCCTAGGGAAAAAGGGCCCATGAGGGAAAACCAAAGGAGGGAAGGGCCAAGGGCCAAAGAGCCAAGGCCCACGCGCCTCAAGGGGGCCCACCCGGCCAGCCTGGGGATGTGCGTCGGGTGGGGCCCACCCCTGGTCGGCTGACCCATGATGCCCATGTGTCTCCCCCCTCTCCCTTGATTAGTCCCACAAGGGAAACCCAAAGGGGAGGGCACACCTGTAACATCCCAAAACTTTAATCCAAGTGATCAAGATCCAAATCATCAAATTTAGAGTTAACAAAAACTTTTCCAAATTAAATATTTTAAAGCATTCATATGTGTGTGCATATAAATTAGGAGTTGTTTTGAATTGCCATGATTAAGTGATCCATTGCTTGTAAAATGAGTCTTAGGTGAAATAAACATCATCTAGATCATTCCCACACAAATCCCAAAGAAAAACAAATCAAAACAAATAAAATAACCAAATAGTCATTTGTGCCATTTTAATCAACATACCTACTTTGGCCATTGCTAGAACTCAAAACCTAATAGAAACAAATGTGGATCTTTGCACTCCTTGCTAGTACAAGTAGTGATGTACCAAGGCCCACTTTGTGATCTACCAAAAACTTTAAACACTAATTTTAAATGGCATTTGAAAATTGAATGTAGTTCATATGAGAAGATCCTACCTATTCAAAAACCACTCAAATGACCTCCATTTTCAAAACCCAAGAAACCACAGATGTTTAAGCATGTGACAAACAACTCCACCAAAAATCATCTCAAAATTCAAAACTTAATTTCTTTCGGCCATTTCTACAAACACCTGGCATACAGAATCAACTTTGGCCTAACTAATACTGTTTTGATCAATTCTTGTCGAGCCAATTGGTTTGCATTGATCACTCTTGCCTCCCCTGAGCCCAACCAGACCAAAACCCACCCTAGTTCTAGCCCCTAGCGCCAGTGCAACGTCGCCCCGACGCCATGCTCGCCGGTCAACGTTGCCAACGCAGCAGCAGACCGCCAGGCCCTCTCCGCCGCTCCAGGAAGCTAGGCGCCATCCTACCGCCGCCCACGGTCCACCCCACGGCCACTGGACCATTCTCTCTGCGTGCACCAGAACACCCTCACCGCTAGCACGCCACAGACTGTCCCCCGACCAAATACCGTGCACGCCGCTCCGCCTCGACCCTAGTAACCCGCCAGACACGGTCGTGCGCCGCCGCGCGACCCACAATCGCAGAGCGCCGCGTCGAGCACCGCCTCTGTCTTCTAGAGCACGGGACGCTCCTGACCAAACGCCACCGCCCCTAGCCGCGCATTGAAGCCATAGAGCACTGCCAGGAGGCAAGCCACCGTCCGCCTGCGCCGCCCATGCCTCTAGGCGCCTGTATCAATGTCACCGACGAGCTCACCGTCATGCTGTTCGGTCCCCTCGTCGCCCTATAAAAGGAGCCCTCCCTAGCACAAAGTACTCACACCATCTCACTCCCATCTCTCCACTGATCCTTCCACCCCATCCTTGGAGCAAGGCGGGCCACCGTTCGCCAGAATTTAGCCGGAGCTTGCCGCAGCAGAGGAGGAGAGGCGCCATCGATTTCTTCCACCCTAGGAGCCGCCGCGACCGCGCCTGAGTCCGCCGTCGCCGTCCAGTTCGTTGGCCCGCCTCGCCGCAGTAGTTGGAGCCCTGGTATGTCCCTAGTAGACCCCCACCATCCGTTTAGGGTTCGGTCTCGCCGGCGACGAGTCTGTCGTCGACGATGACTATGGACCGTTGATCTCTATTCTAATCGTAGCATCCAGATCGTCCCATACCGTTTCGGGTTTTAAGTCTTGCTGACAAACGGGACCAACCTGTTAGCCGCCCTCTGCGCCGTGGAGTGCCACTGGGCTAGCCCATTTCCTTTCCCGTGCTAGCCCAGGAATTCAAATATAGATTTTTCCATTTTAGTTTGAACCCACTTCTGTCCCTTAGTTCAAAAATCAATTCAGGAAGATTTACTGAACCAAATTGAGTAATTCAATTTTTTTTAGAAAACTACTGAAAAGATCTATCCAAGCCCGTTGGATTTATTTCATTTAGAATTAGAGATCTCTCCTAGTAAAAACAACAAAACAGAAGCTTTTGCACATTCAAACATTTTTATGAAATCAACCATAATAGCTTTTGAGTTGATTCCAACTCTCAAAAATCACATTAAACCCTACCTATCTGAATATGTAATAATATTAAGGTTTCCATGTAGTGACTTTGGATTAGTACCAAAATAATGCTATATAGGCATTTCTAGTCACTTCAAATCATTAAATAATGAACTTAAACCAAAGTAAATATGAACCAAACCTTAAATCACATTCCCATATGTTAGAATACGTGGTGATGACATGTGTCCACATGATCCCATATTTTAAGTGGAGAATATGAAATCTTAGTTATTTTCAATGAGTAGAAATTACTTTTCTTAAATAAAAAGAATGAAACTAGTTAATAAAACCTTGTGATGCTTATGATGATAATAGATCATCCAATGTGTGCCTTAGAGTGCTAAGTAGACTAGTTAAGCATTGTTTGGTGATTGTGTATTCCGTATGTATTTATAGACGATAGTACTGACCAAGCTTGCGAGGAGGAGGAGTGCTACCAAGAGGAGGAAGAAAACTTCAACCACTACACCAACCAAGGCAAGGTAACACCTGCAAGTATTATGCTTAGGAAGCCATCATTAACAATGCAAGCTAACCCTTGCAATCTAGATAACCCAAGCAAAGACATTATACATGCTTTGGTTATACCACTTGACTAGTAGCTACCCCAAGTTTTATTTCCAAACTTTATCTTCTTTACTTTATCAAAGTCATTTACTTGTTCTGAAGGTAGCATAAAGAGTATAAAACTTGACCTATCTAGATAACCTTAGATGTCATTCTATGGCATGAGATTGATCTTAGCATCCCACATTAATGAACACTCTTAACTTAGTAGCTTACACTAGATCAAAGCTTGAGTCACTTTAGATGGGAACACTTGGTGAAAATGAATTATCAAAACCTTGGAATGATGAGTCATTCTATTGAGATGTTTTGACATGTGTTGAGAAACACAAATGGTTTATGATGATGAAAATGTTGAGGCATGAGCCTTAACCCTTTTACAAAATTGATGGTTGGATTTGGATGCGATGCCATTCCAAATTTGTCGTACAACCACAATACCTGAATTGTGTAAGGCTTAGCCGGAAGTTTATTTGCATTAGTATTAGTCCCCTCGTGGGAGAGGTTTGCGCTTAGGCCACCTCTCAATGTTGTCCACCTATGCAGTGCCCAAGATGACAGATGGTCACGGTTGGGAGGCCATGCTCATAGGAGAGGTGCTTATACTAGGGTGTGTAAAGGAAAGGTTATGTTTGATTATATGCATACCAAGTATGATGATTCAGGGTTATCCCTGACAGATGTATCGAATCTTGTGGTGAAAGTGTACCACCTCTAGGGTTATGACTATGACACTAGCTTCCCAACTTAAGTGATTCTAGAACTTTATTTTTATCTTTCTTTGTTTCTGAACTCAGCTTAGGTTTCAAACTTAACTTTATAGTTAAACTTAGAGTTAGCACTTTACACTAGAACTATACTACTTGTTAGTGGTAGTTTGCGAGTACTTAAAGAGTACTCATGGATTTTGTCCCTGGCTATTCTCATGGCCAGACTATGAAGGAGACTACCAAGATGACAGCCAGCAGGACGGCTATGATAACTTGGACTATCTGCCTTCGTCAACATTGCATGTGCCCCTAAAGATGGACCCCACCGCTATGCTTATTATTTATTCCGCTGCTTGTTGTATTAAGACTAGATCATGAGATCCTTATTTGTGTAAGACCTTATTTATGGTTTGTAATGGATGATGTACTGTGATATCCAATATGTTATGTCTCGCAAAAATGGTAATCCTGGGATTGCGATGTATGACATAACAGGCATCTGGGATTAAAAATCCGGGTGTTGACAAGTTGGTATCAGAGCCATCCTGACCATAGGAGACCCTAGTTAGAATGGATGTCCGAACGAAAACTTAATTTCAAAACCAAAGTGAGTATTTATGAAAAACTATTTCCTCTCTTACCCTTGGGAATTCATTCTTTCTCAAAAATTCATATTCCTCAAATTCTTACATTACTACATAAAATTTGACACACTTGATCACTTCACTAACTTCCTCATCCTTAATTCTTGTAGATGGAGACTCAGTTCAGCAAGTTCTACCAATTGGGCAACGGAGGCCAGCTGATCTTCCAGAGGGATCTGGATTCACTGTCTGAGTTATTGGGATGCCCACATCTGGAGTTTCTTGGAGCTCAACTTTCAGGACCCCCAGGAGGAGATTTACAGTGGCTAGTCACCGCTGATCTTCGAGGAAGCATAGAAGCACCAACGTCTGGGAGAATCCAGTTCTCCGTGAGAGAGAAAAACTAGCTAGATGGATTAGCCAGGGCAATGCATGAAGCTCTCGCACGTCTGTGTGCCATTAGTGTCAACCAAATCCAAGGAACCCCTTTTGCTCACTATGCAAGACGTGACTTCATGGGAATGCCGATGGAGATGCCTAGTCACCCGGAGCTGAAGCGTCAAGTGGAGAACCTTGACTTCATGTTGTACGATCGCAGAAGGAATTGGACAATGCTAGGGAGTTCGCCAACCACAACTGTGGCATTGCCGCCCAGAAGGCCCAGACTTTCTCACTGCTTGTCAAGGACCGTCAGTCTCTTCGCCTCTAGCGTGAAAAGAAGGATTGCACCATCGCCCGTCTTCGCAAGAAGGTGGCCGACCTCGAGAAGACCGTCAAGGAGCAAGAAGCTCAGCTTGCAGCAAAGGAGGAAGAAGAGGAGGGTGAAGACATCCAGGGAGATATGGATTCTTACCTGAGCAATGATGATGACTTTCTGGAGGAGGATGCCGTGGACTTCTACACTGACGATTAGGACTCCGACTTCAGCAACGATGAGTAGATGCACTAGAGCACTATCGTAGCATGAGATGTATCGGTCCCACTGTATCATAGCTTGCAGAATGGTTTTTAAAACCATCTGTTTTCCTTGTTGTTGTGGTGTGTGTGTGTTTGTATCGTGTGCTTGCTTGAATGAATGAAAGGAAGTTAGTTGCAAAACCTGAGTCAAACTCAAAGTTTTAGTCTTGAAACCAAAACCATGAACCTTAGAACTTTCCCTCTTACCCCTTTATCTACCTCAATCTTCAGATGACTCGTGGAAACCAAGGAGGGAGCAGCTCGTCACAAGATCCAATGCTGCAGATCTTGGAGAATCTCATCGCAGACAGAGAAGCAAGCAGGGCAGAGCGCCAAGCTAATCTAGCAACACTGCAACAGATCGCCCAGATGGCTCTCAACAACCAAGGGCATGGAAATCAGGATCATCAATGGTCCAAGCTGAATAACTTCCAGAACACCAATCCCCCAATCTTTAGCACTTCAGAGAACCCATTAGATGTAGATGACTGGTTGCAGACGATGGAGAACAATTTAGAAGTAGCCAGAGTTGATGACAATGAGAAAGTTCTCTTTGCCACTCACTACTTGGCAGGAGATGCAAGAGCATGGTGGAACAACATCCGCCTGATGAACCATGGTCAAGTGATGACATGGGAAGCCTTGAAGATCAAGTTCAGCCGCACCCACGTGCCACAGGGCTTAGTGACCAGAATGAGGGATGAAATCAGAGAGTTGAAGCAAGGCAGAATGACTGTGGTAGAGTACCGTGATAGATTCCTGTCCCTTGCAAGGTATGCACCTGATGAGATCAACACGGAGGCCAAGAAGAAGGAGAGATTCCTGAACGGACTGCATGATGAGATGCAGACTGTCCTCGTCAACATCCGCTTCGAGGATCTCGAAGAGCTAGTCGACTCTGCCGTTCAGATGGAAGGGAAGATTAACCAGGCAAACGACAACCGCAAACGTCGTATGATGCAGCAAACTGGATCCAGCAGTCACCAGAAGTACCGTCCCACCCCCGCACCAGGATATACACCGAGGAACAACCGACCCCCAATGTCTCGCCCAGGCTACCCCAACCGTAGCGGAGGCAATGTGAAGTCCGGAGGAAACAACCACAACCCCAGCAACACCAACAATTTCAACCGTGCCCCTCCCAAGAGCAGCAACAACAACAACAACACTGCATCCAGAACTGGCAGCAATACTGTGCCTGTCGCAGCAAAAGACAAGTCTCAGATAACTTGTTTCGAGTGTGGAGTTAAGGGTCACTATTCCAATGAGTGTCCCAAGAAGATTGCCGCCATTGCCAATGTGAATGCCCCAGCTCAACAGCAGCGTCGTGTTCAACCAGGGAGAAGATTTGCCCCAGGGAACCCTCACAACCGCAACGGCCGTCTCTTCCACATGAACGCCGAAGAAGCCCAAGAAGCGCCAGATGTAGTGATGGGTATGTTTTCTGTCAACTTAGTTTTACCAAGAGTATTGTTTGATTCGGGAGCATCACATTCATTTGTCACCGAAGAATTTGCATGCACTAGTAAGATCCACCCAACCAACTTGAAGCATGTCATGATAGTTCAAATCCCCGGTTCAACTACAAAAGCTAGAAAAATTTGCAAAGTTGTGCCTATCAGAATACATGGGATAGATTTTTATGCCAACCTCATAGTACTTGGAACCAAAGGATTGGAAGTAGTACTAGGTATGTACTGGATGTCAAGGCATAAAGGACTGATAGACTGTGCTAAGAAAGCCATCACCATGACCAGTAGCTCTGGAGTAATAGTAGAGCATATATCTGAAACCTTACCTTGTCAATTCAAGTGCAACAAGAGTCTAGACCTACCCACCCTTGACCAAGTCAGAGTAGTCTGTGAATACCCCGACGTATTCCCAGATGAATTGCCAGGTATGCCCCCAGATAGGGATATTGAGTTCATTATCGAACTAATCCCCGGAACCGGACCCATATCCCAGAGACCCTATAGCATGAACCCCTCAGAGTTAGTAGAATTGAAGAAGCATTTGGATGCCATGCTAGCAACAGGCTTGATTCAACCAAGCACATCGCCATGGAGATCACCAGTATTATTTGTCGACAAGAAAGATGGAGGCAACCGTCTGTGCACCGATTACAGGAAGTTGAATGATGTCACCATCAAGAACAAGTACCCCTTGCCAAAGCTAGAGGATCTATTTGATCAGTTGACTGGAGCCCAGGTATTCTCAAAGATTGATCTTAGGACTGGTTATCACCAACCTAAGGTTCGTGCAACGGATATTCCGAAGACCGCTTTTACTACTCGCTATGGTTTATACGAGTATACGGTTATGTATTTTGGATTAACCAATGTCCCTACTTATTTAATGAATATCATGAATAAGATATTTATGAATTTCCTAGATAAGTTTGTCATGGTGTTTATCGATGATATCCTTATCTACTCCAAGTCCGAAGAAGAGCATGAGCAACATCTGAGAATTATCCTAGAAACCCTGAGAGAGCATCGGTTATATGCCAAGTTTAGCAAATGTGAGTTTTGGCTGAAAGAAGTAGGATTCCTATAACATATTGTGTCTGTCGGAGGAGTCTCTGTTAATCCCACCAAAATCAAAGATGTCGAAGAATGGGCAGCCCCAACCACTCAAACCCAAGTCCGTGCATTTCTCGGATTAGCGGGATATTACCGCAAGTTCGTCGAAGGATTCTCGAGCATAGCCAGACCCATGACCCAATTACTTAAGAAGGACAAGAAGTTTGAATGGACCGATAAGTGTTAAGCCAGTTTCCAAGAGACGAAGAACAGATTGATTTTAGCCCCAATTTTGATCATGCCAGATATCAAGAAGCCGTTTGATGTGTATTGTGATGCATCCAAGATTGGTCTCGGATGTGTATTAATGCAAGAAGGCAAAGTCATCGTGTATCTGTCTCGAAAACTAAAGTAGCATGAGCAGAACTATCCGACCCATGATCTTGAATTAGCAGCCGTAGTGTTGGCATTGAAGACATGGCATCATTATCTTATGGGTAATTGCTGTGAGATTTACTCAGATCACAAAAGCTTGAAGTATATTTTCACTCAGAAATAGCTGAATATGAGGCAAAGGAGATGGATAGAGTTAATCAAGGATTATGACCTTGACATTCACTATCACCCCGGCAAAGCCAATGTGGTAGCGGATGCTCTTAGCAGATTGCCTTGCAGGCTAAACACCATGATCAAGGAGAAGCAGCCAAGTTTGTATGAGGAGTTGGAGCAGTTTAGAACTAAGCTGGTTAGCAAAGGATTCTTAGCTAGTATTGAACTTCAACCCAGATTAATCAGCCAAATCAAGGAAGCCCAGAAGGGAAATGAAAGTATCGACAGAATCAAACGTCGTATTGGTACAGGAAAGGTACCTGGATTCACGGAAGACGAAGAAGGAGTTCTGTGGTACAAAGGACGTATCTGTGTGCCAGCAGATTCGGAGCTGAAGCACGTTATCGTGCAGGAAGCTCATGATACTCTTTATTCTATCCACCCCGGAGGAAAGAAGATGTATCAAGATTTGAAGGAGAAATTTTGGTGGCACAAGATGAAGAGAGAAATCGGAAGCTACATCGCCAAGTGTGACATCTATCAAAGAGTCAAAGCAGAGCATCAGAGACCCGCAGGACTGTTGCAACCTTTGCAGATTTTGGAATAGAAATGGGATTCCATCGGAATGGACTTTATCACCGGATTGCCTACTTCTAGTAGGGGAAATGACTCAATCCGGGTCATCGTTGATAAACTGTCCAAGGTAGCTCACTTTATACGTGTCAAGACAAGCTACCAAAGTTCGAAGCTAGTAGAGTTGTATATTGCTATAATTGTTAGTCTGCATGGAACCCCCAAGACCATAGTATCAGATCGAGGAACCCGGTTTACCTCGAGATTTTGGCAGAAAGTCCAGGAAGGATTAGGAACCAAGTTGAATTTCAGCACCACTTATCACCCACAAACTGATGGACAGACTGAGAGAGTCAACCAAATCTTAGAGGATATGCTTAGAGCTTGTGTGTTAGAATATGGATCAAAATGGGAAGACTGTCTGCCTTTCGCAGAATTCTCATATAACAACAGTTATCAAGCTAGTTTGCAGATTGCACCATTTGAGTTCCTATACGGAAGAAAGTGTCGCACCCCTTTGAATTGGTCGCAAGTAGGACAGAGTCAGATCTTCAGACCCGACATTCTTAGAGAAGCCGAAGAAAAGGTGCACAAAGTCCGTGAGCACCTCAAGACCGCCCAGTCCAGACAAAAGAGTTATGCTGACAAGAGAAGAAGAGACCTGACCTTCAATGTCGGAGATTTTGTATATCTTAAGGTTTCGCCATTGAAGGGAACACAACGCTTTAGTCTGAAAGGAAAGTTAGCCCCCAGGGATATCGGGCCCTTCAAGATTCTGAACCGTCAAGGAGAAGTATCATATCAACTAGAGCTGCCAGAGGAGATGTCAGCCATACACAATGTGTTCCATATCTCGTTACTTCGCAAATGCCTGGAAGTGCCTGAGAAGACTGAAGTTTTCAAGAACATCGATCACCGAGCTATTGAGATCAACAATGACCTGACATATCGTGAAGTGCCCATCCATATCTTGGAGGAAGCCTACAGAACCACCAGGACCTAGAGTATCAAATTTATCAAGATCCAGTGGAGCAACCATACCGAAGAGGAAGCCCCTTGGGAGCGAGAAGATTACATTAGGACAGAGTTCCCATATCACTTTAGTTCCTAGTTTTCTTTCGTAAATCTCGGGACGATATTTTGTTTAAGGGGGGAAGGTTTGTAACATCCCAAAACTTTAATCCAAGTGATCAAGATCCAAATCATCAAATTTAGAGTTAACAAAAACTTTTCCAAATTAAAAATATTAAAGCATTCATATGTGTGTGCATGTAAATTAGGAGTTGTTTTGAATTGCCATGATTAAGTGATCCATTGCTTGTAAAATGATTATTAGGTGAAATAAACATCATCTAGATCATTCCCAAACAAATCCCAAAGAAAAACAAATCAAAATGAATAAAATAACCAAATGGTCATTTGTGCCCTTTTAATCAACATACCTACGTTGGCCATTCATAGAACTCAAAACCTAACAGAAACAAATGTGGATCTTTGCACTCCTTGCTACTAAAAGTAGTGATGTACCAAGGCCCACTTTGTGATCTACCAAAAACTTTTAAACACTAATTTTAAATGGCATTTGAAAATTGAATGTAGTTCATATGACAGGATCCCACCTATTCAAAAACCACTCAAATGACCTCCATTTTCAAAACCCAAGCAACCACAGATGTTTAAGCATGTGACAAACAACTCCACCAAAAATCATCTCAAAATTCAAAACTTAATTTCTTTCGGCCATTTCTACAAACACCTGGCAGACAGAATCAACTTTGGCCTAACTAATACTGTTTTGACCAATTCTTGTCTAGCCAATTGGTTTGCATTGATCACTTTTGCCTCCCCTGAGCCCAACCAGAACAAAACCCACCCTAGTTCTAGCCCCTGGCGCCAGTGCAACGCCGCCCCGACGACAAGCTCGCCGGCCAACGTTGCCAATGCAGCAGCAGACCGCTAGCCCCTCTCCGCCGCTCCAGGAAGCTAGGCGCCATCCTACCGCCACCCACGGTCCACCCCACGGCCACTGCCAGCCACTGGACCACTCCCCAGCCAGAGCGCGCTAGAGCGCCCTCACCGCCAGCACGCCACAGACCGTCCCCGACCTAATACCGTGCACGCCGCTCCGCCTCGACCCCAGCAACCCACCAGACACGGCCGTGCGCCGCCGCCCGACCCACAGTCGTAGAGCGCCGCGTCGAGCACCGCCTCTGTCTTCCAGAGCGTGGGACGCTCCCGACCAAACGCCACCACCCCTAGCCGCTCATTGAAGTCGTAGAGCACCGCCAGGAGGCAGGCCACCGTCCGCCTACGCTGCCCATGCCTCTAGCCGCCTATATCAACGTCACCGACGAGCTCACCGTCGTGCCGTTCGGTCCCCTTGTCGCCCTATAAAAGGAGCCCTCCCCAGCTCAAACTACTCACACCATCTCACTCCCCTCTCTCCACTGATCCTTCCACCCCATCCCCGGAGCAAGTCGGGTCGCCGTTCACCGGAATTTAGCCGGAGCTTGCCGCAGCAGAGGAGGAGAGGCACCGTCGATTTTGTCCACCCCAGGAGTCGCCGCGACCTCGCCTGAGTCCGCCGTCGCCGTCTAGTTAGTTTGCCCGCCTCGCCGCAGTAGCTGGAGCCCTGGTATGTCCCCAGTAGACCTACACCATCCATTTAGGGTTCGGTCTCGCCGGCGACGAGTCCGACGTCGACGACGACTATGGACCGTTGATCTCTATTCTAATCGTAGCACCCAGATCGTCCCATACCATTTCGGGTTTTAAGTCTCGCTGACAAACGGGACCAACCTGTCAGCCGCCCTCTGCGCCACGGAGTGCCACTGGGCCGGCCCATTTCCTTTCCCGTGCTAGCCCAGGAATTCAAATATGGATTTTTCCATTTTACTTTGAACCCACTTCTGTCCCTTAGTTCAAAAATCAATTTACTTAACCAAATTGAGTGATTCAAATTTTGTTAGAAAGCTACTGAAAAGAACTATCCAAGACCGTTGGATTTAATTCATTTAGAATTATAGATCTCTCCTAGTAAAAATAACAAAACAGAAGCTTTTGCACATTCAAACATTTTTATAAAATAAACCATAATAGCTTTTGACTTGATTCCAACTCTCAAAAATCACATTAAACCCTACCTATCTGAATATTTAATAATATTAAGGTTTAAATGCAGTGACTTTGGATTAGTACCAAAATAATGCTATACAGGCATTTCTAGTCACTTTAAAGCATTGAATAATGAACTTAAACCAAAGTAAATATGAAACAACCCTTAAATCACATTCCCATATGTTAGAATATGTGGTGATGACATGTGTCCACATGATCCCATATTTTAAGTGGAGAATATTAAATCTTAGTTATTTTCAATGAGTAGAAATTACTTTTCTTAAATAAAAAGAATGAAACTAGTTAATAAAACCTTGTGATGCTTATGATGATAATAGATCATCCAATGTGTGCCTTAGAGTGCTAAGTAGACTAGTTAAGCATTGTTTGGTGATTGTGTACTTCGTATGTATTTATAGACGATAGTACCGACCAAACTTACGAGGAGCAGGAGTGCTACCAAGTGGAGGAGGAAGAAAACTTCAACCACTGCACCAACCAAGGCAAGCTAACACCTGCAAGTATTATTCTTAGCAAGCCATCATTAACAATGCAAGCTAACCCTTGCAATCTAGATAACCCAAGAAAAGACATTAGACATGCTTTGGTTATACCACTTGACTAGTACCTACCCCAAGTTTTATTTCCAAACTTTAAATTCTTTACTTTATCAAAGTCCTTAACTTATTTTGAAGGTAGCATAAAGAGTATAAAACTTGACCTATCTAGATAACCTTAGATGTCAATCTATGTCATGAGATTGATCTTAGCATCCCACATTAGTGAACACTCTTAACTTAGTAGCTTAGAGCTAAATCAAAGCTTGAGTCACTTTAGATGGGAACACTTGGTGAAAATGAATTATGAAAACCTTGGAATGATGAGTCATTCTATTGAGATGTTTTGACATGTGTCGAGAAACACAAATGGTTTATGATGATGAAAATGTTGAGGCATGAGCCTTAACCCTTTTACAAAACTGATGGTTGGATTCAGATGCGATACCATTCCAAATTTACCATACAACCACAATACCTGAATTGGGTAAGGCTTAGCCAGAAGTTTATATGCATTAGTATTAGTTCTCTCGCGGGAGAGGTTTGAGATGAGGCTACCTCTCAATGTTGTCCACCTATGCAGTGCCCAAGATGACAGATGGTCATGGCTGGGAGGCCATGCTCATATGAGAGGTGCTTATACTAGGGTGTGTAAAGGAAAGGTTATGTTTGATTATCTGCATACCAAGTATGATGATTCAGGGTTATCCCTGACAGATGTATCGAATCTTGTGGTGAAAGTGTACCACCTCTGCAGAGTGTCAAACTATTTGAATAGCCGAGTCCGTGGTTATGGACAATTGGAGTGGCCATACTGTTTCGTCGTCAGATGTTTTCCAAATAACTTATGAAATGAATGATAAATCTTGACTTGACCACAATGGGGTTGTGACTATGACACTAGCTTCCCAACTTAAGTGATTCTAGAACTTTATTTTATCTTTCTTTGTTTCTGAACTAAGCTTAGGTTTCAAACTTAACTTTATAGTTAAACTTAGAGTTAGCACTTTACACTAGAACTATACTACTCGTTAGTGGTAGTTTGCGAGTACTTAAAGAGTACTCATGGCTTTTGTCCCTGGCTATTCTCATGGCCAGACAATGAAGGAGACTACCAAGATGACGGCCAGCAGGACGGCTATGATAACTAGGACTATGTGCCTTCGTCAGCATTGCCTGTGCCCTTGAAGATGGACCCCACCGCTACGCTTATTATTTATTCCGCTTCTTGTTGTATTAAGACTAGATCATGAGATCCTTATTTGTGTAAGACCTTATTTATGGTTTGTAATGGATGATGTACTGTGATATCCAATCTGTTATGTCTCGCAAAAATGGTAATCCTGGGATTGTGATGTATGACATAACATGCATCTAGGATTAAAAATCCGGGTGTTGACAACACCCCCCCTATATATAAAGGGGTGCCCATGGGTTGGATGAGACACACCAATATTTGGAGAAGTCCTTTGGTTGACTTCCTCCTTCCCTCTCTGTAACATCCCAAATATTTAATCAAGGTTAATCAATATCCAAACTACTCAATTTAGGGTTAACAAAAACTTGCCGTCATCGTCTCATTCGCGTTCCCGCCTTATCGAACTAGCTGGAGCCCCGTACGTCCCCACTGCACCCCCACCGAGCCGCTAGGGTTTAGCCTCGCCGGCGATGAGTTCGTCGTCGAAGATAAGCCCTACTCGTAGATTTGCATTCTAATCCTACGGTCCATCCCGCCACGTACCGCTTTGCATGTAATGAGCCACTGACAGGCAGGACCCCCTATCAGCAGACCTCAGTGCTGTAGAGTGAATCTGGGCCGGCCCGTTAGCGTTCCCGCGCGACCCAGTTAATTCAAATTTAGATTTTTCCTTTTTAGCTGAAACCTAGTTCTGTCCTTTAGTTTGAAAATCAATTCAGAGAGTTATACAAATCCAAATTGAGTGATTCCAATTTTGTTGGAAATCTAATGAAACTATCTATCTAAGCCCGTTGGATTTAAGTCATTTAGAGTTAGAGATCTCTCCTAGTAAAAATAACAAGACAGAAGCTTTCGCACACTCAAACATTTTTCTAAAATCAACCACAATAGCTTTTGAGTTGATTCCAACTCTCAAAAATCACATTGAACCATACCTATCTGAATATGTAATAATATTAAGGTTTAAATGCAGTGAATTTGGACTAGTACCAAAATAATGCAATATAGGCATTTATAGTCACTTTAAATTATTAATTATTAAACTTGAACTTATTAAAATGTGATCCAACCTTTAAATCACATTCCCATATATTAGAATATGTGGTGATGACATGTGTCCACATGATCCCATATTTTAATTGGGAATTATTAAATCTTAGTTAATTTCAATGAGTAGAGATTACTTTTCTCAAATAAAATAAAGGAAACTAGTCCATTAAACCTTGTGATGTTTGTGATGATAATAGTTCATCAAATGTGTGCCTTAGTGTGCTAAGTAGACTAGTTAAGTATTGTTTGGTGATTGCGTATTCCGTATGTATTTATAGACAATAGTACCGACCAAGTCTACAAGGAGGATGAGTTCTACCAAGAAGAGGAGGAAGAGAATTTCAACCACTGCACCAACCAAGGCAAGCTATTGTTAGCAAGCTAGAATTAAGCAAGATAACCTAAGCAAGATTCATTAGGCATGCTTTGGTTATACTTTTGACTTATACCTACTCTGAGTTATATTTACAAGCTTTACTTCCTTTACTTTACCAAAGTTCTTTACTTTGTTTATAGGTAGCATAAAGAGTATAAATCTTGACCTATCTAGTTAGACTTTGATGTCATTCTATTGTATGAGATTGATCTTAGCATCCCACATTAGTGAACACTCTTAACTTAGTAGTTTAAAGATCAACCAAAACTTGATCACTTTAGATGGGAATACTTGGTGAAAATGACTTGTGAAAACCTTGGAATGATGAGTCATTCTATTGAAATGTTTTGACATGTGTTGAGAAACACAAATGGTTTATGATGATGATAAAAATGTTAAGGCATGAGCCTTACCCCTTTTATAAAAATTGATGGTTGGGTTTGGATGCGATACCATCCCAATTTTACCGTACAACCACAATACCTGAATTGGGTAAGTCTTAGCCGGAAGTTTATATGCATTAGTATTAGTTCCCTCGCGAGAGAGGTTTGAGCTGAGGCTACCTCTGAATGTTGTCCACCTATGTAGTTCCCAGGATGACAGATGGTCATGGCTGGGAGGCCATGCTCATAGGAGAGGTGCTTATACTAGGGTGTGTAAAGGAAAGGTTATGTTTGATTATCTGCATACCAAGTATGATGATTCAGGGTTATCCCTGGCAGATGTATCGAATCTTGTGGTGAAAGTGTACCACCTCTACAGAGTGTCAAACTATTTGAATAGCCGAGTCCGTGGTTATGGACAGTTGGAGTGGCCATACTGTTTCGTCGTCAGATGTTTTCCAAATAACTTATGAAATGAATGATAAATCTTGACTTGACCACAATGGGGTTGTGACTATGACACTAGCTTCCCAACTTAAGTGATTCTAGAACTTTATTTTATCTTTCTTTGTTTCTGAACTCAGCTTAGGTTTCAAACTTAACTTTATAGTTAAACTTAGAGTTAGCACTTTACACTAGAACTATACTACTCGTTAGTGGTAGTTTGCGAGTACTTAAAGAGTACTCATGGCTTTTGTCCCTGGCTATTCTCATGTCCAGACAATGAAGGAGACTACCAAGATGACGGCCAGCAGGACGGCTATGATAACTAGGACTATGTGCCTTCGTCAGCATTGCCTGTGCCCTTGAAGATGGACCCCACTGCTACGCTTATTATTTATTCCGCTGCTTGTTGTATTAAGACTAGATCATGAGATCCTTATTTGTGTAAGACCTTATTTATTGTTTGTAATGGATGATGTACTGTGATATCCAATCTGTTATGTCTCGCAAAAATGGTAATCCTGGGATTGTGATGTATGACATAACAGGCATCTAGGATTAAAAATCCGGGTGTTGACAACACCCCCCCCCCTATATATAAAGGGGTGCCCATGGGTTGGATGAGACACACCAATATTTGGAGAAGTCCTTTGGTTGACTTCCTCCTTCCCTCTCTGTAACATCCCAAATATTTAATCAAGGTTAATCAATATCCAAACTACCCAATTTAGGGTTAACAAAAACTTTTTCCTTTTAAAATATTTAGGCATTCATATGTGTGTGCATTTAAAATAGGAGTTGTTTGAAATGCCATTATTGTTTGTTCTAATGGTTGTAAAATCATTCTATGATGAATGTCACATCATCTAGAGCATTCCCAAGCAAAAACCAAAGAAAAATTCAGAAAGAATTAAATAAAGGAAATGGTCACTTTTGCAATTTTAATCCACTATCCCACTTTGGCTATGCCTAGCACTCAAATTCAAACGGAAACAATTTTGGATCTTTGCACCCCTTGCTAGTACAAGTATTGATGTACCAAGGCCCACTTTGTGATCTCCCAAAAACTTTCAAACTCTAATTTTAAATGACAATTGAATATGGAATCTAGTTCATATGTATAGATCACACTTTTTCAAAAACCATCCAACTGAACTCCATTTAAAAATCCCAAGCAACCACAGAGGTTTTAGCATATGACAAACCACTACACCAAAAATCTCTAAAAAATTAAAAACTTTTCTTCATGCGGCCATTTAATCAAACACTTGGCATGCACCGATCACACTCTAGTTTAGGTTCATTGTTTCTACAGGGTTTTGCCACCCATTTGCACCCCATGTAATCCCTCTGTCCCTCTTTGATCAAACCAAGCCGCAACCAGCCCATCCCATAGTCACCAGCGCCAGTACCACACCACCCCGAGGCCATGCTCGCCGGCCAACCTTGCCAATGCCACAGCAGACCGCCACCCCTCTCCGCCGCTCCAGGAAGCAAGACGTGACCTCACCGCCATCCACGGTCCACCCCACGACCACTGCCACGCACTAGACCACTGAGGACAAGCCCCACCCTTTCCTCTCTGCGCCGCGCCAGAGCACGCCAGAGCGCCATGATCGCCAGCACGCCACACGCCGCGCCTCGACACCAGACCGCGCACGCCGCTCCGCCTTAACCACCTCACCCTGCCAGACACGGTCGTAACCCGCCTCGTGACCCACACTCGCCGGGAACCACGTTGAGCACCACCTCTGTCCCCCTGAGCGCGCGACGCTCCCGGCCGTTATCCACCGCCCCTAGCATCACCATAAAGCCGTAGAGGACCGCCAGGAGGCAAGCCACCATCTGCCTACGCCGCCCATGCCGATAGCACCCTGTATCGTCGTCACCGACGAGCTCGTCGTCGCCCCCTCGGTCCCCTCCTCGAGCCTATATAAGGAGGTCATCCCCAGCCACAATCGCCACACCATTCAACTCCACTCTCACCACCAGTCCTTCCCCACCTCTCGTCGGAGCAGCTCGAGCAGGCAGTCGCCGGAATTGAGCCGGAGATAGCCGCAACAGAGGAGGACACGCTGCCGTTGATTTCGTCCACCCCAGCCTATGCCACGACTTCGCCTGAGCTTGCCGGCATCGTCTCATTCGCTTTCCCGCCTTACAGAACTAGCTGGAGCCCCGTACGTCCCCACTGCACCCCCACCGAGCCGCTAGGGTTTAGCCTCACCGGCGATGAGTTCGTCGTCAAAGATAAGCCCCAGCCGTAGATCTGCATTCTAATCCTACGGTCCATCCCGCCACGTACCGCTTCGCATGTAATGAGCCACTAACAGGCAGGACCCCCTGTCAGCAGACCTCAGCGCTGTAGAGTGAATCTGGGCCGGCCCGTTAGCGTTCCCGCGCGACCTAGTTAATTCAAATTTAGATTTTTCCTTTTTAGCTGAAACCTAGTTCTGTCCTTTAGTTTGAAAATCAATTCAGAGAGTTATACAAATCCAAATTGAGTGATTCCAATTTTTTTGGAAATCTAATGAAAATATCTATCTAAGCCCGTTGGATTTAAGTCATTTAGAGTTAGAGATCTCTCCTAGTAAAAATAACAAGACAGAAGCTTTCGCACACTCAAACATTTTTCTAAAATCAACCACAATAGCTTTTGAGTTGATTCCAACTCTCAAAAATCACATTGAACCATACCTATCTGAATATGTAATAATATTAAGGTTTACATGCAGTGAATTTGGACTAGTACCAAAATAATGCAATATAGGCATTTATAGTCACTTTAAATCATTAATTATTAAACTTGAACTTATTAAAATGTGATCCAACCTTTAAATCACATTCCCATATATTAGAATATGTGGTGATGACATGTGTCCACATGATCCCATATTTTAATTGGAAATTATTAAATCTTAGTTAATTTCAATGAGTAGAAATTACTTTTCTCAAATAAAATAAAGGAAACTAGTCCATTAAACCTTGTGATGTTTGTGATGATAATAGTTCATCAAATGTGTGCCTTAGTGTGCTAAGTAGACTAGTTAAGTATTTTTTGGTGATTGCGTATTCCGTATGTATTTATAGACAATAGTACCGACCAAGTCTACGAGGAGGATGAGTTCTACCAAGAAGAGGTGGAAGAGAATTTCAACTACTACACCAACCAAGGCAAGCTATTGTTAGCAATCTAGAATTAAGCAAGATAACCTAAGCAAGATTCATTAGGCATGCTTTGGTTATACTTTTGACTTATACCTACTCTGAGTTATATTTACAAGCTTTACTTCCTTTACTTTACCAAAGTTCTTTACTTTGTTTATAGGTAGCATAAAGAGTATAAATCTTGACCTATCTAGTTAGACTTTGATGTCATTCTATGGTATGAGATTGATCTTAGCATCCCACATTAGTGAACACTCTTAACTTAGTAGTTTAGAGATCAACCAAAACTTGATCACTTTAGATGGGAATACTTGGTGAAAATGACTTGTGAAAACCTTGGAATGATGAGTCATTCTATTGAAATGTTTTGACATGTGTTGAGAAACACAAATGGTTTATGATGATGATAAAAATGTTAAGGCATGAGCCGTAGCCCTTTTATAAAAACTGATGGTTGGGTTCGGATGCGATACCATTCCAATTTTACCGTACAACCACAATACCTGAATTGGGTAAGGCTTAGCCAGAAGTTTATATGCATTAGTAGTAGTTCCCTCGCGGGAGAGGTTTGAGCTGAGGCTACCTCTCAATGTTGTCCACCTATGCAGTGCCCAGGATGACAGATGGTCATGGCTGGGAGGCCATACTCATAGGAGAGGTGCTTATACTAGAGTGTGTAACAGAAAGGTTATGTTTGATTATCTGCATACTAAGTATGAGGGTTCAAGGTTATCCCTGATAGATGTATCGAATTTTGTGGTGGAAGTGTACCACCTCTGCAGAGTGTCAAACTATTCGAATAGCCACGTCCGCGGGTATGGACAGTTGGAGTGGCCATACTATTCTGTTGTCAGATGTTTTCAAAATGACTTATAAAATGAATTGTGACTTGACTTGACCGCAACAAAGTTATGACTATGACAACTAAGTTCCCACTTAGGTGATTTCAAACTTTATTTTATCTTTCTTTGTTTCTGAACTCAGCTTAGGTTTCAAACTTAACTTTACAAATAAACTTAGATCTTAGCATTCCTACTAGAACTATCTTACTTGTTAGTTGTAGTTTGCGAGTACTTAAAGAGTACTCATGGCTTTGTCCCTGGCTATTCCTATGGCCATACTATGAGGAGGACTACCCTGAAGGAGGACTGCAGGACGGCTACGACAACTAGGATCATCTCCCATCGTCAGTATTGCCTGTGACACTGAAGATGGACCCCACCGCTCGCTATTTATTCCGCTACTTGATTGTACTAAGACTAGATCATGAGATCCTTTATTTGTGTAAGACCTTATATGGTTTGTAATGGATGAAGTACTGTGATATCCAATCTATTATGTCTCGGAAAAATGGTAATCCTGGGATTGCGATGTATGGAATAACAGGCATCTGGGATTAAAAATCCGGGTGTTGACACACTCTCTCTCTAGGCCTTGTGACCATGAACCCAAGTCTGGGCTGTGCGATCAAGGCATACCTACAGTATGCCGTTGCGCTGTAGAGATTCCTAGCCAGATATCAACTTCCGCACTCCCAGCGGGATCGGGGAGCCGGAGGTCTCATCGTGCACCGGATGTGTACGAAGACACGAGGCGCAACACTTGGGGCGCTTAAATGTCGTGAGCCGGAGCTGCTACACGATGAAGATGAAGAAGGAGCAAGGGGTGACCTGCGAGGAGCTTCACAACCTTGAGGTCGGCTACGAGTAAGACTACATCAACCACGTTCCCCGCGGAACGTTCACCGCATATGGTCTATAAGGGTATGTATTCTCTATGCATTGGTCGTTACCGCATTACTACATAGATAGATCCTAGGCAGTTTTGGGGTTCCATCATAGGAAAAAATTTGTTTTCTGCTGCGGATCCCCTTCAAGATATCGATGCCTTCGTAGAAATTCATCCCAAAGGTACTGATAGTTTAATGACCAACTATACGGCATGAATAAAAATTCCGGCCGTATAGTTCCGGTCGTATAGATATCGATGCCTTCATAGAAATTCATCCAAAAGGTACATTAGGGTTTAACGACCAACTATACGGCAGGAATAAAAATTCTAGCCGTATAGTTCTGGTCGTATAGATATCGATGCTAGTTTTAGAAATTTATCTCGAGAGACAGACAGTTTAATGACCAACTATACGGCGGGATCATTGTGATCCGGCCGTATAGTTGTCTCCATATAGCTATTTTTTGTATAAAGAAACCCTAGTTCGCGGCGCCGCCGCAACTATAAGGGCGGAACAACATCACCCGCCCGTATAGTTCCGGCCATATAGTTTGGTGCGACCACAAAATCGCACTGGGGCGGCTAGTTCTTCCACCTGTCCTCATTATTTATCTCATATTCTCTCTCCAAACCTCTCAAAATCCACCTAGAACTCTTGATTCTTCGCGGTTTTCATTCGTTTGAGTGGGGGAATCGACAGATCGGTATGTTTCTCTCCCTATCCCTGCTTTATTTTTAGATTTCCATGGTTCAAACTCTCACATTGATCTAGGGTATGAACTCAAGCCTATTTTGTTTTTCCTATTAATTTCTCATGTTAGGATTGAATTTTTCCACGTAGAATCGTTCATATACCACGTAGAAACTATATGCCTAAGGTTTTATGGTGAAATTTTTCAGTGCATCACGATGAACAAAATCGGTAACCTCTTTCGTTCGAGCAAGTGCCAACGGGGTGAGGGCTCGAGCTCGGGGTCCCGAGCCTCGTGTAACTCCAAGTTTGGCATTGTCTCATCGAGGAGGGTGCTGCCCACACGTTGGGCCGACCACAATTTTCTCACAGCGGCAGGGTTGAAGGAGGATTTCAACCTCATGTGCAGTAGGGCAGGGTTGGTGGTACTTGGCTTCGCGAGCCACGACACCTACACTGAGCTTACCCATGAGTTCCTTGCCTCCTTCTATGATGACCACAGGCAGAAAGGTAATATGTGCATGATAAGCTTCACCATGAACCAGCAGCACTATGAAATAAATTTCGAACAATTTTGCAATGCTTTCAGCTTCCCTCATGTTGGAGAGCCTACTGTTACTAACCTCTATAGCATCACAAGTGGAGAGACTTGGGAGGTTATTTATGTTAATGGTGGCAGGCAATTTTATCTGAAGAAGATGTCCACCATTCAGAACCCAACCATCCGCTACTATGCTTTGTTCCTCGCCAACACACTACTGGGAGAGGTGACACTGGTTCCATGTCCAATGCGGACATGGCAATGATCACCAAGGCTCTCTTCCCCACTTCACCGCAAAGCCGCAATCCTGCAGCTCTACTCATCCAGCACTTTGCCACCAAAGCAACAATACCAAAGGTGATATTCGCATTGGTCGATTGGTAACCCACCTTGCCCATGCATTAAATATTATACTACCTGTTATGGAACCTGTTGACGGCTCGAAACTTATGGGCGTCAAGTATTTGACTGCTTGTGGCTTCCTTGGTGTTTACCATGCTAACCGGAGGCTCCGAGCATATCAATTCAGTTATCTTGGTGATGCATAGGGTGAGCAGGTTTAGTTACCCTGCCCCCAAGCCTTCTCAATTGTGGAGAAGGACACTTGGATCCTCACCAAGGACCAAGTGATGGAGATCATGGCCGAGCTCCAGCCCGAGGAAGATGAAGAAGGAGGGCAGCAAGAGCAGGAGCAGGAGGAAGATCAGGGACACAACCCTACTTGGGAAGGACAGCAGCAGTAGCGAGGGGAGCTTGGGACCTATGGCCCAACCAGCCACAACAGGGGTATAGCTATGTCCCCTATCAGGAGTTCAAGCAGCTCAACCAGCGTGTTGGGCAGATCGACCACACTCTTCAGGAAGTGAATTAAGATGTGAATACCTTGACTCACAACTTCAGTCAATTCATGGCCCACTTCTCCGACTACTACCATCAGTATCCGCACCAGCCGCCAAATGATGGCAACAACTGAGCCTAGAAATAGCCTAAGCTTGGGGGAGGTTTGAAAACCTCCAAACTTTGCATTCATATTTTTATTTCTTCTTTTGATTTATTTTATTTCTTCAAATTTGCATTTTTATTTTTCAGCTTTGCATGTCTAAACCAAAAATACCAAAAAAAAATAGTTGTAACTTAATTTGCAAGTTTGTTTCTTTGTTTCTCTCGAAGATTGCTTAATTTCAGGTGACTTGGCAATAGGGAAACATAGAGGGTGTTCGACTCAAGTACGGGAACGAAGTAAGCAAGAAGAGGTATCACATTCCTTTCATCATCCTCTCTGCAACCTTAAACTGGTCCTACAATTATTTACTTGCTTACACTGGAGTCACTCCCTGCATAGCTTGTTATCCTAGAAATTCTATTCATTTGCTAGTGTCTTCTTTTTAGCCTTGAAACAATAAGCAATGAACTTGGTTAAAAAATACTTCCTACATTTTTACAACAAGAAAAAGCATCTGAAAGATGACTTGAGTCCATGTTTAGCCCAAAGAATTTAATTTCAGAACTACTCCATCCCATTTGAGCTTAATATAAATAGACTCGATAGTACCCTTGATTAAAATTGTTTGATAAAATGGATGCTTCGAAGTAGTAGAGATTATGCCACTACTTTTTCTAATAATTACCGTAAGATATTGCTTTATGCATGTCATTACAACTCTATCGTGCTCCATAGGGAACTATTAACTCCGCTAGCCAACGAATGATCTAAATGTGGAAAACCACTTGATTTCGGCTATTGAGTTATGTAAACGTCTATAGAAGCAATGCTATGACGGTTAAAATCTTTAGTCTCCTCATGGTTTCACGTTCCAAGTGAAGTTGTAGTACTCCTATGACCCATTATTTCTCAACAATTATTTATTGGCATGGTCACGAGTGCACAACATAGCCCCAATTAACATGTTAAAAATAGTGGCATGATTTCTGTATGAAAGAGTTGAAGTTTTTGAAAGACAAAGGAAGAAAAAGGTGTTTTGAGAGTCTTGAAATTTTGACATGGGAGTAGATGAGTTGTTCTTAAATTAAATGTTTTGATGCCACCCTGAGTACTCTTAATTGATTAAACAAACAATACCAAAAAGTTTTCATCTCTCAACAAAGAGAGGCACCAAAAGAATTTGTCTCACTTTCCTAGCTAAACTTTCGACACTTGCTTGGGCATATGATTTATTTGCTAACAAGATATATGTGGTTAGGAAGTGGACTCAGTGCAATGTTGTGAAATACTTGTATGTTCATATTTAAGATTCTAGGGATTGTGAAGAAAAGAATTTGACACCAATTCAAACTTGTGAGTTCCTTTATTTTCAGTCTCGAATCTCCGCTATTCTTCCTTATTTCCTTGTCACTCGAGGGCAAGCAACATCTAATATTGGGGGAGTTGATAGCTATGAGATTCGAAACATTTTTATGGCTTTTATTGATGGTTTTCTCCCGGATTTGATTGTTTTCTAGCTTTACCTAACGCTAATACTTCGGTAGCGAAGAAAACTTGGTTTTTAATGTGTTTTTCAGGTTCTGAATATCGAAATGAGGTTTTAACTAGAGAAACACCATATTCTAGGGGAAACAAGCAAGTCTCGCTTTGGAAGCACTCGAGGGGAACTCACAGAAGCTTTAACGAGCAACTATACGGCAGGAATATTTTTCCGGTCGTATAATTCCTGCCGTATAGTTGCCGCCACCTTTGTCTTGTCAAAAGGGAGAAATTCCATGAAGGGATGGGGGACGAAAACACAACACAACAGCCGCCATACCATCCAACAGGGAGAAATAAGAGATCTAGAGAAGAAGGGGAAGACATTCTTCATCTTGCTCCACGATCTTCGACCTCCTAGCCAATACACCCCCTTAGCCACTACTTGTACTTGAGAGAGAGGGATCTCCACCTTGCAAGACTAGGGTTTGAGATTGTTTCTTCCCATCTTGAATTGTGTTGGATATTTTTCTATTCCTTATTGTGGAACTCCATGATAATGCAAAGACGAATTCCCTTTATTTGATTATATTGATGATCCGTTCTTCTCTCATGTGTGAGTAATTCCCTTGGGCATGGGAGATGAGGGGATTGCTGAGATGTGATGTGCCTTCATATATTTTCCATTAATTTGTGATTAATTCTAATTACTATATTATGTGTGCTTGACTATTTGTGGGATGCCAAATGCTTGTTGTCCAATTAAGGGCCCAGAAAACATGATGCTTTGTTCTACATAGATAACATCGTGTTCGCTAGTGGACCAGTGACCCTCGGGTGAGACGGGGATATCAATGGAAAACTAGGAGACTCGAGGATAACGAGGAACCACTGTGCTTATTGCATTAGTCTGATCCAAGGAGTTTAATCGCTAAGCGACTTGATGGGTCTTAATCGCCTAGTGTCTGACCATAGTTTTGGTAACATGCTAGTAGGATTATTGAAGTTGGGATGAAATCTACCAAGAGGAGTTCCGGCTAATTATGGTTTGCTTGCCTACACATATATTTATAAGATTATAATTGTTATATTTATCACTCGTCCACCTGGCACAGTCACTATCACCATGAATTGAATCTCCCTGCGCCTTCTTTTTGTTGGAGATATTCCCAAGAGGCAATAATAAAAGTGGTTATTATTATATCTTTGTGTTTATGATGAATGTTTACATCCCATGCTATAATTGTATTATAAGGAAACACTAATACATGTGTGTTTTGTAAACATAAAAGAGTCCCTAGTAAGCCTCTTGTTGAACTAGCTTGTTGATTAATTGATGATCATGGTTTCCTGATCATGGACATTGGATGTGATTAATAACAAGGTTATATCATTAGGAGAATGATGTGATGGACACACACCCATAGTAAGCGTAGCATAAGATCAAGTCATTAAGTTCGTATTGCTATAAGCTTTCAAATGCATAGTAACCTAATCCTTCGACCATGAGGTTATGTTAATCACCATCATCGGATGTGTACTTTGATGGCACCAAACACCACTTCGTAACTAGGTGGTCATAAAGGTGTCGTTGGGTATTCTGAAAGTATGTGTTGAAGCGCATGGACCAAGATTGGGATTTGTCCATCCATATGACGGATAGATATGCTCTGGGCCCTCTCAGTGGAATGTCATCTAGTTAGCTTGCAAGCATGTGACTAGGTCACAAGGGATGACATATCATGGAACGAGTAAAGAGTACTTGTCAGTAACGAGGTAGAACTAGGTATGGAGATACCGACGATCAAACCTTGGATAAGTAGAGTATCGCGGGACAAAGGGAATTGGTTTCGTATGTTAATGGTTCTATCGATCATGAAGTCATCGTTGAGTATGTGGGAGCCGTTATGGATCTCCAGATCCCGCTGATGGTTATTGATCGGAGAGGTGTCTCCATCATGTCTACATATTCACGAACCGTAGGGTGACACACTTAAGGTTCGATGCTGTTTAGGTAGATATGGAATATGCGTTGGAGACCGAATGTTGTTCGGAGTCCCAGATTGGATCTGAGACATCACGAGGAGATCCGGAATTGTCCGGAGAATAAGATTCATATAATGGAGATCATTTTCTAAGTTAGGAAATGTTCCGGAGTATTTATATGGGGATCCTAGAAGGTTTCGGGATGTTCCGGAAGGTTCTAGAAGATTTTTTGGAGTTTACTTGAAAACCAAGAAAGGATAAAAGGATAAAGGGAAATTTAAAAGGGAAACTTGGGGGGAAGGACTCTCCCCCCAAGCTCCCTTGTGCGCCGGCCCTACGGGGTGGGCCTAGGGGTGGGAACCCTAGGCCGCACCCCTCCCTCTATATATAGAGGGGTGGAGGCGCCACACCCCTTGCTCCTCCACTCTTGCCCCTAGCCGCCTCTCTCCTCCTCCTTCCTTCTGCTCAGGCTTAGGCGAAGCCCTGCAGAATCCTCTACTCCACCACCACCACCACGCCGTCGTGCTGCTGGGATTCCGTGGAGAGATCTACTACCTCCGCTGCTCGCTGGAACGGGGAGAGGAAGGTCTGTTTCGACTCCGCACGTGTGACCGACTGCGGAAGCGCTGCCGGAACGCGGTGCCGGAAGGAGCGTCCACTCGATCTTGAGATCGGCAAGTGATCGACTACATAAACCACGAGATCCAATCTCGTAACGCTTTCGGGTCTACAAGGGATAGTACAGATCTATCTCGTTGCACATGTCTAATAGATTAGATCTTGGCTTTTATCTAGATTAGATCTGGGTTTTGTTCGTTCTTGCGGTAGAATTTTTTTGTTTTCCATGCTACGAACCCAATAGTGGTATCAGAGCCGTATCTATGCGTAGATCTGTTGCACGAGTATAACACAATGGTTTTGTGGGCGTTGGTGCTCGTGCCGTCTTTTGCTTTATGTACTTTGCATCTTGCGGTATGGTGGGATGAAGCGGCTCGGGATAACCTTACATGTCATCGCACATCAGACTTGCTCCACGCTTAACGTGTAACTTGCTTTGCACAAGTGGCTTTGCGGGTTTCAGTCTCTCTCACCATAGTATAGATCCAATTTACACTTTGCACTTGATAGCACTTGTATCAACGTTGTGGTTCAGTTTCGTAGGTAAGATCCGTTCTTATTCGAAAGCCCCAAACCACGTAAAACATGCAAAGAAAATTAGAGGCGTCTAACTTGTTTTTGCAGGGGTTTTGTGATGTGATATGGCCATCATGTGATTATGATTATATTTGATGTATGCAATGATCCTTGTTGTATTATGGCAACCGGCAGGAGCCTAATGGTTGTCTTTAATTCTGTTAAGACCTGCGTGTCTATTCATCTTGTAATAGCTTTATTCCAAGTAGTTGTAATAGTTGCTAGTGATGATGGACAACCATGAAGCGGCGCCACTGACCTTGACGCAATGCTGGTGATGATGGAGATCATGTCCGTGCTTTGGAGATGGAGATCAAAGGCACAAGAAGAAAGGGCCATATCATATCACACTAATTATGAATTGCTTGTGATGTTAATCCTTTATGCATCTTGTATTGCTTAGATCGCGATGGTAGCATTATAAGATGATCCCTCTCACTAAATATCAATTAATAAAGTGTTCGCCCTTAGTTGGCACCGTTGCTAAGACTCGTCGTTTCGAAGCATCTCGTGATGATCGGATGTGATAGATTCTACGTGTGCATACAACGGGTGCAAGCCAGATTTGCACATGCGGAAACTAAGGTTAATCTTGACGATCCTAGCATGTACAGACATGGTCTCGGAACACGGAAATACCGAAAGGTAGAGCATGAGTCATATAAATGATATGATGAACATGAAGATTGTTCGCCGACGAAACTACATCTCTCGTGAAGATCGGACTTGGTGTAGTGGACTTGGTTCGTGTAATCACTAAGACAATGTGAGGGATGTTGTTTTGAGTGGGAGTTCACCTAGTTAATTTAAGAATTAAATTTGAACTCAATTCATCATAAACTTAGTCTAAACTACTTGCAAATTTGTTGTAGATTATGGCGACCCCCTCCATCAATTTCAATGCATTCCTAGAGAAAGAAAAGCTTAAGAACAATGGAAGCAATTTCACGGACTGGTTCCGTGGACTCAAGATCGTCCTCAGGGCTGGTCAGTTGACCTATGTGCTCGAAGCACCGCTAGGTGACCCACCTACAGAAGGTGCCACCGATGACATAAAGAATGTTTACGCCACTCAGAAAAATCATTACTCCACAGTTCAGTGTGCCATCCTGTACGGTTTAGAAGCGGAGCTTCAGAAGCGCTTTGAGCACCATGACCCGTTCGAGATCATTAAGGAGCTTAGGCTGATTTTTGAGACTCGCGCGGCCATGGAGAGCTATGAGGCCTCCGAAAAGTTTTTTAACTGTAAGATGGAAGAGGGTAGCTCCATTAGCGAGCACGTGCTCACCATGTCTGGGCACGCAAACAAGCTCCAAGAGTTGGGGATAACGATTCCTAATGAGTTAGGGATTCACCATGTCCTCCAATCACTGCCACCGAGTTATAAGAACTTTGTGATGAACTACAATATGCACTGCATGAACAAAACGTTGCCTGAACTATCGTCCATGCTGAAAACTGCTGAAGTGGAGATCAAGAAGGAGCACCAAGTGTTGATGCTCAATAAGACCATCAATTTCAAGAGACAGGGCAAGCCTAAGAACAAGGGCGACTTCAAGAAGGACGGCAAGAAAGCTGATGCACCTGCTAAGAAGCCCAAGGCTGGTCCCAAGCCTGAAACTGAATGCTTCTACTGCAAGGGTGCTGGTCACTGGAAGCATAACTGCCCCAAGTACCTGGCGGATCTGAAGAATGGCAACATCAAAAAGAAAGGTATATTTGATATATATGTTATTGATGTGTATCTTACTAGTAATCGTAGTAGTGCCTGGGTATTTGATACTAGTTCGGTTGCTCATATTTGTAACTCGAAACAGGAGCTGCGGAATAAGCGAAGACTGGCGAGAGACGAGGTGGCGATGTGCGTTGGAAATGGCTCCAAGGTTGATGTGATCGCCGTCGGCACGCTCCCTCTACATCTACCTTCGGGATTAGTTTTAAATTTGAATAATTGTTATTTGGTGCCTGCGTTAAGCATGAACATTATATCTGCATCTTGTTTATTGCGAGACGGTTACTATTTTAAGTCTGAGAATAAAGGTTGTTCGATTTATATGAGTAATATCTTTTATGGTAATGCACCTGATATGAATGGTTTATTCTTACTGAATCTCGATAGTAGTGATACACATGTTCACAACATAGATGCTAAATGAATAGAATTGAATGATAATTCTACATACATGTGGCACTGTCGTCTTGGTCACATTGGAGTGAAGCGTATGAAGAAACTCCATTCTGATGGACTTCTTGAATCACTTGATTTTGAATCACTTGAAAGATGCGAAGCTTGTCTAATGGGAAAAATGACTAAGACTCCATTCTCTGGAATAATGGAGCGAGCTACAGACTTATTGGGAATAATACATACCGATGTGTGAGGTCCAATGAGTGTAGCATCGCGTGGTGGATATCGTTATGTTCTCACTTTCACGGATGACTTAAGTAGATATGGGTATGTCTACTTTATGAAACATAAGTCCGAAACTTTCGAGAAGTTTAAGGAATTTCAAAGTGAAGTGGAAAATCATCGTAACAAGAAGATTAAGTTTCTGCGTTTTGACCGCGGAGGTGAATATCTAAGTTATGAGTTTAGCATGCATTTAAAGAAATGTGGAATACTTTCACAGTTGACACCGCCGGGAACACCACAGCGTAATGGTGTGTCCGAACATCGTAATCGAACTCTCTTAGATATGGTTCGGTCTATGATGTCTCCTACAGATTTACCGCTATCGTTTTGGGGCTATGCATTAGAGACAGCCGCATTCACTTTAAATAGGGCACCATCTAAATCCGTTGAAACGACACCGTACGAATTGTGGTTTGGTAAGAAACCTAAGTTGTCATTCCTTAAAGTTTGGGGTTGCGAAGCATATGTAAAGAAGTTACAACCTGATAAGCTTGAACCCAAAGCAGAGAAATGCGTCTTCATAGGATACCCTAAAGCAACAATTGGGTGTACCTTCTATCATAGATCCGAAGGCAAAGTTTTCGTTGCCAAGAATGGATCCTTTCTTGAGAAGGAGTTTCTCTCGAAGGAAGTGACTGGAAGGAAAGTAGAACTCGATGAGGTTATCGAACCTTCTCTCGGATTTGAGAGTAGCGCAGCACCGGAAGATGTTTTTGTGCCGCCTGCACCAATTGGAGAGGAAGCTAATGATGGTGATCATGAAACTTTGAACGAAGTTACTGCTGAACCTCGCAGGTCAACGAGGATTCGTACCACTCCTAATTGGTATGACTATGCCTTGAACGTCATGTTGGTGGACAGTGCTGATGACCCTGCGACGTATGAAGAAGCTATGGTGAGCCCAGATTCCGACAAATGGCTAGAAGCCTTGAAATCCGAAATGGGATCCATGTACGAAAACCAAGTGTGGACTTTGGTGGACTTACCAGATGGCCGTAAGGCTGTCGAGAACAAATGGATTTTCAAGAGAAAAACAGATGCTGATGGTAATATTACCGTCTATAAAGCTCGACTTGTCGCGAAAGGGTTCCGACAAATTCAAGGAGTTGACTATGATGAGACATTCTCACCAGTAGTGAAGCTAAAGTCTGTGGGGATTTTGTTAGCAATTGCTGCATATTTCGATTATGAGATTTGGCAGATGGATGTCAAAATGGCGTTCCTTAATGGTGACATTAAGGAAGAGTTGTATATGGTACAACCCAAGGGTTTTGTCGATCCTAGTGATGCTGAAAAGGTATGCAAACTTCAACGCTCCATTTATGGACTAAAGCAAGCATCCCGGAGTTGGAATCAACGTTTTGATAAAGTAATCAAAAACTTTGGATTTATACAAACTTATGGAGAAGCTTGTATTTACAAGAAAGTGAGTGGGAGCTCTGTAGCATTCCTAGTACTATATGTAGATGACATATTGTTGATTGGGAATGATATAGAACTTCTTAATAGTGTCAAAGCCTATTTGAATAATAGTTTTTCAATGAAGGATCTTGGCGAAGCGGCATATATTCTAGGCATCAAGATTTATAGAGATAGATCAAGACGCCTAATAGCGCTTTCACAAAGTACATACTTAGACAAAGTTCTAAAGAAGTTTAGAATGGAAGAGAGCAAGAAAGGGTTCGTGCCCATGTTGTTAGGTAAGACCTTGAGTAAGACTCAAAGTCCAGCTACGGTAGAAGATAGAGAAAAGATGAATAATATTCCCTATGCCTCGGCCATAGGTTCTATCATGTATGCCATGCTGTGTACAAGACCGGATATAGCACATGCTGTTAGTTTGACTAGCAGATATCAAAGTGATCCTGGAATGGAACACTGGACAGCAGTCAAGAATATCCTAAAATACCTAAAGAGGACTAAGGATATGGTTCTTTCTTATGGAGGTGATGAACAGCTTGTTGTAAACGGTTACACCGATGCTAGTTGGAACACTGATCCGGATGACTCGAAGTCACAGTCGGGATACGTATTTATTTTGAATGGTGCTGCAGTGAGCTAGAGGAGTGCAAAGCAAAGCGTTGTGGCGAAATCTTCAACTGAATCAGAATACATAGCTGCTTCGGAGGCTGCACAAGAAGCCATATGGATGAAGGAGTTCATTACTGAACTTGGCATGGTTCCCAGTGCGTTGGACCCGATGGCCATCTACTGTGACAACACAGGTGCCATAGCTAATGCACAGGAGCCAAGGTCACATAGCAAGCTGAAGCACATCAAGCTACATTTCCATGCTATTCGCGAGTATGTCCAAGATGGTGACATAAAGATTTGCAAAGTACACACTGATCTGAATGTGGCAGATCCGTTGACTAAACCTCTCCTTAGGGCAAAGCATGACCAACACCAGAACGCCATGGGTGTTAGGTATATTACCATGTAATCTAGATTATTGACTGTTGGAGATATGCCCAAGAGGCAATAATAAAAGTGGTTATTATTATATCTTTGTGTATATGATGAATGTTTACATCCCATGCTATAATTGTATTATAAGGAAACACTAATACATGTGTGTTTTGTAAACATAAAAGAGTCCCTAGTAAGCCTCTTGTTGAACTAGCTTGTTGATTAATTGATGATCATGGTTTCCTGATCATGGACATTGGATGTGATTAATAACAAGGTTATATCATTAGGAGAATGATGTGATGGACACACACCCATAGTAAGCGTAGCATAAGATCAAGTCATTAAGTTCGTATTGCTATAAGCTTTCAAATGCATAGTAACCTAATCCTTTGACCATGAGGTTATGTTAATCACCATCACCGGATGGGTACTTTGATGGCATCAAACACCACTTCGTAACTGGGTGGTCATAAAGGTGTCGTTGGGTATTCTGAAAGTATGTGTTGAAGCGCATGGACCAAGATTGGGATTTGTCCATCCATATGATGGATAGATATGCTCTAGGCCCTCTCGGTGGAATGTCATCTAGTTAGCTTGCAAGCATCTGACTAGGTCACAAGGGATGACATATCATGGAACGAGTAAAGAGTACTTGTCAGTAACGAGGTAGAACTAGGTATGGAGATACCGACGATCAAACCTTGGATAAGTAGAGTATCACGTGACAAAGGGAATTGGTTTCGTATGTTAATGGTTCTATCGATCACGAAGTCATTGTTGAGTATGTGGGAGTCGTTATGGATCTCCAGATCCCGCTGATGGTTATTGATCGGAGAGGTGTCTCCATCATGTCTACATATTCACGAACCGTAGGGTGACACGCTTAAGGTTCGATGCTGTTTAGGTAGATATGGAATATGCGTTGGAGATCGAATGTTGTTCGGAGTCTCGGATTGGATCTGAGACATCACGAGGAGATTCGGAATTGTCCAGAGAATAAGATTCATATAATGGAGATCATTTTCTAAGTTAGGAAATGTTCCGGTGTATTTATATGGGGATTCTACAAGGTTTCGGAATGTTCCGGAAGGTTCTAGAAGATTTTTTGGAGTTTACTTGAAAACCAAGAAAGGATAAAAGGATAAAGGGAAATTTAAAAGGGAAACTTGGGAGGGAAGGACTCTCCCCCCAAGCTCCCTTGTGCGCCGGCCCTAGGGGGTGGGCCTAGGGGTGGGAACCCTAGGCCGCACCCCTCCCTCTATATATAGAGGGGTGGAGGCGCCACCCCCCTTGCTCCTCCACTCTTGCCCCTAGCCGCCTCTCTCCTCCTCCTTCCTTCTGCTCAGGCTTAGGCGAAGCCCTGCAGAATCCTCTAATCCACCACCACCACCATGTCGTCGTGCTGCTGGGATTCCATGGAGAGATCTACTACCTCCGCTGCTCGCTGGAACAGGGAGAGGAAGGTCTGCTTCGACTCCGCACGTGTGACTGCGGAAGCGCTGCCTGAACGTGGCACCGGAAGGATCGTCCACTCGATCTTGAGATCGGCAAGTGATCGACTACATCAACCACGAGATCCAATCTCGTAACGCTTTCAGGTCTACAAGGGTTAGTACAGATCTATCTCGTTGCACATATCTAATAGATTAAATCTTGGCTTTTATCTAGATTAGATCTGGGTTTTGTTCGTTCTTGCGGTAGAAATTTTTTGTTTTCCATGCTACGAACCCAACACTTTTGCCATCTACGGAAAACAACAAAGAACCAACTCGTTCTTTACTTTTATGCTTTATATTTCTGAAGTTTACATTTTAGTTCTATTTAAATACATCTCATTTAATCAAAACCCCATTCTTACTTCAACGCTTGTAGTCAATTCACTCGAAGACCTGTGACAACTTCAGGTGTGATAGAGACTTCACCCATAAACACTTACCTTTGGGCTCCCTGTGGGATCGATATCCGTACTTCAAAACTAGCTACAAACGATCTATGCTCTTACAGACATCAATATCCAGCCACCTAGATTCGGGTCGAGTTTACTTGGCTCGAATCTTGAGTAGAATTGAATATCCGGCCACCTAGATTCGGGTCGAGTTTACTTGGCTTGAATCTTGCACTACTAGGGAAAAGCTTACTCGAATCGCATCTCAAAAGCCATTAGAGGTGCACATGGGATGCGACTCGAGCGCCTCGCTACTAGTATTTTTTACCCAAGTCGCATTTCATATGTGCCTCCTATAACTTATATATGTGAGGCGCATATGATATATATGCGCCTCGTATATTATATGAGGCGCATATAGATAGATACGCGCCTCGCATATCTAGGGTATACAAGGCGCATATCAGATGCACCTCGAGTCTGTCTGAAATATGCGCCTCTAATACCTTTACAGATGCGCCTCGAATAGCATTTTCGAATTTCAAATTTACCTGTGGCGCCGCTGTTGGGTCCACATCATAGAAAACAAAAAATTTCCTACGATGAGAACTACACGCCAAGATCTATCTACTAGGTACAGAGCAACGGGTGGACATACATCCATCAAGAACTTACCCTCGAAGACAACGAGTTTTGTTAACGAGTAGGAACTCGTGGTTGATGTAGTCGTACACTTGCCGATCTCAAGATCGTGAGGAAGTCCGATCGCCACAACTCAGCAGCGCATCCGTACTCGCACACACATTCAAGCCACCGGACAACCTCCACCTCCTCGCTCCAGCAATCCAGCGGAAGCAGCAACTCCTTCTAGACGAAATGCCACCGGGAATATGGATCTCGCTAATCCGAGACCATGGGGGAATAATTCTAGAGGGGGAGAGAGATCCTTCACGAGGAGGTGTGAGGAAGGAGGAAGACGGGGGCCTTTTATAGGAGGAGGGGGTGCCCCTCTCTCCATGGCCGGCGCATGGGGGGTGACTCCTCACCTCCCCATTCATTTGGTGGTAACCCCTCCACATTAAAATGCCTCTTCACATTCCCTTTTAAAGTCCCCACTTTAAATGCATTAAAATTCTCTAAGTTTAATGCTCTCTCATTTAATAAAACTCTTTTATTAAATTTATTCATAATTTTGTTAATTACTTTAATTAACAAACATTCACATATAACCCCTTGCAATATTTCAATATCATATGCAGAACCACTTTCTGCAATTTCACCCGAAACAATTTCCGGTTTCTATCGAAACAATTCCTGCGCTTTGCAATTCTTTCGTCTGAAACATATGTGCTCCAAAATGGTGTCCGGTAACTCTTAAGTGTGTCACCCTACGGTTCGAGAATAATGCAGACATGATTGAGACTCCTCTCAGATCAATAATCAGAAGCGGGACCTGGAGGTCCATACTGACTCCTGCATATTCAACGATGACTTCTGTGATCGTGAGAACCTTTAACGCTTGTAATTTAATCCCTTTGTCTCTTGATATAATACATTTCCGAGATTCGATCATCGGTATCCAAATACCTAGTTTGATCTCGTTACTGACATGCACTCTTTTCTCGTTCCCGTGATATAACATTCTAGTGATCACATCACTTGCTTGCAAGCTATCTTAATGTGATATCACCGAGAGGGCCCAGAGTATATCTATCCGTCATCGGGATTGAAAAATTCCACTCTTGATCCATGAGCCTCAACATAACACCTTCGAAGCACTGAACCCATCTTTATAGTCACCCTGTTACGGTGTGACGCTTGATGTTATCAAGATACTCTTCCGGTGTTAGCAATTAACATGATATCATGGTCTAAGGATAAAGATTACTTCGTATGATGTTATAGCAATGTAAACATAATGACTTGATCGTAATGCTATACTTCGGATGAATGTTCATCACATCATTTCACAAATGTTGTGACCTTGTTATTAACAACATCCAATGTCCATGATCAGGAAACCTTGATCATCTTGTTAATCAACAAGCTAGTCTATAAGAGAGGCATAACTAGGAACCCCTTTTGTTTATTAAACACACATGTATTGATGTTTCCGATCAATACAATTCTAGCATGCAAAATAAACATCTATCATATATAAGGAATACATAATAACAACGTTATTGTTGCCTCTCAGGGCATATTTCCTTCAGTCTCCCACTTGCACTAGAGACAATAATCTAGTTCACATAGTGATAAATCTAACACCCATGGAGTTCTGATGTTTATCATGTTTTGCCCTAGGGAGAGCTTTAGTCAACGGATCTGCTACATTTAGGTCAGTATGTACTTTACAAATCTTTATGTCTCCATCCTTGACATGTTCGCGGATGGAGTGAAACCGGCGCTTAATATGCTTGGAATTCTTGTGATACCTCGGTTCCTTGGCGTTGGCTATGGCTCCATTGTTGTCACAATAGATCACCATCGGGTCCAATGCACTAGGAACCACACCTAGTTCTGTAGTGAACTCTTTCATCCAAACCGCTTCCTGCGCCACTTCTGAAGCAGCAACATATTCCGCCTCCGTTGTTGATCCAGCCACCACGGGTTGTTTAGAACTCCTCCAACTAACTGCTGCTCCGTTCAAGAGAAATACGTATCCAGATTGAGACTTAGAGTCATCCGGATCGGTGTCAAAGCTAGCATCGACATAACACTTAGCGACTAGCTCTTCTTCACCTCCGTATGTAAGAAACATATCCCTAGTTCTTCTCAAGTACTTGAGGATGTTCCTGACCGCTATCCAGTGTTCTGAACCTGGATCAGATTGGTACCTACTAGTCAAACTAATAACATGTGCTACATCCGGTCTTGTACATAGCATGGCATACATTATAGAGCCTATGGCCAAGGCATAGGGGATCTTATCCATTATCTCTCTTTCTTCCGCCGTAGCTGGACTTTGAGTCTTACTCAATGTCTTGCCTTGCAACATAGGTAAGAACCCCTTCTTACTTCCGTCCATATTAAACTTCTTTAATATCTTATCAAGGTATGTAATCTGCGATAGCCCAATTAGGCGCCTTGATCTATCTCTATAGATTTTAATGCCTAATATATATGATGCTTCACCAAGGTCTTTCATCGAAAATTTGCTGTTTAGATAACTTTTAACACTGTTTAAAAGATCTATATCATTTCCAATCAACAATATGTCATCCACATATAATATCAGAAATGGCACATTGCTCCCACTCACTTTCTTGTAAATACAAGCCTCTCCATAAGTTTGGACAAATCCAAACTCTTTGATCACCTCATCAAAGCGGAGATTCCAACTCCGAGATGCTTGCTTCAGTCCATAAATGGATCGCTGAAGTTTGCATACCTTATTAGCATCCTTAGGATCGACAAATCCCTTGGGTTGTATCATATACAACTCTTCTTCAATATTACCATTGAGGAACACAGTTTTGACATCCATCTGCCATATTTCATAATCAAAATATGCAGCAATTACTAACATAATCCTAACCGACTTAAGCATCGCTACGAGAGAGAATGTCTCATCGTAGTCAACTCCTTGAATTTGTCGAAACCCCTTTGCGACAAGTCGAGCCTTATAGATGGTCACATTACCATCAGCATCAGTTTTTCTTTTGAAATTTATTCTCAACGGCCTTTTGGTCGTGAGGTAAGTCCACCAAGGTCCAAACCTGGTTCTCGTACATGGATTCCATCTCGGATTTCATGGCTTCTAGCCATTTGTTGGAATCTGGGCTCATCATCGCTTCTTCATACGTCGCAGGGTCATCCATTTCATCAACCATGAAATTCACAACAGGATTGCCGTACAGTTCAGGAGCTGCACGTGTCCTGCTTGACCTGCGAGGTTCGGTAGTGTCCTCTTTCGGAGTTTCATGATCAATATCATTAGCTCTCTCTTCATTAGGTGAAGTCAACTCCGAAACAATTTCTGGTGTTGCGCTACTCGCCATTTCATGAATAGAAGGTTCCATAACCTCTTCGAGTTCTACCTTCCGACTACTCACACCTTTCAGGAGAAACTCCTTCTCAAGAAAGGATCCATTCTTGGCAACAAAAACCTTGCCCTCGGATCTGTGATAGAAGGTATACCCAATTGTTTCCTTAGGGTATCCTATGAAGACGCATTTTTCCGCTTTGGGTTTGAGTTTATTCGGTTGAAGTTTCTTCACATAAACATCGCATCCCCAAACTTTAAGAAATGGCAACTTAGGTTTGTTTCCAAACCATAATTCATACGGTGTCGTTTCAACAGATTTAGATGGTGCCCGATTTAAAGTGAATGCAGTTGTTTCCAGTGCATAACCCCAAAATGATAGTGGCAAGTTGATGGCTCTGTGTATGGCGCCCAGAAAAGTGCTGGTGCGTGGTTGATGTAGAGCTCGTTGGGAATCCCAAGAGGAAGGTATGATGAGCACAGCAGCAAGTTTCCCTCAGTAATGAAACCAAGGTTTAATCGAACCAGTAGGAGCAAGGAAACACCTCAAAGGTGTTACTAGCTGAGCTTTGGCAGGGCGCACTACCGGTGCTAGTAGCAACGTGGAGACCTGCACAACACAACCACAAAACTTTGTCCCCAACTTGCGATGAGGTTGTCAATCTCACCGTGTTTTGCGGAAAACAAAGGATTAAACGTATTGAATGGAAAGAAGTAAAAGTTTGCAGAAAGTAAACACAAAACAGTAAAAGATTGTAGATTGTATGTAAAGAAAAACGACCAGGATCCATAGTTCACTAGAGGTGTCTCTCCTTAGATAGATAACATGCTGGGTGAACAAATTACAGCGGGGCAATTGACAAACACCGAGAAAGCAATACATGCATATACTAATCATCTTGACTCCTCTGAGACTTGATTGGGCGATACAACATAATACATAGACCACCATCCAACTGCATCTATGACTAATAATCCACCTACAGGTTATCATCCGAACCCCCTCCAGTATTAAGTTGCAAGCAACAGATTATTGCTTTACGAACTGCGTGTAAAGTAAACAATACGATTGTTCTATGAACAAAGGATTGTTGTTTTCTCCCTAGTAGCAATAGCACATCTAGTACCTTAGAGATTTCTGTCACTTCCCCAGATTACCAGAGGCATGAACCCACTATCGAGCATAAATACTAACTCTTGGAGTTGCTAGCATCTACTTGGCCAAGATAGCTACTAACAACGGAAAGGATGCAAGATCTCAAATAACAAAGACATGATAGAATCAATAATCAATCTGAAATAGCATCTCAATATCCATCGGATCCCCGCAAACACAACATGTGTGGATTACAAAAGATGATCTTGATCATGAACGGAGCTCACAAGATCTAAACATGAAAGCACAAAGGAGGAGAAACTAGCCATCTAGCTACTACATGGATCCGTAGTCCAAGGATGAACTACTCACGCATCACACCGGAGGCTTGCATGGTGATGAAGAAGGCCTCCAGGGTGAATTCCCCTCTCCGGCAGGTTGCCCGGAAGAGCTTCAGATCCCTCCCGATCTAGGGATGGAGATGACGGCAGCTACAGACTCTTTTGTGGATTTTTGATCGAGTACTTAGGGTTTTCGTCCCGAGGGCATCTTATAGTCGGAAGGGGAGGCCGAGGGGGTGCCTGGGCTGCCCACACCACCCCCTGGCGTGCGCCAGGCCTGGCCGCACGGCCAGGTGGTGTGGCCGCCCTCTGGCCCCTCTCCGTAGAGTATTCTGGCACTTGATCCCCTCCAGAAAAATAGGCACTTTGGCTTTTGTCCTGTCCAATTCGGAGAATATTCATTTTCTGACTTTCCTGGAACCAAAAATAGCAGAAAACAGGCAGCTGGCACTGTGGCTCTTGTTAATAGGTTAGTCCAAAAATCATATGAAAAGTACTCCAAAGTTCGAACAAAACACAAGAAAGTGGATAAAACCAAGCATGGAACATCAAAAATTATAGATACATTTGCAATGTATCAACATCCCCAAGCTTAACTCCTGCTCGTCCTCGAGTAGGTAAGTGATAAAAAGAAAGAATAATTTTTGAGGTGACATGCACCATCAAAGACTTGATCAAAGTATTTGCAAAACATTCAAAGCTGGGATCATAGTACTTCAATCATAACATGAAAGACAAACTTCTAGCAATAAGCAAAGAAACTTTGATGCAACATGAAAAGGCACAAACAAAAGATTCATGAATAACAATGCTTTGCAAGACGTTTGTTTGTTTCACATAAAGAAAACATAGCATAATAGTATTCAGCTTGTCCCTCAATAGAGTAGCAAATATAAATGCATAGGACACCTTCAAAGTTCATAAGAGTGACTAGATACAATAGTTTCAAACAAGCAATAACACGTTATGCATCAATCAACTAGTCTTGGGACAATGCACATAGAACTAAGAATGGCCACTATGCTCTCAAAGTAGGTGCATAAATATAGAAGGTGGAGACTCAATATAATGGTGGAAGAAAGGCCTTTTGTAAAAGGAAGTAGGGATTCAATTCTCATAAAGAGCTTCCAAAAATTATGGTACTTATAGCTTTCAGCGCTCATTGCCCCTATCATAAGCATCTTGAAGGTGATTAAGGTTAAAGTGACACAACTAAGAGGATATGCTTGACAAGTTATAAACCGAAATCTCATGCCCCTTACTTACGAAGACCGATCCTCATGCTACTCAACTTCAGTCATGAGTAAGCTCTTCTCATTGTAAGTATATGTGTATCATTAAGAACCGCCAACGGGGTACCCCTTGCACATGATACGGGAGCTTTCCCATAATCAAAATGACAAGGCAAGCAGACAATGAGCACCTCAGCGATCTTTTTATTTGCTATTTGTATAGGTTTTTATTGAGCATGCTTCATAGAGTGCTAATTATGGTGATGCTGCAAGTTTCCACCATGATTAGGCATGGCTTAGGCTAGTGGCCCAGGCGTTTCTCTAACACACATACAAACTCCATGATCTTACAAGTTCCACTTTTATTTCACACCACCGGGATCCGTAAGCAAAAGAACATGATATCAACGGGGTACAAAGTACAAGTGCAATGTTGAAAGCGTTCCCCATGAAACATGGTTCTGCTAATTTCAACTTATAAAGCGCAAGCATTTACGCAACAAAGAAGGACCCAATGGTTCAAGTTTATTAGAGGCAAAAAGTAAAGTGTGCCATCAAGTTCGTGAGAGCTTTAATCACTAGTTTTCTCATAACAAGTGAAAGGTAAACAAAAGCATGAATGTACTTGGAATAGCATAAGCTAGTAGGTAGTTATGGTGGACTCTTTGGAAAAACTTGGTTTAGGGAGTTGGATGCATGAGTGGAACTCATACTTTGTTGTGGAGGCTAGCAAAAGACTGGGAGCGACAAACTAAGAGAGCAATAATGGCCATAATCATCCAGAGCGACAAAACATCATTGATCAAAGCATAAAGTGATACTACAAGTTGAAAACTAAAGGATAATAAAGGCTAGGGTGACTTCAAATAGTCATAACATGGTGTGAGCATGTGCCAAGTCCACCCAAATAAAGCATCAAAGGAGAATACCACTATACTATGCTTTAATATGCTAAAACAATGCATGATTCATACAAGGCATATTAAGCAATCTCAATTGTTTATAACAAGACATGCTACAGCAAAGAATACTAAGCATAAAGCCAAAACAATATCAAGCATGGCATGCAAAGCATAGCCACAGTCAAAAACGAGCTCTTTTTACCACATAAGCATGAGCTTTCCTACTCTTTTCCAAACCAAACCAAACTATTTGCAAACCATTGCATGAAAGAGGGGGTCCAACCAACTTATTCAGAAAACTAAGCAAACCAAGCAAACTAAAAACCAAAACGAAAACGAAAAAGAAGACGCTCCAAGAAAAACACAATTGTGCATGAAACAATAAAAATGAAGCGTTTGGAAGAAACATGGGAGTTTTATTGATGAAGAAGGGGATGCCTTGGGCATCCCCAAGATTTGACGCTTGTACTTCTTGGATATTTCTTGGGGTGACACGCGTGGCATCCCCAAGCTTGAGCTTTAGTCCATCCTTCATCTCATTACTCATTCCTTCCATACACCTGAAAATTTTTCTTCATACAAAACTTCACACAATCTCATTAGCAACATTAGTGCACTTAAGATAAATAAGTCTCAAGGTTCAGTTATAACACCAAATGAACTTCCATTATAACACTAGCTACCGTAGAAGTTTCCTCAAAAAGCTCAATTCCCCAAAGGAACTCAAGAAGGAACTAACAAGAAGCAAATGCAGAAAAATGGCAGAAATCTGTCAAAACAGACCAGCAGGTAAACACGAATTTTTTCGAAGACCTTCTGTTGCTCAAATAAGAAAGTGTTGAACTAACGAAAGTTAGATAACAACCTGGGGCAGAAGCACAAAAACTTACAGCTCAATTCGACATACATAGATCTCTCAGGAATTTTTACGGTGAAGCACAGAAATCTGTTTCGGGACAGCAACTTTCCCAATCATTACTTCACTCTCATTAGAGGTTACTCTTGGCACAAAAAGCAAATAAAAGGATAAGGAGAGGTTATTACGGAGGTAATAACTTCCAAGACTCAACTAAAACTCTTGGTTTATCTCCCAACAAGTACTTTTCTTTAACGCCTTTAAGTTAGGCATAAGAAGCAAAGAAAGAATCAAGTGTTCTAAAATGAAGAAGCATTAAAACCAACTTTCTTGCCCTTACCTCTCTTATTTTTATTCTTAACCTTTGGGAAAATATGATTGTTTGGTGGAGAATAAAGGTGCATGGTCCCCTTTCCCACATCTATTATTGCTCCAAGAAGTTCCAATAGGGACCTTCCCAGTGTAATTTGTCCTTTTCCTGCACATTCAATAACAAGATAATCAATAGAAATCATTTTCCCAAGGATCTTTGCAAACACTCCTTCAGCTATTCCAAGAGGTAATATAGTAGTATTATTATCAAGAGATATTTCCTTTCATCCCTCAGTAAGCCCCCAAGTATTCAGAGATTTATAAATATCTTTGGGCATAAGGCAAGATTCAGACATGATATCACAGCGAGCTTGAAAAGTTTCAGCGTTTATCTCAATCTTTATTGTAGGGAACCACATTGATGGTTCAGAGTTTATTAGAACATAATCGTGATGTTCCCTAAGCGTATTATAGCACTCTTCTAATCTAGTAGTGCTAGCCTCAAGAGTATCCAACCTAGCAAATATTTTCGCGAAAGAAGTGTCAGTTTGGCTAGGCATATTGTAAGTGAGGATAAATTCCTTTATAGCATTAATAGCATCATACTCATTACATTGGAGGAAATCTCCTCCCACAGCAACATCTACAGCATATCTATAGCAAACAGCAATCCCAAGGTAAAAATTGCTAAGGAACAAGCTTTGAGTCATTTTAGGCTCAGTTTTTTCATGTAGATCGGAGATTCTAGACCAAGCTTCCTTAAAACTTTCCTCAATTCTTGTTTAAAAGTGAAAATCATTTCCTCGGGTGACATAGTGACTGGATCAAGGCTAGACATAGTGACAACTTAGGATAGGAACTATTTTTTTTGTGTTTTTCAAATAAGAAAGCAAACAAGTAAAACTAATTTTTTGTGTGTTTTTGATAAAGAAACAAGCAAACAAAACAAAAGAAACTAAGCAAAACAAAAACAACAAAGTAAAGAGATTGGTTATGAGGGACTCCCCTTGTGAAGATGTCCTTGACTCCCCGGCAACGGCGCCAGAAAAATGCTTGATGGCTCTGTGTATGGTGCCCAGAAAAGTGCTGGTGCATGGTTGATGTAGAGCTCGTTGGGAACCCCAAGAGGAAGGTATGATGAGCACAGCAGCAAGTTTCCCTCAATAATGAAACCAAGGTTTAATCGAACCAGTAGGAGCAAGGAAACACCTCAAAGGTGTTACTAGCTGAGCTTTGGCACGGCGCACTACCGGTGCTAGTAGCAACGTGGAGACCTGCACAACACAACCACAGAACTTTGTCCCCAACTTGCGATGAGGTTGTCAATCTCACTGTGTTTTGCGGAAAACAAAGAATTAAACGTATCGAATGGAAAGAAGTAAAAGTATGCAGAAAGTAAACACAAAGCAGAAATAGTTTATAGATTGTATGTAAAGAAAAAGGACCGGGATCCATAGTTCACTAGAGGTGGCTCTCGTTAGATAAGTAACATGCTGGGTGAACAAATTACAGCGGGGCAATTGACAAACACCGAGAAAGCAATACATGCATAAACTGATCATCTTGACTCCTCTGAGACTTGATTGGGCATTACAACATAATACATAGACCGCCATCCAACTGTATCTATGACTAATAATCCACCTTCAGGTTATCATCCGAACCCCCTCCAGTATTAAGTTGCAAGCAACAGATTATTGCTTTATGAACTGCGTGTAAAGTAAACAATACGATTGTTCAATGAACAAAGGATTGTTGTTTTCTCCCTAGTAGCAATAGCACATCTAGTACCTTAGAGATTTCTATCACTTCCCCAGATTACTAGAGGCATGAACCCACTATCGAGCATAAATACTAACTCTTGGAGTTGCTAGCATCTACTTGGCCAAGATAGCTACTAACAACGGAATGCATGCAAGATCTCAAAAATAACAAAGACATGATAGAATCAATAATCAATCTGAAATAGCATCTCAATATCCATCGGATCCCCGCAAACACAACATGTGTGGATTACAAAAGATGATCTTGATCATGAACAAAGCTCACAAGATCTAAACATGAAAGCACAAAGGAGGAGAAACCAGCCATCTAGATACTACATGGATTCGTAGTCCAAGGATGAACTACTCACGCATCACACTGGAGGCTTGCATGGTGATGAAGAAGGCCTCCAGGGTGAATTCCCCTTTCCGGTAGGGTGTCGGGAAGAGCTTCAGATCCCTCCCGATCTAGGGATGGAGATGACGGGGTCTACAGACTCTTTCGTGGATTTTTGATCGGGTACTTAGGGTTTTCGTCCCAATGGCATCTTATAGTCAGAAGGGGAGGCCGAGGGGGTGCCTGGGCTGGCCACACCACCCCCTGGGGCGGGCCAGGCCTAGCCGCGTGGCCAGGTGGTGTGGCCACCCTCTGGCCCCTCTCCTTCTCGTATTCTGGCACTTGATCCCTTCCGAAAAATAGGCACTTTGGCTTTTGTCCCGTCCAATTCCGAGAATATTCATTTTCTGACTTTCCTGGAACCAAAAACAGCAGAAAACAAGCAGCTGGCACTATGGCTCTTGTTAATAGGTTAGTCCAAGAAATCATATGAAAAGTACTCCAAAGTTGGAACAAAACACAAGAAAGTGGATAAAACCAAGCATGGAACATCAAAAATTATAGATACATTTGCAATGTATCACAAGTCAGTTAGAGACATCATAGATCGAACCATATCTAATAAAGTACGATTACGACATTCTGACACACCATTACGTTGTGGTGTTCCGGCAGGCGTGAGTTGTGAAACTATTCCACACTCTTTCATGTGTGTGCTAAACTCGTAACTTAGATACTCACCTCCACGATCAAACAGCAGTAATTTGATCTTTCTATTACGATGATTTTCCACTTCATTCTGAAATTCCTTGAACTTTTCAAATGTTTCAGACTTGTGTTTCATCAAATAGATATACCCGTATCTACTCAATCATCTATGAAAGTAACAAAATAACGATATCCACCTCGCGCCGACACACTCATTGGTCCACACACATCAGTATGTATGATTTCCAATAAATCTGTCGCCAGTTCCATTGAACTGGAAAACGGCGTTCTAGTAATCTTTCCCATAAGGCATGGCCCACATGTATCAAATGATTCAAAATCAAGTGATTCCAAAAGTCCATCAGAATGGAGTTTCTTCATGCATTTAACGCCAATATGACCTAGACGGCAGTGCCACATATATGCAGATATATCATTATCAAGTTTAATCTTTTTAGCACTAACATTATGAATATGCGTAATATTACTATCGAGATCCAACAGAAATAAACCATTCAACATAGGTGCATGACCATAAAAGATATCATTCTTATAAATCGAACAACCATTGTTTTCAGATTTAAAGGAATAACCACTTTGCATCAAACACGATCTGGATACAATGTTCATGCTTAGTACAGGCACCAAATAACAATTATTTAGGTTTATAACTAATCCCGATGGCATATGGAGAGGTAGCGTCCTGACGGCGATCACATCAACTCTTGATCCATTGCCGACCCGCATTCTGACCTCATCCCTTGCTAGTTGTCGCTTGTTCCGCAGCCCCTGAATCGAGTTACATATATTAGCAACCGATCCTGTATCAAATACACAGGTGCTACTACGAGTACTAGTCAAGTACACATCAATAACATGTATATCACATATACATTTGTTTGCCTTGCCGGACTTCTTGACCGCCAAATACTTGGGCCAATTGCGCTTCCAATGGCCAGTCCCCTTGCAATAGTAACACTCGGTGTCAGACGTAGGGCCAGCTCGGGGTTTCTTTTCAGGTGCGGCAACAAATTTGCCACCCTTCTTTCCCTTGTGCTTGCCTTTCTTGTCCTCCTTGAAACCGGTGGTCCTATTGATCATCAACACTTGATGTTCTTTCCTAATCTCCACTTCTGCAGTCTTAAGCATTGACAGAAGCTCGGGAAGAGACTTCTTCATGCCCTGCATATTATAGTTCATCACGAAGCTCTTGTAGCTAGGTGGCAGAGATTGGAGAACACTATGTATGCCTAAGTCAATGGGAATCGTTATTCCCAAGGACACAAGCTTATCGGCGTACCCAGACATTTTGAGTAAATGCTCACTAACGGAGTTGTTCTCCTCCATCATGCAGCTAAAGAACTTTTCAGTAGCATTATAACTCTCTACGGCAGCATGGGTATCGAAAATCATTTTCAATTCTCCCATGGTATCAAAGGCATTGCCGTTTTCGAAACGCTTTTGAAGTTCTGGCTCTAGCCCATATAGTATGCCGCAATGAACTAAGTTGTGGTCCTCCTGATGAGTCACATAGACATTCTTTTCCTCGTCAGGGGCATCAGGAGCTGGTGGGGGGCCTAGCAGCGCATCTAGCACATATTGCTTTTGTGCAGCAGTGAGGAGAATCCTCAAATTCATAGCCTAGTTGGTGAAGTTGCTACCATTTGCAGTAAGTTTCTCTTTCTCCATGAACACATTGAAATTAAAAGCAGGTGGTGCCATCTAAAACAGAATTTGTAAAGTTTATTTAGACTAAGTTTATGATAGAGTGAGTTCAACTAATCCAAATTACTAATGAACTCCCACTCAAAAATGACATCCCTCGTGTCCTTTTGGTGATTACTTGAACCAAATCCACTACACCAAGTCCGATCATCACGTGAGTTGATGTAGCTTCAAAGGCGAGCATCTATATGGGCATCATATCAACTATATGACTCATGCTTAACCTTTCGGTCCGTGTTCCGAGGCCATGTCTATACATGCTAGGCTCGCCAAGTAAGAACCTTAGTATTCGCATGTGTAAAACTGTCTTACACCTGTTCCTATGAAAGCGTAGATTCGAGTACACCCGATCATCACGTGATGTCTCGAAACACGATCCACAGAACAGTACATACTCAAGGAAGAACACATTTTTATCTTGATATCTGAATGAGGGATCATCTTACAATGCTACAAAAAGCGCCAAACTAGCAGTATAAGATGCTAATATCTAATGTGTAAAGTGAGATGATATGGTCCATGCATTTGATCTCTATCATTTGCATCGTGGTATGATCTCTATCATTCCTTTGTGTGTAAGGCCAAGGTCTATGAAACTTACACGTTGAATGTGTTGTAAGAGTATCTATCATACATCCACTTACAACAATACCATATCAATACACTAGCCCAGCAACGATCTAAACTAGACGCCTCTAATTTATCAATTGCAAGTTTTACGTGGCGGAGGGCTTTCAGAGATAGAACCGTTCTTACCTACGAACATGAACCACAACGAGGATAACCAAGTGATACATTGAAAATGTATCTATAATTTTTGATGCTCCATGCTTGGTTTTATCCACTTTCTTGTGTTTTGTCCACACTTTGGAGTACTTTTCATATGATTTCTTGGACTAACCTATTAACAAGAGCCATAGTGCCAGCTGCCTGTTTTTTGCTGTTTTTGGTTCCAGGAAAGTCAGAAAATGAATATTCTCGGAATTGGACAGGACAAAAGCCAAAGTGCCAATTTTTCCAGAAGACTCCAGGAGCCAGAATACGAGACGGAGAAGAGCCAGGGGCTGGCCACACCACCCCCAGGCACGGGCTGGGCCTGGCCGCGCCAGGGCATGGTGTGGTCCCCCCAGGCACCCCCTCGGTCTCCCTCTTCACCTATAAGAAGCCTTCTGACCTAAAAACTCCAGGGGGTTCGACGTTTTTCCAGAAGGAGTTCCGCTATGCCGCCACCACTAGATTCCACGAAACAGCACCAGAAACTCCATTCTGGCACCCTGCCGGGATGGGGAATTGGAGGAGATCATCGCCATCATCATCACCATCTCTTCTCCATCGACCATCCATGTTCCCCCATCTATGAATGAGTAATCGCCCGCTGTAGGCTATGGGGATGGTAGGGATTGGATGAGATCGTTCATGTAATGGCATCGGATTGTTAGGGCATGGTGTCTAGTATCTTTTATTAGTGCTTTATGACTTTGTTGTGACTTGTTATGCTTAATGCTTATCACTAGGGCCCGAGTTCCATGATTTCAGATCTGAACATGTAATTGATTCATTATGATAGTATTGTTTATGGTCTTATCTGCAAGTTGTATACACACGTTGTTGTCCGGAACCAATGGCCCTAAAGTGACAGAAATCGGGATAACCGGAGGGAATGGCTTTGATGTGAGGATTGAAGGGTTCGTAGCATGGAATACAAAAAATTTCTACCGCAAGAACGAACAAAACCCAGATCTAATCTAGATAAAAGCCAAGATCTAATCTATTAGACATGTGCAACGAGATAGATCTGTACTAACCCTTGTAGATCCGAAAGCGTTACGAGATTGGATCTCGTGGTTGATGTAGTCGATCACTTGCCGATCTCAAGATCGAGTGGACGATCCTTCCGGCGCCACGTTTCGGCAGCGCTTCCGCAGTCGGTCACACATGCGGAGTCGAAGCAGACCTTCCTCTCCACGTTCCAGCTAGCAGCGGAGGTAGTAGATCTTCTCCACGAAATCCCAGCAGCACGACAGCGTGGTGGTGGTGGTGGAGTCGAGAATTCTGCAGGGCTTCGCCTAAGCCTGAGCAGAAGAAAGGAGGAGAGAGGCGGCTACGATTGGACTAGTGGAGGAGGGCCAGGGGTTGGCGCCCCCACCCCTCTATTTAATGGGGGGAGGCGCCATGGGAAGGTGGAGTCCTTGTAGGACTCCCCTCTCCCTTGGCCGGCGGATTGGGAGGGGGAGGAGTCCTCCTCCCCCACGACTCCTTGTCTTGCCCCACAAGGACTCCTTGATCCTTTCTTGGTTTTCAAGCAAACTCCAAGAAATCTTCCAGAACCTTCCGGAACATTCCGAAACCTTCTAGAATCCTCATACAAATACTCCGGAACATTTCCTAACTCAGAAAATGATCCCCAATATATGAATCTTATTCTCCGGACAATTCTGGATCTCCTCGTGATGTCCCGGATCCAATCCGAGACTCCGAACAACATTCGGTCTCCAACGCACATTCCATATCTACTTAAAACAACTTTGAACCTTAAGTGTGTCACCCTACGGTTCGTGAATATGTAGACATGACAGAGACACATCTCCTATCAATAACCATCAGTGGGACCTGGAGATCCATAATGTCTCCCACATACTCAACGATGACTTCATGATCAATAGAACCATTCACATACGAAACCAATTCCCTTTGTCACGCGATACTATACTTATCCGAGGTTTGATCATCGATATCTCCATACCTAGTTCTACCTCGTTATTGACAAGTACTCTTTACTCGTTCCATGTTATGTCATCCCTTGTGACCCAGTCACATGCTTGCAAGCTAATTAGATGACATTCCACCGAGAGGGCCCAGAGCATATCTATCCGTCATATGGATGGACAAATCCCAATCTTGGTCCATGCGCTTCAACACATACTTTCAGAATACCCAATGACACCTTTATGACCACCCAGTTACGAAGCGGTGATTGATGTCATCAAAGTACCCATCTAGTGATGGTGATTAACATAACCTCATGGTCGAAGGATTAGGTTACTATGTATTTTAAAGCTTATAGCAAATGAACTTAATGACTTGATCTTATGCTATGCTTACTACGGGTGTGTGTCCATCACATCATTCTCCTAATGATATGATCTTGTTATTAACGACATCCAATGTCCATGATCAGGAAACCATGATCATCCATTAATCAATAAGCTAGTTTAACAAGAGGCTTACTAGGGACTCTTTTATGTTTACAAAACACACAAGTATTAATGTTTCCGGTTAATACAATTATAGCATGGGATGTAAACATTTATTATAAACATAAAGATATAATAATAGCCACTTTATTATTGCCTCTTGGGCATATCTCCAACAGTCTCCCACTTGCACTAGAGTCAATAATCTAGTTAAAAAAACTTGTGCATTCAAGACCTATGGCTTTCTGGTGTTGTATAGACACTATTGCTAGTGGTAAACATAATCTTCGGATCTGACACTTCCAGGTCCGTGTGTATTTGCATGTCCTTGCGTCTCTACGCATTACTCATTCTCCAATGAGATGGCATTGTATAAATTTGGTCCTTTGGTGAGACCTTTAGTTCCTTGGGATTAAATCATGTTGATACAATTGTCGTACAATGTATCTTCATAGTATTATCCCGCTATGAACCACGCCTAGTTTGATAACAAACTACTTAACACAAATGCCCTCCTTTGCTGCTACTATAGCAGTTATATACTTAGCCTTTTGTTGGAGTATCCGTCACAATATCTCAACTTTGGAACTCATCCAAATCCATCATGGAACATCCTTTCCATTATATTGTGCCACCCATAGTCTAAATTGAGATAAATTTAATTTGTATCTTGTGACAAAACTAGTATCAATGTAACACTTTACAACGAACTACCTTTAACTATTTGTCACTTATACATGATATATTCTTAGTTCTTCCAAAGCTCATAAGAATATATTTACTATTGTCCAATGATCATCTTATGAATCATTCTGGTATATGCTCATAACATTTAGAGCATAGGACATATCTGGATGTGTACATCTCAAAGAATGATTGATCAAAATATTCTTGTGATTTCACCAAGTGTCAAAAACACTTGAATCTTGTGTCAACACACTTGAATCTTGATTTAGTCCTTTCCGTGCGTCAAGAACCTTTCTTGTTGTTTCCATATTGAACTCATTCAACATCTTATCTATGTACATTTGGCAAAACTATATCAGCGCCTCAATCTATCCATATAGACATTGATGCCTAATTCTTGAGTTATGCCTAAGTCTTTCATCGAAATGAAATTCTTAACCTGTGTCAATAAAAGATACATTATTTCTAATCAACAATATGTCTTTCACATAATGTATTAGAAATATGTCTTAGCGCTCCCACTTAATTTCTTGCAAAATGCAAACATCTTCATCGTCTCTGATGAAATTAAACCTTTTAACGGTTTCATCACGGTGAAGATTCCAACTCCGTGATGCTCACTTCAACCATTGAAGTTTTGCATACTCTTTTAGCATCCTTTGAATTAACAAAACCCTTTGGATCGTGTCATGTACACGTCCTAGGTAACCATTCTATTAGAAGAACTTGTTTTGTTTGTTCAACTACCATATACCAAAATATATGTAGTGGTTGCTGCATTAATCCGTCCAGACTAAATATCGCTATGAAAGATCAAATCTTATCATAGTCAATTCCTTGAACATTGTCGTAAACTCTTTCCGATATGTCGACTATTTCATAGATTTGAAACTTCCATGTCTATTTCTTTATAGATCCAAACACGACCGATAGGCTTCACGCCTTTCCGGAGGGTCTTCTAAGTTCAGAAACTTGATTTCTCGTGTATGGATACTATCACGGATTCCATGACTTCTAGTCATTTTATGGAGTCAGGGCCCATCATCGCTTCTTTGCATGTAGTCGGTTCATCATTGTCAAAACAATAACGACTTGCTTATCAAATCTTACTATTTGATTCTTACCGACCCACACGGTTCTATAGGAACTCTAATCTCCGAGATCACACCTTTTGTAATCACGAGAGCCATGAGCATTGTGGCCGCCACCGCGACACTTTCCGGCGCTGCGCTACTTAGCACATATAGCTAAGGTTCAACAACCTTATCAAAGTTCTATTGTCCTCCCACTTAACTTTTCACGAAAAATTCCTTCTCAAGAAACTTGACGTTCCAAGCGACAAACTCTTTTGTCCTCAGCGTTTATTCCCAACAAATTCTTTGGAATAACCTACAAAGATGTGCTTATCCGACTTTGGTTGTAAACATTTTACTTATGCATAGCATACCAAAATTTAAGAGAACACAATTCGGGTTTTATCCCAAACCATAACTCATATGGTGTCATTTCAACGGATCACGATGGAGCTCTTTTCAGTGTAAAAGTGGTAGTCACTAAAGCTTTAATCTTTAAAATATAATGGCAGTTTTATAAATGACACCTTTGATCTTACCATGTAAAACAAGGTTTCATTACATATCTCGAACACTTCATACTCCTATGGTGTTTTGGGAAATGCAAATCCATGGAACGATTCCTCAAATCTTAGGTGTTTTGCTAAACTTGTAACTCAAACATCTTTCTTTATGATCCAATCATAAACTCTTTTATTTTCTTGTTACAATGATTTTCCACTTTGTCTTGAAAGTCTTTGAACATTTTTCAAATGTTTCATACTTCTTCCTTATTGAGTAAGTATATACATATACTCACTCAAATCTTCGGAGAAAGCATATGAAGTTGAAATCCATCGCCCACGACTACACATAATGGACTATATACATCAATATGTACAAATTCCAATCAGTTAGTCGTCCGTTCCTCTTTTGGCCTACGAACGGAGTTTTAATTATCTCCAGGAAAGTATCACAAGCGTCATTTGATCCAAATCAAAGACTCCAAAAATCCATCAACATGGAGTTTCTTCATATATCCTTTCAATATAATTTAAACGGCGATGTCACTTCGCAAGTGATCTTTCAATCATTTGTCTTGCGACATTTTAGCATTAGTTTTATGGTCGTTATTTCTCCAACCAGACTTTTATATCATCCATCTATTATGGAATACGGTAATTATTTGAACAACCTTTTGTCGTCATAATACCTGATCAAAATAACAATTATTGAAACAAATCTTGAAGGCAAGCTTTGATGTTAATGAGCAACACAACAACCCTTTGTTTGTTTTCGATGAACATCATCACATATTCTCTTTCTAGTTACTTAGGCCATTGCAGTTCATGAATTGTGTTGTCCTGTATGACACTTCATACCAACCAATTCGGTATCCAATACCGGAGAACCACATTGTTTAACAAGCAAGGTATACAACCATAACATGTATATCTTCTATATGCCTAAGTTGGACATCTCCAACCTTTTATTTTCTGCCAAATATTTTATAGATTCTCTTTCAGCAATTCCTTTTCTTTTAAAAGAATCTATCAACATCAATAGTGATGTCATTCAGATGACACATAGTACAAAGTGTGTATAGTCAAATACCAATACCTTTGGACTTGCACTTTGAAGTGGATCACCTTCATCAAATGTTTGGCATTCTTTCAAAATTCCATTCTTTAGTAATCTTTTAGTGTAGTAAACATTTTACTTACATCTTCTATTCATCCTTATCATGACAACTTTCATGATCAAGCTGCTATAGCTTATAAAGGTGAATTGCGAGTATAATGTTTCTTTTTCAAAACCTTTTGGAGGATTAGGACGACTAGCGTCTCCAACCTTCACAAATTCTCATCAAATATGAGGATGTATACTCTATCATGTTGTAACCAACACATTGTTTTAGATATCGCAATACCTTTCACATATGATGGTTTCTGAAACATTGCTTTCAGCTCTTAGATAAACTTGATATTAAAAACAATCTTTTGAGTATCAAGAATCATGGAGGCAAACATGATACTTTAGATACTAACATTGGAATTCTTACTCTTGATTTAATACTACTTATTAAACTTCATGGAGTAAATAGAGTTTGCTGAAAGTTTGCAATAGGACTTATAAACTTTAAATTGACATTCAAAACAATACGATACCAGTTCGTAAAGTAAATATCCAGAATTTCTATAGTTCCACTATCTCAACTATAACTAAGCGAAAGGTGGTGAACGGATGCCAATGACTACAACAAACTATGCAAATTCATTTTGATTGTGTTTATAAATTGAGTTCGACTAATCCAAATTACAAATGAACTCCCACTCAAAACAACATCCCTCGAGTTGTTTTAGTGATTACACGAACCAAATCCACTACACCAAGTCCGATCATCACGTGAGATGATGTAGCTTTAAAGGCGAACAATCAACATGTTCATCATATCATCCATATGACTCATGCTTTACCTTTCGGTATTCCGTGTTCCGAGACCATGTATGTACATGCTAGGCTCGTCAAGGTTAACCTTAGTTTTCGCATGTGCAAATCTGGCTTGCATCCGTTGTATGCACACGTAGAGTCTATCACGCCCGATCATCACGAGATGCTTCGAAACGACGAGTCTTAGCAACGGTGCCAACTAAGGACGAACACTTTATTACTTGATATTTAGTGAGAGGGATCATCTTATAATGCTACCGTCGCGATCTAAGCAATACAAGATGCATAAAGGATTAACATCACAGGCAATTCATAATTAGTGTGATATGATATGGCCCTTTCTTCTTGCGCCTTTGCTCTCCATCTCCAAAGCACGAACATGATCTCCATCATCACCAGCATTGCGTCAAGGTCAGTGGCGCCGCTTCATGGTTGTCCATCATCACTAGCAACTATTACAACTACTTGGAATAAAGCTATTACAAGATGAATAGACACGCAGGTCTTAACAGAATTAAAGACAACCATTAGGCTCCTGCTGGTTGCCATATTACAACAAGGATCATTGCATACATCAAATATAATCACAATCACATGATGGCCATATCACATCACAAAACCCCTGCAAAAACAAGTTAGACGCCTCTAATTTTCTTTGCATGTTTTACGTGGTTTGGGGCTTTCGAACAATAACGGATCTTACCTACAAAACTGAACCACAAAGTTGATACAAGTGCTATCAAGTGCAAAGTGTAAATTGGATCTATACTATGGTGGGAGAGACAGACACCCGCAAAGCCACTTGTGCAAAGGAAGTTACACGTCAAGCGTGGAGCAAGTCTCATGTGCGATGACATGTAAGGTTAGCCCGAGCCGCTTCATCCCACCATACCGCAAGATGCAAAGTACACAAAGCAAAAGACGGCACGAGCACCAACGCCGACAAAACCATTGTGTTCTACTCGTGCAACAGATATACGCATAGACACGGCTCTGATACCACTGAAGGGTTCGTAGCATGGAAAACAAAAAATTTCTACCGCAAGAATGAACAAAACCCAGATCTAATCTAGATAAAAGCCAAGATCTAATCTATTAGACATGTGCAACGAGATAGATCTGTACTAACCCTTGTAGATCCGAAAGCGTTACGAGATTGGATCTCGTGGTTGATGTAATCGATCACTTGCCGATCTCAAGATCGAGTGGACGATCCTTCCGGTGCCACGTTCCGGCAGCGCTTCCACAGTCGGTCACACGTGCGGAGTCGAAGCAGACCTTCCTCTCCTCGTTCCAGCGAGCAGCGGAGGTAGTAGATCTTCTCCACGGAATCCCAGCAGCACGACGGCGTGGTGGTGGTGGTGGAGTAGAGAATTCTGCAGGGCTTCGCCTAAGCCTGAGCAGAAGAAAGGAGGAGGAGAGAGGCGGCTAGGATTGGAGTAGTGGAGGAGGGCCAGGGGTTGGCGCCCCACCCCTCTATTTAAAGGAGGGAGGCGCCATGGGGAGGTGGAGTCCTTGTAGGACTCCCCTCTCCCTTGGCCGGCGGATTGGGAGGGGGGGAGGAGTCCTCCTCCCCCACGACTCCTTGTCTTGCCCCACAAGGACTCCTTGATCCTTTCTTGGTTTTCAAGGAAACTCCAAGAAATCTTCCAGAACCTTCCGGAACATTCCGGAACCTTCTAGAATCCTCATACAAATACTCTGGAACATTTCCTACCTCAGAAAATGATCCCCAATATATGAATCTTATTTTTCGGACAATTCCGGATCTCCTCGTGATGTGCCGGATCCAATCCGAGACTCCGAACAACATTTGGTCTCCAACGCACATTCCATATCTACTTAAAACAACTTCGAACCTTAAGTGTGTCACCCTACGGTTCGTGAATATGTAGACATGACAGAGACACATCTCCTATCAATAACCATCAGCGGGACCTGGAGATCCATAATGGCTCCCACATACTCAACGATGACTTCGTGATCGATAGAACCATTTACATACGAAACCAATTCCCTTTGTCACGCGATACTATACTTATCCGAGGTTTGATCGTCGGTATCTCCATACCTAGTTCTACCTCGTTACTGACAAGTACTCTTTACTCGTTCCATGTTATGTCATCCCTTGTGACCCAGTCACATGCTTGCAAGCTAATTAGATGACATTCCACCGAGAGGGCCCAGAGCATATCTATCCGTCATATGGATGGACAAATCCCAATCTTGGTCCATGCGCTTCAACACATACTTTCAGAATACCCAATGACACCTTTATGACCACCCAGTTACGAAGCGGTGTTTGATGTCATCAAAGTACCCATCCAGTGATGGTGATTAACATACCCTCATGGTCGAAGGATTAGGTTACTATGTATTTTAAAGCTTATAGCAAACGAACTTAATGACTTGATCTTATGCTATGCTTACTACGGGTGTGTGTCCATCACATCATTCTCCTAATGATATGATCTTGTTATTAACGACATCCAATGTCCATGATCAGGAAACCATGATCATCCATTAATCAACAAGCTAGTTTAACAAGAGGCTTACTAGGGACTCTTTTATGTTTACAAAACACACAAGTATTAATGTTTCCGGTTAATACAATTATAGCATGGGATGTAAACATTTATTATAAACATAAAGATATAATAATAACCACTTTATTATTGCCTCTTGGGCATATCTCCAACAAGGATCACATGTGTTCACGGAGTGTTAATGCTTTGCTCCGGTGCTCTATTAAAAGGAGCACCTTAATTGCCAGTAGTTCCCTTGAGGCCCCGCTGCAAACGGGCTGGCAGGACAACATTGCTTGGAATCGTAGCGCCGTTGCCGGGGAGCATAGCTTTATTTATCAAGTCCACTTGGAATCACTATTGTTCAAGCTAAGTTTATTTTTGCTTTATTTTCTTGTTTCTTTATCAAAAATACAAAAAAAATTGGTTCCTAATCTAGTTGTTATTTTCGTGTGTCTGTTATTGTCTTGCTTTATCATGCTTGTTGTCAATGGATGGTTTCTTTGAAACTGAATCTTATTGGCAAGGTGGGTTCACAGAAGATCAAAAATATTATTATAAGGAACACCACTTGTCACAAAAAGGGAAACACTTATGGGAACAAATTGATAAATTGTATACCATTGCTAGAAACGTGTGCTCTACTTATAATGCTACTTATTGCTTTGATAAATCTTGTTGCTGCAGGAGGTACAAACACCTCCCTTTTCAATGTGAGTATAATGATAATGTTACCATATCTTCTTATGTTAAGGGAAATTATGACTTTTATGATGTGGAACAAATTGAGGAATTTGTTGCTTGGAAGGGTGCATTTGAACTTGCTAGTTTGCTTAAAAATATTGATGATTCACCTTATAAGTATGAGGTTTATGGTATACTTAAATTTTGCTTTGATAATTACAAGGAATAAAATGGCTATATTCTTGAATATATTAATAGATGCTTTCCACAAATGGAAGAGACTAATGTCTTGTAGGATCCTATGGAAGAAGAAATTGATGAACCTGAAATCTCATTAGATGAAAAAGAGGAGGAGAGTGATGAACAAAAGGAGGAAGAATGGATTAGCTACCCATGCCTACCTTCTAATGAGAGTAACTCTTTATCCCTTACACTATTTGATTGTCCCCCATGCTTACTAAAGAAGGATGAATGTTATGTTCCTGAGAATTCTTTTGAAGATTTTTATTATAAAGCTCTAGTGCTTGTAGATCATGAAAAGCATGCTTTATGTGATAGTTATATTGTTGAGTTTATTCATGAGGCCACTAAAATATATTATGAGAGAGGAAAATATGGTTGTAGAAGTTTTCATGGTATTGAAACACCTCTCTATGTGCTGAAAGTTTTGAAGTTACTCTTGTTTTATCTTCCTATGCCTGTCACTTTGTTCTTTGGGAATTTATTTGCATACGAGATTCCTATGCATAGTAAGCGGGTTAGACTTAAATGTGTTTTGAATTTGCTTCTTGATGCTCTCTTTTACTTCAACTCATATTTCTTATGAGAGCATCCTCTCAAACTATTATGCCTGAAGATGATAATATGTCTATTATTCTTGGGAGACCTTTTCTTAAATACTGCAGGAGCTGTTATTAATTGTAATCAAGGGAAGGTGACCTTCAATGCTAATGAAAAGGAACATACTGTCTATTTCCCCAAGAAGATTGAAATGACTTATGGTTTGAATTCAATTGAACATGTTGAGGGCATTCAAGTTGGAGAAATATATTTTCCCATACCAAGCGAAAAATTTGAAACTATTATGATTGGGACCATTGCTATCAAGGTTGAGGTAACATAATCATTAGTGGAATACAAAGTTTTGTCTCATATGAAATTATTTTGGTAACAAGACTTTATCAACCTTGTTAACAAAAGGATTTCATTGAACAAAACAATGTTTTCACTATGATTATCTATGCTTACTTCTATTCTATCCATTTCAGTTTTTTCTTATGCCTAACTTAAAGGCGTTAAAGAATAGTACTTATTGGGAGATAACCCAAAAGTTTTAGATGAGTCTTGGAAGTTATTACTTAGTAATAACCGCTCCTTATCCCTTTTTATTTGCTTGTTGTGCCAAGACTAACCTCTAATGAGAGAGAAGTAATGATTGGGAAAGTTGCTGTCGTGAAACAGATTTCTGTGCTGCACCATAAAAAATCGTGTAAAATCTATGAATGTCTTTTTGAGGCGTGCATTTTTGTGCTTCTTACGCCGGTTGTTATCTAACTTTCGTTAGTGCAACACTTTTTTATTTGAGCAACAGAAGGTCTTCGAAAAAAAAATTCTTTACCTGCTGGTTTGTTTTGACAGATTTCTGCCATTTTCTGCATTTGCTTCTTATTGTTTCCTTTTTGAGTTATTTTGGGGAATTGAGATTTTTTAGGGAAGTGATACAGTAGCTAATGTTCTAATGGAAGTTTAGTTGGTGTTAGAACTGAACCTTAAGACCTATTATCTTGGGTGCACTAATGTTGCTAATAAAGATTGTGTGAAGTTTTGTATGAAGGAAAAAATTCAGGTGTATGGAAGGAATGAGTAATGAGATGAAGGATGGACTAAAGCTCAAGCTTGGGGATGCCACGCATGTCACTTCAAGAAATATCCAAGAAGTACAAGCGTCAAAGCTTGGGGATGCCCAAGGCATCCCCTTCTTCATCAATAAAAATCCCAGGTTTCTTCCAAACGCTTCATTTTTATTGTTTCATGCACAGTTGTGTTGTTCTTGGAGCGTCTTCCTTTTTTTTTTCGTTTTGGTTTTCGTTTGCTTGTTTTTCTTAGTTTGCTGAATAAATTGGTTGGACCTCCTCTTTCATATATTGGTGTTCAAATAGTTTGGTTTGGTTTGGAAAAGGGTTGGAAAGCTCATGCTTAAGTGGTAAAGACAGCTTGTTTTTGACTGTGGCCTATGCTTTGTCATGCCATGCTTGATATTGTTTTGTCTTTATGCTTAGTATTCTTTGTTGTAGCATGTCTTCTTATAAACAATTGAGATTGCTTAATGTGCCTTGGATGAATCATGCGTTGTTTTAGCATATTAAAGCATAGTATTGTGGTATTCTCCTTTGATGCTTTATTTGGGTTAACTTGGCACATGCTCACACCATGTTATGACTATCTCAAGTCACCATAAGCCTTTATGATCCTTTAGTTTTCAACTTGTAGTATCACTTTATGCTTTGATCAATGATGTTTTGTCGCTCTGCATGATTATGGCCATTATTGCTCTATCGTTTGTCGCTCCCTTACTTTTGCTAGCCTTCACTAACACTGAGTGTTTTACTCATGTTTCCAACTCCCTTAAATCAAATATTGCCAAAGTGTCCACCATACCTACCTATTAGCATCATTTTCTACTTCCGTGTATATTCAATATGCCTTGGTTTGTTCCGAATAAAATGTTTGCTTGTTATGAGAAAGTTAGTTAGTAAAGCTCTCACGAACTTGATGGCACACTTTATTTCCTGCACTTAATAAACTTGAACCATTGTGATTCTCCATGAAAGTTATTTGCTTGCAAATTATAGGCTGGGGATTAGCAGAACCGTGCTGTCACGAGGAACGCTTTCAACACTTGTAAATATATACCCAGTTTATACCTTGCTCTTTTGTTTGTGGATGTCGTCGGTGTGAAATAAAAGGGGATCTTGTAAGTCCATGGAGTTATGTATGTGTGTTAGAGAAATGCCTGGGTCGCTGGTCTAATCCATGCTGACACGGTGGAAACCTGCAGCGTAACCATAATGATATCTATGAAGCATTCTTCTTATAAAAAAAGAGAGATAGCTATTGAGAAAAAAAAGAGATTTATTAAAAGAGGAAAGAGAGAAAAAAGCACCATTTTCCCATGGTAAGCAAGAAGATTGCTGAGATACTCATTGTCTGCTTGCCTTGTCATTTTGATATGGGGATTCTTCCGTATCATCGGGCAAGGGGTACCCCGTTGGCGGTTCTCTATGATACACACATACTTACGATGACAAGAACTTACCGGTAACTAAAGTTGAGTAGCATGAGGAGCGGCCCTCGTACTCAAGGGACTTGGGATTTTCAGTTTATAGTCAGTCAAGCATATAACTCAGATTAGGCCTCACTTTCACCTTAACCACATTAAAGATGCTTATGATAGGGGCAATGAGAGCTCGAAGCTAATGAGTATCATACTTTCAGCATTTGGAAGCCTTTCAAACTTTTCAAAACCTGTTCATTTCCTTGTTGAGTCTTCACACATTCTATGAGCACATTCTTGAGAGCATAGTGGCCATTCTTAGTTCTATGTGCATTGTCCCAAGACTTGTTGATTGATGCATACCTTGATATTGCTTGTTTTAAACTATTTGTATCTAGTCACTCTTGTAAACTTTGAAGGTGTCCTTTGCATTTATGTCTGCTACTCTATGAGGGACAAGCTGAATGCCACTATGCTATGTTTTCTTTATGTGAAACAAACAAATGTCTTGCAAAGCATTGTTATTCATGAATCTTTTGTTTGTGCCTTTTCATGCTGCATCATAGTTTCTTTGTCCTATTGTTAGAACTTTGTCTTTCATGTTATGATTGAAGTACTATGATCCCAGCTTTGAATGTTTTACAAGTACTTTGATCAAGTTTATGATGGTGCATGTCACCTCAAAAATTATTCTTTCTTTTTATCACTTACCTACTCGAGGACGAGCAGGAGTTAAGCTTGGGGATGTTGATACATTGCAAATGTATCTATAATATTTGATGCTCCATGCTTGGTTTTATACACTTCCTTGTGTTTTGTCCACACTTTGGAGTACTTTTCATATGATTTCTTGGACTAACCTATTAACAAGAGCCATAGTGCCAGCTGCCTGTTTTTTGCTGTTTTTGGTTCCAGGAAAGTCAGAAAATGAATATTCTCGAAATTGGACGGGACAAAAGCCAAAGTGCCTATTTTTCCAGAAGACTCCAGGAGCCAGAATACGAGACGGAGAAGAGCCAGGGGCTGGCCACACCACCCCTAGGCGTGGGCTGGGCCTAGCCGCGGCAGGGCATGGTGTGGGCCCCCCAGGCACCCCCTCGGTCTCCCTCTTCGCCTATAAGAAGCCTTCTGACCTAAAAACTCCAGGGGTTCGACGTTTTTCCAGAAGGAGTTCCATTCCGCCGCCACCACCAGAATTCACAAAACAGCACCAGAAACTCCGTTCTGGCACCCTACCGAGACAGGGAATTGGAGGAGATCAACCCCATCATCATCACCATAGCTTCTCCATCGACCATCCATGTGTTCCCCCATCTATGAGTGACTAATCCCCCGCTGTAGGCTATGGGGATGGTAGGGATTGGATGAGATCGTTCATGTAATAGCATCGGATTGTTAGGGCATGGTGCCTAGTATCATTTATTAGTGCTTTATGACTTAGTTGCGACTTGTTATGCTTAATGCTTGTCACTAGCGCCCGAGTGCCATGATTTCAGATCTAAACATGTTATTGATTCATTATGATAGTATTGTTTATGGTCTTATCTGCAAGTTGTATACACACGTTGTTGTCCGGAACCAATGGCTCCAAAGTGACAGAAATCGGGATAACCGGAGGGAATGGCTTTGATGTGAGGATCACATGTGTTCACGGAGTGTTAATGGTTTGCTCTGGTGCTCTATTAAAAGGAGCACCTTAATTGCAAGTAGTTCCCTTGAGGCCTCGCTGCAAACGGGCTGGCAGGACAAAAGATGTTGTGCAAGTTCTCATTGTGAGCACATATGACTATATATGGAACACATGCCTAGGATTATCTAGTACTTGGATGCTTTATCTTATTTATCTGCAATTTCCCTATGTTCTGATTGCTATGTGAATTGTCTTGTCGATGCAACGCCCGTCCATCCATCCCTATGCCCACCGCACTCGAATCCTATTGTTTACTGCTATTGTCACTGTTGTCTTTACTTTACTGCTGCTGCTACTTTGCTATTCGTACTACAAAACTGTTGCTACTGATAAACTATTGTGAGCAAGATTGTTTCCAGGTGCAGCTGAATTCACAACTCAGTTGTTAAGGCTTATAAATATTATTTGGCTCCCCTTGTGTCGAATCAATAAATTGGGTTTCACTTCCCTCGAAAATACTGCGATACACCCCTTATACTTGTGGGTCATCACCAAGTTATTAGCAACTCGTTGTAAATCAGATATTGACTATAATAGGAGAGACAGACACCCGCCAGCCACTTATGCAAAACTAGTTGCATGTCAGTCGTGGAACCGGTCTCATGTACAATGACATGTAAGGTTGGTCCGGGCCGCTTCATCCCACTATGCCACCAATATCCAAAATACATAGAAGATGCAATAACATGATCATCATCGCCCACATATAAACATATGTGTCCTACTCGTGCAAAGCACCTATGCATAGATCAGGCTCTGATACCACTGTTGGGTCCGCAGCATAGAAAACAAAAATTTCCTATGATGAGAACTACACGCCAAGATCTATCTACTAGGTACAGAGCAACGGGTGGACATACATCCATCGAGAACTTAACCTCGAAGACAACGAGTTTTGTTAACAAGTAGGAACTCGTGGTTGATGTAGTCGTACACTTGCCGATCTCAAGATCGTGAGGAAGTCTGAGCGCCGCAACCTAGCAGCGCATCCGTACTCGCACACACGTTCAAGCCACCGGACAACCTCCACCTCCTCGCTCCAGCGATCCAGCGGAAGCGGCAACTCCTTCCAGACGAAATGCCACCGGGAACATGTATCTCGCTAATCCGAGACCATGGGGGAATAATTCTAGAGGGGAGAGAGATCCTTCTCGAGGAGGTGTGAGGAAGAAGGAGGAAGAGGGGGCCTTTTATAGGAGGAGGGGGGTGCCCCTCTCTCCATGCCCGGTGCATGGGGGTGACTCCTCACCTCCCCATTCATGTGGTGGTAACCCCTCCACATTAAAATGCCTCTTCACATTCGCTTTTAAAGTCCCCACTTTAAATGCATTAATATTCTCTAAGTTTAATGCTCTCTCATTTAATAAAACTCTTTTATTAAATTTATTCAGAATTTTGTTAATTACTTTAATTAACAAACATTCACATATAACCCCTTGCAATATTTCAATATCATATGCAGAACCACTTTCTGCAATTTCACCCGAAACAATTCCCGCGCTTTGCAATTCTTTCGTCTGAAACATATGTGCTCCAAAATGGTGTCCGGTAACTCTTAAGTGTTTCACCCTACGGTTCGTGAATAATGCAGACATGATTGAGACTCCTCTCTAATCAATAATCAGAAGCGGGATCTGGAGGTCCATACTGACTCCTGCATATTCAACGACGACTTCTGTGATCGTGAGAACCTTTAACGCTTGTAAATTAATACCTTTGTCTCTTGATATAATACATGTCCGAGATTCGATCACCGGTATCCAAATACCTAGTTTGATCTTGTTATCGACATGCACTCTTTTCTCATTCCCGTGATATAACATTCTAGTGATCACATCACTTGTTTGCAAGCTATCTTAATGTGGTATCACCGAGAGGGCCCAGAGTATATCTATCCGTCATCAGGATTGACAAATTCCACTCTTGATCCATGAGCCTCAACATAACACCTTCGAAGCACTGAACCCATCTTTATAGTCACCATGTTACGGTGTGACGTTTGATGTTATCAAGATACTCTTCCGGTGTTAGCAATTAACATGATCTCATGGTCTAAGGATAAAGATTACTTCGTATGATGTTATAGCAATGTAAACATAATGACTTGATCATAATGCTATACTTCAGATGAATCTTCATCACATCATTTCACAAATGATGTGACCTTGTTATTAACAACATCCAATGTCCATGATCAGGAAACCTTGATCATCTTGTTAATCAACAAGCTAGTCTATAAGTGAGGCATAACTAGGAACCCTTTTTGTTTATTAAACACACATGTATTGATGTTTCCGATCAATACAATTCTAGCATGCAAAATAAACATCTATCATATATAAGGAATACATAATAACAACTTTATTATTGCCTCTCAGGGCATATTTCTTTCAGTCGCCGCCGTCAAAATGCAAAAAACACCCTCGTCTTGAATTGCAAAAGCAATCGAGTCCACGCATCACCGTCGTTGTGTTGCCTCACCGGAGCATGGTGGTCGTGGCCACAGCCACAAACTACCACTGCGGGTAGGTGCAGGAGGCCGTGGCCGCGCTAGTTCTTGAGCGAGAGGTGTCAAGCCGTGGAGGAGGAGGTGGTAGCGAGAGGAGGAGGTGGCGGAGAGAGTTGCCAGAGGAGGAGGAGGAGGTGGTGGCCAAAGGAGAAGAGGAGAAGGGAAGGAGAAGGTGAAGGTGAAGAAGAGGAGAAGGAGAAGGGTAGGAGGAGGTGGCAGTGGCGTCCCGAGGAGAAGAGGAGAAAGGAAGGAGAAGGTGAAGGTGAAGAAGAGGAGAAGGAAAGGGGAGGAGGAGGATACAAGGAGAAGGAGAAGGGAATGAGAGGACGAGAAGAGAAGAATAGGAGGGGAGACTCGAATTTGTAGTGTCCAGCCACGCTTATCCGAGGCGCACCACAATAGGATGCGCCTCCTATAAGTTAGCTAGAAAATTGCAGGACAAAATCTTCTTTTTGCCATATCTTTTTTTCCTTTTTGAATTTTGAGAATCTAAGAAATCGATATTGACAAGGGGTTAAATCATCAATGCCCATTATTAATGGACTTAGGTTCGAGCAAATGGGGAGCACTAGAGGCATCGATCGGCTAGCAGACAAGCACACAGGTGACACGAGGTTTTACCTAGGTTCAGGCCTCGTAGAGGATCCTACTTCTCTTGTCTGCTCTTGATTATGAGGGAGTTGAAGGTTACAAAGGTGCACAGATGCAATCTGGTGGTGTGTATGCAGGGGTGTATGAGTTCGTCCTCCTTGCTACTCCCTCCTGGCCTTTATATAGAGAGGCTAGGTCTCGGGGTAGCAGGTCGATCGAGTAAATCACAAGTTAGGGTTTCCCTTCTAAGTTTCTATCTACACCTTGTCGTGTCCTTCCAGAAGTCGAACTCCAATGGGCCACCCGAATCTTTACTGGGCTTTGATTACACCACGAGCTCCTTCTTGGGACGAACCGTATAGGATAATATTAGGTACCTGTAAAGTATGCCCACGTCAGATATATTAAAGATTTTTTCGACATTGTATGCAAAAGTTATGGCCGTTTTACCGTGCCATAACCTTTTTTGCAAAAAAATTCAAAATTGATGTTTGTTGATTTTCCTACAAACTAGACCACATTACCAATCTACATGTCAAAGGATTTTAAAATTTGAAGTGTTTTTCATTTTCTTTTATTTTTGGCAAGACAAAAAAGGCGATCCACAAGGGGGAGCAGAATTTGGATGGTCCACCTTTTTCGAGGCGCATATGGGTTCAATATGCGCCTCCTATATTGGAAAATACTCGAGGCGCATATCTGGTGGTGCGCCTCCTATATTGTGGCACCAACCAACACCGGGCCCACCTCACTTACTCGAGGTGCATGTAACAGTGATGCGCCTCCAATATTGCAAAATACTCGAGGTGCATATCTGGTGGTGCTCCTCCTATATTATGGCACCTACCACAACTGGTCCCACCCACCTTACTCGACGCGCACCTATTTCATATGTGCATCAAGTAGTTGAACTACTCGAGGAGGATGCGCCTCAAGTAAAGGGGGCAGCCAAATCTGGTTCGTACATGCGATATAGGAGACACATCCCTCAAGAATGCACCTCTAGTATTAATATATAGGAGTCGGATCGTTTAGACATGCTCCTTGTATATTTATTGGAGGCACATATTTGAGTGATGCGCCTCCTATAATCATGTCTCCTATAGGCTTTTTCCTAGTAGTGTTGAGCAGAATCAAATATCCAGCCACCTAGATTCGGGTCAGTTTATTTGGCTCAAATCTTGAGTAGAATCGAATATCTAGCCACCTAGATTCGGATTAAATTTACTTGACTCGAATCTTGAGTAGAATCGAATATCCAGCCACCTATATTCGGGTTAAATTTACTTGACTCGAATCTTGAGTAGAATCAAATATCCAGCCACCTAGATTCGGGTTAAGTTTACTTGACTCGAATCCTAAATAGGATCGAATATCCAGCCACACCTTTAGTCCTGGTTGAAGCCACGAACCAGGACTAACCGGTTGGAGCCACCAACCGGAACTAAAGGGTCTTTAGTCCCGGTTCGTGGCTTCAACCGAGACTACCCTCTGCTTATAACCACCACCTGCTCCTCTCCCCCAAATCCATATCTATTCTTTGCGAAAACCATAGAGTCCCAACCCTTGGAGGCGCCGCCGTGACCCGATCGAGCAACATCGGCAGGCTTCCCGATTTTGACGCCCACAGTCGATGCCCCGTCAAGCCCGTCGTCGCCGTGCCCGAACACCCCCGCCAAGCCCGCCATCGCCGCGCCGAAGTAGATGTCATCGCCGCGCCCGCAGTTGTCGCTTGCTCTAGGAGGTCTATCATCCGTCGCTTCCATGCCCCCCACGCCTGCCGGCCGCCGTGCACGCCCCCCATGCCTGCCGGTGGGTGCACCCAAATCTATCTCCATTTGTGTTTTTTTATTAATTAATGGTGAATTTGTATGTATATTTGTATTTGTATTTTAGAATTTGTATTAACAGTGAATTGAGAAGCTATTTTAAGATTTGTATCTAGTAAATAAAAAGTATTATATATGGACATTCTATATAGAAATGTCAAAAGAATTAGAAAAAATATCCGCATGTATATTTGGACATTCTATATTCACATACGCACATTTCTTAGAAAAAAAGAACATTATTTGTGTCATGTATAAAAGACACGATTTTAGATGCTATAACATGATTATTCTTGGACAATTTTATCTTTTTATACAAGTCATATAAAAATGGTCTTTTTTCTAAAAACTTATGTAAGAACATAAAATGATCCCGGCCACGCCTCGCCTCGCCGACCACACCACCGCGCAACTGGTGTATTGGTCCTCCTGGACCTCTCCTTCATCTTCGGATCGACAAAGTTTTGTGTCGGGGGAGTAATGTATTCGGGTCAAGGGAGTAATGTCTTCGAGTCTACGCACGCCATATAGGGACGATGGACGGGCGCAAAAACACGCGCTATATAGGGACAATAGACGGACACGGCAACCATTTCACGTGGAACGACGCATCATCAACCATTTTGCATGGTTTTCTTAACTCCGTGGAGACAACCATTTCGCGTGATGTGCGTAATTCATTAGCACTTTGCTATGTTTATAGCATTAAAACAACTTGCAAGTCTTTGCAGAAACTATGGACCATGATGAAGAACAAGAAGAGATATTGAGAGATATGATAGCTGGTGGAGATGATATCACCTTACGGTTTCTAAACGACTCCGCTGAGGGAGTGGAGGATCTCGAGTGAAGAGACGACTCCCGTGAGCGAAGAGACGGCTCCTGTGTTGGAACCTTGACTACAAAGTCCAGTGACGTATATAAATTAAGCCGCTGCTGACTACATGCATTAATTTATTTGTATATGTATTAACAATTCTTTCTTCTTTTAGCCCTCCGGATCGAAGCAATCTTTTGTAAAAAACGATGCCCAACCAAAAATTTGGACCCCAATTCTAGTTTCAAGATCGAAGAAGTCGCTGAACATGGCGCCCTTTCTCCCAGGCAGAACACAAAATTATTTGTATGTAAATGCGGAGTTATTGTGAAGGACAACATCCTAATCACCATTCAAGAATGGAATAAGCTAAAAGGCGAATGGAGTTAGTTATGTCAAGGATAGATCCAAATATATGCTTTGGAATCCGCTCATGACAAATTTCACCCTACCGCTAGAGGTGGATCCATAAAACAAAGTTATAGAGCCAAAAGTCAAGGCGTGGGCTCTTAATAAGATGGTCACACAATTCACCAACCACAAGAAAAGATTGTACAAGGACTATATCCTAGAAAAAAAATACTACAGAGTTCACTAGAGCGACTGAGAAGCTAAAAGATCACTGGAACGAATTTGTTGAGTACGAGCATCAGCTGAAGCTATGAAAAGGTTAGACATAAATAAGGAAAATGCTACGCTAAAGAAATATCACCATGTTATGGGGACAGGTGGCTACAAGGATGCTAGGCCTAAGTGGGAGAAAGTTGAGAATGACCTGATTGATAAAGGGATCAATCTAGAGACATCGGAGTGGGCCGAACGGGTAAAGTCTTGGTTCTACGGGCATGGGGAAAGTTGAACCCAAAAATAGGGAAGTTTATTTTTATAAAAGAACATCTTGCAACACCTTATGAAGCCCTTAAAACTGCAACGAAGGATGTGCGGGAGGGGAAGTTCTATCCAGATAGAGAGAATGATGAGCTGACACGCGCCCTTGGGAATAAAGAACACAAAGGATAAACAAGAGGCACATTAGGCTCCCTTTCATGGAAGCTTGGGTTTCCCGATGATAGGAAGAAATATCCTGATAGAAGCCATCAGAGGAGAAAGGACAGGGAGGCAGATCGGATGCAGCAGATAGAATAAACATTAAGGAGACAACAGGAGCAAATAAATACACTTAGCCCGCAAGCTGCCAGCCCATCTCAACGGCGGGACAAAGTCCTGCATTCGATGCTACCAGCCCACCATCTCAGTGGAAAAGCAATGTGGCTTCTATGGAGCTCCCGACTGATGATGATGCACTGATGATGACTCCTCGCTACCCCGTGGATGATATCACGGAGAGGGAAAATTGTGAGATGCATCTCATAGTTGTGAACATATCCATGAAGGTGGTGGTCGGCTTTGCCTTACCTTATGGACCTAGACCAACTTACCATTTCTCTCCGGTTCTACATGGCTACGTTGATGTCAGGGTGCATGAAGTTATGAAGGGATTTGAGCACCTGAAGCTTGACTTCCCTACAGGTGAAGGGGATCTGAATAAACTGGGAGAAGCCACGAAAGACACCATTCTATGGCTAAAGGAAAACACTATGCTTCCAAATTGGATGCTGATGAGTGCATATTTTCATCATGTTTTATATTATTATTTTGCACTATATATATAGGATCTTGGTATTTTACAGTGTTCGCGCGCACATTTTATGTCTATTTAAACCATGATCAGGACAGATGATGGATACAATGGACACAATTCTTGGAGCAGTTGTATTGGGGATAAAAGGAGTAAAAAACAACGTAAATCGCTTATTTGGGAAATATCAATAACACTAGAAGAAAAGCCGAAGCAATCAAAGTATACAAACGGTTTAACGACCAACTATACGGCGGTAATAAATTTTCCGGCCATATAGTTCCCGCCATATAGTTGGCGCCGCCACCACGTCCTCAAATAGTATCACCCCGTGCAACTGGATCAGAGAGACAACATATAGAACACCCAGAAATTGCCGAAACCTCACCTCCAGAAGGCATCTGGAGGGGGAACTCGTCCACCGGGGATCCATCTTCGCCCTGCGCAAATCCGCGAGGCTAAGGCATCGATCTTCATCGTCAACCGCTGCATCACCACCATCTACATCTTGTCTAGATCTTGTTGTAATTTCCGTACTCATTGTGGATTTATAGAAGCACTATTCATCTATGAAAGATTCCATTGTTATTGCCATGATGTTGATTGCATCCATGTCTGAGTAGATCATTAGTTCTTGGGGAGATGGAGAAACCCTAGTATGACATTGAAATAAGATAAAGTTTATTATGATATTCATCGTTGTGACCATGTGTTAGATTGTCTTCATCTTGATGTTGAGAGAAGTCGACCTCTCAATATTTTCCTCTTATGGGGACTTGATGGAGGGAACTACTTGTTGGTAGACGGAGGTGTGTTAGCAGTACAATGACTATAAAGTTGTTGGAACCCTTAAGTATCAACTTGGAAACTGAGGAAACTCATGGAACACTATCCATGCCATGGGATACGTCCTACGGGATTAAGTCCCTTAATAGCACAGTAATTCGATTGATGTCGATTGCTGACTACTATAGTTGTGAGGATGATGTGAGCAGTGGTTGCTGCCTGTTCGTCCAAATACGGAGTTCCTCCCACACATACACAGTTAAGAATGTTCATGATAATAATCTTTACTTTAGCTCTTTATAATGCTAGAGGTGTATCCTCTACTCCCTAAGAACGCCTTTTTCCCTATTGCAGTTCAAATATCTTTTACATACACGATACTTACTTTCTGTATTTAGTTACTTTACTTTACATATTGTTCTCTCATACCAAAAACCCAAAAACACCTTTTTACACAATACTCGCATTTTATCTTATTACTTAGAACTTTATTTAGCATTTCTATTGTAGTATGTAATTCAAGAGTTATTAGACTTCAGACTCCTGCTCCCTGTGGGATCGATATATTTATTTCAAAACTAGCTACAAACGATCTATGCACTTGCAGTCATCAAACTATTTTTTGGCGCCATTGCCGGGGAGCTAAGCGTTGTAGTTCTTTTAGCTTTTGTTTATTTATTTTTGTCTTGCTAAGTTTTGTTTTGAGTTACAGGTTTCCACCAACATGATGGAGTTTGAGCATATGGCTAGTGCTAACCCATTCGGCCACTTTGGGAAGCCTTATGATATTAATAAAAGAGACAACTCCAACAAAAAGACAAGGGGGTTTGAAATAAATCCTCTATAACTTGGTATTCTACACAAGAAGAAATTTACTGGAAATGAAGAAGATCCTGATCCATATGAGCATATTGCATGCTTTAAAGATATATGTGGCAGTTTCCAATTGACGGGATATACTGGTAATGAGGTAAGGGTTAAACTTTTTAGTCAGACTTTGACTAGTACAGCTCTCTCATGGTATAGATCTCTACCCCCAGAAGCCACTACTACTTGGGATAATTTAGCCTATGAGTTCCTAGCAAAATATTATCCATTATCGAAATCTTTTGGAATTAGGCGTCTTTTAATGACTTGGAGGAACCATCCTAATGAAGGACTAGTAAGAGCTTATATCAGATTTAAAAATTTACTTAATCTATGTCCTCATCATGATTTGCCTGGAAGGTATTTATTGCATATCTTTTATGGCGGTTTAATTGAACCTAATAAAATTAAATTAGACTCTTTCACGCAAGGAGCCTTTATTAAACTTCCTATAACTAAAGCTTGGGCTTTACTTAATACAATTCGCGATCATAGAGTTTCATGGCATTTTGGTCTAGGAAGTGAAGGAGGCATAGAAATAGATCATGATTGTATTCATGACTATAATAAAAAGGGCCATGTTAAAGAATTATCTAAAGAACTTTATTTGGATTCAGATCTTGTGTTGCAAGTTGTTAAATTTTGACAGAACACATCAAAGATCCAAAAGAAGGTTTGGTCAAGTATGATCCACCACCCGAACCTGGGAATAAAAGAGAAGTTGAAGCAACACTGACCTCCCTAGAACCAACTGTCGTTGTATTGGGAACGGCAGTACCTGAGGAGGTTAGATAGAGGTGTGGGGACTAGCAGGGAAGCTATCGACGGCGGCTGCAGGTGGGATTGGATACAAGCGAGCGTAGCGGGACGCAAGAAGTACCCAGGTTCGGGGCCCTCGTGATGAGGTAAAGCCCCTACTCCTGCCGGATCTGACTATGCGGAATACACGAACTACAAGTGCTCCTTGAGCTGTATGTGCTAGCTTATTTCCTTAAATGTTGTATGACCAACCCTTTCTACTGAGGCCTTGCCTCTCCTTATATAGGCAGAGAGGCAGCGGTCTCCCTGGCCAATCCGACTGGTGGGCCCCACACGCGGGCCCTAGCCGGCTGGTCATCCACAGTGTCCAGTATGGTATGTCTTATCGGAGTACGAGCGGTATGGCTATCATAGGCACAGTGGACGCCGTGCAAGCCCGTCGTCAGCACAGGCCACTGTTCCTGCGTCATCCTCGCAAAGTCTTCGGTATGGCCAGGTGGTGGCCAGTCCTGTCATCGTACAGGGCGTACCGTGCACTGATACGCACGTCGTCATGTCTCCCTGATTGGGTCCGGCTACGTCGCCATATCCGGCTGTCTCTTGCTGATCCGGCTACGGGGTGATAGCCGGCCTGTCTTACCCTGTACGGCTGCCTCTGGCCAGCCGGACGCGATCCGACTGTCTGGTTTCTTGTCCGGTTTGGGTACCTGGGGATCATCCCCCCGACACTAGCCCCCGAGCGCGTGTGGATTCCGCCCTTGGGCGAAATGTGCGCGTGCTCCTTCTTGTTTTTGAATTTGTATCCGGCTGAGCTTGGCGGTTGCGCTACCCGTGACGTCAGTGCTGACGCTGGCCACGCGCGCACGCGCCATCATTGCTCTATGGCGGGCAGCGTAATGTCTCGTCGCACGTCGCCTCAGGAAACCACTGTCCGGCGCTTCGGTTCCGGCTCCGAGATCTTCTGCGCATCCTGCTTCGGCACACCGGATCCTGGGCGGCGGCTGGGGTGTGGGTTCCCTGGATGCGCGCCGCGTGGCCCCGTCGATGGTTGCCGTTCCGGCCCCTTTAAAGGGACGCCACGGGGGAGGCAGTTCCTTTCCTTCGCTCCCCCGCTGCAGTCTCCTCCTCCCCCGCGTGCTCCTGCTCCTGCGCCCTTACCTTCTGCGCCCTTGCCTTCTGCGCCGTAGCCCGCTGCGCCGCCCGCTCGTCGTCGTCGTTTCTACGGGCCATCGCCAATCTTCCGTCGTCGCTCCCCCCAGTCAGCCGGAGATGGCCGCCGACCGCGGGGCTTGGTGCGGCTCCTCTGTCACGGAGGACCACATCGTGAAGTACCGCGCCACCCGCGTTCTCCCGCCGGCGGAGGAGGTGGCGGTGTGGTTGGCGCCAGCGGGGGAGGTGTCGCCGCACCCGGCGGAGGGGGAGCGCGTCATCTTCCTCTCTCATCTGGCGTGCGGGTTCGCCCTTCCGGTGAATCCCTTCCTCCTGATGTTTCTCGCTTTCTTCGACCTCCATCTTCACCACCTCGGCGCCAACGCCATCGGGACGCTGGCGCACTTCATGGCGTTCTGCGAGAGCTACCTCGGGATCCAGCCGGATCTCGGGCTCTTCTGTCGGCTCTTCCGAGTCTGGCCGTAGGTGCAGTACATGAAGGGGCCGCTAGTCGTCTGCGTCGGTGCCTCCATCTACTCTCGCTCCCAATCCGGCTACCCCAAGTTCTTACTTCAGGACACGGTATGGCTGTGGCAGCAGTCGTACTTCTACATTAAGAACGTTACCAACGTCGACCGGATAAATCTTCCGGCCTTCCAGGATGTCGAGTCTAGCCGGCAGAACTGGGACTTGAAGTTCCACGGCGACAAGGCGGAGACGGACGCAATGCTGCAGCGCATGCGCTCCCTCGTCACCTGTCGGCTAACCGGCCTGGACATCACTCTTAGCTGGATGTCCCGGCTGATGATGCCGATGCAGCAGCGGGCGCACAAGATGTGCTATTACTCCGGCCGGCTAGACCCGACCCGGATGTCGCGCCGCGATCCCCGCTACCACAACTTGAAGGAGTGGTTGTGGATGATCAGTAAGGAGCGGCTGCCAGAGAACTGGAAGTTCAGTCTGGCGCCCTACAACCGGAAAACCGCGCGCCCCGGGTAAGTTGTTGTAGCCGGAAATTTTATTTGATCTTTCTGTGTTGTTTTCCTATTCTGTCTGACTGACTTCTTGTATTCGGCAGATCTTCGCTTGCATCCTTCGCGAGGAGGGCGAGTCTCCCCTCGAGGTATTCACGCCTGACTTGCTCGAGCCGCGCGCTCGGCGGTCCGGCGAGGAATCGGACGGGGACGGCGATGCCTTCCCCAGCCGGAATGACGAGCCGGCCGCCGACCCGCACATGGAGGTGCACGAGGAGGAAGAGGCCGCGCCGACCGAGGACCGGCGACGCGCTCCGCAACGGACGGCGAGGCAGGCGGGATCGGCTCCAGTCGTTCCGGCTCCCGCCGGCCTGCGACGGAGGAGCCGGCTCCCAAGAGGAGCCGGTCTGGCGCCCTGCCGCCAAGCCGCCTTCGCCGGAAGAAGGGGCCGCCCCCAGTTGTGTCGGGGTACGTTCCTTCTCCCTCTTTTTCTTCCGGTGCTTTCTGTCTGCTTGCCCCTTTTTCTTCTTTTTCTGACTTTGGTTTGTTTTGCCTTTGCCTTCTCCTCCTTCTCTTTAGCACGCTGGTCTCTTTCGGAGCCGCGAGCACAGCGCGAGCGTCGGCCGGGTCACCGCTCTGTGCCCCGACTGCGCCAACTGGCGCCCCTCCTTCTTTTGAGGCGCAGCCTTCGCCTCCACCTCGAGCTGAGCCGACCGCCCCTGTCCAGCCGGAATGTCCTCAGCCGGAAGGCTCCTCCGCAGGCGCGCGGGGGGTTGCCGGCAAGGAGCTCGTCGTTGTTGGCAATGACAACTCCGACGAGAAGCCTGGGGAGGAGTGGCGAACTGCGGTGGTCACAGCGAAGGAGTCCTTGGCCGTCAACGCCGTGGACAACGATGCTTCCTCCGCTGCCTCGCGGTCGGACCTTGCCGCCACGCTCGAGCTGGCGGTGAAGGAGATCCGGCTGCTAGAGGCCACAGCCGGCGGGAACCGGACGCTAGAGCAGAAGCTTGCTGCCACCAACAGGACTTCCTAGAGTAAGCTCGCCTCTCTTGGCTTTTTTTGTACTGATAGCCGGAATTTCCGCAGCCATCCTCGTGTGCGCTCAGCGCGATATCGATCACTTGAAGAAAGTGAATGACCGGCTGAGCAAGTCCAATTCCACTCTGCGGCTGCAGAACAAGGATTTGCACGCGAGGGTAGACGGTCTGGAGGCCACCATCAAGGAGCGTGACGCCTCGCTCGCTAGCTGGGCCAAAGCCTTCACCCTTCTCGAGGCCCAGAACAAGGACCAAGAGAAGGAGATCAAATGGCTGGCGATCAAGGAGAAGGCCCTGGTGGAGGAGCTGATGTAGGTCGGCCACACTGCCAAGGGTGAGTTTCTTTTCCCGTCCTCCTTTCTTTCCGGATCCGGTAGCCGGATCTGACCCCTCTTTTCTGACAGCCTTTTACCCTGACATAGACCTGCTGGCTTACCACCGGCTGCAGGAGAACTGGCCAGGAGCGCAGCCGACGGCCCAGGAGCTCGTCGTCCTTCTTGGCAAGGAAGCTGCCAAGCTTCGTCGGGCGGCACAGGACGTCTTCTCCTTCATGTGGCCGGAGGCTTTGGTTCCTGAGACGATGGCGCAGCTGGCTGTGAAGGTGGGAGAGGTGCCGGCTGCGGTGGACCAGCTGCGGGACTTGGCGGCGCGGGCCAGAGCAGAGATGGCTCTGGCCCTCATGCTCTCTTGGTACAAGGACGCCCGCGTCGAGAAGATCGACGGTGGCTTCCGCGCCGGAGCCGATCTTGCCGCCATCCGCCAAGCCCATCCGGAGCTCCGCGGATCCGCCATCAAGATTGCCGACTACGTGGATCCCGACGAGGCGCTCACCAACTCGGAGTCCGTCGGTACTCCCGACGTGGAGGCCCGATGCCACCGCCCGCAGGCGCCGGAACCGGATCAAGCTCTGCGCCTCCTCCGCCGCCCGAAGCTTCTGCTGGCCAAGATCCCCCTCACGACAAGGGTCCTGCCGTCTAGTTATTGCCCCGGGATGCCGAGTGTATTTGTCTTGTCTTAGATATCCATGAACCTTGTCTGTCTATACCGGCTATCTTTGACGCCGGGTAACTTATGGGGGCTTCGTCTCCCTTTTGTTTGTTAACGTTGAAATTCTTGAGTCTCCCTTGTGCGTTGAGTTTCCTTTTGATATTTTGTCGGCTTGCTCCGCCCGGCTAACCTCGTCCGGCTACACACTCTTAGCCGGACGAACTACACCTCTAGTGGGTGTGCGCTAGCGCACCCACTAGGTGTAGCCCCCGAGATTCGGAGTAGCTGGCGTAGCCAGGTGCTTCGAATCTTCCTTATTTCTCCCAAGTCTTTTAACTTTATCCGACTGGCCTCGTCCTAGTCGGCTGCTTTCGTCGGCTGAACGCCTTCAGCCAGGGGAACTAACAGTCCAGTAGGGGCGCGCGAGCGCACCCACTGGGTGTAGCCCCCGAGATTCGGAGTAGCTGGCGTAGCCAGGTGCTTCGAATCTTCCTTGTCTTCTCTTGCTCCAGCCCTTGCCCTCACCTAGGCTCCGAACGGCCGGCTAAACGCCTTTAGCCGGTCCGGAACTACAAGATTCCACTAGGGGCGCGCGAGCGCACCCAGTGGTTGTAGCCCCCGAGATTCGGAGCGCTTGATGAAGGCAAGGACTTCGAATCTTCTTTCCTTCTCCTGAATTCCGACTCGAGGTAGTCGGACAAGAATGTACATACGCATACACACATGTCCGCATAGGTTAGTAGGTTAGTCTGCCAAATTGTAGCCAGAAAACGGCTTGTTTTTTCGAAAACTGGCTTGTCCCTTTCTAGACACTTAGTCGCTTTCCCATGCGCTCTGCTGTTTTGGCTGCGTCCTTGCCGGGCAGCCGGGTTGCGGTCTGCAGCCGGAATAGAAGGGAGCTGATAGTACATTGCACACGGTACTAATGGCTTAGCAGCTGGATTGGTTCGAATCAGTCGCAGGGTCGGGACGCTCGGTCTGCTGCGTCTCCTCCCTGTTTTTCGTGTGGGATGCCTCGGGCTTTTGCTCTTGCTAGCCGGACAGCCGGGTTGCAGTCTGTAGCTGAGACAAAGAGTGGGCCTCTCACATCGTCACACACTACTCAGCCGGTTTGTTGACTTAGCAGGCCGGGCCAGCCGGCGAGCCTCCGGGTAGGGGTTGCCGGAGCCCGAAAATTTGAACCGGAAAATAGGTGCTCACACATTTCTAGCAAGGATCCCCCGAGATTCTCGTGGGGGTCCGCATTTTCATTCATAGGGTTTTCGGGATACATACACTGCCTGGCGATTAGGTGTAAAACGGGCGCAGCAGGGCCGCGTTCCAGGGACGCTCGGTCTCCTCGTCTGATTTGTCCATCTTGTTCTTGCGCGGCTGCTGCGTGTCGATGAGGTACTAGGAGTCGTTGGGCAGTGCCCGGCTGATGATGAAGGGGCCCTCCCAGGGTGGTGATAGCTTGTGCATGCCCTTCGTGTCTTGCACCAGCCGGAGAACCAGGTCGCCATCGCGGAATGTGACTGGGCGGATCTGGCTTGAATGGTAGCAACGTAGTCGCTGCTGGTACAGGGCTGATCTAGACAGGGCCAGCTCACGGGCCTCCTCTAGGAGGTCCACTCCGTCCTCCCGCGCCTCCCTGTTGGCTTCTTCGTCGTATAGGAGCTTGCGAGGGGAGTCGAACTCGATGTCGGCGGAGAGGAAGGCTTCCGATCCGTAGACCAGGAAGAATGGCGTGTAGCCGGTTGACCTATTCGGCGTGTTGCGGAGGCTCCACAGCACAGCCGGAAGTTCTTCGATCCAACATCCGGGTGACCGCTCTAACGGCTCGATGAGGCGTGGCTTGATGCCGGCTAGCACCAAGCCGTTTGCTCTTTCGACTTGCCCGTTGGATTACGGGTGCACGACGGAGGCGAGGTCCAGTCGGTGCCCTTGTTGCTGCAGAACCGGGCGAAGGCCCCCTTGGCGAAGTTCGTGCCGTTGTCAGTGATGATGTTGTTGGGGTAGCCGAAGCGGTTGATGATGTCGGTGAAGAAGGTAACAACCGTCGCTCCATCCAGCTTCCGGATAGGCTTGGCCTCGATCCACTTTGTGAACTTGTCCACCGCTACCAGTAGGTGGGTCATGCCTGCGCGTGCTCGCTTGAAAGCACCGACCATGTCGAGGCCCCAAACTGCGAAGGGCCAGGTGATCGGTATGGTCTTGAGTACCGAAGTTGGCATGTGCCTGAGCTGCCCGAAGCGTTGGCACCCATTGCATGCGCGGACCAGCTGCTCAGCATCCTCGAGGGCGGTGGGCCAATAGAAACCATGGCGGAATGCCTTGGCGACTATCGCCCTTGACGAAGCGTGGTGCCCGCACTTGCCCTGGTGGATATCTTTGAGTAGCCGGTAGCCCGTGTCCACATCGACACATCTTTGGAAGATACCGGATACGCTGCGCTTGTATAGCTCGCTGTTTATGATGGTGTACGTGTGCGCGCGGCGCCAGATTTGCCTGGCCTCCACCTCGTCGTCCGGGAGTTCTCCATTGGCGATGTAGATCATGAAGGGTTGTGCCCAGGATGGCACTTCCCGAATGACGAGGACGCTCCTGTCCTCCGGCTGACGGATGTCGGGGGGTCGTCCGGGTGGCGTACCCGGGACGGCAGCCCCCGAGCCACTAGGCAAGCCGGCAGCCCCCGGGTCTTGCGAGCCAGAAGGCACTACCGGCCGGAATTGGTGCGAGTCTTCCTCTTCGGTGGTTCTGCCTGCTCCGCTTCTGCCATTCCGTCAGCCGGAACGCTTCCTGCCCAGACGATGGAGTCTAATTCTGGTGACGGGTTGATGGATGGCTTGCGCAGGTGCTCCAAGGAGACCCCTGGTGGGATGGCCTGCCTGGTGGATCCGATCTTGGAGAGCGCATCGGCTGCCTCGTTGTTGATGCGGGGGACATGGTGAAACTCGCACCCGTCGAAGGAGGTGCTGAGCTTCTGGATGTGGAATCGGTAGAGAGCCATGTTTGCATCTCTGGCGTCCCATTCTCCAGACACCTACTGCACCACCAGGTCTGAATCACCGAAGCACAGGATCTGGTTGACACCGATCTCCTTGGTCAGCCGGAGCCCGTGCGCCAGTGCCTCGTATTCGGCTACATTGTTGGAGGCCTTGAAGTGGATCTGCAGCACGTACTCCAGCCGGTCTCCTTTGGGCGAGGTGAGCACAATGCCGGCTCCTAAGCCCCCGAGCATCTTCGACCCGTCGAAGTGCATCCGCCAGTGGTCAGAATCCAGAAACCGGTGGGAGATACTGGGTCTCGGCCTAGTCGACGAGGAAGTCCGCCAACGCCTGCGACTTGATCGTGAGCCGGGGATCGTACTGGATGGAGTAGGCGGCGAGCTCGATGGCCCACTTGGCGACTCGGCCGGTGGCATCCTTGCTGCCGATGATTTCCGGAAGGGGTGCAGTGCACACGACCCTAATCGGGTGCTCCTGGAAGTAGTGCTTGAGCTTCTTGCATGCCAGGTACACGTTGTAGCACATCTTCTGGTAGTGGGGGTAGTTCTGCTTGGAGAGGGAGAGAACCTCGCTGAGGTAGTAGACGGGTCTCTAAACCGGCTAAGCCTTGCCTTCCTCGGGGCGCTCCACCACCAGGACGACGCTGACGACCCAGCTAATGGCTGCTATGTAGAGCAACATCGGCTCCTTGCTAGCTGGCGTGGCTAGAACCGGCGTTGTGGATAGCATGCGCTTGAGGTCGTGAAACGCGGTGTCGGCTTGCAAAGTCCAGGAGAACTTATCTGTCTTCTTCATCAGCTGGTACAACGGGAGTGCCTTCTCTCCCAGCCTGCTGACGAAGCGACTAAGGGAAGCCAGGCATCCGGTGAACTTCTAGACCCCGAGCAGGTTCCTAGGCGGCTGCATCCTTTCGATGGCCGCGATCTTCTCTGGATTCGCCTCGATACCTCGCTAAGAAACGAGGAAACCGAGGATCTGGCCGGACGGCACCCCGAAGACGCACTTTTTCGGGTTCAGCTTCATCCGGTACTGGCGGAGGTTGCCAAATGTCTCTCCTAGATCCTCGAGGAGGGTGCGCTTCTCCTTGGTCTTGATGACCACGTCATCCACGTAAGCGTGCACGTTTCGGCCTATCTGCGAGTGCAAGCATTTCTGCATACATCGCTGATAGGTGGCGCCTGTGTTCTTTAGGCCGAAAGGCATGGTTACATAGCAAAAAGCCCCGTAGGGGGTGATAAATGATGTCTTAATCTGATCAGCCAGGTTTAGCCGGATCTGATTGTACTCGGAATAGCAATCTAGAAAAGACAACAAATCATAGCCGGTCGTGGAATCGATGACTTGATCGATACGGGGCAAGGCGAAGGGGTCTTTCGGGCATGCCTTGTTCAGGCTGGTGTAGTAGATACACATGCGCCAGGTCTTGTTCTTCTTCAGCACCAAGACTGGGTTCGCCAACCAGTCCGGGTGGTACACTTCCATGATGAACCCGGCTGCAAGGAGCCGGGTGATCTCGTCACCGATTATCTTTCTCTTCTCTTCTGTGAACCGGCGCAGAGAATGCTTGACCGGCTTGGCATCCGGACACACATGAAGTGAGTGCTCGGTGAACTCCCTTGGCACACCCGGCATGTCCTTGGGGGACCATGCGAAGATGTCCCGATTCTCACGAAGGAAGTCGACGAGCACGCCTTCCTATTTGCTGTCCAAGCCGGCACCAATGGTCACGAACTTAGTCGGGTCGGAGGGGTCGAGCAGGATCCTCTTCGTCTCCTTCGCCGGCTGGAAAGCTCCTTCTCCAGCCGGTTTGCTGCTAGCCGGAATGTCCTGCTGGGCCATGGCCACATTGCGCATGATCACGCGCTTTTCTTCGGCTATGATAAGGGCCTCTGCCAGTTTGGAACCGGCTGAGGCGCACTCCATCGACCGCCTGAAGCAGCCGGCGACGGTGATCACGTCGTGGGGTCCTGGCATCTTCGTCTTGAGGTATGCGTAGTGGGGGATGGCCATGAACTTGGCAAGGGCGGGGCACCCAAGGAGAGCATGGTAGGAGCTCATCAGATTTACCACCTCAAACCAGATTGGTTCGCGGTAGAAGTTCTCCTCAGTCCCGAAGATGACGTCCAGCTGGATTTTCCCCAGCGAGGCGCAGGCTGGCCCCGGCAGTACGCCGTGGAACGTTGTGGTAGTCGGGCGCAGGTCGCTTTCGCGAATGCCCAGCTTCTCCAGCGAGAAATGGTAGAGGAGGTTGAGGCTACTGCCTCCGTCGATGAGGACGCGCGAGAATCGGCAGGTGCGCGCGTTGGAGACGATGAGAGGGTCGAGCACCATGGCGTAGCCCCCGGGAGTCGGCAGATGCTCAGGCTGATCCGCCTGGCTCCAGGTGATGGGGGTTTCCGACCAGTTCAGGTACTGGGGGACCGGAGAGACGATGGCATTGACCTCCTTGGAGCATCGTCTGCGGCTGTGCTTGTCGTCCTGCTCCATCTTGAAGATGTGGTAGGCGGCGTGCGGCTTGGGGTAGTCGTTGTTGTTGTTGCCGCCATTGCCACCGTTACCATCATTACCGGCTCCCCTAGCCGGTGGTGGAGGTCCACCCGGTGGGGGAGGCGGGGAACGAGGCTGGTTGCCCTGGTCCTTTAGCTGGCGGGTCCAGCTACAGTTCCGGGTGGTGTGCGTTGCCGGTTTGAAGGGACCGCTATGCCACTTGCACGGGCCGTCAAACATCTGGTCGAAGGTGAGCCGTGGCTTCTGCCTTCTTGCCTCATTAGCCGGTGCGTCGGGCGCGCCCTCCACAGCATTGACCTGCCGCGCGTGGTAGCGAGGCTTCTGCTGTCCAGCCTGGCGGTCCCCATGGAACTGACTGTCGTTGCCGTGGCGTCTGGAGGATCCGGCTTCTCCTGCCGGGTTTCTTGGTCGGTCGCGAGCCGGCTCCATGGGAGTCAGACGGTCGTCAACGTTTACTCGGAGGGGCTTCTTCATGGCGGCATCCGCCGTGGCGTACTGGTCCGCAACCGTCATGAGCTCCGCCATGGTTTTCGGCTCGTCACACAATAGCCGGTGGCGAAGCATGGTGCCCTCTCGGCAACCCTCGATGAAGAAACTGATGGCTTGGCTCTCTAGGATGCCCTCGCAAGTATTGCGCAGCTCCGTCCACTTGGTGAGGTACTCGCGGTCGGTCTCGCGGTCGCCCTGGACGCACAAGGCCAGGTCGCGCGGGCGCCCTGGACGTTTGTACGTGCCGTTGAAGTTGCGGACGAACACCTTCTCGAAGTCAGGCCAGGCGTTGATGCTGTTGGGCGCAAGGCTATTGAGCCATGTCCTTGCCGACCCGGTTAGCATGAGGGGGACGTAGCGCACGGTTGTGCGCTTGTTCCCGTGAGCGATGCCGACTGCCGTAGCGTAGTCGGTCAACCAGTCTTCCGGCTTCATGCTGTTGTCGTACTTGGGGGTGTCCCTGTGCAGGGAGAATTTATCCGGAAATGGTTCGTTCCGGATGCGGGGTCCGAAACAAACCAGGCCGGTCGAATCTTCCTCCTCCGTGACGTGCGCTTGAGCGAGGAGCTCGATGCGGTCGCGGGCATCCAGACAATCCGGGTAGGGCGCTCCCACCCGGCCCGATAGACGGGAACCGGCTGGTCTGGGCGCTCCGGCTAGCGGAGGGGGAGGTGGCGGGTTGTTGTTCACCGTCTGCTCCTGGCGCGGTTGGCCCCTGTTGCCAGAGCTGCGACGCCTGCTGCGGGCCTTGGGCGGCTGAGGGGAGGATGCCTGCTGGGTGTGGCGCGGCGCGCCCCTACTGTTGGCAGGTAGCTTGCTCCCCCTAGACTAGCTGAGGTCTTCCTGCATCTGCCGGTTGGCGCCGGCCTGCTCGTCCGTGACACGGAGGAGCTCCTGCACGCGAGCATGCTGGCAGGCCCGCTCCTCGCCCTCCAGGCTCGGTAGTTCGTCTGCCACGGCTCGCGCCGCGCGCAGGTTCTTGATGGGCGTGCTGTAGGTGGGCCGCGTGAGGGCAGGCACGGGATCCGATTCCCCGTCCTTTTCCATCCTACCGCCCAGCTCGCCGCCCCGACGCCATACCTGGCCGCGCCGGCTCGGCTCCGTGGTAGCCGAAGTAAGGCCGTGCGCGCGGTCGTACTCGCGCCGGGTGATCTCGAGTTGCTTGCGGGCTGCCGCCAGCTCCATGGCCTCATGGAGGAGGATCTGTCTCTCCATGCTGGAGTTGGCCTCTTCTTCCTCCGGGTTATCCCCGAGGTTAACCGGCATCAGGAGCCGATCAATGGCATCCTCCACCGGGTTCTGAGGCTGCGGGGGAGCAGAAGTTCCAACCTCGTCCGCGCCTCGCTCCCGCGGCTAGCGGGGATGGGAGCTGGAACCGGCCATCATGACCTCCACGCCGCGGGATGCGGCGAAGGCGCTGCCGCCTGAGCGCGGCAGCCTCGTGATAGAGACGATTTCCCTAGGGAAACGCTCCGGGACGGTGGCGACGTAGATGGGGAGATCGCCGAATAGCAGGACGGTGCCGTTCACCGGGAAGGAGGTTCCGGCGAAGCAGGAGGCGTTGTCGATGACGCGGTCAAACTTGCCAAGCGTGAGCACCAGCCCGGAGGCCACGCGCTCACCGGCTGAAGTGCGGGGTCCCGTGCGGAATGTGACTCCGGTCGAAGCCATCTTGCCCCACGGTGGGCGCCAACTATCGTTGTATTGGGAACAGGAGTACCTGAGGAGGTTAGATAGAGGTGTGGGGACTAGCAGGGAAGCTATCGACGGCGTCTGCAGGCGGGATTGGATACAAGCGAGCGTAGCGGGACGCAAGAAGTACCCAGGTTCAGGGCCCTCGTGATGAGGTAAAGCCCCTACTCCTGCCGGATCTGACTATGCGGAATACACGAACTACAAGTGCTCCTTGAGCTGTATGTGCTAGCTTATTTCCTTAAATGCTGTATGACCAACCCTTTCTACTGAGGCCTTGCCTCTCCTTATATAGGCAGAGAGGCAACGGTCTCCCTGGCCAATCTGACTGGCGGGCCCCACACACGGGCCCCAGCCGACTGGTCATCCACAGTGTCCAGTATGGTATGTCTTATCTGAGTACGAGCGGTATGGCTGTCGTAGGCACAGTGGACGCCGTGCGAGCCCGTCGTTAGCACAGGCCACTGTTCCTGCGTCATCCTCGCAAAGTCTTCGGTATGGCCAGGTGGTGGCCAGTCTTGTCATCGTACAGGGCGTACTATGCACTGATACGCACGTCGTCTTGTCTCACTGATTGGGTCCGGCTACGTCCCCATATCCGGTTGTCTCTTGCTGATCTGGCTACCGGGTGATAGCCAGCCTGTCTTACCCTGTCCGGCTGCCTCTGGCCGTCCGGACGCGATCCGACTGTCTGGTTTCTTGTCCGGTTTGGGTACCTGGGGATCATCCCCCCGACACCAACAGATGATATACCTTTCCCTAAGATTGCAAAGAAGCATATTTTTGAATATGAACAGGTCAAAGCAGTACAGGAGAAAAAGGAAGAAGAAAGTATGCCAGAAGTTGAGGAACATCTGGAAGAAACCAAATATGAAGAGGTAACCAAGGAAGCAATTATGGCTATGTATGCACATTGTAACATAGTTGAACTTGATGAAGAGACTTCCGTATTGGTTGAAAGTAAAACAAAGGTAAAAGATGTGGGTAAGCCTATTCTTCTGTGTATATTTAAGGAAACCTCGCATTATGGTTTATGTGATCTTGGCACCAAAGTTAATGTTATATCTTATGACTTCTATTTAGAAATAAAAGAAGAAATAGAACAAGCTACAATTGGAAATACTTATATGACAATCATGTTAGCCAATAAAACTCTTAGAATTCCAATGGGAGTAGTTGAAGATGCAACTGTCACAATTGGCAATAAAAACTTTCCTATAGATTTTGTAGTTGTTGAAATGCTAGCTGACACTCTTTGCCCAATTATATTTGGAAGAAACTTTTTGAGTGATGTAGGTGCCAATGTTGATTTCGAAAAGTAGATTGTGTCTCTTAAGCTTGGGGAGTGGAAAAAGAATTCCACTTTTCCAAATTTAAAGACAAACCTCCACAAACACAAGAAGAAGAGAATGAAAAAACTATTAAGGAAATGGCAGCTCTCTTCTTTAGTAACCAAGAAGAAGAAATAAAGACTTAAATTATGAAGAAATAGTTATGTAGGATAAGTCCCTAGAAGAACTAGAAGGTGAATTCGATCACTTCCCATTATAGGGCCTCCAACTAATGAGGCTTTCGAAGAGCCAAAAAAGAGAGGGGATGAAGAATTACCACCCCTAGAGTTGAAGACTACCAGATAATCTTAAATATAGATATTTAGATGATACAAATAAATTTCCTATTATTAGTGATAAACTTTTAGGGGATGAAGAATAAGAAATCATGAAAATACTTAAGGAGCATCGCAAGGCCTTTGGGTACTCAATGGATGATTTGAAGGGCTTTAGTCCCATGATAACCTTCCATCGAATATTCATGGAGCAAGGTGCTAAACCAGTTGCAGAATTTAATAGACGACTCAAGCCCGAAATGAAGGAAGTGGTAAGAAAAGAAATAGTACGCCTATTGGACGCATGTATAATCTATCATGTAAAAGAAAGTGAATGGGTAAGTCATGTTCATTGTGTCTCTAAGAAGGGCGGTTTTACCGTTGTTCCTAATGAAAATAATAAATTGATACCTACTAGAACTATTGTTCGACATAGGATGTGTATAGATTTCAGAAAATTGAATAAAGAAACTAGGAAAGATTATTATCCTTTACCATTCATAGATCAAACTTTAGAGAGGTTAGCAAACCATACTCATTTTTGCTACTTGGACGGATACTCTGGTTTTTCTCAAATAGCTATTCATCCTAATGACCAACTTAAAACAATTTTCATTAGTCCTTATGGTTTACATGCTTACCGACATATGCCTTTTCGTTTATGTAATGCTCCAGCTACTTTTCAAAGATGCATGACTGCTATTTTTGCAGATTTTATAGAACTAATCATGGAAGTATTTATGGATGACTTTTCTTTCTATGGAACTTAATTTACTAGTTGTTTGGACAATCTCAAAAGAGTTTTGCAACATTGCAAAGAGACCAATCTTGTCCTAAACTGGGACAAGTGACATTTTATGTTCAAAGAAGGTATAGTCCTTGGACATAAGGTATTAGGTAAGGGAATTGCAGTGGATAGAGCTAAGGTTGAAGCCATAGAGAGAATGCCACAACCTAGGGATATAAAAGGTATAAGGAGTTTCCTTGGTCATGTGGGTTTTTATAGAAGGTTCATCACAAATTTCTCTCAAATATCTAAACCTTTGACTAACCTTCTGCAAAAGGGAGTAAGATTTAAATTTGATGATAAATGTCTTATAGCCTTTGATAATCTTAAATATGCTTTATCCCATGCTCCTATCATTAAACCACCCATCTGGGATATGACTTTTGACTTAATATGTGAACCTAGTGATGATGATGTAGGAGTAACTCTGGGACAACATATAGGTCGCAGATTTAATATTATACATCATGCTAGTAGAACTCTCAATAGTGCTCAAAAGAATTATCCTAAGGAGGAAAGGCAACTTTTTGCTGTATTTTTCTCTTGTGATAAATTTCGTTCTTATATAGTTGATGCAAAAGTAAGAATTCATACGGATCGTGATGGTTTAAAACAACTCCTTGAGAGGAAAAATCACAAACCAAGACTTATCCGTTGGATCCTTTTACTTCAAGAATTTGAGTTGCAGATTATGCAGAGGCAATAAATAAAGCTGTTGGATGTAGTGTCCATATTTGCCCAGAAAGACACTAATCTTATTAAGAGGAACTTTAGTCCTGGAGATTTTCTCTTACGACAACTATTAAATGAACTAAGGTTAATTTATCCAAAATAAAAGACGTCTTTATTGTTGGAGGATCCTATCATCCCCGACTAAGTAAACGGTAAGTCCAAGGTAAGTGTTCTTACTCAAATAAGTGATTTTTTTTCATAGATTTTACTTTTGAAATTTTGCCTTTGAATTCATCGTATTTTTATGAAGTTTCTGAAAGTTTTTACCAACTATTCGGGCACAACTATATGATCAGAGAAAAATCTCCCGCTGTATAGTTGGTCGTTAAACCCTCTATATCTTCATTGCAAAATTGTTTTTGATGTCTAGATCTATACGGTCACAACTATACAACCAGGGAAAATATTTCTGCTGTATAGTTGGTTGTTAAACTCTTAGACATTTTCGATTTTTGATGTCTGTATCTATACGATCGCAACTATATGACTGGAGAAAATATTCTGGCCATATAGTTGGTCACTAAAACCTCAGACATTTTTGTTTACTCTTTCGTATTTCCAAAAAAAGGTATTGTCGGTTCCGAGTCGTAACTTAACCGACCTGGACTCGAGATATTTGGAAATATCTGCTCGGAACCAACTGTATGGCCGGAGCTATATGGGTCGCGCCCATATAGTTGGTCGTTATGCGGCAGGACTCCTTCAAATCCGCGTTTTATTTCCCTGTTTCGTTAATATTCTTTTCTTGGGCAAGAATTTGGTGTTTCTCGCGAGTTTTACCGACCTCTGACCCCCCTTATATACTGCCATATACTCTCTCTCTCTAATCATAATCACTAGGAACCAATCTAGCCATGCGTTCTCTTGTCCCAGGCCGTGGAAACCCTTGGGTCTCATTGCTCCTTCTAGGGACCGCTCTAGCAGCCCGTCCATGGAGGACGATGATGAGGAGGTGGAGAGGTTTATCCTGGGGTACAAGGAGTACGTCGAGCCAAGCTTCTACAACAACGTTTCCGGCGAAGGTTGGAGTGACGTCTTCATCTGTCGTGATGTCTATGATCCCCTGGAGATCAACTGGGCGGCAATGAAGAGATATCAAGAAGAGAGAGAAGGTCACAAGCCGCATGGAAAAGGGCGCGTGGAGACGGTTAAGTTCATCGCCATGGTCCCCAGGCCACACAAGCGTAAGGAATTATCTAATATTGGTTCAGGTGCTAGCAAGGGAGCGAAGGTGCCACTCATGAAGCCTATCATTGGTGCTCGTATGAGGGTGAAGCCTCAAGAAGAGTGGAGGAATGGTTTCCACTTCCCCGATCTATCAATTATGGATGAGGAAGAAGAAGTTGTTCCCAGGACGAAGGATCGCGTGCGAGCACTAGAGATATATCAAAAGAAGGAGCTACTCCATCGCATTGAAGTCCACCACCGTCTCAAGGAGATAGAGAAGAAGGATGATCTTATCCCATTGGTGACTAAGCTCGTAGATAAAGTGGACACTTTGCAATCTGATTTGCGCAGGTGCTACAGCCGCATCACTGCTCTGGAGGATACCAACAAGAAGCTATGAACCGCAGTGTTACATGCCATGGCACCACAGTGATCTACAATAATCACGGTATCAAATAATCGCAAGGGATTATTTGATCCCGCCTGGCTTGATTCCAAGCTTGGGGAGATCTTTAAGACCTTGTAATCTCTCTTATAAGTTTTACATTACTATTTTAGTTTTGCATTAATTCAAATCAGAAATAAAGTTTGCATCATTAGAATTCCCTTCAGGAATAGTCAATCCCTTTTATGAAATACCGAGTTTATTATCATGTATGGAGCAATATTGAGTTTGTGTTTGTCCTATTGGATACATGAATGGCCTAAGTATAATTTTACTTGTACTTGATGATAGCAATAGGAGTCTTCCACACCATTGGTATTAATGGAACATACAAAGATAATTTGGTCAATATGTTGTAAGTTCATGGTTTGATTTACAAAGAAAAATTATCTAATCAGTTAAGTTTAAAAAGAAACCTTGAACAAAGGAAAATAAAAGTGCTATCAAATTAGAGTGAGATCAAGACAAGGTAGAATATTCAAGCTATAAAGATTTCTGCATATACAATTGGAATTTGGTAATTAAGATCGTTAAACTTTGAATTCCTACATGAAGTGGAATGTATGGCTAGCTCCTTTGCACAACACTTAAACAAAAGTGTGAGCATATATATACAAAAGAGAAGAAAAGAAGAAAAGAAAGAAGAAAAAGAGTGAATGTGCAAAGAGCAAATAGGCATACACCACTATATTGTAGTATGACAAAGAAACGTTTGAGATTTTAAATCCCAAGTGAGTATGTTAATCCGAAAACACTTGGGACTATCTCGCTAACTCATTCGATTGAACTGAATACTTTTACATCATATTGAGAGTGTTCTTTTGTGAACAGTTAAATGCTAAGGTATGGAAGCCTGCTAATATTATTCGTATGGTTCGAGTAAGGTAATATTCATGAACTTTTTCCTATGTATCATATATGATAAACACATGCTGTATCTGCCTCATTTATTTTATCGACTCAGCTTAATGAATATGAGGATCACATCCATTAAGCTAAACTTGCTCGGGACGAGCAAGAGTCTAAGCTTGGGGAAGTTGATGAGTGCATATTTGCATCATGTTTTATATGATTATTTTGCACTATAAATATAGGATCTTGGTATTTTACAGTGTTCGCGCGCACATTTTATGTCTATTTTCACCAGGATCAGGACAGATGATGGATACAATGGACACAATTCTTAGAGTAGTTGTATTATGGAGAAAAGGAGTAAAAAACAACGTAAATCGCTTATTTGGGAAATATCAATAACACCAGAAAAAAACCCGAAGAAATCAAAGTATATAGACGGTTTAACGACCAACTATACTACAAGAATAAATTTTCCGGCCGTATAGTTCCCGCCATATAGTTGGCGCTGCAACCGCCTCCTCAAATAGTTTCACCCCCTGCAACTGGATCAGAGAGACGACATACAGAACACCTAGAAATCGCCGAAACCTCACCTCCAGAAGGCATCTGGAGGGGGAACTCGTCCACCGGGGATCCATCTTCGCCCTACACAAATCCGGGAGGCTAAGGCATCGATCTTCATCGTCAACCACTGCATCACCACCATCTACATCTTGTCTAGATCTTGTTGTAATTCCCGTACTCATTGTGGATTTATACAAGCACTATTCATCTATGAAAGATTCCATTGTTATTGCCATGATGTTGATTGCCTCCATGTCTGAGTAGATCATTAGTTCTTGGGGAGATGGAGAAACCCTAGTATGACATTGAAATAAGATAAAGTTTATTATGATATTCATCGTTGTGACCATGTGTTAGGTTGTCTTCATCTTGATGTTGAGAGAAGTAGACCTCTCAATATTTGCCTCTTATGGGGACTTGATGGAGGGAACTACTTGTTGGTAGACGGAGGTGTGTTAGCAGTACAATGACTATAAAGTTGTTGGAACCCTTAAGTATCAACTTGGGAACTGAGGAAACTCATGGAACACTATCCATGCCATGGGATACGTCCTACGGGATTAAGTCCCTTAATAGCGCAATAATTCGATTGATGTCGATTGCTGACTGCTATAGTTGTGAGGATGATGTGAGCAGTGGTTGCTGCCTATTCGTCCAAATACGGAGTTCCTCCCACACATACACAGTTAAGAATGTTCATGATAATAATCTTTACTTTAGCTCTTTATAATGCTAGAGGTGTATCCTCTACTCCCTAAGAACGCCTTTTTCCCTATTGCAGTTCAAATATCTTTTACATACGCAATACTTACTTTCTGTGTTTAGTTACTTTACTTTACTTATTGTTCTCTTATACCAAAAACCCAAAAATACCTTTTACACAATACTCACATGTTATCTTGTTACTTAGAACTTTATTTAGCATTTCTATTGTAGTATTTAATTCAAGAGTTATTAGATTTCAGACTCCTGCTCCCTGTAGGATCGATATCTTTATTTCGAAACTAGCTACAAACGATCTGTGCATTTGCCGTCATCAGACGACGAGGCCACCAACTTCTCAGAGTAGCAATCCAGCTCAATCTCTGTTGTCAAAGCCGTCTCCGGCATGTATGCAAACTCTGCCGCGTTAGCAGGCTCCGCCATGTCAGCAAACTCCGCCGCATCATCCCTCATTGCAAAATCAGAAGAGCACCGTAGCTCTAGTGGCTAGTGCTAAAGTTGCGAAGAAATCCTTGGTAGGTATAAGGAACAAAGTCAAGGAGGCTCCTGCCAAGTTACCTTACGACCTGACTGATGAGAAAACCAAAAGGGTCGTGGATGAAGATGTGAAACGCTAGCTTGCATCAAAATGGCCCCCGCCAAAGCAGTATATAGCACCGAAAACAGTGAAACACTTTGTGGGCATGCTTGAGAGACCAAGGCCAGAACATCTGGTATCAGACTATGATTGCTCTATTATCAAGTCACATAACGCGAATGTGCAGTGGTCGAGAAGTAGTAGTGCAAGCGGGAAAACAATTCCGCAACTCGGAGAACATAAAAATCAATCGTGGCCCCTGCTCAACTTTTTTTCGATGATGATCCGGTGGTTGCACAACTACTCGCACAAACCACTAGAGATCTTGGTATGACTGTTGCTCAATACTTAGGCAAGGAAGACACATCCATGGATGAAGTAGCATACAAATACGAGTACGAAAAGCCTCTCGTCGGACGTGAGGAGGTCCCGCATCTACAAACACAAATGCGAAAATTGGACGAGTGGTACGTATAAGCCTCAAAGGAAGGGAACATCATGCTCATAGAGGCAGTTAGAGAGGAGCATTACTTCCGTGAAAATGACGAGATACATATTGACTTTACAGAACTAGTTCAGTTATTCAATCAAGACGCCCTCGACAAATCTCTCGTTAGTTCCTATTGTATGTAAGTGATTTATTTCTATAATTAAGTCTCTAGCTCAGCTCGATCATTGCATGTATAATTATCCGCACTGTATTCTTTTGTACGCTATTATGCAGAATGAAGATTATCGAATGCAAAATAGGACAAATCTATGACCTTGGGTTCATTGACCCAAATACCATTCATGAAATTACGGTAAAATAACATGCCAAGGACATAGAGGATTACTTGCTAAGGTTTTTAATGAAACAACAAACCAAAACAAAAATAATATTTCCTTACAACTGGCACTGAGTGTTACTATCTTGTACACATTCGATTTCGTTTACTCGATGTTAAGTATAATTGATGAGTTATGCGTGTGCAAGTTTCACTTTATTCTGCTAATCATTTAATTGACCAAGAAAAAGTACTTGTCATGGACTCGAAATGTAAAAACCCTGAGATATGGGCGGATCTAATTCAAATGCTTTAGAGGTAATTTCAATCATTATCGCACTATATCGGCATCCTTCATTCATTTCCTGATATCAAGTAATTAATAACTCCTTTACTTATTTTCTTTGCTGGGCAGGGTTTGGAAACGATTCATCAAGGCTATTAGGGGTGAATGGAAAGAGGAGTTGCGATTTCGAGAACTCGATGTAAGTAGTACTATAGCTAGGTCTGCACATCTCTTTGATTCTTCTTTTAATACCATTACCATGCTTGATTATTATTTTGATTGAACTCTATTTTGTTGAAGTGTTTAAGGCAGGAAAATGGAAATAATTTATGTGGATACTATGTTTGTGAGTACATTCACCATACGACCTGTGAGCAGCGCAAAATTTCACAACAACTTGAAGTATGTAAACAATGTTCACAATCTTATTTTATTACCATCAATTGTGTTGATTTTCATTCATATATATTGATCCCCTTCTTTAAAGAGTAAAATGCACCAGAGGTCCTAAAAGTTTGGAGGAAACCGTATGCAGGTCCTAAAAGTTTCAAGTCGTGTACCACAGGTCCTAATTCTTAGTTAGTTATGCACTGCAGGTCCAAATTCTCAGTTAGTAGTGCACTGCAGGTCCTAATTCTCAGGTACCGCCCCGGCTACAATGCACATGGATCTAATAATTAGGACCTCTGATACACGAGTCTAAACTTTTAGGACCTGCATATGGTTTCCTCCAAACTTTTAGGATCTCCAGTGCATTTTACTCTTCTTTAAATTAGATCGAACGGATGCGCGACGGTCTCCTATCAAAGGATCACGTAGGAGCAATTCAAGAGGAAGTGGCGGGATTCTTAGTTAAGGAGGTCGTAGATCTAACCGGAGAATACCATCGGAAATTTATATTTAGACAATAGGAATCGTAAGAGAAATTAAAAAATTTATATGCATGAACATGTACTGTATGTAATATGTTCGACCAAGCACAAAGAAAGAGGTCACTTCGATCTCTATATTCATGACGATGTTGTGTAATGGTTCCCTCATTGATGTATGTAGTAGCGTCGAGTTGTATATATATCATCTCTCGGCACATCACTTACGCCAAACCTCTCCCTCCTGCCGCGGCAGAAATACGCCCAAAAACTATGCCATGGCAGAACCTACTGTCGCGAGAGCTGAATCCCCCAAAACGTTGATGCGGCAGAGCTCCTTCATTTAGTCCCGGTTCGTGGTCCTCCATCCCCCGCTCTCCACCACGTCCACGTGGAGTGTTTTTAGTTTCGGTTCGCTACACAACCGGGACTAAAGGAAGTTATGAACCGGGATGGAAGCCATGTTTTCCACTAGTGACTGGACGTGTCCGTTGAGCCCATCTTCGAAAATAGGTCATCACCGTCTTGGTGCCAAGCCGGTCCATAATGGGTGACAACAATACCTTTCTCATTTCTATAACTAGCAATTGAAATTATGTGGCAATGTATGGATTACATGTACGATGTATCAATGTGCAATCAAATATATTTGAAATGCTACTAATTTTTCCTGAAATGTTGGATTATGGGTTGGTCTATATCTGAGGTTGTAGTTACATGCTAGCAGGGTTCTGCAGGTTTTTCACAACACACACGGAAAAACAATAAAGATGTGGGTGATGTCTGGCCTAACACAAACTAGCCGGTGGAAATAAGTGTTTTCGACATAACATAAACACACACGAGGATATATCTATACCTAATAATACAGAACGGATTGTTTCTTCCGGTCCAACATTTTTTGGATGATTTTACCCCTGAAGCTGCAAACAATTACCCACTATGCCACCTGTAAGTCACGTGTCGTTTTTTCATCGTCAACACAGCCTCGCCCCTCCATATGTCAGAATTTACACGGCAGTCCTATCTTCAAGTAGAAATAAAATAAATGATCAACCAATGGGCTCCATCCTCCTGCACGGACCTCTCCCATGGAAACCCTACCCGTGTCGTGATGACCCACAAGTATAGGGGGTGTTTTGCAGTATTTTTGATAAGTAAGAGTGTCGAACCCAACGAGGAGCAGAAGGTGCTGGCTAGTGGTATGGATCGGGAATTCTCTGCAAATACTTAGCAAACGGATTTTTAGGGGTTTTTGATAAAGCAAGTAAATAAAGTACGAGTAAATAAAAGACAATAAGAATAAATGCAGCACGTGGCCCAATCCTTTATTCAGCAAAGGACAAGCCGGTTGTATTACTTAAGATGACCAAACGTTCTCGAGGACACACGGGAAGACTGTCAAGTGCTTTCGCTTCATATAGTTGATTAATCTTCTTTAGCTTGCTAAGTGTTGTGTGGGTGAACCTGTGCTAATGTACCGACCTTCTTAGGACTAATACATACTTGTGATTATACCCCTTGCAAACATCTGTAAGTACAAGAAAGTAATTAAGATAGAAACCTAACTACAGCTTTAAACTCTAAGACCCTTACGTCCCTTGTGCAATGGTTTCCTAACGCGGGTTCAGGTTTCTGTCACTCTAGCAACCCCTACGATTAGTAGCCAAATACACAATGCATTCCCCTAGGCCCATATAGGTGAAGTGTCATGTAGTCGATGTTCACATGACACCACTAGAAGAAGTACACCACAACTTAAATATCAAACTATCGAATCTTTCTCAACACAATTCCACTACTAACAACATAACTTCTCCCATGTCCTCAAGAACAAAACGAACTACTCACAAGACATCATATGGATCATGATCAGAGATAGAATAATGATGTATAACAATATGAACATAAATAATAATTCAATGGTTCCACTCAATAGCATCAACTACAAAGAGTAATCAACACCAGGAAAGTTTCCCCTAAGAACTATGCAAGATTCAACCCAATTGTTACAGCAATATGGAGATGGTGATGATGGTGGTGATGATGATGATGATCCCGATGAAGTCCAGCTTGATGGTGGTGTTGATGGCGACGATCTCCCCTCTCCGGAAAGGAATTCCCCCAGCAGAAATCTGTCTGCGGGAGAGATCTTTCTCTCTCGGTGTTTTCCACCCTGCAGAGGCAGCGGAATCTTTCTGTGGTTGCCCCCTGAGTATTAGGGTTTCGGGAGGAGTATATACGCCAGAGGGGAGAGCTAGAGGTGGGCCAAGGAGGCCACACCACCTGGTGGCATGGCCTAGGGGGTGGTGTGGGCCCCTGTGGCCCATCTCCACTCCTCCTTCTGGCTTCCTTCATCTTCTGGAAAAATAGGATTTTCTGTATATTTTCTTGGATTTCTGATCTTCGTGAATTTTGCCTCCAAACAGCACCTTTTCCATCAGAATCCTGACTGCAGCGGTCCATGCTCCAAAAGTCATCAACCATGCAAAAACAGATGAAATTACATAAGTATCATCTCTTAATATGAAATATATCAATGAATAACAGTAAATTATGATATAGAATAGTGATGCAAAATGGACGTATCAACTCCCCCCAAGCTTAGACTTCGCTTGTCCCCAAGCGAAATTAAGCTTAGTAAACATGACCTCAGGTTTATGGAGTGAAGAGTCGATAAAGGAATACGGACAAGAAGCATCACATTCATCAATACATAGATCATAATAGAAGACAACTCACTATTATATAACTCAACTTGCAATAGGTAAAGGAAACACAATAAAGATACATAAAGTAAATCATAATTGGTAATGGAAAACTTAGCTCTTGGTCGAAGAATAGTTGATAATTTGCTGGAGTTCACAAATAACTGGTTTTCGATGATAGCTTTCAAAGTAGTAATCACCAAGATAAGAGCAATGTGCAAAACAAGGAACATAAGAAACATGATTGAATAAATCATCATATGAATGAATTAAACACAGCAACTCAAAATACTTGCTAAGATAGAAAGGAATAGGTTTACTGACTCAACTGAAAAGTAAAAGAAAGGCCCTTCGCAGAGGGAAGCAGGGATTTCAAGTTTCATAAAGAGCTCCCAAAAATTATGATACTTATTAGCTTTCAGCTCTCATTGCCCCTATCATAGGCATCTTTAGGTGATTAAGGTTAAAGTGATCAAATATGAGGATATGCTTGACAAGTTGTAAATTGAGAACCTCATGTCCCTTGAATACGAGGGCTGCTCCTCATGCTACTCAAGTTTAGTCACCGGTAAGTTTTTGTCATAGTAATCACATGTGTATCATAGAGAACCGCCAACGGGGTACCCCTTGCCCGATGATATGGAAGAATCCCCATATAGAAATGACAAGGCAAGCATACAACAAGTATCTTGGCAATCTTCTTATTTACCATGGGAATATGGTGCTTTTTTCTCTCTTTCCTCTTTTCATAATCTCTTTTTTTATCTTTTTCTCAATCTCTATCTTTTTTATAAGAAGAATGCTTCATAGATGCTCATTATGGTTATGCTGCAGGTTTCCACCATGACAGCATGGATTAGACCAGCGGCCCAGGCGTTTCTCTAACGCACATACATAACTCCATGGACTTACAAGCTCCCCTTTCATTTCACATCGACGACATCCATAGACAAAAGAACATGATATCAACTAGGTACAAAGTACCAGTGCAATGTTGAAAGCGTTCCCTATGATGGCATGGTTCTGCTAATTCACAACTTACAAAGTGCAAGCATATACGCAACATAGATGGGTACAATGGTTCAAGTTTATTAGATGCAAGAAAGTAAAGTGTGCCATCAAGTTCGTGAGAGCTTTAATCACTAATTTTCACATAACAAGTTTAATTTGGAAGGTAGATAAAATCATGAATTTACTTGGAATAGCAATAATTCTAATAGGTAGGTATGGTGGACACAAATGGCAAAGGTTTTGGTTTTAAAGGATTGGATGCACGAGAAGAATTCCCTCTCAGTGCAGGTTTTTGGCTAGCAAGGCTGGGTAGCAAGTATAAGAGTTGAAGGAAACAAACAAACATACAAGTGATAAAGACAAACATGCAATCTTCCTTGGAAGCACAAAAGATCTTAACTAGAGAATACTAAACTTATGAGAAAATCAAGAAAGAAAGATGATGAATTTTTTTAGAGTACTTTTATCTTTTTCATTCAAATCTCAAAAATAGTGTTGCTACTGACCAAGCCAAGTTTTCCAAAACCAACTAATATTAACTCAATGATCCCAAAGTGCTACCAATACTAACAACAAGATCAATCATATAACCACGAATTGAAAACTAATATAAGATATGCAATAGAGTAAATGATAGAACTTCTCATTAATATTCCATAACGGTAACTCACACCAAGGGATACATATCTAACGAGAGAGGGGACACTTCCATAATGCAAACCATCCTACATGATAACTTCTCTATTCATGATATGACTCTACTAAAAAGGTAAAAAGATAGAAGGTAATGATGTGATACCGCGGCACTCCCTCAAGCTTGGAACAAACCAAGGGGATGCCAAACCTGATGACGAATTACTCCTTCGGTGGTGGTATTCTCTCGGTTGGCGTGAGGAAATCTTCTAGCATCTTGCGAAGCCTGTTATTCTCCCCTTGAAGCATATCCACCTTCTTCCTCAAGACCCGGTACTTGTCGTAGAACTCATCAGTGACTCGTAGAGCTTCCACTGCTATAGGGCAAGAACTGAGATCTAGAGTCGGAGGTTTCAGCCCCTTCATGCCCGTTGTCATGTCCTTTACTTCCTCCTTGCCGTTCTAATCCATGTCTTCGCGCTCAAGATTGTGATGGAGCTTGCGACAGCGTCGTAGCTCGTAATCATTGGAAGATGAACCCCTGAACGACATCTGAACAAAACAGACCGAAACAAAAAACACGACAAGAACACGATACACGAACCTCGAGGGATTCGGGGGATTATATATTACGAAGTTTTACAGCAAAAAGGAAGGTACTGGGAGAAAACGGGTCGGAGACGGAGTCCGAGGTGGCCACAATACCTGGTGGCGCGGCCAGGGGTGGGCCCACGCCACAGGGTGGTGTGAGCCACCCTGGCTCCGTTTCCGTCCCTCTTTCGCTTCATAGCTTTCCTTATTGGCTAAAAACTGCAAAAATATAACTGGACAGATCTTTCGTGGAACTTTTCTTACCAGAACTGTTACCTATTTGAAAACGGACTCTGCGTGTCTCTGAATTTGGTATTTAGTAGATTCTTCCAGAGTCACCACTTGAATAACATCAATATCTTCATCTTCATACACTTATTGCTTGAGTCATGAAACCTTTCACTTTCTCATTACACCATTTTCTCCACTAACCTGGAAATTTCTTTCACACCAAACTTCACACAGTTCTCATTAGCAACATTAGTATAAGTGAAGTGATAAAACCTTTTGAGTTCAACTTCAACTGAAAACCATCAAAACATAAGCTACTGTAGCAACTCCTTCCGAATACCCAAAAAGAATTCAAAAAGGAAATCGAATAAAGAAGCAAATGCAAGAGTGGCAAAATCTGTCAAAGCAGACCAGCAGGTAAAGATCTTTTTTTCGAAAATATTCTATTGCTCAAATCAAAAAGTGCTAAACTAAAGAACGTTAAATAACAACCTGGGGCAGAAGCACAAAAAATTACAGCTCAATCCGACGGACAGAGATCTCTCACGAATTTTTATGGTGAAGCACAAAAATCTGTTTCGAGATAGCAACTTCCCCAAATCTTACTTCTCTCGCATTAGAGGTTGATCTTGACACAAAAACCAAACAAAAAGGATAAAGAGCGGTTATTACCAAAGTAATAACTTCCAAGACTCAAAGAAACAAAAACAAACTGAAAGCAAAAATAAATTGGGTTGTCTCCCAAAAAGGCTCTTTCTTTCTAGCCATTAAGATGGGCATGATAATTTTGAAGATGCTCACATAGGAATATGAATTGAAGTGAAAGAGAGCATTAAGAAGCAAAAATACACACATTTAAGTCTAACCCACTTCCTATGCGAGGGAATTTTGTAAACAAACAAGTTGTTGAAACCAGAGGCTGCTAGCATAGGAAGGCAAAAGAAGTGCAACTTAAAATCTTTCAGCATAAAACGAGGAAACTTGATATTATTGAGATGCATTAGAATATGTTTTCCTCTCTCATAGTAACTTTCAGTATCATGCATAAACTTAACAATATAACTATCACAAGGGCCATCGTACCAATGATCACTTATTCTAACAGAAAACACAGGAATACTAGCTCTCATAATACTACTTTGTGAAATAATATTAGGGATATCCTTACAAAGGATAGTGTGTCCCCCTTCTACGTATTTAGTGACAAAGTCTTTCACATTTGCTATTATAGGTTCATTATCCATTTGTTTATCAGGTTCAATAGCTTTATTTGTACTTTTATTAACCATACTAGCTATCATAGAATGTTCCTTTATCTTAACTGGGAAAGGTATTTTCTTAATGTAAGGTCCAGGTAAAACATGATTAGTAGTATAAACTTCAGTATTTCTTGCAGGAACACTCTTAGCAATATCTTTATAAGGTTCATGATACTTATTCCACTTCTTTTTAGGTACTTCAATGTAGGAAGCAAAGCCTTAAAATAAGTTGCAATAGCTTGAGAGTCTAGACCATAAGCATTTTTAATATTTTGAAAGTCATCAGTTCCCATAAAAGATTCAATGCATTCATAATCATAATTTATAACTGACTTTCTACCTTTGTCATTTTCCCAAGCTTCAGCATTGTCTTGAATACAGTCCAGAAGATCCTATTTAGCTTCTTCATCCATGCGAGTGAATGATCCAGTACAAGAAGCATCCAGTAAATCCATATCATGAAGAGAAAGCCTTGCATAAAAGTTATTGATAATAATATTGTTGGGGAGCTCATGAATGGGACATTTGAGCATTAGTAACTTCAATCTCCCCCAAGCTTGAGCTATACTCTCTCCATCAAGAGGCCAAAAGTAGTATATTTGATTCTGATCTTTATGAATCTCACTAGGAGGATAAAACTTTGAATAAAAGAGAGGTACTATTTCCTCCCATTCAAGAGCTTGACCATTCTTTAGCAGCTTATACCATTCCTCAGCTCTTCCTTTCAGTGATAATGAAAATAACTTCTTCTTAACTTGATCTGTAGTAATACCTACACACTTAAACAACCCGCATAATTCATGTATAAAGAGTAAATGATCACCGGGATGGACAGTTCCATCCCCAACTGATGTCTACGCACTTCTATTCTTGTAGATAGTTGTTGGGCCTCCAAGTGCAGAGGTTTGTAGAACAATAGCAAGTTTTCCCTTAAGTGGATCACCCAAGGTTTATCGAACTCAGGGAGGAAGTGGTCAAAGGTATTCCCTCTCAAGCAACCCTACAATCAAGATACAAGAAGTCTCTTGTGTCCCCAACACACCCAATACACTTGTCAGGTGTATAGGTGCACTAGTTCGGCGAAGAGATAGTGAAATACAAGTGGAATGGATAATTATAAGTGGTAACGGTGATAGAAAATAACTTGATGGCGTGGAAAAGACTAAAGTAAAACTGAAATAAAGATGCAAGCAAGCAAACATGTAACTGATCTAATTGCAAACGGTGTTTCAATGCTAAGAACAAGGCCTAGGGAACATACTTTCACTAGTGAACACTCTCTCATATAAATATCTTCTCTTGATGATACTACTCTTGACTACTCTCCGGTTGGACACTCTAATTGATGGTAGGGCTATAACAGCACACCTCAAAGTAAGCCTTTCCCATCTAGAAAACCCCACACTATCACCTTGAGTACGAGATAGGTCCAACAAACACCACAATTTCATAGACATCCAACTCCAAATATAACTCATAACAAGTATTTGTAATCTCTAGCCTAAGTGCCACAATGGTGAGCACGCTGTCACTTTCACACACATGGGGAGAGCAGAGATTCATTAAAGCACTTGAGTAGCAAGGTAGATCTATAGATTACAAGCTCATGATCACAATATGATCATGCATAGAGAGAGAGATGAACACATAGCTATCGGTAGAACCCTTAGCCTCGAGAGAGAACTGCTCCCTCCTCATCATGGGAATCAGCAACGGTGATGGAGATGGTGGTGGAGATCGATGGAGATGGCTCCGAGGGCACTTCCCCGTCCCGGCAGGGTGCCGGAACAGAGACTTTCTGTCCCTCGAATCTCCCCTTCGGTGGCGGCGGCGCTGCGGAACTTTTCGTGGCTGGAGGCTTGACGATTTAGGGTTTTGGTTTCGGGATGCTTCTTATAGGCCAGAGGGCAAGGTCGGTGGAGTGCCAGGGGCCCACACCACCTGGTGGCGCGGGTAGGGCTAGCCCGCGTTTGGGGGGTGTGTGGCCAGGCCATGGCCCTCCTCTGTCTCGTATTCTGGCTCTGTGAGTCTTCCGGTAAAATAGTAACTTTGGCTTTTGTCCCGTCCAATTCCGAGAATATTGATTTTCTGACTTTCCTAGAACCAAAAACAGCAGAAAACAGGCAACTGGCACTGTGGCTCATTGTTAATAGGTTAGTCCAAGAAATCATATGAAAAGTACTCCAAAGTTGGAACAAAACATAAGAAAGTAGATAATACCAAGCATGGAACATCAAAAATTATAGATACATTTGCAATGTATCAACATCCCCAAGCTTAACTCCTGCTCGTCCTCTAGTAGGTAAGTGATAAAAAGAAAGAATAATTTTTGAGGTGACATGCACCATCAAAGACTTGATCAAAGTATTTGCAAAACATTCAAAGCTAGGATCATAGTACTTCAATCATAACATGAAATACAAAGTTCTAGCAATAAGCAAAGAAACTATGATGCAACATGAAAAGGCACAAACAAAAGATTCATGAATAACAATGCTTTGCAAGACGTTTGTTTGTTTCACCTAAAGAAAACATAGCATAATAGTATTCAGCGTGTCCCTCATAGAGTAGCAAATATAAATGCATAGGACACCTTCAAAGTTCATAAGAGTAACTAGATACAATAGTTTAAAACAAGCAATATCAAAGTATGCATCAATCAACTAGTCTTGGGACAATGCACATAGAACTAAGAATGGCCACTATGCTCTCAAAGTAGGTGCATAAAGGTAGAAGGTGGAGACTCAATATAATGGTGGAAGAAAAGCCTTTGTAAAAGGAAGTAGGGATTCAAGTCTCATAAAGAGCTTCCAAAAATTATGGTACTTATAGCTTTCAGCTCTCATTGCCCCTATCATAAGCATCTTGAAGTGATTAAGGTTAAAGTGAACAAACTATGGTGTACATGCTTGACGAAGTATAAGTCAGAAATCTCATGTCCCTTGTATACGAGGGGCCGCTCCTCATGCTACTCAAGTTTAGTCACCGGTAAGTTCTTGTCATCGTAAGTACATGTGTATCATAGAGAACCGCCAACGGGGTACCCCTTGCCCGATGATACGGAAGAATCCCCATATCAAAATGACAAGGCAAGTAGACAACGAGCATCTCAGCAATCTACTTATTTACCATGGGAATATGGTGCTTTTTTCTCTCATTCCTCTTTTCATAGTATCTTTTTTTTTATTTTCTCTTTTTTTCTCAATATAGGACTCCTTTTTTTATAAGAAGAATGCTTCATAGACAGCTCATTATGGTTACGCTGCAGGTTTCCACCATGTCAGCATGGATTAGACCAGCGGCCCAGGCGTTTCTCTAACACATATACATAACTCCATGGACTTACAAGCTCCCCTTTCATTTCACACCGACGACATCCATATACAAAAGAGCATGATATCAACTAGGTACAAGTACCAAGTGCAATGTTGAAAGCGTTCCCCATGAAAGAATGGTTCTGCTAATTCCCAACAAATAAGTGCAAGCATATACAACATAGAAGACACAATGGTTCAAGTTTATTAAGGGCTAGTAAAGTAAAGTGTGCCATCAAGTTCGTGAGAGCTTTAATCACTAGTTTTCTCATAACAAGTGGAAGGTAAACAAAAGCATGAATGTACTTGGATTAGCATAAGCTAATAGGTAGGTATGGTGGACTCTTTGGAATAACTTGGTTTAGGGAGTTGCATGCATGAGTGGAATTCATACTTTGTTGTGGAGGCTAGCAAAAGACTGGGAGCGACAAACTAAGAGAGCAATAATGGACATAATCATGCAGAGCGACAAAACATCATTGATCAAAGCATAAAGTGATACTACAAGTTCAAAACTAAAGGATCATAAAGGCTTATGGTGACTTGAGATAGTCATAACATGGTGTGAGCATGCGCCAAGTCAGCCCAAATAAAGCATCAAAGGAGAATACCACTATACTATGCTTTAATATGCTAAAACAACGCATGATTCATCCAAGGCACATTAAGCAATCTCAATTGTTTATAACAAGTCATGTTACAGCAAAGAATACTAAGCATAAAGCCAAAACAATATCAAGCATGGCATGACAAAGCATAGGCCACAGTCAAAAACAAGCTCTTTTTACCACATAAGCATAACTTTCCTACTCTTTTCCAATCCAAACCAAACTCTTTGAAACAACTCACAAAGATGATAATAAATAAATATCAGTGAGCTTGTCTCACAAATACACAAAGAAGAACTAAAAAGTTCTAAGCTGAAAGCACGAGAAAACTAAGGCTAAACACGGTGCTAGCAAAAGAGAACACTCACAGAACAATAAGAATGAAAACTAGAGTGTTCTAGGAAATGAAAACGGAGCGTGTCTCTCTCCAAAAGAAGTGTGTTGGGATCCAACCAACTTATTCAAGCAAACTAAGCAAACCAAGAAAACTAAAACTAAAAATGAAAACAAAGACGCTCCAAGAACAACACAACTGTGCATGAAACAATAAAAATGAAGTATTTGGAAGAAACCTGAGATTTTTATTGATGAAGAAGGGGATGCCTTGGGCATCCCCAAGCTTTGACGCTTGTACTTCTTGGATATTTCTTGGGGTGACACGCGTGGCATCCCCAAGCTTGAGCTTTAGTCCATCCTTCATCTCATTACTCATTCCTTCCATACACCTGAAATTTTTCCTTCATACAAAACTTCACACAATCTTTATTAACAACATTAGTGCACTCAAGATAATAAGTCTTTAGGTTCAGTTCTAACACCAATAAACTTCCATTAGAACACAAGCTACTGTAGCACTTCCATCAAAAGCTCAATTCCCCAAAAGAACTCAAAAAGGAACCAACAAGAAGCAAATGCAGAAAATGGCAGAAATCTATCAAAACAGACCAGCAGGTAAAGAAGAATTTTTTAGAAGACCTTCTGTTGACCAAATAAAAAAGTGTTGAACTAATGAAAGTTAGATAACAAACTGGGGCAGAAGCACAAACAATTACATCTCAATCCGACATACAGAGCTCTCTCACGAATTTTTACGGTGAAGCACAGAAATCTGTTTCGGGACAGCAACTTTCCCAATCATTACTTCACTCTCATTAGAGGTTACTCTTGGCACAAAAATCAAATAAAAAGGATAAGGAGCGGTTATTGCAGGTAATAACTTCCAAGACTCATCTAAAACTTTTGGGTTATCTCCCAATAAGTACTTTTCTTTAACGCCTTTAAGTTAGGCATGATAGTTTAAGAAGATACTCACATAAGAAATATGAATTGAAGTAAAAGAGAGCATCAAGAAGCAAATTCAAAACACATTTAAGTCTAACCCACTTCCTATGCATAGGTATCTTGTAAAGAAACAAGTCATGAAAGCACAAAGCAACAAGCATAGGAAAACAAAACAAGTGCAACTTCAAAAATTTCAACATAAAGAGGGGAAACTTAACATTGTTGAGACACATAAAACCATGTTTGCCTCTCTCATAATAACTTTCAGTAGCATCATTAATAAAATTAACAATATAACTATCACATAAAACATTCTTACCATGAGCCACATGCATATAATCATTATTACTCTCCACATAAGCATAGTTATTCTTATTAATAGTAGTGGGAGCAAATTCAACAAAATAGCTATCATTATTATTCTCATCACCATAATCATCAAATATAGGAGGCCTATTGTAATCATAATTGATTTCCTACTCAATAGTAGGTGGACTGAAAATATCATATTCATCATTGTAATCATCATAAATTGGAGGCATAGTATCATCAAAGCAAATTTTCTCCTCCGTGCTTGGGGGACTAAAAAGATCATTTTCATAAAAATTAGCTTCCCCAAGCATAGACTTTTCCATAGCATTAGCAATAATGGTGTCCAAAGAATTCATACTAACAACATTGCTATTAGCATGCAAATAAAGTTCCATAGGTTTTTTAATTTTCTCTTCAAACACTTCATGTCCTAACTCAAGATAAATACTATAAAGCTCTCTAATTTTTTTGTTGTTTTCCATTAAGCCTAACTAGTGAAAACAAGAAACAAAAAGACAAAATTGCAGAATCTAAAGGAAATAACTTCGAGCACTCACACCGAAGGATGTGAGTACCTTTTACCTTACCTCCCCGGCAACGGCGCCAGAAAATAGCTTGTTGTCTACGCACTTCTATTCTTGTAGTCAGTTGTTGGGCCTCCAAGTTCAGAGGTTTGTAGAACAGCAGCAAGTTTTCCCTTAAGTGGATCACCCAAGGTTTATCGAACTCAGGGAGGAAGTGGTCAAAAGTATTCCCTCTCAATCAACCCTGCAATCAAGATACAAGAAGTCTCTTGTGTCCCCAACACACCCAATACACTTGTCAGGTGTATAGGTGCACTAGTTCGGCGAAGAGATAGTGAAATACAAGTGGGATGGATAATTATAAGTGGTAATGGTGATAGACAATAACTTGATGGCGTGGAAAAGACTAAAGTAAAACTGAAATAAAGATGGAAGCAAGCAAACATGTAACTGATCTAATTGAAAACGGTGTTACAATGCTAAGAACAAGGCCTAGGGAACATACTTTCACTAGTGAACACTCTCTCATATAAATATCTTCTCTTGATGATACTACTCTTGACTACTCTCCGGTTGGACACTCTAATCGATGGTAGGGCTATAACAGCACACGTCAAAGTAAGCCTTTCCCATCTAGAAAACCCCACACTGTCACCTTGAGTACGAGATAGGTCCAACAAACACCACAATTTCATAGACATCCAACTCCAAATATAACTCATAACAAGTATTTGTAATCTCTAGTCTGAGTGCCACCATGGTGAGCACGCTGTCACTTTCACACACATGGGGAGAGCAGAGATTCATTAAAGCACTTGAGTAGCAAGGTAGATCTATAGATTACAAGCTCATGATCACAATATGATCATGCATAGAGAGAGAGATGAACACATAGCTATCGGTAGAACCCTTAGCCTCGAGAGAGAACTACTCCTTCCTCATCATGGGAATCAGCAACGGTGATGGAGATGGTGGTGGAGATCGATGGAGATGACTCCGGGGGCACTTCCCCGTCCCGGCAGGGTGCAGGAACAGAGACTTTCTGTCCCTCGAATCTCCCCTTCGGTGGCGGCGACGCTGCGGAACTTTTCGTGGCTAGAGGCTTGATGATTTAGGGTTTTGGCTTCGGGAGGCTTCTTATAGGCCAGAGGGCAAGGTCGGTGGAGTGCCAGGGGGCCCACACCACCTAGTGGCGCGGGTAGGGCTAGCCCGCACCTGGGGGTGTGTGGCCAGGCCCTGGCCCTCCTCCGTCTCGTATTCTGGCTCCGTGAATCTTCCGGTAAAATAGGAACTTTGGCTTTTGTCCCGTCCAATTCCGAGAATATTGATTTTCTGACTTTCCGTGAACCAAAAACAGCAGAAAACATGCAACTGGCATTGTGGCTCTTTGTTAATAGGTTAGTTCCAGAAGTCATATGAAAAGTACTCCAAAGTTGGAACAAAACATAAGAAAGTAGATAAAACCAAGCATAGAACATCAAAAATTATAGATACATTTGCAATGTATCACCAACATAGTAGTTATCCATAACACGATCAATAATTCTTGTAGGTATTTTAAAAGTATCATTGTCAGCAGGTGGTGGTTCATCTACTACCTTAGTAGTGGTAGTAGCATTACTAAATAAGAAACTCAGCAAATTATCCATAACGAAAATAAAACAACTAACAAAAGTAAACAATACTCATAGTAGAAGTTTCCTTTACCAGTGCCACTCTCCAATAGCGCTTCACTCCCTAGCAACGGCGCCAGAAAATAGTCTTGATGGCCCACAAGTATAGGGAGTGTATCGTAGTATTTTCTATAAGTAAGAGTGTCGAACCCAACAAGGAGCAGAAGGTGCTGGCTAGTGGTATGGATCAGGAATTCTCTGCAAATACTTAGCAAACGGATTTTTAGGGGTTTTTGATAAAGCAAGTAAATAAAGTACGAGTAAATAAAAAACAATAAGAATAAATGTAGCAAGTGGCCCAATCCTTTATTCAGCAAAGGACAAGCCGGTTGTATTACTTAAGATGACCAAACGTTTCTGAGGACACACGGGAAGACTGTCAAGTGCTTTTGCTTCATATAGTTGATTAATCTTCTTTAGCTTGCTAAGTGTTGTGTGGGTGAACTTGTGCTAATATACCCACCTTCCTAGGACTAATACATACTTGTGATTATACTCCTTGCAAACATCCGTAAGTACAAGAAAGTAATTAAGGTAGAAACCTAACCACAGCTTTAAACTATAAGACCCTTACGTCCCTTGTGCAATGGTTTCCTAACGGGGGTTCAGGTTTCTGTCACTTTGGCAACCCCTACGATTAGTAGCCAAATACACAATGCATTCCCCTAGGCCCATATAGGTGAAGTGTCATGTAGTCGACATTCACATGACACGACTAGAAGAAGTACACCACAACTTAAATATCAAACTATTGAATCTTTCTCAACACAATTCCACTACTAACAACATGACTTCTCCCATGTCCTCAAGAACAAAACGAACTACTCACAAGACATCATATGGATCATGATCAGAGATGGAATAATGATGTATAATAATCTGAACATAAACAATAATTTAATGATTCCACTCAATAGCATCAACTACAAAGAGTAATCAACATCGGGAAAGTTTCCCCTAAGAACTATGCAAGATTCAACCCAATTGTTACAGCAATATGGAGATGGTGATGATGGTACTGATGGTGATGATGGTGGTGATGATGATCCCGACGAAGTCCAGCTTGATGGTGGTGTTGATGGCGATGATCTCCCCTCTCCGGGAACGAATTCCCCCGGCAGAAATCTGTCTGCCGGAGAGATCTTTCTCTCTCGGTGTTTCCCGCTCCGCAGAGACGGTGGAATCTTTCTGTGGTCGCTCCCCGAGTATTAGGGTTTCGGGAGGATTATATACGCCAGAGGGGAGAGCCAGAGGTCGGCCAGGATGGCCACACCACCTGGTGGCGCGGCCTAGGCTGGCCCGCGCCAGGGGGTTGTGTGGGCCCCCTGTGGCCCATCTCCACTCATCCTTCTGGCTTACTTCGTCTTCTGAAAAAATAGGATTTTCCGTATATTTTTCCGGATTTTCTGATCTTCTCGAATTTTGTCTTCAAACAGCACATTTTTCATCAGAATCCTGACTGCAGCGGTCCATGCTCTAAAAGTCATCAACCATGCAAAAACAGATGAAATTACATAAGTATCATCTTTTAATATGAAATATATCAATGAATAACAGTAAATTATGATATAGAATAGTGAATTAAAATGGACGTATCACGCCGCCGCCTCTCCAAATCAAGCCACCGCCCGCGCTCATCTCCCTGTTGTGTTCCCTCCCCTACAGTACCACATCTTCCTACCTCAACCCCGGTGAGGCCTTGGAGGCGCCCAAACTCCTCCCAATGAATGAATTCCTGTAGCTCGCTGCCTAACAACAGAGGAGGCCACCTCAGAGCTGGACTAGGTCGTCGTCAAACTCGTCGCGCCTTACCCGTCTCTCCGTCTCCTCGCGTGGCCCCAAACTAGAGCTAGACGAGCCCCGCCCGTGCATTGACCTTCCTAATCCATGGCCATGTCGTCTCCTCCTACCAACAGTACAAGCACGACGACCAATAAGTCAACAAATACTCTGTATGTGTGTTCTGCGTGTCCATATTCTGCAATCTGCAATTCTGCATGCGTGTCTCGATGGATTCACATTCACAACCGGTGTTGCAAACTTATATATGCATATAATTTGTTACAGAGAAATATTAGCCTGAGGAGCAAGAGCCGATTTATACTACTGCTGGCCTGCTATAATACACATCCTGCCCCAGTTTTGAGATGCCGCCATGGTCCATGGAAGCAGTGTTTGAGATCTCGCCGAGGCCGCACTAGAGGCAGGCGATTGTGCACCTCTAGTTGTGGCCGCCATCATCGACTTCTATAGTTCACGGAGGCCCCAATTGATCCTCACCCTCATGAATTTATCAGGATCCAGGAGCTGCAACCATACCAGCTTCTTTGTAAGAGCCTTAAGACAAGCTGTTGTCTTAGCATCTGAGAGGATGAACAAGTTCAGAAACTTAGCCCATACCAGCTTCATGGTCTGTACCATCCTTGTCCCTGATGCAAAAACTACAGCCTCGCAGCCTTCTAAGGTCAGTGCTCAATGCTGCCTCGACCAGGCCACAAAACCTGGCCATGAGCCCATGACTGGATATATTATGCGAGTTCCATATATTCCATATAAAAGAGTTGCTGACTGAATTGAGGAGCACAAGTCCATCAGAAGCAAAGCATTCTATAAGCTGGAAAGCATATCCTAGGTACTGACACGTTCCAGGTTTGGTGATCTCTCCCAGTTCTTGGATAAGTGATTTAATGGTATAAAAAGGCAGTCTATGTTTTACAAAAAAAATTGAATCATTGCATTATCCTCACGTGGATCTTAAAGTTATGTACTTCACATATTTAGTGTGTTGCCATGTGGTATCCCTGTGGCAATATATGGCTTTTTTACGGTAGCAAAAACTAACAAGAATTGTTTCGTCAAATTAGTATTAAAAAGCGTTTCATAGCCCAAAAGTAACCACTAAAAATCACCCCATTGCAGCACAGGCATATTTACTATCTTATAAAGAATAAGATCTAAATCGGAACCATAAGATCCCGTTGATGATATTTTAGCATAGCAGATGTTAATACGTCTACATATCTATATTTATATGCTCAATTATATAATGTTTGTATAAAAAATCTTTTGTGGGTTTGCATGTATGTGTAAACGAGCAAAGAGAGTAACTAATATATTGTTGCATCTATTCAGTTTTCAGTAATACAAGTGGTTTCAGATTTTCAAACTAGCATCACTGCTGCTACGCAGTATTTGTATACATTAAGCATTTATATGGGTTCTTTTGTTAAAAGGGATTATATTGCTTGATTAAACCAGTGCATTTTAGTCAATACTTGTCAATCTAATTTTCTCATCCGCGTGGCTGTTGCCTACAATACATCTCAATTTTATATCGCATAATATGGTTGTTTAAAATATTAATATAATATATAAAAAATATTACAAAACAACAAATTGAATAAAACAAATTAAAATAAAGTAGTATAAATAGGACATCAAATTAAAAAATAAAGAATATGTCGAATAGGTGACCCGGGCTAGGGTTCGGTGGTTGATTGAATTTGGGGAAAAATTTGGATCGAGCCTATATTTTTGATTTTTTTCTCCCGTTGCAACGCACAGGCACGTTTCTTAGTACATACTAAACGTATGCCGTTCTAGGTACAAGCAAACGATGGATGAACAAGGAAACACGTGGGATGCCTACAAGTTCGCACACGGTTGCATAAAGACGAACTGTTGCGAAGTTGAGTCCTTCGTACACGGTCGCATAAAAACGAGTTGTGTGCGGAGTTGAGCCCTTCGCACACGGTTTACCGAATCGTTTGCATAGTGACGCTCCAGTTAGATGTGTATGATCGACCATTTCAATCGATTGTAAATGTGTGTTCTGTATTAGTGTGGTAGGGCATTGGAAGTGAGCAACATGGGCAGATCATACATACTGTACTTGCTAGCTCGTCGGAAAAGGCGACGTCGATCCCCTTCCGTTTGGCCACCCTGCATTGGGAATTTACCGGCACAAGTGGTCAGATGGAACCGTCCAAATCAAGCCGCGCCAAACCACCACCTTAGGTCAAACTCAAAGGGCGCCGCGTGCAGCTCCCATAGGCTCATCACACGCCTCCAGATTTGGTTAATTGCCCCGGATAGCTGGTCACTCAATTTGGTGCGTGTTAGATAGATAAGGCCGGGTGGCGTTGATTCGATCGGGGTTGGGCGCGCGTGCAGGCGCAGGGGGTGGCTGGCGTGGGGGCGACACATCGAGATCGTCGACTGGGAAGACAAGGGAGAACGGACACGGAGATGCAAGGCGAGGCCCGACAGCGAGAAGGCCTCACGCTGAAGACCAGCTCCCAGGTGGTTGTGCGCGCGGGGATAAAAGAATCGGCGGTGGTCAAATTGAGGAGGTCGAATCTGTTTTGGACGAACGAGTCAGGACATGCGCATGTGTTTAGTACTCGCTTCATTGTAGTCTTTTATTTCCGTATATTACTGTACTAGCATCAAGCATCTACGTACATACGTATCCTAGCAAAAGAAATCATGTAATGTAACACATACGGATCAACCTAGTCTTTATACATGTCAGATTGTACGTATATTTCAGGTGTTCCTAATCAGCACTGCTCTTGCAGCACCTGTCGCTTAGCAGTACAATTGGTAGTAGTGCATACTACTTGTTATGATCAGGAGCCTAGTGCTTTGGCGTTGTCATGTCCTGCGTGGGGCATGCATGCAATGCATCCATTATCATGTTTAAGGCTAACCATGCACACGAACCAGCTATATGATGCTCACTCAATTAATCTCCACAAATACCAATTTCGCTGCTTTTTACCTCTTTATATGCTGTTTTTGTCGGGCAAAAGCAGTCGTCTGGTCTTGGTTAGCAAAGCAGTAGTAATAATCCTGCGACCAAATACAGCAAAACAGCAACTCATCATCCATGCATGCCCTTGATAATTAGCCCCAAAACAAGTTGGCTAGCTACTTTATTACCTCCTCGATCGAGCCTGTCCATGCATGCATGCATGATGAAATGGATCTCCCCATGCATGCAGCCCTCGTCAATCACTTTCGCCACGTACGAAAAGACGCGCACATGCACGTCGTCGGCGACGGGACGAGAGATCGATCGAGCGGGAAGCAGCCAATCATGCATGCCCGTTTTCCTTCGTCCATCCAATCCAATCCAATCGATTCGTCACGCGAGAAAGGATTACGAGAGGGACTACTCGCTTAAACTAATCCCGGCTGGCCGGCTAGGCTCACGTTAGCGGTGGACCACGCCTGGTCAGACGATCTCCCAAAGCTATAGCCGAAGGGCCGAAAGATCGGGGGCGAGACCCGGCCGCTGGGGTCGATTGATCGATCGCCTCGGGAATTGGCTCCCACGCAGCACGGGTTTCCCGTGCACGGCGCGCTCGGGAACGCCCAAAGGCCGGCCGGAAAGCCGGCCGCGCGCGGGCGCCGCGACCGACGCGAGCTAGCCACGACCGGCATGCCACGCGACGCAACGGGCTCCCGCAGTCCGTCGATCACACACAGGTGGTAGCCATTATTCAAACGGCATGGCATGGCTGGTACGTAGGCTTAAAAAACGCGGCAAAGCAAAGGGAACGAACGAGGTGGCCTTCCTTGCCGTCGCTTTCCGGAGCTGCCGCTCGCGATCTCATTCCGGCTGCCAGGCCCTGCCGCGGCCGAGCATGCAGAATGGCTACATCTACATTATCATTGCTAATTAATCTGCTGGAGGACGCCCCAAAAGTGTGACATCTTCCTCAACTTTTCAGGAGGGTCGCCGGCCGGCCGGAAAGTTTCGATCCCAGCTAGCGGACTTAACGGGCGTTTATCGGATCGGTGGTGGTGCGCGCTCCCGAACAAGCCGGCCGGATCGTCGACGGCGAGTCACGAGAAACCGGATCGAGTGCGCTGCCCGCTGGCGCCCTAGCTTGATTTCCCGAGGGCACGTACGTACCTACTGCCCTGCTAATTAACCTTAATTAGGTCGTGCCATGCGTACGTACGGTTTGGCTGGACCCTGCGGCCCTTTTCCTGGTGATGATGAGAGTGTGTGCAGGCAAAGCGGACAGAAATTCAGCCGAATCGAGTGTCATGCCCGTACGGTGCTTGCGTTTCGCATCAACTTGTATGCATATGTCTTCATGTATCATTGGGCGTGTCTACTTGGTGCGGTCTGTGATTGCCGTTATAAATTGGGAAAAGAAATTTGACAGCTCGCATGCATGGTCGGCGGTGGTATAGATCGAGGGCATATCTATAATCATGTTTAAAGTTAACCACACGAATTCACAATATCTTAGACCCAAACACATTTATTTTCGAAAAGGAAAAGGCTCAAAAGGAAATTTCACACATTAGTCCATGATACCGGGTACAACCAAGGTTGAACTTGGGCTACCAAACCCAAGGTTTTGGCTCCGGAGTATTTTTTTTTTGCCAAGGGAGCTTGGGTTTCCTGGTTACCGACCAAAAACCCCGAGCAATTACCATACAAATTTAAAAACCAAAATATGAATTCAAAGTTTTGAATTTTCAGTAACCGGAGAAATTCCGAATTTTCAATTCAAATAATATAAAAAACAATACAAATAATCTCAAAAGCTTTTTTCTGTTAGGCCCATTTGACGGCGGGTGCTCGGGAAATCCAGTTACCAACCGCATTTCCCGACTGGTACCCAAATCCTCGACCACACCCTAATCTGAGCTTTGAGCCAACACTTTCAATGAGGAAATGTGGCTCACAGGTTTCCAACCGGAGATCTTCCAATTCCTTCATCGGTCCACTCTAACCGGCTTTTCTTACAAAGAGCATCTTCTAGCCAGCTATTGATGTGAAAAAAATTATGCTTGCATACGCATAAGAAGAATTCAGCAAGAGCTTAATGACAACACCATTGTGCCACTTCCGGTTGCTCCAGAATCAACGTGTAATCGCTACCTGCTACAAGCGCTAATCTAGCACAGAAGACATCCCCCACCTCCGCGAAAAAACATGTGTGGCAACAACAAGGAGGATGGATGAAGATGTGTCACCACCAGGCATCGCCATCCTTCCAGCATGGATCCCCACCGCCCTAGGCATGTTAGCCGTTGGACAATGGTGCCCTGTCGATGCTTGCTAGAGCCCTTGGACCACCGGAGGCAAAGACCCACCGCCACGCTAGGGTTCAGTGGATGCCTAGTTAGGTAGAGAAATAAAAAGACAAAGCATGTGCATATCGAATTTTATTTTGTAAGATCGTAGATACATATTGACTCATTTGTCAAATAATTTTCACAATTTGTTGGGGCACCAAAAGTGTTGGTGGTAGCACAAGATAAAAATTCTATGGTAGCTTAGGTACCCCCTCACACATTGCTAGAGGGTAGAAATAATACGATGTAGGGTGAATGCAAAGATGAAAATAGCCCTGGGAGAATAATACTATATGCAACTCTAACACAATCACTTAGTACAATTGAAATAGAAGCATATTTAGTTACAGGTGGAACCTAAAGCAACCTAACAATGAAGCTTTAATGACGCATAGAAGTCATAGGCAATAGCAAATCTTTGTTATTTTTGCGATATCAAACTTAGGATTGTGCTATCATTTTCTGCAAGTTGACATCTTCTAAGGAGACTCTTCACCATCCTTTCTCCAATTGAGTAAATATGTCCTCACATTCTTAACCAAACACATTTAATTGAACTAATATAATTAGAATTTTAGATCAATGAAATATACAAAGTCAAAATAGAACCATAAAAGAAACTACTACACGTATGACATTTCTGTATCTAATACATGTCCCCACGGTTGATCCACCAGTGTGCTGCAAATTTGTTTGCATATGGATGCTTGGATAATGCAGCAACATACATGCATCGTACAAGAAACGTTGAGCGTAGCACTTCTCAATCATAAAACATAATCCATGGTGAACCTATAGTTTGTTTACCCCATGATAAACTAGCCAAATTTTTCTCAAGTCCTCCTTAAATAGCTTACCCGTGACACTGTTTCAGGTTGTGTTTTGTTAGAATGAGAATTGGCTACTACTAGAAGAGAAAGTGTTGGTTTCTGCATAGACTAGACATAGTCTATGTTTTCAGTTTAGATTAATTTTGCGCAGTATTTACCAAAAGAAGCATTTTTTTATAAGAAGTCCTTTTTCAACGAATGACCAATTAAATTATTCAGAAAAAAACATGTTCGTCTGGAACCTTTTGCCAAAAATCAAAGTGGCGCCCTACCTTGCACTACGGTAATCCTAGACTTACGGACGATGCAGTTTACGGAGTGCTTACGGACTGACGTGTAGTACATGCGTTGGTTGAATTTTTGATTCTTCCTGAAAAACCGGCGCACGATCTGATTTCTCCTGCCTTGTCGTGCAGTCTGTAACAAATTTCCGTAAAAACTTTCCATAGATTTAGCATTACTCCTTGCACTACTGCCCTCATCGTGTGGAAAAGCTGTCTGGCAAATGGAACATGAGTAGCGTGTGGGTACTCAGCGCAGGACGATCGAGCTATAGCTAGACGGACCGGTGTTACTGTTTGACTATAGCAGCTAGCATGTTACAACCCTGACATCTCTTTTGAATTTCATGCATGATCATATTCACACCTTGAATTTCGCAAGCACGTACTACTGACAGGTTTGACTACAAGCACATATAGCAGATCTCCACGCGCGCAGCTACATAACAGTACAAAATAGTTAAGTATTAGCGTGCAAGTGCATCATCTCCATAAATTAGTAAAATATAAACGAAGTAAATTTGGGAAATTTGCATCCGCGCGCCATGGTGGCAGGTGTACTGACTTAGCTTTGCCATGAGAAAAATGCAGATCTGTCTTGTTGCTATTTAACCTGTTCAACAGCTATATATCAACAAATAATATACAGGCCGGCACTTCGATTGGGTTACACTAGACCAGCTGAGCGGACTCCAAAACGAGATTGTCCATGCATGATCAGCCGCGCCTGGTCCTCACCACCACGATTCTCTTCGACCAGTCGCGACCTACGCAAGGAGCCAGAGATCTCCATGGAACAACGGACCCCAGACCGATCAGCTCGCATTATGTAATCCCTGAACTCGATCGAGCAAAGCAGGGGGCTAATGCTAATCTCTCTCGTGCATTCTAAGACATGATGCTACGCGACACGATGGCGCTTAGATCTGCATGCATGGGCGACCAGGGCCTCATTGTTAATTGCGGCCTTAAGGATGTCGGGCACGTCGCACGAGGGGAGCTAATACTACTACTAGTAGCGTTTTGCAAGCAGTGGCAGCTTTTGCGCGTGTCTCCTCCTCCCCTTTGCTCTCGATCGCTAGCTCTCCGTGTTCGAGAAAACAACAAAAAGTAATTAGGCCACTGAGACCTTCGAATCCGCTACTACTGCCACTCCCACGACCACCGCCTCGGCCCTAGCTGGCCCTGCCCAATTATATAAGGGCCCCCTCTGCGCATCTATTGATTTCAGCATTGCTTCTGACCAGAAGAAGATCCCGGAAGAAACAAGATCAGAACTAGGGGAGGAACCTGTTGTTAGCTAGCACAGAGTAGAAGTCAGATCGTAGAAGATTTCAAGCTGTAGTAGCTGTTAGATAGATCGATCGATCGTGTATACACCCACCAAACTGATCGACCGAAGCTCGCTCCGTCTAGGGTAGCGTCGATAATGGAGGTGCTGGGCGGGCGGGTCGGCGTGAAGTGCGGGCGGTGGAACCCGACGGCGGAGCAGGTGAAGGTGCTGACGGAGCTGTTCCGGGCGGGGCTGCGGACGCCGAGCACGGAGCAGATCCAGCGGATCTCCAGCCACCTCAGCGCCTTCGGCAAGGTGGAGAGCAAGAACGTCTTCTACTGGTTCCAGAACCACAAGGCCCGCGAGCGCCACCACCACAAGAAGCGCCGCCGGGTCGCGTCATGCTCCCCCGACAGCAGCAGCAACGAGGAGGAGAGCGGCCTTCGTGCCGCCGCCGTCCGCGATGCCGAGCCCGCCGACCTCCTGCTCCAGCCTCCCGAGAGCAAGCGCGAGGCCAGAAGCGCCTATAGCCACCATCATCACCGGATCATGACATGTAAGCTTCCAGCTTGTCTTTGTTCATACTATACCATACGTCGTGTTCCTGGTCATCAAGGTGTTGATCCATTTCGTTTCGTGCATGCAGGCTATGTGAGGGACATGGTGGTGGAGCAGGAGGAGGCGACGACGTGGGAGCGGCCGACGAGGGAGGTGGAGACGCTGGAGCTGTTCCCGCTCAAGGCAGCCTACGACCAGCTCGAGGCGGACAGGGTGCGGTACGTCAGGGGCGGCGACCAGCAGCAGCAGTGCAGGGAGATCTCCTTCTTCGACGTGGCCACCGGACGGGATCCGCCGCTGGAGCTCAGGCTCTGCAGCTTCGGCATCTAGCTAGCTACATCGACGAACGCATGCATGTTGTAGCTGTCAGCGGTAGCTGCTTGTAATACCTGATCATGTCACACACGTATGCATCATTCCCCAGTCGCTGATTCTAGCTATCCACATTAAAAGGTGTACGGGACGGGATACGGCAGGACCGTACGTGGTCTCCAGCAGAATCTGAGAAGATCGGAAAGAGCACGCAAATGAGATTTCCACCCCCTTCTGGATGGTATTTTCATCATGGTTCATGGGATATAGACTACTCCCTTTATTTCAAAATATAAGATTTTTTACCTTTCGCAAAATAAACGTATCTAGATATTTTTAATGTGTATGTTCAATCCGAATCTACACACCAAAAGACATGTAGATACATTTGTTTCACGAGAGATAAAACATCTTATATTTTAAAAAAGAGGGAGTACTCTATAATTAACCTGGCTGCACACCGATGTACACACTGGTAGTATATCTCCATAGGAATCTACAGTCAAAGTCTTGCCCTAGTAGACCGCAGTCAAATTCTATAACTCACGATCGTTAGGTGAGAAGGTGCAGCGTGTGAGTATGAACACATGATTTGACACAGCACATAGAATTCAAAATGTCGTCCTACATAAGCCCCACACACCTTAATATTTATCCGTTATTAGTCTGTCGTACCGGGACTACGTACTTCTTGTCGCCCCCTGACCTTTTTAAGAAAAGAATTCTGACTCGCTCAGTGCATGTGATAGTCAACCGTGTATGCTTCCCTCTAGGAAGTTGCTTTGGGGGCTTGTCGTTGGACCGGAGTTTCAAAGTTTGCAGCTAACTTCCCGGCCATCTGACCCATGCCTTCCTGTATGTTGACTTTCACACACTGTGAATAATGTGGATCAATGTGCACACACTCGGAACGAAGAAATGTATGGCAAACATTCGATGTGTGCCTACCGGCAGAACCACCGCATACATTCTGCATAATGTCAGATTAGTTAGTAAAGGAAGACGTGGTTAGGCTAGCTCCATCCACACACTGTATCGTAAGATGAGCAAATCTCTCTAAACAATTTCACAAATGAAATACGCTATCGTTAAAATATAGATTTAAAAAAGTTCGTGAGATGTAAGAAATAACTGCATAAACCACCGCTTGACTACCGTCTACAGAACTTATACTTGCATCAGATTGCCGGAGTATACCAAATCAAAACGAAAAATAAAATGTTGGTGCTTTTTTCAGCGTAGTAAGTTTTCTTTTAGAGGAAACCTGCCATTTTATTAATCAACAATAATCAAAGATACAATAGCAGGATTCGGAGTGCTAGCCACAAATAATGACCAACCCCTTAATTAACACGATTCCTAGATTATATGCCTCCACATTGTTTCTCAAAAAACATTGTGACATCTCTTCAGCGGGGTAAGTGCTTGTCATAAGCACAAGTATTTGAAACCTAGCCCACGGCCCATCTTTCTTCTCAAACGCTCGAAACTTTGGGCTATAAAGCAGTAAGAAGCCCATCCGAATCAAAATGCCAACATCCTGCCCTATGAGCTCCGCATATCATTCTTTTATCTGGCCTTTCTCTAATTCTTTTCTACTCGTATTACTTTCCCATTGTTCTTCTTGTTTTCTAGTTTTTGTTGCTTCTTCCATTGCTTTATTTTTTATTTCACCTCGTTTTATTTTTAATTTCCCATTATGTTTTATTATTTTCCTTTTACCTTTTCGGTGAATGCATGAACGTGGTAACTATTTATGGTTTCCAATATTTGTTCATTTTCATTTTTTTGGGTGTTAATACGTTAATTTTTTAAACGCATCTACACTTATTTTCATACTGAAAATATCTCTTTTAGTATACATGAATGAACAATTATTTTATGACACACAATAATATTAGTTCTATTACACATGAATACTTACTTATTTTATTATTATATTTTCAAGATTTATATGATTTTTTTGGTATACATGAAAATTCATTTCGAAACTTTTAAATATTTTATATGAAAATTCATGACATATATGAGCACATTTTTTATAACAAGGGAACATCTGTCTTAAAACATCTGTATATTTAATTTGATATATGTGAACGTTTCTTTTCTGGTACACATATTATTTTTCTATTGCTAAACTAATTTATAGGAAGTAAATGCAAATTTCAAGATTCATTGAAAATAATATTTGTAACTTTGTTGATGAGTGTTGCACAGAATCCTTTAAGAGAATATCTAGCACACACCAAAAAAGCGGCTGAACTGAAAAATTCCGGCGAGCTTTCGGTTTTGAGCCTTTTGAGCCCAAAATGTAACCCGAATAGATACAATAAACATGAACCGACCTGTAAAAGTTTTTCGGTGCCCCATGAATTCGGTGCACCGCCCCCTTTATGTAGGGTTCATGAATCCATCTCCAGGTCATGACCCGAGTCGATTCCCCCCTCCACCGCCTTGTTGTACATTTCGCCTACAAGCTGCAGATCCATCGTTCCCAAAGCCTAATGGCGCCGCATCGTCGTTCAATCGGACTCAGGGGGCATATTGGCTTAGCAGAGCCTCCCACAGAGGCCCTTCCCACGAGTAGGAGCGAAAGCGTCGCATCGCCGTCGTCGGTGCGCACAAATGCGTCTCCCTGCGGTACATCCGGCACGGGCAGCCGAGGAGATGGAGCACGGGAGCATGGCACGCCGCTCCACCCGCATGGGTCAATCTCCGTCGCCTCCGATGCGCTTCCTCTGCCGGACGCGCAACAACGCAGAGGCGGGAAGCTCGCGCCCCGCCACTCAAGCTCGCCAACTCCAACTCTGATGAGTACGATCTCTCTGACTCGGATGTGCCCCCGTCCTCATCGGGCACGTACATGTCATTCAGCGACAAGTCATCGAGCGACCACATGTCGACAAGGGATTCATCGGCGATGACGAGGCAGAGCGCCACACGCTGGAGACGGTGCATCGCTTCTCCACGTGATCTACACGGGTAGAGGAGATGCATGAGGCAGAAGACCTGCGTTGGGCCTTGCTCAGTGTGGAGGGGGCCGATGAAGCAGTATCAGGCATTCGTGACCGTGCAATGGGAGTGAAAGGATAGAGATGTCGTCCAGAGGGGGTGAATACACAATTTCAAAAACTATTACAATTTTAGCTTTATAGAATACGGAATTAAACTAACGTTTATTTTACAAGCACAAAACCTGAATACACTAGGCTCAACTATGTGCACCAACAACAAGTTAAGCTAAGAAAGATAGCACAATACAAAAATATACCACAAGTGATAAGAAAGATATAAGTACTTCAAGCTCGATGGCTATCACAAACAAAGTAAGCTCGGATGTAGAGATAACCGAGGTATGCGGAGACAAAGTTATATTCTCGTGTTCCCTTACAAATAAGGTACATCACGTTGGAGAGGTGTGGGATTCTATGAAGGATTTTTCAACGCCACGAAGGATCACATTCTTCTCCGTGTCTATCCCACGAAAGAATAGGTTCTTTCTTTATGGCTAGGTTTTCCTCCACTCAGGAGATGGCAAGCTCCACGACCACTTCATAAGCTCCACAAAGGAGAAGCTCACGCTTCTTCACAATCTTCCACAAAAAGACACCAACCGCCAAACCAACTAGGAGGTCACCCTCCAAGAGTAACAAGCTCACAGTCTCTCACTCGAACAAATCGTAATGGAGAGCTCAACACTTATGCGAGAATGCAAAGCAAGAACACCAAGGGTGTTCAAATCCCTCACTCTCAAATCCCACCAAAGGAACAAATACTAGGGAGGAATTAGAGAGAAAGAACAATGGTGAAAATCAACCAATGACTTTAAGAACTAGATACAATGGGTTCTCCTCACTTAGAGGAAGAATTGATTGGTGGGAATTTTACATCTAGATCTGCTCTTCTAAAGCCCTAAAAAATATGCAAGAATCATCGGAGGGAAGGGAGAGGAAGCAAGCTCAAGAGGTCAACAATGGTGATCAATTTCATGCTCAAGAACAACTCAAAAACGTTAGGGAAGATCCCCCTTATATAGGGGAAAACAAAGATGGTCGTTGGGAGGATTCCTATGAGGACCCAGTCTAAAAAGTTAGTCAGACCGGGAAACTCGGTCCCCAAGCCGGTGTACTGGCCTACAGACCGAAACGGCTTAGTATACCATCTCGTAATAGACTCGGTTGCAAAACCGGGAGATCCGGTCTACGGGCCGGTCTACCGGCGATGGCACCGGACCGTCCGGTGTGGGAACCAGATCCACAACCCAGATGCAAGAGACTTCACAAAAACACACAATAACTTTTGCATCCAGACTCCGATTTCGATGATCTTGAGCTTGTTTTGACAAGGACAACAAGCTCTACAAGATGGTGCATAGATACGTCATAGTACAGCAAAGTAGGATAGAACCAAATGAATAAAGGTATGAAGGCTATCTATAAGAAGAACTAGTAAAACCTCCAAACTCTAAAACGCAAAAGAAGATGCATATGAATTCCGCTTCGATGAACTTGGGCTTGTTGAAGAGCTAGCAACACGATCAAGAACCTCACATGGACAAACACCAAGAAGCAACAAAATAGGAAGATGCAAAGTATGCAAAGGATTGAGCTCCCTAAGACAATGTGATCAAGTTACGCAATTGAAACCCCCTTTTGATAGTGCGGCTATCTATCCTATAACCCGGTCTCCTAACAACCACCTTGAGACCGGTAAAAGGAAAACCTAGAAAGGCTGTACCTTTGCCTTAAGCATCCCGCTTGATCTTGATGATAATGCTTCAACCTCCATCCAAGCCGAAATGTCTCACTTGATTATTGTTGCTTCGTGAAGACTCATAATTTGATCCCTCATACACCACTATGGGATAACTTCATCAAGGCACGTCTTCACATGTCCATTATCACCAATATGGATAGTAAGTTTCAACTATATGATCTCCTTGAGATGTTTATATTGAACTTGCACTTCTCAATCTTGATGATGATCACTACTTGATGTCATCCTCTTATGAGCTATAGGAAATCTTCACTTTTAAAGCATGCCCATGGAAAGATAACTATCCCATATAGAAAACGCAAAGGCACATATATAATGGGTTAGTTCATGATGCATAATTGACAAGGCTTACCATACCTCAAGATCCATGTGATACATTCTTTATGCTTCATGTGTTGACCAACTTGAAATCACTCTTCACTATTTGTATTGGTCAACCATGTTCTTCTCATGCTCTATCTCAATATCTTGAGGTATATAAAGAACTCTTCATTTGATTACATGCTCTAAATCTTAGTCAACCATAGCTCAAAATGAGGCTATCATGACACCGATTTAGAGCCATATCTTGAATTCATCTATTGAGATCACACTCTCAAGATCTTGATTATATCGTATTCTTATCTTGAATTTGATGATCTTGATGCCAATACTCAAGGTATATATTTATCTGCATGGCATTCATACTTGAATCCAACACATGGACTACAAGCATGACCTATGAAATATTCCTTCATATAAAACTCAATAAAAATATTAGTCAATAGAGATTGTCATTAATCATCAAAACCATACATAGGGGCCATTACCCTTTCAGGGAGGCCATGGATAGGTAGTGCGCCCGCATCAAGAAGAAGCCGGAGCAGGAGGTCATTGTCCTCGCCACCACGTCGCCCTCGTGCCGTAGGCTCCGGTGAGGTATCCCGGAGCCCATTTTGGTCACATTGGTGTAGGGAAGCGGTGTCAATCTTCGCTCCACCTCTTGTTTGCCTCGTATATGTAAATTATGGTGTAAATCATCGACGAACTTGTCTTTTGCGTGATGAATTGCACGCTATGTAGCTAAAATTTCGCACGAACTCATTTTTTTTATTTTCAATTCTGAATATGGTTTCTATTCCGGGGCGATAGTTCTCGAACTAAAAACGAGATTTACATGACACCGAGAACACCGTTTACAAGTCACACGTTTTCGCTATCTACTAGAGATGCTCTAAGAGGATCTTCCTTCTTGCACGCTCCACATTGAAGGGCACACACAAAGACACGCCGTGAAAGAGTTCCTTTTGGTGCTTAGAATGTGAATTATTTGATTTGGGTTTAATTGTACCATTCAATTTTTTTATTGTGTTTGTATTCTCGTAGCAGCGGCAGAGTAATTCGGGTGACGACACATAAGAAGTTCACGGTCTTACTTTTCAGGATAAAAGTTCAAGATTTGATCTTAATTAGTTGTGCCTGACAATGACTTCAAGGCATTGTTTTGTGAGCACGAACTTTTCTCTAGGGTGAAAAACATATGATCAGATGACGACCACGCTTGTGTGCTATTTCCTTCTTGGAGAGGTCACTTTTAGAGAAGATGGACTTTTGGTGTTGTCTTGGTAGTGTTAGCGCTGCTACTAAAAGGAATAGATCGTTGTAGTAGGACTTTTATTTTTTATTTTTTTAGTTGAGTGTATCCGTAATACAATTAGGGTATTGTGTTGTTACCGGGGCGGATCTCTATGGGCTGTCCAAAAAAATACACCACTTATAAACTTATTATAAAACTAATGCATCAGGTTAGGATAAAAAGTGCATCAGGGATGCATAACTTCAACCCTAAAGTCTCCAAACTTGGACGTTTTTATGATAGAATTAATATGTGCACCAGGGAAACTTTTTGTCTAGCTCCGCCCCTGGTTGTTACAGATGTCGGGTGTAATTGGTATCTCCGCGATATTAATATATTCCTAATGTTAAAAAATTGTTTTATGTGAACTGTTAATTTATGTTTCATCGATCCAACATTCATTTTTGTTGGAACATGATTTGGCTGCAATCTGAAGCCTCAATGCGAGACTTTCGCTCACTCTGGTTTGTGTCATTAGGCTACTCCGCCGTTCTCTAGACCGCCGCGGTATGCTTGGCTGCTACCTGACGTCTTAGAGCGACACTTTCGCTCTATCAATAGTGTCGTTCTGACAAAATACTTCCTGATGGCACCATGACTCCATGAGTGATCGACAGTGAACAATGTTGTTCTCTGAACACTTGGGTTTGTGTCAGCAGGCTACGAGGCCTCACCATTCCAAAATTCTAGTGTTTGTTTCCTCCACGACTTTACAAGAACTATTTCATCCTTAGTTCAGTAAAAACATGTTCACCACCTACGGCATGCCAGCCTGTACACGACTTTTCCCATATATCACTGCACTACGAGAAGGACTGATATTGGACCATTCAATCATGTCAGGGAAACTGATATTGCAAAACATTTGCGCTGATCCGTGACAGCAAATGGAGGTGACGATTATGCTACGAGCCAAACGGCTCTACAGCTCCTTCCCGCTCCTAACTTTTCGTCTCACTCTAATAGAAGCGCTGCACAGGCGTTGTCTTCGCAGTGTTTGTTCCGCTGTTATAAGGAATAGGTCATTGTAATAGGATTTTTTTTTACTGTAATTCTTTTTTCCCTTTATTTTGACCGTGTGCATCCATATTTTTATTAGGTCACTGCATTGTTGTAGAGGATGAGTGTAATTGGTATCTTCACGATATTAATATATTCTTTTTACGGAAAAAGAAGCATTGCACATGCGCAAAATCTAAGTAAATCAATATAAAAAAGACGAAAGACAAACGTCCAACACAATCCCTCTTGACAGCAGCTTAGCACAAATAAAAAAGCCCAACTTAAACATACACTAGGAAGCAGCCCCTGGGGTGATTTAATATATTAAGTTATTAGCAAAGCAATATACAACAATGTTCTTATGATTAGCCTTATGAGAAAACATAATTTTATCAGGTAGAAATTCTTGAATAATGTAAAAAGTGTGGCAAGAAAAGAGAGAGAATATTGTATATTCAAACATTTGCTTTAATATTTTATATTTTAATTAATCATTCTACCTAAATTGTGTAGTGAAATTTTGGTTTATATCTAACTTGTGCATAAATTGTTTGTCCATTGTTGTAATTAAATCTTGGAAAAGAAATTTTAAGAAACTGTAATCTCACTAATTGGGAAAATAATATGGTGAAAACATTTCATACTTTTTCTGACACAAAAACATTTCATACTTACATTATGAATGAAATTTAAGGGATATACGAAAAAAATTGAGCGGTGTATAAGAGTTTTTTTTAACATAAGGTTGAAGAAATTCCTATTTTAAAATGTATGAGCATTATGTTTGGAACTTTGGGCTGAGCCTGCAAGTGACTTCAGCGTGTTAGGCCCATTCTTATTTTGACTAGATTGTCTTGGTCTGCCTGGGAACCACCTATACACCAACTAGGTCGGTGTTTAGGACGCACTGCACGCCGCGTCGTGGACTTTTTGCTAACTAGGCCCAGGTACGTGATTCGGTTTATTAGCGCGGTTTTTAGGTTTTTCTGGATGTATTGTCGGTTAGTTTTTGGTTTCCTGTTCGTTTTGGTTTTAAAAAATTGTCCGAACAATTTTCTAAATTTGAACATTTTTGAATTAAATGATTTTAAAATCTAAATATTTTTTAATATGAGCATTGTTTAAGTTGATTTTTTAGATCTGAACATTATTTGGTTTGAACTTTCTCAAATAATAAACATTTCGAAAATTCTAATTAAAAAACATTTTCGAAACTCTGAACATTATATATTTTAAACCTTTCTAAAAACTATTTTTTTTCCAAATTCGGTACTTCCGAATTGTTTTTAAAAAAGAAAAAATTAATGAAAAAGAGAAAAGAAAAAATCACAAGAAAATACAGTAAAAAGGAAAAAATGAAAAAGAAAACAGAAAAAACGAAAAAAGAAGAAGGAAAAAAAGAGAACTGCGAACTGGGCCAGTCCATACCGCGCGCCGTGGTGTGCGGCGCGGCCCGGGCGAATCTGATCGGCCTATAAGAATTCCCGTCTGCCTGAGTCTGCTCTCTCTGATCCCTCTGTCTGACGTTTCATCTCTCTCTTTCTCTCTTGATCCCCAATTTTCCTTCTCCAAAATCTCTGATCTCGTTGGCCACCAGAGTCTGGTGGCACTTGCTCACGCCTCACCCGCTTGCCGAACTATCTTCATGTGCGTGCACTACATGGCCCTCGACAGCTTGCGCCATGGTGGCCTCGACGCATCTTTACAATAGGAGGTGGACGCCTCATCATGCCGACGATGCTCCAAAGGCACACCATTAAACCTCTAGTATTTTCAAACACGCTCTACCCCATGAACCAAGTCCAGCGTATCTTCCTTTTTCTTTATCCTTCCTTTTTTACTGCCTTCCATTCTTTGTTTTTCTAACCAGTTTTAGTCTTCCTCCTTGACCCATTCCGTGTCACTTAATAGCATCTATAGCTGATCCTTTAGCCTTCCACATCATCTAGAGAAGACAATCTCTACTATATCTACTCTCTATCTCTACTCTCTACTATCTAATCTCTATCTCTATCTCTACTATTCTCTACTACTATCTAAAAAGAAGAGCTAAATACGTCTCGTCTCACAACTTGTCCACAATGTGCAAATTAGTCCCACAAGTTGAAACGCGTGAAGCCACGGTCCAACAACTTGTATCCAAGGAGCAAATAGGTCCACAACAAATACAAAACTGACACGTGACATGGTAAATTTTGCACAAAGAACACTGTATTTTTTGTGTTGCAAGTATGACCTTGGATGCTGCCTCATGTACCAAGTCCAGCGTATCTTCCTTTTTCTTTATCCTTCCTTTTTTACCGCTTTCCATTCTTTGTTTTTCTAACCAGTTTTAGTCTTCCTCCTTGACCCATTCCGTGTCACTTAATAGCATCTATAGATGATCCTTTAGCCTTCCACATCATCTAGAGAAGACAATTTCTACTATATCTACTCTCTATCTCTACTCTCTACTATCTAATCTCTATCTCTATCTCTACTATTCTCTACTACTATCTAAAAAGAAGAGCTAAATACGTCTCGTCTCACAACTTGTCCACAATGTGCAAATTAGTCCCACAAGTTGAAACGCGTGAAGCCACGGTCCAACAACTTGTATCCAAGGAGCAAATAGGTCCACAACAAATACAAAACTGACACGTGGCATGGTAAATTTTGCACAAAGAACACTGCATTTTTTGTGTTGCAAGTATGACCTTGGATGCTGCCTCATGTACGGGTCCCGTATGTCAGTCCTTTAAGAAAGATCTAAAAATTTGTAGAATTTGTTTTTCTAACCAGTTTTAGTCTTCCTCCTTAACCCATTCCGTGTCACTTAATAGCATATATAGCTGATCCTTTAGCCTTCCACATCATCTAGAGAAGACAATCTCTACTATATCTACTCTCTATCTCTACTCTCTACTATCTAATCTCTATCTCTATCTCTACTATTCTCTACTACTATCTAAAAAGAAGAGCTAAATACGTCTCTAGTCTCACAACTTGTCCACAATGTGCAAATTAGTCCCACAAGTTGAAATGCGTGAAGCCACGGTCCAACAACTTGTATCCAAGGAGCAAATAGGTCCACAACAAATACAAAACTGACACGTGGCATGGTAAATTTTGCACAAAGAACACTGTATTTTTGTGTGTTGCAAGTATGACCTTGGATGCTGCCTCATGTACGGGTCCCGTATGTCAGTCCTTTAAGAAAGATCTAAAAATTTGTAAGATAGAACCTATTGGTTCTGCAGGCATGCGCGCAGCCACCAGAACACATGATAATTCATGTACTAAAACCGTACGTCCTCATATTTACTATTTATCACAGCGGAGCAGCGTCAATATTGTGCGCCTGACACCCTCTCCATGGTGCCTCAAGCAGAGATGCCACCTGACGCTCACAACCAGACCACACTGATCAGCCGGCGCTCCATCACGACCTCGACGTCCGGTTGCGATGCGACTAGTCTTCCGTCAAACACCGTGCATTCCATGCCAATGCCGATCACATCTAGGCCACGATGGACGGCGATGAGGCATATTCAGGTCCATCACCTTGCGTCCGAGGGTGAGCTCCAGGAGCACCACACCGAAGCTGACTGTTAGACTGGATACTCGTTGTACTGAAGCTACTGAATCCCTCATAGCATATATCCATGCAGACATGCATATACATGTATTTACAAATGAATGTAATTCATAATCGTTGTGAACAAGTCGCTCTTCTGGCCAGCCCTCCCGTCCCGTGCTCCACGCCCCGCGTAGCTGAAGTCTGCCAGACTGGCGCAGCTGCCGCAGCTGGGGAGCCGACCCTCTTGACGTTCCGGTGTACCGTGCAGCGTGCGACCAGGTGCAACTGGCACCGAAAACATCTACCCATGCATACATGCATTCTCTACTTGTATAAAAAGAAGACGTCCTATGTACGTCATAACTGACTTGCGGTTTACTGGCTAGTTGCCTTCCTGCATCACCTCTACATCCAGAGTTCGAAACACACAACTCCAATTTCAATTTTAGATCTTTCTTATGGAGACTGACAAGTGGGACCTCCGCGTGAGGCAGCGTCCAAGGATCACATTCGCCTGGCAAAAATATATAGGACTCTTTGTGGAAAAATTACAACGCCACATGTCCGTTTCGTATTTGTTGTGGACCTGTTTGCACCTTAGATACAAGTTGTTGGACTGTGGATTTAGGTGTTTCTACTTGTGGGACTAATTTGCACGCCATGAACAAGTTGTGGGACTAGCGGCGTATTTAGCTCTAAAAAGAACTTTAGCGTTCCGTTTTCTGCCAACGATGCCCACTACGTCGGTTTATTTTCGTTCGTCGCAACACTCCCACCAACTACCGTAGGGAAAAACCGGACAGGATCAGACTGGCGCAAAAAAAACCGCGAAAATCAATCGCACGCCCTCCTCCTGTTCCCGCACGAAGAAGGGGACGCAACCGGCTGCCTAGGGTTTCGCCGCCGCCCCTACGCCTTAGTCTCCCCAATCACACCCCGAGCCCTCTACATCCTTCATGCCAGCCATCACCAAGCTCGCGGCCGACAACGGTGTGCGGCATGGACGAGCAACATCAGCTGACACTCCGTCGGTGAAGATGGAGGCGGCACACGCGTTATCCATGCGAAGATGAAGATGGAGGCGACACACGCGTTATCCATGCGAAGATGAAGATGGAGGCGGCATGCAGGGAAGATGAACGCCGCCGGTTGTGCACTGGCCGAGGCGGTGCAGGCCATGGCACTGGGGACGACTTTGTTGGGTCTTTCGGAAATCGGATTTCGATTTTCCGCGGGACAGGTAACTGATCCAGCAACTTCACTCGTGTTCCTTCTTCAAAGTCTTCGATAGCAGACTTGTTCAGGTTTCACATGTTGGGAGGAAATGCCTTCAGTTTGATTTTGATCTTGCATTTTGGAGCGGGAGTGAAATAATCAACTAATGCAATCACGCGAGATGGTGCTGATATGCAGCTGTTCCGGTCAATTGCCTTGGCTCTATAACATTTGGTTCATCCATATCATCTGACTGATTCAGGTTAACTATTTTGTTGGTGATTGCACTCTCAAGTGACTCTGAACCACTCTTTTTTTCACCTTACAGCCATGATTCATCTTCATCATAGTTCTCTATTCATACAGTTTTCGGTTTTCAAACTTAAAACCACCCTAGATTATAACAAATTAGCATAATACCCGTGCGTTGCAACGGGTCGACAAATGATAAATAGGTCTCACAGATAACAAAATCTCTATCTCTACTATCTAAAAAGAACTTTAGCGTTCCGTTTTCTGCCAACGATGCGCACTACGTCGGTTTATTTTCGTTTGTCGCAACACTCCCACCAACTACCGTAGGGAAAAACCGACAGGATCAGACTGGCGCAAAAAAAAACCGGGAAAATCAATCGCACGCCCTCCTCCCGTTCCCGCACGAAGAAGGGGACGCAACCGGCTGCCTAGGGTTTCGCCGCCACCCCTACGCCTTAGTCTCCCCAATCACACCCCGATCCCTCCTTCATGCTAGCCATCACCAAGCTCGCGGCCGGCAACGGTGTGCGGCATGGACGAGCAACATCAGCTGACACTCCGGCTGACACTCTGTCGATGAAGATGGAGGCGGCACACACGTTATCCATGCGAAGATGAAGATGGAGGTGGCACACGCGTTATCCATGCGAAGATGAAGATGGAGGCGGCATGCAGGGAAGATGAACGCCGCCGGTTGTGCACTGGCCGAGGCGGTGCAGGCCACGGCACTGGGGACGGCGTTGTTGGGTCTTTCGGAAATTGGATTTCGATTTTCCACGGGACAGGTAAGTGATCCAGCAACTTCACTCGTGTTCCTGCTCCAAAGTCTTCGATAGCAGACTTGTTCAGGTTTCACATGTTGGGAGGAAATGCCTTCAATTTGATTTTGATCTTGCATTTTGGAGCGGGAGTGAAATAATCAACTGATGCGATCACGCGAGATGGTGCTGATATGCAGCTGTTCCGGTCAATTTCCTTGGCTCCGTATCATCTGACTGATTCAGGTTAACTATTTTGTTAGTGATTACACTCTCAAGTGACTCTGAACCACTCTTTTTTTCACCTTACAACCATGATTCATCTTCATCATAGTTCTCTATTCATACAGTTCTCGATTTTCAAACTTGAAACCACCGTAGATTATAACAAACTAGCATAATACTCGTGCGTTGCAACGGGTCGACAAATGATAAATAGGTCTCACAGATAACAAAATAAATAAAATATTCGGTCATTAGTTTCCATATTATTAATGATCGTGAGGCGGCGTCATGTTGTTTTTTTTCGTCAACAGTGGCACACCCTAGCATGATACATGTGCGTCTTTTTTAACTCATCTGACTGATTCAGGTCAACTATTTTGTTGGTGATTGCACTCTCAAGTGACTCTGAACCACTCTTTTTTCACCTTACAGCCATGATTCATCTTCATCTATTCATACAGTTCTCGATTTTGAAACTTGAAACCACCGTAGATTATAACAAATCTGTTTCAAGTGTTGATTTATCCAATGCCGGCCAACGTGTCTCGGAAATTGACTGAGCATTGCATTGGCCATTCGTTTGTATACTAGTATAACATCTGAAGTTTTGTGTAAGATTGTAAGCATAAGTATTAACTCTTTCTCTCCAACAAATGATCTTGTCTTTGTCGGCGAGTGATGCACATGATGAGCCAATGTGCGACGCGGAATGGGATAGAGACTCCGCTGAAGGCGGAGGCGTTTGAGAAGCTGCTGCATCGGATGGAGAACGATGGCGGGGAGCTGCGCCACACGCCGTTCGGCGTTAGCTTTGTGCTCGTCTGTGCGTGCTTTTCAACTCCTTCGACATCGCTTTCAAATGTAATTTGTTCTAGCTCACACCTGTTTTTTGACATAATAGTTGCATTTCCCTGAAGAATCTACTAAAAGAATTTGATCTTTCATGAATTTAGTCCATGTTATAGTGTATTTTTATGTCAGCGGGGACTTCCTATAGGGAACGGACTAAAGATTATGTGTTTATCTCGCATCAAAACTAACAATTATGTGTATTATCTGTGGAGTATTTTTAACTTTCTTGTGCTTTCCTTTCTTTGAAGTTTAGGTATCTGATAACCCGAGGAGAAGGATGAGGTGTCAACACAAGAACAACCTAGGTACCTAGCCCAAGATCCTTGACCTCAGCCGCAAGAGGACTTACCTACCAGCTTCATTCATTTTCTTCGAGATCTAGCTCATTCTGTCACTTTATCTACTCCCTCCGTCCAGAAATAAGTGATTTGCATTTGTCTAGATTCGCATCTAAACAAACTCAAGTCACTTATTTCTGGACAGAGGGAGTATGAAATTTATTTTAATAAGTTTCCCTTAAACTTTTGTTCTATAAGATCCTCTAAATGTGATGTTTGTCTTGCATTTTAAGAAGTTTTTATGTGCCACAACAAAGTCATCGCAGGCGAGGAGGATGCACTGCCATATCAAGCGGTTGAATAAGCCGGCTTCAAAAGTATCGAGGTGTGTACGCAAACTCAGATTCCTATTTCTCTGTCCTTCCTCTAAAGATTATAGTGGCACTTGGAATGCAAATAGAAAACTTACCAATGGGGATTTTTTTTCTTACTAAATTCAAAGCTGCAATTCTAACTGCATTTCTAGCTTTCTTGGATCATCATTTAAAGTTACACTCTAAAATCAAGAGGATGGTTTTTAGGTCGCTTTATTTCTGGTTTTCCTTGCACCTATTCGCATTCACACTTTACAAGTTCTACATTAGGTATCTAGGCAGGCAACGCTGCTACATGTCCATATGCATCCCGTTGTGGATATATGACAGACTTTTGTGTGTAACCTCACACCAGAATCATTTTTGTCTTATGCTTTGGCTATCATGTCGATCTTTTCTACACTTAAACTCAAAGAGCTCCCGCACTCACGTCTTCATCCAGCGATTCAAGGTAAACTCGTAAAATCATTTCCTTCATATGAGATTAGGGATGAACTTAACTATTGGTACTCTGAATTCTATTTACATTCGTTCCGGTCTGTAAGAGATCATGCTATAAAAGTTCTATCATGGTAATGACTTGGCATCTAATGATATATCAATTGTGGTTATCATATCAATTTTGTCAACAAATTTATGAGGCCCCAATAGTCCAATTACTTAAATTTTCATGTCATGTGTTCGTATAACGAAAATCAATTGTGGGTGGGAATGTCGCAGGCAATCCCGGCAGGTAAACGACTTCACTTATCAAATTGAGGCGATGGTGAACATTATCAATCAGATCCTACCATAAGTTCTGTCAAATACAGTGAGTCATATTGATTTTGCACTACTAGAAGCTTAATTATGTTTGCAACATCAGCCATATGTCCTTTGTATGTTCAGATAATATTGCCGTTGTTTGTGCATTCTATTTCATGCAAATGCATGTTATCAGGTAGTTAGATTTTAAATTATTGGCAATGCAGTTAGTTATGTGGAGTACCTAAGTTGTAAGGTATTTGAATTACATGTTTCCTATCATGTACATCAAAATGGATACTCACTGATGAAAAGAAAACATTTGTGTGTACTTTTCATGCAATTATAACTATGGGCCCCTTAGTGATTTCTTTTATCAAATCATTAATACAACTTCCTTTCTTTATGTTTTCTGTTAACACATAGGTATTTTAGTTACAACCATATATTTTTTTTAAACAAGGCATAGGAGGTTTGTTTCCTTTTTTTGTCAATATGAACATTTATCTTATTTTGTTATCTTGTTCATTTAACATGTTGGCCATTGGATTACTTGCTCGCGTCAAAATTTATCATTCAGAGGGTACATGATCCCTACATTCTTCCGGATGTAACAATCAGCGAAAATAGTCCAGTTGGCCTTATGCTGAAGCTGTAGGCAGTAGGCATGATAGATTTGCTAGAAATGCTTCTTCAGGCCGAAACGATCCAAGTTAGGGTAATGATTGTTTACATAGGCATTTTATCTGTGTTTGCACTTGCAGGATACTATCAATTTGGACAGTAATATATTTTATTCAGAGACCTTGCAACTCAGGTACTACATCTTGGGTTAAGTACTTTTGGGTCTAGAGCTACACGTATTCTCATCTGTGTGATTTCTGAGGCAAATTAAGTACCCAGATTGTCTTCTTACCTCATTGTAGCTTCAACATGAACTTTTTTGTTGCGAGGTTGTAGGTTCAGATATTTATATGTGGGTTGAATTGATACCACTCCCACTAGGGCCTCGTTCGTTTACACCAAACCTGGCCGGGTTCGACTGGATTTTGGTTTGACTCCGGCTGGCCAGGCTGGTCATGCAACTTTTCCAACCTAATAAATATGTGGTCCTCGTTTAAGTCTTGTGGTTAGAATTTGTATCAACCCATCTCGCTCAATTTTTTCATCCTAGGCCTGGAAAAATTTACACACCACCTGATGTCTGAATTATTTCCATGTGATGCCAAGCCGTTTTGTTTCCTATGCAAGGTTTTTCTGAATGTAGCTTGGGATCAACCAGATATATAAATCCATGCGGGACTCAGATCCATGCATGGTTTCGTTCCAAGACAACCGAACGAGGCCTAGATGAGTTAGCTATCTACAAATTTACTTTATTTTTTAAATATTAGCAAATCGATTGCCACGATAATATCTACAATGCTAATTCAAGATTGTTTTGCCAAGAGTGTAGTGCGGCCATGGCTTCTGTGTTGATCTTCTATTTTAGTAGTGAAATGCTCCATGGCTTATGTCTAAATTTTTCCTACCTTGTTTGATGTACACAATAATTCTAAAATTAAATGATCTACATAATTTATAAGGAACCATTATAACTCTAAAATTAAATGATCTCCATGGCTCCGTCCTCCGTTTCGTCCAGCAGCCCGACTTCCCCGCCCGTCCCTTCGTCCTTCCTCCCGCAAACCATGCGTCATCGATAAATCGCGGCGTCAAAATAGTTCCCTCAGTCAATCCACCCTCGCCGCCCACGCCCAACATCAAGCCACGCCTCAGCGTCCTGTACACGGGACTACCCGCCGGCCCTTCCGTTTGCCCTCATGCGAGTCACGCCTACACCCACGCGACCGGCCGCTCGTAATTATCCTAGCCGGAATCAGGGATCCGCTAACCATGCCGGAGCACCTCTTCACTGGTAGTCCAGGATTAGATAGGAATCATCCAGCAACAGCGAGCTTGGACCTTTGCGTGCAGGACATTGAGGCTTGGCTTCGCAGCCCACGCGGCCACCATGAGCCACGCATCGCGGTGATTAAGGGAGCAGATGCATGACTATCTCTCCGGCGACCTAACATGCGACAATTTCGCTGAGGCAGGTGCGAGAGCTGCCGGGCTGACTTTCCAACCGCTTCCGCCTGTGGCGCCGCTTCGTGTAGTTCTAGATCCGCGTATGTCGCCCGGTCGTCGACATCTCCGGCAGCTAAAACCTACAAGGTAAGCCTCATCTGTTTCATCGGCGCTTGCGCACGTGCTCAAGGTGTTTGGTGATATGCCTTTGAGCTCATCGTGGTCGGTTGTTTGGTCGTTCCTGGTGCCAGCGGCGTGTGGGATTCATCAGGGATGAGGAGGAGTGTGATGCCATGTGATAGCTGTAGCACGAGATCAGCGCCCAGAAGATGTACTCCCTCTGCTCTGAGCTCGGTGGCCTCTTCCTCAAGGTGCTTGCTGATTTCTGTCTTCTCCCTCTGATTAGTCGACTTGCTAATTTCTGTAAGATACAGTAAGGTTCGACGAATTTGGTGAAGGAATATACTGTCCTACTGACATATGAAACGGTACTCTAGCTTACTCACACCCTTTCACCTTTTCTTGAGCAGGCTGCTCAAAATCTGAGCAAGCCCGATTTGGCACCGCCAGCGATGAAAAGGCTTATTACTTTGGCGATAAGGCTCCAATTCATGTCAATTGAAGTTGTTAGAGACATCTCTGCAAGAGCTTCGAAGTTGATGCTATTGTGTCCACTTATATTGCAAAAGTCCGTGCTTAGGTACTTATCTTGACTCTATGGTCTGCTGAATTGTAATATTGGTGCTCTGCATGATTCCATTCAGTCTTATCATAGACTGACAAAAATTCTCATTAGTACGCACTGCATGATTATTTCCAGGTTCATCAAAATATATCACATTCTCGCAGTTGCTGCCATGTAAAAACACAAGCCTTAAAAGGGTTTGGCCAGATTTCAGATCAATGATCTGGCATTGAAACTTCCAGGTATATAGTGCGTGCCATACCGATGTGTCTCATGCTTTATAAGAGCTCCACAAGTTCAGAATCGTCATGGTCTTTCCATATCATGTATTTAGAGTAGCTTTCGTGCACGAGGCGTTTGGTAGTTTATTTATTTCCTTAAAATCTGTAAAGTTCCTGTTCAGAATACTGAATTTTGCATGCCGAGTGGTTTACACATTAAATATTAAAGAACCCCAAGTTTTGGAAATATAGCACGGAAGTTTATGATGAAGGAGATATGCCTTAGAGGCAAATAATAAATAGGTTTTTATTGTCATATCTCAATTAGTTTATAATAGTTTCATGTTGTGCTATAACTGTGCCAAGTAGAAACATTGGTACATGTGTGATATGAAACAATCAAGTCTCTAATAGCCTCTATTCATACTAGTTCGTTCGTCATGAAGATGATCTGGGTTTCAAGATCATGGACATTTATGCCGACTGATAACAGAATCATATCATTGGAGAATGATATGATTGAACATTCCTCAAAGGATTGCAACACGATCAAGTCATATAGTTCATTGTTGCAACAGCTATACCTAGACTCTTTCTCCTTAGACCGTGAGCTCATATTACTCACTGTTTCTCGAGGCTGCTTTGACTACATCAACCATCATCTGGTAATACGGTGACCATAAAGGTGTATGTTGGGTATTTCAAAGGAACAGTTGATGACATGTGACTGTAAGACCGGGATTTGTTCACCCACATGACAGGTAAAGATACATATGGCCGGTTTGGTCAGATTACATCCATAAATATTGCAACATGTGGCTAGGTCACGGAGATATAATATCATGGTAACAAGAAAACATAACTTGTTGTGAACGAGATTGAACAAGGTATGGGATACCAATGATCGGATGTCGGACAAGTTGTAAGGAATGCATAGGGGTCACATGGACATCCCTGGTCCCTTTGTTGATCATTGATACAGATGATGTCTAGAGCATTCTCGAGCCGTGAGAGAATACACTTAAGGGTACGATGAGAGCGATTCGTAAGACGGAATCACAGTAGAGAAAGAGAGAAAGCCGGAATTGTTCCGCAGGGAGATCCAAAATTGTTTGGAGAAAGACTAAAGGAAAAGACTCGAAAAAGTGTTTTCAGATAAATAGGAATTTAAATATATGTTTATTATATGTTAATTGTGAATTAATATATTCTAAATAATATTTAGATTAAGATTTATAAATGCAACTTTTATATTAGGCCGAATCCCAGAGAGAAAAGGCCTAGAATAAAAGCTACAGAAAAATAAAAAGAAATAGGAAAAGAAACAGCCCACGTGGGCGGTTTTTATTAACCGCCGCACGGGGGGGCGGACCATAGCTACCAGCCGCCGCGCTGGGGCCTGCTCGACCTGGCCCACGCGGACGCCAGGGAGCTGGGCCGCCGGCGCAAGCCAGCCCACCCGGGCGGTGCAGGGCGCGGGCTGGGCCGCGGGGGGAGTAGCCGGCCCACCCGGGCGCCAGCTGCCGTCGCCGCTTGCTGGGCCGCCGGGACGCCAAGGCCCACACGAGGCTGGCTCTGCCTCGCGGCGAGCTGGGCCACCGGTGTGGCGCCTGGCCCACCCAGCTGGGTGCTGTGCTGTCTGATGTTTCTCTTTTTCTTTTATTTAGTTATTTTCTGTTTTTGACTATTGGGCTGAGTTGATTCGGCCCAATCGGCCAGGACGAAAATTTCTGTAATTTTCTTTTAACTATTAGTCCCACATGGCTAACCCAATGAGGAGGGCACACCCCTCCGTCTATATAAAGGGGTGCCCATGGGTGGGATTAAACACACAACTTGATAAGTCCTTTGGTTGACTTTCTCTCTCCCTCTCTATACCTTGTGACCATGGCCCCAAGTCTGGGCTGTGCGATCAAGGCACACCTGCAGTACGCCGTTGCGCTACAGGGATTCCTAGCCGGATATCAATTTCCACACTCCCGGCGGGATCGGGAAGCCGGAGGTCTCATTGTACACCGGATGTGTAAGAAGACACGAGGCGCAACACTTGGGGCACTTAAATGTCGTGAGTCGGAGCTGTTGCACGATGAAGATGAAGAAAGAGTAAGGGGTGACGTGCGAGGAGCTTCGCGACCTTGAGGTCGGCTACGAGTACGACTATTTCAACCACGTTCTTCGCGGAACGTTAACCGCGTACGGTCTACAAGCGTATGTACTCTACGCATCGGCCGTTACTGCATTACTACATAGATAGATCCTAGCCAGTTTTTTGGGTTCCCTCGTAGGAATTTTTTTGTTTTCTGCTGCGATCCCCAATAGTGGTATCAGAGCCGATCTATGCGTAGGAGTGTTGTACGGCCAGTACGCACAAGTATTGTGCGAGCATTGATCCCTTAGTTATTACCCTCTAACGTGTACTTGTTTATATCGCGGTATTGTTTGATGAAGCGGCACAGACCGACCTTACGCGTATTCGTACGCGAGACTGGTTCCACGCTCAACATACGGCTTGCACCGTATAAGTGGCTAGCGGTTGTCTGTCTCTCATTCAATAGTTGATATAGCATTTACAACAGAGGACCCCGAAAGGGGTGTAATAGAGACAACTGTCAGATCCATGTTGTGGTTGAAAAGTTCGTAGTTTAGAAATGGTTATATTGTGAAAGCCCTAACAACCACGTAAAACTTGCAATAGATAAAGTAGAGGCGTCTAAGTTTATTTTGCAGGGGGCATGTGATTATGATATGCCATTGGTCGTTATAAAGTTAAAGTAGTTTATTTTTCTGTTACTATGTAGTATAGTGATAGTCATCGTTCCGATGGACGATTTGGTGGAGGCGTCGTGGACTTGGCGTCAAACCAAGGGCAAGATGGAGATCATGTCGGAGCGCTCGATGGAGATTAAGGCGCAAGAAGGACCATATCATATCACATTATACATATGATGTTGATACCTGTTTTACATCTTATTGTGTGCTAATATTTAGATACTCAACGGTAGCAAATAAGATAATCCCTATTTAATTCCAATGTTTCTTGTTTCCCTTGTGTGTGTGATACGTCCATTTTGCATCACTATTCTATGTCTTAATTCACTATTATTTATTGATATATTTCGTATTGAGAGATGATACTTATGTTATTTCATCTGTTTTTACATGGTTGATGACTTTTGGAGCATGGACTGCTGCAGTCAGGATTCTGATGCAAAAGGTGATGTTTGGAGGCAAAATTCGCGAAGATCAGAAAATCCGGGAAAATATACGGAAAATCCTATTTTTCCAGAAGACGAAGAAAGCCAGAAGGGGGTCTGGAGATGGTCCACAGGGGGCCCACACCACCCCCTGGCGCGGGCCTGGCCCGCGCCAGGGGGTGGTGTGGCTGCCCTGGTCCACCCCTGGCACTCCCCTCTGGCGTATATATTCCTCCCGAAACCCTAAGACTCGGGGAGCGACCACAAAAATATTCCGCTGCCTCTGCGGGGCGGAAAACACCGAGAGAGAAAGATCTCTCCGGCAGACAAATTTCTGCCGGGGGAATTCCTTCCCGGAGAGGGGAGATCGTCGCCATCAACACCACCATCAAGCTGGAATTCATCGGAATCATCATCACCATCATCACCATCAGCACCCTCATCACCATCTCCATATTGCTGTAACAATTGCGTTGAATCTTGCATAGTTCATAGGGGAAACTTTCCCGGTGTTGATTACTCTTTGTAGTTGATGCTATTGAGTGAACCATTGAATTATTGTTTATGTTCAGATTGTTATACATCATTATTCTATCTCTGATCATGATCCATATGATGTCTTGTGAGTAGTTCGTTTTGTTCTTGAGGACATGGGAGAAGTCTTGTTGTTAGTAGTGGAGTTGTGTTGAGAAATATTCAATAGATTGTTATTTAAGTTGTGGTGTACTTCTTCTAGTGGTGTCATGTGAACGTCGACTACATGACACTTCACCTATATGGGCCTAGGGGAATGCATTGTGTATTTGGCTACTAATCGTAGGGGTTGCCAGAGTGACAGAAACCTGAACTCCTGTTAGGAAACCATTGCACAAGGGACGTAAGAGTCTTAGAGTTTAAACTTGTGGTTAGGTTTCTACCTTAATTACTTTCTTGTACTTACGGATGTTTGCAAGGGGTATAATCACAAGGATGTATTAGTCTTGGATGGGGCGGTACATTAGCACAGGTTCACCCACACAACACTTAGCAAGCTAGAGAAGATTAATCAACTATATGAAGCGAAAGCACTTGACAATCTTCTCATGTGTCCTCGAGAAAGTTTGGTCATCTTAAGTAATACAACCGGCTTGTCCTTTGCTACATAAAGGATTGGGCCACTTGCTGCATTTATTCCTACTGTCTTTTATTTACTTGTACTTTGTTTACTTGCTTTATCGAAAACCCCTAAAAATCCGTTTGCTAAGTATTTGCAGAGAATTCCTGATCCATACCACTAGCCAGCACCTTGTGCTCCTCGTTGGGTTCGACACTCTTACTTATCGAAAATACTGCGATACACCCCCTATACTTGTGGGTCATCAGTGTGCACCACCAAGAAAGTTCTTCGGTATGAGGTCGGCCGTGATGATCAAGGGTCAGACATATCTACGTTCGCATACAGTGGGTGTAAGCCATGTTGCACAGCGAATACACACAAGTTAGATTTGGCGAGCCTAGCATGTACAGACATGACCTCGGAACACAAGAGATCGAAAGATCGAGCATGAGTCACATGGATGATGTGATTGACATTAGTGAATGTCTACCTTTGATAATGCACTGATGGCCATGATGATCGGGGGAGGTGCATAGGATAGGGATCATGCGATCATTAAAGTTGTCCAGGGGATGACAATTTTAGTGGAGACCAATTATAAATTGATCTCTTATTATAAACTTAGTCTAGATGTCTATTTGCAAATATCTTAGTAGATGTTAGCCTATCTCATTGAGGTCCTTTGTGACCATGGGAATATATTGCTTAATTTGGAACTTAGCAAAAGGGACCAACTACATAGATTAATACCCACGTCTAAGGGATATCCTCGCAAAAGGTGATCTTCTCTTCTTGATACAATAACCATTAGGAGATAATTCGATGACTCCGGATTGTTTGCAAAAACACTTAGTGATCTTGCATTAGAGTTGAGAACTCTTAGAAGGGCTTGATTGCAAAAGGAGGTCATGGATGAAAAAGGTATATATTAGATATAAAAAATTATAAATGTGGTTCTTGCAAAACTCGTTGCAGTTTGCAAAGTATTTGATACTTGTCCTGTTTTGTGAAAACAGGATGATCTGCTTGAGAATTGCTGGATTTGAGCCAATGTGGCTTGATGATGGCAAGCAAAATTGTTGATGGCCGACATCACCTCTTTCCTCAAAGCTTGTCATTTCGATTAGTGGACATGAATATAAATTTGTAATCCTAGTTTGTGTGTCTTGTTTTTGGCGAGACGATTATTCATATGAACTAGTTACAAGCCAGTTTGTACTATTCTTATGAACAATACCTTATGGTCACATTATGATTATAAATATGTTATTCTCATCACTATGTTAATGATAATGGTTTAAGCATTTATAAAAGGATTAGAATGCTAAAAGATATCCAAAGTTTAATAATGAAATGACACTACAGTTTAAGTCATTTTGGTTATTGCAGGTTCTTTATGAAAGACCGGGGTCCTAGATGCTTAATCTAGAGACTTTGCAAAACCATGCCTTTTGGGCAGAATGACTAAAACTCTGCATTTTGGTAAAACGGTGATATGCGAAGAAATGATAAATCTTATACATAGTGATGTATCATATTTTCAACAAGTAGTGGAAATCATTGTGGACTTAAGTGAATAAGTGTATTTACTTAATGAAACATGAAGTTTGAAATGATTTGAATTGTTCAAATGAGTTCATAACTAAATGGGATATTGAATTAACTGAATTAACAAGTCTCTTTGATTTGATCGACATGACTAAGGTATTCAAGCTAAGTTTAGCATAAAAGGAACTTGTGAAAGATGTTTCACAAATTATGATAATTAGATGAATTCAAACTGTGTTGAAATATCTGAACATCATAATCATTATGTATTAGATACATATGGTATAATATTATCTCTTATCAGGGGTTATAGTTGTCATTTAGAGTTAGAGATCGAAATAAGCAAACACTCATTTGAAATACAAAGGAACATCCAAAAGATTCGTGGAAACAACACCATAAGTGTCATGGCATGTTCGAGTTTCTGGAGATTTTGACAAGTCGAAGTCGTGGTGAATAAACAAGTCTTTGTAGAGCATTCTTAGGAAGCTATGAATGCATCTTCCACAAGGGAAAAACCTATTGTTGTCCAAAGTTGATGTGTCTTGATGAAGATATAGGTGGAAGAAAGTAGAAGATCAAAACAAGGTATTTGACCTTACCTCCGAACTGTTGAGTGGCGCAGCGAAATTTGTTTCGTGAATCCAAACTCTACAAATAGAGGAGAAACTATTGATAATGATCATAAAGTTTCAAGAAAATACTTTTGCTAAAAGAAAGTAGGATTCAACTATATATTCTACAAGTTTGTGGAATTGTATTGCTGATTCACTTGTCATGTTTTGAACAAGACATACCTACAAATTACAAAGAAGCGTGATGGACCTAAGTACGAGAAATGAATTGTCATTGAAATCTCGTCAGTGGAATTCTTGATTTGATAGTGATCAAAGAATTTTGGAATGTCTAAGATTATCGAGAGGACCTAGATTTGAGTGGGAGCAAATCAGCTTGGCTAATTCATAATATGTAGCTAACATATTTTGAGTGGGAGCTAAGTGAAATCCCTGGATCTCAAACATGAATGGCATATTTGAGTGGGAGAATGAAATCATTCTGGAATATATGGACAACATATGTGAATGATGTGATTGGTGTTAATAATATTTAAGTTAGATGAAGTTGAAGTTATTAAACAATAAGATCTATTGAGATAGATTGGTGAGTTTAATAAACACCAAATGTCGAATGCTTTCTGGACTTGATTCTGAAAGATGTTCAGAATGTCCTAAGACAAGATTCTGAAGAAGTTCAGAATGGAACAAGGTAAGAAAGAAGTTCTTACTGTATGAAGCATTGAGTTAGTATTGCAACTATGGTTGAAAGAAAGAGATGCGTTGCATCTCCTATGCCTCAGTTATAGGTTCTTCCATACAACCATGTTGTATACTCGACGTAATGTGACCCGAGGTTCTGGTTAGTAGGACAAAGTCTTAACTTTAAGAACATGTCTTTAAGTGATTCTTGAGTTGATCACTGAACCAGAATTAAGTTTGTACTTCAGTAACAAGAAGCAATGTAAGTGGCATAGTTGCATTTGATGCACTAGGATCTACATAGATATAGAAGTATAAAAGCTCTATCTGATGTGATATATAATGTTGTGGCAGGGCTAGTTTGCTTTTAACGTAGAATGATGTGTCCCAGGGCCCAGTGCCCATGAGAAAGCCCTCGAGGTTGATCTAACGTCACTGTAAGCTCCTGGAATCCGGCCTCGTTCTGCTGCCATGACTATAGTATATACACAAAAGATAGCAAAGTGTGTTTCGAAGTTTAGATGACAACGATAAAAAACGACCGTCATCATAAACACTAGAAACAAAAGTCTCACTTTGTTGCCAAACAAATGCTTCGACCCATTATAAGATAATGGAGTGAATGTCAAAATTAGAAAGACATTAACGGTTTGCAAAAGATATAATGATCTGGTAAAACAGAACATGGACATGACGTTTCACATGAGCATGCATAATCTGTAAACGCATATGGTATATGATTTATATGAGTAAAATGCAAGCTGGATTATTTGTACTCTAGTGCAAGTGGGAGACTGAAGGGGATATGCCCTGGAGGCAAATAATAAATAGGTTTTTATTGTCATATCTCAGTTAGTTTATAATAGTTTCATATTGTGCTATAACTGTGCCAAGCAGAAACATTGTACAAGTGTGGTATGAAACAACCAAGTCCCTAGTAGCCTCTATTTATACTAGTTTGTTGGTCATGAAGATGATCTGGGTTTCATGATCATGGGCATTTATGCCGACTGACAACAGGATCATATCATTGGAGAATGATATGATTGGACATTCCTTAAAGGATTGCAACAAGATCAAGTCATATAGTTAATTGTTGCAACAGCTATACCTAGACTCCGTCTCCTTAGACCGTGGGCTCATATTACTCACTATTTCCCGAGGCTCCTTTGACTACATCAACCTTCGTCTGGTAATACGGTGGCCATAAAGGTGTATGTTGGGTATTTCAAAGGAACATTGGATGACATGTGACTGCAAGACCGGGATTTGTTCACCCACATGACGGGTAAAGATACATACGGCATGCTTGGTGAGATTACATCCATAAATGTTGCAACATGTGACTAGGTCACGGGGATGTAATATCACGGTAATAAGAAAACAAAACTTATTGTGAACGAGATTGAACAAGGTATGGGATACCAATGAGCGGATCTCGGACAAGTTGTATCGAGAAACAAAAGGAAGAGGATTCTACATTTAGCGGTTCAAACGGCATTGTCATCAGGAATGCATAGGGATCACATGGACATCCCTGGTCCCTCTGTTGATCATTGATAAAGATCATGTCTAGAGCATTCCCGAGCCGTGAGAGGATACACTTAAGGGTATAATAAGAGCGATCATTCGTAAGACGGAATCACAGTAGAGAAAGAGAGAAAGCCGAAATTGTTTCGCAGAGAGATCCGAAGTTGTTCGGAGAAAGAATAAAGGAAAAGACCCGGAAAAGTGTTTTCAGATAAATGAGAATTTAAATATATATTTATTATATGTTAATTGTGAATTAATATATTCTAAATAATATTTAAATTAAGATTTATAAAGGCAACTTTTATATTAGTCCGAATCCTAGAGGGAAAAGGCCTAAAATAAAAGTTGTAGAAAAATAAAAGGAAAAAGGAAAAGAAGCAGCCCACGTGGGCGTTTTTTATTAAGCGTCGCATGGGGGCGGACCTTAGCTACCAGCCGCCACGCTGGGGCCTGCTCGACCTGGCCCACGCGGGCGCCAGGGAGCTGGGCCGCCAGCGCAAGCCAGCCCACCCGGGCGGTGCAGGGCGCAGGCTGGGCCGCGAGGGAGCAGCCGGCCCACCCAGGCGCCAGCCGCCGCCGCCGCTTGCTGGGCCGCCGGGACGCCAAGGCCCACCCGGGGCTGGCTCTGCCTCGCGGCGAGCTGGGCCGCCGGTGTGGCGCATGGCCCACTCGGCTGGTTGATGTGCTGTCTGCTGTTTCTCTTTTTCTTTTATTTAGTTATTTTTTGTTTTTGACTATTGGACTGAGTTGATTCGGCCCAATCGGCCAGGACGAAAATTTCTGTAATTTTCTTTTAACTATTAATCCCACATGGCTAACCCAATGGGGAGGGCACACCCCCTCCGCCTATATAAAGGGGTGCCCATGGGTGAGATTAAACACACAACTTGAGAAGTCCTTTGGTTGACTTTCTCCCTCCCTCTTTATACCTTGTGACCATGGCCCCAAGTCTGGGCTGTACGATCGAGGCACACCTGCAGTACGCCGTTGCGCTGCAGAGATTCCTAGCCGGATATCAACTTCTGCACTCTCGGCAGGATCAGGGAGCTAGAGGTCTCATCGTGCACCGGATATGTACGAATACACGAGGCGGAACACTTGAGGCTCTTAAATGTTGTGAGCCAGAGCTGTTACACGATGAAGATGAAGAAGGAGCAAAGGGTGACCTGCGAGGAGCTTCGTGACCTTGAGGTCGGCTACGAGTACGACTACTTCAACCACGTTTCCCGCGGAACATTAACCGCATACGGTCTATAAGAGTATTACTCTCTACGCATCGGCCGTTACTGCATTACTACATAGATAGATCCTAGGCAGTTTTGTGGGGTTTCCTCGTAGGAAATGTTTTGTTTTCTGCTGCGATCCCCAACATATGGGTGGTTAGGATTGATTAGCTCTTACGGTTTGCTACTGTTCGTGATAAAAAACAGGTTTCTGTTTTTACTTCTTGTGAACTGCACGGTTCTTGTAAAAGTAGGGTCGTGGTTGTGGATGGTTGTTGTTCGTGATAAAAAAAGGGGTTCTGGTTGTGGATGGCCACCATTACCACTATAAATCATTTTATACTGTTTATATATACACTTCAATTACTATCTTGATTGATGCAGCTAGAAAATGAAAAGATTGTTGATGATAGTAGTGAGGAAAGCTCTTATGAAAGAGAAAAGGTTGGACGTCCAATATTCTTATCATCGGGATTGCGAAGGAGATCAATGTAATTTAAAAAAAAATCCTTTTTTATTTGTTTATTTTTTGTATAGTTACAACTAATAAACTAATAATTGCAATAAATTAGGGCTGAGGTGTAGGTCGGACCAAGCAGTCATGAGAGAAAAGAAAGGGACACTGGAGCATTGATTAAATGGGATACAGAAGCTCAAACTCACATTGAGAAGCATCGCTATGCCTCCTTTGCTTGCAAAGTTTGTTTTGGTCCTAAGTCTGGCTTAATGCTCTCGTTATTCATATCCACACTAGGAATCACTTTACCAATCGATTTTTTGACCGGTCTCCCTGATTTTGCTGTTATAAAAGTGAAAGTTGTCATAAGTAAAATTTTCTTTCTCTTGATCTTGTAAGACTGAAGTATGAAAAGGTCAAGAATGTACAAGATGAACACATGAATATACTTTCAATCCTCTTACTGTGTTGGATATCCTAACCGTGTAGGATGCTACAACAAGATATGTCACACGAAATGGTTCACTTAGCATGCAGGCTGCAGGAAAGTAGTCTGTTACTGAACCAATCCGTGCAAGATGCAAAGAAGGTAAGATTTTCTTATTGTCTTGGTATTGTTTTTTCTATGGATCCAGTTCCCTTCGTGCTAGATCTTTACTACGATTTATTACTCCTGATGCAGATCCTTGATAGCACTAAGAGAGTCAAGGAGCATAGCTTGGCGAGCACCGAGCACGCCACCCGCAACAGCGCGAGCCTGGGAGGTATACTCACTGGCCTCAAAAGACCACATCCTTCAGTGGTGGCTCCTCCCTACGATGACGTGCATGTTTCTCCTGGTAGTTGTGCTCATATGGGTCACCTGATGTTGTCGTGGCCACTAAAGATTTTCTGTAGAACGTCAATCTATAGAGTATATAGTTGCATAAAGCATATGAATGTGCAGAAAGACTAAGCACAAGAAACAGAGGTTCTGACCTAGCCAAAGGTACATCATGTTGCACCGGTGATGGAGTAGAGCACATCCCTGTCAAATATTAGACCAAGTGAGTTAGTAGAAGACGCAAAGGTGACATCTTCCTGTAGGGCCTCAGATTTGGTGTCGTTTAGGATTTGCAGGTGACACTGGTGACTGGCGAGGGAGCCGCTAAGTGTGGTGTCTACTTGTGTGTGTTCCCATTGTATTTTAAAATGGCCTTGTTTTTTCCTTCTTGACTTATGTTTCTTTTTAGATGTTCTTTGACATCCCAAATGGAATGTAAGTATGTTATGCTAATTCTGCCCATCATTTTTGTGTCCACGATACGTATTGTTCATTATGGTTTTTTAAAATCTGTGACATTTGACATTATACAAGAATAAACCAAGCAATTTGTTCTGAAGTATTTATATTAAGCGTGTCAAAAAATAGATAGTTATATAGATTAGATGTCGAAGGATTATACTCTCTCCGTTTTAAAATATAAGATGTTTTAAATTTGTGAAAAAATGTATCCAGACTTCTTTTAGTGTAGGTTCACTTCAAACCTGAGTGAACCTACATACTAAAAGTCTAGGTACAATTGCTTCACAAAGCTAAAACATCTTATATTTTGAAACAGAAGGAGTAGCTTTCCTCGAAACTAGCTTTCGAAGTCGGGGTGGTTTTCTATATATGCTATGTATAGCACGCGGAAGATTAGTGACATCTTTGGGTTCACTTGGTAATTGGTAGCTTATTCGCACGCTACGAACTATTGGGTTCTGTCCGGTGTACATATATACTCCGTCCGTTCAAAAAGATATGATGTTTTAGCTTTGTAAAGCCTGGATACCTTTAAATGTATAGTTCGGAGTGAATCAAAACATTAAAAGAGTCTAAACACAATGTATAGTTCGGAGTGAATCTAAGCACTAAAAGAGTCTAAACACATTCGCTTTACAAAACTAAAACATCTTATATATTAGAAACGGAGGGAGTAGTGGTGACCTGACTTGTGTCATACTAACCTTTTCTTTCTGTACAAAGCTCGCCCCACATTTTAGTAGTCAATTGGCATATAAGTTGCCTTTTTATGCCCAAGTCTGACAATTGTTCATCAACCAGAGGATATCATGCAAAAATGGCAGGTTGAGTGGAAGGTTAGCACTGGATCATTCCTCCAATATTGCGTTACTTTTATTACTTCTTTTAGTGCATTTGATCTTGGTGACGAAATAGTGCCTCTAAAACTCTAGAATTGCTCTTCACTTGCCATGGCAGATGGCCAGGTGATATTATATCAACATGTATATTATACTCTCTCCATCCAGAAATAACTGACTTGAGTTTGTATAGATTTGAATGTATCTATACACATTTTAGTGTATAGATACATTTAAATCTAGACATAGTCAGTTATTTCTGGACGGAGGAAGTAATAAAATTTTGATCTTTTGTGGGTAGATCTCACCCCAGGTGGCTACTTTAATATATTCTAAACAATTTGTTAGAAATTGCATTCATCTACTGCAATAGAAAAAGGATGGCCCGGTCACGGTGGGAAAAGACATGTATATTGACTTTAGTTGGGATTTTCTAGAAGATAATTTGTCAGAGTACACTTGTGCAGGTAAGGGTTGCAGATCAATCATTACATAGATTATTTTGTAATGTCTTTTCTAGGATATGCACGTTGTGAAATATTACATGTTTTTGCTCAAAACTTGATAATGATGCTTGATGTGTATAAAAATCTATATTACATGTTTTACACTATTAATATGGATTTATTAAAAATGTTTATGTCCCCGTTGCAACGCACGGACACTTTACTAGTATGTATAAATTATGCAATGTAGTATCTCCTATTGTCATCTCTAGCAATAAATAAAAATTTACTATTTTAATAAGAAATTTATTTGCTAAGGGAAGACATATGGTATAATGGAAAAAATAGTTTTCTCTTATTTATAAGAGATCATCCCTTAGCTAAGAGAAGACAATATTCTCTTTCTTATTTCTCTTTCCTCCAACTAAGTAAAAATCTAACGTGGCATCCATAATGGAAGGCTCACGTCACTGTGTTATACCCTTATCCGCCTGGCCCTTAAAACGCGTTTAATGGACGAGAAAAACGTGTTTTTCCTTCTCAAGGGATGGGACAGAACAGACCTGTATTTGCGATCCTTAAAAGCGAATAATATGTTTTGTATCTAGCGTCGCTTCATCGTCTCGGTGTATATGCCCGTCGAGGGCTGGTCCATCCCCACCCTCACACTCTATCCTCCTCGTCGTCATGGAGACGCCCAATCTAAACTTAAACGAGGCCCCACTACGACATCCTCGCGTCGCCGCGCACTTCTGGCCGGCTAGGAACTCAGCTACGCCGGGTACCGGTCGTGCCGTTTTTTAGCGGTTTCGAGTTGGCGAGACGGATCGAGGAGCGCCTCTGCCAACTTTGTTGGAGCGGAAGAAGGGTTTCTAGAGAGTTATATAGTGTCTTGGTATTAGCAACTTGGTCCTTAGAACTAATAATTTCAAACAAAGATAGTATTATTGTTTGTGGGATATTGATCACTCGGACATACCATACATGTACAATAACGAGCAATCAATTGGTCACGCAAATCACAGTCAAGACACGCCAAGCGCGTGCCTTTTGTTATGCGTCTTGCATGTTGTTCTAGCACACGAGCTAGGCTCTATCAGTAAAACTCGGTTATGTTAGTTGTAGCATCCTTTTCAGCAAATTAGTTTAGTTTGAAGTAGCGGGTCGCTCTGGAAGGTGATTGAACAAGCCGCTGGCAATGACATAAGTGGAACTACTTTGATTCATTTTGGAAAGAAGTCTATATCAACCCCCTATGTATCACGTTTGGGACACTAACCCTCTTAACTTTTAAACTGGGTCATTTAACCTATCCTAACTATTTAAAACCAGGCAAATTACCCCAAGATAGTTTTTGAGGCTGAGAGCTTTTTTTGGTTAGTGGTTTTGGTCCATGTAGACAATACCGGTTAGCCACACAAGCACCATGGTCCAGTCGAGCCAACATACGCCCATCCGGAACCTGGTCTGCTTCTCTCTTAAGCTTTGTATTTTCTCATGGAAAGTTTGCCGTGGACATAAGTCTGTAGTAGCGTGTGTTTATTTGTGGAGAATACATAGTTGTGAACGGTCCGACCATATATTTCTTTGATATCTGCACTCAGTCAGTCGTGTGCTGCTCCTTGTTAGCTGTAAGTTTAGCCTAGTTTACTGAACAGAAGAAAACAACTAGTGCTTAATCGAGTTGGAATGACAAAGTAGGTGTTGGGGATATACTTTCTGGGTATCCTCACAGATCCTCGCTGACCAGGGTGGCCCACTTCGGGTTAGAGCTTTGCTTCACGGGCGGCCTAGTTAGGGAGAGAAGACGGAGTCCAATCCGAACACGGGAAGGCCCAGAAGACTTATCGACTTAGGCCCATAATGTTACTTGTAGTTCAAGATGTACTCTGTAACCAACTCTTAGTCGTAGCCAGATTGATCTCTCCTGTAAACCCTAGGCCGGATATCTATATAAGCCGTCCTAGGGAGAGCCTTTAGGACACACCTCAATAGTCTACAATCTCAACTTACACAGGCGAAACCTTTGTAACCCATATTTCGGCTCTGCCGTATTACTGGATTGCTAGCAGGAGTAGGGTCTGTCCAATGCCGGCGGATTCGAACCTGGGTAAACTTGTGTGCTCACCGTCCCGGAACACCGTACGTCTCACACCCCTTTCTCCCGCACGCCTCGAGGACCCCCACATGGCGTACTTGTCCTCAAACCGACGACAGTTGGCGCCCACCGTGGGGCAAGTGAGCTTCGGATCTGCGTTCCGAGCGAAATCTGCAAGAATCGGAATCGGCGAGACCATCGCCGTCGGTCGCATCCTCTACGCCAGCGACGTCCCTCTCATCGTTCTCGATGAGACTTGGATTCCGTCTAGGCAGGTCGTGACTGCCTATACAATCATGTCTTTTGGCGAGATCGATGTTTTCATCGGTTTTGCTGAACCTGCCCAACCCACCCAAGCGGTGATGATAGAGGCAGAAGAATCTTCTAGGTCCCCTTTGTCCGCGGAGGCGGCAGAGTTCCGGATCTCAGAAAACCCTAATCCCACCCAGCCCGCACCAGTTGTGGAGATAGTGGAAAAATCCGAGCCTGAAGAAGACCTCACGGTCCAAGTCGAATCTGGAGTGGATCTCCCTGGAGAAGCCGAATCCCAGATCGACCCACCCGTGGAAGTCGAAATCCAGGAGGAGCACATCAACGACACTGATTCCGACTTTGACGATGTCGGGACAGACAGGCCTTTCCTCAGGTACACACTAAGATGTATGATATTGCAAGGCGCTAGAGCAGATGCAATCCTCGAAACCATTAAAAATTTCGATATGGTTGATCGCAAAAGCCGCAGGTACCTCAGAAAGCACGCATCGCACTTCATCGGATATGTTGGATCCGGATCCGGCTCTGCCGATGCTAGAGAAAACACCGACTCAGTGCTGGAGGCAATTGGAACAAACACCGACGTTCCCGCATCCTCAGATGAATCCATGACGTCGGCAGATTTTCAAAAGTTCTCTGCGGAATATGACGAGAAGTACAACTCCAAAGCTGCAAAAGATGGAGAAGCCATGGACGAAGGATCCGGGGAACACTCTCCCAAAACGCAGGATGATATGGAAGTCGGAGACAATCCCGAAGTCCAGATGTCCGAAAGTACCGATCAGAGCTTGACTCCGGGAAACGGACCCAAAGCCGTCTTTGCTACCGGCGATGCCAAGAAGGCAAAGAAGAGGAACAAGAAGAACAAGACCCCGGCAAAAGACCCTCTGGCAGAGGAGGTGATTGCTGAGGAATACGAAGAAGACTCGGATGGAGCACTTATCCTAGACGAGCCGAAAAAAGAAGCATCGGTGGATGGACACGTGATCACTGAAGGTGCGTGTAAACTCATCGGTGCCGCATTAACCACACCTATCCCTACAGATGCAGAACTCACTGTAGATGAGCTGGACGAAAGGGACCAAGCCCTAGAAGCGCGTCGTCAACAACTCCCTGATGAGGCCAAAAACATCGAGGTGGAGAAGAAGTGCATATCAAACAAGGAGTATATGTCCCGTCTACATCAGAAGACACGGAAGCGTCACATAGATGACAATCAATTCCCACGTGTTCGTGCCGTCCTTTTTGGAGATGAGATGGGAAAGCCAAGAAGGACATCAATGGAGATTGGGTTTACCCAACACCAGTGCAAAATACCGTGGCAGCTTGCGAAATTTTATCGGCTAATCCAGGACCAGAAGAGATACGTTTGGGTATCAAGCTACTCAATAAGAGACTAGAGCAGCAAAAGGTCGCCATGTCTGGAAGCCAAAAGCTGGTCTCGGATTCTAACCAATGCCGCACAGATCTGGCATGGGCTGACGCAAGATCTCACTACGATCAAGCGCAGCATCGTCACCCCGAACGCAGGGAAGACAATTATTCAAGAACCAGATCATCAGGACATCACCGCAGAACTACACATAACTGGAGCAACGTCGCTCCAGCAGTCGAGAAAGACGTGATCGCTGCACTGATTCTGAGGAATCCTCCCCGAAAAGGAGAAGATAAAGAGAAACGTCGGGAGGAGGATCGTCAGAAAATGCCACCTCCTAGACATGAAAACCATCCGGCTGAGCCTCACCATGGTGGGAACGACAGACGAAGGAACGACGGAAACCACGCTGGCACAAACCGGCAGGAGGCTCGTCACAGTCAAGAACCTCCCCGGAACCGGAATAATGACGCTCCTGACGGAGGCCGGCGATCAACCGGGAACAACCCAGCTGCACCACCCTCTCCACAGCGCAGTTATCACAACGGCCCCCAAGGAGGTCAAGGAGGACGACATGGCGGAGGAGGTGGTGGTAGAAGCCGAAGTCCGGCTCCACAGCACCGCAGCCACAGCCGATATTCGGGAGGATCCCTATCCCCGAACGACGCAAGGCACAGGATCAACTCCAACATAGAGGCTCGGCGCTACGAAAACGATGACGTGTACGTGGGCCCAAAGTGCTTCAGACCATGCATCAGAGCTACAAAATTCCCGGAAGGATTTGCTATCTCAAGACATATTCAAGCCTACGATGGCATTGCTCGGCCAGATACCTGGTTACAGGACTTCTTCCAAGCTTGCTGCATCACTAAAGGCGGAAACAGCCTGGTCGCAACCCGATATCTCCCACTTATGTTGCGGAAGACGGCACGATCATGGCTCAATAAACTTCCGGCGAACACCATCCACAACTGGTATGACTTACAAAGTGCGTTCTTTCGGAATTTCGAAGGCACATATCGGAGGCCCTGTACGGTTGGAGACCTACAGCGTTGCACCCAGAAAGCCGGAGAAACTTGCCGAGATTATCTCGGACGATGGATTGACACCAAGAACTCCTGCGAGAGAGTAAATGATCAAACTGCGATTGAAGCTTTTATTGCAGGTCTCCCAATTGGTTTACTGCGCCATCGCTTGAAGTGTGACAAGGTTACTGATCTGGGAGAAATGATAGAAACAGCGAGCAAGTATGCAGATGCTGACGACGATGCAGAGGGATTACTCAACGTCCTGGTTGTACCTCAGTTAGCAAAGACAAAGCAACAGGCTCAGAAGCGCAAAAACACCTCGGAAGAAAAACCCAACGCAGAGACGGCAGTAGTCACTACTGTTTCCGGGTCTGGAGGACGAGGAGGGCGCGGCGGAGGCCGCGGGCGTGTCCGTGGGACATCAAGGGTCCAAGGTAGAGGAGAGCAACAACCAGGCAAAACCTACACTTGGGCCGACATCGCCAATAACCCATGTGTGCATCACTTGGATGCCAATGGCACCAACGCTGAATGTCATTTTAACGACGACATCAAGAGAGATGATACCGCGGGCTACAAAGCTAAGCGGAAGAAGGGAAAGAAAAATCCCAAAAAAGACAAAGAGACCAAGGAAGATTCCGACATGGAGGAAGCCGATGCTTCAAATCCCAAGCCGGAAGGGAAGAAAACTTTTCCTACCAAGAAGTACACTTACGTCACCTTCTTTGGATCTCAACCAGCAAAGGTCAAGAAAGCAGTTCTCCACGAGCTCAACGCAACAGTTCCGGCTGTCCCTCAGTATTTGGACTGGTCGGAAGTGGCAATAACGTTTGACCGCGTTGATCATCCGCCTAAGCTACACAGGCGAGGAAAATACGCCTTAATCGTCAATCCACTTATTGACGGTTATGGTTTCTCCAAGACCCTTATGGACGGTGGTAGCAGCATCAATATTCTCTATGTAGAAACGCTACGCCGGATGAAGATCTCGGAAACACAGCTGAACCATAGCTCTATGATTTTAAACGGAGTTGTCCCAGGAAGACAAGCTAATTACCTGGGAGAGATCGCTTTGGATGTTACTTTTGGAACACCAAAAAATTATCGAACGGAGGCACTTTCCTTCGAAGTGGTCCCGTTCAAGAGCGCATACCACGCTATATTCGGACGTCCGGCTTACTGGGCTTTTATGGCTCGTCCGTGTTACATTTACAATATGATGAAAATTCTAGGTCCCAAGGGCGTGATCACCATCAGGGGAGACCCGAAGAAAGCGCGAGAGTGCGAGGATGGAAATGCCGCCTTTGCCGAAGCCGTGCTGCACGCCTAGGAGTACCAGGAGATCAAGAAGAGCATAGATCCGTCCGAGATGCCCGCAACAAAGAAAGAGGTGACAAAGCCAAATCCGGAGTTCAAGGCATCAGAAGAGAGGAAGACGACGTCGTTGAAGGATGATGACCCCTCCAAGGTGACCTAGATAGGCGTAGGCCTAAGTAGCACATAGGAAAGCGCGCTCGTCAAGTTCCTCCGAGCAAATCAAGATATCTTCGCATGGCAGCCATCTGACATGACCGGAGTACCTAGGGAACTTGCCGAGCACTCTCTAAATGTAAACCCGAATGCTAAACCCGTCAAACAGTCCTTACGACGGTTTGGTGATGAAAAGCGTAAAGCAATAGCTAAGAAACTAGCGCGGCTCGAGTTAGCCGGATTCATAGAAGAGGTCATCCATACTGATTGGTCGGTCAACCCTGTAATGGTCCCTAAAAAGGACACCGCTGATTTAAGAATGTGTGTTGATTATACTGCCTTGAACAAGGCTTGTCCAAAAGATCCGTTCGCTCTGCCTAAAATTGATCAAGTTATCGATTCTACGGCAGGCTCGGAACTTCTCTGTTTTCTCGACGCATATTCCGGCTATCTCCAAATCTGGATGAAGGAATCTGACAAAATCAAAACTTCATTCATAACCCCTTTTGGAACCTTCTGTTATGTTACGATGCCCTTTGGGCTGAAGAACGCAGGAGCTACGTACCAGCGCACGATGCAGCGTTGCCTCCATGATCAACTCAGACGCAATGTACATGCATACGTGGATGATATCGCGGTCATGTCCAAAAAGAAGGAAACATTGATTTCCGACTTGGAGGAGACGTTCGCCAATTTACGAAAATACAACATCATGCTTAACCCCAAAAAATGCTTCTTTGGAATATCAGCCGGAAAATTGTTAGGTTTTATCGTGTCTCAGCGAGGCATAGAGGTGAACCGTGACAAGATCAAGGCTATTCTCAATATTTCTATGCCAACTCGCCTGAAGGACATACAAAGATTAACTGGTTGCATTGCTGCGGTCAGTCGATTTGTAAGTCGGCTTGGTGAAAGAGCCGCACCATTATACAAACTTCTGAAGAAGACTAAGGATTTTGTCTGGACTGACGTAGCTGAAGATGCACTACAAGACCTGAAGAAAATACTCTCATCTGCTTCTATCCTTGCAGCGCCGGAACCTCAGGAACCGATGTTGCTTTACATTGCTGCGACAAATAGGGTTGTCAGTATAGTTATGGTGGTGGAGCCAGAGGAAAATCAGGAGCACCTGGTGCAGCGTCCAACATACTTTGTCAGCGAGGTCCTGACAGAATCAAAACAGCGATATCCGCACTATCAAAATTTGGCTTACGGTGTTTTTCTAGCATCTCGTAAGTTACGACACTATTTTCAGGAGCACCCAATTACCATGGTGAGCAAAGCTCCCATGAGAGATATAATCAACAATAGCGATGCCACAAGACGCGTCGCCAAATGGGGCATAGAGCTTGCAGCTTTCGATATTGAGTATAAACCCCGAACAGCAATCAAATCCCAGATCCTTGCCGACTTTGTCGCTGATTGGACAGAGACCAAGGAGAACATGGTCCTCCCTGAGTCGGAATATTGGACCCTCTTTTCGACGGGTCCAAGGCTAGAGGGGGCTCGGGGGCTGGCATGGTGCTCAAATCACCCCAAGGAGATAAACTTTTATACGTGTTGCAGATCCATTTCACAGCGACAAACAACATTGCCGAGTATGAAGCACTGATGCATGGAATCCGGACTGCTAAGGATATTGGCATCCGACGTTTGATGTGTTACGGAGATTCGGATCTTGTTGCTCAGCAAGTCTCGGATATTTGTAATGCAAATAAGCATATGACAGCATATAAAGCTATCGTGGATGATCTATCTAAATCGTTCGAGGGGTTTGAAGTTCAACACATCCCTCGAGCAGAAAACGAGGAAGCAGATGCACTATCTCGAATAGGCTCTGCGCGGAAAGAGGTTCCGGATGGCGCATTTTTAGAGCACCTCAAAGTTCCCTCGATAAAGGGAGTAGATGAGGAATATCCGACCAAATCCGACTCACCTTTAATAGCACTTTTGGCTGTAATTCCCAGCTGGACTCAACCCTACCTTGATTATTTGGTAGATGGCAAATTACCCGAAGACAAGGTGCTGAGCCGGCAGATTATCCGACGAGCAAAAGCCTATACTATTGTTAAAGGTGAGCTCCATAAACGGAGTGTTTCTGGGGTTTTTCAGTATTGTGTATCTCCGGAAAAAGGAGTGGAAATCTTAAGAGAAATCCACGAAGGCGAGTGTGGTCACCACGCTGCAGCCAAATCTTTAGTGGCAAAAGCTTTTCGACATGTTTTTTTCTGGCTTACAGCTCAGGCAGATGCCGAACGATTAGTCAAGACATGCAAAAGCTGCCAAAAGTACGCCAAGCAAGCTCATGTTCCGGCTGATCAGCTGCGAACAATACCTATAACATGGCCTTTTGCGGTCTAGGGGCTTGATATGGTAGGACCTTTTAAACGAGCTTCAAGTGGATTTACTCACCTCTTAGTGATGGTGGATAAATTCACAAAATGGATCGAGGCTAAACCTGTCACTAGTTGTGATGGAACAACAGCCAAAAGATTTGTCGAGGATGTTATAATCCGGTATGGTTATCCGCATAGCATTATCACGGACAACGGGAGTAATTTTTCCATGGGAGAGTTGGCTGAATTCTGCGACGAGCAAAATATCCGGCTTGACATTGTATCAGTCACACATCCACAGGCTTACGAACAAGTCGAAAGAGCAAATGGTTTAATTCTACAAGGCTTGAAACCAAGACTCGAAGCACCACTGAAACGTGCTGCGGGGGCTTGGGAAGAGGAACTACCCTCTGTAATTTGGAGTTTGTAAAAAACTCCGAACAGGTCAACAGGATATACATATTTCTTCTTGGTCTACGGCGCAGAAGCAGTTCTTCCTTGTGATTTAATTCATACCTCTCCTAGAGTGGCCGCGTATATCGCAGAGGATGCCGAGATTTCTCGATAAAATGATATCGACTTAGTCGAAGAAGTTCGCGTCGTTGCTGAAATGAGATCTACAGCATATCAACAGAAGTTACGCAAGTATCATAGCTAGAGAATCCGAACTAGATCTTTCAATAAAGGTGATTTGGTTCTCCGGCTTGTGCAGCAAAGAAAGCACAAACTTTCCTCAGTATGGGAAAGGCCCTTTTTAGTTAGTTGAGTATTGCACAATGGGTCGTACTACTTAACTGACATGAGGCCAGTCAAAGAAAGACCTGCTACTAAGAAGAGAAAGAGAGCTGGAGGCAGTACAAATCCGGATGAGTTAGACAGACCATGGAATATTGCTCAGCTATGTCCCTTTTATTCTTAGTTTATCCTTCTTTGTAATCATGCATATGTACATGCTCTGTGAGAAATAAAAGTTTTGGTTACCTCAAAGTTTTCCTGAGAAGTTTTTACCATCTTATTTCCTAATGATCATGTCATAGTCAAAAATCCCAGAATGCTTGAAAGTACTTTATGCTCATGTTCGTTCTGGTTTAGATTTTCGATTCTAAAACTGCTAGCTTCGGGTATAACTCTAAAAAATTCTAGTCTTTACTTGGGTTATTTGTCTGATTGTTGGATGCGGGTATCTTCCGAGTAGTGAATTGTTGGTACTGGAAGCCGGCTTTGTTTCTGGGTTTAAACTGGTTTAGCAATTGAGCTCCGTTGCTCGGCAAAGTTTCCGGCTAAAGGTTTAGCCGGCTCATGAAAGGGACGAGGCGGAAAGCCAGATAAACGATAAGTAGAGGCGGAAAATTCTAAGTGCTTATGAAAACATTTCAGGCACGCAAATAATCTAAGACAAAAGTGCTGAAGAGATAAAGAACTTAGCACTAGCAAAAGTCATAGTACTTAATATTTACAAAACGCATCATGTCTTTCTAAAATAATACATAGTTTTCTGATCTATGATGCAGGAGGAGATGAAGGAACCGTCGGATCGCTGGTTACTCCGCCTTGCTATCGTGCCGAGATGTCCGGATCCGAGGTGGTCCGTTCATCGTCGGAAACTTCTTCGGCGTCTTCTGGAGGAGGTGGCAGAGTATCCACGCGGGTGAAGAAGGGCGTCTCGTAGCTGGTCAGATCGGCTACGTGGCACCCATATCCGTCACACAAGTGCATGATGGCTTGAAGGTCTTGCTCATGGCCGTCTTCGTCTACCTTGCAGTACCCTCTGGTTACTTGCCATATCTCCATGTTTCCATGGTGGCTCATGACCATGGTGAGAGCGTTCTACGTAGCAGTCCGCACGTAGGACATGTTCCAGTCCCGAACGAGATGCGGCATCTCCTTGGCCTTCTCCCGCACCTGGAAGTCCGACATGCTTGGCATGTCCGGAATCCTGAGAGACTCGCCAATGTCCTCAAGGGACTGGCGGTAGTCATGAAAAAGATCACCGACTTGGGTAAGCCGGTGAGTGCGGGGCTCGGACGAGGAGGAGTCCGTCAAGTTCAGAGGACCTATACACAAAACAAGTCAATGAAAATCCGACATTGATGAAAGTCGAAGAAATGATAAGTCGGATAGATGGAACGTACCAAGAATGACGTGTCAATCTTGGCTTTCTCCTCCCGGAGACTCTGGAGTTCATCCCGGAGCGCCTGGGAGATATCCTTCTCTCTGCCAAGCTCATTCCTGAGGTCCGAGATAACTTTATTTTGAGCGGCAATCTTGAGATCGCGCTCTTCAGTGGCCATGGAGGAGGACTCAAGGACTTGAGATATGCTCCTTTCATGATCCTCCTTGAGCTTATCCAGCTCTTGGCGAAGTCCCTTGTTCTCCACCACCAAGGTCTTGAGGTTCTCGGCCTCCTCAATCATAGCGATGGATTGTTTCACCAACGCTGTAAGACAAAAAGAACAAAAGTTCAGAAAATTTCGACATTGAAAAAAGCAAAAAACAAGGTTTGAATCTCGAAATGTTTACCTTCGGCTTCATCCTTGGCTAACTTGAGCTCAGCATTTTTAAGCCGGAGAGCTTTGATTTCTCTCCGCTTATCACAAACATTTTTTAACAATTCCTGGTTATAGGAACATACTTTTTGTAAGTCAGAATACCCAAAGTCAGAAAGCTACTTCAGACTCGGGCTAATATTTTTGCTAAATATCAGCACGAGCCTTGGGGGCTACACTAGTTCGTTTTTTGGCATCCTAATGAAAGCATTAACCCGGATTTCTATATCCTTCTTCATGCTTGGGGGCTAGGGGATATGATATAACATAATGTAAAAACAAGAGTTGGAATTCCGACTTACATATTGCTCGCAGGTGAGTTTGTCTAACCCCGCGTTCACCTCAGCTGCCACCTTCTTGACGAGAGTAAGAGGAATTACTAGGGCTGTTGGAAGCTCGCCAGTTCTGATCCTCTCGTCGCGAAGGCGGACTTGAGCGAGAAGGTCAGAGAACTTGACGTCCTCTGATTCTTGCGCTTCCTCTTCGGGGGATAGATGGCTTTTGTCCAGGACTTGCCTGGCCAGCCGCTGGATCTCCTCTGCAGATTCCCGGGATAAGCCAAATTTGGCAAGTCCGGGGTAGCTGAGGAGGTTGTCGGCGAAGACTTCAGCCGAGGGATCATTACCCAAAGAGGGTTCACCCTTATCTTGAGCTGATGCACTCACGGTGATGTCAGTGTGCGATCCAAGGATCATGGGAACCGTTGGAGGAGCCGGATCTTCTGCAACAACCGGAGAAGGAGTAATCTCCGGTGTTGCAGAAGGTTGAGGGGCAGGAGTTAGAGGAGCTGTGGCAGGGGAAGCTATGGTAAGCTTCGTCTGTCGCAGGGGCTTCGTAGGAATCCCTTTCCCCTTACCCTTGATGAGAGGCTTTGCTCTGAGAATGTAGTAAAGTCGGAAACATTACATCTCAGAAAGAAATCCGAGAAAGGTATAAAGGCGGAAATTGTGAATGAAAGTAACCTCTTCACAACGGGCACTTCCTTTGTGCCTACTGCCACTGTCGGAGCTTTGCGCTTCTTGAGCGCAAGGTCCGGCAATGGGACCACTTTAGTCTCCTGAGAGAACTCAGGAGGATATCCTTCGAGTGGAGCAAGCTCCGACTCGGGGAGATCAGCAAGCTGAAAACAAGAAAACATATCAGCATTGCAGTATATAATTTAAAGATTGAAACACGTAAAAGGTGTACTGATGAAAGCTTACCGCTACCACGGGGTTTTCCGCCGTGTGCATGTCTAGAGAAATCTCCGGAATTTTCCTCTCGATCCGCTCCTTGATCAGCCATTTGATCTGGCTTATGTAACCTTGGATGGTGTAGGCTTTGGGGCTGATGCGGAGAGAGTCTTTTTTGGAAGACGTGATGGAGTGCATCAGTCTATCCCCGCGGTACTGAAGTGGTTGGATCCGACGTGAGACCCAACACTGGACTAAATCGGATCCTTTCAGACCCTTGTGCTTGATAAGATATTCGATCTGCCTCTTAGCGAGGATCACGTCAGTGAGAGCCGAAGCGGCCTCATCCCAGGAAGGCTGGGCTGTGGCGGCTCCATCGACAAAAACCGGCAAAGCACTAGCTTTGCCGGGAGCCGGAATATCCCTATGATAGAAAAAGTGGCTGGCCACTGTTTGACCGAGTCACTGGCAGAAATTTTGGGATATGCCCGGTCTCGTCTAACAGAAAAACTAATGGTACCGGTGATATAAGGAACACCGGCAGTAATGGAATTTCTCCGGACATGGAAATAATACCGGAAAAGAAGAAAACTCGGCCTAATGCTGAGAAAGCCCTCGCAAAGCGCAGCATATGCGCTCATCTCTAGAAGAGAATTGGGAGGAAGATTATGGAGTTGTACTCCATAGTGGTCAATCACCTCGGAGAAGAACTCAGAGGGAGGAAAGGACAAACCTCGGTCTAGATGGGTGCCAAAGTGGACGCGCTCGCCCTCGCGTGGATTGGGGACGGTTTCGCCGAAACCGCTCCGCCAGTTGCCGGCGGCGAGAAGCCCCTCCTTCTCCACATTTTTGAGGTTGTCGTCGTCGAGGGCGCATGGGATCCAGATTCCCCGGAAGCTCTCTTTCTCCGCAGCTGCTTCCGCCGCCACCGCCGCCAGAGAGGAAGAAGAGGATGAAGCCATTTTCTCTTCGGTGGAAAGGGTGACCTTAAAGTGGCGACGCTAGGAGCTCTGTGGGAAGAGGACGAAAAGGCTTTGGGCGCGCTGGAGGATTGGGAAGAAAGGAACGACGAAGGACTGGTGGAGAGGAGAAGAAGGAATCTAAACCCCTTATATCCACCTACCTGCGCCAAGATTTGTGCAAACGCTACAGTGTAATTGCCATGGGTCGTGGAAAGAACTGGAAAGGGCCTGCGCGATGATTGCGTCGCCTCGATCTCCACGCACGCATTGAAACGGCGCCTCAGTTCCGCGAACCGCGGACCCACCAACGGTCGTGCCGACGGAACGTATGTCAGATGATGTGACTTGACCATGCTTGTGTCAGGTGGCGTTAGAGACCAAGTTCCCGCTTAGTTTAAAAGCGAGCTGGAAAATCCGAGTAACTAATTGAAAGGTCCGACTTACTTTTAAGACCCGGATCGTATTTTTTGTTGTAAAGTTTCAGGAACCCTTCAAGATTCTGCAAGCCGAAGATCAAGCTGGACGATGATAAAATCCGACTTTGGATCTTAGAGGCCTCCGGGGGCTACTGTTGGGGATATACTTTCCGGGTATCCTCATAGATCCTCGCTGACCAGGGTGGCCCACTTCGGGTTAGAGCTTTGCTTCACGGGCGGTCCAGTTAGGGAGAGAAGACGGAGTCCAATCCGACTACGGGAAGGCCCAGAAGACATACCGACTTAGGCCCATAATGTTACTTGTAGTTCAAGATGTACTCTGTAACCAACTCTTAGTCGTAGCCGGATTTATCTCTCCTGTAAACCCTAGGCCGGATATCTATATAAGCCGTCCTAGAGAGAGCCTTTAGGGCACACCACAATAGTCTACAATCTCAACTTACACAGGCGAAACCTTTGTAACCCATATTCCGGCTCTGCCGTATTACTGGATTGCTAGCAGGAGTAGGGTCCGTCCAAAGCCGGCGGATTCGAACCTGGGTAAACTTATGTGCTCACCGTCCCGGAACACCGTACGTCTCACACCCCTCTCTCCCGCACGCCTCGAGGACCCCCTCATGGCGTACTTGTCCTCAAACCGACGACAGTAGGATTTTGATAGTTCAGTAAATTCAATTGGGGTGATCAGGTTTTGTGTGTAAGCTTAAAGTGAAGAACAACAATTAAAACAATTTAACAGTTTGCTCCATTACTTCACCAGAATTCATTACATCAAGCCACTTGTACACTGGCAGATCAGTTGGTACACATAACCATCCCACGTTACTACTGAAAATATCCAAATTGTGAAGAAATTGCATCCTATGTTTAAACTGGACATAGCTTTCTTCTTTGCTTGTATCTTCACTACTGAAAGTATCCAAATCATGCAAAAACCACTTATACATAGGTTTCTTCTCTCTACTTGTATCTTCACGTCGTCATGCACCATCTGCAGTCTGTTCATTGCTCCTCTTCAGTCCAACATGCAGCAAATAAATCTCATTGAGACGTTGCAGAGTGAACCCAGTAGTACCTGACAGAGAAATTTTTAGATAAGCAGCGATATGAACTTAGCAAAATTCAAAGAAAAAAAGATGAAGAGAACAAAGAAAACAGAGCCATTTCTGCGCGGCTGCTGAGTCCAGGGGGCAATGCAGCGGCGACGGGAGCGTGAGGCTAGGTGCGGTGGTATCAATGGAGAGTGGGGCCGGCCGCATCGGCATCAGTGGGAGCCCACGGTGAGGGGTGTGCGGGGCCGGCTGGGTTATTTGTACACCGTGTCCTAAACCAGTCTCCACGTGCTAAAACAACCGATCAAAACAGCCTACGCGGGCATGTGGGGGTATACTGGGTGGTTTTAGATAGTTATGGGGGTTAAATGATCCAGTTAAAGTTAGGGGGTTAGTGTCCCAAACCTCATAGATATAGTGGTTATTTGTACTTCTTTCTTCATTTTGCGCAGTGTCCTTTTCAATTGATGTAAAAATATAGTCACTATATATGTTATATCGTGTCATTCAAATTACAGGATTTGGTAGGAATAAACGTCTTATTTGTTATGTGTGGGAATCAGTTGCCCTTCGAACTGAAGGTGTTGCCTCTAATCTCACGCCATCTTAATTTTCTAGCCAACTTTTCAGGGTTCGGACACGTCTCTAATGGTTGGTCAGAAGATTTAACGCTGGAGCACTTGAGAATACTTTCCGCTGCAGCTCTTTTTCTCGAACTTGTAGGACGAAATGTACAGATACCACCGGATGGCCTACTGATTAGAACTTCCGTCTCTCTCTCTTCCACCGACTAGAATGACTATACGGCTGACAATAGAAACCAAGGATAACTATTTCCGTGTCCCAAACTGGGGTATGCTACTCAGTTTTGTGAAAACACTTCTCACTTTTATCCACTCTATCCAACTTAGTCTCGTGAATATCCACACGGAACGCTTTCGTCGAATCAAGCCCCTTTGACCGTTAACCGACAAACTGACATGAGTGGGACCTTCAAATGCTTATGAGTAGGATCATGAGCCCGCCAAATTTTGCGGATATTGGTGAATCCGAAAAATATTTGAAGTGGGACCAACAAATACCTGACAGTGGGACCGATTATTTTAGGTGGGATAGGTTAATTACTGCTAGCAGGACATGCTAATTGCTAACGTTGCGACCAGATCCTCTCTAACTGCGTGAGGAGAGTGGACACGTGCATATTCTCCCCTAATGTTCCGGAATAGTTGATTGATCTCTGCTCACACACTTATTTCTTCTTTTCATTAACTGTTGGATCGCCGTTGTTCAAACCAGATCGAGCTCATCTCAACTAGATCGAGCACCTCTTCTCCGCGATCCTCGTGGGCACCGGCTTCGACATTCGTGTCTTCCCGAAATTCGGCGATTTTTTTTCATGTAAACAGATTTGGAGATTTTCGTGTGATTTCCGATTTCCATAGATTAGAAAATCTCAGGTTGATTCCTAATACTCCTAGATACTTGTACTAATTCTCGGAATGAACTTTAGATGGACACCACCGTGCTAGACGCCATGAGGTTGGAAGCCATCACGTACAATCTCGCTGCGACGACGTGGGTCAAGTGCTCCCACGACGGTCGTGGGAGCTTTTTTTTCGCTACGGCAAGTCCCACGAACACGAGAACACATGCTCTGCATGGAGCCCGACTGCGTCTTCACCATCCTGCCGATAACGCTCCACCTCACCTCAGACCACTTGATCCAAGTACTATGGCAAGACCAAGCTGTTCCAAGAGCAGGTGCTGGTGCCAGGTGAATTCACGTGTCGCCAATTATCGACCATTTGCTCTGAATTCATGTGTCGCCAATTTTCATCCTATTTGAAAAAAAAATCGAAGAAATTATAGAATTATGAGAAAAATGTAAATTCAGCGCAAAGAGTCATTTTATGTGACCAAGTTTTTAAGGAAAATACAAAACCCTAGTTATGAGAATTATTTCTAAAATGCCTTCTCAAAAATTGCTTTCAAGACTTATCTTGCCTTTCAAGCCAAAAAAAAAGGGGATGGCCAATCCCATGGCCCCCTTCAAGATAATGGGTCTCAATTTTGCACAAATTTACATCTTGGCATAGAAAAACAAGTGTTCATGGGAGTTTTAAACTTTTTGTCACGAAAAGTTGATTTTCCATTTTATTAGAGGGTTTATTTTGTGAAAAAGCAACACATAATACGTGACGAAATAGCTCTACTCAAATAGCTGTACTCAATTTTTCAAAAATACTATAACACATGGGATATCAAAATCATGGATATCTTGATTTTTCTTGAATTCTAACTACTTTTGCCAATCTAAACAAGTCATGTGCTATTTCCTGAAATTAGTTTAAATTTGCACTACAATTGTGCCCTACTTTGGTCAAAAATATTGGCGAGAACCATTTCAAGGTACCCAAGGTGGGTTCTATGGAGCACACACAAAGAAATTTGAAAATATCGACCAATTGCTATGAATTTACACGTTGCCAATTTTGACCCTATTTTGAAAAAAATAAAAATATATAGAATTATCAGAAAAATGTAAATCCAATGCAAAGAGTCATTTTATGTGATAAACTTTTCAGAAAAAGATACTTCCTCCGTTTTTTAATATAAGGTGTATAGTTTTCTTGCACGAATATTAGCGCACAGGCTGGAAGGGTAAATTTCGTTCTTCCGGACGTGAATACCTTAGGTGATTGACGTGATATAGAGGGAACATACAAAATCTGGGTATCCTCTCTCTCCTGATCGGATTAATTGCCTCCTAAATAAGGGAAAAAAATCCTAGAATTCTCTATACACCTTATATTATGAAAATTTTCACTAAAAACTATACACCTTATATCAAGAAACGGAGGGAGTACAAATTTATGAGAATTATTTCAAAAAGACTTCTCAAAAAATTCTATCATGTATAACTTGTCGTGACTTTCGAGCCAAAAACCAAGGGGATGGCCAATCCCATGGCTTCCTTCAAGATAACATGCCCCAGTTTTGCACATAGGTGCATGTTGGCATGGAAAACAAAGTGTCCATGGAAGTTTCAAACTTTTTATTATGAAAAGTTGATTTTCTATTTTATTAGTGCGAAAGTGGTTTAGTTTGTGAAGAAGCTACCCAAAATACTTTGTGAAATAATTCCACTTAAATTTTAAAAATACTATAATACATGGGATGTCAAAATCCAAGATATCTTGATTTTTATCGAGTTCTAACTACTTTTGCTGATTTAAACGAGTTATACTCTATTTGTCGAAATTATTTCAAATTTGAACTACAACCGTGCTCTACTTTGGTCCAGAATATTGGAAAAAATCATTTCAAGGTATCGAAGGTGGGTTCTATGTAGTATCCACAACAAAAATTAAAAATATCGACCATTTGTTATGAATTCACATGCCGCCAATTTTGACCCCATTTTGGAAAAAATCAAAGAAAATGTAGAATTATCAAAAAAATCAATGCAAAAAGTCCTTCTATGTGACCAAGTTTTTAGGAAAAATACAAAATCTGGTATTTTGTACTCCCTCCATTTCGGTTTACTAGTCCTGTGCGTATATCTAGGTTATAAATTTGACCTCTATAATTTGAATTATATAATATAAAAATTATATTATTGGAAAATACAAAGTTTAAAGTTTCCGGTGATATATTCTTTGAGATATATACCTCATACTAAGTTGCTCAATTTAGTGACATAGAAATACGCGTTGGACTTGTAAACCGAAACGAAGGAAGTAGGTAAAATCCTTCTCAAAAGTTTGTATCATTAATTGCTTATGTTGACTTTCAAGTCAAGTAACTGTCCAAGTGGTATGTTGACTTTTAAGCCAAATCAACTATCCAAGTCGCATGTTGACCTGGTTTTAAAAAAAAGTCGCATGTTGACCTCCTGCCTGCATAACTAGGACTCTTTGCAGTGAAATCTCCCTCCCCTCTCCCTCAGTTGTCTCCATCTCACCACATTTTAGCAGTTCAATTACCATAGGGGTATCTAAGAATGGATCTTCTCTGTTCCAACGACTATTTTCCAAGAAACCACACTCCCATCTCTCCACTTGGACAACGAATCTCTTTCCACCAGCCTCGAGAAGCTCCCCTCTGTTTCATGATGCAAATACTCTTTCCTCTCACCAATATATGCCTCCGATGGATAGAATCACGACAGCAACCTCTCTCAGCCTTCTCCCCTTCACACACTTCTTCTAGTTGTGTAACGCATGTCGTTGTTCAATTCATAGTTAGAAGAAGCTCAACAAAGGTAGAAAAGGCATTGCTCTATCGACTCTCTCAATTTCTCTCCCCCGGGAAAGTCCTGGAGGGTGTCGGACATATGGACAAAGCAAAGGGACAGAATCACCATTGTTCGGGATGTACACAGAAGCCGTATGTATGGGCAGAATCATTGGAACCGAGCGTGGGCGAAGAAGCCAAGCGGTGGCACTGCCGTTGCAATGGCGTGTTTGGTCGCCGCGGGAAATTTCGTCGCCGCCCGCTGCAACTGAGGATAGGGGGAGGAGGAGAAACAGATATTGTAGATTTAGTTAGTTTAAGTTTCTAAATCCAATTTACTTCTTTTTATCTTAAATCATGTTAGTTGTTTGTACGAAATCTTGTTTAATTAAGTTGAAATGGTGTTGGTATCTACTTACCTTGATTTTCGTCATGGCAATACACAAGCAACGATTAAAAGTTAACACACATGATGGTCAATGCAGTCAATACGGTCAAACAAGCAGTAAAGGGGTCAAATACCCCGATGAGGCGTCATCGCACAAAACCAATTCAGAACAAATACTCCCTCTGTTTTAAATTACTCCGCGCGCACGCTTACCTAGGTGGGCTAGTATTCTCTCATTTTTATCCAAAAAATTCCTGAGATTTTTGGTATACGTAGTACATATTTCATATTATCTATTTTAAAAATCTTAGAATTTTTTTTAATAAAAAAAGAGAAAATACTAGCTCACCTACATAAACACGCCGGTGGAGTAATTTGAAACAGAGGGAGCAGGTCATTGCAGTAGCACGTCCCGATGCCAGCATTTTGTAGGTCCCACTAGTGTTAGAATCTACGCCAGTTAACAGTCAAAGATCAAAAGTAAGAAGTGTTTCCAGCGTTGGATAAAACTGAGTAGCACAAACCGATTATCGCCTTTAAACTATAAACAACAATCTTATTAGTTACTATCGTCATCATTTGTTTTCCTCGGTTACCATCTTTAGAAAGAAAAAAAGTTCCCGATATTACATAGTATACTCCCTCCATTCCAAATAAGATATTTTTGTTTTTTTCTTCTAAAATGCTTGTATCTAGACGTCTTTTAGTATGTAATTTTGGAGCAAAATGAGTGAATCTACCTGCCTAGATATATATGTTTCAGAAAAAACTAAAATATCTTATATTGTAGAACGGAGAAAGCACTATCATACCGGTACCGTTTGAAAATAATTGACACGATTTTAATTTAATTATTTTAGAATGGAAGGAGTAGTACATTTCATGGGCGTGATTCAGCCGAGCAGTCATTCCTCAAGTAGTCATTGCTTGATCGGTATGTGATTTTTTTCCCTGACGTCCGTGAATGCCTGGGACACTCAATCCGACGGTTGGAAATGCTAATGGCGTGAGAGGCAGCCTGTTTGGCTCAGTTATAATATCTTTATCCTTAACGATGGAATAGAGGCTCCAAATCATCAAGAGATACAAAATAACAACCCAAATTCCAAAATTAGAAAATATAACCAGTGAAATCAGCTTATGCGGAGGGCTGGACTCACTAGGATAATGTGACAAATATTTACAATCACAAATACTGAACGTAACAGCGACAGATTTCAGAGCACACAAAGAAAGATGAACCAAGGAGAGCCAGGCGTTCGTATGATTTCCCACAAGAAGGTTAACTGGACCAAATGCGCACATAGATGAAAGGCCAAAAAACGGGGTGAATTACAAGGGGAAGACGCTAGCATCCGCGCACAGTGTGTACTAGAATAGATCGAATCACAAAACAGTACTAGCGGTACTTCCTGGACGAGGAGTTCATGAACCTGATGCATTCCTCCACGGCCTCGCTCTTGTGGGAGTCGTCGGCGACGAGCACCGACGACTGGCGCCTGCTGCTGTTCCTCGCCGGCGTGCATTCCGGCGAGCGCGAGGCGGCAGTGGAACCGGGAGAGCCTTTCTTGTTGGGCGCCGGCCAGAACGCCGTGACGACGGTCACCCTCGCGCGCCAGCAGAACCTCGCGGCCGTCCACCGTGCGCTCCTGAGGAGGCGGCAGCCGCCGCGCGCTTGCCTCGGCCTGTCCCGGCCCGAGTGCGCCGTCCGGCCGTGGTCGGACCTGCTGGCCTGCCGGGAGAACATGGGGTTGCCGGCGCTGGTGGCGATCTCCGGGCTGATTCTGGTGCACTCGCTGCCCTTCCTCATTGTTCTGGTGAGATGATGCCTGGTAGCTTGCTAGCCCAAGATGGCGGGTTAGTGTCTAGTAGGAGTACGTATCAGCAGGGTGGGCTAGGCACGCCTGGTTTTATACGGGGCAGGCAGGCAGCGTATCGCCCTGCTCAAAAGAAAAGCAGACCGGTGCTCCAAGTATGTGACAAGAGCATGAAAGGCATAATAACGCAGAAAAAGAAAAAGAGGGCAAAGGGAAGGGAGAGACAAGCTATGTGAAAGAAAAGTTTGGTCTAATTGACCACCAAAATGGACAGAGATCGGATCACGCAAGCCGATGAGAAGTGTACGCATCAGCTCTTCCAAATCGTTGAGTATGACCGCCAGGGCAAGCTTGCAGCTTTAATGGAGAGGAATCATACTACTACTCCGGGAAGAGGAGAGAGAGGGGGGCGATCCGACATGTGTATGTGGGGCGCACCGGCGCAGTATATTCTTGTTGTCTAGCGATGGTGGTGGCCGGAGGGTTTTCTCTCGCGTGGAAGCGGGGGATGCAAGCAAGCAGATCTCGCAGACCCAAACCGGGGTGAATGGGGAGAGAAAAGGGAAAGGGCGAAAAGGACGTGGTCGATGCAACGGGAGAAGGTTGGACCGGGCGGCTCTTTTGAGGCCGGCAGGCCGGACCCCCTCTCGTCCCGGCTCGGCTAGAGACGCCGCCGCGCTACAGCGGGAGAGCGCAAGGCGACGACGCGCGCGCGCTAGCGGCCGGGCTGGGCTAGCCGGGGGAACATGGAATTGACTGGACGAGGCGGGCAGGACACAAGCGACGGTGCTCGCCGCGAGGGACAGGGCGGGGCCCTGGCCTGGCCGGCGTGCGCGCCGTTCGAGGCACGGTGACATGGGACGCGACGTGTGTGGCCATGGCATGGCCGCCGCGGACAGACACCAATCATTGTGCAGCCCGGGCGACGTTTTCTGGGGGAATGGGACGCTGCATGCATCGCTCTGATCGACAGTGCTGCTGCTGCTGTGCGCGCTTCAGCAGACAGATCGCTGCCGGGTTGCAGTACGGCGGGGTGCTCTGGCTCTGCATGCAGTCCCCTTCTGCTTTTCCTTCTTTCTCCCGTTCGTTTTTGGTTGCATCTTCGGATACCGATTGTTCCGGCCGAGCTGGCCTGGTACAGGTTTCGTGGTGTGACGGGTCGCCCTCGGAAAATGGGAGGTGCGGTTTTTCTTGTCGTTTCGAGAATCCCATCCCTGCCTGCTTTGACTGGACTGGACTGGACCTGCATGGCGCCGTTTGGGATGAATTTCACGTTTGCATGATTGCTCCGTTGTGAAATTGGAAAGATTGCAGATGTATATCTTGGGAAGCGGCAGGACCCGTTTTTTATAAAAGAGAATCTGAGAATGTCGAGCCCCCTTTGCATGGTTGACGAGCAAACTTTTTAAACATGCAAGCGCATCGTGCTCAAGCGCATACGCGGAAACGATGTTTACAAACAACATGAGTCATGTAATTAACTACGCTCTAGGAGTAATTTCTGAATATCGATACTACAACATTTCGTAAAACAAGGCGTAATTCTTTTCAAATCAAACTATGTAAACTTTCAACAAGTTTTTAGAAAAAATTACCAATATCTACAATGCCAAATCAATGTCACGAGATACATCATGACATATATTTGCATATTATCTCTACATAGTCATCACAATTCTCGACAAGATTGAATACACGTTTAGTTAAACTTTACATCATTCGACTTCAGAAAAGAATTATATGTCTTCTTTTAATAAACAGAGGTAGTACCATGTGCGTGTCTGTAAACTCTTGTTGTTGATTGACTCGTTGTCCATGTCTACAAACACGAGACCTAGAGCATGAAGCTTGACACCAACTGTAAGATCCCAGGGAATGATAATAGGAATGGTAGTTTTGTGAATTACACATTTGCATTGCAAGCATATAGAATTTAGTATTAACTTGAAATTTTTAAAATCATGATTTGAAATTGGCTCTAATGATGTTATTGTAACCAAATTGTCACTAGGATTTGAACCAAGTTCAAAGCAAAGATTCAAAGAATTTGATTGAGTTCAAAATTGAAATTTGACTTAGGTCAAATTTGAATTTGAATTAATAACACCCACATATGAACATAGCAGGAATAAACTCAAACATCACACAAATAATAAGATAACAGAATTCAAAGTAGATGAAGATTTGAACTAGAATCAAATTTGCGCTTATTCATACATGTATGAGTACAAGATCAAGTACATTGCAACTATTATAAAAGGAAGGATAAAAATAATCCTAAATACAAACTAAATACAAAAGAAAACCTACACTAGCTTATCTAATCTTCTTATCTGCTCTAAGCCAAGTCTTTCATCTTCACCTGCAAACCAAAAACAACACTCAGGAACTAGTCTTGAATCCCAATAGCTAGATGTAGGGAAATACAAAGTCACAACCAAACTAGACAGAACTGAAAACCTGATATAAAGTCCGACCAGAACATGAGCAACTACTCACAATAGTTGTCAGCCACCAGGGAAAACTCAAGAGGATAACTGATACATTGCAAATGTATCTATAATTTTTGATGTGCCATGCTTGGTTTTATTTACTTTCTTGTGTTTTGTCCACACTTTGGAGTACTTTTCATATGATTTCTTGGACTAACCTATTAACAAGAGCCACAGTGTCAACTGCCTGTTTTCTGTTGTTTTTGGTTTCAGGAAAGTCAGAAAATGAATATTCTCGGAATTGGACGGGACAAAAGCCAAAGTGCATATTTTACCGGAAGACTCACGGAGCCAGAAGACGAGACGGAGAGGGGCCACAGGGCGGCCACACCATGTGGTGGCGCGGGCTAGCCCTGGCCGCGCCACCAGGTGGTGTGGGCCCCCTGGCCGCCCACCGACCTTGCCCTCTGGCCTATAAGAAGCCTCCCGAGGCATAAATCCTAAATAGTCAATCAGAAATCCATGAAAAGTTCCGCTGCGCCGCCGCCACCGAAGGGGAGATTCAGGGGACAGAAAGTATCTGTTTCGGCACCCTGCCGGGACGGGGAAGTGCCCCCGGAGCCATCTCCATCGATCTCCACCACCATCTCCATCACCGTTGCTGATTCCCATGATGAGGAGGGAGTAGTTCTCTCTCGAGGCTAAGGGTTCTACCGGTAGCTATGTGTTCATCTCTCTATCTATGCATGATCTTGTTGTGGTCATGAGCTTTGTAATCAAGTAGATCTACCTTGCTACTCAAGTGCTTTATTAGATCTCTGCTCTCCCCATGTGTGTGAAAGTGACAGCGTGCTCACCATGGTGGCACTTAGGCTAGACATTACAAATACTTGTTATGAGTTATATTTGGAGTTGGATGTCTTTATGAAATTGTGGTGTTTATTGGACTCATCTAGTACTCAAGGTGACAGTGTGGGGTTATCTAGATGGGAAAGATGAACTTTGAGGTGTGTTGTTATAGCCCTACCATCGATTAGAGTGTCCAACCGGAGAGTAGTTAAGAGTAGTACCATGAAGATAATATATGAGAGTGTTCACTAGTGAAAGTATGATCCCTAGGCCTTGTTTCTAAGCATTGATACAGCATTTGCAACTAGATCTGTTACATGTTTGCTTGCTTCCATCTTTATTTTAGTTTGCCTTTAGTCTTTTCCACGCTATAAATCTATTTTCTAGCACCGTTACCACTTATAAATATCCATACCACTTGTATTTCACTATCTCTTTGCCGAACTAGTGCACCTATACACCTGACAAGTGTATTAGGTGTGTTGGGGACACAAGAGACGTCTTGTATCTTGATTGCAGGGTTGCTTGAGAGGGGATACCTTTGACCACTTCCTCCCTGAGTTCGATAAACCTTGGGTGATCCACTTAAGGGAAAACTTGTTCCTGTTCTACAAACCTCTGCACTTGGACGCCCAACAACTGTCTACAAGAATAGAAGTGCGTAGACATCAAGCTATTTTCTAGCGCTGTTGCCGGGGAGCATAGCTTTATTTATCAAGTTCACTTGGATTCTCTATTGTTCGCTGCTATCCATCCATCATGGGTAAGTCTCGTGATGGCAAGCGGTTCCTATTTTACCATCCACTACAAGAAGATGTACGGTTCTGAATACCTCTGTTGCTCTTGATTCACCGTCTGTTTTGAGTAAGTTCCTTACACCACCACATACACATGCTACACACACTGCTACTATCGCTGAATCTGAAACTTCTGATGCTTATGATGCTGCTTCTACTATGCTCGATAAGAGTGGTTCATTAGGTCCTTTCCTAGATGCTACGATTGCTAGAACTATAGCTGGAAATACCGAAACTCCTAATGAAGACACTACCACACATGTTAGCTCACCTGAGTCTAGTGAGAGTTATGATATTGAAGATGGTTATGTTGAGATGACCGATGAGTTTATTAAAGAATGTAAGAGCACCCATGATAGGAGCGCTGCTAAGAGTCTCCTTGAGAGGCGTACTATTAGACCGAAATTATATCCTGCTGCTTCTCCCATAAACATTATAGATGAAGATTATGATTTCTCTCTTGGTCTATCTTACATAGCTATTGTCGAGAAAGAACCTTTTTGTGGGACTAAGAATGAAAGTGCGGTAGCACATATGAATGAACTTTCTACCATGAGTGGCTTGTTTTCTGATGATATTAAGATGCATACTTACTTTGTTGCTAAGATTTTCCCTTTTCACTGAAAGGAGAAGCTAAAACTTGGTTTAGTAATTTACCTCCTGGATCTATTGATAGCCCTGAGTGCTTGATTAGTACTTTCCTGCAGAAATATTTTCCTCCCAGTGCTAGACATGCTATTTTGCAGGAACTTTTTGATTTTAAACAGGGAGAAAAAGAGGTATTACCCGAATCTTGGGCAAGGTTTTGTGCTTTGATTCATGCACAGGCTGGAAGTCCTTTACCTAAGAATGAGCTTCTTGATATATTTTATAATGGACTAACCGAGGAATCTAAGACATACCTAGATAGTTGTGCTGATTGTGTTTTCAGGAATAGGACTCCAAAGGAAGCTGAGGAATTAATGGCTAAAATAAGCAAGAATTGTGAAGATTGGACTCCTCCTAAACAAGCTATACCTGAAGTAATTATACCTGAACCATCTATTCCTGTGCCTATTCTAACATCGAAGAAGAGGGGAGTTATTGAATTAAATGATGAAGTGATGAAGGAAGCTAAGAAATGTCTTAAGGAGAAGGGAACTAAAGCTGTAGATGTCAAGAATTTACCTCCTATAGAAGAATTGTGTAAGCCTATTCCCTACTCATCCACTATTGAGGTACACTCTCTCCAACACTTTGATGAAGGTGATATCCCTTACTCTAAACCTCCTGATCAATGATTAGAAGAATTCGATATCTTTATTGTTAAGCAAGATAACTTTAATAAAAGGGTGCAAAATCATCTAATGGAAAACACTAGAGCGATTGTTGAGTTGAAAGATATTATGGAAAGAACCTCTAATGATGTTAAAATGATTGTTAAACACTTTCAAATGGTTCAAACTCAGATAGAACAACTCGCTAAAGTGCAAAACGACTTGCTAGTTAATGCTGCTAAAGAAAAACATGCTTATGAAATTAGAACTAGAAGTGGTGCTGCTACCCAGGATCCTCTATATCCTGAGGGGCATCCCAAAAGAATTGAGCAGGATTCTCAACAAGCCGAAAATAGTGGTTCTACTCGTAAGAAAAGGAAAAAAACATAAAACTGTTGTAGAACCATCTGAACCTGCTATAGATCCTAATAGTATATCTATCTCTGATGCTGAAACTGAAAGTGGTAATGAAGAAAATGAAGTCCCTAATGAAGAAAAAGTTGAAGAAGCACCTGAAAACCACACTAAGACTACTAAATACACTAAAGAAGATTTTATTGCTAAGAAACATGGTAGTGAAAGAGAACCTTGGGTCACAAAACCTATGCCTTTCCCTGATAAGAAACACAAGTCAAAAGAAGATGAACACTATAATAAGTTTTGTGAGTGGATGAAGCCTTTATTCTTGCAAATTCCTTTGACTGATGCTATTAAATTGCCTCCTTACTCAAAGTATATGAAGGACATTGTCTCGAATAAAAGGAAGATCCCTAATGAAGAAATTTCTACTTTGCTTGCTAATTATTCCTTCAATGGTAAGGTTCCTAAGAAACTTGGAGACCCAGGGATTCCAACTATCCCTTGCTCTATTAAGAACAGTTATGTTAGAACTGCTTTGTGTGATTTGGGAGCTTGAGTTAGTGTTATGCCTTTCTCTCTCTATAAGAGGCTTCAACTTGAAAAATTAATACCAACTGATATATCTTTGCAAATGGCTGATAAATCTACCACTATTCCTGTGGGTATATGTGAGGATGTACATGTTCAGGTTGCTTGATATTAACTGATTTTGTTGTGCTTGAAATGCATGAAGATGATAATATGTCTATTATTATTGGGAGACCTTTTCTTAATACTCCAGGAGCCAGAATACGAGACGGAGAAGAGCCAGGGGGTGGCCACACCACCTGGTGGCGCGGGTCAGGCCAGGCCGCGCCAGGGGGTGGTGTGGGCCCCCCAGGAACCCCCTCGGCCTCTCTCTTCGCCTATAAGGAGCCTTCTGACATAAAAACTTCGAGGGGTTCGACGTTTTTCTAGAAGGAGTTCCACTCCGCCGCCACCACCAGATTCCACAAAACAGTACCAGAAACTCCGTTCTGGCACCCTACCGGGATGGGGAATTGGAGGAGATCATCGCCATCATCATCACCATCACTTCTCCATCGACCATCCATGTTTCCCCCATCTATGAGTGAGTAATCCCCCGTTGTAGGCTATGGGGATGGTAGGGATTGGATGGGATCGTTCATGTAATTGCATCAGATTGTTAGGGCATGGTTCCTAGTATCTTTTATTAGTGCTTTATGACTTTGTTGCGACTTGTTGTGCTTAATGCTTGTCACTAGGGCCCGAGTGCCATGATTTAAGATCTGAACATGTTATTGATTCATTATGATAGTATTGTTCTTGGTCTTATCTGCAAGTTGTATACACACGTTGTTGTCCGGAACCTATGGCCTCGAAGTGACAAAAATCAGGATAACCGGAAGGGAATGGCTTTGATGTGAGGATCACATGTCTTCACGGAGTGTTAATGCTTTGCTCCGGTGCTCTATTAAAAGGAGCACCTTAATTGCCAGTAGTTCCCTAGAGGCCCCGCTGCAAACGGGTTGGCAGGACAAAAGATGTTGTGCAAGTTCTCATTGCGAGCACGTATGATTATATATGGAACACATGCCTACGATTGTCTAGTACTTGGATGCTTTATCTTATTTATCTGCAATTGCCCTATGTTATGATTGCTATGTGAATTGTCTTGTCCATGCAACGACCGTCCATCCATCCCTATGCCTACCACACTCGAATCCCACGGTTTACTGCTTTTGTTACTACTGTCTTTGCTTTACTACTGCTGTTACTTTACTATTCCTACTACAAAACTGTTGCTACTGATAAACTGCTGTGAGCAAGATTGTTTCTAGGTGCAGCTGAATTGACAACTCAGTTGTTAAGGCTTATAAATATTCTTTGGCTCCCCTTATGTCGAATCAATAAATTGGGTTTCACTTCCCTCGAAAATACTGCGATACACCCCCTATACTTGTGGGTCATCAAGACTATTTTCTGGCGCCGTTGCCGGGGAGGTAAGGTAAAAGGTACTCACATCCTCCGGTGTGAGTGCTCGAAGTTATTTCCTTTAGATTCTGCAATTTTGTCTTTTTGTTTCTTGTTTTCACTAGTTAGGCTTAATGGAAAACAACAACAAAATTAGAGAGCTTTATAGTATTTATCTTGAGTTAGGACATGAAGTGTTTGAAGAGAAAATTAAAAAACCTATGGAACTTTATTTGCGTGCTAATAGCAATGTTGTTAGTATGAATTCTTTGGACACCATTATTGCTAATGCTATGGAAAAGTCTAAGCTTGGGGAAGCTGGTTTTGATGAGTATGATATTTTTAGTCCCCCAAGCATGGAGGAGAAAATTTACTTTGATGATACTATGCCTCCAATATATGATGATTACAATGATGAGTATGATATTTTCAGTCCACCTACTATTGAGGAGAAAATTAATTATGACTACAATATGCCTCCTATATTTGATGATTATGGTGATGAGAATAATAATGATACCTATTTTTTTGAATTTGCTCCTACTATAATTAATAAGAATGACTATTCTTATGTAGAGAGTAATAATTATTATATGCACGTGGCTCATCATAAGAATGTTTTATGTGATAGTTATATTGTTAATTTTATTCATGATGCTACTGAAAGTTATTATGAGAGAGGGAAACAAGGTTTTATGTATCTCAACAATATTAAGTTTCCCCTCTTTATGTTGAAAGTCTTGAAGTTGCACTTGTTTTGCTTTACTATGCTTGTTGCTTTGTGCGTTCATGACTTGTTTCTTTACAATATTCCTATGCATAGGAAGTGGGTTAGACTTATGTTCTTTGAATTTGCTTCTTGATGCTCTCTTTTACTTCAATTCGTATGTCTTATGTGAGCATCTTCTCAAACTATCATGCCTAACTTAAAGGCATTAAACAAAAGTACTTATTGGGAGATAACCCAAAAGTTTTCGTTGAGTCTTGGAAGTTATTACCTCTATAATAACCTCTCCTTCTCCTTTTTATTTGCTTTTTGTGCCAAGAGTAACCTCTAATGAGAGAGAAGTAATGATTGGGAAAGTTGTTGTCCCGAAACAGATTTCTGTTCTTCACCGTAAAATTCGTGTAAAATCTTTGTATGTCCTTTTGAGGCGTGAATTTTTGTGCTTCTGCCCCAGGTTGTTATCTAACTTCCGTTAGTTCAACACTTTTTGATTTGAGCAACAGAAGGTCTTCAAAAAAAAAAATCTTTACCTGCTGGTCTGTTTTGATAGATTTCTGCCATTATTTGCATTTGCTTCTTGTTGGTTCCTTTTTTAGTTCTTTTGGGGAATTGAGCTTTTTGAGGGCAGAGCTACAGTAGCTTGTGTTTTAATGAAAGTTTACTGGTGTTAGAACTGAACTTTAAGACTTATTTATCTTGAGTGCACTAATGTTGCTAATAAAGATTGTGTGAAGTTTTGTATGAAGGAAAAAATTTAGGTGTATGGAAGGAATGAGTAATGAGATGAAGGATGGACTAAAGCTCAAGCTTGGGGATGCCACGCATGTCACCCCCAAGAAATATCCAAGAAGTACAAGCGTCAAAGCTTGGGGATGCCCAAGGCATCCCCCTCCTTCATCAATAAAAATCCTCGGTTTCTTCCAAACGCTTCATTTTTATTGTTTCATGCATAGTTGTGTTGTTCTTGGAGTGTCTTATTTTTCGTTTTTGTTTTGGTTTTCGTTTGCTTTGTTTTCTTAGTTTGCTGAATAAGTTGGTTGGACCCCCTCTTTCATACATTGGTTTTCAAATAGTTTGGTTTGGATTGGAAATGAGTAGGAAAGTTCATGCTTCAGTGGTAAAGAGAGCTTGTTTTTGATTGTGGCCTATGCTTTTTCATACCATGCTTGATATTGTTTTGGCTTTATGCTTAGTATTCTTTGATGTATCATGACTTGTTATAAACAATTGAGATTGCTTAATGTGCCTTGGATGAATCATGCGTTGTTTTAGCATAATAAAGCATAGTATAGTGGTATTCTCCTTTGATGCTTTATTTGGGTTGACTTGGCACATGTTCACACCATGTTATGACTATCTCAAGTCACCATAGCCTTTATGATCCTTTAGTTTTCAACTTGTAATATCACTTTATGCTTTGATCAATGATGTTTTGTCGCTCTGCATGATTATGGTCATTTTTGCTCTCTTAGTTTGTTGCTCCCAGTCTTTTGCTAGCCTCCACAACAAAGTATGAGTTCCACTCATGCATCCAACTTCCTAAACCAAGTTATTCCAAAGAGTCCACCATACCTACCTACTAGCTTATGCTATTCCAAGTATATTCATGCTTTTGTTTACCTTCCACTTGTTATGAGAAAACTAGTGATTAAAGCTCTCACGAACTTGATGGCACACTTTACTTTTTTGCCTCTAATAAACTTGAACCATTGGGTCCTTCTTTGTTGCGTATATGCTTGAGCTTTATAAGTTGAAATTAGCAGAACCATGTTTCGTGGGGGACGCTTTCAACATTGCACTTGTACTTTGTACCCCGTTGTTATCATGTTCTTTTGCTTACAGATCCCGGCGGTGTGAAATAAAAGTTGAACTTGTAAGATTATGGAGTTTGTATGTGTGTTAGAGAAACGTCTGGGCCGCTAGCCTAAGCCATGCCTAATAATGGTGGAAACTTGCAGCATCACCATAATGAGCACTGTATGAAGCATCCTCAATAAAAATCTATACAAATAGCAAATAAAAAGATCGATGAGATGCTCATTCTCTGCTTGCCTTGTCATTTTGATTATGGGAAAGCTCCCGTACCATGTGCAAGGGGTACCCCGTTGGCGGTTCTTAATGATACACATATACTTACAATGACAAGAGTTTACTCATGACTGAATTTGAGTAGCATGAGGATCGGTCTTCGTAAGTAAGGGGCATGAGATTTCGTTTTATAACTTGTCAAGCATATCCTCTTAGTTGTGTCACTTTAACCTTAATCACCTTCAAGATGCTTATGATAGGGGAAATGAGAGCTGAAAGCTATAAGTACCATAATTTTTGGAAGCTCTTTATGAAACTTGAATCCCTACTTCCTTCTATGAAGGCCTTTCTTCCACTATTATATTGAGTCTCCATCTTCTACCTTTATGCACCTACTTTGAGAGCATAGTGGCCATTCTTAGTTCTATGTGCATTGTCCCAAGACTTGTTGATTGATGCATAACATTGATATTGCTTGTTTTAAAATATTTGTATCTAGTCACTCTTATGAACTTTGAAGGTTTCCTATGCATTTATATTTGCTACTCTATGAGGGACAAGCTGAATGCCATTATGCTATGTTTTCTTTATGTGAAACAAACAAACATCTTGCAAAGCATTGCTATTCATGAACCTTTTGTTTGTGCCTTTTCATGTTGCATGCATAGTTGCTATGTCTTATTGTTAGAACGGTGTCTTTCGTGCTATGTTGAAGTACTATGATCCCAGCTATCAATGTTTTACAAATACTTTGATCAAGTTTATGATGGTGCATGTCACCTCAAAAATTATGCTTTCTTTTTATCTATAATTTTGGGGATGTTTTACAAATACTATGATCAAGTTTAGGACGAGCAGGAGTTAAGCTTGGGGATGCTGATACATGCAAATGTATCTATAATTTTTGATGTTCCATGCTTGGTTTTATCTACTTTCTTGTGTTTTGTCCACACTTTGGAGTACTTTTCATATGAGTTCTTGGACTAACCTATTAACAAGAGCACAGTGCCAGTTGCCTGTTTTCTGCTATTTTTGATTCCAGGAAAGACAGAAAATGAATATTCTCGGAATTGGACGGGACAAAAGCCAATGTGCCTATTTTACCGGAAGACTCACGGAGCCAGAAGACGAGACGGAGAGGGGCCACAGGGCGGCCACACCATGTGGTGGCGCGGGCTAGCCCTGGCCACGCCACCAGGTGGTGTGGGCCCCCTGGCCACCCACCGACCTTGCCCTCTGGCCTATAAGAAGCCTCCTGAGGCATAAACCCTAAATAGTCAATCAGAAATCCATGAAAAGTTCCGCTGCGCCGCCGCCACCGAAGTGGAGATTCGGGGGACAGAAAGTCTCTGTTTCGGCACCCTGCCGGGACGGGGAAGTGCCCCCGGAGCCATCTCCATCGATCTCCACCACCATCTCCATCACCGTTGCTGATTCCCATGATGAGGAGGGAGTAGTTCTCTCTCGAGGCTAAGGGTTCTACCGGTAGCTATGTGTTCATCTCTCTATCTATGCATGGTCTTGTTGTGGTCACGAGCTTTGTAATCAAGTAGATCTACCTTGCTACTCAAGTGCTTTATTAGATCTCTGCTCTCCCCATGTGTGTGAAAGTGACAGCGTGCTCACCATGGTGGCACTGAGGCTAGAGATTACAAATACTTTTTATGAGTTATATTTAGAGTTGGATGTCTTTATGAAATTGTGGTGTTTGTTGGACTCATCTAGTACTCAAGGTGACAGTGTGGGGTTATCTAGATGGGAAAGATGAACTTTGAGGTGTGCTGTTATAGCCCTACCATTAGAGTGTCCGGAGAGTAGTTAAGAGTAGTATCATGAAGATAATATATGAGAGTGTTCACTAGTGAAAGTATGATCCCTAGGCCTTGTTTCTAAGCATTGATACAATGTTTGCAACTAGATCTGTTACATGTTTGCTTGCTTCCATCTTTATTTCAGTTTGCCTTTAGTCTTTTCCACGCCATCAATCTATTTTCTAGCACAGTTACCACTTATAACTATCCATACCACTTGTATTTCACTATCTCTTTGCTGAACTAGTGCACCTATACACCTGACAAGTGTATTAGGTGTGTTGGGGACACAAGAGACGTCTTGTATCTTGATTGCGGGGTTGCTTGAGAGGAAATACCTTTGACCACTTCCTCCCTGAGTTCGATAAACCTTGGGTGATCCACTTAAGGGAAAACTTGCTGCTATTCTACAAACCTCTGCACTTGGAGGCCCAACAACTGTCTACAAGAATAGAAGTGCGTAGACATCAATAACCACAGAACCAAGAACTTGTACAGTAGCCAAGATTTTATTTTATTCAAGTACCGAAAGTAAACCAATAGAACTATTCTAAGATCTACAAGTAGATTGACCAAAAGAAATAACCTCAAACCTTTGAATTCTTAGAAAACAGAAAATCCTAAGAAAGTAAAATGAATGGTTGTCCAACAACTTATCCAATCAAAGTGAAGAACATCTTCTTCTGAACTTAATTATCCAATAGGAATTGGATTAAATTACCAGAGACTATGAACTTAGAAAATATTCAGAAAGTAAAATGAATTTTTAACCAACAACTTATCCATCAAATCATAGAGCAACAACTGCTAGTAAGATTCAATCAGAAGGAATTATAAGAACTCACAGTAAAATAATCTGAACAAATAATGAGAATAACAGAAAAGTCACTTATCTTTGTCCAAGAACTAAACAAGACAAAACTAAACCGACATGCCTAAATAGGCATATAGAAATACATTGAATCTGCACATAAAAATAATAGAGTTCATATGCCAAATTTGGCAAACACACTAAAGTTAACACGGTATGGGATTGACCACCGAAAATGTAGTGGACACCTACACATAACTTAAGCTACAAAGATATTTACACACATAGCCAAGAAAGTGAATCACCTAAATGCATGGCTAAGGTGTCAATACCACAATGAATCTTGACCATTATAACTAGCTAGGGATCTCAGACCCTAGAGCTTATAATTCACTAGTCGAGCCCAGATCAAACACACACACACATACTAGTTAGAGAGAGATCTGAGTGAGAGAGAAACCTAGGAGTGGAGCAAGAACTTGAACACTTCAAGAACAGGAGGAAGAATAAGGTGAAACATCTACATATCTCTACTAAGCAAGCTTAGAAAACTATAAAGGTTGTAACTAATTACTAGTCTTATATCATAGTAGCCAGGGATCATATGGATCCTGGGAGAGTAGGATTACTACACTAGCACACCACAAATTATCTAGTGCATGTGCATCTTCCTTTAGGAAGAAAACCACAGATGCCAAGTTAATCAATGGCACAAGAACAACCATATTAGTTAAACACCTAAATCAGTAAATAAGAACATGGTATTACCTATCTAACCTCTCTTCCATAGATAAGATCCAAGGATCACCCTAAGAAAGAAAAGGTAGAAATAGAACAAGTATTCTTTGAAAAAACATTAACCTACATAAGAAAATTACAAACAAATCTTAATCAAACCACTTACAGCTAAAACCCTAAACTTACCAAATTAAAATAATACTTAAAACAAACTACATAGTGATCGAGTATGAATTTTGACTAAGAAACTAATTACCCAGTGTGAATTAGTATTTAACCCTAGAACATGGCCAACCAAACCACATCTTACTGACAGTGACATAGTTAAAGAGTTGATAGATATACTTAAAATAAACCTAAAAGTATTGTTCATATACTTGCAATGATCAGTCCTAGGATCCTATGAATAACATCTTAGACATCTAATTATGGTAAAGCATCACTAACAAATAGCACAAGCAACTCTAACTGAATACTGAAGCTTTTACTGAATAAAGTGTCAATCCCCAAGTTTAGTAACCCTAGTAGAAGCCAAACTAAAATTACATGACCTTGTCGAGCAGTAGCAACCTAGCTAGCACTAGGACATTACAGAAATAGCTAGAACCTACTAGAACCCTAGAAGCACCATTATTGAACCTAAATAGTAGGAGAAACACTAGAAAGCAACCATGAGAGATAGCAGTAAGAACCATGGGGAAGAAGAAACAGAGAGAAGACACTTTCCTTTGGAAAGTGGGAGCCCAGCTCACCACTGATCATGAAGAGACTAAACATAGAAAATGGTGACACATGGAGTACCTTGGGAGGTATATCAACTTGTGCTAGCCATGGCAGCAAGAGGAGGTGACAAATATGAATTCATGCATTGTATCAATGGTAGGGGAACACCGGAGTTGAGGGAGGCTACACATCATCGAAACCCTAGTTATGGTTAGGGTTGCGAGTAGCCAGTAGAGAGTGAGAGAGAAAAATATGATTGGTAGAAAGGTAGAGTAGAGAACATGGACTATTTTGAGTGAAAGTGCGGTGGCGGGGCAGGCTGGAGGTGGCCGGAGCGGCCGGGCAGAGCGGCGGAGACGCGTAGTTGCCATAGCCATCGCGAGAGCGAGCGGGTGAAAGAGAGAGAGGCGAGAGAGAAGGGGACGCGGTCTCGTCCAACTAGACCGGTTCGGGAGCTTGTTTTGGCCCGCAGGGTCTAACTAGTGGGCCCAAACCGCTTATGGGTATTTTAATAATTTGATAAATAGGCAAAAGCGCTAGAAAATTAATAACACTAAAATTATAATTAAAAAATTAAAAAATATTGTGTACAAACATCCGAGGAATCCAAAAAGTATTTTTGTGGTATTTTTCCAGTACTTTTGTTTGGAAATTGAGAAAGGACATTTTAAATATTCCTTACTTCATGGAAAAATGTTCAGAAAATTATATACTAATATGTAGACCTAATTTTCATAGTAATATGAAAATTCCAAGATAAAAAATCATGTTTGAGTGGGAGTTCAAAATTTTGAATAAAATATAGCCAAATAAAATTCATAAAACCTTAAAAGGGGAGAAATTCAATAAAAGACAAGGAAATTCAAACAAAGTGAAATAAAATGAAATACACCAAGAACTGCATTGCATATAGTTGAATTAGAGCATCAATTGGCTTTTATCGAAAACATTGTCTTTATTGGACAATGATTGCTATTTTCAGAACCGGAGGTCCAGGTTAAGTAAAAGCTTCGAATTGCATTATCTTGCAGTTACGAAGCAAGTTCAAGTTACGAGGCAAGTTCAGTCTTGCATCAACCTTGTGAGATCAAACTTGCATTCCACTTTTAATGAAAATCCTACATGTCTTTTGGCTTAATTGAAAAAATGTTGTCAAAATATTATCATTTGCATTCAAAAGTAATACCTTTTCCGAATGAAATAAATTGAGAAATGGTGGGCGATAGAATCTTGGTTGATATACATGGTTGTAAAATCATGCAGTCGAGATTCTGTTGTATGTGAATGTTAGGATTAACAACAATAGTCAGTCATTATTGCACCGTACAAAATAACGCTAACCAGAGATCTTGTTATGGGGCGAGCGAGTTAGAAGTATCTCTTTCCTTCCGTTCTCCTCGCATACTAAGTCGGGTTGTGATCCAAAATGGAGATCTGTGGGTGGTAGCTCGTAACATCCCTATCATGTGGTGTAGGATAACGACATAGTATATGTGAAGGGACGGTAATGTAACATAGGTGTCACAACCGAAATTCTTTACAATGGCTAGGCAACAGGGTCATGGAAGGGGACTTAGTATGACTCGGGTAAACTTGCAACCGCCCTCATACCTAAGTAAGTATGTAAGTGAGCAATAGATCCAAAGATGTTTGTGGGTAAAGTAGGGTACCTCTCGAGAGTATATAAACGTGACATGTTACTCACTATTCTGGAAAAGAATTTTGATCGCAATGTGGAAAGAAACTTCAGGAAGTTTAGACAACCCGTGAAAACTGACAAACTTGAATTTCTAAAATCTAAAACTTACCTCTACAAGTTTTGCATCATTGATCTCCGACTATAGTTAGAGCATCAAACTAACACCATAGAACTTGTTAAGTACGCTCGTACCCAATCTATCTAACTTAAAACCCTTGCGTAGGCCATCAACGGATCAAAAGACCTACACCGGTGCATAAATACACAATACGATATCAGAACAATCAGAGGGCAACAGAGGTGTAGATATAGCACAAAGAAAAGATGTGGATATATGATCCACTAAAGCACGCATAAGTAGTAGAGCTAGCCATAGTGTCCAATAAGTTTCCAGCTCCAATGATTTTAAACTTTGTATTACCATTGATTAGGAAGCTATTCCATTTGCATTTAAATATTCATCACACCACGAATCCTTATTAGACTGAGTAGGATATCAAAACTTTTGTACACTTTTGGCTCTTGGTATGAACAGATAAAGTGTTGGACCCGTAATATTTCTGTTGTACCACTCTAAGAGATGTAATATTTATGGGAAAGACTTTCGTGCGTATTATATCAACGACTTATATACACTACAACATGCAGTGGTGTAATGGATCACCGCACCAACACAACGCAAATAACATTTTTGGGGGGATCGCCTAATAATGCTTAGCTGACTGAGAATCTGAAGCGCTTTTTTGTTATTACTTGGTGATACATTGCAAATGTATCTATAATTTTTGATGTTCCATGCTTGGTTTTAACCACTTTCTTGTGTTTTGTCCACACTTTGGAGTATTTTTCATATGATTTCTTGGACTAACCTATTAATAAGAGCCATAGTGCCAGCTGCCTGTTTTCTGCTATTTTTGGTTCCAGGAAAGTCAGAAAATGAATATTCTTGGAATTGGACGGGACAAAAGCCAAAGTGCCTATTTTTCTAGAAGTCATTAGATGCCAGAATACGAGACAGAGAGGAGCCAGGGGGCACCACACCACCTGGCCGCACGGGCCAGGCCTGGTCGCGTCAGTGGGTGGTGTGGCCAGCCTAGGCACCCCCTCGGCCTCTCCTTCCGCCTATAAGATGCCCTCGGGACGAAAACCTTAAGTGCCCGATCAAAAATCCACGAAATAGTCTGTAGCCGCCGTCATCTCCATCCCTAGTTCGGGAGGGATCTGAAGCTCTTCCCGGCACCCTGCCGGAGAGGGGAATTCACCCTGGAGGCCTTCTTCATCATCATGCAAGCCTCTGGTGTGATGCGTGAGTAGTTCATCCTTGGACTACGGATCCATGTAGTAGCTAGATGGCTAGTTCTCCTCCTTTGTGCTTTCATGCTTAGATCTTGTGAGCTCCGTTCATGATCAAGATCATCTATTTGTAATTCTACATGTTGTGTTTGCGGGGATCCGATGGATATTGATATGCTATTTCAGATTGATTATTGATTCTCATGTCTTTGTTATTTGTGATTTTCCATACTTTCCGTTGTTAGTAGCTATCTTGGCCAAGTAGATGCTTGCAACTTCAAGTGTTAGTATTTATGCTCGATAGTGGGTTCATGCCTCTGGTAATCTGGGGAAGTGACAAAAATCTCCAAGGTACTAGATGTGTTGTTGCTACTAGGGAGAAAACAACAATCCTTTGTTCATAGAATAATCGTATTGTTTATATTACATGCAATTCGTAAAGCAATAATCTGTTGCTTGCAACTTAATACTGGAGGGGGTTCGGCTGATAACCTAAAGGTGGATTATTAGTCATAGATATAGTTGGATGGCGGTCTATATAATGTTGTAATGCCCAATCAAGTCTCAAAGGAGTCAAGATGATTAGTATATGCTTGTATGCTTTCTCGATGTTTGTCAATTGCCCCGCTGTAATTTGTTCACCCAACATGTTATCTATCTTAAGGAGAGCCACCTCTAGTGAACTATGGATCCCGGTCCTTTTATTTACATACAATCTACAAACTGTTCACTCCTTTGTGTTTACTTTCTGGAAACTATTACTTTCTTCCATTCAATATGTTTAATCATTTGTTTTTAGCAAAACACGGTGAGACTGACAACCTCATCACAAGTTGGGGACAAAGTTTTGTGATTGTATTGTGCAGGTCTCAACATTGCTACTAGCACCGGTAGTGTGCCCTGCCAAGGCTCAGCTAGCAACACCTTTGGGGTGTTTCCTTGCTCCTACTGGTTCGATTAAACCTTGGTTTCATAACTGAAGGAAACTTGCTGCTGTGTTCATCATACCTTCCTCTTGGGGTTCCCAACGAGCTCTACATCAACACTGAGCCATCACTTGGATCGATTGTATGTTTTTTGTTTTTCTAAACCGATCGACTGTCGGCTAAGTCATGTTTGTTTAGTCTATTGGGCCTTCTAGTTCATAGGCATTTTTTTATGTATTGTACTGGTACAACCTCCTTTGTTCCTTTGCCTAGCAACATTAGGAGTGACAAATACATGGTGCTATGTTTCTATTTCTTATTGATGTCTTTCTCTTCAATGTTTGCTATTTATTTTCACTCTTTGTTTTGTTGTTTGGTACGTGTTTTGATAATCGACATAATAAAATTGGTAAAAGGAAATATTAGAGCAACTTATGTTCAAAATCTCACTTGTATCCCACTTGTAACTTAAATTTCAGTTGCAACACCACTTGGAACCACAAAAACTAAGTTGCAACCTCTCTTACAACAACAAAAATAGTTGCAGCCTCACATGCAATTAGGATATCTCAACTGCAACTATATTTGCAATTAAGAAAAAACTGGGTTTTTAAGTTGTAGCCCTAATTGCAACTGAAAAAACTGAGCTGCAACCCAACATGCAACCAGACAAATCTCTATTGTGACCCCACTTACAACTGGAAAAATCTCTATCGCAACGCCACTTGCAACGGGGGAAAACTTAGTAGCAACCCCACTGGTAATTGAAAAAATCTCGGTTACAACCCCATTTACAACTACAACCCCAGCTGCAATTTAAAAATCTCAGTTGCAAATCCCACGTGCAAATGAAGAAAATCCCAGTTGTAACCCATTTACAAAATATAAAAGGTAGATTTTCACATTTTCTACGATGAAAAAATAAAGAAAAATGTTCATGAGAATACCCAATTGCTTAAAATTAGAGTAAAAAAAGAGAATAACATACCCTATGCTCTTAGAACACATTCGAATCAGTACGAAGCGGGAAAGAGGTGTGTTGCGTAGGCGTTGGCTAAAACCCATATAGAGTTTCTTCCGCCTCGCTCGTGGTGCCAACGGTCTGTCACGCCTCTGGTCGCCTTAGGGCATTGGAGGCGTGGCAGACCGCCCTTCTCGTAGGCGCGAAGTTTTTGGTGCTTTTTTTAGATTGTTTTGCAGTGTCTTATTAGGGATGGTGAGGCGACAGATACATCATATAGTCAGAATAAGGTCCTCATGTCCTATCCTCGCTTCCATGGTGTGTCTAGCGTTGGTACATCAGTATGTGGCGAAGGGTGCGTGGAGTCATTTATCATGCGGATCTCCTGGGATCCGAGTGATTTTGATGTTTGTTGGTATGGTTTCTGATGTCTACGCACTTCTATTCTTATAGACAGTTGTTGGGCCTCCAAGTGCAAAGGTTTGTAGAATAGTAGCAAGTTTTCCCTTAAGTGGATCACCTAAGGTTTATCGAACTCAGGGAGAAAGTGGTCAAAGGTATTCCCTCTCAAGCAATCCTGCAATCAAGATACAAGAAGTCTCTTATGTCCCCAACACACCCAATACACTTGTTAGGTGTATACGTGCACTAGTTTGGCGAAGAGATAGTGAAATACAAGTGGTATAGATAATTATAAGTGGTAACAGTGCTCAAAAATAGCTTGATGGCATGTGGTTGACGTGGGAAAAGACTAAAGACAAACTGAAAAAAAGATGGAAGAAAGCAAACATGTAATAGATCTAATTGCAAACGGTGTTTTAATGCTTAGAAACAAGGCCTAAGGATCATATTTTTACTAGTGAATACTCTCATATAAATATCTTCTCTTTATGATACTACTCTGAACTACTCTTCGGTTGGACACTCTAATCCATGGTAGGGCTATAACAACACACCTCAAAGTTCGCTTTCCCCATCTAGATAACCCACACTGTCACCTTGAGCACTAGATGGTTCCAACAAACACCACAATTTCATAGAGACATCCAACTCCAAATATAACTCATAACAAGTATTTGTAATCTCTAGCCTCAGTGCCACCATGGTGAGCACGCTGTCACTTTCACACACATGGGGAGAGCAGAGATCTAATAAAGCACTTGAGTAGCAAGATAGATCTACTTGATTACAAAGCTCGTGACCACAACAAGATCATGCATAGATAGAGAGATGAACACATAGCTTCCTTCATCACTTTATCATTTAATTCAATAACTCCCCTCTTCTTCGATGTTAGAATAGGCACAGGAATAGATGGTTCAGGTATAATTACTTCAGGTATAGCTTGTTTAGGAGGAGTCCAATCTTCACAATTCTTGCTTATTTTAGCCATTAATTCCTCAGCTTCCTTTGGAGTCCTATTCCTGAAAACACAATCAGCACAACTATCTAGGTATGTCTTAGATTCCTCGGTTAGTCCATTATAAAATATATCAAGAAGCTCATTCTTAGGTAAAGTACTTCCAGCCTGTGCATGAATCAAAGCACAAAACCTTGCCCAAGATTCGGGTAATACCTCTTTTTCTCCTTGTTTAAAATCAAAAAGTTCCTGCAAAATAGCATGTCTAGCACTGGGAGGAAAATATTTCTGCAGGAAAGTACTAATCAAGCACTCAGGGCTATCAATAGATCCAGGAGGTAAATTACTAAACCAAGTTTTAGCTTCTCCTTTCAGTGAAAAGGGAAAATCTTAGCAACAAAGTAAGTATGCATCTTAATATCATCAGAAAACAAGCCACTCATGGTAGAAAGTTCATTCATATGTGCTACCGCACTTTCATTCTTAGTCCCACAAAAAGGTTCTTTCTCGACAATAGCTATGTAAGATAGACCAAGAGAGAAATCATAATCTTCATCTATAATGTTTATGGGAGAAGCAGCAGGATATAATTTCGGTCTAATAGTACGCCTCTCAAGGAGACTCTTAGCAGCGCTCCTATCATGGGTGCTCTTACATTCTTTAATAAACTCATCGGTTATCTCAACATAACCATCTTCAATATCATAACTCTCACTAGACTCAGGTGAGCTAACATGTGTGGTAGTGTCTTCATTAGGAGTTTCGGTATTTCCAGCTATAGTTCTAGCAATCGTAGCATCTAGGAAAGGACCTATTGAACCACTCTTATCGAGCATAGTAGAAGCAGCATCATAAGCATCAGAAGTTTCAGATTCAGCGATAGTAGCAGTGTGTGTAGCATGTGTATGTGGTGGTGTAAGGAACTTACTCAAAACAGACGGTGAATCAAGAGCAACAGAGGTATTCAGAACCGTACATCTTCTTGTAGTGGATGGTAAAATAGGAACCTTGCCATCACGAGACTTACCCATGATGGATGGATAGCAGCGAACAATAGAGAATCCAAGTGAACTTGATAAATAAAGCTATGCTCCCTGGCAACAGCGCTAGAAAATAGCTTGATGTCTACGCACTTCTATTCTTGTAGACAGTTGTTGGGCGTCCAAGTGCAGAGGTTTGTAGAACAGGAACAAGTTTTCCCTTAAGTGGATCACCCAAGGTTTATCGAACTCAGGGAGGAAGTGGTCAAAGGTATTCCCTCTCAAGCAACCCTGCAATCAAGATACAAGACGTCTCTTGTGTCCCCAACACACCTAATACACTTGTCAGGTGTATAGGTGCACTAGTTCGGCAAAGAGATAGTGAAATACAAGTGGTATGGATATTTATAAGTGGTAACGGTGCTAGAAAATAGATTTATAGCGTGGAAAAGACTAAAGGCAAACTAAAATAAAGATGGAAGCAAGCAAACATGTAACAGATCTAGTTGCAAATGCTGTATCAATGCTTAGAAACAAGGCCTAGGGATCATACTTTCACTAGTGAACACTCTCATATATATCTTCATGGTACTACTCTTAACTACTCTCCGGTTGGACACTCTAATCGATGGTAGGGCTATAACAACACACCTCAAAGTTCATCTTTCCCATCTAGATAACCCCACACTGTCACCTTGAGTACTAGATGAGTCCAATAAATACCACAATTTTATAAAGACATCCAACTCCAAATATAACTCATAACAAGTATTTGTAATGTCTAGCCTAAGTGCCACCATGGTGAGCACGTTGTCACTTTCACACACATGGGAAGAGCAGAGATCTATTAAACAGTTGAGTAGCAAAGTAGATCTATAGATTACAAAGCTCATGATCTCATAAGATCACGCATAGATAGAGAGAGATGAACACATAGCTACTGGTAGAACCCTTAGCCTCGAGGAAGAACTACTCCCTCATCATCATGGGAATCAGCAACGGCGATGGATATGGTGGTGGAGATCGATGGAGATGGCTCCGGGGGCACTTCCCTGTCCCGACAGGGTGCTGTAACAGAGACTTTCTGTCCCCCCGAAACTCCCTTTCGATGGTGGCGGCGCTACAGAACTTTTCGTGGCTGGAGGCTTGTCGATTTAGGGTTTTTGCATCGGGAGGCTTATAGGCGAAGAGACAAGGTCGGTGGGCGGCCAGGGGGCCCACACCACCAGGTGGTGCGGCCAGGGTGGACCCGCGCCACCACATGGTGTGGCCGCCCTGTGGCCCCACTCCGTCTCGTCTTCTGGCTCCGTGAGTCTTCCGGTAAAATATCAACTTTGGATTCTGTCCCATCCAATTTTGAGAATATTTATTTTCTGACTTTTCTAGAACAAAAACAGCAGAAAACACGCAACTGGCACTGTGGCATCTTGTTAATAGGTTAGTCCAGGAAAGTGTATAAAAATATTCCAAAGTTAGAACAAAACATAAGAAAGTAGATAAAAACCAAGCATGAAACATAAAAAATTATGAATACGTTAGCAACGTATCAGTTTCCGATCAGCCTCTGTCTATTCGAATCTATAGTTTGGGATCTTAACACGATGACTTTCCGTCAGTTTATTAGAACAACCTCTACTATGACAAGTTTTGATCGGCTCCCATGACGGAGAGGCGACGACGTTGACACACCTTAGACTCGTGCTAGTGTATGTCATCATCGCTAGGTGGTCCAACAACCTATTTATAATATTTCTTAATTTTAGTCCTCTATATACTGTTGTTGATGATTATTAATACGTCAGTGGAAATTCGTAAAAAAACATTAGAGTAAATAAACTAACCTTAATTGGGACAAACACCCCAAAAATCCTAAAAAAAAGACCCAACGAATAGATCCCACAAAGCCAACTTGGGCCAGTGCAAGTATCTTCGCAGATTGCAAACAATAAGAAATAACAGATGGGAAAATGCTTAGGCCTCAAGAACAACCCAGCCCAACAAACAAAATGTTACTCCCTCCGACCCATATTAGTTGACTTAGATTTGCATAGATACGGATGTACCTAATAGTAAAACGGTTTTACTATTCTCAGGCGCCTGAGAATTAACTAAGTCTCGGTCACCTTGATCACCGTTGGATTATGGATTCCAAGATTCGTGTTTCTGGTTGTCTAGCAAGCGAGGCTGGTTTGATCTGTGCACGCACGGAGTATGCGCTGCTGTTGCCGGGCGTATGTGGGCCGCTACTGCCCCATGTTATTTTGGGCTTTTTTGCTTCTTGTCGTGTTTTATCTTTTTCTAAGGGATGGTTATTTTTGTTAGATTTTTGTTCCATTCATACCCTTTGAATTATAGAATCATGAGCTGGATTGGGTCATCCAGTTGCACGACTTTTTTTGTCCTCTTGGTGGTTAGTATTTCGTGCACAATACTCTGTTGTATGATTGTGCTGTTTCTTTGACATATTTTTCGCTCATTCTACTATGTTGTCTTTCTTTCATATATTTTTACTTTGATTAATCCATCAGCTAAGAAAAACAGCACTCTAAAAAAGCTTGTTTTGTCCTTTGTTCCAGCTTTATGTTTCCATTTCTTCCTATTTTATGTTATTATTTTCCTATGATGTATAGTACTTTCTATATATTAGTGTTCTCCCCTAAAAATGTACAATCATTTTTTCGGGTTTTTTTATATTTTCCTAATAAGGTTTTGCTAATTCAATGTAACTGATATTTAGTTTGACTTCGGAACCGTTGAATTTGTAACCTTTTTTTCTTTGCTGGTGAATTTTTTTATTGTTTCTCTCTAGATTTTACAGTTTCACTATTTTATTGCTAGGACGACATAAGACTGTAATTTTTACTAGGCTGATCATAGTGCATATCAACTTAGATTAGTAACATGTATTCCCTCCGCTTTTATATTATAATATGTTTTTAGTGTTGTGAAAGTAATTGTATCTAGACCTAGCTAGGGCCTAGTCGAGAGGTCGGTTGCAACTTACTTGTAACTAAACCCCGTCGAAGGCTAGTTTTTGAAACTTGCTTACCTATCGAGGGCCAGTTGCAACTTTCTTGCAACTTGATTGCAACAGGACCCCCGTCTAGGGGCCAGTTTCATCTTAATTGTAACTTAGTCCCCGTCGAATGGGGCTAGTTGCAACTTGATTGCAACTGAGCCCCCGTCGAGATGCCCAACTGGGTGCCCCGTCGAGGGGGCCAGTTGTAACTTGTAACTGAACTCTGTCGAAGGTTTTTTTGCAACTTGCTTACATGTCGAGGGCCAGTTGTAACTTGATTGAAACTAAGCCCCTGTCGAATGGCACCGGTTGCAACTTGATTGCAACAGAGCCACCGACGAGGAACCAGTTGCAACTTGATTGCAACAGGGGCCCCATCGAGGGGCCAGTTGCAACTTGCTTGAAATTGAGCCCCCGTCGAGAGCTAATTGCAACTGGGCCTCCGTCGAGGGTCCAATTGCCCGTCGAGGGCCAGTTGCGACTTGCTTGCAACTGAGGCCCCATCGAGGGTCAGTTGCAACTTACTTGTAACTGAACCCCATTGAAAGCCATTTTTTTGCAACTTGCTTACATGTCGAGGGCAAGTTGCAACTTGATGCAACTGAGCCCCGTCGAATGGAGCCAGTTGCAGCTTGATTGCAACTTGGGGCCTTGTCGAGTGGCCCGTTGCAACTTGATTGCAATTAGGACCCTGTCGAGGGGCTAGTTATAACTTGCTTTTAATTGAGCCCCTGTCGAAGGCCATATTTTCCAACCTGTTTAGCTGTAGAAGGCCAGTTGCAACTTGCTTGTAACTGAGCCCCGTCGAGGACCTAGTTGCAACTTGTAACCAAACCCCGCCAAAAACCATTTTTTGCAACTTGCTTACCTGTTGAGGGGACAGTTGCAACTTGATTGCAACTGAGGCCCCGTCGAATAGGGCCAGTTGCAACTTGATTGCAACTAGGGGCCATCGATGTGCCAGTTGCAACTGGGGCCGCGTGGAGGGGCCAGTTGCTTGTAACTGGTTGGTTCAAATGGAAAAATTTCCACTTACATCATGGTGGTCGCAATTGAATTTTTATTAGTTGTGCATGTGTCACAACTAATTTTTTTTAATTTTTTTTACTCTTTCGTACCCATTTATGGCTAAAAATGGTCAATAAAGACCACGGATTTCTTCCCGAGATTGTTGAAGCTGCTAGACGAATGATTTGTTGGAAAGAAAAATCGGTTTCGGAACAACCCAACATAGAAGAAGCTATTTTCTTTTGCCTTAATAAAGTCCAATAGAAAAACAGATTTGCTAGTTCTCAGGCGCCTGAGGACTTCTTAGTTCTAAGTCGCCTCTTTCACCATTCGATTTACCTCGTGATTCGTGCAAAGTGGAAGTTACACATGAGTTGCAACTAGGATGTAACTGAGAATTTAATGAGTTGCAACTGGGTTGCAACTGAGAATTAGTATAAATCTTATGAGTTACAACTAGGTTGCAACTGAGAATTAGCACAAATATTAGAATAACATCAACGACTTAGATATAAGAAGTTATCAGACGCCTGAGATCTAGGCACTCCCATAGAAAAATCAGAAGCTGGTAACACATGAAACCAACAGGCGAACAATGTAAAAAACGACACCGGCCGTTTTCTACTTTTCTATTATAAAGTCCAACTCGCTTGAAGCCAGCCCACGTATTGTCATGCCCAAGCTAAATCGCTACAGCTGGTTGCTATCTTTAACACGGAAAGCAAAAACAACAATGTAACAATGTACAGAGAGCATAGTACTTCTACGATCGACTGAGATTTAACAATGTAACAATGTGTTTAGATATATTCGTATCTAAACAAATCTGAGTCAACTAACATCTGATGGTTGAAAAGTTGAGTAAGCTAATTATGAGCTGACTGAGAATTAGCAAAACCTTTTTTTAACAGCCTCTAAACGCAGGAGATGCGTAATGCCTAACCGGTTCGGGCCCGACCGGTTCACCGTCGTGGTGAAAAGTCGCACTGGGTTTTCTTTCTCTTTTTCTGCCCATGATGACGAGCCTTTTTCTTTGTTATTTCGTTTTCCTTATATGGGCTGGATTACCATCGGCTAAGGCTGAATTTCCAGCCCAGCACGTGATCCATCTCGATCCAACAGAAATATGTACGCTCGGCTTGTAGCCTCCAGCCCAAATATGCCGATGGCCTCTCGACAAGATCCGAAGACCCACAGGTGATTGTAGCCTTCTCACAAAAATGAAAACAAGTGACTGTAGGTGGAGCCAATGTCTCGTATTTTTCTTATGACAGACCAGATATCTTCAAATTACTCACAAGAAAAAAAAGTCTCGAGTACTCCACGGTTCTTCTTGCAGTCTGTTCTGTAGCACTCGCCGTTGACCCCTTTTCTCATGTGTCTTGTGCCCCCACGAGTTCTACCAGCTACTCCATTTGTCAGCACCGAGTGCATTTTGAATTATCGACGACATCTGGCGACCACATGCCATGTGCAGTTGTGCTATGTACTGCAACTAAGCGTCGGTCCATCTGTCCATAAAACAAATCAATGAGAAGTCAAAAAGGAGTACAAACAGGCTATGGATGAATTCTTGAGTTGACAACATGAATAAACAGTGCAATTATTCACCAAGCTAGTATATTCGTTCTAGGTGTCCTTGTTTATGCTTAGTATAGTTGAATATATATCTTTAAACCAAATACCTGCCCAATAATGTAGAGAATGTACGCTCCAAAAAAAGTAGACATAATCTTATTTCTATGATGAAGAAAAATATTAGTCTACATAAACTTCTCCAATGGGCAGATTTGAACTTTGCTTCGTATAAAAATTGGTGAATCCTATCTCTTACCAAAATAACCCTTAGGAAAGGATGTGTCCTTTCACTCATTTGCTTTTCAAATACTTTAGACCCAAGTGGTCAATGCTTCCGAGAACACTAGATGGACCGATAATTTTGATATATATATGGTAACTGCCCCTTTAGTTATTATAGGTTTTTTTCAAAATGAGGAGACTTGCCTCTGCATGAAGTGATACACAAAATCTTTTATTACAAAGTTTTAGTAGTGCAAAGTATTACAATCACACACCAGCTAAGGAGGTACATCATACAACTTATCTGATAGCTGCAATACTATTTTCTAAAAATGATGGTATATTATAAGTTCATTAGTTCTACAACAAAAGGTTATGTATAGAAAGCCAACTAAGATAGACACTCTTTTAATACTTCCTCCATTTTAAAATGTAGGACATTATAACCTGCGAAAACAAGCATTTGACCAACACATTTTCTGTTGATGTGTGGTGTGTGTGGCACACACAACTAATCTCATTGGTATGTGTTTTAAATACAAACTTAGTGACAATAATATAGGTCACATAAACTATTCATCGTTGATTAAATAATTTTTGGTCAAAGTATTGTTTAAACGAATAAACCTATGCTTAGTATTTTAAATGGAAGAAGTATTTTGCTAGTTATAGAATGAAGAGGTATTGAGCCTTGTTGGTTGATACGCCACACACCATTGACAAATCAAGATCAATATTTATATTTCTTATGACTGATCAACATCTACTTCTAAGTCGATGTCAATAACCTTCCACCGTCAATGCCAACAACATTTCAATGTAACATTCATTTAAGTACAAAGGAAATATCGATGGCTATGAATACCCGGTTAGATAAATATAACAATTACTTAAGTAATTTAGGCCTCTAAGCCTGGTTCATGTGCTAGGGCTAGAGGGTGTTGGCGGTGGTGAGCGTTTGAAGGCACGTGACATGCCCTCTTGCTATGCGTCTCTATATTCATACAAGTTGACAAGATGGCCTAGGGGCACAGTCCTACCTAGACGGCTTGGCTCCTGGTCTAAGGATGGTGTGGCTTAGCACGACTCCTTTTATTACTTCCTCATGGTGTGGCTCTTGCTAGCAGTAGGACGCTGATGCTACAAGGTGGTGGGTTCCTGTGACACTTGGTCTATCATACACTACATCTAGATCTGGTTTTTGTGGGGTCACTAGCCAATGGGCTGGGTTAGGGCTATACCAATGGCATGTTGCGTAAGGGAACAGCGTGGAAGGCAACAGTGTGGAAGGCCATATGAACTAGTTGATTTGGTTTGAGGATTGGATGAAGATGACGGGTGAAGTCTAGCCTCCGGAGGTGTCCGGAGCTGACAACGATGATACTCCTGGGTTTGTTGCCTTCATGAAGACATTATTGTTGTGATGTGATCCTCTCTCCTATCGAGGCATTTCTACGAGGGAAATATCATATTTGTGCTTTCTTAGTTCGTACTGTGGTGACGCGTCGTGTCGTGCTCCTCCTACGGGCATCATTCTTGGAGATAAGATCATCCGGAGGGACCAGCAGCGTGTGTGCTAGGACAATAGTTGCCCTGATTTCATCAACAACTTGTGTGGGAAGGGATTAAGTGATGTCGAGGCAATCCACTCTTCAACATCTGCGCGGGGTCGTCGTGGTTTTTTTAGTAGTAGATTCCGAGTTGCGTGAATGGTGTCTGGGTGGGAAAGATGGTAGGCGAAGATGGTCGAACGCGTGATTTCTCCGAGCCGCCAACCTTGTATATTTACTCTTTGTGTCGCTTGTCTTTTAAATCATAGATGCCTTGGTTCGGCACTTTTGGCCAATTATTTGGCGGATCTTAGGGTTGCTTCATGGCGAATGTTTGCCAGGTCAGACGAGGTGTGCCCTCGAGGCACTCATGTTCAATTATGGTCATGCCGGTTTTCGTTAATTGAATTGCCAATTAATAAAAAATAACCAAGTTCACCTTATTACAAATATTTTAAATCGAGTGAGAAATAGTAGGTTCTAGCCAACAATGGGTAGCTTCTGGATATCGAGCAATCAAACACTTCATAACATTATTTCTAGTTACCAGTTCCACAATTCATATCACATAGGTTCTGAATATTGTGCAATCAAACACACTTCATATAACATTATTTCCAGTTACCAGTTCCACAATTCATCTCCCTTAGCAGAGGTTACTACCTAAAATAAACTAGTCAATCCAAGCACTACTACGAGGCAGAGCGCACCATTACATCCCGAAACGCTTCATCCTGCACACCGACCAGGCAGGCAGGCCGGCCCAGAAAGGCAGCTTGACGACATGTCACGGAGTCCCCACTTGCGCACGAACGCACGGTCGCGAGCCCAAACCGGAGGAGTCCATCCATCACAATAGATGCGACGGGCACGACACGTACTGCATGAACTCTTCGTCGCGGAGCAGCGCCGCCATCGTGTCCGGGGCGAGGCACACCTCGATGTCCACGCTGCCGTCCCCGGCGCGGCCAGGGAACGCTGACATCTTGCCGTCCAACTTGTTTGCGCGGCCGCTGCGCACCGCCAGGGGGCGGCCCCACCCGAAGTCGTTGCCTTCATACATCGGGAACCGATTCGAGCTCCCCATGGTGACCACCGCGCCGTCGGGGTTGCCCAGCGGGAAGCACCGGGGCTCTGCCTGCCACGCCGCCGCGGCGCCGCGTATCGCGCTGTCACCGTAAGCCGCCAGGCTCGCGTTCAGCCTAACCGCCGCCCACCGCAGGTCGTTGGACGCCAGCTCGGCCACCGTCGCCGTCGTCGGCGCGCTCTGGATGGCGTTGCCGAAGTAGGTCGGGGAGATCGCCGGACGCAGCCGGTGACGGCAGTTCACCGCCAGGCGTAGCGTCGTGGTCGCGTCGGCGGCGAGCCGCTTCCGCGCGCGCGTCGTGGACACCCATATCTGCGCGCACAGCGACTGGAACGACGAGATCTCGCCGCGCACCTGGGGGTTCTTCGGGTCATGCGCCATCTTGCCGTAAAGCTCGGCGTCTTGACCGGCGCTCGGCCGACGGTTGGCTATCGCCTTCAGCTCGCGAATCGCGTCACTGCTGAAGTGAAAGATTCGCTCGCGGATAGGCGCGTCCGGGTCAAAGGTCACCGCAGGGCCCACGCCGCCGGCAAAACGGAGGACTGCCGTTGACTCTCCAAAGAAGTTGCGGCGGAAGTCCGGCAGGTTGGGCGACGCGCCGCGGCAGAGGCCAGCCCAGGTGTTGAAGAAGTGCCAGAAGGAGGTGCCGTCCACGACGGCGTGGTTGGCGACGATGCCGATGAAGACTGCCCCGTCGCCGAGCGCGGTGAGCTGGAACGACGTGAGAGGACGGCGGTGTCCGTCGTAGCTCACGGTGCGGTCCATGGGGAACAGGTCCTTCGTCAGCTTGGTCGGCACGTCGGCGTTAGGCACCAGAAAGTCGCCCAGCGAGAGGGCTGGCGCCACGGCGTGGTGGAACTCGACGCCGGCGTCGTTGCAGCGGATAACGACGCGGTCGTCGGGGAGGGTGACGAGGCGGCCGGCGAGGGCCGGGAAGATGGCGAGCGCGCGGGAGAGCGTGGAGACGAGCAGCGAGACGAGTGAAGTCATGGGCACGTCGGGGGCAGGGAAGAAGAGGCCCTTCTGGATGTAGTGGCACGACAGCATGGGCAGGTCGGAGACGGAGAGCGTGAGGTCCCCGATCGCCGACGGCGGGCCGTCCGGGCGCACGGGCTGCCTCGACAGGACCGTGATGCCCGATGCCGGCGCCTCCACGCAGATGGGCTGCTTCGGCATAATGGCGGAGGCGGCGTCCAGCATGGTCATGGCGGGCAGCATCTGAGCCATTTGTGATCGCTGGGGTGGTGTGTGAGCTCACTGCAGGGTGGCTTGGATGGCGCGTTGTGCAGTAGAGGCCAAGGAGGTGGTTTGGGCAGTGCTGCCGTGTGCTGGACAGTGAGCAATGTTGGGCGGTTTATATAGGACACGAAGAGGTGCTGGATGCATGCACCTGAGGCGTCAGTACCTTCCATACCAGTAATACTACTGTTTTGGATATTCTCTGGGCGGGCAGGTTTGGTGGTTGTCTGATGCAAAGATATGTATATGAGATAAAAGAGCAGCTAGAGATGCGTGCTATACTCCCCCTATATGGTTGTGAAGAGTTGGGGTACAAAAGAAGAAGAAAAAAAGACTCCATTCTTTTAGTGCCTGTCTAATTCTCGGTCGATTAAGAATTACCTTAATTCTACTCCCTCCGTTTAGAAATATAAGACATTTTAGTTTTGTGAAATAAATGTATCTAAACATTTTTTAATGTATAGGTTCACTTCAAACATCTACGAACCTATACACTAAAAGGCATATATTCGATTCACAAAGCTAAAACGTCTTATATTTCTAAACGGAGGGAGTACATACAATCTCAGTTGCGAACCCGCTTACAACTAGAAATATATCAGCAACTAAATACTATCTGTTGCAACATCATTTGCAACTAAAACATCTTAGCAGCTGCTAATCCAATTTCAACTGAAAATCCCACTTGCAACACCACATGCAACTCGCAGGATGTACAAATCATGATACGAATCCAGTCCGGGATCTAACTGGCCGATCGAGCTCTAACTTAATTTTTAGTCGACTGAGAATTAGCAATTCTATTTATAACGATGAAGGGATAATGGTGGTTATGATTATATATCAGCATAGACTTTGTTGTATATAATTTATTTTGAACTGTTTTGTTGTATATAAAAGAACTCGAACTGTCTTGTTGTGTACTACCAAAGGTAATTCTAGCTCAAGTGTCAGCGCTTGATGTCGATCCAGCAAAGATATTTTCATCAACGGAAGGGTTTTCGTGTAGTAGCACACCAGAAATCAAAGAGCACAGAAGGAAAACATAAGAACAAATTAGATCGCACTAAAGCAACGGTCGAGGTTTCTTAACGCAGGTACTACCCATAGAAAGTCTTTAATTAGCTATTCCGTCCGGTAACTGAAGCCAGGCCAGTCCAAAAACAGGTAATATAGCGTGCACTTATTGCTGAGGCGAGATATTATAGAGTACGTGGATGGATGGAATATTGTTTCGGAGCGGATTCATTGAACGTGTACCGGCTTTTGCATATTAAATGAAGGATGCAACGTCAAAAGCATTTGGTGTCAAGCCAATAGCCTCAATAAACATTTCCCAAATTTCGAACGGCTCGGCCACGTCATCTAGCATTCTAGCAACGTGTGTAGGCACTAGGGCAGCTGAGACTGAGGGCATCTAGTTCATGGCGTCCACATCCACCTCATCGCTCAGCCCAGCGGATTAGCTCCGAGTTCGTTCTCCCATCGAGCATCACCTTGTTACGTGGTCGACGTCTCTGTGAGTATAGAATACGTACGCCTTGGTTTGGTTTTCTTCTGTGTAGTACCGACGTATGATCTGCGATTACTCAATGCGTGATGTGCTTAGTTCTTTGCATCTGGTATATATACTCGTCTGGAACCTTGTAACAACAACCACTCTTAATCGTTACATGGCCCCTAATTAAGCGTGTGCTAGCTACCACTCGTCAGCATTTAAGCATCCTTAATTTGCTACCGGACATATATATAGGAATTAATTGATTGATTATTGTCGCTGGCGGTGCTACGCACAGTGCCGAAGTGTGCATATTTCGGTAGTGACAAGTTGGCTAGCTAGCTGTTATCGTCCGGCCGGCACGGTCGCTAGCCATTCGTGCCAGCATGCATCGGCGCAGCACAGCGCGCGCTGGGACCATCGATCGCAACGGCGTACCACCACTAGCCACCACAGCCCACAGGACCGGCCAAAATGACCCACGACACTGTACCGAACTTGAGGTCTCCTTTCATCATGCCATGTCAATGGCCGTTGCGACGCCCCCGGCCGGCCGAGACGTGCTACCCTGTAGCCTGTAGCTAGCTAGACTGGGCGTGGCGCGCCGTCATCTATCTAACCCTCGGCGGATACATGCACGCAGGATGTACGTATTCATGAACCTAGCTCGTGTCCGACGTCCGTCTAGCTGTCGCCCGCCGTCCTTTGCCAAGAATCTTCTTGGCTAGGTTGGGGGAGGCACGAAAATTGAATTGCCGTTGTACCACACATGCATGCATTCCCTTGTTCCATCCACTCGGACAAGGAATGAGGCCACTGAACACACACACTGACCTAAAACCGTGCGCGTGTGTATACTGTGTAGCTCGGAATGTGTAAACTAGTCCATGTCTCCCGTACGTCGCTGCCGCCTGCCGGGGCTGGTGAGCTGGAGCTGGATCATTCGACCCGTCAGACACTGAACCTGAGTGTGTGTCGGTTTCCTAACCGCGATCCGGCTCGTCCTTAGCGCCCTCCGGTCGCGCGATTAGCCCCCACGGGCGCCTCGGGGGTGGCCGGTCCGGCTTAAGATAATCGCGGCCGCGGATCCCGAGGCCGCTCGGGCGGCGGCCGCGCGTCACAATGGATCGGAGGCGCGCCGTACCGCGGGCATTGTATAATGCCGAGAGACCGGCGCACGATCGATCGGGCAGTAGCTCGGCGGAGGCGGGCATGGCATGACATGGCCGCCAACAATAAACAAAGGGCAAGGTGGGCTGCACTGGCCGGCGCGTCCTCGCTGGCTCGCGTTTGCCGAATGTCAACCAAACCCCAGCGTACAGCTCATACGGCCGGGCGCGCAGGTGCAGGTGCAGGTGCAGCTCAGCGGGTGGCCGCGCCCAGTCGTGGGACGGTGGAGCAAGTTGGGCCGCGGCAGGCACTCGTTCATGCATGAATGGCTCCGGCCGGCCAGCCGGCACTGGCAGCCTTTGGGTTGGGTGGCTGTCCGGCCGGGGTCGATGATCTGGGTTGGACAGCCTTGATTTCTGCCCGTTTCAACGTACACGATCATTGAGGTGCACTGTCCCAGCGCTGCGCTGCGCTGAGCCCACGCTGCAATGCGCCCTTTCTCCCCACCGGCACTCAGCCCCACTAATGAACACTGCACCTGAAACCATCCACGGCCTGGCTACTCGGTAACACGTCCACGACAGCGTTACCAGATCGTGCGCCAGTGAACACCTTATTTGTTGCGCCTCCGAGAGACCATGGTCGTGTGGTTGACGTGGATAGCTCTGAATCCTTCATAAGCATGTTATTTATGCAAAACTTTTTTTTTTGCTGGGATGCAAAACTTATATTAAGCCAACGTTTTATGATTTTAGTCTCCGGGAGCAAATACATCTTGCACCGTCGGATTTTACAACATGCATTATATTTATTTCCTCTTCCACATGGCAAACACTACAGGAACGTGTCACTACTCTGACGGCCGAAAGCCGTCAGCATGGCCCAAATTGCCATCGGCATAGGTCTATGTCGACGGCAGCCGACGGCGTAGTACAGCGTCGCCCTAAACTCATTTGACATCGGCCTAAACTCATTTGACATCGGCAGCCATCGGCATAGCAATTTCATCTAAAAAACCATTTTTTAAATTGTTTGACTCGTTAATCTCACAAACATCTTTAAATCTAAGTACACTTAATCTACAGTTAAATTATGCTCAAGGTCAAACTTCTCGATCGGCCAGCCGTCCTCACACTACTCTAGCCCCAGCATATTTAACTTCTCTATTCCTTCCAAATGAGCTTCCGATAAATAAATTAGACCTTGTTGATAATACTACCATATTAATCTTATTAATCCTTGGACCATGGTGTCACACGCCTATGATTTTTAAATTTCAAACAATTATTTAAGTAAACAAAAATGAATAAGTAATAATAATCTTGAATGCAAATAACAATAAAATAAATATTTTTTTGTCTTTTTCTATTTAATATGAGACAATTCATATCTTTAAATACGTAAATCGAAATTCGACAAATATTATGTCTAAATCGATAAGAAAATGAGAAGAATCCAAACATGACATCCTTATCATATTTTTAATCATGTATCATGTATTTATAATATTGTACTGTAAGTTTTTCTAAATAAAATCATTTAATAGTGTTCAAATCTTCAAAAAATCATATAAAAAATCTCATTTGAATTTGAGGATTCTAAAAAATCCTTAGATCGGGACTGAGCATCGCTAAACTTGCATTAGATCTTCGATGTAATAGCATATTATTTACCTAAAAATAAGCATGAGATCGTGTACCTATAGTTCAAAACTGACTCATTTTCTACCGATTCAGTAGGAATTTGTATATTTTTCACGAGGGATTGACGAAAAGGTTTAAAATATCTCGGTTGGGACATTTTCTAGGTAAGGTGGTATAGTATTTTCGAAAAATGGGGTGGTACCATTTTCAAACTTTCTAGTACTGGTTGCTTCACAAAACACTCCATTTTTGGCACTCAAAAAATAGAAAATAACTTTTTTGGTGCGAAAAAAAGAAAACTCCCTCCTGCAACATTGTTCGCTATCCCACGATTCACATGTGTGCACTATATAGGCATATTATCGCAAATTATGCCACGATTATAGCCATAACATTCGTTACTTGGCCTAAAAGCCATGAAACCTCGAACATTGCCCATTTCTGAGAAGATTTTTTTGAGATGCAATTAATATACCAAGTTTGATATTTTTCTTTGCAACTATATCACATAATATGACACCCGTAAATGTTTTATATTATTTGGATCGTTTTCGAATTTCTTATGCTCGTTTCAAACAATGGTCAAAACAGCGGGCGTGGAGATTCCTAGCTCGAGGCCGAGTCTCGCTAAACTTGCAGTGGATCTCTGGTAAAATCAAATATTGTGAACCTAAAAATGATTTTTTTTCAAAAAATCATGAGCATCAGACCATATACATGTAGTAGAAATCTTACCTAGTTTCTACCGATTTGGCAGGAATTTGTCTTTTTCACGAGAGGTGGACGGAGAGGTTTAAGATACCCCGGTTGGGACATTGTCCATGCAAGATGGCCTAGTATTTCTTAAAAAGGGGTGGTACCATTTTGAAACTTTGATTAGGTGGTTGCTTCACAAAACACTCCCTTTTTGGTGCTCGGAAAATAGAAAATGACTTTTTTGTGCGATGAAAAGGAAAACTTTCTCCTGCAACATTGTATGTCATCCCATGATGCACATGTGTGAATAATATAGGCACATTAACACAAACTATAACATGATTCTAGCCATAATATTGGTCGTTTGGCTTAAAAACCATGAAACCTCGAACATGATATCTCATTTCTGAGAAGTTTTTTTGAGTTGCATGATGGTCTGAAAGTGCACAGGTTCGTCAGAGAATGTTTTCACGGAAGTATTAGTTCCAGTTTTTATATCGATCCCAACAAGGAGCCTAGGAAAGTGTTTTTATGCGGCGTTTCTGTCGCACCCAAGGTGTCATAGGTCTTGAGTGAATTGACTACAAAAGTTGATGGTGGAAGTGATGAGTAAAAGACAGAGGAATCTTTCTTAGGAAATAAGTATTGCATAAAAGTAAAAATGCAAAAGGGTGTGTAAAGGTCCTACAGATGAGAAGTTAGGCGCGGAGAGAAACAGTTCATGGTGATAGTGAAAGTGCCAAATGGAATAAGTGGAATAAATGATAGCGATATTTCTTATTTATAAGTGAGTAGGCAAGCAACCCATATACCAACTAGGAGTCCTCATTGTAACACCCCCGAGATCACGGTTAAACAAATCCAGACCTTAGCCTGGCATAAGCTTAACCTAGAGCTCGAGGATATCTAGTGAGAAATTGGTAACATAACAGTAACCCTGTGACACAAAAGTTATTATAGCAAGCTCATAAATGAGCGAAAAAACAAAATATTACAAGCAGAGGTCACTAACTACAAACATCAAACAACGGAAGGCAAATCATGCTATTAATTATAGCAAACTTAACAAATGGCCTAAGAGGCCTAAAGCATAACGATGACGTCCCAGCCTATAGATTCCAGGCTGCCGGCCAGGAACCCCAAGCTACTCGTCGGTGTTGATGTCGTACGAAACTCTTCTTCAGGGAACACCTACTATGCTACAAAACTATCAACAAAGCAAGGGTGAGTACTGGATGCACTCTGCAAGACTTATGGCTGGTGGGGTTATTTTGCATAAAACCATCTTTGTTTATAAAACAAGAGGGAGAAGAAGCTCGTCTAAATAGAAATTTTAAAAGGGGATAAGATAGCAACGTCTCCGAAGCATTGATCATCATCTTTTGATATCTACCAAAGTAATCCTCATCTCACAACTAGGATCACCTCCTCGTACCTATGAGGAAGCATCCTTAAGCACACGTTGAACTGCCAAGTTTTACGATTAAGTTAATGTTCTCTATGATCTCACGTTCATTCCCAAGTCGTCCATAACCGTGGACACGGCTTTTCGAAAAGATTTAACCCTGCAGGGGTGCACAACTTTACCCACACGTACTAACCGACTCATAATACCAGAACGTTAGCCTTCTTCCTTGGAAGGCCGACAGAGGGTGGTTGGCCACGCCCTTTACCTTGATTTCACCAAGACCATGAGTCACGTCCTAAGGATGGTTCCGCCGTAACGGGTCAAATCCCGAAGCCGGTCCCTAGAGATGTGGGCGAGGTTGGTTTACCCAGAGGAACCGCCTCCCCAACCCCGGCCTCGCTTACCTACCTGTATGAATGCACCTTCACCCACCAAATCTTTCAAAACGTTTTCTATGCATATGTCGAATGGAACGCCGAACTAGGTGACTCATGGAATCTACTAGGCAAGTTAATCAGCGGAGGGGTTCCCTACCTGTATGAATGCACCTTCACCTGCCAAATCTTTCAAAATGTTTCCTATGCATATGTCGAATGGAACGCCGAACTGGGTGACTCATGGAATCTACTAGGCAAGTTAATCTGTGGAGGGGTTCCCAAGCCCCGTGAGGCTGTACGCTCGTCTTGTTTCCGAGGGCAAGAAATTCCGGGTCCTATGGGTGGCGAGCATGGGACTACAAAAACCACATCCCAACATGGCCTCCCATACAAGCCTTAGCGTGTTTAACCTTTACCACTGATTCTCCACATCTGATACATCATCTGGATGAACTAGAACTGACAGCTAAGCATGGCTAAGCAAGACACAAATATAAGCTCTAGCAGTGTGCACAAGCCAAACCTAGTTATGCTAGGAGCAGTGGATCAGGTAATATAAGCCCAAGGGAGTAATGCAACACATAGGATACTCTATCTATCAGTAAAAGACCATAGTAGAATCGTATGCATCATGGCACGAGATGAAATACTTTGAAAGCATAGGATTGTATCAAGGTGGGGTTATGCTTGCCTTGTTTATTGATAACCAAAGAGTAGAGCTTCGGAAGCCTTGTACTTGACTTGATTATAGTTGGTCAAGTATTGTTCGACGATCTTCGATGGTGTTGATCTCGGTCTTCGATCTCGATCTCGTTATCGTATTCTACCAGGAAGAACCAAACATGGGAAAGAAAGGGAAACAATCAACACATGGCATCTATGCAATGCTCAAGCAAGGATGATGATATGACAAGTTAAATATAGCTCAAATGAAACCCCAGGGCATGCTTGACCATTTTAAACAGGGTCTGAGGGTCGCAAACCCTAGAACAGGGGAAACCTCAGAGTCACCTACTAGGGTTCATTGGTTCTTCTAATTAAACTTGTAATTTAAGTTGCTGAACAATGCATGATTTTGATGCTATTAGATATATCTCATTTTTTTGAATATTTTGATATATTATACATATTTTCTAGGTTATAAATAATTAATTATTGAATTTACAAGATTATATCAATTTCTGAAATTATTAAACTAGTTTATTAAACTTTACTACGCAGCATAGGTGAAGGCTGACGTCACCGCGGGGTCAGGGACTTTTCTCACTGGGGTTGTGCCTAGCCCCAGAGACCGACTGATGGGGCCAGGGCCGGGTCAATTGACATGCTGGCCGTCAGCGAGTCCACGACCACGCCAGCAGTAGGTCACGGTGACGTCACCACCACATCCACATCGGATGGTGGTCGCCGGCGACGGCATAGGCCACGCCAGCATGCGCGGTTGGTCGCGTTCGACGCGCCTCACGATGGGGATCCTAGAAATGGTGGCGTCGCCTCAATATGGTCACCGGAGCTTGGCCGGCGGCATGCTCCTGCGGTGGTGAACGGTGCGGGCACGCTACGGAGTGAGAGGAAGTGGGTGGAGGGGTCCGGGAAGACCACAAGCTCACCGGGAGCATGAAGAAGCGGTCGGCGAGGCAGGGCGTGGTCAGAGCCGACGGTAATGGTGATGGTAGCGTTCGTCAGGCTCGGAGAAGACACGGTTGTTGCGGCCGATTACGGCCTTTCGGGCTTGATTCCTTCGGCGAGGAGGTAGCAGGCATCGAGGCGGAGCTCATGGCGTCATCAGCAGGACATGGGGAGGCGCGGAACGGCAGTGATGGTGAGCTCTGCATCGGCTAGGGTTTCTGCCTCGCGAGGAAAACAAGAGAGAGGTGCTAGGGGGATTGAGAGGATGAGGCGAAGAGGAGCACGGCGAGACGGTCTTATCCTCGGCCGGGACGGCGGCGGGGATCTCCACGCGGGGCACGCATCCCAGCGGCGGCGGACGGCATCGGCAACGACACCGAGCTGCTTGGCTCGAGGAGAAAGAAGACAACAAAGAGGTAAGTGGGCCTAGGCCGAGGTGGGCTGCTAGCTAGAACGCGCGAGCGGTAGAGAGGGAGGAGAAGAGACGGGCCGACCTGCTATGGGTCAGCTGCAGTTTTTTATTTGCAAAACATTTTTCCTTTTCTATTTCTTGTTTTCTTTTTGTATTTTCAAAATTCTTTTCTGATTTAATTTGTTTGAAAATACTAGAGGATTAGTAAATAATAAGAAAACATTGCAGGGCCCTTTTATACTGTTTGGGATCCACACTTTTGAACTTTTCAAAATACAAAAACCATTTTGAATCTATTGGATAGAGGGGGAAAATAGCTAGGGTTAGGGTTTTGCATTAGTTCTTCTTTCTTGCATGCATTTTTAAGGAATGATGCTCATGAATTCTCAAACAAACCTAAATATAAGATTAACTAAAACTAGGGTGTTACACTCATGGCCAATTCTTCCCAGTCCCAATGATCCATTTTCCTATTACCACGGTCATGGTCAGCGCATTAATTAAGGTCTTGCATCCGGATCAAGGATTTAATCTTGATGGTTCCTTGTTGTCCTCTAGTAGTACTAGCTCTTCACTGCTATCTTCCATGTCACTCGGGGTCACCAAATTACGAGCATACAAGTTCATACCTATGGGATCATTGGATCATGTTACCTGGGCCCTTAAATTAGATAACAAGCATTAGGAAAACATAGATAATCATTCTCACTATTTAAATAAAACACTACAATGATCAAAAATGGATGGATTTAAAGGAGGCACAACACATCTCACAAATCCCCTACATCTCCCATGCCTATGGGGATTTACTCAGACATGAGAGGGAGACAAATCAAAGGCATAATTGTGTTGCAAGTAAAAATCATCTCAAAGTTATTGTAGCAAACCACAATAGTGATTAAAGATCAAATCAAATACAAACCAAAGGTAGATCAAAGTATCAAACCCTAATCTTACAAGTGCCAATCTCTCTATGTTTATCTCTCTCTCTCTAATTAATGATGGAAATGATTGTGGAGTGTGTGGTTTAGAGGTTGTGGATCATCGGGGAACAAGGCGAAGTTATTCTCCTCTTCCAGATCGGATCTTTCCCTCTAGATGGCTTGCGGCGACTATATCTTCTTTTCTGTGTTTATTCTCGTCTCTCCCATTTCATGAAAGTTGCTTGTATTGATATAAGGAAGGCGCTGGCATGTAGTACGGGCGAGCGGTACGGGCGCGCCCCGACCGTACCGGTGGTTGTTATGCATACTATACACCTCCAATGAAAGTTGCTCCAATTGGGGATTGACTTCTTTTGGTACATTTAGCTCATAAATGCTAATAGATTTCCAATAAATGTTCATTACTTGAAAACTATCACAAGAAACCAAGGATTCCCTAATTGCAACATTAACATTAGTAGAAAAGGGTTATCTTGGGTGAAATCTAGGAATAAACAAAAGGAAAAACAATATTTAAAAGTGATGAAATTTGGAGGTATCAATATCCCCAAGCTTAGTGGTTACTCGCCCTCGAGTGACAAAGCTATAATGAGTAATAGCGAAGAATTGAATCAAGATGAAAACTTACAAGTTCAAGGTTGTATCATATTCCATCATCTCAAATCTCGCAACCTTGAAAACGAGCACAATGTATCTGAACAGTTGCACTTAAGCTTAATTCCTAAACACAAGTAACTCGCTAGCTAATAGTTCTTATAACTCAAATGAGATTGTTAAAAATTTGGCAAGGCTTTGCAAATCAATTTCGTTCAGTGCCTCTGTTATTATGAGAGTGAAAATGTTTTTAAGCGAGGTTGCTTGAGTCAATATTAAGGGTGCACATGTAGATGTCAAAAGAAGGATAAACTTAGATATTTTTCATTAATCACCCACTTCGATAATCACGGCTATCTAATACCTCTTCTTTTCCTTGCCCACCAAGAACTCTAATTGTACATTTTAGGTGGTGAGGTGATGCCAATGATCAAAAGTATCAAAAGTTTTTCAGCTCATATTTTGATGATAAATTTTCCCTTCTTTCCCAAGGATCAACGAATTTCTTTTGTGAACGCCTACACAACCTTTTGAGAATACCAATAATTTTTCCCATATAGTGACATGTATGTGATGTCTACGCACTTCTATTCTTGTAGACACTTGCTGGGCCTCCAAGTGCAGAGGTTTGTAGAACAGTAGCAAGTTTCCCTTAAGTGGATTACCCAAGGTTTATCAAACTCAGGGAGGAAGTGGTCAAAGGTATCCCTCTCAAGCAACCCTGCAATCAAGATACATGAAGTCTCTTGTGTCCCCAACACACCCAATACACTTGTCAGGTGTATAGGTGCACTAGTTCGGCGAAGAGATAGTGAAATACAAGTGGTATGGATAATTATAAGTGGTAACAGTGCTAAAAAAGAGCTTGACGGGTAGGAAGAGACTAAAGGCAATCTGAAATAAAGATGGAAGCAAGCAAACATGTAACAGATCTAGTTGCAAACGGTGTTTCAATGCTTAGAAACAAGGCCTAGGGATCATACTTTCACTAGTGAATACTCTCATATAAATATCTTCTCTTTATGATACTACTCTGAACTACTCTCCGGTTGGATAATTCTAATCCACGGTAGGGCTATAACAGCACACCTCAAAGTTCGCTTTCCCCATCTAGATAACCCCTCACTATCACCTTGAGCACTAGATGGTTCCAAGAAACACCACAATTTCATAGAGACATCCAACTCCAAATATAACTCATAACAAGTATTTATGTAACCTTAGCCAAAGTGCCACACGGTGTGCACACTGTCAACTTCACACACGTGGGGATAAGAAAAGATTCATCAAAGCACTTGAGTAGCAGAATAGATCTATAGATTACAAAGCTCATGATCTCAATAAGATCATGCATAGAGAGAGATGAATAAATAGCTATCGGTAGAGCCCTTAGCCTCAAGGAAGAACTACTCCCTCCTCATCATGGGAGTCAGCAACGGCGATGGAGATGGCTCCGGGGGCACTTCCCCATCCCGGCAGGGTGTCGGAACAGAGACTTCTGTCCCTCGAATCTCCTCTTCAGTGGCGGCGGCGCTGTGGAGGTTTTCATGGCTTTCTCCTAGATTATTTAGGGTTTTATAATCGGGCGACTTCTTATAGGCGAAGAGGTGAAGCGAGGAGGCAGCCAGGGGGCCCACACCCCCTGGTGGTGCCACCAGGGCTAGCCCGCACCACCATAGGGTGTGCCCACCCTAGTGCCCTACTCCGTCTCTGCTTCGTGTTTCCGTGTTGCTCCGAGAAAAATAGGCATATTGGCTTTTGTCCCGTCCAATTCCGAGAATATTCATTTTCTGGCTTTTCTGGAACCAAAAACAGAAGAAAATAGGCAACTGGCACTGTGGCATCTTGTTAACAGGTTAGTTCTAGAAAATGTGTAAAAATACTCCAAATTATGGACAAAACATAAGAAAGTAGATATAAAACAAGCATGGAACATCCAAAATTATAGATACGTTTCCAACGTATCTACATCCCCAAGCTTAACTCCTGCTCGTCCTCGAGTAGGTAAGTGATAAAAAGAATAATTTTTTAGGTGACATGCACCGTCATAATCTTGATCAAGGTATTTGTAAGCATTGAAAGTTGGGATCAAAGTACTCTAAACATGAGCATGAAAGATGAAGTTCTAACAATAAGACATAGTGACTATGCATGCAACATGAAAGGATACAAACAAAGATCATGGATAACAATGCATTGAAAGACGTTTGTTTGTTTCACATATAGAAAACATAGCATAGTGGCATTCAGCTTGTTCCTCATGGAGTAGCAAAACATAAATGCACAGGACACCTTCAAAGTTCATAAGGGTGACTAGATACAAATAGTTCAAGAACAAGCAATATCAACATTATGAATCAATCAACAAGTTTTGGGACAATACACATTAAACTAAAATGACCACTATGCTCTCTCATACATAAAGATAGAATATGGAGACTCGACATAAAAGTAAAAGAAAGGCCTTCATAGAAGGAAGCAGGGATTCAAGTTTTATCAAGAGCTTCCAAATATTATGGCACTTATTAGCTTTCAGCTCTCATTGCCGCTATCATAAGCATCTTGAAGTGATTAAGGTTAAAGTGAACAAACTATGGAGTATATGCTTGACAAAGTATAAGTTGTCAATCTCATGTCCCTTGAATACGAGGGCCGCTCCTCATGCTACTCAAGTTTAGTTACCGGTAAGTTCTTGTCATAGTAAGTTCATGTGTATCATAGAGAACCACCAACGGGGTACCCCTTGCACATGATACATGAGTTATCCCATAATCAAAATGACAAGGCAAGCAGACAATGAGCATCTCAGCAATCTTCTTATTTACCATGGGAAATGGTGCTTTTTTCTCTCTTTCCTCTTTTCTCATCTTTTTTCTTCTTTTTCGCAATCTCTATCTCTTTTTTATAAGAAGAATGCTTCATAGATTGCTCACTATGGTGATGCTGCAAGTTTCCACCATGATTAGGCATGGCTTAGGCTAGCGGCCTAGGCGTTTCTCTAACACACATACATAACTCCATGGACTTACAAGCTCCCCTTTCATTTCACACTGACGACATCCAAAAACAAAAGAGCATGATATCAACTGGGTACAATGTACAAGTGCAATGTTGAAAGCGTTCCCCATGACAGCATGGTTCTGCTAATCCCAACGTATAAGTGCAAGCGTATACAACATAGATGACACAATGGTTCAAGTTTATTAGGGGCAAGAAAAATAAAGTGTGCCATCAAGTTTGTGAGAGCTTTAATCACTAATTTTCACATAACAAGTTTAATTTGGAAGGTAGATAAAAACATGAATATACTTGGAATAGCAAATGCTAATAGGTAGGTATGGTGGACTCTTTGAAATAACTTGGTTTTATTTGGAGTTGGATGCATGAGTGGAACTCATACTTGGTATGGAGGCTAGCAAAAGACTGGGAGCGACCAACTAAAAGAGCAATAATGGCCATAATCATGCAAAGCCACAAAACATCATTAATTAAAGCATAAAGCGATATTACAAGTCGAAAACTAAATGATCATAGAGGCTATGGTGACTTGGTATAGTCTTAACATGGTGTGAGCATGCGCCAAGTCAACTCAAATAAAGCATTTAAAGGAGAATACCACAATATTATGCTTTTAATATGCTAAAACAATGCATGATTCTTTCAAGGCACATTAAGCAGACTCAATTGTTTATAACATGTCATGCTACAACAAAAATCACTAAGCATAAAGCCAAAACAATATTAAGCATGGCATGATAAAGTCTAAGTCACAGTCAAAAACAAGCTCCCTTTTGTACCACTAAAGCATGAAGCTTTCTACTCTCTTCCAACACCAATCGACTTATTTGAAACAACTCACAAAGATAATAATAATTAAAGATCAGTGGGCTTGTCTCACAGATCCACACGGATGAACTAAAAAGTTCTAAGCTGAAAGCAGAAGAAAACTAAGGCTAAACCCACTGCTAGCAACAGAGAACACTCACAAAACAATAAGAATGAAAACTAGAGTGTTCTAAACAATGAAAGCAGAGTGTGTCTCTCTCCAAAAGAAGTGCCCAACTTATTGAAGCAAACAAAGCAAAATAAAACTAAAAACAAAAACAAAGACGCTCCAAGAACAACACAACACTGCATGAAACAATAAAAACGAAGTGTCTAGAAACACCTGAGATTTTTATTGATGAAGAAGGGGATGCCTTGGGCATCCCCAAGCTTTAACGCTTGTACCTCTTGAATATTTCTTGGGGTGACACGGGGTGTCATCCCCAAGCTTGAGCTTTTGTCCATTCTTCATCTCATTATATCATTCTTTTCCTACACCTGAAAATTTCGTTCATACAAAACTTCACACAATCTTCATTAGCAACATTAGTGCATTCAAAAGATAATAAACCTTTGGGGTTTAGTTTAAAACAGCAAAACTTTCAACAAAAACACAAGCTACTGTAGAAATTCTCTCTAAAAGCTCAATTCACCAAAAAGAACCCAAAAAATCGATAAAGAGGCAAATGCAAATAATGGCAGAAATCTGTCAAAACAGACCAGCAGGTAAAAACCAATTTTTTCGAAGACCTTCTATTGCTCAAATCGAAAAGTGTTGAACTAACGAAAATTGGAAAATAACCTCGGGCAGAAGCACAAAAAATTATAGCTCATACCGACGTACAGAGATTTTTCACGAATTTTTACAGCGAAGCACAACGATCTGTTTTGGGACAGGAACTTTCCCAAGTCTTACTTATTTCTCATTAGAGGTTACTCTTGGCACAAAAACCACACAAAAAGGATAAGGAGAGGTTATTACTGAAGAAATAACTTCCAAGACTCAACAAAAAGACTCCTAAAGAAATTTGGGTTATCTCCCAATAAGTGTTTTTCTTTAACGCCTTTGAGCTAGGCACGATAATTTCGATGATGCTCACATAAGAAATATGAATTGAAGTAAAAGAGAGCATCAAGAAGCAAATATAAAACACATTTAAGTCTAACCCACTTCCTACGAATAATAATCTTGTAAAGAAATAAGTCATGAAAGCACAAAGCAATAAGCATAGGAAAGCAAAACAAGTGCCACTTCAAAAATTTCAACATAAAGAGGGGAAATTTAATATTTTTGAGATACATAAAACCATGTTTGCCACTCTCATAATAAATTTCAGTACCATCATGAATAAAATTAACAATATAACTATCACATAAAACATTCTTATCATGAGCCACATGCATAAAAGAATTAATATTCTCCACATAAACATAGTCATTCTTATTAATTGTAGTGGGAGCAAATTCAACAAAATAGCTATCACTATTATTCTCATCACCATAATCATCAAATATAGGAGGCATACTGTAATCATAACTAATTTTCTCCTCAATAGTAGGTGGACTGAAAATATCATATTCATCATTGTAATCATCATATATTGGAGGTATTGTATCATCAAAGTAAATTTTCTCCTCCGTGCTTGGGGGACTAAAAATATCATGCTCATCAAAACCAGCTTCCCCAAGCTTAGACTTTTCCATAGCATTAGAAATAATGGTGTTTAAAGAATTCATACTAATAACATTTCTATTAGCACGCAAATAAAGTTCGATAGGTTTTTTAATTTTCTCTTCAAACGCTTCATGTACTAACTCAAGATAAATACTATAAAGCTCTCTAATTTTTTTTGTTTTCCATTAAGCCTAACTAGTGAAAATAAAAACAAGAAACAAAAAGATATATTTGCAGAATCTAAAGGAAATAACTTCGATCACTCACACACCAGCTACAGTACTAGAAGATAGCTTAGTAGCCAGCGGATGTGAGTACCTTTTACCTTACCTCCTCGGCAACGGCGCCAGAAAATAGCTTCATGTCTACGCACTTCTATTCTTGTAGACAATTGTTGGGCCTCCAAGTGCAGAGGTTTGTAGAATAGTAGCAAGTTTCCCTTAAGTGGATTACCCAAGGTTTATCGAACTCAGGGAGGAAGTGGTCAAAGGTATCCCTCTCAAGCAACCCTGCAATCAAGATAAAAGAAGTCTCTTGTGTCCCCAACACACCCAATACACTTGTCAGGTGTATAGGTGCACTAGTTCGGCGAACAGATAGTGAAATACAAGTGGTATGGATAATTATAAGTGGTAACGGTGCTAGAAAAGAGCTTGACAGGTAGGAAGAGACTAAAGGCAATCTAACTTAAAGATGGAAGCAAGCAAACATGTAACCGATCTAGTTGCAGACGTGTTTCAATGCTTAGAAACAAGGCCTAGGGATCATACTTTCACTAGTGAACACTCTCATATAAATATCTTCTCTTTATGATACTACTCTGAACTACTCTCGGTTGGATAATTCTAATCCATGGTAGGGCTATAACAGCACACCTCAAAGTTCGCTTTCCCCATCTAGATAACCCCTCACTATCACCTTGAGCACTAGATGGTTCCAACAAACACCACAATTTCATAGAGACATCCAACTCCAGATATAACTCATAACAAGTATTTATGTAATCTTAGCCAAAGTGCCACACGGTGTGCACACTGGCAACTTCACACACGTGGAGATAAGCAAAGATTCATTAAAGCACTTGAGTAGAAGAATAGATCTATAGATTACAAAGCTCGTGATCTCAATAAGATCATGCATAGAGAGAGATGAACACATAGCTACCAGTAGAGCCCTTAGCCACGAGGAAGAACTACTCCCTCCTCATCATGGGAGTCAGCAATGGCGATGGAGATGGTGGTGGAGTCGATGGAGATGGCTCCGGGGGCACTTCCCCGTCCCGGCAGGGTGCCGGAACAGAGACTTCTGTCCCCCGAATCTCCTCTTCGGTGGCGGTGGCACTGTTGATGTTTTTGTGGCTTTCTCCCAAATTATTTAGGGTTTTCTCATCGGGCGGCTTCTTATAGGTGAAGAGGCGAAGCGAGGAGGCAGCCAGGGGGCCCACACCCCCTGGTGGCGCCACCAGGGCTAGCCCGCGCTACCATAGGGTGTGCCCACCCTGGTGCCCTAGTCCGTCTATGCTTCGTGTTTCCGTGTTGCTCTGGGAAAAATAGGCATATTGGCTTTTGTCCCGTCCAATTCTGAGAATATTCATTTTCTGGCTTTTCTGGAACCAAAAATAGACAACTCGCACTATGGCATCTTGTTAATAGGTTAGTTCCAGAAAATGTGTAAAAATACTCCAAAGTGTGGACAAAAATAAGAAAGTAGATATAAAACAAGCATGGAACATCAAAAATTATAGATACGTTTCCAACGTATCAGTATGCCACTCATGCCATCAACCCATAGCCGAAATCCGGGATTATACCATAGATGATTTAGAAGCTAGCAGAGTTGTTGGCATCCCAAAGGTGTGTATTTGAAACAAAGTACTTTTATTTCCTTTTTCTCTCTTTCCTCTTTTTTATAGCAGGTTAGTACAAGTTTTGATAATCCCTCTCCCACTCGAAAATGTTCATTCTATCCAACAAATCTCTTTCAGAAGGTATCATCAAGTCAATGATCAATATGTGGGGTTGAGCACTACTAAGATTAAGCCTTAAGACAAAAACATGGCCCCAAAGTTCTCTATAGACACTTTCTCTTATTCTTAAAAGTTTGTAATTGAATCCAAAGAGTAGTTTTTCAAACTGATATTAATTTTTGAAAGTCTTAACCAAAGAGGTGACAAAAACCTTTGAGCTCAAGTCCTAAAAGATAATGAATTGAGCATGGAGTCGAACTCAAGTGCAACCGAACTGACATAAAATGTTCATTAATAAGCTTACATGAAGAAGGAAAATAGGAATGTGGTACCTCCTCTTGCTTGCTCGTCTTCTACTTGAGCCAACTCTTTTGCGTTCGTTTCCATAGCTCGATCACTAGAAGTGAGATACCTATAGAAAGAATCAACAAGAGCCGAGAGAAATTTGCACAAATAAAATAAGAAGCTAGTCTAATATTTTTGGGTGTTTCTTTTTATCAAATGCAAAACTGGAAGTAAACATGCATTTTAAACAAAAACAAATAAAAATAAGAAAGAAAAATATGAATGCAAAAAGGTGGGAGGATTGTAAACTCCCCAAGATTAGGCTTTTTGCCTATCTGGAATCAGTTGTCGCTACCATCGGGTGGCGGTTGCTGATGACCCACAAGTATAGGGGGTGTATCGCAATATTTTTGAGGGAAGTGAAACCCAATTTATTGATTTGACATAAGGGGAGCCAAAGAATATTTATAAGCCTTAACAACTGAGTTGTCAATTCAGCTACACCTAGAAAATATCTTGCTCACGGCAGTTTATCAGTAGCAATAGTTTTGTAGTAGGAATAGTAAAGTAATAGCACTAGTAAAAGTAAAGACAGTAGTAACAATTGCAGTAAACAGTAGGATTAAAGCGCGGTAGGCATAGGGATGGATGGACGGGTGTTGCATGGATAAGACAATTCATATAGCAATCAGAACATAGGGCATTTGCAGATAAATAAGATAAAGCATCCAAGTACTAAATAATCATAGGCATGTGTTCCATATATAGACATACGTGCTCGCAATGAGAACTTGCACAACATCTTTTGTCCTGCAAGCCCGTTTACAGCGGGCCCTCAAGGGAACTACTGGCAATTAAGGTGCTCCTTTTAATAGAGCACCGGAGCAAAGCATTAACACTCCATGAACACATGTGATCCTCACATCAAAGCCATTCCCTCCGGTTATCCCGATTTCTGTCACTTCGGGGCCTTTGGTTCCGGACAACAACGTGTGTATACAACTTGCAGGTAAGATCATAAACAATACTATCATAATCAATAACATGTTCAGATCTGAAATCATGGCACTCGGGCCCTAGTGACAAGCATTAAGCATAACAAGTTGCAACAAAGTCAAAAAGCACTAATAGTAGATACTAGGCACCAAGCCCTAACAATCCGATGCCATTACATGAACGATCTCATCCAATCCCTACCATCCCCACAACCTACAACGGGGGATTACTCTCTTATAGATGGGGGAAACATGGATGGTCGATGGAGAAGCGATGATGATGATGATGATGGCGATGATCTCCTCCAATTCCCTGTCCCGGCAGGGTGCCAGAACGGAGTTTCTGGTTCCGAATCGTGGAATTTGGTGGTGGCGGCGCAGCGGACCTCTTTCTGGAAAAACATCGAATCTCCCTGGGTTTTTAGGTCAGGAGGAAACTTATAGGCGAAGAGGGAGACCGAGGGGGTGTCTGGGGCGGCCAGACCACCCCCTGGCGTGGCCAGGCCTAGCCCGCGTGGCCAGGTGGTGTGGCCAGGCCCTAGACCCTCTCCGTCTCGTATTTTGGCTCCTTGAGTCTTCTGGTGAAATAGGATTTTTGGCATATTTTCCAGGATTTTTCCTGATAGTTGATTTTCTGCACAAAAACTAGACACCAAGGTAATTCTGCTGAAAACAGCGTCAGTCCATGTTAGTTGTATCCAAATCACGCAAGTTTAGAGGAAAAACAATAGCAAAAGTGTTTGGAAAAGTAGATACGTTTTGGACGTATCAAGTCCCCCCAAGCTTAGCTTATTGCTTGTCCTCAAGCAATTCAGTTGAAAACTGAGTGCGATAAAATAAACTTTCACGAACACATTTGCTTCATATGATGTATATATTCTCAGCATATGATCAGCTACTCAGGCAATTCATAATAAGGAGTATGCAACTAAGTTTACTTAATAGTCAATGTAAGATATGAAGAGATCCCAACTCAAAAATAATAAGTAGCATGAAACAAAAACATAAGCAACATTGTACTGCTCATAAAAAGGTATGATAGAGTGGTATCTCGCTTGCCTTTTATTGTAGAGCAAACATAAATGCCAAGGCACCTCTGAAGTTCAAGTGAAGACTAGAAGTAAAGATATCAAAGATACAAGCATCAAAGCCATTCCACAAATAATCAAGTTTTGAGACAAGCATATTACACTAAGAATGACAACTATGCTCTCAAGAAAGTGCTTACAGAATGTGTGGAGACTCAACAAAGAAATGAAAAGGTTTTGAATAGTTTGAAAGGCTTCCAAATGCTGAAAGTATGGTACTCATTAGCTTTGAGCTCTCATTGCCCCTATCATAAGCATCTTTAAATGGTTAAGGTTAAAGTGACACAACTAAGAGGATATGCTTGACAAGTTATAAGCTAAAATCTCATGCCTCTTACTTACGAGTACCGGACTCATGCTACTCAACTTCAGTCACAAGTAAGCTCTTGTCATTGTAAGTACATATGTATCATAGAGAACGGCCAACAGGGTACCCCTTGCACATGATACAGTAGCTATCCCATAATCAAAATGACAAGGCAAGCAGACAATGAGCATCTCAGCGATCTTTTTATTTGCTATTTGCATAGGTTTTTATTGAGGATGCTTCATAGAGTGCTCATTATGGTTATGCTGCAAGTTTCCACCATGATTAGGCATGGCTTAGGCTAGCGGCTCAGGCGTTTCTCTAACACATATACAAACTCCATGATCTTACAAGTTCCCCTTTTATTTCACACCGTCGGGATCCATAAGCAAAAGAATCATGATATCAACGAGGTACAAAGTACCCGTGCAATGTTGAAAGCGTTCCCCATGATACATGGTTCTGCTAACTTCAACTTATAAAGTGCAAGGATATACGCAACAAAGATGGACGCAATGGTTCAAGATTATTAAGTGAAAGAAAGTAAAGTGTGCCATCAAGTTCATGAGAGCTTTACTAACTAACTTTCTCATAACAAGCAAACATTTTATTCAGAAGAAAACAAGGCATACTAAATATGCACGGAACAACAAATAATGCTAATAGGTGGGTATGGTGGACACTTTTGGCAATAATGGTTTTAGGGAGTTGGAAACACGAGTAAACCATACTCAGTGCAAGTGAAGGCTAGCAATAGTAAGGGAGCGACAAACAAGAGAGCAGTAATTGTCATAATCATGCTTGCAACAAAACAGGACTAATCATGGCATGAAAGTGATTCAAGACCCCTGAGGCAAAATAATTCATCGAGGCTTAACTGATTATTGTTTTAGTCATAAGCATGCATGAGCATGTGCCAAGTCAATTCAAGTGAAACATTTAGAGGGAGATACCACAGTGTCATACCAAGTTATGAATAGAGCAATGCAATCAAACATTCCTATGACAAGCTACAAACTATTAGCGAGCTAGAGCTAATAATAAGAAAGCAAGAACTACTAAGCATCCATAAGTAACATACACCCTACATGAACAGACTAAGCATGCCCACAATGATGAGTATATGTACAAAAATGAAAACAAATAGAGTTCATTACCAGCCTCTCACCACACCTCAAGTTGTCATTAATCCTCATTATTGCCCTTCACTTGTGTGGCTTGAATAATAACATGAAACCAAATTTCACTGAGGACTGGTGAACCCTGCAACAAACTCACAAAACCAAAGAAGAACAACAAAAAATTTGGTGTTTTTAATTTTTAAAAACAAGAACCAAAAAGGAAGAACAAACAAAGCAAAAAGGGAAAAGCAAACCAAGGCAAAAAGAAGAAGAAGCAAACAAAGAGAAACAATGGAAATATTTTTGGTCTTTTTGTGTTTTAGAAAGCAAAAGAAAAAAGAGAACAAAAACTAAAAAGAGAACGAAACATGAAAATACAAAGTACCGACGAAACATGATATGGAGATGAGTGTGATATCGGTGTACCTCCCCCCAAGCTTAGGCTTTTGGCCCAAGTGGGTATCAATCCCAAGATGGCCAAGATGGAGCGCCTCCGTAGTACGGTGAGGAGGTACCCTCGTCCTGGTGTGAGCTCGAGGACGCCCCACCGTAGTGTGCTGAGTAATCATAGGAGGGCACATCCTCCTGGTGCTGCATGTGGAAACCAAGCAAGCGGAGCTGCTCGTCCACCTCCTCCTTGGAGCACGACCACGGCCTCCTATGAACACTGAACAAATTAGATTGCGGCAAAGGAATCTCCCTTTCATCCCCATCAGTAAACAACATCATGTATACTAAACTGTCCATATCAGAGTCAGCAGTGACGAAGTGATGTGTTTTCATGGTAGCAGGGTCAAGCTTTTGTGGTGCCAATATAGTATCATTTGGATCCACCGAAAGTTCTAATGCATTGACCATACGTGAAGCGATGATGCCCTCATAAATAGGTCCCCTAGCAGCTAGGCGGCGAGCAATGAGAGAGCCAAGATTGTACCGAGTATCATTATTAAGCGTAGCAGTAAGGAAGGCTAAATGATAATTGGAGATATTACTCGGATTCTCCCTACCAAGGATGCTAGTAGCAAGATAATAGGCAAAGTATCTAAGAGCTGGGAGTTGGATGTTTCTTATCTTCCGGCGCTAAGCTACGCGGTCATCGTCATTGGTCACACCTCGATAGAGCTCCAGCAAATTAGCGGGTCACCCTTGGATCTTCTTCACGGTCCCTGTCATGGTTATACCTATGATGTTGCAAAATATTTCCAATGGCATGGTAAACGACAAATTATAAATTCTGAAAGAAACAGTTGACTGATAGGTGGTGTTAGTGAAAACGAAACTCTCAATGAAAGTTTTGGTGAGCATGGCATATTTCTCACTCTCATCTTCCATGTATGAGGTCAAACCAACCCTCTGAATCAATAGCAGGAAATCATCGAGAATCTCTGCAGCTTGCAAGAAGGTATAATAAGGAAAAGTAGATGGGTGAGCACCCACCTCATCTCCTTCATTGCCAAAGCGTGGTGCAATGATATTTTCATTGTATGAAGGCCTAAACTGAGAGGCTGATCTTGAAGGCCTTGACCTCCTAGGTGTGTCCCTCTCAAATATTTCTCCAAAGATATGGTTGTTCATCTTTGATATTCTGAAATTTAAACATCTATTACACAAGTGATTGCAAAGTGAATATATAATGAAGGGCACTACTCATAAGGACTTGCAAGAGGCCTAAACATGCATCAAAACAATATCTCTAAGCATTGAACAAGCTTACAAGCTCTCATAACCTATCACCTACAACAGCAAAATACTCAAGATATAAACCACTAAACACAAATCTACTTGGACAAACAGAGGAGTCACATACCGGAGAACAAATGCTCCAAATATCAGCAGCAAAGATGGGCGGAGCAAGGAGATCGAAAAATCGAAGGCAAGAACAGCAAGAATGCGATTTCGAGCAATGATCTGGTGTTTTCTCGGGAGAGAGAGAGAGAGAAGTGGCAAGTGAGAGAGTGAGTGGAGGGCCAGGGGTGGCCCACACCATGGCCAGGCGCGCCCCTAGGCTGGCCGCGCCACCAGGTGGTGTGCCTGCCTGGTGGGCCCCCCTGGTACCTGCCAGGCACTTCTCTGCCCCTTTTTTCACGTAGAAATTTAATATGAATTTTATGGAATTTTTTGAGACACTTTATTTTTGAGCAATTTCCAGGCATAGATGAATGATTTTTTGACAGAAAAAGGTTTCTGGAATGATGCAATGACAAAACGAAGCTAAAGCTTCAGAAGTTCTAAGACACTCTAAAATGCAAGCAACTAACAACAGAAAAGTAAACTAAACGAAAGCAAAAAACTAAAATGGATAGAATAGAAGTAAGCGGAAATAATCATGGTGGAAACATTATTTTGTTCATTAAAATCCCTTTGTTAACAAGGTTGATCAGGTCTTGTTACCAAAACAATTTCATATGAAACAAAACTTTGTATTCCACTAATGATCATGTTACCTCAACTTTGATTGCAATGGTCCCAATCATAATAGTTTCATATTTTTCTCTTGGAATGGGACAATATATTTCTCCAACTTGAATGCCCTCAACATGTTCAATTGAGTTTAAACCATAAGTCCTATCAATCTTCTTGGGGAAATAGACAGTATGCTCTTTGTTAACATTAAAAGTCACCTTTCCTTGATTACAATTAATAACAGCCCCTGCAGTATTAAGAAAAGGTCTCCCAAGAATAATAGACATATTATCATCTTCAGGCATTTCAAGCACAACAAAATCGGTTAATATCAAGCAATTATAAGCCACTTGAATAGGTGTAGCACCCCAATTGTCTAACAATTGTAATGCTACTTGTCCTAGTAAGATATTGGCTACTTTATATATATTATTGTTGCATCATAATTATATCATGCTCATGTCATCATGCCACCTTGCATTTGGGAATCATATAAAACTCCTTTTCTTTTGGTTCTTCTCTCACATGCATTATTAATTGTATTTGCCTCTTGATATTGTATTTGGCTTTTGATATATTGTTCAATGCCCAAGTTGAATTGGGGGCATATCTTTTATTTCCATTCCACCACATTTCTTTTCCACCACTTTATAGTTCCACCATCCTACTAGATCATGAGATTGTTTGTTTTATTTGGGGTTTTATTAGCTCATGGGCAATAGGGTGGATCTAGTCCTTTAAGAATTCTTTTGCTTGGCTTTATTCCATTGCTTGGAAATGCATATTAATAATGCCATCATATTATTAGTGTTGTCACAAAATAAATAATGGTATTATTATTCTTGCATGGGCCATGCAAGCTCCTCCACCACCTTTTTCATCCATTGGTTTTTCTTGGAATTAGTGGATCCTATCTTGGGAAAACATCTACCACCACTACACCATCCCCATAAACTCATCCATCTCATTTTTCCTCTTATTTCTAATCCTCCATGCATGGTCACATGGGACTCATTCCACCATTTTCTTTCTTCCTCTTTCTTTCTAGTTTCTCTTCCACATTAGCTTATGCAAGTTCAAGCACTAGGGTTCTTCTTGATATGATCTCGTAAACCAAATTAAATTCAAAATATCTAAAACCAACTAACCTAGATATTATCTCTCTCTCTCTCTCTCTAAATTCTACTAAACCCTAACCTACTCCCCTTACCTCTCTCTCTCACTCCCCTCTCTCTCTACCATGGGCACCACCTGGCCACCTCTCCCTGGCCCACACCCAGCCATCTAACCCCTCCCTAACCCTAGCTAAACCCTAACCCGAGCCATGCCCCAACTAACACTAGCCGAGCTACCCCTCCCTCTCTTCTCTCTTCCTGACCCGAGGGCCCCTCCTCCAGCCTGTCCCTCTCTTCCGGACTGGTCCACCTGCAGCCACAGGCCCAGCCCCAGCCGGCCAAGCACGTGCTCGAGGAGGGAGGAGAGAAAAGGTGGCACGAGGCCACCTTATCTCTGCCGTGTCCCAGCTGCTCTCCTTCCTCTCTCCCTTCTTTTCCCTTCCTCCCCACGCCTCTCTGGCCTCCCCAGATCTGGCCGAGTCGCCCCTCCTCTCCTCCTTCTTCCTCTCCGACCACCAGCAGCCGACGCTGGTCGCCGCCAGCAACTACCCCGCCCCCGACGCTCCAGCCGGCGAGCTTGACCTGGAGGTGGCCTGGGAGGCCGAGGACGCTCCACTACGACGCCCCGCAACCGCCGACGTGGACGAAGCGCTCCCCAGCACCGCCTGTACATCGCCGCCGACGCCAAACCCTAGCCGCCGGAGCGCCTGCATCCCCGACGATCCGCCTCGTCCCCGTCCGATCCGAGCCCGCCGTCGAGCCCGCGGTGAGCCTCCCCTCCTCCCTGACATGGTCCGCCTCACCGTACCGCCCTAACGTCGCCGTGCGTTTCGTCGAACAACCACCGCGCGCCAGAGCTCGCCGGCATCTGCAGCTCTTCCGCGCCGTAGCAAGCTTACCTAAGCCCCCGCCCCTTCCCTGTCAACTCCCCTCACCCTACCGCACCGGCTAGCCCCTCCGCGCGCAATCCTGCGACCCGGGTTCGAGTTCTCGCTCGCGCTGCACGCCGCGTTTCCTCGCCAGACGAAGGAAAACGATAAACAGTATCGGGCCCGTGGTCTTTTCCAAAAAGCCCCCCACCTTTTTGATTCCCTCAACCCGCGGTATCGCCTGGCCCACCAGTCAGCCGCGCTAGAACTCTTGCAGAAAACCCCTCCGTTTTTGTCAGACGCAACCCGCGGTCCAGCTGGCGCCCCACCAGTCAGCCGCTGGGAGCTTTCCCACTGGCACGTGGGCCTCCAGCCGCTGGCCCCGCCTGTCAGCCTCAGTGGGCTAGCCAGAGCCCGCGTGGCAAAAGTGTTTTCGCGCGCGTGGCCCCGGTCAGCGCAGGCCCACCCGTCAGTGGCTGGGTCTGAGTCCGCCCGGGTATAAAAAGTTTTTCCCCTGAGTCAGTTTTAAACAAATCTTTTCAAATTGATTTAAATTTAAATTCTTTTCAGATTCAAATAATTTTTAAAATACAAATCCAAATAATACATGTAATATATGTTTTGGAACCAGAAAAATGTGAGGAATTCAAATATGCCCTCCAAAATATATTTTGAACACTTTAAATTTCGAGATGATTAAAATTACAAGAAAATGCCCTTTTCCTTATTTAATTAATAACTTTTGTTTTATAACTCCAAATTTGACAAATAATATGTCTAAATCGATCAGCACGACGAGCCCGTTCTATTTATGCAGTCCTTGTTCTGAATTGAAGCATGCATCAGGTTGTCATTTAAAATCTGAACCGTTTATGACAATAAAACTTGGGCAAATAAATAATAAAATACTTTATTTCTTGTATCCACACCTCACCTTTGCCATGCTACTTAAATGCCATGCAAACTGTGCATCATTCATCATGGCATGCTTGTTTGCTTGTCGCATTTTAATTCATATGCTTGTGCACTTTATTTATGTTGGCCCTTGTTTGTTTGGTTCTTCTTCGAATAGACGCCCCGCAGGAGAATTACCAGGAATCCCAGGAGTATTACCCAGATCCATCTCTCGCTTCAACTGAGCTGCCAGGCAAGCACTACCACATGCTTGCATACATACAGTACCTGTTGCCTCTATATTATTCTTGCATCATTGAGTCGCGATTGCATTAAATTGAATCCCAAGTACTACATAGCCTTTACTTTTAAACCACACCAACCTTGTTCTGGTCCCATGAGCCATTACTACAGGAGTTGTTTGAGCCATGCGAGTCGTAGAAGAGCATGAGTAGGGTATGTGAGTGTCTGATGAATAACGAGGTACTAAACAACATAACCTAAGTAGTAATGGGATAACTAATGAAAGAGGCACCGGTGAGCAATATCTGCTATTTGGTTTTTCATGCTCACTTGTGTCCCGTAGGACCCCGAGTACTTGATTCCTGTTCCTTGACTATTCGCACTATCCACATCCGGGAGGCCTTATGGACCCCCCTGAGCCAGAGCTGGATTCATTCTTATTTCTTGGGGCCACAATTAGTTTGGGGCTTTATTACTATTCTATACTTATGCCATGTTACTGCTTTATTTAAGATTGTGCGAGGAGCACCTGTACTGTTTTGGATCGTGACACGTTTTCGCTGTATCGACAAGCCCAGTCACATTTTCGGGTTCCTAGTCGTTTACCGCCGTCCACACAAACCTTGGGTCCGTCTCGGAGCCGGCCAACTTCGTGGCGGGTAGCTTAATGGGGTGGCCCCCTGAAATGTTTCTGAATCCTGTGATTGCTTTGTCGTGAATGCCTCGTCGGGTTTTGATTTGGTTTTTCCGAGGTTGATCGAGTGTGTGTTGCTATTCGTGCACCCCTGCAGGGTAAATCTTTCTGAAAGCCGTGTCCGCGGTTATGGACGACTTGGAGCACAGTTTCTCGATCATAGACAAGTATAACTAAAGTACCGATTTTAAATTGACTAAGTACTTGACTAGTAAATAGTGCAATACTCATGGAATGGTTAATAAAACTGCCAACGGATGATGGGGGTTGTTCGTCCGCTTCCTCGTTGGTAAGCGAGGAGGAGGATGAATCTGTTAATTATACTGTTATAACTGTTGTTCTTAAATCACGGACTTCCGTCTATCATTGGTTAGGCGAAAGGTTAGGGAGTCTCTATAGAATTGTTAGGTATTATCTTTTGCTGCAATTGCGTCACCCCAGGTTGTGTCCCCTTTAGTGGCATAAAGACTTGCTGAGTACCCCTAGGGTCTCACACGATAAATTGTTTGATTCAGATGAACAGGTGTACCCGCAAGATGGATACTGGGTGGAAGAGACAGATGATGTTGGCAACGATCATTCGGTGTAGAGATTCCGGGAACGGGGATCCGTGTGATCTGTGGGCGGGATGTGTTTATTTATGGGGCATCTTATGCCAATTTGCTTCTTATCCGTACTCGGATCTTGTTTTCGTTTCCGCCTGATACTCTGATGTGTGATGTATGAGGAGCTATCCTAAATTATTATATCTATCTAGGACATTTGGATCTTGCCGTATGGCGTTGCAATACTTCCATTTCTTTTAGATAGAATGGCTCTGAGGACTGTTGTATGTGTCTTGCATACATACTCATTTGTGTATGTAGTTGATCCCTTCGCCTGCCGATTACGCCGCTCGTTCTTGTCCCGTTGTTTGAAAGTGGTTAGGACGGCCGAAAGGTCTACCGTGAGTGGCCCTGGGCCCCACCGTACTATTTTAACCACTTTCGTTCATCCAGGCATTAACTAAGAGAGTAGTTTTTCCAGTTGAAGTCTCTTATAGAGAGTAAAAGGCATAACACTAACTCCTGCTCCCAAATCACACAAAGTAGTTCTAACATAACTATTTTTAATAGAACACGGGATAGTTGGAATCCCTGGGTCTCCAAGTTTCTTTGGAACCTTACCATTAAAGGAATAATTAGCAAGCAAAGTAGAAATTTCTTCATTAGGGATCTTCCTTTTATTTGAGACAATATCTTTCATATACTTTGAATAAGGAGGCAATTTAATAGCATCAGTCAAAGGAATTTGCAAGAATAAAGGTTTCATCCACTCACAAAACTTATTATAGTGTTCATCTTCCTTTGACTTGTGTTTCTTATCAGGGAAAGGCATAGGTTTTTGGACCCAAGACTCTCTTTCACTACCATGTTTCTTAGAAACAAAATCTTCTTTAGTGTATTTAGTATTCTTAGTGTGCCTTTCAGGTTCTTGCTCAACCTTCTCTTTATCAGGAGCATCATTTTCTTCATTACCACTTTCAGTTTCAGCATTAGAGACAGATTTATTATTAGGATCTTTAGCAGGTTCAGAGGGTTTTACAATAGTTTTATGTTTCTTTTTTATTTTCGTAGGAGTAGTACCACTATTTTCAACTTGTTGAGAATCCTGCTCAATTCTTTTGGGATGCCCCTCAGGATATAGAGGATCCTGGGTAGCAGCACCACTTCTAGTTCTAATTTCATAGGCATGTTTTTCTTTGGCAGCATTAACTAGCAAGTCTTTTTGTACTTTAATAAGTTGATCTATTTGAGTTTGAACCATTGGAAAATGTTTAACAAGCATTTTAACATCATTAGAGGTTATTTCCACAATATCTTTTAACTCAACAGTAGCTCTAGTGTTTTCCATTAAATGAATTTGCACCCTTTTATTAAAATTATCTTGCTTAGCAATAAAAACATCAAATTCTTCTAAGCATTGATCAGGAGGTTTAGAGTAAGGGATATCACCTTCATCAAAATGTTGGAGAGAGTGTACCTCAATAGTGGATGAATGGGGAATTGGCTTACATAATTCTTCTATAGGAGATAAATTCTTGATATCTACAGCTTTAATTCCCTTCTCCTTAAGACATTTCTTAGATTCCTTCATCACTTCATCATTTAGTTCAATAACTCCCCTCTTCTTTGATGTTGGTATAGGCACAGGAATAGTTGGTTCATGTATACTTGGTTCAGGAGGAGTCCAGTCTTCATAATTCTTGCTTATTCTAGCCATTAATTCCTCAACTTCCTTGGGAGTCCTATTCCTGAAAACACAATCAGCACAACTATCTAGGTATGTCCTAGATTCTTCAGTTAGTCCATTATAAAATATCAAGAAGCTCATTCTTAGGTAATGGACATCCAGCCTATGCATGAATCAAAGCACAAAACCTTGCCCATGATTCAGGGAATATCTCTTTTTCTCCCTGTTTAAAATCAAAAAGTTCCTGCAAAATAGCATGTCTGGCACTAGGAGGAAAATATTTCTGCAGGAAAGTACTAATCAAGCAAACAGGTCTATCAATAGATCCAGGAGGTAAATTATTAAACCAAGTTTTAGCTTCTCCTTTCAGTGAAAAGGGGAAAAATTTAGCAACAAAGTAGGTGCGCATCTTAATATCATCAGAAAACAGGCCACTCATGGTAGAAAGCTCAGTCATATGTGCTACCGCACTTTCATTCTTAGTCCCACAAAAAGGTTCTTTCTCAACAATAGCTATGTAAGATAGATCAAGAGAGAAATCATATTCCTTATCTTTAATGTTTATGGGAGATGCAGCAAACTTAGCATTAGGAGACAATTTGGGTTTTATAGTACGCCTCTCAAGGAGACTCTTAATAGCACTCCTATCATGGGTGTTTTGACATTCTTTAATAAATTCATCGGTCATCTCAATATAACCGTCTTCAATATCATAGCTCTCTCTAGACTCAGGTGAACTAACAGGTGTAATGGTGTCTTCATTAGGAGTTTCAGTATTTCCAACTATAGTTCTATCAATCGTAGCATCTAGGGAAGGACCTAATGAACCACTCTTATCAAGCACAGTAGAAGCAGCATCATAAGTATCAGAAGTTTCAGATTCAGCAGTAGTAGCAATGTGTGTAGCATGTGTATGTGGTGGTGTAAGGAACTTACTCATAATAGATGGTGAATCAAGAGCAACAGAGGTGTTCAGAATCGTACCTCTTATTGTAGTGGATGGTAAAATAGGAACATTACCATCACGAGACTTACCCATGATGGATGGATGGTAGTGAACAATAGTGATTCCAAGTGGACTTGATAAATAAAGCTATGCTCCCTGGCAATGGCGCCAGAAAATAGTCTTGATGACCCACAAGTATAGGGGGTGTATCGCAGTATTTTTGAGGGAAGTGAAACCCAATTTATTGATTCGACACAAGGGGAGCCAAAGAATATTTATAACCCTTAACAACTGAGTTGTCTATTCAGCTGCACCTGGAAATAATCTTGCTCACCGCAGTTTATCAGTAGCAACAGTTTTGTAGTAGGAATAGTAAAGTAATAGTAGTAGTAAAAGTAAAGACAGTAGTAACAATTGTAGTAAATAGTAGGATTAAAGCGCGGTAGGCATAGGAATGGATGGACGGGTGTTGCATGGACAAGACAATTCATATAGCAATCAGAACATAGGGCATTTGCAGATAAATAAGATAAAGCATCCAAGTACTAAATAATCATAGGCATGTGTTCCATATATAGTCATACGTGCTCGCAATGAGAACTTGCACAACATCTTTTGTTCTGCCAGCCCGTTTGCAGCGGGGCCTCAAGGGAACTACTGGCAATTAAGGTGCTTTTAATAGAGCACCAGAGCAAAGCATTAACACTCCGTGAACACATGTGATCCTCACAGCAAAGCTATTCCCTCCGGTTATCCCGATTTCTGTCACTTCAGGGCCTTTGGTTCCGGACAACAACGTGTGTATACAACTTGCAGGTAAGATCATAAACAATACTATCATAATGAATCAATAACATGTTCAGATCTGAAACCATGGCACCCAGGCCCTAGTGACAAGCATTAAGCATAACAAGTTGCAACAAAGTCAAAAAGCACTAATAGTAGATACTAGGCACCAAGCCCTAACAATCCGATGCCATTACATGAACGATCTCATCCAATCCCTACCATCCCCATAACCTATAGCGGGGGATTACTCACTTATAGATGGGGGAAACTGATGGGTTCGTAGCATGGAAAACAAAAAAATTCTACCGCAAGAACGAACAAAACCCAGATCTAATCTAGATAAAAGCCAAGATCTAATCTATTAGACATGTGCAACGAGATAGATCTGTACTAACCCTTGTAGACCCGAAAGCGTTACGAGATTGGATCTCGTGGTTGATGTAGTCGATCACTTGCCGATCTCAAGATCGAGTGGATGATCCTTCCGGCGCCGTGTTCCGGCAGCGCTTCCGCAGTCGGTCACACGTACGGAGTCGAAGCAGACCTTCCTCTCCTCGTTCCAGCGAGCAGCAGCACGACGGCGTGGTGGTGGTGGTGGTGTAGAGAATTATGCAGGGCTTCGCCTAAGCCTGAGCAGAAGAAAGGAGGAGGAGAGAGGCGGCTAGGATTGGAGTAGTGGAAGAGGGCCAGGGGATGGCGCCTCCACCCCTCTATTTAAAGGAGGGAGGCGCCATGGGAGGGGGAGTCCTAGTAGGACTCCCCTCCCTTCCTTGGCCGGCGGATTGGGAAGGGGGGAGGAGTCCTCCTCCCCCACGACTCCTTGTCTTGCCCCACAAGGACTCCTTGATCCTTTCTTGGTTTTCAAGCAAACTCCAAGAAATCTTCCAGAACCTTCCGAAACATTCCGAAACCTTCTAAAATCCCCATACAAATACTCCGGAACATTTCCTAACTTAGAAAATGATCCCCAATATATGAATCTTATTCTCCGGACAATTCCGGAGCTCCTCATGATGTCCCGGATCCAATCCGAGACTCCGAACAACATTCGGTCTCCAACGCACATTCCATATCTACTTAAAACAACTTCGAACCTTAAGTGTGTCACCCTACGGTTCGTGAATATGCAGACATGATGAAGACATCTCTCTGATCAATAACCATCAGCGGGATCTGGAGATCCATAACGGCTCCCACATACTCAACGATGACTTCGTGATCGATAGAACCATTAACATACGAAACCAATTCCCTTTGTCACGCGATACTATACTTATCCGAGGTTTGATCGTCGGTATCTTCATACCTAGTTCTACCTCGTTACTGACAAGTACTCTTTACTCATTCCATGTTATGTCATCCCTTGTGACCTAGTCACATGCTTGCAAGCTAATTATATGACATTCCACCGAGAGGGCCCAGAGCATATCTATCCGTCATATGGATGGACAAATCCCAATCTTGGTCCATGCGCTTCAACACATACTTTCAGAATACCTAATGACACCTTTATGACCACCCAGTTACGAAGCGGTGTTTGATGTCATCAGAGTACCCATCCGATGATGGTGATTAACATAACCTCATGGTCAAAGGATTAGGTTACTATGTATTTTAAAGCTTATAGCAAACGAACTTAATGACTTGATCTTATGCTATGCTTACTACGGGTGTGTGTCCATCACATCTCTCCTAATGATATGATCTTGTTATTAACGACATCCAATGTCCATGATCAGGAAACCATGATCATCCATTAATCAACAAGCTAGTTTAACAAGAGGCTTACTAGGGACTCTTTTATGTTTACAAAACACACAAGTATTAATGTTTCCGGTTAATACAATTATAGCATGGGATGTAAACATTTTATCATAAACATAAAGATATAATAATAACCACTTTATTATTGCCTCTTGGGCATATCTCCAACAGAAACATGGATGGTCGATGGAGAAGCGATGATGATGATGGCGATGATCTCCTCCAATTCCTCATCCTGGCAGGGTGCCAGAACGGAGTTTCTGGTTCCGAATCGCGGAATCTGGTGGTGGCGGCGCAGCGGAACTCTTTCTAAAAAACATCGACCCCCCTAGGTTTTTAGGTCAGGAGGCAACTTATAGGTGAAGATGGAGACCGAGGGGGTGTCTGGGGTGACCAGACCACCCCCTGGCACGGCCATGCCTAGCCCGCACGACCAGGTGGTGTGGCCAGGCCCCAGCCCCTCTCTGTCTCGTATTCTAGCTCCTTGAGTCTTCTCGTGAAATAGGATTTTTGGCATATTTTCTGGGATTTGTCCTGATACTTGATTTTCTGCACAAAAACTAGACACCAAGGTAATTCTGCTGAAAACAGCGTCAGTCTGTGTTAGTTGTATCCAAATCACACAAGTTTAGAGGAAAAACAATAGCAAAAGTGTTCGGGAAAGTAGATACGTTTTGGACGTATCAGTTGCTAATATGGAAAGTTTGGGTAGGGGTTTGAAAAGTCGATCATGAAAGATGTCAAGTCTTGAGTGAGGTTGACTATGTTGGCGTTCGCATCATACAACGTGTTCTCTATGTTGTCAATGCGATGCACCACCTGGTCAAAATCACTCCTCGGGACATAGTTGAATCCCGGCAGTGGTGGAGGCATACGTTGTTGTTGGTGTTGGTGAAAAGGCTGTTGGTGATGGTGTTGTTGATCGTAGTCGTCCCATCCTGCACCATGCCAATCTTCTTCTCCTTGATCTTGCTGTTGTTAGCCAGCTACTGCATTTTCCCAGTTGGGGTGTCCACCTTGCGGCACAGTCCTTCCTGAGAGGATCATTGCCTGCTTGAACTCCTCCTTACTGAGGACCCAACTCTGTTTACCTGGCAAACCAAAAGCTTGGACAAAAGGAAGCAAGATTTGGTGGAGATCTCCGTTAGGTTCAAAATAAAAGTGGTAAGCACGAAGGGCACGTTCGGGTCTATAGACCCCCATGAACTTGGTGCTAGCCATATGAACGTCATATAGGGCCTTACTACCAGCCCCAGCTCTTTCCTGTGGTAGGACAAATTCGTTTGCGTAAGCGATCTATGTGATCAACCCACCACAACGAATGTCCCCCGCGGAAGCCGACCTTTGGCGGCGAAAGTGTTGGATGAGTAAAGCACCCAAGTTTACCTTGCACACCATCTTTGGATGCAAGGCCATATGAATCACACTCATTTCGGGGCCTGCCGTCGCCCCAACGTCACCTTTCCCAAAAATAGAATTAACAAGGAAGGTATGAAAATAACTGATAGTAGAATTCTAGATGGTGGCGCTCTTTTTGCGCAAGTAATCATTGTTCCTATGGACATAAAATTGCCCCCAAGATTGCATTGCCTCTATGTGCACATTGTCATAGATATCGAGTTCTCCCTCATGGGAGAATCCGAAACTATCACAAAATTCATAGAAGGTCAGGTTGTGGAGCTACCCATTGAGTACAAAACTTATAGTGCAATTACGCTCCTAGGCCTCGAGATCATCATGGAACGATGAAAGGAACTCGAACATGGCGATCTTGTAGGTTTCAACAGAGAGGTAGGAGAAGTCGACCATGCCAGCTTGCACAGTCATCTGCTCGAAGTCCTCCAAAAGTCCCTAGAGGGAGAGGACCTCACGGTCTACCCACTTGGCGGGTAAAACCTTGTGGTTGCTCACCCTCTCATAGTATCGGCTCATGGTGTCCCTCAAGTTGTCCACCTCCGAGCACCTCTTCTTTGAACCCGGTGGCTTGGCGGAGCCCGAGGCTCATGTCGTACCCAGGCCCTTGCCCGAGCAGAAAATGCTTCCAATGTTATGCATTGTGCTATGAAATTTTTGAAGAAAAATATAGGCATCAAGTTTCTATCACATGAACAAACGATTACAGGTAGTGTTGGAGATATGCCCAAGAGGCAATAATAAAAGTGATTATTATTATATCTTTGTGTTTATGATGAATGTTTACATCACATGCTATAATTGTATTATTAGGAAACACTAATACTTGTGTGTTTTGTAAACATAAGAGAGTCCCTAGTAAGCCTCTTGTTAAACTAGCTTGTTGATTAATTGATGATCATGGTTTCCTGATCATGGACATTAGGATGTGATTAATAACAAGGTTATATCATTAGGAGAATGATGTGATGGACACACACCCATAGTAAGCGTAGCATAAGATCAAGTCATTAAGTTTGTATTGCTGTAAGCTTTCAAATACATAGTAACCTATTCCTTCGACCATGAGGTTATGTTAATCACCATCACCGGATGGATACTTTGATGACATCAAACGCCGCTTCGTAACTGGGTGGTTATAAAAGTGTCATTGGGTATTCAGAAAGTATGTGTTGAAGCGCATGTACCAAGATTGGGATTTGTCCATCCAAATACGGGTAGATATGCTCTGGGCCCTCTCGGTGGAATGTCGTCTAGTTAGCTTGCAAGCATGTGACTGGGTCACAAGAGATGACATATCACGGAACGAGTAAAGAGTACTTATCAGTAACGAGGTAGAACTAGGTATGGAGATACTGACGATCAAACCTCGGATAAGTATAGTATCGCAAGACAAAGGGAATCAGTTTCGTATGTAACTGGTTCAATCGATCGCAAAGTCATCGTTGAGTAGGTGGGAGCCATTATGGATCTCCAGGTCCCGCTGATGGTTATTGATAAGAGATGTGTCTCTATCATGTCTACATATTCACGAACCGTAGGGTGACACACTTAAGGTTCGAAGTTGTTTTAAGTAGATATGGAATATGCGTTGGAGACCGAATGTTGTTCGGAGTCTCGGATTGGATTCAGGACATCACGAGGAGATCCGGAATGGTCCGGAGAATAAGATTCATATATAGGGGATCATTTTCTGAGTTAGGAAATGTTCCGGAGTGTTTGTATGAGGATTCTAGAAGGTTTCGGAATGTTCCGGAAGGTTCTAGAAGATATCTTGGAGTTTGCTTGAAAATCAAGATAGGGATCAAGGAGTCCTGGTGGGTCAAGATACGGAGTCGTGGGGGAGGAGGACTCCTCCCCCCACCTCCAATCCGCCGGCCTACAAGGGAGGGGAGTCCTACAAGGACTCCCCCTCCCTAGGCGCCTCCCTTCTTTAAATAGAGGGGCAGGGGCGCCCCCTCCTCCCCTGCTCCCATAACACCCAATCTCTGCCGCCTCTCTCCTCCACCTTCTTCTGCACAGGAATAGGCGAAGCCCTGCAGAATTCTCTACTCCACCACCACCACCACGCCGTCGTGCTCCTGGGATTCCGTGGAGAAGATCTACTACCTCCGCTGCTCGCTGGAACGGGGAGAGGAAGGTCTGCTTCGACTCCACACGTGTGATCAACTGCGGAAGCGCTGCCGATACGCGGTGCCGGAAGGATCGTCCACTTGACCGACTGCGGAAGCGTTGCTGGAACGCGACGCCGGAAGGATCGGCCACACGATCTTGAGATCGGCAAGTGATCGACTACATCAACCACGAGATCTAATCTCGTTAATGCTTTCGGATCTACGAGGGTTAGTTCCTATCTATCTCGTTGCTCATGTCTAGTAGATTAGATCTTGGCTTTTATCTAGATTAGATCTAGGTTTTGTTCGTTCTTGCGGTAGAAATTTTTTGTTTTCCATGCTACGAACCCATCAGTGGTATCAGAGCCGTATCTATGCGTAGATCTGTTGCACGAGTAGAACATAATGTTTTTGTGGGCGTTGATGCTTTTGTTGTCGGTGTCTTAGCGTGTACTTTGCATCTTGCGGCATGGTGGAATGAAGCGGCTCGGGCTAACATTACATGTCATCGCACATGAGACTTGCTCCACGCTTGACGTGCAACTTGCCTTGCACAGGTAGCTTTGCGGGTGTCTGTCTCTCCCACCATAGTTAAGATTCAATTTACAATGAGCATCTTGACAACACTTGTATCAACGTTGTGGTCCTTGTTCGTAGGTAAGATCGATCTTATGCGAAAGCCCCAAACCACGTAAAACATGCAAAGAAAATTAGAGGCGTCGAACTTGTTTTTGCAGGGGTTTTGTGGTGTGATATGGCCAACATGTGATTGTGATTGTATTTGATGTTATGCAATGATCCTTGTTGTAATATGACAACCGGCAGGAGCCTAATGGTTGTCTTTAATTCTGTTAAGACATGCGTGTCTATTCATCTTGTAATAGCTTTATTCCAAGTAGTTGTAATAGTTGCTGGTGATGATGGACAACCATGAAGCGGCGCCACTGACCTTGACGCAATGCTGGTGATGATGGAGATCATGTTCGTGCTTTGGAGATGGAGATCAAAGGCGCAAGAAGAAAAGGGCATATCATATCACACTAATTATGAATTGCCTGTGATGTTAATCCTTTATGCATCTTGCATTTCTTAGATCGCGACGGTAGCATTATAAGATGATCCCTCTCACTAAATATCAAGTAATAAAGTGTTCACCCTTAGTTGGCACCGTTGCTAAGACTCGTCGTTTCGAAGCATCTCGTGATGATCGGATGTGATAGATTCTACGTGTGCATACAACAGGTGCAAGCCAGATTTGCACATGCGGAAACTAAGGTTGTCTTGATGAGCCTAGCATGTACAGACATGGTCTCGGAACACGGAATACCGAAAGGTAGAGCATGAGTCATATAATTGATATGATGAACATGAAGATTGTTCGCCGATGAAACTACATCTTCTCTCGTGAAGATCGGACTTGGTGTAGTGGACTTGGTTCGTGTAATCACTAAGACAATGTGAGGGATGTTGTTTTGAGTGGGAGTTCACCTAGTTAGTTTAAGAATTAAATCTGAACTCAATTTGTCATAAACTTAGTCTAAACTACTTGCAAATTGTTGTAGATTATGGCGACCCCCTCCATCAATTTCAATGCGTTCCTAGAGAAAGAAAAGCTTAAAAACAATGGAAGCAATTTCACGGACTGGTTCCGTGGACTGAAGATCGTCCTCAGGGCTGGTCAGTTGACCTATGTGCTCGATGCACCGCTAGGTGACCCACCTGCAGATAATGCCACCGATGACGAAAAGAATGTTTTCGCCACTCGGAAAAATCATTACTCCACAGTTCAGTGTGCCATCCTGTACGGTTTAGAAGCGGAGCTCCAACAGCGTTTTGAGCACCACGACCCGTTCGAGATCATTAAGGAGATCAGGCTAATTTTTGAGACTCGCGCGGCCATGGAGAGCTATGAGACCTCCGAGAAATTCTTTAACTGTAAGATGGAAGAAGGAAGCTCCGTTAGCGAGCACGTGCTCACCATGTCTGGGTACGCTAAGAAGCTCCAAGAGTTGGTAATATCGATTCCTAATGAATTGGGGATTCACCGTCTCCTTCAATGACTGCCACCAAGTTACAAGAACTTTGTGATGAACTACAACATGCACTGCATGAACAAGACGTTGCCTGAACTGTCGTCCATGCTGAAAAACGCTGAAGTGGAGATCAAGAAGGAGCAACAAGTGTTGATGGTCAATAAGACCACCAATTTCAAGAAACGGGGCAAGCCTAAGAACAAGGGCAACTTCAAGAAGGACGGCAAGAAAGCTGTCGCACCTGCTAAGAAGCCCAAGGCTGGTCCTAATCCTGAAACTGAGTGCTTCTACTGCAAGGGTGCTGGTCACTGGAAACGTAACTGCCCCAAGTACCTGGCGGATCTGAAGAACGGCAACATCAAGAAGAAAGGTATATTTGATATATGTGTTATAGATGTGTATCTTACTAGTAATCGTAGTAGTGCCTGGGTATTTGATACTGGTTCGGTTGCTCATATTTGTAACTCGAAACAGGATCTGCGGAATAAACGAAGACTGGCAAGAGACGAGGTGACGATGCGCGTTGGAAATGGCTCCAAGGTTGATGTGATCGCCGTCGGCACGCTCCCTCTACATCTACCTTCGGGATTAGTTTTAAATTTAAATAATTGTTATTTGGTGCCTGCATTAAGCATGAACATTATATCTGGATCCTGTTTATTGCGAGACGGTTACTCTTTTAAGTCCGAGAATAAAGGTTGTTCGATTTATATGAGTAATATATTTTATGGTAATGCACCTGAGATGAATGGTTTATTCTTACTGAATCTCGATAGTAGTGATACACATGTTCACAACATAGATGCTAAACGAATTAAATTGAATGATAATTCTACATACATGTGGCACTGTCGTCTTGGTCACATTGGAGTGAAGCGTATGAAGAAACTCCATTCTGATGGACTTCTTGAATCACTTGATTTTGAATCACTTGAAAGATGCGAAGCATGTCTAATGGGAAAATGACTAAGACTCCATTCTCTAGTACAATGGAGCGAGCTACAGACTTATTGGAAATAATACATGCCGATGTGTGCGGTCCAATGAGTGTAGCATCGCGTGATGGATATCGTTATGTTCTCACTTTCACGGATGACTTGAGTAGATATGGGTATGTCTACTTTATGAAACATAAGTCCGAAACTTTCGAGAAGTTTAAGGAATTTCAAAGTGAAGTGGAAAATCATCGTAACAAGAAGATTAAGTTTCTGCGTTCTGATCGTGGGGGTGAATATCTGAGTTACGAGTTTGGCATGCATTTAAAGAAATGTGGAATACTTTCACAGTTGACACCGCCGGGAACACCACCGCGTAATGGTGTTTCCGAACGTCGTAATCGAACTCTCTTAGATATGGTTCGATCTATGATGTCTCTTACAGATTTACCGTTATCATTTTGGGGCTATGCATTAGAGACAGCCGCATTCACTTTAAATAGGGCACCATCTAAATCCGTTGAAATGACACCGTACGAATTGTGGTTTGGTAAGAAACCTAAGTTGTCGTTCCTTAAAGTTTGGGGTTGCGAAGCATATGTAAAGAAGTTACAACCTGATAAGCTAGAACCCAAAGCGGAGAAATGCGTCTTCATAGGATACCCTAAAGCAACAATTGGGTATACCTTCTATCATAGATCCGAAGGCAAAGTTTTCGTTGCCAAGAATGGATCCTTTCTTGAGAAGGAGTTTCTCTCGAAGGAGGTGACTGGAAGGAAAGTAGAACTCGATGAGGTTATTGAACCTTCTCTTGGATTTGAGAGTAGCGCAGCACCGGAAGATGTTTTTGTGCCGCCTACACCAATTGAAGAGGAAGCTAATGATAATGATCATGAAACTTCAAACGAAGTTACTACTGAACCTCGCAGGTCAACGAGGGTTCGTACCACTCTTGATTGGTATGACTCTGCCTTGAACGTCATGTTGGTGGACAACGCTGATGACCCTGCGACGTATGAAGAAGCTATGGTGAGCCCAGATTCCGACAAATGGCTAGAAGCTATGAAATCCGAAATGGGATCCATGTACGAAAACCAAGTGTGGACTTTGGTGGACTTACCGGATGGCCGTAAGGCTGTCGAGAACAAATGGATTTTCAAGAGAAAAACAGATGTTGATGGTAATGTTACCGTCTATAAAGCTCGATTTGTCGCGAAAGGGTTCCGACAAATTCAAGGAGTTGACTATGATGAGACTTTCTCACCAGTAGCGAAGCTAAAGTCTGTAAGGATTTTGTTAGCAATTGCTGCACATTTCGATTATGAGATTTGGCAGATGGATGTCAAAACGGCGTTCCTTAATGGTGACATTGAGGAAGAGTTGTATATGGTACAACCCAAGGGTTTTGTTGATCCTAAAGATGCTGACAAGGTATGCAAACTTCAGCGCTCCATTTATGGACTGAAGCAAGCATCCCGTAGTTGGAATCAACGTTTTGATAAAGTAATCAAAAACTTTGGATTTATACAAACTTATGGAGAAGCTTGTATTTACAAGAAAGTGAGTGGGAGCTCTGTAGCATTCCTAGTACTATATGTAGATGACATATTGTTGATTGGGAATGATATAGAACTTCTTAATAGCGTCAAAACCTATTTGAATAATAGTTTTTCAATGAAGGATCTTGGCGAAGCGGCATATATTCTAGGCATCAAGATTTATAGAGATAGATCAAGACACCTAATAGGGCTTTCACAAAGTACATACTTGGACAAAGTTCTAAAAAGGTTTAGAATGGAAGATAGCAAGAAAGGGTTCGTGCCCATGTTATCAGGTAAGACCTTGAGTAAAACTCAAAGTCCAGCTACGGCAGAAGATAGAGAGAAAATGAATAAAATTCCCTATGCCTCGGCCATAGGTTCTATCATGTATGCCATGCTGTGTACAAGCCCGGATATAGCACATGCTGTTAGTTTAACTAGCAGATATCAAAGTGATCCTGGAATGGAGCACTGGACAGCGGTCAAGAATATCCTAAAGTACCTAAATAGGACTAAGGATATGGTTCTTTCTTATGGAGGTGATGAACAGCTTGTTGTAAACGGTTACACCGATGCTAGTTGGAACACCGATCCGGATGACTCAAAGTCACAGTCGGGATACGTATTTATTTTGAATGGTGCTGCAGTGAGCTGGAGGAGTGCGAAGCAAAGCGTTGTGGCAAAAGCTTCAACTGAATCGGAATACATAGCTGCTTCGGAGGCTGCACGAGAAGCCATTTGGATGAAGGAATTCATTACTGAACTCGGCGTGGTTCCCAGTGCGTTGGACCTGATGGCCATCTACTGTGACAACACAGGTGCCATAGCTAATGCGCAGGAGCCAAGGTCACATAGCAAGCTGAAGCACATCAAGCTACGTTTCCACGCTATTCGCGAGTATGTCCGAGATGGTGACATAAAGATTTACAAAGTACACACTGATCTGAATGTGGCAGATCCGTTGACTAAACCTCTCCCTAGGGCAAAGCATGACCAACACCAAAACGCCATGGGTGTTCGGTATATTACCATGTAATCTAGATTATTGACTCTAGTGCAAGTGGGAGACTATTGGAGATATGCCCAAGAGGCAATAATAAAAGTGATTATTATTATATTTTTGTGTTTATGATGAATGTTTACATCACATGCTATAATTGTATTATTAGGAAACACTAATACTTGTGTGTTTTGTAAACATAAGAGAGTCCCTAGTAAGCCTCTTGTTAAACTAGCTTGTTGATTAATTGATGATCATGGTTTCCTGATCATGGACATTAGGATGTGATTAATAACAAGGTTATATCATTAGGAGAATGATGTGATGGACACACACCCATAGTAAGCGTAGCATAAGATCAAGTCATTAAGTTCGTATTGCTGTAAGCTTTCAAATACATAGTAACTATTCCTTCGACCATGAGGTTATGTTAATCACCATCACCGGATGGATACTTTGATGACATCAAACGCCGCTTCGTAACTGGGTGGTTATAAAAGTGTCATTGGGTATTCTGAAAGTATGTGTTGAAGTGCATGAACCAAGATTGGGATTTGTCCATCCATATGACGGGTAGATATGCTCTGGGCCCTCTCGGTGGAATGTCGTCTAGTTAGCTTGCAAGCATGTGACTGGGTCACAAGAGATGACATATCACGGAACGAGTAAAGAGTACTTATCAGTAACGAGGTAGAACTAGGTATGGAGATACTGACGATCAAACCTCGGATAAGTATAGTATCGCAAGACAAAGGGAATCAGTTTCGTATGTAAGTGGTTCAATCGATCGCAAAGTCATCGTTGAGTATGTGGGAGCCATTATGGATCTCCAGGTCCCGCTGATGGTTATTGATAAGAGATGTGTCTCTATCATGTCTACATATTCACGAACCGTAGGGTGACACACTTAAGGTTCGAAGTTGTTTTAAGTAGATATGGAATATGCGTTGGAGACCGAATGTTGTTCGGAGTCTCAGATTGGATTCGGGACATCACGAGGAGATCCGGAATGGTCCGGAGAATAAGATTCATATATAGGGGATCATTTTCTGAGTTAGGAAATGTTCCGGAGTGTTTGTATGAGGATTCTAGAAGGTTTCGGAATGTTCCGGAAGGTTCTAGAAGATATCTTGGAGTTTGCTTGAAAATCAAGATAGGGATCAAGGAGTCCTGGTGGGTCAAGATACGGAGTCATGGGGGAGGACGACTCCTCCCCCCACCTCCAATCCGCCGGCCTACAAGGGAGAGGAGTCCTACAAGGACTCCCCCTCCCTAGGCGCCTCCCTTCTTTAAATAGAGGGGCAGGTGTAACTACCTCGGTGAATTACGCTCTTAGTTAATGCCTGGATGAACGAAAGTGGTTAAAATAGTACGGTGGGGCCCAGGGCCACTCACGGTAGACCTTTCGGCCGTCCTAACCACTTTCAGTCAACGGGACAAGAACGAGCGGCGTAACCGGCAGGCGAAGGGATCAACTACATACACAAATGAGTATGTATGCAAGCCACATACAACAGTACATCAGAGCCATTCCATCTAAAAGAAATAGAAATATTGCAACGCCATACGGCAAGATCCAAATATCCTAGATAGATATAATAATTTAGGATAGCTCCTCATACATCACACATCAGAGTATCAGGCGGAAGCGGAAAACAAGATCTGAGTACGGATAAGAAGCAAATTGGCATAAGATGCCCCATAAATAAACACATCCCGCCCACAGATCACACTACTCCGATTATTGCTCACCGGTGCCTCTTTCATTAGTTATCCCACTACTACTCCGATTATGTTGTTTAGGTACCTCATTATCCATCAGACACTCACATACCCTACTCATGCTTTTCTACGACTCGCATGGCTCAAACAACTCCTGTAGTAATGGCTCATGGGACCGGAACAGGCTTAATGTGGTTTAAAAGTAAAGGCTATGCAGTACTTGGGATTCAATTTAATGCAATCGCGACTCAATGATGCAAGAATAAGATAGAGGCAATAGGTACTGTATGTATGCAAGCATGTGGTAGTGCTTGCCTGGCAGCTCAGTTGAAGCGAGAGATGGATCTGGGTAATACTCCTGTGATTCCTGGTAATTCTCCTGCAGGGCGTCTATTCGAAGAAGAACCAAACAAACAAGGGCCAACATAAATAAAGTGCACAAGCATATGAATTAAAATGCGACAAGCAACCAAGCATGCCATGATGAATGATGCACAATTACATGGCATTAAAGTAGCATGGCAAAGGTCAGGTGTGGATACAAGAAATAAAGCACTTTATTATTTATTTGCTCAAGTTTTATTGTCATAAACGGTTCAGATTTTAAATGACAACATGATGCATGCTTCAATTCAGAACAAGGATTGCTTAAATAGAACGGGCTCGTCGCGCTGATCGAGTTAGACATATTATTTGCCAAATTTGGAATTATAAAACAAAAGTTATTAATTAATCAAGTAAAAGGGCATTTTCTTGTAATTTTAATCAACTCGAAATTTAAAGTGTTCAAAATATATTTTGAAGGGCATATTTGAATTCCTCTCATTTTTCTGATTCCAAAACATATATTATATGTATTATTTGGATTTGTATTTTAAAAATTATTTGAATCTGAAAAGAATTTCAATTTAAAATAATTTGAAAAAGATTTGAATAAAAACAGACTCAGCGAAAAACTTTTTATACCCAGGCGATATCAACCCCAGACGCTGACTGGTGGGCCTGCGCGGACCGGGGCCACGTGCGCGAGGAAACGCGTGTTGCACGCGGACTGGGCTAGCCGCGGACGCTGACAGGCGGGGCCAACTGGCGCAGGGGCCACGTGCCAGCGTGACGCTGTCAGGGGCTGACAGGTGGGTCGCCGGCTGGACCGCGGGTTGCGGCCGGGAAAAGCCGAGGGGGTTTCGGTAAAACTGACAAGGCGGCTGACTAGTGGGCCAGGCGATACCGCGGGTTGAGGAAAATAAAAAGGTGGGGGGCTTTTTAGAAAATGACAACGGGCCCGTACTGTTTATCGTCTTCGCGCATCTGACGCAAATCCGGCACGCGGCGCGGGCGAGGACTCGAACCCGGGTCGCGGGAGAGCGCGCTGAGGGACGGAACCGATGCGGTGGTGCTAGGGGAGCTGTTAGGAGGGGGTTCGGGTGCTAGGTAGGCTCTAAGCAGCGCGGGAACCTGGCAGACAACGGCGAGCTCTGGCGCACGGCGGCTGTTCAACGAAACGTTCGCCGGCGCTAGATGTCGACGGCGAGGCGGAGCATGTCAGGGAGAGAGGGAGGCTCACCCCGGGCTCGCTGGTGTGGTCGGATCGGAGCGAGGAGCGGCGGATCGTCGGTGAGGCAAGCGCTCCGGCGATTAGGGTTTCGCGTCGGGCGGCGCTGGCTCCGGCGGTTCTAGGGCTCCTCCTTTGCGACGGCGTGTACGGGGCGAAGCAGGGGGATGTCCTCGGGCTCCCAGGCCTCTTCCACATCGAGCTCGCGGACAGGAACGACGAGGGCGCGGTGTAGCTGGCGGCGACCGGCGAGGCGGGTGGTGAGGTCAGAGGAGAAGAAGGGGAAGGAGGGGGTGCTCTAGGGCGGATCTGGGTGAGCCCTGAGAGCCATGGGGAGGGAGGAAAAGAAGGGAGAGGGAGGAGGAGAGGGAGGCGTGCACGGCAGGGAAAAGGGGGCTCGGGCTTTGCCCTTTTTCCCTCGAGCACGTGCTCGGCCAGGCTGGGGCTTGTCCTGGGGGCTGGACGGCGGCAGGAGGGACTGCAGGTGGGGCTTGGTGTAGCGCAGCTGCAGGGTGGGGCTGGCACGAGGGAGAGAGAAGAGAGGGAGGAGCTAGCTCGGGCTAGGTAGACATGGCTAGGGTTAGGGTTTTCTCTAGGTTTAGGGTGGCTGGTTGTGGGCCAGGGGAAGGGTGGCCAGGTGGTCAAGCTAGAGAGAGAGGGGTGTGAGAGAGAGGTAAGGGGTAGCTAGGGTTTAGGAGAAAACTAGAGAGAGAGAGAGAGAAAAATAGCTAGGTGAGGTTATTTAGATATTTAGGATTTTCATTTTGATTAAGAGGCCAAAACAAGAAGACACATGGGCTTGATCTTGCATGGACTAATGTAGAGAAGAAACTAGAAAGAAAGAAGAAGAAAAGAATTAGGTGGAATAAGGCTCATGTGATCTTATATGTAGATAAAGATAAATAAAAGAAAAGAATGTGGGGAAGACCAACTCAAGTGGAACATGGTAATGCTTGAATTAACATGAGGTGGAGGTGAAAAAGAATTCCAAGAAAAGAATTATGGGATAGGCATCATATGGTACATGCATGGAGAAATAATAATACAGAAGATGATATGGATGAGAATATGAGAATGGTGTAATGGTGGTAGATGGCCTCCCAAGCTAGGCTCCATTAAATCAAAGAAAATCCAATGGAGTAAAAAGGTGGTGAAGAATTGTGCATGGCCCATGCAAAAGAATAATGCCATGATTTATTATGTGAAAACAATAATAATATGATGGCATTAATCTTATGCATTTCCAAGAAGTGGTAAATAAGCCAAGCAAAGAATTTGGAAGATTGATCCACCCCAAACCACATGAGCTAAGATAAAAATAGCAAAAGAAGGATAAACAAGCTCATGGTTAATGGAATGGTGGGATTATAAAGTGGTGAGAGAGCAAGGTGGTGTAATGGGAATAAAAAAAATTCCCCAACTCAACTTGGGCATTGAACAATATATCAATAGCCAAATACAATTAATAATGCATATGAGAGAAAAACCAAAAGAAAAAGGGTTTTATATGATGCTCAAATGCAAGGTGGCATGATGACATGAGCATGATATAATTATGATGCAACAATAATCTCTATGGAGTAGCCAATATCTTACTAGGACAAGTAGCATTACAATTGTTAGACAATTGGGGTGCTACAGCAGGGGCGCCCCCTCCTCCCCTGCTCCCATAACACCCAATCTCTGCCGCCTCTCTCCTCCACCTTCTTCTGCACAGGCATAGGCGAAGCCCTACAGAATTCTCTACTCCACCACCACCACCACGCCGTCGTGCTGCTGGGATTCCGTGGAGAAGATCTACTACCTCCGCTGCTCGCTGGAACGGGGAGAGGAAGGTCTGCTTCGACTCCGCACGTGTGACCAACTGCGGAAGCGCTACCGATACGCGGCGCCGGAAGGATCATCCACTTGACCGACCGCGGAAGCGCTGCTGGAATGCGACGCCGGAAGGATCGTCCACACGATCTTGAGATCGGCAAGTGATCGACTACATCAACCACGAGATCTAATCTCGTTAACGCTTTCGGATCTACGAGGGTTAGTTCCTATCTATCTCGTTGCTCATGTCTAGTAGATTAGATCTTGGCTTTTATCTAGATTAGATCTAGGTTTTGTTCGTTCTTGCGGTAGAAATTTTTTCTTTTCCATGCTACGAACCCATCAGGTAGACATTACAAATCCTAACATGATAACTCAACAATAATATCAAAATATGATGAACTTATCTAAATAGCCAATGTGTTGAATTCAACCATGGATTTCAGAAAATAGGGTATGGATCAGATGAGAAACTTACCGATGTGAAGATTCCCTAACTCAAAAACACGAAATCAATGAAGAATCAAGGGTTATAGGAGGCTAGGGTTTGAGGTGGAGAGGGAAATAACAAGGAAGAAAGAGGAAGAAGAACAAGGAGGTTGGCTGGGAGCCAGCCGTCGTCGGCATTTACCTGGCGACGCACGTAGTACGGGCGGGCGGTACGGCGAAGCCCGCCCGTACTGGTGGTCGTCATCGTTGGATCAATATTAGGGTTCGAGATCAAACCTGGTCGACCTGGTACGGGTGCGTGGTACGGGCGTACCCCAGCCGTACCGTTGGTCGTTATCCATACAGGGAACTTGGTCGATTTCATCAGAGTTCGGTATGGGCGCGGGGTACAGGCGTACCATGGTCGAGACTCAGTACGAGCGCACGGTACGGTCGTACCGCGGCCGTACCACTTGTCATTATTTGTACTGAACACTTTTATTTTCTTTATTTTCCCTTGCTTCTCAACTTCGCTAAGGTAAATTCTCTGAATGAACTCAAAACTCGAAACAAATTTATTAAAGCATACATATAACAAAGTAGTAATCATAAATAAAATTTAAACTTAATTTATTAAGAATGGGTTAACTCCCATTAAGTATTTTATTCTAAAGTTTTGACTAATCAAACTCAATATTATCGGCATTCATCTCAAGCTGCTCTTTTTCTTTAGTTCTTGCTGCTTGATCACGCTTAGGTGGCGAAACATATTTTCCATTGTGTTTCTATTTCTTAGGAAAGTATCGAACAATCTAATCATAATATATGTTTAAGACAATCTTACCGCTAGAGCAATCTACGTTAGCTCCAACTGTGCTAAGAAAAGGTCTTCCAACGATGATTGACAGTTTGTCATCCTCAGGAACATCAAGAATAATAAAATCAGTGGGTATAACATGTTGATCTATTCTAAGCAAAACATCTTCAACCATACTAACAGGTTGTTTAGTTGTCTTATCCGCCACTTGTAAAATTATTGATATAGGAGAACATTCTTCAAGATTCAATTTCTTAAATAGGGAATAAGACATAACACTAACACCTGCTCCTAAATCACAAAGAGCATTAAATATATTAGTTTTCCCTATTGCACAAGAGATGGTTGGTATCCCTGGGTCCCCAAGCTTAGCAGACAGCTTATCACCAAATCTTGTCATTACTGTTACAGTCTTAGTTACCTTCTTCTTTCTATTAAGGATGTCTCGCATAAAATTTTTATAAGTAGGAACTTGAATAGCATCAGTTAAAGGAAGTTCTAAACGCAAGTTGCCCAGTGCCTCAGCGAAAGAGTCATAAATAGCTTTATCCGGTTCGTATTGAACTCGGTTAGGATAAATAATTTTCTTTTTAGTAGGTATTACCTTCTATTTTACCTTTGTCACCGGTTCAACATTCTTTTTATTTTTTCTTGCAGTTGATTTTTGCTTATCAGTATGTTCTTCACACGGGATCATAACTTGCTCTTCTTGTTCCTTTCAGAGATTGACTTCTTCCCTTGAATCGACTGTCTCAACGTTTGAATCATATGGTTTATGCTTGTCCCCTGCTTCCTCTTCTTCTTGAGTTTTGGAAGCTTCATTCTCCCTTTTCTGGGCCTCATAATCAATGTCATCCTGGGGATTGACTAAATCCTCTTCTTCTTGACTCATCTCCTGAGTCTCTCTTGCTTTTTGAGCTTGTTCTTCTTGATACCAAGGTGGCCCTTGTGGTTATTGAGTTTCTATACCACGCCTAGTAAAACTGTTAGTAGAAACAGTGTTGAAATTTCCTTGGTTCAAAATCAAAGTTTGGGTTTCATTTATTTGCTCACACTGAGTTTTAACCATACTTAGATATCTATCTAAATGTTTTGTAGCTTGACCCAAGTCATCAGAGACTTCTGTTAGATCTCTTATATTCTTTTCTTGTGTCATAAGAAGTTTATAGTTTTTCTCACGTAATTGATTCTGTTGATATTTAAAGTTCTGCATTACAAGATTTATATCATCTTATATTACATAAGTTTGAAGAATGTCAATTTTGTTCTCTTTCACAAGTTCCGAAGCTATACCTTTTTCTTCCATAGACTTTTTGACTTCGGATATAAGACCTGGTGGTATGTGAATCATACCTTTTCGTGGTTTAATATCCTCAACTAGATTGTATTGTTCGTCATTAAAGGATCTTACCTTGAAAAACTTTACATATTCCGGCAGTGTCAAGTTGCATATGGCTCCTCCTGCAGACAAACCAATCATCCCTTTTGTCTCGTCATTAAACCCATTATAATAATATTGGATAACTAAGTTCTCGTGAAAATCGTAATTTGGGACTTTCATAATTATTGCATAAAATCTATTGCATGCTTGATAAAAGGTTTCTCCAATTGTTTGAATAAAGTTTGTTATACTTTGTTTGATTTGCATAATTTTAGTAAATGAACAATATTTATGCATGAATTCTCGGATGCAATCTTCCCAGCTTTTTATAGTATGATTGGGTAATGATTGTAACCAAGCAAGAGCATTATCTTTCAAAGACCAGCGAAAGAGTTTAAGAAGTACAAACTATTGGTAAACTTGCTGGTTTAAGAGTAGCGCAAAGGTCATAGACCCTTGTCAAGTGGTCACTAGGGTCTTCCTCTTCTTTTCCTGCGAAAGCAATTTCTTTCATCATATATATTAGCTTAGGATATATTTCAAATTCCCGGCCTTCAAGTTCAGGACAAAGAATAGGCATGTTCCTCAAGTGCCTAGATGGATTCCCATATTCTCCCAAAGGTAGCTCAGGTTCGGCCCCTCGGGTGATGGTCAAATCTGCCATCAGTGGAATCAAGTTGTTCACGTCTATAGTACGTGAATTAGTAAATCTTTCAAATACATTCTAGACGTCTCTCGATCAGAACACGATCAATATATGAAGGTAAATAAGTTTTCCTGATCGAGTGGTACCTCTGTCTTGAACGGAGATCATGAATGTTGTCAACAATTGATGTTGTCAAAAAACAAAACTTAACACTTAGCTCCCTGGCAATGGCGCCAGAAAATATCTTGATGGCCTGCAAGTGCATAGGTTTATCAGAGAATGTTTTCACGGAAGTATTAATTCCAGTTTTTATATCGATCCCAACAAGGAGCATAGGAAAGTGTTTTTATGCACTGTTTCTGTCGCACCCAAGGTGTCACAGGTCTTGAGTGAATTGACTGCAAAAGTTAACGGTGGAAGTGGTGAGTAAAAGATAGAGAAAACTTGCTCAGGAAATAAGTAAATTGCATAAAGTAAAAATGCGAAAGGGTGTGTAAAGGTCCTGTAGATGAGAAGTTAGACGCGGAGAGAAACGGTTCATAGTGATAGTGAAAGTGCCAAAATGGAACAAGTGGAATAAGTGATAGTGATATTTCTTATTTATAACTAAGTAGGCAAGCAACCCATATACCGACTAGGAGTCGTCATGGCCAATTCTTCCCAGTCCCAATGATCCATCTGCCTGTTACCACGGCCATGGTTAGTGCATTAATTAAGGTCTTTCGACCAGATCAAGGTTTTAATCTTGATGGTTCCTTGTTGTACTCGAGTAGTACTAGCTCTTCATTGATATCAGCCGTGTCACTCGGGGATCATCGAATTACTAGCATACACGTTCATACCTATGAGATATTTGGATCATGTTACCTGGGCCCTTAAATTAGATAACAAGCATTAGGCAAACATAGATAATCATACTCACTATTTAAATAAAACACTACAACGATCACAAATGGATGGATTTAAAGGAGGCACAACACATCTCACCAATACCCTATATCTCCCACGCCTATGGGGATTTACTCAGACATGAGAGGGAGACAAATCAAAGGCATAATTGTATTGCAAGTAAAAATCATCTCAAAGTTATTGTAGCAAACGACAATAGCGATTAAAGATCAAATCAAATACAAACTGAAGGTAGATCAAAGTATTAAACCCTAATCTTACAAGTGTAAATCTCTCTCTCTCAGTAATGATGGGAATGATGGTGGAGTGTGTGGTTTAGAGGTTGTGGATCGTCGGGGAACGAGGTGAAGTTCTTCTCCTCTTCCAGATCTGATCTTTCCCTCTAGATGGCTTGCGGCGGCTGTATCTTCTGTTCTGTGTTTCTTACCGTCTCTCCCCCATCACGAAAGTTGCTTGTATTGATATAAGGAAGGCGTAGGCATGTAGTACATGCGGGTGGTACGAGCGCGCCCCGACCGTACCGGTGGTCGTTATGCATACTGGACACCTCCAATGAAAGTTGCTCCAATTGTGGATTGACTTATTTTGGTGCATTTAGCCCATAAATGCTATCAGATTTATAATAAATGTTCATTACCTGAAAACTATCACAAGAAACCAAGGATTCGCTAATTACGATGTTAACATTAGTAGAAAAGGGTTATCTTGGGTGAAATCCAGCAATAAACAAAAGGAAAAACAATAGTTAAAAGTGATGAAATTTTGAGCTATCAATGCAATCAATATACCAAGTTTGATATTTTTTCTTGCAACTATGTCACATAATATGACTTCACGCGAAGGTTTTACATTGTTTGGAACATTTTTTTAATTTCTCATGCCCGTTTTAAACTATGGTCAAAACGACAGGCATGAAGATTCCTACCTCGGGGATGAGCCTCGCTAAACCTGTAGTGGATTTCTGATAAAATAGCATATTGTGAACCTAAAAATGAGCATCAGATCATGTAGCTGTAGTTCAAATTTGATCCACTTCCTACCGATTCGGCAGGAATTTGCCTTTCACGAGGGATGGATGGAAAGTTTTAATATAGCCCGGTTGGGACATTGTCCATGCAAGATGGCCTAGTATTTTTTTAAAATGGGGTGGTTCCAATTTGAAACTTTTATTTGGTGGTTGCTTCACAAAACACCTCATTTTTTGGTACTCGGAAAATGGCTTTTTTGTGCGATGAAAAGGAAAACTTCCTCCTGCAATATTATTCGCCATCCCATGATGCATATATATGCATAATATGGGAACATTATCACAAACTATAACATCATTCTAGCCATAACATTGGTCGTTTGGCTTGAACCATAAAACCTCGAACATGGTAGCTCATTTCTGAGAAGTTTTTTTAAATGCAATCAATATACCAAGTTTGATATTTTTCCTTGCAACTATATTACATAATATGACACCACATGAAGGTTTTACATTGTTTGGATCATTTTTGAATTTCTCATGCCCGTTTCAAACTATGGTCAAAACGACGGGCGTGAAGATTCTTACCTCGGGAATGAGCCTCGCTAAACTTGCAGTGGATCTTTGATGAAATAGCATATTATGAACCTAAAAATGATTGATCTTTTTATTCAGAAGCTCCTAAGCAGCATAGATACCATTGGTCTTCCACTAAATTAAAAGATACAACAATAAGCAAGCTTTTAAAAAGCACAACATGCAATATATGAAGTTCAATTCAACCATACACTGCTACAAAACTAGATATAGATAGAAAGGCTTTCTATGGCGCATATAAAAGTGTATGCACCACAGAATTAATTATGTGATGCATAAAAATACATGCTCCACAGAAATATGGTAATTTCGTAGCGCACACAACTCATATGCGTCACAAAAATATGTGTTTCTGTGGCGTATATTTTTGGGTGCGTCACAAAAATTTGATGGAACCAACAACCAAAGATGAGTGGATGGGATTCGGTGGCTCATATGTCTATATGAGCCATAGAAACTAATGATTCTATGGTGCATATAGATATATGCGCCACAGAAAGTCAAAAACAAATCCCACCTCCTCCCCCTGGGATTGTCCTTTAAGTTTTGTAAAAAATAAACAAAAATGATAAGAACTTTAAAAAACAATTCCTTTGAGATGTAGTTATATTTGGGGTATAGTTGTAGGGACAATTGAAAAACATGAATTTTGATGTATTTTGCAATATACGTCATGTCTCGGTAAAATGGCTCCTAATATTGCATACGACCTCTGTAGAAAATCTTTAACCTATCAAAACGATCATCTCGAAATTTTCTACTCAAATTCAACAACCTATAGTCGTTTTGGGTTTTACAGAATCTAAAAATTTGGAAAGAGTAAAAATTTATTTCGAATAAAAGAATTTTTCCTGCAAAAAAATAAAAAAGGGAGACATTTCTGTGGCGCATTTGGAAATATGCCCCACGAAAATGTTGCATTGGCGCCCCTTCTCCCTCTCTTTTCTCCTTCTCTCCTCTCCTCCACTTCTTCTCCCCTTCTCCTCCTACTTCTCCTCCCTCCTCCTTCTCCACTCTCTGTCGACCTCCTCCTCCACCTCCGGCCATGGCCTCCACCACCAGCCCGGTGACCACCTCCTCCTCCTTCGGTGACCTCCACCTCTGGTGACCCCCTCCTCCACCGGTGGCCTCCTCCTCCCCATCCCCCTCCTCAAGCGAGCTCCACCTCGGGCGACCCCTTCCTCCATCGGTGGCCTCCTACTCCTCTTCCTCATCTCCACCTTCGGTGACCCCTTCCTCCACCGGTAACCTCCTACTCCTCCTTCGGCCACCCCTCCTCTACCGGCGGCCTCCTCCTCCTCCTTTGGCCACCACCTCCAGCGGCCTCCTCCTCCTCCTCCGACCACCTCTAGCGGCCCCCTCCTTCGCCCACCTTCAGCCTAGCCTAGCCCTCCTCTAGCGACCCTCGCCTCTGCCCTAGATCTGGCCCACTCTTTTTTTGAAATTTGAAAAAATATTCTGTGGCACATATCAGTATGCGCCACAGAAAAAATTAGTGGTGAGGTAACAGTGGCGCATCCAATATGCGCCACTGATAGCTTGTTTCCTAGTAGTGAAAGTTTGCAAAAGAAGTTCAATTTAACAAACAGTTGCCATCTTACTTGATGAAGGTACATAAATAAGATCAATATAGCTAGATTATTAAGACCATATAGTATGTTTATTAGGTACCACTAAAACAGTGGTTGGAAGATGTGATGCAGAAGCCACAACAAAGTTTCTTAACATATGAACTCAAGCAAAACACTAAATGAAGAAGACCTGAACCTAGTCTTACATTCCCCTAGTCAAATGGTGAAAAAATAGAAATTAGCCTACATAATGCACCGTTAACCGAACAAAAGCTATTTTTCCTTTTATCAACAAATAAACAAACATGCACATAAAACAAATTTATTACACCACATGAGCAGATTCTTGGTTTTGTTCTTTATCAACCACATCACATGAATAAATGAACAAAATAACAGTGTATAGATTTATCACATGATAGATTGTTGTTTAGCAACAACAAATGAACAACCGAATACAATTACATTTATTCCTGACTAATGCACCTTTGTGGAGAATACTTAGAGAGGGAAAATATGTGTCATTCATTTGAACTACAGAAATGAACCCAAAATAATAGCCATCAATAAGCAAATGCATATTGTTCCCGCTCTGACTATGCATAAGGTTTCATAGCGATGAGTAGTTCCCAGTTGCAGTTCCCAATCATGGTACCATATGGGATAGGATTACTATGTATCATACAACTACCTCCAGTTACATAACATCCTAATTAATCCAGTATGAGTAACATTGTGCACACCTAAATTAGAACCGCTATTGAGGAAATGCAGATCTGGTCTTTCATGATGAAGCCCTTGTCACTAACTATCCAAAGCTCTCATCATATCCTTCCTTTTCAAATAGCCTTTATGGTTAATAGCTTTTATGGTTAAGAGAAAACGAATCAAGGATCGAGATGAAGATAATTAAAGATCACAATATTTATTTAGCCACTCTAAGCATCAAAAATTCAAAAGGAGCAATAAGATTGTCTAGTATAGTGGTAGTCAAATCTTGTGTGCGTTCAAAAATAAAGTAATGAATTTGATCCAGCTATATAGTTTATCTCCAAACGGCAACACCAGTGCAACTTCAAGGCCTTCAGTAAAACAAAACTCCCACCATGAAAGGAGAAATGTTAGGTTGGAGTAGGTTTGGGGAGGTGACCGCCAACAGAAATGAACCCAAACTATGTGCCAATCCATGATGCTATTTATAAAGAAATCGAGTGAGAGAAATATACAATTCTCGTAAGAATTTAACCTACAGCTAGATTCATATGAATTGTTGTGACCTGAATAAGTACACATGCTCCAGGTAAAAGAATGCACATCTCCATTCATCTTTCCCTCTTCACAAAAATGAATGTAACTCCAGTACTCCACATCGAATGAATATGGCATTACACCACAATTAACTAATATCCACAGGTAGAACCTCAACATCGAAAATAATAATTATAACCCTTTTGTAAACATAATCGTGTCCAACATATACAACTAATATTGCTTGGTCATTGTAAGATTAATGTTATGGCGCGACACCATTTACACAACATAGTATTAGGTTATATAGGTTGTTACTTTGGAGGCACACTTGTGTTATTGAGAAAATAATATAAGTAGCATGTCAAATGCCAAGTATACAAATATCGGTAAAATAGATCTTTTTAAAAGAAGATTAGAAGCAACCTACCCAATCAAACTCTATCTGCTTAAGCTAAAGAGTTCTACAAACTACAGAAAGCCAATCTGAAATTCTGAATCGACAACCTGGCAACACACATGACATGAGCAACGACCCTCCTAGAACCAGCAACAACACCGAAAGAAGGGGAAGAAGAGAGCGGCAGGTACCTGCTTGCCAGTCTCGAGAAGGAGGATGTTGTCAGGGCTCTTCTTGGGATGCATCACCTTCTCCACCCGCCACCGGTGGAGAGGATAGGTGTCGTCACGCTCCAGTCACAGGGGGTCCCCTTGACATTGACGCCAGCGTGCACTGCCACGGTCCTGTGTCGCACCACCTGCGTAGGAAACGACACAACGACGATGGGGCAGGCACGTCTGACCCCATGACCAGGAGGTGGCGGAGCTTGCGCCGGCGGGTGGATGGTCAGAGAAGCGCCTGTAGTTGGGGGTACCGAGGAAGGCCGTATTGGTGGACGGGAGGCAGCAGGTTGGCGGCGTGGTGCCTTGGAGGATCTCGGGAGTTTTGCGGGGTCGTAGGATGGAGGAGTGGATAGGGGCGCTAGGCGGAACGACACAAGGGGACTCGGGGAAATGAGGGGAGTAGGCAATAGCGGTCCACGACGACGGAGAGGGCGATGGGACTCATTGGACGTCGGGGACGCGGTGGCTCCGTGCATGGCGCATGAGGCGGAGGTGAATGTACAGCGGAATGGCTCGGAGTGGACGGCGATTGGGGAGGCGGGAGGCAAGGAGGACGGGCGGCTAAGCCACCATAGGCATGAAGCGAAGACCCCAACGAATCGACCCCAACCCCACGACAACCAGCACCGACTAACAATTCACTGACCACCCAAGTCCAACTGACGAGTGGGCCACACAGGAAAAAGGGCCAACCGATCAGACCCACCGAACAGTGACATGCATACCCGAGAGACCAAACCACCGACACATGCGGGAGACAGTTCGTTCAGCGCGACCGCTACACCCGCGTGTTTGACCACGGGCCAAATGACCATGATCCAGGCCCACAAGGCAGGGAGACAACCCAACAAGAGATACTGCAGGTGCCCTCACAGCATCTCTAGACCACCAGGCTTAAGCCTATAGTATATGGGTTAGATAATGGTCGACCAGATGAACTCTAACCTTATTGACATGTTGTTTTCAACTGCAGAGAACAAGAGGGAGGTAATATTTTTTTCATGTTGATTCTTATTATTCTTTCTTTGTGTGGTGTGGGGGACATGGAATATGGTTACCATAAATTCAATGCGTGCTTGAAGAAATTGTGTTACATTTCCCTGTACAAACCATTCGAGTTCTTCCTGAATATTTCCCATGCATGCACTTGCGAAATTCCACTCAAAGAGGCATCAGCAGCCGGACACCGTTTCACTCATCGGATAAGGATTTGCAACAGCAACCGAGCATCAAGACAAAATCATGAGATCGATACGTTTTTTTTCAGTTTATTTTCTATCGAGCAACAGGCGAGCAGGGAAGGGACAAAACCCAGGTCCATTGAACAAATCTAGCTAGGGTCTAGAGTCCAGACCAAGGGTTGCAATCGGCACGCACTTGTTCCATATTTGTATGATGGACTAACAGTAATAACTAATCATGCTTTCCACGATATGAACGGATCGATGATCCACCCATTGACAGGGACGTGCGCGAAACAGGAAAACGTGGTTTATCTACAATTAAACAAAGTGGCTTGTAGGGCAAAAAAATGTCCGGCATTTTCAGGTGGAACTTGGTAAAGTCCCCCCACCCGCGAAATGATATTTTTTGTGGTGATATGTTCACGTTTTGTACGCATTACTACATATTTCTGTTGCGGAGCTAGCTAATGAAGGCTAGTGTAAGCTACTCTAGTGGAAATCCTGCACTACGAATGCTACTATTACGTACTTGGGTCTTGCCAGATGAGTTTGGCACGCTCCTCGCTGGGGCAGACTTTTCTGGGTAGCGGGGAAGGGAAACGATCCTTTTCTCGAGTCTTTTCAGTTCCGTGAATCTGATCGGAGGCTTAATTTGGGGATGGATGCGTTGTCGAATTTCTGCGGTGGCTCGGGAGTTTTTCTGCATTTCGTTTTCGGGTAGGAGATCATGGCAGGACCCGCAGCAGGGATGGATTCTACGCGGATGGTCTGCTGCGGGTACAGGGACCACACGCGGCTTCTGTCGAATGGACCGTGCGGTTGCGAGCAATAGCGGGCAACGCGCCAAAGCTTTTCGGTTCGTTCGTCGCTTTACCGATCATTCGGTCGGGGGATCGCTCTGTTGTGCTCAGGAGCCGTGCATGCAGATCACAGATGTCCGGACAAACACCGGTACCTCGAGAGTGCGAGAGAGTTGGCAGGGAGGGGAAGTGGTATGTATGGCCCAACCAACAAACTCCTGTCTTCTGCCCACTCAAACCCCGTTTCACGTTGCAGTAAGAAAAAACCTGGTTTCAGTTGCCTTTCTTCTTTCTCATTAACACCGAGTGAGTATAGGCACGCGCATACTTACTCGTGTGCAATGGAGTTGTACCGCATTGAAGTATTTGCTCAGATAAGTCTACGAGATCACACATGTTTAAATCGGGTCATTCTTAATGGTGACCTGAAAATAGTTTTGTTTTTGGACAATAGAGATGACGAGAGTCCGTTACAACTACTCCCTCCGTCTAGAAATAACTGACTTGGTTTTATCTAGATTAAAATATATCTAGACATAGAAATAAGTGGTTTGATTTTGAGTAAATTCGAATATATCTATACACTAAAACTTGTCTAAATGCATTATAATCTAGATAGAACCAAGTGAGTTATTTATAGACTGAGGGAGTACTATATAGATCAAGAGAACATGACACAATAGCCATCATTCATCCCAAAATGGTGGCATAAATTGTACTCCCTCCATCCAGAAATAAGTGACGGATTTATCTGAATTCAAATGTACGTAAATATGTTTTAGTATATATATACGTGCAAATCTAAACTAAGCAAAGTTTTATTTCTAAACAGAGGCAGTACAACGAACGGCAAGGTGTATGTTCCGCTTTCTTGCATCCTCCTTGGGTCCTTCGCCAACATCTCTTCGCGCCACACATCTTCAGGGGTGAAGGAGGCCGCCACATCGAAGAGCATGCTCCTTTGTAGAATAGCGCTACCACAACTATACATATGCAATCCTTGCATACACGAGTAACAGATTCAAGGAAGCTTATGCAGAGCTAGTATATACGCCCCCCCCCCCCCCCCCTCCCCCTTTTAAATATAAGATATTTTAGTTTTGTAAATGGAGTGTACCTAGACCTATTTTAATATGTATATTCATCAAGATTTGAAGTGAACTTACACATTAAAAGAAGTCTAGATACACTTATTTTACAAAACTAGAATTCCACCACCAGATATGCATGGCTGGTGCACGATGGCTCAATTTGTCTAGGGATGTAAACAAATTGGATCCGGATTTTTAATTACCATATTTTCTACCGTATTTTTCTTCACATTCGGAGTGGAGCGGATAACAAAAAGACTTGGGGAGGGGGGACAATGTTAAATGATAAAAGAGTTCAGTAAACATAATGCTGTAACATGACCCCATGCATAAAATAGGTCCATTTACCGTCTAAAAAAAATAGGTCCATGTGATGCAATACATAGACACAGGGGCTAAGCTACCATATAGACATGCTTTAATAGTACTAGCTCAGAAGCTTAACCGTTGTGCTAGATCAGCTTAGGCTTTTCCAAAAAAAAAAATAGATGAGTACTCGTACGAAAATTATCTTCCGTTTTAAAGAATAAGTCTCACTTTCTGATCGCACTTGGTCCCTGGTGCTGGTGCCGTAGTGCGCGCGAGGGTTGCATAAATCCAGACCACCTTTCTCTGTCAGTCGTGGTAGTGCATGCTCGTTTCGTTTTGCTGTATCCGCGGTCACGTGTTACTCGGGTTCTCCAGTCTCCTCCCACGAGGGTCTCTCGACCGACAGAAAATACGATGTCCTAGTTAAAAAGGCACATATAGCAAATCTAAGGATAACGATGAAGCGGACTTGGACGATATACTAAAACCAAATCTAAATCCAAATTCATAAACCTTACTCTAGACCGCCCACGAAGATATCCATAGGCATGGATGTCGCCCCAGATCTAAACCCGCCGGATATCTATTTACATGCTATATACATAATCATAACAACATGCAGCATAATTGCGATATTATAGCAAATTTCGACAGCATTTCAGTAACATTTCAGTAAATATTATATGGATAATACATAGGAATATCAAAGCAACAATATTTCAACCACATAGTACTTACAATATGTCAAATCTTACACGATAACACCACATAGTACTTAACAATGTCGCACTGACATGTGGGTCTCATGTGTCAGCAGGGTATCCGTTGGATATCCATGGAGAAAACATCTACTCATACCCGCCCCATGAATTAGCGGATATCCTTTCCATGAAATCCATGGGCATAACTATACCTCCATACGCTTAACCGTCAGGTCGGATATCCGTGGATACCCGGATCCGTGGATAATCCTTAAGCAAATCTTTTGGCTCTAGGCATTTTCTAATTAGGGCTAATTTGACTTTTACTAATTCTCTGATTGGTCATTTTTCTGAAATTAAATGCTTATGTGTCTAGGAGGTGGGGGGATTTTGGGATCGCATGATTTCCAATATGTGTCCTAAACCGGGACGGAGGGAGTAGGTCGTTGCCCAGCCGACCAGACTCACTTGATCTGTGTTTGCCATTTTGGCCAGACGATGCGGCCATTGTCGCGCCATTTTGGCCAGACGATGTGGCCATTGTCGCCGACGCCGCATTTTTCACCGAGTTCCCACCGTGCCACCATCATTTCCCGCCCTTATTTTCCGCCGATTCTGGCGAGTTCCCGTCGCATTTAGCCGTCGGCTATAAAAGGAGAGGTGATCTGCGGTGAAAACAACGCACACACTACACTCACCATGTCTGGCCATCGTCTTTCCACCACTCGTGCTCGCAACCCAGGCAGATAAGAGCCGGAGACGTTGCCGGTTGTAACATCCTAAAACTTAATCAGAAGTTAATCAAGATCAAACCTACCCAATTTAGGGTTAACAAAAACTTTTCCATTTAAAATAATTAAGCATTCATATGTGTGCTTTTAAATTAGGAGTTGTTTTGAATTGCCATGTTTGAATGATCAATTGGTTGTAAAATGATTCTAAGGTGAATTAAACATCATCTAGATCATTTCCAAACAAATCCCAAAGAAAAAGAAATAAAAAAGAATAAAATAAATAAATGGTCATTTGTGCCATTTTAACTAACTAGCCCACTTTGGCCATTTCTAGCGCTCATTTTCAAACAGAAACAATTGTGGTTCTTTGCACCCCTTGCTAGTACAAGTAGTGATGTACCAAGACCCACTTTGTTTCCTCCCTAAAACTTTCAAACAGTAAATTTAAATGACAAATGACAATTGAATGTAGTTCATATGTATAGATCACACTTATTCAAAAACCACTCAAATGAGCTTCATTTCCAAATCCCAAGCAAACCTAGATGCTTAAGCATGAGATGAATCACTCCACCAAAAATCTCCCAAAAATTCAAATATTTTCTTTATGCGGCCATTTGATCGAACAGGTAGCAGGCAAGGTTTTTCTGCCTAACTTATAATGTTTTGTGATCAAAGCCTTGTCGAGTTTTTAGCCTCCATTTGGTTCCCCTGTCCCTCCCAGCTCTAACAAAACTCTCACCGGCCTACCCCTAAGCCTGGAGCAGCAGTGGCGCGCCGCCACAATATGGTCGTCGCCGGCCAGACACGGGCAACGCGCCAGAGACCAAGCTGCGCCATTCCAGCGTGCCCGCTAGCACCCCCTAACCCTACCGCCTCTCCCGGTCCACCCCTCGATCAACCCTAGCCCCTGGACCACCTTAGCACCGCGCCGCCCTTTTCTCTCTGCGCCATGCGCAGCGCACGCCAGAGCGCAATCGCCGCCAGCATGCCACAGACCGCGCCTCGACACCATATTGCGCACGCCGCTCCGCCTCGACACCCACACCCCGCCAGACACGGCCGTGCACCGCCGCGCGACCCACAGTCGCCATGATCGCCGTCGATCACCGCCTCTGTCTCCTAGAGCGCGGGAAGTCCCCGACCAAATGCCACCGCCCCTAGCGTCGCCATTACGCCGTAGAGAACCGCCAGCAGACCGTCCGCCTACCTCGCCCACGCCGGTAGACCTCTGTACCACCCTCACCGGAGACGCCAGCCCACACCCGTCGGTCCCCTCGTCGAACCTATATAAGGAGGCCACCCCAGCACAATCTCTTGACACCATTCCACTCCCCTCTCTCCACTGATCAGTTCCCCTCTCTCGCCGGAGCCGCTCGAGCCACCGTTCGCCAGAATTGCACCGGAGGTAGGCGCTGCAGAGGAGGATAAGCTCCCGTCGATTCCGTCTACCTCAGCCCCTGCCGCGACTTCGCCTGAGCTCGCCGTCGCCGTCCAGTTCGATCGGCCGCCTCGCCGCACTAGCTGGAGCCCTGGTACGTCCCCAGTAGACTCCCACCGGCCGTTTAGGGTTTGGTCTCGCCGACGACCAGACCGTCGTCGACGACGACCGTGAACCGTCGATCTGCGTTCTAATCGTGTGGCCCAGATCGTCCCGTACCGCTTCAGGTTTTATGTAACGCTGACATGCGGGACCCCCTATCAGCAGCCCTCTGCGCCGCTGAGCGTTACTGGACCGGCCCATTTAGTTTCCCGCGCTGACCCGTTTAATTCAAATTAGGTTTTTCTATTTAACCTAAAAATCAATTATGTCCCTTAGTTCAAAAATCAATTCAGAGAGTTCTACAAATCCAAATTGAGTGATTCCAATTTTGTTGGAAAGGTAATGAAAATATCTATCCAAGCCCGTTAGATTTAAATCTTTTAGAGTTAGAGATCTCTCCTAGTAAAAATAACGAGACAGAAGCTTTTGCACAGTCAAACATTTTTATAAAATCAACCATAATAGCTTTGGAGTTGATTCCAACTCTCAAAAATCACATTTAACCATAACTATCTGAATATGTAATAATATTAAGGTTTGCATGCAGTGACTTTGGACTAGTACCAAAATAATGCTATATAGGCCATTTCTAGTCACTTTAAATTATTAATTATTAAACTTAAACTTATTAAAATGTGATCCAACCTTTAAATCACATTCCCATATGTTAGAATATGTGGTGATGACATGTGTCCACATGATTTGGAGAATATTAAATCTTAGTTATTTTCAATGAGTAGAAATTACTTTTCTCAAATAAAAAGACTGAAGCTAGTTAATTAAACCTTATGATGCTTGTGATGATAATAGATCATCACATGTGTGCCTTAGTGTGCTAAGTAGACTAGTTAAGCATTGTTTGGTGATTGTGTATCCCGTATGTATTTATAGACGATGGTACCGATCAAGCTTTCGAGGAGAAGGAGTTCTATCAAAAGGAGGAGGAAGAAAACTTCAACCACTGCACCAATCAAGGCAAGCCATAATTAACAATGCAAACTAACCCTTGCAAGTTAGATAACCTAAGCAAGATGCATTAGGCATGCTTTGGTTATAGCACTTTGATTATTACCTACCCCAAGTTTTATTTCCAAGATTTACTTCCTTACTTTACCAAAGTCCCTTACTTATTTAAAGGTAGCATAAAAAGTATAAAACTTGACCTATCTAGATAAACCTAGGTGTCATTCTATGGCATGAGATTGACATTAGCATCCCATATTAGTGAACACTCTTAACTTAGTAGTGTAGAGCTAAACTAGAACTTGAGTCACTTTAGACGGGAATACTTGGTGAAAATGAATTGTGAAAACCTTGGAATGCTGAGTCATTCTATTGAGATATTTTGACATGTGTTGAGAAACACTAATGGTTTATGATGATGAAAATGTTGAGGCATGAGCCTTAGCCCTTTTACAAAACTGATGGTTGGGTTCGGATGCGATACAATTCCAATTTTACCGTACAACCACAATACCTGAATTGGATAAGGCTTAGCCGGAAGTTTATATGCATTAGTATTAGTTTCCTCACGGGAGAGGTTTGAGCTGAGGCTACCTCTCAATGTTGTCCACCTATGTAGTGCCCAAGATGACAGATGGTCATGGTTGGGAGGCCATGCTCATAGGAGAGGTGCTTATACTAGGGTGTACAAAGGAAAGGTTATGTTTGATTATCTGCATACTAAGTATGATGATTCAGGGTTATCCCTGACAGATGTATCGAATCTTGTGGTGAAAGTGTACCACCTCTGCAGAGTGTTAAACTATCCGAATAGCCGCGTCCGCGGTTATGGACAGTTGGAGTGACCATACTGTTCCATTATCAGATGTTTTCAAAATGACTTATGATATGAATGATGAAGCTTGACTTGACCACAACAGGGTTGTGACTATAACACTAGCTTCCTAACTTAAGTGATTCTAGAACTTTATTTTATCTTTCTTTGTTTCTGAACTCAGCTTAGGTTTCAAACTTAACTTTACAAATAAACCTAGAGTTAGCATTTCCCACTAGCACTACCTTACTTGTTAGTGATAGTTTGCGAGTACTTAAAGAGTACTCATGGCTTTGTCCGTGGCTATTCCTATGGCCAGACTATGAAGGAGACTACCAAGATGAAGGACAGCAGGACGGCTATGATAACTAGGACTATCTTCCATCGCCAGCATTGCCTGTGCCCCTGAAGATGGACCCCATCGCTACGTTATTATTTATTCCGCTGCTTGTTGTATTAAGACTGGATCATGAGATCCTTTATTCGTGTAAGACCTTATTATGGTTCGTAATGGATGATGTACTGTGATATCCAATCTGTTATGTCTCGCAAAAATGTTAATCCTAGGATTGCGATGTATGGCATAACAGGCATCTGGGATTAAAAATACGGGTGTTGACAAGTTGGTATCAGAGCCATCCTGACCATAGGAGACCCTAGTTAGAATAGACGTCCGAACAAAAACTTAGTTTCAAAATTAAAGTGAGTATTTATGAAAAACTATTTCCTCTCTTACCCTTGGGAATTCTTTCTCTCTCAAAAATTCATGTTCCTCCAATCCTTACATTACTACATAAAATTTGACACACTTGATCACTTCACTAACTTCCTCATCCTTAATTATTATAAATAGAGACTCAGTTCAATAAGTTCTACCAGTTGGGCAACGAAGCCAGCTGATCTTCGAGAGGGATCTTAACGCACTATCGGAGTACTTGGGACGCCCACATCCGGAATTCCTTGGAGCTCAACTTCCCGGACCCCTAGAAGGAGACTTACACTGGCTAGTCACCGCTGATCTTCGAGGAAGTATAGAAGCACCAACGTCCGGGAGAATCAAGTTCTCCGTAAGAGAGAACAACTGGCTAGATGGATTAGCCAGGGCAATGCATGAAGCTCTCGCATGTATGTGTGCCCTGAGTGTCAACCAAAGTCGAGCGTTTCAACTGGCTTTGACTCGCACGAGTCTTAAAGAAGCCCTCATCCTGGCTCCGGAGAAATGCCAAAGTCGAGCGTTTCAACTGGGACAGACCCTGGCGAGCACAAGAGGAGGAACGGCGTGCGCGGGGAGGCAACAGGGAGATGGCGGGAGCCGAAAGAATTGCAGCGCCGTATGACACAAAAAATAGGCTCACCTCCCTCTTATGCTACCAGCTCCCACTGGGAGACAAATCCCTCCCTATTTTCCTGTTGTGTGGCAGCTTTGGCGAGGGCGGCGGCAGCGACTTAGATCTCTGGCAGCAGCTACTACGTCCACTCGGGCATCGGCTAGCGTGTCTTGTCCGACTCCGGTATCTGCTGCCTCGCAGATCTGTGGCACCGACTTCTTCCTCATCTTATTCTCCGCCTACAGCAGGTGCTCAACGTCTGCCACCATGAAGGTAAGAATCACGGGCTTGCCTCCTCTCCAACGTTACCAAGGTAGTTAGCTCGACATTAGGGTAGTAACTACAATGCTTACGTAATGCCACCCCGTTTAGGACCAACAATTGAAGGTTATCATTCAGGCAGCTACCCTAGTCGTTGTGATTCAGGCATGGATGTTCCTAATCTACATAAGAGCAACTGGTAGGACTAACAGGCTGATAGTGAAATATGGTCCCCTGATGCAGCGCGACAGAGAGAGGATGGAAAATCTAAACTACATCTACAACAACAAAGATATGGAGGCTATCGCCATGCCTCAGGATGAGAAGAGCCCCATTTAACCATCTTGTGCACACATTCAGATCTAGGGTTTGCTTAAGGACAACATCAACACCTCTATTGAGAACAAGTGGCTCTGATTCTTCATGTTCTAGGTCATAACCAGAGATTCTGAGTGATTCACAACACACGAAGGAGATCAACCGAGATAATTTCACGGTATTTCCATCAGGTGTTGTATGTTGTTGGAGAACTTAGACAAGAGATGATCAAGCCACCAATTGATCAAACCCCCGTGAAGATACAAGGCAACGGTCGATGGTTCCCCTTTTTCATGGTGAGCAACTCTAGCATGTTCTTTGTTAGATGATTGTATTAGACAACGACTAACATTCTTGTAATACCAGGATTGTATTGGAGCAATTGATGGTACTCATGTGATGACTAGAGTGCCCAAATCTGAACATGCTGCATATAGGGGGAAGCACTACCCCAGCCAGAATGTGCTTTACGTTGTTGATTTCGACATGAAGTTCACATATGTGCTTGCTGGGTGGGAAGGATCTACCCATGATGCGACGATTCTGACTGATAGCCTTAACAGTCCTGATGGCCTCAAGCTCTCTAGCGGCAAATTCTACCTAGCAGATGTCGGGTATGCTTGCCAACCTGGAATTTTCTACCCTTCAGGTCAACAAGGTACCATCTCCATGAGTTATCTCCTAGAAACTACCCAAAGACTCCGAAAGAACTTTTCAATCTGAGGCACTCTAGCCTTAGAGTCACAGTTGAGATGGTTTTCGCTGCTCTGAAGAACAGGTTTAAAATCCTTGATCAGAAACCTTTCCACTCTTTCTCCACCCAAGTTAAACTTGTTCTTCAATGTTGCATTTTGCACAACTAAATCTTGCAATTTGGCATCATTGAATACTTCCCGGCTAAGCAAGATGTAGTTCCTGACAACAATGACACTGACGGTGGCCATGGTGTTTCCCATAACGATTGTGCTGCTTGGAAGACAGGAGACAACAGTGGGCGCTCGATATGTGGACGACGAGAGGAAACTACAGGATCTGAAAAAGAAGTGAGGAAGATGGTTTGTTGATAAAGTGTTGCCCTTGTGTTCCATGAACAACCCCTGATGTGGGTGTAAATCGTTCATTCGTAGTATCTAGGTAATATTATGGTGAATTGTCATTTGCTAGTAGCTACTCCCCCGTTCGCAAAAAAATGTACATCTAAGAAATACTAGACAAATTAGTTCTCTCTCTTCTTTTACGAGGCTCTACCAATTATAAATAAAAGAGAAGAATGATGATTGGTGGATGATATGGAGCATAAGAATAAATATTGAAGGATGAGGTGGGGGAGTGATTACGAGGAGCTAATTGCATTTATTTAGTGCCTTGTTATTGTAAATATACACTCTTTTTGGGACAAATTTTGAGTGCTAGATGTATACTTATTTGCGGACGGAGGGAGTAGATAACATTATCGTGAACTCATATTTGCTTATTTGCTAGTAGCTAGGGTGCTAATTTGATACTACTAGATCAATTTGCTGCTTGTTTGCAACTAGTAGTTCAATTTGCTGCCTACTTTGTACTGCGTGGTAACGTCACTAGCTCTGAAAAGTGGTGAGTACAACACTATATCATGTGCAATCAATCAAGCAAGTTAAAATCAGTTTTGCTGCCAACCAAACAACTTTCCAAAATTGCAGAAAAACAAGATATGTATTACCAAACAAAGTGTCAAACTTGGCCCAATCCAAATCTCCCCCTATGCAGCGCCCACCGAGCCAAGAGTGAAAAACGAGAAATTTAGGCCTTTGTAACCAAACACGCCCTAGAGGAGGTCATCACTGCTGGGCCTTGAGCCTTGACCATGGCAGGGACGTCATCTTTGTGAAGAGAGTCGAGACCCGTAATCTCCATAGGGGAAATGAGGAACGCCACATCTTCCTGATTGCAATCAGGATTAAACAACGTACGTGCACCCTTAGAGCAGTACTAGTACCGCTGTATCGGTAGCTATCACACGGCAGTAGCATTACAGTAGCATTTGACTGTAACGCCGTCCGTCGTCGTGATGTGAGCAGCCTAGCCAAACCAACCGCGCGCGCGCGCACCATTGATGTGACAACGACTCATTAAGCATTTACCCATCGCACCGAGCACATGGCAATAGAGAGACGCGTGCATCACAGCGGGCATCCATGACTAATGAACCTATAATGCTGGAGGAACTTGTTTCAGAAAATATATAATGCTGGAGGAGAAGGAAGAGACGGAGGGGAGATCTCGCTGGAGGGAGGAGAGTGGCACCTGACATAAACCGCGTATGGGCACCGCGGGCAGTCGCGAATGCATGTTCGTGGCCGGCACCGGAGCCATCCGATCGCCGACCGGCTGGGGGAATTACTTTTTTAAGACCACTTGGAGGAATTATTACACCGACGTGTCAGCGCATCAGAGGCGCGTGTGGGTGCAGCGACGGCAGTGGCCATCCATTTACCTGACATGATTGACCCGCATCTCTTTTTCTGAGTATCAGTACTTCAGTAGCAGTATTTCCTCTCAAAAAAGATTGGAGTACTGCGAGAGCATTTCGTTCCGTAGGCGGAATAAAATAAAAGTGAGAGATGGACGATGCGTGTGGCACGCACTTCCGATCACGGTGCCGGGTCAACTCGCCAGCCATGGAGGTCGCTAGAGTGTAAACTTGGTGTGCTCTAGCTAGCTGCGACTGGTGCCTTCAAGAGTTCAGGTTCACTGAACACTTGGGTTCCCCTGAGAGCATGCCTGGAAAATATGCCTGCCTGCCTGCCTAGACGTAGCTTGCAAAATGCAAAGGATGGTTGGCGACGGGCGAGGAAAAAAAGCGAAAAGGGGGATAAAGATCTTGCCTGGATCTCTCCATGCATGAAAAGGTCACGTGCGGAATCATCAGGGGAGTGAAAAGGACGGCATAAATAGGGCGACGTGTCGGGCGCGAGGAGCACCAGCTTGAATGTGTAAAGTAGTGCCTTCTGTGGACAGACCGGGCTACGCTGGTCGGCGTCAGCCGGCCCATATTAATTGGACCAGCTTGTTGCCTCCGCATCGTATATTTAAGCCGGTGATGGCCGCGCCCCGGGCCGAAACCCCGTCTGGGACGGCTGCACGCAGGGAAAGGCGGCATAAACAAACACGTAGCGAATAATGCGCGTCACAAAATAGCAATCATGGCAAATGTATGGGCCTTGCCTCGCGTAAGAAAAATGGATATACTCTATTTGCAGTTGAATACAAAAGGTTCCTGTCCGTGTCAGAAGCACATGGAATGGATTAAATCCGACCGGCGATTTTGTAAGGAGAAGGCAAAAGCGAGAGCGAATTGCTTCGCCCTAAGATAAGAGCTCTAAGATAGATTCTGCTGAAAAGAGTATTGAATTTGAGCAAGAGAAGAAGTGAACAACAGTACATGGGTTCAAGAAATATCCTACTACAACCAATAAGAGCTATCTTTGTACACATACAGTGAACCGCTAACCTGATCATGCAGTTAGGTTCAAACTTGTCAGCCTCAACGCCATCCATGTAAAGATTCCTACAACCACAAAAATCAACTTCTGCACTGACAAAACCAATATCTCTACTATGAAGCAGAACATAAAACAAGGGAAATCGAACTGTTTCCTGTGAAGCAGAACAGATAATTTTGTAGGCCTGGTCAAAAATAAGACAACTGAGTGAACGAACCTTTTTACAAACTACTGGACCTGTAACAACTTGACATAAGCCAACTAGTTCAAAACAGCCGGCAATTCTGATGATAGTGAACTTCAGCCCAATCTGACTCCATGCTTTGCTAAAAAAAAAAACTCAATACACCATAAGTGAATTATTCTATGGATACCATTTGTAAGGATGGCTGCAGCTTGAACAAGTATGTAATAGAAAACTCATAAAACAGCTCAATCAGGATACTTATTGCTATTGGCAAAGATGGTTAACAGGGATAATGGAAACAGACATGTCAAGAAGGGATATCTTTGAAATAAAAGGTACAGACTACATGTAATATTCCACACCAGACTTCATTGGCAGGAGAAACATGAGGAAGAAAATTAGTGCCCTCAACACAACAAGGGGCATTATACTACTCCCTCGAGACGGAGGAAGTACTACCTCTGATCCAAATTAGTTGTCGCAGGTTCACTGAACCTAGACAGATTTAGGCAACATTTTGCTTAAATCTGCGACAATTAATTTGGATCAGAGGGAGTAATTTTTATTCTGATAAAGTGATAAGCCATAACAGGGCCATTCAAAAACAAAGGGCCATATACACAAAGAAACATTATTGAGAACCTAGAAGATTTTGCTACTCCGTACAACAGTTTGATTGTTCAAGATTGTAATGAGCCAAGTACTCGATTGTGTATACAACATAAGTACATCCAATAAAAACTGAGATCTGACACCTTATCCCATTGGTGATCAAGCGAAACAGCAATATATACTTATCAAAGCCTTCCATCGAGACATCAATCGCCAATTTTAAACAGTCTAGTGGGTATGCAACATAAGTTTATCCAGTACATCTGGACATACATCCCTCCGACAATTAAACTAGAACACAGTCTAGTGTGTATGCAGCATAAGTTATCCAGTACTCCCTCTGTCCCAAAATAAGTGACTCAACATTTTCTAGATTTGTATTATCTGTATACTAAAATATGTCTAGATACATGCATATTTAGACAAAGTTGAGTCACTTATTTTGGGACGGAGGGAGTACATCTGAACAACATCCCTCCGACAATTAAACTACAACAGAATAGCCGCATATCATTTCAAAGCCGAAAGGATTCACAAACGAACAAGCTGGTGGTCCAGATAAATCCATAATTCTTGGAAAAGATGATGTGTTATGGCCAACCCTTATTCCTTTTTACTGACTGTGTTGAAATAAGTTAGGTTCAGACAAGATTAATACCAAATTCCAAGAAACGACAGTCCAGGCAAAAAAAAAATACAGCTGCATACTGGGCTTAGATGGGAAGCTAGAAGCTACTATACCTTTAGATCTACAATTATTCATGAAATATGCATGACTAAACCACATACCGTATGTGTGCTTAAGTAACACAGCAACAGTAAGAAAGTAACATGGTTCAATTTAACTACCAATTAAATCTAATATTATGAAACCAAGAGTAAATCATCTGCACAATGAAGACTTTAATAAATAAAGAAAAGGTAAATTCAGTTATGTGAATGTGTGGGTTACTGCCAAGATTGCACTGGGCTAAATATTTCAGCCACTCTTGAGGTAACCACAAGTAGAACTAAGCATCATAACATAAAGCAGCATATGATATTCCTAGTATTTACTGTTAACTCCACAGATTCTAATTACTCATCAACCAGTTAGTTATCGGATACTCTAATTTGGCACTGTTCCATTTACTTTGCAAATGAATTGCCTCCAAACGAAGCCTCATGGCATCAAATATAGTGCCACCATAAACATTACAATCCAGCAGGTGTCACATTTTGGTCATATAACACGATATCTGTGATACTGCAGATTATGTCAGGCATTTGGTGTACCTCACGCACTATGTCGACTAAAACTGGAAAAGATACTCCCTCCATTCCATAATTCTGGTCGTGGTTTTAGTTCAACTTATCAAAAGGAAACACTTGTTCTCTCAGCCTTTTGGTTGAAATGCATTATACCGTGATATCTGTGCTAATGCAGATTCTGTCACGTATCTGTTGTAACAAGCTCACACACTATGTGGATTAAAACAGAAAAAAAGTATCAAAATTTATCAAAAGGAAACACTTGTTCTCTCTGCCTTCTTGATTGCAAATACATTATAACGTGATATATGTGCTACCACAGATTCTGTCATGCAATTGTTGTAACAAGCTCACAAAACTATATGGATTAAAACTGGGAAATAAAGTACTACCTCCGGTCCATAATAAGTGTCGCTGTTTTAGTACAACTTTGCATTAAATCAGCGACACTTATTATGGATCACAGGGATATCAAAACTTATCAAAAGGAAACACTTGTTCTCTCAGCCTTTTGGTTGCAAATATGTGCAGTGGCACAAAACAAGGCTTTTCTCAGAGATACAGCTACTTTCTACCCTGTTTCAGCTTAAACCTTGGATGAACCTCTTTACAAGTGTAAAGAATAAAATCGATTAAAAAACAGAATCCATGTACACAGGACGCCATTGTGTTATAGTCGCACACACTATGTAAGAGGTGAAAGGATTAAGGAACAGGTGCACAGCCTTAAGGAGGTCATAAGTTTCCAGATAACATCTCAATGCAAACCTTTTATCTGTGGTAACCCATAAAATTGCACTAGTTCACAGCAATGTCAAGAATCAGCCAACATTAATGCAGTAGACATAAGACTCAACTCACAGAAGAGATATTATACAGCGAGACATCAAGTTACAGTAAAAGCTTCAAAGCTAATCACGAAACCTTCATGATACACGCCAAATAGTATGTCATAATAATTCAGAGTGCCGAAGAAAATATATACAAATACAGAGCAAACCACGAAAACACAGTGCAACTTTATTCCCACATTGACAGGAACTGAGAAGAACCAACTCACAGCGCGTCCTCGCCCGAGTGAACTCTCATCAATACTCACCACGGTACTCACTGTAATCATCCCTCGCGACAGGCGCCACCTTCTCTCCCACCCTTTCTGTCGTCTTCTCCTCCTTGTACTTCACACCTTCATCAATCGCAAGGGCCCCAACGGCTCCAGCAACTGCACCCACAGCAAGGCCAGTGCCTAGTCCATACCTTCCGCTCGCAGTCCCACCATCAGTTCTTCCTCTTTGCTCATACGGCCCAGGCACACCCTCAGTCCTTGCTCTCTGCTCATACGGCCCAGGCACACCTTCAGTCCTTCCTCTTTGCTCATACGGCCCAGGCACACCCTCAGTCCTTCCCTTTTGCTCATACTGCCCAGGCACACCATCAGTCCTTCCTCTTTGCTCATATTGCCTGCCGTACTCCACAGGTGCAGAGGGTCCTCCGGTGTACTCGTACTGAGATGGAGGCGGTGGCGCGGAGTAGTACCCACTGGGACGGTAGTACTGGTCTAAGCCGAACTGTGGCGGGGCGGAGTAAGTGGGAGGCGGAGGTGATGGGAAATAGTAAGGGGAGGAGGAAGGAGGAGGATACTGCGGCTCAGGAGGAGGTGGCGAGCGCTCTCGAAGGGCAACGCGGATACGGAGCTTGCCCTGGGGGCGGCCGGAGGGGCGGAGGAGTGGAAGCGTGATGATGGGTGAGGCGGGGGAGTCGGAGCTAGGGTTAGGGTTAGCGGGGAAGAGAAGGTCGCGGAGAGGCGAGCGGGCGGAGCCGACGAGCGGCTTGGGCGAGTCAGATGGCTTGGAGTGGAACACGTCGAGGGAGAGGAGGAGCGAGGGGTCGTGCGGCGAGAGGTGGGGCGGGAGCGGGATGACGACGCGCTCGTTCCATGCGGGCTTGCAGCCACCAGCGTCGTCGGGGCGGGTGGCGGTGCGGCGGGAGGGATCTAGGTAGGCGACGGCGTAGGCGCGGAGGTCGCCACGGCGCCAGTTGACGTTCTTCAGGTGCTTGCCAGAGACGACGGTGACCTCCAGATCGAGGGCCTTTGGCGGCGCCGACGCCGGCGGGGGAATCGAAGGAGGTGGGGCTTGGTACTGCGGGTGAGGGATCTGGTGCGGAGGAGGCGGGTGCTGCTGGTGTTGGTGCGGGTGGGCAGGGGGCGGGGAAGCCATGGCGCAGGGGAGCAGTGGTGCTCTGGCTTTCGCGCTTGCTGCTGCTGTCGGGGGTGGGTGATGAGTCGCTGATCTGATGACTCGTTGGTGAGGCGACCTGTTTGTTCAGCCAGAGCGACCCCGCGAGGTGACTGATAAAAAACTGGCGGCTCTGTCTGTTGCTTCTTTTTTTTTTGAGAATTGCTCTGTTTATTCCTACGAACCCGCTCCAAATGCAAAGAAAAAAGCAACAGAAAAAGAATAATTGCCACCGGATCATCAACAGGGGATATTAATCCAGTCTGGATTCCCCAAACTGAGAACTGATGAAAGCACCAGATCAAATGGATGCACAACAATGATGCCATAAAGTACAAACAAATGTCATTGATCAAAAAAAGAAAATCAGAACTAAGGGGAAGGGAAAGAATTGGTTTTATTCAAAACCAAGCACAACCAATGCAAAGAGAATAATCCAAAACAAAATTTTAACACATAACAAGATTCGACCGAATTATTGCATAGTCCATGTATTCACCTACCTGTGGCTCTGGCCACTGATCTTATTGATCAAAATATACATCGAGTGAAAAAAAAACAGCCACTTGACATTCAAATCCAAGTATATTGCACGACAAGCAAAAGAGACTTGCCTTCAGTCCTGCAGCGTTGCACCATTGTTGCTCCAAGTATCATTGCAATGTTAGTTTATGCTTTCCTTGCTCTCAGAAGGATCAGAGTTCAGAACCTCCGAAAGCACAATATCCAACTTTATGACCAACCTGGGTACATAATTGATTAGTCAATGCATATAAGATGGCCAATGATGAAACGGGCCAACAAGAACCACATAATTACTTGTAGAGGAAAGAAACTCTTGCATTTCAGCATTGTCCGCAAATATTCATATCATTTGAAATCCATATCTTAAACTTCAGAATACTACCAAGACTTGGGCAAAATTGCCAGTCAATCAACTGACAGAAGGCAATGTTTTGTTTAAGTTGAAGAGTGGATGAATATTTTTATTTTTTATAATCAAATACCCAACAAAAATTTATATCTGTATAAAATACAAGACAAATTGATAATAGACCACTTGAAACTCAAAACTAAAATCAGTCCATTGAACATCCCATGCCACAGTTGAGTAGCATCAACCAAACCTGGTGACTTCAAAATGTCCATGAACCAAGTGTTCAAATCTTGTCCCCGCGGCATATGGGAAAGATACTCCCACAATTGAGTGCTCCCATCACCAATAATCTCCACAAGAGCATTTGCCATCTCGGAAATGGTGAAAGCGGCTTACATCTCTGACCACAATCTCTCGACCAGTGACCTGAGATATCAACTTGATAGCAACATGGCAGTCATCGCACACACGTAGATTCTTCATTACTCGGATAGGAACTCCTTCAGGTAAGCTCAGAAACGCAAATGCTATTGCCAATTTCTCGCTGTGGTGAGTTAAACTAACCTCTTTCTCCTCATCCTCCGTATCATGGAACACCATGCTCATGTCTGGTTCATAGCCACATTGCCTAATCTTGGCCATCATTTCTTCCAAGTACACAACTATTTCCCCTTGTCTTGGATGCGATTTATCCCCTGTGCAAAACTGGTGCACCTGGCCCTTAAGCTCCACCCAGCTGACACCAGGCTCCTTTCTCACATTCTTCTCCCTCATATTTTTTCTTAGGTCACTAACATCTCCCCATCTCTTGCTGGTAGCTCGAATATTTGATAGTAGAACATAAGGGGCAGAGTCTTGAGGGTCAAACTCAATGACTCGTTCTGCTATCCGCTCAGCCATGTCAAAATTCTTCTGGGTCTTACAAGCAGACAGCAGTGTCTTCCATATGATCCCGTCAGCACGTACAGGCATTGACAGGATAAGGGCCTCTGCTTCCTCCAGACAACCTGATCGCCCAAGAAGATCCACAATACAAGTGTAGTGTTTCACACTTGGCTGCAATCCATAAGTCTTAGTCATAAGCTCAAAGAACTCCAGGCCTTGGTCTTTCAGACCACTATGGCTGCACGCATATAGCAGGGCCAAGAAAGTAACCTCATTAGGTTCAGCCCCTCCATTCATCATCTGTTTAAACAGCTCAACTGCTTTATGTCCTTGTCCATGGAACCCACAAGCTGAGATCATTGCACTGAGAAGGAAAAGGTCTGATCCACAATAACCAGAGTAAACTCTTTCCGAGTCACCTAAGCATCCGCATCGGGAGTACATATGCACAAGGGAAGTAATGACTGGCACAACCTTGTCAACTCCAGCCTTGATAACCTGTGCATGAACTTGCTGACCTTGTGCAAGGGCTGCCAAGTCCGAGCAACAGGTGATAACACTAACGAACGTGACCACATCAGCCGCCAGCCCGACACCCCTCATCATGGAGAAGTACTCCAGTGCTCCCTCTGAGTCTCCATGCTGCGTCCTTCCAGCGATTGTGGTATTGAATGACACAACCGTAAGAGAAGGAAGCGCCTGGAGAATGGCCTCTCCTTCTGCAAGGCGCCCACACCGCATGTACATGTGAGCCAAGGAGTTCCCAACACACATGTCAGTGTCCATCCCACACCGCACCACATATGCGTGGACCTGGCGTCCAGAGACAACATCGGCGAGCCCAGCACAGCACCTGAACACGCTCCCCAGGCCGAACTCGTCAGGATGCATTCCCTCCCTTCGCATGGCAAGGAAGAACCCCAGGCTGTCTTCGTCAAGCCCTACATTGGTGAGCCCAGCGACCATGGCATTCCAGGTGGCGACGTTCCTCGTGGGCATTTCGTCGAACAGCTCACGGGCGCTTCCCAGGTCGCCGTTCTTGATGTAGCCCCCTATCAGAATGTTCCAGGACATGACGTTCCGCTTGCGAATTCTCTCGAACAGGTTGCGCGCGGTGGGGAGGTCGCCGAGGTCCGCGTAGGCGAGCAGGAGGTTGTTCGCGGTGAAGCGGTCACGGGCGGCGCCAGAGGTGGCGGCGAAGGCGTGGATCTGGCGGAGGAGCGGGATGGCGCGGCAGGCCCGGAAGACGTGGGAGAAGAGGCTGACGTCCGACCAGAGGACGTCGCGTAAGGGGTGGCGGAGGGCATCCTTGAGGCGGCAGCTTGAGCAGAGACGGATGAACTCGTACTTCGCTTCACGCGGCCCGGTGGCGAGCGTCTTCAGCGCTGGCCTGGCCATGTGGCCGTGCGACCTCCCGCGCTACGACGCGGCCGTGGTGATGGCCGGCGCCGCCCCAGGAAGCATGGCAAGTTTAGACGCGGCGACTGGCGATGTAAACTGGAGTGGGTTTTTTTTTTCGAGAATTCGGCAGTGTAAAACAACAGCACTTGCACGGAATTTGCTCGGGCTGGTACGAGCCACGCGACGCCGGGCCGAGCCCACTGGCCCATGTGGAAGGGAAGGAATTGGTTATGAAGACGGACTGGACTCTGTGCCGAGCCCGCCTTTATAATGATCGACACGACGCGACGCGGCAGCAATAGCTCTGAAGAACCGGAAGTATGGCGGCGGCAGAGGCTTTCACCGGCAAGGAGCGATGCCCCAGCGAGAGCGAAGCGGTCACCGGAGAGGAGGAGTGTTCGCCGAGGCTCTGCCCCGGCAAAAGGAAGGCGCCGACGGCCGGGCATCTCCATCCCCTCGAGGAGGAGGGCGAGTCTTCCATGGAAGATATTGTGGCGGCGGACGCGGTCTTCTCGGTCAAGCGTGCTGATGTTTTCGCCGATGTGAACAAGGTGGAGACTTTCGAAGAGGATGGTTCCGACGACGACGATAAATCAATCACAGAGAGTGAGTTCGACGCCTTTTTTGAGGAGGAAAGGGCAGATTACCGGAAGTTCTGGCAAGAGGAGGTGTTGACTAGATATCCAGATTTGGAGTTCAAGGATTATTCCTTGGTTAACAAGGAGTGAGATGTCCTCGACGACAATGCCAAGGTTGAGGCTGTTATGGAATCCAACTGAGGTGATGATGTGCTGTGTTATCTATCTATCTATCGGTCTATTTATCTATCTGTAAAATTGATCCAGGGCTCAGCTATCTATCTGTCAAATTGATCCAGGGCTCAGCTATGTTATGGTTCACGATATCTTCATGATGTTGTGATCTTCTTACTATTAAGTTTGGCCATGACCTTATCATGGTGTTTTATTTGGCACCGATGATCCAATGCCATGTGTATTAATTTACTGTGTTGCAACTCAGTTATCTATTAGTAATACATTGTACTTTTGCCTTGCACAAGAGGTGCCTGTTTATATTTTGCTGATGTTGGATTATTCGGCATAATTTTTATAATTAATTTTAATATATAAATCATGACTACACCAGCTATGAACACGTAAAACTCTAACATACTAGAAGTATTAATCAACATGAACAGCAGCAATACATACGCAAAAACAGCCATAGAACAACAACATATCGGATCACGATATATGTACCTATCGGTTGCAGATGAAATCTTCGTTGGTGTAGAGGATGTTGTTGCCTGTCGAAGAAGATGGCTGCATCAGGCAGAGGCAGGGCTCAGCGAGTTACAAGATCCAGCTTTCGGATACTCTTTAGGGAACACATGTAGCCTGCAAAAAAGCTTAGCAGCCACCGCTCGACCTGTTCCTTAATTATGGGTAATAGTCCAGAGTGGTGCACAGCAATGCTCCTCTGGAGAATAGTAGCAGACGCAGTGCACGTGGATGATCTTGACGCCCAGGAAGATGCTCCGTGATAACGAACTTCAGTCGCGCTGAGTGCTTTCCAAAAACTTTATTCTCCATCTCCCATACAGGATCGTAAAGGCGAGTGGTTCCGTAGACCTACTCTCCCGTCCACTAGTGCACGAGATAGAGTAGACTACGGTGGTGACGCAAGCAAAGAGGAGGCAAAACCCTAGATTGGTTTTCGGTGTGTTTTGGTGGAAGCCGCACAAGCGTTTATATAGAGTAGCTCGGGAAACCCCACACAGGACACAACGTGGACCAAGCCCATGTCGTGCACGTTCGGGTTGGCTACAGATAGCCGACGATCCGGGAATGACCCTAACCCACTAACTGTTGACACGTCTGCCAAAATCGCACAAGTTTTCCCAAACAGCAAAATAAAGCTCGGCTCGGCGCCACAACCCGCGGCGCGCGCGTCGAGACGAGCGGGCGGTGTCGTTGTTAGAGGAGGAGCACGTGTGTAACACTTCTCTTCTCACTCACTTACAAAGTGGTGAGATACTCCACCTTATAAGGTGGTGCAACTCTCCTCCAACTTTTCATTTGGGACTAAACTTTAGCTCACACTCCACTCACATGTGAGCTGCCACCAAATTGGGTTACATCACATATGCGTTTCACACACATGTTATTTGAGATTTAGGAAAAATCTGAAATCAAGCATGGGTCCAAAGTATTGGTCCATTATTTCTAACAATCCCCACTAGATCTCAAATGCTCATTTGAAGATTTGTCAATATTCACTACTTGTTCATATACCAGTGTTTCAATAGAGACTGTTAAGATGAACTTACGTCTAGAATCTTGATCTACGTCTATTAGGAACTTGAACAATGGACGAACCTTGAATTGCAAGTTTGATGCCAACAGATTTCACTCAAAATCACACTAGTACTTGGCTGCTAGTAGCCTACCCCTCGGGTTAGAGCGTATGCATCATACTCCATGGTCTCTTCTTGAGTTTACTAGAGATCACCCGAATCTCATAGACAGTGACGTTTACAGTCGAGCTCATATAGGTGTATTCTTTTAATAATGTCCCGTAGGACAGCATCTTTGCTAGTTATAGATAACAGAAACACATTAAGGCATGTTGCCAACCAGCCTTACAGAAGTTGAGAGTTATGCATCTTCACACAGAGAGGGTCATAAAGTACTCTCCTCATTCAAACCACCAGTTTGTTCTTCCTAGATCCTAATTCATAGGATCTTCGATCACATAGTTGGGTTACCAGTATGGTGTGACATCCACGGGTCTCAGCCCCATCTCCCTCGATGCACTTTCTATTACATTTTGTGATAGTCCCTTTGACATGAGAATATCTTACAAATATTCGAGTTTGGTATATACGGTCCAGTCTGGCAGAAGCTCACGGTGTTATTAGGGCCGAATCAAAGATTCGGATGACCGAAGGAGACTCCGACTTCTTGCGGCACATAGCAAGTTCACAGATAGAAAGTTTAAAGGGATAAACCCTAACTTGTAACAGACTCGACCTGCTACTCGAGACCTAGCTTATCTATATAAAGGCTAGGAGGGGGCGGCGAGGAGGACAATCACAACCCTAGTTTTCCATAACCTCGCCAGATTGCATCTGCGCACCCCCTATAACTTTCGACTCCCTCGATAATTCCAAGAGCAGATAAGAAGGAGTAGGGTCCTCTACGAGGCCTGAACCTGGGTAAACCTTGCGTCTCCGTGTGCTTGTTTGCTAGCCGATTGATGATTCCAGCGCTCCCTCCTTCTCCAAAACCCAAGTCCATAACAATGGGCATTGATGAGTTTAACCCTCGTCACCCTTTGGAAAGGGATATATATTAGGTTTTTGTCTGTTTGAATATACGTAACAGTCATTACTTAGGAGTTTCCCAATTCCCTAACAGATTTCAAACGTCTCTTTACGTGTCTTGATGACTTCACGTTATCCTTAGAATTGTTCACTTTTACAATCACAATTTGGTTGTCACAATTCAAAAGGATTGTCAGCACTGGTTTTTCAACCACAAGCAAGTCCATCAAGAGCTCACGCAGCCATTCTGACTCAACAGTGGTTATGTCTAAAGCAGTAAGTTCTACTTCCATAGTTGACCTCGTCAATATGGTTTGTCTACGAGACCTCCATGACACTGTGCCACCTCCAAGGGTAAACACATACCCGCTTGTGGCATAGAGTTCATCAATGTCAGAGATCCAGTTTGCATCACTATATCCTTCAAGCACAGCGGCGTGTCCTGAATAGTGATCCCATAGCTCATTGAACCACTGATATTGGAGGCTTATCATTTTTTGCGGAGCATGACTATAGATGAGGTGTTCAATGAAAGCCCTCTCAAGGACATGGTGTGGGACAAGGATCTTGTCGGCTACATGGTCACTCACATCGCCGTATCTTTTTTGTTCCTACAACCTGCTATGGTATCTAAAATAGAGCCTGAGGGAAAAGTTCACACACATTTGGATCGTGTAGGATGTGTAGTTGGATTGGTCTTTCTTGTAGAGATCAAGATGCTAAAGCCCAGTGGCAGATCCAGAAACGAAGAAAGAGGGGTGCTAACTAATTGTAGGGGGAAATTCTACTAGATATCACCCAAAATTTACGATAATAAAAGTGCATTGCTACAATAGACAAAATCATAAATAGCTAATTGAGTAACCGATGAACAAAAAATACAAATTATTGCAGCATCTCTAGAAATACCATCAAGAAAGTGAGATATCTCTGCAGTTCGCATGTCATCAACATTGTTCATGAACTATCCATAAATCCACTTGAGTCTTGAGTCTGCATATACAATGTAGATTGTAGAACAAACATCGTGAATATGAATGATATATAATTGATATGAAAGATGAACTCAGTAGTAAATAACATACCAGCGGATCACGTCCTAGTAATCGCTTTAGGCAATTGACATGCATGATTATTGTAACCATGAAAACGCGCAAAATGATATCATCTTCAATGCCTGCAAAGATGCCTCGCTCAATGTAGGACACCATGCTATGATCCACCCAATCATCATTCATCTTATTGCTCAACTCGGTCTTGATAATATTCATAGCCGAGAAAGCCCGCTCAACTATTGCGGTGGCAATCGGCAAAATCAAGGCAAGTTCAATGAGGAGATACACCAAAGGGTAGCATGTGTGTCTATCAGTTTGAACCATGTTCACGGCAAGATTGCCAAGATCATTACACCTTGAAAACTCTTCATCACTTCTCACATCAACAACAAACGTGGCAAGTTAATCGCTTAAGGTAACGCACTCATATTCTGAGAAATCAGCAGCATAAATCTTGGCAAGTTCAATTAGTTTGTCTCCATCAAAGTTAGCAAAAGAATTCTTAGGATCAAGGCAAGCAATACATCTCAACAACTGAGTTGATTTTTCAGCAAAGCGGTGGTTTAACTCAACTAGAATCTGGTCAAGAACAACATTAAAAATTCCATGATGAAAATGATGATAGTAACTTACTAACTTTGCACCTCGACCCCTTGAACGACCTCTTAGTGGTATTATATCATCCATATTTGGCACAAAAATTTTCCTACTGACACAAAAGTTCTTCACTTCTTCAAACATCTCTTCCCAACCATTTCCCCTCATGTCATTCATATTCGTTAACACTGGCCCAATTAGTCCAATAGCACGAACAATATTCTGATTTTTCTTTTGTAAGCATTGTGACAATTCTTGGGTCTTCTCCAACACTCTAATAATAAGATGCATTATAAGAACAAATTCAAAGTGTTCCATCCTTTCTATCAAACCCGATGCTTTAGTTTTTTGCTCGCTCTCTCCATCTTCACAAATATTTCCAATACCGAGGTCCACATTAGTTGAAGACGAACCAAAGTTTTGTGATGTGTACCCCACGTGTGTCACCAGGCCTTGCAAGACTAGTGGCTTGGTTTTTCCCTCTTCCTGGAAAGATTTCACCAGTCTCCAATTGCTCCACAAGTTTGTCATGATGGTCTTGGAGAAGTTGATATTTTCTCTTACAAGAAGCACCAACAGTGGTTACAAGCATAGTGCAATTATTGAAAAAATCCTCAACGGAAGCATAACACTCGGCAACAACCACTAGTTGGAATTGATGAGAAAAACAATGTATATAAAAGGCATATGGATTTTCATCCAATATGCGTTTATGCAACCTATGAAACTGACCTCTCATATTGGAGGCACCATCATATCCTTGCCATCGCAACTAAGAAATAGATAAACCATGTTTGATAAACATAGCATCCAAGGTTATCTTAAGAGAAGATGAAGTAGTATCAAAAACATGCTTAATCCCAAGAAACCTCTCAATCACTTCACCTTTACCATTGACATACCTACATGAAAAAATATTAGTGATCAATATTTGAAAACAAGATAGAATTGAAACATAGATAGGAAGGTTGGTACATACCTCAAGATCACCGCCATTTTCTCTTTTATTGACTTATCACGAGACTCATCAACAAGCATCGCAAACCGACGCCATTTCACTTTGTAAATAATTGCATTCCTTGTCTCGTGTGCACAAGCTTTCACTAAATCTTTCTGTATTTTAGGAGCAATCATTTGACAATTCTTGGGAGCATTTACACCAAGAACACTTGCAGCTTTGGGATCTTTATTTTTATACCATTCCAACATCTCTAGAAAGTTGCCCTTATTGCTTGATCTTGAGGATTCATCATGCCCACGAAAAGCAAGAGCTTGCAAAATAACAAACCTCGCAATACCTAAAATAATAATCAAGCGAGCTTTATATTTCTCCTCTTTCTCCGTGTTTTTCTCAGACCACACATACGCCACACTTTTCCTCTGAATTTTGAAATCAACGGCGCACTTCCTTGCCTTGTTGTGTGTACTATCAGGTCCTCCAACATGAGCATTGAAAGTTTCAAGTCCCCGTCTCCAATTAACATAACCATATTTAATGAATGTATCATTTTCCCAATTACCAATCCTTGGAGGTCTAAAGAGATAACAATAAAAGCAATAAGCTGCATCCTTTTGCACACTATATTCTAGCCAATCAAATCTGTCAAACCATGTTTTTATAAATCCTCTCATTTGATCCCCTTGCAATTTCTATGAAAAAACATGGTCACGTGGTTGACATGGACCCATAGAAAAATATGCTCTCTTAGCTTCATCTCTAATATTCGGATCAAACTCATATATTGGTTTTCGAAGAGCCGGATCAGCAACAATGTCATCCATATTAAGTTCAATGTGGACTCTTTTTTGTGTTGGCAGCGTTGCTAAACTAGTACTAGGTGCATCTTTGTTTGGGTAATATTTCTTCATCTTAGAAAATGGCAGAATTATTTCATTATTTGAAACAATCTAATTATAAATTTAGAAGCAACCAATCAACAATACATATCAAACCTAAATTACAGATTTTCGGGGATGGGAACGAGTCCTGATGGAAATCATACCTAGCGAGCGAACCAGTCTGCTGTGGTGCCGCTGGAAAGCAGAAGTGGAGCTTCTTCGCCTGTTGACTACTGGTGCCATCTGCTGTCGGCTGCTGCCCACTAAGAGCATCTCCAGCAGCGGCGCTATATGTTGCGCGCGCCCAAAAAAACTGCTCGTTTAGCGCGCGGAGCCTTGTTTTCGGCGCTCCAGCAGCGACTGCAAATTAGCGCGCGTGGTAAAAAAATATCCAGCGTGCAGTATATGCGCTATCCCGAGCGCCACATCTGGGGCTCCTGGTTCGGCGCGCTGGAAATGCTAGCGTCACGCGCGAACTCGCAACCGCCAAGGTGAAAGATCCCGCGTGCTCCGCTCCCTCCCGCCTCGCGCCGGCGCCGGCGATGGACGGCTACTCCGGCACCCCACCGACGTCGCCATACTCCTCCGCGCCCGCCGGAAGCAGCGCTGGATCGATGCGGCCGCCTCTCCCGCCTTCTTTCGCCGCCGCCGAGAACCCTAGCGGTCCGCTCGCGCGCGGTCTGTTCATGGCGCCAAGGGTCGTCGGCGTGCAGCCCACCGTCGCCACCGGCCCGATTCCTCCGCAGCGCCAGAAGAAGGCGGCCGCCAAGAGCCCCGTCGCCGCCGTCGCCGTGATGCAAAAGAAGGGGAGGAAGGGCGGCGCGCCGACCAAAATCCCGTGCGGTCCTCTGCACCAAGCGCCGGCGGCCCAGTTCGACTTCCCAGCGCCGCAGCCGGCGCACCCACAAGCGAATTTCGCTGCGCCCGAAGCCGCGCCCGAGTTGTTCGATGAATTGACGGCAAGGTAAAATTTCATCTTTTTCCTCATTTTTGTGTTCTAGATGAAGTGTATGGTGTGTTCTATGTTATCTATAATCACAATGTAGTGTGGACAACGAGACATTCATGGACACAATGAATGTATCATCCAACAACTATGAAGAAGAAGAGGAAGAACCATTTGATGATGAGGGAGAGGGGTTGATTGAGCCACCCAAGGGAAGATCGGCGAACTACACCATCGCCGAGGATGTTTTGCTTTGCAAAACATGGTGCAATGTGAGCATGGATGCGACCGTTGGCACAGACCAAAATAGAGATACCTATTGGGCTCGCATGAAGGAGTACTTTTATAGGCGCAACAAAGGTGGCATTGAACAGAGCGATCGTTCTCTTCGATCAAGGTGGTCATCAATTAGCACCGATTGTCAAAAGTGGGCGGGATGCGTGGTGACCTATGATGCGTGCGAGGAAAGTGGCGGGAACGATGCAACAAAGGTAAAATTGAGCTCATCCTCTCCTCACATGTATTCTCCTCACATGTATTGTCCTCACATGAAATTGAGCTCATCTCTTCTCTTTGTTGTGTGTAGCTTAGCACCGTGTCTAACATGTATCGAGGAGAAGGGAAGACAACAAAGAGAGGGAATTTGATCAAAGGAAAGCCATTCACCTTGTTCCATTGCTACAAGGCGCTTGAGAATGAGGAGAAGTGGAAGAACCGGGATGTCCTACAAGTGCCAAATCAACCGTACAAGGAAACATATGAGGCTCAAAAGATAGATGAGGACGACGCCACAAGTGGAGACGGCAAGAGAATCGCTACTCCATGCTCGATTCCCAAGAGCAAGCGCCCCATGGGAAGAAAGCAAGCCAAGGACGCAAAGAAGAAGGCGGGAGGAGAAGATGATTTGGCAAAGGCGGTTGTGGCTATTGCGGATGCAAGAAGGGAAACGGCGGAGGAGCGCAAAAAGAAGAGAACCATGGATATGGCGACCGAGGCGCGCAAGGCGGCGGTTGAGGAGAGGAGACTTGCTTTGGAGGAGAAGAAGGTTGCCATGGAAGAGAATCAACGTCTCATGGAAGAAGAGAAGAAGTTCATGTTCATGGACACTTCCAATCTCGATGCAAGGCAATTGGAGTACATCAACATGTGTCGTGATCAAATCTTGGCTCAAAAGAGGATGTCTATGGGAGCCATGGGAGGCATAGGTGGCATGGGAGGTATGTGGCGCCCCGCAAAAACCACTACTAGAAAATCGCGTTGTTTTTGTGCATTGCATCATCATGACCGCATGCTCATGTCATCATGCCACCTTGCATTTGAGCATCGTCATGTCATCTTGCATTTGTTTGCATAAAACTATTTTCGAAAAGTCTGTTTTTGTTTTCTAAATGCCCCGTCTTGATTTCAAATTAAAACCCGGGTCTCCGAATTATTTTATTTCGTCTACCAACGGTTTTCAAAAGCCTGTTTTAAATAATAATATATTTTCCTTTATTTTTAGGAGGCAGCCCGCCAGACCCGAAAGCCCGGCCGGCCACCTCCAAGCCCTAAACTAAAACCTAGTCTAATCCCTAATTTACCAAACCTATTCTACCCAGCCTCCCTCCACCTCACCTGACCAATTCCCTCCCTCCACCTCACACATCCACCTCATCCCGACCAATAGCAGCGCGCCACCTCATCTCCCGCCACCTGCGCCTAGCCCTACCGCAACCGCACACACAGCAGCATGCCCCATCGCGCTGGCCACACCCCGCCCGCACGTACCAGGCCACCAACCACGCGCGGGTCCCACCTCTCTCGGGTGGACAGCCAACCGAACCCCCACCTACCCCTCTCTCTCTCTTTCCGTACCCGACCCCACTCCCGTTTTCTCGCTCCTGCTCCCGCCTGGGCGCCCAACCAACACGTCACCTACCGTCGACCGCGTCCACCCACATGCAAACCAACCCACCTAGCCTCGATTCCCTCCCCTCGCTCTTCCCCTGGACCCACCACCACCCCCGTCCCCGGGCTCCTCTCTCCCCGCGCGTCTCCTCCTCTGCCACCGCGTGCCTGCCGCCGCCATCCCCGCCCCTCTGCTTCCCTCCGTTGCCGCCGAGCCCGGCCTCGCCTGGGCCACGCGGGCCACGCGACCTCCTCCGCGCGACCCCACGCATCCGGCGGTCTGCCGCGCTTCCTCGCCCTCGCTGCCGGCCCCCTCGACCTCGCGGCCTCCACCCTTCTCCCACCTTCCCGTCCATGACCCCGCCGCCGGGAGCCCCTTCCGCTGCCGCGGCCGAGATCTTCCCCGGGCGCCCGCGGCCGATCCGCCTTCCCGTTCCCCTGCAGCGATGCCAAGGCCGCCCTCCTCATCGTCGCTCGAGCCCAGCCACCGCACCGGGCAGGTTCCCCTCCGCGTCGGTCTCTGCAGGCCTCGACCCGGCCTCCTACCGCCGAACTTCTCTGCCGTCCTCGACCGCGCGCCGCCGTAGAGCCCGCACCCCTGCAGCTCGGCTGTTCCCCGACGCCAGGACCCCGTGGCCATGCCCTAGTTGCAGCCTCGCCGAGCCGCCACCTCGTCTCCGACGCGGCAGACCACGCCGGCGCTGCCCTACGCCGCCACGCGCGCCTGTGACCTCTGCTCATGGTCAGTTGGCCATGTGTCTGCCGTGTTGTTGCCTAGTTGTCGATGGGTATTATGACGGTGCTCGTGACCCTGCTTAGGTGAAGTTGTGTGGTTGTTGTTCTAGAGCACGAACACCACCCGATGACCCGTCTAGACCAAGACCAAGACCGTGGCGCCAAGTTCTTCCGAGAAGCCACGCCCCATGTGTCGATGCCTACCCAAGCTCGTCCCCAAGACCGTTTGCCGCCGAGAACTAGCGTTATCTGAAGACCGAACCCGAAGACCCCGATCTCGGAGTCCGATGATTGAGACCGATCTCGAACCTGGCGCCGCACCAAGTTCTCCTTCCCGGATCCGACGACCGAGACCAATCCCGTCGAGCACCCTCGTAACCCCAAGATCGCCAAACGCCAATGTGTGAACCCCTTTTTCCGAGACCCTGTTTTACAAATGACATATAACTTGTTGCATATTAAATTATTCATGATTGCATACATCTTTGTGTGGTTTGGGGGTATTCTATCGATTCATCTAATAAATAAATATGGAGACTATATGAAAGCTTTTCTAGTCTTATATTGTCTTCATTTAAATTGTGTAGCGAACCGGCACCTTGTTTTGCCTTGTTAATACAACCTTTAAATTGCGGGGTAGATAGATAACTTGAACCGTTTAATTAATGGTCAGGACCCCGGTTCCGCTTAATACTGCCTAATCGCACCGCATCTGCATCTTATCATAAAGCATGCCGGATCTTCTGCCGTAGTATTAAATATTGCATCCGGTGTTTCTTCTAGTGTTTGCTTCTTCGCGGATTAGACCGATGAGTGGATGCGAGTATCGACAAGTTCTCCGGATATGATCCGTCGGCAGTGTTTCCTAGGCGAGCATCTCTCCCCCTTCTACCTATTTTGCATTTATAGTCTTTACTTCCTCCTGTTCATCTATTGCTATCCGTGTCATGATGCTTTAGTGTTCTGTACCAGTTATATCCCGTACAGCCTCTATATTGCCTTGGACACCTCCTATTACCTGTGTTTGGTAGATAGCTGGCCTTGCGAGTCGTAGTTGCTTGCTCAGGTGCGATCTCGTGTTGTCGGGTACCACAGTTGTTGGTATGCTGGCAGATGTTTATGGTGGAGATGATTAGTGGTGGAGATGATCATGACTTTAAATACAACTATTAAAATGCTAGATAAAATTAATGCAGAGGCATCGGTGGGCAATAAATGTGATTTGGTTCTTCCACGCTCACTTGTGTCCCGTAGGACCCCGAGTACTTGATACATGTTCCTTGACTATTTGCACTATCCACATCCGGGAGGCCTTATGGACCCCCCTGAGCCAGAGCTTGATTCATTTCTATTTCTTGGGGCCACAAACTAGTTTGGGGTTTTATTACTATCCTGTACTTATGCCATGTTACTACTTTAGTTAAGATTGTGCGTGGAGCACCTGTACTGTTTTGGATCGCGCCACGTTTTCGTGGTATCGACAAGCCCAGTCATAATTTCGGGTTCCCAGTCGTTTACAGCCGTCGTCGCAAACCCTGGGTCTGTTCCGGAGCCGGCCAACTTCGTTGCGGGTAGCTTAGTGGGGTGGCCCCCTGAAATATTTATGAATCCTGTGATCGCTTTGTCATGAAGGCCTCGTTGGGTTTTGAGTTGGTTTTTCTGAGGTTGATCGAGTGTGTGTTGCTATTTGTGCACCCCTGTAGGGTAAAACTTTCTGAAAGCCGTGTCCGCAGTTATGGACGACTTGGAGCACGGTATCTCGATCATAGACAAGCATAACTAAAGTAGTGCTATAAATTTGACTTAATATGTGACTAGTAATCAGCTATAACTATAACGGAATGGATACTAAAAATGCCAACAACCGGTGGATCTTCGGTGACCTGTGTCATACTATACCTGCCTATTAAGTATTGCGACTCCAAATGGAATGTGCTAAAAGTGCCAACAACTGCTGGGTTTTGGGATTCCTTAGGACTATTATATCTGACTAGTAAGCACTGCAACTACCACTGAATGGTAATTAAAAACTGCCCACTACTTATGCTATCAGAATGACTCATGCTATCTATAGCTGATTAGTAAGAGCTTCAACTATAACGGAATGAGTAAAATTGCCAACTGTGTGAGTTCCTTGGTTCGACTTCCTCCTTTGGTCTCGAGGGGGAAATACCAGGATGGGTTTGTTTGGTGTTAGCTTCAGGTTGGATCCGAATAGGTCTTTCTTATCCCTCTCTAATAACTGCCAGTTGTATCGAGTCTCTATAGGTTGTTTACTGCCGCTGTGCTGCCGCTTCAGCCCACCATACCTATGTAGGCGAGAGCCGCCAAATTCTAGCCTTGCCGTGTACTAGCCTCAGTACTGACGCTCCTCTTTTTCCTTTGCCCTTTGTCGGCACCCCTTTTGTTTTAGCAAGTTTGAGATCGACGTCGTTAACAGGGTTACCCTTCCGGCTTGGCCTGGGCAGGGTTATGGACGCCATTGGTTATTCTTCAGGGCTCTTAGCCCCATTTGCATCTTGTCCGTAGTCGGACGCCCTATCGATTTCAAGGTGATTTGGATCTTTGTAGTGTATATCTGTAATCTTGACTCTTGGAGTGGTGCTGTATATATATCTGTTTTGTGGGTCCCATCGAGGACTGTTGTGTAATGTTATTACTTCGTTTTCCACCCGCACGAAAGTGCCTGGTGGGCGTCCTTGAATCGTTTCTATGCGGGTTTGGCGGAAAGGGCTAAAACTTGCATAGGGCCGATTTGAGGGTGTTACAGGTGCCATGGGTGGCTTTGGTGGCATGGGAGGCTATGGTGCACCACCGAGAGGCATGGGAGGCTATGGTGGCATGGGAGCACCGACAAGTGGCTATGTTCCAACTTCAAGTGAGTATGGAGGCTTTGGTGGCATGAATGTCGCTCCCGGGGGTTTCATGGCAACTATGATGAACATGGGTGGCTATGGTGCACCGGGTGGCATGGGCGTCACGGGAGATGCTCAAGCTCACGTTGATGAACATGCTCAAGGTCAAGTTGATGAAGGCAAAGAGGAGGATGGCAAAGAGAAGGAGATGGATGATGAGGAGGATGAAGCATGAACATCGATGTTTCATATGTTTATGTGAGCTTTTGGTAGCGATGTCTATGTGAACATCGATGAACATGTTTATTTTGCATGCTTTTGAACTTTGTGGTTGCTTGTTTGATGAACTATGTGTGATGGATCCTATATCTTTGTGTTTTGATCATATTTGGGTGCATTTTTCTAGCGCTATCTGTCGCGCGCGCTGAAAATTTACAGCGCCTGACATTTCGCGTTTTTTTCCACACGCGCTATAACCAGTTTTTTGCGCTTCTGTCTTTTGACAACCGGAGTTGCGCGCGGCAAACGTGATACAACGCGTGCCATACCACTTTTACAACGCCAAGTTTTAGCGCCGCTGCTGGAGATGCTCTAAGTAGATGCCAAGACGGAGATGGAGAGATGTAACTACCTCGGTGAATTACGCTCTTAGTTAATGCCTGGATGAACGAAAGTGGTTAAAATAGTACGGTGGGGCCCAGGGCCACTCATGGTAGACCTTTCGGCCGTCCTAACCACTTTCAAACAACGGGACAAGAACGAGCGGCGTAATCGGCAGGCGAAGGGATCAACTACATACACAAGTGAGTATGTATGCAAGCCACATACAACAGTCCTCAGAGCCATTCCATCTAAAAGAAATAGAAATATTGCAACGCCATACGGCAAGATCCAAATGTCCTAGATAGATATAATAATTTAGGATAGCTCCTCATACATCACACATCAGAGTATCAGGCGAAAGCGGAAAACAAGATCCGAGTACGGATAAGAAGCAAATTGGCATAAGATGCCCCATAAATAAACACATCCCGCCCACAGATCACACGGATCCCCGTTCCCGGAATCTCTACACCGAATGATCGTTGCCAACATCATCTGTCTCTTCCACCCAGTATCCATCTTGCGGGTACACCTGTTCATCTGAATCAAACAATTTATCGTGTGAGACCCTAGGGGTACTCAGCAAGTCTTTATGCCACTAAAGGGGACACAACCTGGGGTGACGCAATTGCAGCAAAAGATAATACCTAACAATTCTATAGAGACTCGCTAACCTTCCGCCTAACCAATGATAGACGGAAGTCCGTGAATTAAGATCAACAGTTATAACAGTATAATTAACAGATCCATACTCCTCCTCGCTTACCAACGAGGAAGCGGACGAACAACCCCCATCATCCGTTGGCAGTTTTATTAACCATTCCATGAGTATTGTACTATTTACTAGTCCAGTACTTAGTCAATTTAAAAGCGGTACTTTAGTTATACTTGTCTATGATCGAGAAACTGTGCTCCAAGTCGTCCATAACCGCGGACACGACTTTCAGAAAGATTTACCCTGCAGGGGTGCACGAATAGCAACACATACTCGATCAACCTCGGAAAAACCAAATCAAAACCCAACGAGGCATTCACGACAAAGCAATCACAGAATTCAGAAATATTTCAGGGGGCCACCCCATTAAGCTACCCGCAACGAAGTTGGCCGGCTCCAAGACGGACCCAAGGTTTGTGTGGACGGCGGTAAACGACTGGGAACCCGAAAATATGACTGGGCTTGTCGATACAGCGAAAACGTGTCACGATCCAAAACAGTACAGGTGCTCCTCGCACAATCTTAAATAAAGCAGTAACATGGCATAAGTACAGAATAGTAATAAAGCCCCAAACTAATTGTGGCCCCAAGAAATAAGAATGAATCAAGCTCTGGCTCAAGGGGGTCCATAAGGCCTCCCGGATGTGGATAGTGCGAATAGTCAAGGAACAGGAATCAAGTACTCGGGGTCCTACGGAACACAAGTGAGCAGGAAAAACCAAATAGCAGATATTGCTCACCGGTGCCTCTTTCATTAGTTATCCCATTACTACTCAGGTTATGTTGTTTAGGTACCTCATTATCCATCAGACACTCACATACCCTACTCATGCTTTTCTACGACTCGCATGGCTCAAACAACTCCTGTAGTAATGGCTCATGGGACCGGAACAAGCTTAGTGTGGTTTAAAAGTAAAGGCTATGCAGTACTTGGGATTCAATTTAATGCAATCGCGACTCAATGATGCAAGAATAAGATAGAGGCAATAGGTACTGTATGTATGCAAGCATGTGGTAGTGCTTGCCTGGCAGCTCAGTTGAAGCGAGAGATGGATCTGGGTAATACTACTGTGCTTCCTGGTAATTCTCCTGCTGGGCGTCTATTCGAAGAAGAACCAAACAAACAAGGGCCAACATAAATAAGTGCACAAGCATATGAATTAAAATGCAACAAGCAACCAAGCATGACATGATGAATGATGCACAATTACGTGGCATTAAAGTAGCATGGCAAAGGTGAGGTGTGGATACAAGAAATAAAACACTTTATTATCTATTTGACCAAGTTTTATTGCCATAAACAGTTCAGATTTTAAATGACAACATGATGCATGCTTCAGTTCAGAACAAGGATTGCATAAATAGAACGGGCTCGTCGCGCTGATCGATTTAGACATATTATTTGTCAAATTTGGAGTTATAAAACAAAAGTTATTAATTAAATAAGGAAAAGGGCATTTTATTGTAATTTTAATCATCTCGAAATTTAAAGTGTTCAAAATATATTTTGGAGGGCATATTTGAATTCCTCACATTTTTCTGATTCCAAAACATATATTATTTGTATTATTTGGATTTGTATTTTTAAAAATTATTTAAATCTGATTTGAATTTGAATTTAAAAACAATTTGGAAATGTTTAAATAAAAACAGACAGCCAGAATTACTTTTCTCACTCAGGCGAAATTAACACCAGACACTGACAGGTGGGCCTTTGTGCTGACTGGACCACGCGCTGGGAAATCCTTTTGTCACCGCGTCCTGAGCTAGCCACTGTGACTGCGGGGTGGGCCAACTGGCGCAGGCCCGCGTGTCAGCGGTGGGCGAGACAGAGGCCGACAGGTGGGGCTGGGGCTGGAGCGCGGGTTGTGGCTGAGAAAGGCAGAGGGGTTTTCTGCGAAAGAGCTAGCGCGGCTGACAGGTGGGGTCGTTAGGAGCGCGGGTCGTAGGAATCAAAAAGGTGGGGGGTTTTTTGCAAATCGACCACGTGCCCGTACTGTTTTTCTTCCTCTCGCGTCTGGCGGCAGGTGCGTGCGCGGCGTGGAGCGGGGATTCGATCCCGGGCCGCGGGAGTGCGCGCTGAGGGGGCTGACCGGTGCGGCGGGCTAGGGGAGCTGATAGGGAGGTGGAAGCGAGCTAGATCAGGCGCTGTGCGGCGCGGAATATCTGCAGATGCCGGCGAGCTCTGGCGCGCGGTGGGTGTTCGACGAAACGCACGGCGACGTTAGGGCGGTACGGCGAGGCGAACCATGTCAGGGAGGAGGGGATGCTCACCGCGGGCTCGGCGGTAGGCTCGGATCGGCGCGAGGAGCGGCGAGGCGTCGAGGTTGCTGGCGCTCCGACGAACTAGGGTTTTGGGGAGCGGCGAGGTACTGGCGGCGCTGGGGAGCTTCTGGTCCACGTAGGCGCGGTCGGGGTGGTGCAGGGGGTTCCTCTCGGTCGCCCAGGACACCTCCACGTCGAGCTGCTCGGCTGGATCGTCGGGGCGAGGTGGGTGCTGGCGGCGAACGGCGGCAGGTGGTTGTCGTCAGGGAGGAAGAAGGGGAAGGGGAGGGGCGACTCGGGCCAGATCTGGGGAGGCCAGAGAGGCGTGGGGAGGAAGGGAAAAGAAGGGAGAGAGGGAGGAGAGCAGCTGGGGCACAGAAGATAAAGGTGGCCTCGTGCCACCTTTTCCTTCTCCTCCTCGAGCACGTGCTCGGCCGGCTGGGGCTGGAGGGGAGGCTGCAGGTGGGGCTAAGGACAGCAGGGAGGCTCGGCTGGAGGGGGACCCTCGGGTCAGGGAGAGAGAAGAGAGGGAGGGGTAGCTAGGCTAGGTTAGATGGGCATGGCTCGGGTTAGGGTTAGCTAGGGTTAGGGAGAGGGTTAGGGTTTGCTAGGGTGCTGCTCAGCAGGTTAGAGAGAGAGGGAGGAGGTGGTCAAGCTAGTGAGAGAGAGAGGGGGTTTTAGAGTTAGGGCTTAGGGAATTTAGAGAGAGAGAGAAAGAACCTAGGTTAGTTTTAATTAGGTAATTAGGTATTAATTTGGTTTATGAGTCCAAACTAAGAAGGACCAAAAGGCTTGATCTTACATGAGCTAGTGTGGAAGTGAAACAAGAAAGAAGGAGGAAGAAAAGAATTAGGTGGAAAAAGGCCACATATGGTTAGTGCATGGAGAAAATAAAATAAGAGGAAAAGAGGTGGATATGAGTATGGGGATGGTGTAGTGGTGGTAGATGGCCTCCCAAGATAGGATCCATTTAAACCCAAAGAAAAACCAAAGAAGAGAAAGGTGGTGAAGAATTGTGCATGGCCCATGCAAAAAAAAAATGCCATTATTTATTTTGTGAAGACAATATGAATATGATGGCATTATTATTATGCATTTCCAAGAAATGGAGATTAACCCAAGCAAAGTAATTTAATGGACTAGATCCACCCTATTGCACATGAGCTAGAGAAATCCAAAAATAAAGACTAACAAGCTCATGGTCTAGTAGGATGGTGAAATTATAAAGTGGTGAGAAGAAATGTGGTGGAATGGAAATAAAAGATATGCCCCCAACTCAACTTGGGCATTTAGACAATATATCAATAACCAAATACAATATCAAGAGGCAAATACAATTAATAATGCATGTGAGAGAAGAACCAAAAGAAAGAGGGTTTTATACGATGCTCAAATGCAAGGTGGCATGATGACATGAGCATGATATAATTATGATGCAACAATAATATATATGAAGTAGCCAATACCTTACTAGGACAAGTAGCATTCCAATTGTTAGACAATTGGGGTGCTACAAGAGACGAACTGAGGTGACATGGGAGTTTATCGCTGGCTGGTTGCCTTTTGCGATCGACTAGATCAACGCAGAATTAGGCCATTAGCGATCAATGAATGGGCGGAGGCCTGCGGGAGTTAGCGACCATATTTTACTATCGCATGGGCCAAGGTGCTAGGATGGGCTGACTGTGACTGGTGCTGGGACGGGCCAGGTGGTGCTATTTCTTTGGGCTAGACAATTTTGGCCAAAAAATATACTATAAATACCTTTGGGCTATTTAGCTGGACCGGTGCGATAGCCCGGGTAGCACCAGGCCCAGCTCCGCCCCAGCTAAAGCCAACATGTCACTAATAATCTTACACTTCTTGTACCATGGTATTAAGGAAAACAAGAGATTTGATACATGGTTTATGCTGGCACTTAAACCATGCTGAGAAAGGTATAATTCCAACCTTTTCATAGGATTGGGTGCTTGTTGTTCATTGAAAAATGTTGCATGAAGCCTATAGTAATGTAATGTGGTGTTGAAATTTACGATCTTGTGGCCCACAAAAGTAAAGATTAATTTGTGTCACACTACTCCATCCAAGATGCACGCCACAAAATCTTACTTCCTCGTGTGGTTGAGAAGGCACATACAAATGCCATGGAATCAAGGTCACGTTCACAACAACACCTTGAGTTCAAGACTAACTCAGTCCATGGTATGTGTCCATGAGACTGTCAACTATATTATAGTAAAAGGAGTTAGAATGCCTTTTGGAATAGGATCAACAAATATTCGCTGCCAAATTGCACGGTTGCTAAGAAGATCTATATGCAAGTGTTGCAACCTGACTAGGCAATTGCTTGGGGGCAAGCAATGTTTTTTGGGGACGGTAATGTCATGACCATGCATATAGATGTGATATGTCGTCGCCTTGGCCTTGGGCCACCCTTGCTAGAAGGAGGGTCGATGCATTGGAGCATATAGACAAGAGCAGTTGCACATGGACCCAACGCACTAAAGTGAAGAAATTGAACTTGTCTACTTCCTCTCTCCTTATCTCTTCTTCTCATGGTGTAGTTGCTTTCCACTAGCTACCTATGTCAGTCTCACTTCCTAGTGATCGCCACACGAACCAAACATGCCCTAAGAATTGAAGGAGTACTTAGGTATGTACATGATAGGTGCATACGTATATTGTTAAACTGTGTCCGAAGAGACAAGTTGCCGACGTGATTCTTGCCAGCACAGGCCACTGTGCACTATGGTGTTTGACTGACACCACAATATCTTCTTCCTCCAGGCCGACGAGCCGATGCAGAGGGTCTTCAATCTCAAGACGGTGCTTCACGCTGACGGCGAACCAAGTGGCGTTGTCCCTGGTGTTGCTGTCGATGGCAGTGCTCTGAGATTTAGTCTGAGATGTGACAGAGAAGGACGTGATCGCTGATGACCCACAAGTATAGGGGGTGTATCGCAGTATTTTCGATCAGTAAGAGTGTCGAACCCAACAAGGAGCGGAAGGTGTTGACGAGTGGCTTGGAGCAGGAATTCTCTTTAAATACTTAACAAACGGATTTTTAGGGGTTTTTGATAATGCAGATAAATAAATAAAGTACGAGTAAATAAAAGACAATAATAATAGATGCATCAAGTGGCCCAATCCTTTCTTTAGCAAAGGACAAGCCAGTTGTATTACTTAAGATGACCAAACGTTCTCGAGGACACATGGGAATACTGTCAAGTGCTTTTGCTTCATATAGTTGATTAAATTTCTTTAGTTTAGTAAGTGTTGTGTGGGTGAACCTGCGTTAACGTATTGACCTTCCTAGGACTAATACATACTTGTGATTATGCCCCTTGCAAGCATCCGCAAGTAGAAGAAAGTAATTAAGATAGAAACCTAACAACAACTTTAAACTCTGAGATGCTACACTCCCTTGTGCAAAGGTTTCCTAACGAGTGTTCAGGTTTCTGTCACTCCGCCAACCCCTACGATTAGTAGCCAAATACATAATGCATTCTCCTAGGCCCATAAAGGTGAAGTGTCATATAGTCAACATTCACATGACACCACTAGAAGAATAACACCACAACATAAATAACAAACTATTGAATCCTTTTCAACACAATTCCACTACTAACAACATGACTTCTCCCATGTCCTCAAGAACTAAACAAAATACTCACGAGACATCATATGGATCAAGATCAGAGATGGAATAATGATAAGCAACAATCTGAACATAACAATAATTCAATGGTTCCACTCAATAGCATCAACTACAACAAGTAATCAACACTGAGAAAGTTTCCCCTAAGAACTATGCAAGATTCAACCCAATTGTTACAGCGGTACGGAGTGGTGATGATGGTGGGTGGAGATGATGATGGAAATGATGATGATGATGATCCCGATGAAGTCCATCTTGATGGTGGTGTTGATGGTGATGATCTCCCCTCTCCGGGAAGGAATTTCCCCAGCAGATTTCTGCCTGCCGGAGAGCTCTTCTTCTCTCTGCACTTTTCCTTCCTACAGAGGCGGCGGAATCTTTCTATGGTCACTCTCCTAGTCTTAGGGTTTCGTGGGGAATATATACGCCAAAGAGCAGAGCCAGAGGTGGGCCAGGGTGGCCACACCACATGGTGGCGCGGCCAAGGCTGGCTCGCGCCAGGGGTGGTGTGGGCCCCCTGTGGCCCATCTCCGCTCCCCCTTCTGGCATCCTTCGTCTTCTAGAAAAATAGATTTTCCATATATTTTCCGGGATTTTCTGATCTTCGCGAATTTTGCCTCTAAACTGTGCCTTTTCCATCAGAATCCTGACTTCAGCGGTCCATCCTCCAAAAGTCATCAACCATGCAAAAACAGATGAAATGACATAAGTATCATCTCTAATATGAAATATATCAATGAATAGCAGTAAATTATGATATAGAATAGTGATGCAAAATGGACGTATCAACTCCCCCAAGCTTAGACTTCGCTTGTCCCCAAGCGAAAACTGAGCTCAATAAACATGACCTCATGTTTATGGAGTGAAGTGTCGATAAAAGAATACGGACAAGAAGCATCACATTCATCAATACATAAATCATAATAGAAGACAACTCACTATTATATAACTTAACTTGTAATAATTAAAGGAAACACAATAAAGATACACAAGGTAAATCATAATTGGTAATGGAAAACTTTGTTCTTGGTCAAAGAATAGTTAACAATTTGTAGGAGTTCAAACATAATGGGGATTTCAATGATAGCTTTCAAAGTAATATTCACTAAGATAAGAGCAGTGTGCAAAACAAGGAACATAAGAAACATGATTGGATAAATCATCATATGAATGAATGAAACACAACAACTCAAAATACTTGTCGAGATAGAAAGGAATATGTTTACTGACTTAACTAAAAAGTAAAAGATAGGCCCTTCACAGAGGGAAGCAGGGATTTCAAGTTTCATAAAGAGCTTCCAAAAATTATGCTGCTTACTAGCTTTCAGCTCTCATTGCCTCTATCATAAGCATCTTGAGGTGATTAAGGTTAAAGTGAACAAATATGAGGATATGCTTGACAAGTTATAAGTTGAAAATCTCATGCCCCGTGCTTATGAGTACCAGACCTCATGATATGGGGTGGCCCGATCTTCTTAGTAAGAGGATGGCGGTGATGATGGTGGATGACAGATATCTAGCCTGTAGCTATGAACTCTTCCGCTCGATCCCTAATGCCAATGCAATAGCTCTCGAACCATGTAGGATATTCACAGCACCACGCTCTTGCGCACGCAGCCGTGACCATGAACGATAGTATGCAATCTACTAATTCTTAATGGAACAACAGATCACACTCAATTATAGTTGTAGAATTCGAACACAGGGTAATTTTAGAGGTTCTATGAAATAATTAACTCCAAAATATATTAACGTGGTCTAAACCTAGATAGTAGTGTGTCCCCATCTATTTAAGAGTCTGGGGGGCGACGGCCTAAGGGTTCCGAGTTGGCCCAACCCAACTAAGGGTACAAACCAACCCAAAGTGGGTTCGGTTCAGGTTTCTGCCGTGGCAGAATTCGTGTCCGTTTCTCTACCGCGGCAGCCTGCCGTGGCAGAAAAGGACTTTATTTCTGTGTCGTGGCAGGAAAACACATCGTTTCTCTGTCGCGGCAGAGATCCTGCCAGGTGTTGATCTTCTTATTGGTAGCTCCTTGCGCTTCCTCCCTCTCCTCCCTCGCGCATTCTTCATTGATCAACACGCCATACTCCATATGCTTCAGCTCCTCGCTCCGTGCTACGTCTTCTTCTCCCATGTACCTGATCATACAATAGCACAAAGACTTAGGCAATATAAAGTTCTTATAAATTAAAGCATCATGGTCAACTAGGAATGAATTCACCTTGTAGTCATTATTGATTTGACTCAATATTTCCTTCTAGTTCAAGCAGTCGGAATCATCATAATCCTTGTATATATCCTCATCATCCTCCCTTTCTTCATGAAAAGCTGTCCTCGGCTTTGGGTAAGCTGAAAGTGGGGGAAACAAAAAGAACAACGTGTACGCAAAGTATATGTATATATAACATGTTGTATTATTGTTGTTCACATGAAAAGTAATATCCAATATACATCAAGCAACTTAAATTGCAGTTATAAGTGAAGTACAAAGAATCATGATCATGGTGAAAAACAACTAAATAGATAGTCTTGTTCTTTAATATTAAATTCAGTTTCCTCAAAGAAGATCTATGATCAAATTTGTGGACAAGATTAAACCAATTCAATATGTGTGAAAACCAAATTGATTCACACCATGCTTCAACTGCGCTACTCTGATTATTATGAACATGATCATGTTGTCCAGTATGGAAGATGCAACTCAATTTGCAAATATAGGTGAAGTATAGAGCAGTAGCATATCCATACAAAGACTTTTGGGAAAAACACAATGGATATGAAAACTTGGGTTCTATTCTAGCAAGATTACAATGATCCAACATAGGTAAAATTACTTGTGTTGGCTGCATTATATCAACGAGACCATAATTTATTTCCATAATATCTCGAACATGAACTATTGTCCCATAGCAAACATTTTGTGACACAATGCATATATGGCTAAAAATAGATTGTTTCAGTTCAGCAATTCTATCACAAGTAATGCATATGTGATCCACACGAAAATTTTCATCCATGCTATATTCACTAATTAGATTGAAAGTGAAACAAGGAGAATATGTGCTAGAATTCAGAAATGAAATTTCAGAAATCTTATCCATAGCACAACTCATACTCATAGGTTCATTTAGCATGATGGAATACACAATATTAGCAGGTGGTATTCGAGCAAGTATTTCCTTATGTGTTATCAGTACCACATGATAACAATTTGAATTTGGTAAACTATCACATGGTGCTAAAACAGTAGTGCAAAGCAAATCACAAGGAGGCTTCAGTAAAGGAATAGACTCACAATATGTCGCACATGTTGGCTGAAGCTCTAAATCAGTACCAATGTCATCAACAATATCCTCAAGTGACAATACCAGATCGTGTGATGTAGGTTGTAAAATAGGCGGCTCCCTTTCTTCAAAAGCAACCTGCACATCACAAGATACAACACTAGGAGTAGACATGATTATGTTAGTAGACAACTCACTTGTCTCATTAGTGTCCACTCTCAAAAATTCTGTAATAGGCCATTTGTAGTTGTTCAAAAACATAGAACGTAGAAATTGCTGGAAATCTTCCCAAAGGAATTTTTACCCATGACACCATACACAATTCTTGCATCCTCCCACCAACGAGCTACCTTTTCATCGACACGTCGATGAGCAAGAATATATTCTATATGTCCATTAAACTTGCTATCGAAAGTACGACATCTCGCAAAACCAAATCCCATATCAATTTCCCAAATTTGATATTGTGCGGGTGTGGTGGAACTTTCCAATCGCCACTTGATTGTAGTTGAATCATATGCCATGCCAACCACAATAGCTAAATAGTCATGATAAACATCATCTGGTTTGTGCATCACATCAACACTAGTAGAAGTCATGATTAGTATATTAGTGCATAAAACAAATATCTTTTTGGTGGTACACTCACAACTCACTCAAAACTGACAAGAAAGCAGATCTTACCGTTCCAAAGTGAATAGTGATGCTTACCAATTCGAATCAACAGCTTATGCATAGATGTGATGAAGTGAATATCAAAGGTATAGAGAACGATCACGGGGCACACAGATTATTTAAGGTGGAGCTATAGGTATGGTACCCTATCTACACCGCAAACAAGTCCTAGTGCTGATCGTACAAATACCCAAGAAACACACACGTGGAGAAAAATGTGGCAATGCAACTATGAAGGGTGTTGCACTACGCTCGAGAGACACTAGCAAAGCTCAAAGTAAACAGGCACAAGGCACAAAGATATCACTAGGCCTCTTGCTCAAATTCTCTTTTTCCACAATTTTTCTTTTTCTTTTGTATACCTTTTTTTTTGCTTTTTCTGTTGCTATATTTCTTTTTCTCTTCTTCTTTTTTTGATTTGATATATCACACACGGCCAATTACAAAGTACAGCACCAAAATCTTATGAGCAGCCTGTAGGAGCGGAAACTAGTCTCAATGGGCAAGTTCCGACACCTATGTAATAGAATGGTTGTGGCTAAGGTTGAAGGAAAAGTGCAAATTCACACTTTGTAAAATTTCCTGCCGTGGCAGAAAAACAGGGCAACATCGTGTCATGGCAGAAAATCCTGCCGCGGCAGAAAACACGTCAAAAACGTGTCGCGGCAGCGAATTCGAGTCGTGGCAGAATGATGTCTACGCACTTCTATTCTTGTAGACAGTTGTTGGGCCTCCAAGTGCAGAGGTTTGTAGAACAGCAACAAGTTTCCCTTAAGTGGATTACCCAAGGTTTATCGAACTCAGGGAGGAAGTGGTCAAAGGTATTCCCTCTCAAGCAACCATGCAATCAAGATACAAGAAGTCTCTTGTGTCCCCAGCACACCCAATAAACTTGTCAGGTGTATAGGTGCATTAGTTCGGCGAAGAGATAGTGAAATACAAGTGGTATGGATATAAGACAACAGTGCCAGAAAAGAGCTTGATGGCGTGGAAGAGACTAAAGGCAAACTGAAATAAAGATGGAAACAAGCAAACATGTAACAGATCTAATAGCAAACGGTGTTTCAGTGCTTAGAAACAAGGCCTAGGGATCATACTTTCACTAGTGAACACTCTCATATAAATATCTTCTCTTCATGATACTACTCTTAACTACTCTCCGATTGGACACTCTAATCCATGGTAGGGCTATAACATCACACCTCAAAGTAAGCCTTTCCCATCTAGATAACCCCACACTGTCACCTTGAGCACTAGATGGTTCCAACAAACACCACAATTTCATAAAGACATCCGACTCCAAATATAACTGATAACAAGTATTTGTAATCTCTAGCCTAAGTGCCACCATGGTGTGCACCCTGTCACTTTCACACACATGGGGACAACAGAGATCTATTAAAGCACTTGAGTAGCAAGGTAGATCTATAGATTACAAGCTCATGATCTCAATAAGATCACGCATAGAGAGAGATGAACACATAGATACCGGTAGAACCCTTAGCCTCGAGAGAGAACTACTCCCTCCTCATCATGGGAATCAGCAACGGCGATGGAGATGGTGGTGGAAATCGATGGAGATGGCTCCGGGGGCACTTCCCGTCCCGACAGGGTGCCGGAATAGAGACTTTATGTCAACCGAATCTCCCCTTCGGTGGCGGCGGCGCTGTGGAACTTTTCATGGATTTCTGATTGACTCCCCTGGGTTCTTGTATCGAGAGGCATCTTATAGGCGAAGAGGCAAGGTCGGTGGGCGGCCAGGGGGCCCACACCACCTGGTGGCATGGCCAGGGCTAGCCCGCGCCACCACATGATGTGTCTGCCCTGTGGCCCCTCTCCGTCTCGTCTTCTGGCTCCGTGAGTCTTTCAGTAAAATATCAACTTTGGCTTTTGTCCCGTCCAATTCCAAGAATATTCATTTTCTAACTTTCCTAGAACTAAAAACAGCAGAAAACAGGCAGCTGGCACTGAGGCTCTTGTTAATAGGTTAGTCCGAGAAATCATATGAAAAGTACTCCAAAGTGTGGACAAAACACAAGAAAGTAGATAAAACCAAGCATGGAACATCAAAAATTATAGATACATTCGCAATGTATCAACATCCCCAAGCTTAACTCCTGCTCGTCCTCGAGCAGGTAAGTGATAAAAAGAAAGAATAATTTTTGAGGTGACATGCACCATCATAAACTTGATCAAAGTATTTGTAAAACATGGATAGCTAGGATCATAGTACTTCAACATAGCATGAAAGATAAAGTTCTAGCAATTAGACAAAGCAACTATGTTGCAACATGAAAAGGCACAAACAAAAGATTCATGAATAATAATGCTTTGCAAGACGTTTGTTTGTTTCACATAAAGAAAACATAGCATAGTGGCATTCAGCTTGTCCCTCATAGAGTAGCAAACATAAATGCATAGGATACCTTCAAAGTTCATAAGAGTGACTAGATACAAATAGTTTAAAACACGCAATATCAAGTTATGCATCAATCAACAAACCTTGGGACAATGCACATAGAACTAAGAATGGCCACTATGCTCTCAAAGTAGGTGCATAAATATAGAAGGTGGAGACTCAACATAAAAGTAAAAGAAAGGCCTTCATAGAAGGAAGTAGGGATTCAAGTTTCATAAAGAGCTTCCAAAAATTGTGGTACTTATTAGCTTTCAGCTCTCATTGCCCCTATCATAAGCATGTTTAGGTGATTAAGGTTAAAGTGACACAACTAAGAGGATATGCTTGACAAGTTATAAGCTGAAATCTCATGCCCCTTACTTACGAAGACCGAACCTCATGCTACTCAACTTTAGTCACAAGTAAGCTCTTGTCATTGTAAGTACATATGTATCATAAAGAACCGCCAACGGGGTACCCCTTGCACACGATACAGGAGCTATCCCATAATCAAAATGACAAGGCAAGCAGACAATGAGCATCTCAGCGATCTTTTTATTTGCTATTTGCATAGGTTTTTATTGAGGATGCTTCATAGAGTGCTCATTATGGTTATGCTGCAAGTTTCCACCATGATTAGGCATGGCTTAGGCTAGCATCCCAGGCGTTTCTCTAACACACATACAAACTCCATGATCTTACAAGTTACACTTTTATTTCACACCGCCGGGATCCATAAGCAAAAGAACATGATATCAACGGGGTACAATATACACGTGCAATGTTGAAAGCGTTCCCCATGATACATGGTTCTGCTAATTTCAACTTATAAAGCGCAAGCATATACGCAACAAAGAAGGATCCAATGGTTCAAGTCTATTAAATGCAAGAAAAGTAAAGTGTGCCATCAAGTTCGTGAGAGCTTTAATCACTAGTTTTCTCATAACAAGTTTAATTCGGAAGGTAGATAAAACATGAATATACTTGGAATAGCATATGCTAGTAGGTAGCTATGGTGGACTCTTTGGAATAACTTGGTTTAAGGAATTGGATGCATGAGTGGAACTCATACTTGGTTACGGAGGCTAGCAAAAGACTGGGAGCGACAAACTAAGAGAGCAATAATGGCCATAATCATACAGAGCGACAAAACATCAATAGTCAAAGCATAAAGTGATACTAAAAGTTGAAAACTAAAGGATCATAAAGGCTATGGTGACTTGGGATAGTCATAACATGGTGTGAGCATGTGCCAAGTCAACCCAAATAAAGCATCAAAGGAGAATACCACAATACTATGTTTTGATATGCTAAAACAACGCATGATTCTTCCAAGGCACATTAAACAATCTCAATTGTTTATAACATGTCATGCTACAACAAAGAATACTAAGCATAAAGCCAAAACAATATCGAGCATGGCAAGACAAAGCGTAGGCCACAGTAAAAAACAAGCTCCCTTTACCACTTAAGCATGAACTTTTCCTACTCTTTTCCAATCCAAACCTAACTATTTGAAAACCAATGCATGAAAGAGGGGGTCCAACCAATTTATTCAGCAAACTAAGAAAATCAAGCAAACAAAAAACCAAAACAAAAACGAAAAAGAAGACACTCCAAGAACAACACAACTGTGCATGAAACAATAAAAATGAAGTGTTTGGAAGGAACCTGGAATTTTTATTGATGAAGATGGGGATGCCTTGGGCATCCCCAAGCTTTGACGCTTGTACTTCTTGGATATTTCTTGGGGTGACATGTGCGGCATCCCCAAGCTTGAGCTTTAGTCCATCCTTCATCTCATTACTCATTCCTTCCATACACCTGAATTTTTCCTTCATACAAAACTTCACGGCAACGGCGCCAGAAAATAGCTTGATGTCTATGCACTTCTATTCTTGTAGACAGTTGTTGGGCCTCCAAGTGCAAAGGTTTGTAGAACAACAACAAGTTTCCCTTAAGTGGATTACCCAAGGTTTATCGAACTCAGGGAGGAAGTGGTCAAAGGTATTCCCTCTCAAGCATCCATGCAATCAAGATACAAGAAGTCTCTTGTGTCCCCAATACACTTGTCAGGAGTATAGGTGCACTAGTTCGGTGAAGAGATAGTGAAATACAAGTGGTATGTATATAAGACAACGGTGCCAGAAAAGAGCTTGATGGCGTGGAAGAGACTAAAGGAAAACTGAAATAAAGATGGAAATAAACAAACATGTAACATATCTAATAGCAAACGGTGTTTCAGTGCTTAGAAACAAGGCCTAGGGATCATACTTTCACTAGTGAACACTCTCATATAAATATATTCTCTTCATGATACTACTCTTAACTACTCTCCGATTGGACACTCTAATCCATGGTAGGGCTATAACAGCGCACCTCAAAGTAAGCCTTTCCCATCTAGATAACCCCACACTGTCACCTTGAGCACTAGATGGTTCCAACAAACACCACAATTTCATAAAGACATCCAACTCCAAATATAACTCATACCAAGTATTTGTAATCTCTAGCCTAAGTGCCACCATGGTGTGCATGCTGTCACTTTCACACACATGGGGAGAGCAGAGATCTATTAAAGCACTTGAGTAACAAGGTAGATCTATAGATTACAAGCTCATGATCTCAATAAGATCACGCATAGAGAGATGAACACATAGCTACCGGTAGAACCCTTAGCCCCGAGAGAGAACTACTCCCTCCTCATCATGGGAATCAGCAACGGCGATGGAGATGGTGGTGGAAATCGATGGAGATGGCTCCGGGGGCACTTCCCCCCCAGCAGGGTGCCGGAATAGAGACTTCCTGTCCCCCGAATCTCCCCTTCGGTGGCGGCGGCGCTGCGGAACTTTTTGTGGATTTCTGATTGACTCCCTAGGGTTTTTGCATCGGGAGGCATCTTATAGGCGAAGAGGCAAGGTCGGTGGGCGGCCAGGGGGCCCACACCACCTGGTGGCACGGCCAGGGCTAGCCCGTGCCACCACATGGTGTGGCTACCCTGTGGCCTCTCTCCGTCTTGTCTTCTGGCTCCGTGAGTCTTCCGGTAAAATATCAACTTTGCCTTTTGTCCTGTCCAATTCCGAGAATATTCATTTTTTGACTTTCCTAGAACCAAAAACAGCAGAAAACAGGCAGCTGGCACTGATGCTCTTGTTAATAGGTTAGTCCAAGAAATCATATGAAAAGTACTCCAAAGTGTGGACAAAACACAAGAAAGTAGATAAAACCAAGCATGGAACATCAAAAATTATAGATACATTTGCAATGTATCACATAACAGGACTCCGCACCAGGAAAATAGGCTGTTTCCGTGCCGCGGCATAGTCGGTAGGAATTTTTTTAATTCTGACTTGGCCAAGAGTAGTAGACTAGGACTCTTAGATTAGATCGGATCTGACCTTGTGGTGGCGGAAAAATGGTGGAAATTGACTAGAAAACGACTAGAAAAACAGATCTAGAAAGAACAGATCTAGATCTAAACTAAAGGATGAACACGACCAGCAACTATTACTCGTCTACGATGAAATCTAGGCTATGACAACTCTTTTTGTGGGCCTTTTTCTGTATAGGACGAAAAACACTCTCTAATCTATGGAGGCAATGTGGAAATCTGATACCAAGATGATATTGCTCACCAAGTAAACCCAGCGCTCTGATACCAAGATGATATGGGGTGTCCCGATCTTCTTAGTAAGAGGATGGCGGTGATGATGGTGGATGATCGATAACTAGCCTATAGCTATGAACTCTCCCGCTCGATCCCTGATGCCAATGCAACAGCTCTCGAACCTTGTAGGATATTCACAACACCACGCTCTTGCGCACGCAGCCGTGACCACGAATGGTAGTATGCAATCTACTAATTCCCAATGGAACAACATATCACACTCAATTATAGTTGTAGAATTCGAACACATGGTAATTCTAGAGGTTCTATGAAAGAATCAACTCCAAAATATTTTAACATGGTCTAAACCTAGATAGTAGTGTGCCCCCATCAATAAGAGTCTGGGGGGCGGCGGCCTAAGGGTGGATCCGAGTTGGTCCCACCCAACTAAGGGTACAAACCGACCCAAAGTGGGTTCGGTTCAGGTTTCTGCCATGGCAGAATTTGGTCCCGTTTCTCTACCGCGGCAGCCTGCCGTGGCAGAAAAGGACTCTATTTCTGTGCCGCAACAGCCTGCCATGGCAGGAAAACACATCGTTTCTCTGCCGCGGCAGGGATCCTGCCAGGTGTTGATCTTCTTATTGGTAGCTCCTTGCGCTTCCTCCCTCTCCTCCCTCGCGCATTCTTCATTGATCAACATGCCATACTCCATATGCTTCAGCTCCTCGCTCCGTGCTACGCCTTCTTCTCCCATGTACCTGATCATACAATAGCACAAAGACTTAGGCAATATAAAGTTCTTATAAATGAAAGAATCATGGTCAACTAGGAATGAATTAACCTTGTAGTCATTATTGATTTGACTCAATATTTCCTTCTAGTTCAAGCAGTCGGAATCATCATAATCCTTGTATATATCCTCATCACCTCATGCTACTCAACTTTAGTGACGAGTAAGTTCTTGTCATTTTAAATACATGTGTATCATAGAGAACCGCCAAAGGAGTACCCCTTGCCCGATGATACAGAAGCTTTCCCATATCAAAATGACAAGGCAAGCAGACAATGAGCATCTCAGTGATCTTTTTATTTGCTATTTGCCTAGGTTTTTATTGAGGATGCTTCACAGATTGCTCACTATGGTTATGCTACAAGTTTCCACCATGATTAGGCATGGCTTAGGCTAGCCGCCCAGGCGTTTCTCGAACACACATACAAACTCCATGAGCTTACAAGCTCCCCTTTTATTTCACACCACCGGGATCCATAAGAAAAAGAATCATGATATGAACTAAATAAGTGCAATGTTGAAAGTGTTCCCCATGGTAACATGGTTCTACTAACTCACAACTTATAAAGCACAAGCATATACGCAACATGGATGGGCCCAATGGTTTAAGTTTATTATGTGCAAGAAAGTAAAGTGTGCCTTCAAGTTTGTGAGAGATTTAATCACTAATTTTCACATAACAAGTTTAATTCGGAAGTTAGATAAAAACATGAATTTACTTGGAATAGCAATAATGCTAATAGATAGGTATGGTGGACACAAATGGCATAGGTTTTGGTTCAAGGATTTGATGCACGAGAAGCATTCCCTCTCAGTACAGGTTTTTGTCTAGAAAGGTTGGGTAGCAAGCATAAGAGTTGAAGGAAACAAACAAACATACAAGTGATAAAAACAAACATGCAATCTTCCTTCGAAGCACAAAAAATCTTAACTAGAGAATACTAAGCTTATGAGAAAATTAAGAAAGAAAGATGATGAAATTATATTTCTTAAGAATACTTTTATCTTTTTCATTCAATTCTCATAATAGTGTTGCTACTGACCGAGCCAGGTTTACCAAATCCAAATAAATTTACTTCATGATCCCAAAGTGATACCAATACTAACAACAAGATCAATCATATAACAAAAATTGCAAACTAAAATAAGATATGTAATAGAGTAAATGATAAAACTTATCATTAATATTCCATAAAGACAACTCACACCAAGGGATACATAGATAACTAACGAGAGGGGGATACTTCCACAATGCAAACCATCCTATATGATAACTTCTCTATTTATGATATGACTCTACTCAAAAAGGTAAAAAGATAAAAGAGAATGATATGATACCGCGGTACTCCCCCAAGCTTGGAATAAACCAAGGGGATGCCAAAACATGTTGATGAATTACTCCTTCGGTGGTGGTGGTTGATGACCCACAAGTATAGGGGGTGTATCGCAGTATTTTCGATAAGTAAGAGTGTCGAACCCAACAAGGAGCAGAAGGTGCTGGCTAGTGCTATGGACCAGGAATTCTCTGCAAATACTTAGCAAACGGATTTTTAGGGGTTTTCGATAAAGCAAGTAAACAAAGTATGAGTAAATAAAAGACAGTAGGAATAAATGCAGCAAGTGGCCCAACCCTTTATGCAGCAAAGGACAAGCCGGTTGTATTACTTAAGATGACCAAACGTTCTCGAGGACACATGGGAAGACTATCAAGTGCTTTCACTTCATATAGCTGATTAATCTTCTTTAGCTTGCTAAGTGTTGTGTGGGTGAACCTGTGCTAATGTACCGCCCATCCAAGACTAATACATACTTGTGATTATACCCCTTGCAAACATCCGTAAGTACAAGAAAGTAATTAAGGTAGAAACCTAACCACAATTTTAAACTCTAAGACCCTTACATCCCTTGTGCAATGGTTTCCTAACGGGGGTTCAGGTTTCTGTCACTCCGGCAACCCCTACGATTAGTAGCCAAATACACAATGCATTCCCCTAGGCCCATATAGGTGAAGTTTCATGTAGTCGACGTTCACATGACACCACTAGAAGAAGTACACCATAACTTAAATAACAATCTATTGAATCTTTCTCAACACAACTCCACTACTAACAACAAGACTTCTCCCATGTCCTCAAGAACAAAACGAACTACTCACAAGACATCATATGGATCATGATCCGAGATGGAATAATGATGTATAACAATCTGAACATAAACAATAATTCAACGGTTCACTCAATAGCATCAACTACAAGGAGTAATCAACACCGGGAAAGTTTTCCCTATGAACTATAGCAAGATTCAACCAATTGTTATCGCAATATGGAGATGGTGATGAGGGTGCTGATGGTGATGATGGTGGTGATGATGATGATGATCCCGATGAAGTCCAGCTTGATGGTGTTGTTGATGGCGACGATCTCCCCTCTCCGGGAAGGAATTCCCCGGCAGAAATATGTCTGCTAGAGAGATCTTTCTCTCTCGGTGTTTTTCGCCCCGTAGAGGCGGCGAAATCTTTCTTTGGTCGCCCCCCGAGTCTTAGGGTTTTGGGAGGATGATATACGCCAGAGGAGAGAGGCTGGAGTGGGCCAGGGTGGCCACACCACCTCCTGGCACGGCCTAGGGCTGCCCGCGCCATGGGGTGGTGTGGGCCCCTTGTTGCCCATCTCCACTCTGTCTTCTGGCATCCTTAGTCTTCTAGAAAAAATAGGATTTTCTATATATTTTCCTGGATTTTCTGATCTTTGCGAATTTTGCCTCCAAACAACACCTTTTCCATCAGAATCCTGAGTGCAGCGGTCCATGCTCCAAAAGTCATCAACCATGCAAAAATAGATGAAATAACATAAGTATCACCCCTCAATATGAAATATATCAAAGAATAATAGTGAATTAAGACATAGAATAGTGATGCAAAATGGACGTACTAGTGGTGTTCTCTCGTCATTGATGGCTCAATCCACGGCGCCCAGAAAAATTCTTGATGGCGGTGTTGATGTAGAGCTCGTTGGGAACCCCAAGAGGAAGGTATGATGAGCACAACAGCAAGTTTCCCTCAGTTATGAAACCAAGGTTTAATCGAACTAGTAGGAGCAAGGAAACACCTCAAAGGTGTTACTAGCTGAGCTTTGGCAGGGGGTGCTACCAGTGCTAGTAGCAACATGGAGACCTGCACAACACAACCACAGAACTTTGTCCCCAACTTGCGATGAAGTTGTCAATCTCACCATGTTTTGCGGAAAACAAAGGATTAAACGTATCGAATGGAAAGAAGTAAAAGTTTGCAGAAAGTAAACACAAGCAGTAAAAGATTGTAGATTGAATATAAAAGGCAAGGACCGGGATCCATAGTTCACTAGAGGTGGCTCTCCTTAGATAAATAACATGTTGGGTGAACAAATTACAGCGGGGCAATTGACAAACACCGAGAAAGCAATACATGCATATACTAATCATCTTGACTCCTTTGAGACTTGATTGGGCATTACAACATTATACATAGACCACCATCCAACTCCATCTATGAGTAATAATCCACCTTCAGGTTATCATCCGAACCCCCTCCAGTATTAAGTTGCAAGCAACAGTTTATTGCTTTACAAACTGCGTGTAAAGTAAACAATACGATTGTTCTATGAACAAAGGATTATTGTTTTCTCCCTAGTAGCAACAACACATCTAGTACCATAGAGATTTATGTCACTCCCCAGATTACCAGAGGCATGAACCCACTATCGAGCATAAATACTAACTCTTGGAGTTTCTAGCATCTACTTGGCCAAGATAGCTACTAACAACGGAAAGCATGCAAGATCACAAATAACAAAGACATGATAGAATCAATAATCAATCTGAAATAGCATCTTGATGTCTACGCACTTCTATTCTTGTAGATAGTTGTTGGGCCTCCAAGTGCAGAGGTTTGTAGAACAGCAGCAAGTTTTCCCTTAAGTGGATCACCCAAGGTTTATCGAACTCAGGGAGGAAGTGGTCAAAGGTACCCCCTCTCAAGCAACCCTACAATCAAGATACAAGAAGTCTCGTGTGTCCCCAACACACCCAATACACTTGTCAGGTGTATAGGTGCAGTAGTTCGGCGAAGAGATAGTGAAATACAAGTGGTATGGATAATTATAAGTGGTAACGATGATAGAGAATAGCTTGGTGGCGTGGAAAAGACTAAAGGCAAACTGAAATAAAGATGGAAGCAAGCAAACATGTAATAGATCTAATAGCAAACGGTGTTTGAGTGCTTAGAAACAAGGCCTAGGGGCCATACTTTCACTAGTGAACACTCTCATATAAATATATTATCTTCATGATACTACGCTGAACTACTCTCCGGTTGGACACTCTAATCGTTGGTAGGGCTATAACAGCACTCCTCAAAGTAAGTCTTTCCCATCTAGAAAACCCCACACTGTCACCTTGAGTACTAGATGAGACCAACAAACACCACAATTTCATAAAGACATCCAACTCCAAATATAACTCATAACAAGTATTTGTAATCTCTAGCCTAAGTGCCACCATGGTGAGCACGCTGTCACTTTCACACACATGGGGAGAGCAGAGATTCATTAAAGTACTTGAGTAGCAAGGTAGATCTATAGATTACAAGCTCATGATCACAATATGATCATGCATAGAGAGAGAGATGAACACATAGCTACCGGTAGAACCCTTAGCCTCGAGGAAGAACTACTCCCTCCTCATCATGGGAATCAACAATGGTGATGGAGATGGTGGTGGAGATCGATGGAGATGGCTCCGGGGGCACTTCCCCATCTCGGCAGGGTGCTAGAACAGAGACTTTCTATCCCCCGAATCTCCCCTTCGCTGGCGGCAGCGCAACGGAACTTTTCGTGAATTTCTGGTTGACGATATAGGGTTTATGCCTTGGGAGGCTTCTTATAGGCCAGAGTGCAAGGTCGGTGGGCGGTCAGGGAGCCCACACCACCTGGTGGCGCGGCCAGGGCTAGCCCGTGCCACCACATGGTGTGGCCAGGCCCTGGCCCTCCTACGTCTTTGCTTCTGGCTCCGTGAGTCTTCCTGTAAAATAGGAACTTTGGCTTTTGTCCCGTCCAATTCCGAGAATATTGATTTTCTGACTTTCCTGGAACCAAAAACGGCAGAAAACAGGCAACTGGTACTGTGGCTCTTGTTAATAGGTTAGTCCAAGAAATCATATGAAAAGTACCCCCAAGTGTGGACAAAACATAAGAAAGTAGATAACACCAAGCATGGAACATCAAAAATTATAGATACGCAATGTATCAACATCCCCAAGCTTAACTCCTGCTTGTCCTCGAGTAGGTAAGTGATAAAAAGAAAGAATAATTTTTTAGGTGACATGCACCATCAAAGACTTGATAAAAGTATTTGTAAAACATTGATAGCTGGGATCATAGTACTTCAATCATAACATGAAAGACACAGTTCTAGCAATAAGCAAAGAAACTATGATACAACATGAAAAGGCACAAACAAAATATTCATGAATAATAATGCTTTGCAAGACGTTTGTTTGTTTCACATAAAGAAAACATGGCATAATAGTATTCAGCCTGTCCCTCAATAGAGTAGCAAATATAAATGCATAGGACACCTTCAAAGTTCATAAGAGTGACTAGATACAATAGTTTAAAACAAGCAATAACAAGTTATGCATCAATCAACTAGTCTTGGGACAATGCACATAGAACTAAGAATGGCCACTATGCTCTCAAAGTAGGTGCATAAAGATAGAAGGTGGAGATTCGGTATAATGGTGGAAGAAAGGCCTTTTTATAAAAGGAAGTAGGGATTCAAGTCTCATAAAGAGCTTCCAAAAATTATGGTACTGATAGCTTTCATCTCTCATTGCCCCTATCATAAGCATCTTGAAGGTGATTAAGGTTAAAGTGACACAACTAAGAGGATATGCTTGACAAGTTATAAACCGAAATCTCATGCCCCTTACTTACGAAGACCGATCCTCATGCTACTCAACTTTAGTCACAAGTAAGCTCTTGTCATTGTAAGTACATGTGTATCAGAAAGAACCGCCAACGGGGTACCCCTTGCACATGATATAGGAGCTATCCCACAATCAAAATGACAAGGCAAGCAGACAATGAGCATCTCAACGATCTTTTTATTTGCTATTTGCATAGGTTTTTATTGAGGATGCTTCATAGAGTGCTCATTATGGTGATGCTGCAAGTTTACACCATGATTAGGCATGGCTTAGGCTAGCGGCCCAGGCGTTTCTCTAACACACATACAAACTCCATGATCTTACAAGTTCCACTTTTATTTCACACCGCCGGGATCCATAAGCAAAAGAACATGATATCAACGGGGTACAAAGTACAAGTGTAATGTTGAAAGCGTTCCCCATGATACATGGTTCTGCTAATTTCAAATTATAAAGCGCAAGCATATACGCAACAAAGAAGGACCCAATGGTTCAAGTTTATTAAATGCAAGAAAGTAAAGTGTGCCATCAAGTTCGTGAGAGCTTTAGTCACTAGTTTTCTCATAACAAGTTTAATTTGGAAGGTAAACAAAAGCATGAATATACTTGGAATAGCATAAGCTAGTAGGTAGGTATGATGGACTCTTTGGAATACTTGGTTTAGGGAGTTGGATGCATGAGTGGAACTCATACTTTAATATGCTAAAACAACGCATGGTTCATCCAAATAAAGCATCAAAGGAGAATACCACTAAACTATGCTTTAATATGCTAAAACAACGCATGGTTCATCCAAGGCACATTAAGCAATCTCAATTGTTTATAACAAGTCATGCTACAGCAAAGAATACTAAGCAGAAAGCCAAAACAATATCAAGCATGGCATGACAAAGCATAGGCCACAGTCAAAAACAAGCTCTTTTTACCACATAAGCATGAACTTTCCTACTCTTTTCCAAACCAAACCAAACTATTTGCAAACCAATGTATGAAAGAGGGGTCCAACCAATTTATTCAGCGAACTAAGCAAACCAAGCAAACTAAAAAGCAAAACGAAAACGAAAAATAAGACCTCCAAGAAAAACACAACTGTGCATGAAACAATAAAAATGAAGCGTTTGGAAGAAACCTGGGATTTTTATTGATGAAGAAGGGGGTGCCCTCGGCATCTCCAAGCTTTGACGCTTGTAGTTCTTGGATACTTCTTGGGGTGACACGCGTGGCATCCCCAAGCTTGAGCTTTAGTCCATACTTCACCTCATTACTCATTCCTTCCATACACCTAAATTTTTTCCTTCATACAAAACTTGACACAATCTTTATTAGCAACATTAGTGCACTCAAGATAAATAAGTCTTAAGGTTCAGTTCTAACACCAAATAAACTTCCATTAGAACACTAGCTACTATAGCACTTCCCTAAAAAATCTCAATTCCCCAAAAGAACTCAAAAAGGAACCAACAAGAAGCAAATGCAGAAAATGGCAGAAATCTGTCAGAACAGACCAGCAGGTAAAGAAGAATTTTTTAGAAGACCTTATGTTACTCAAATCAACAAATGTTTAAGTAACAAAAGTTATATAACAACCTGGGGCATAAGCACAAAAAATTACAGCTCAATCCAACATACAGAGATCTCTCAAATTTTTTTACGGTGAAGCACAGAAATCATTTCGGGACAACAACTTTCCCAATCATTACTTCTCTCTCATTAGAGGTTACTCTTGGCACAAAAAGTAAATAAAAAGGATAAGGAGAGGTTATTACAGAGGTAATAACTTCCAAGACTCATCTAAAACTTTTTGGTTATCTCCCAATAAGTACTTTTCTTTAACGCCTTTAAGTCAGGCATAAGAAGCAAGAAAGAATCAAGTGTTCTCAAATGAAGAAGCATTAAGACCAAATTTTGTTTTCATAGGAGAAGCAAAAGAAATGTTTTCTCTATTTTTAGGGAAGTGTTCTATACCTTTATTGAGTGGGAGTTGATATTTAATGGTGCCTTCTTTCATATCAATGATGGCACCAACAGTTCTAAGAAAAGGTCTTCCCAAAGTAATAGGACAAGAAGCATTGCATTCAACATCCAAAACATAGAAATCAACGGGGACATAGGAATTGTTAACCATAATAAGAACATAATTAATACTCCCCATGATTTTCTTTTTAGCATTATCATCAAGTGGGACATTCAAATAACAATCTTCAAGTGGAGGCAAATCAAGCATATCATAAATCCTTCTAGGCATAATAGAAACACTACTATCAAGATCACATAAAGCTTTGAAATCAAAGTCATTCACTTTCATATTAATGATGGGTTCCCAACCATCTTCTTGTTTTATAGGAATAGAAGCTTTATGTTTCATCTTTTCTTCTTTAATCTTTATGAGAGCATCAGTAATGTGTTTCGTAAAGGCCATGTTCATAGCACTAGCATTAGGAATTTTAGCAAGCTTTTGTAGGAACTTAATAACTTCAGAGATATTGCAACCATCAAGATCAAAATCAAATTTATCATCTAAAGTAGTAGAACTATTACTAGCCTCAACACTAGTGGTTGTGATAGTAGAAACACTAACGTTTCTAGCAATTTCATCTTCTCTTTCCTACTTAGCATGTAATTCAGCTAATAGTCTAACATTTTCATCAATTCTTACTTGTATAGCATTGGTAGCTGCAAAGGGATTATCATTAGTTTTAGGTTTAGCAGCCATTTTATTCAAAGTAGATTGAGCTTCAGCCAAAGATGCTATATTTCTTTCTGCATTAGAGAGTTTTTCCTCAATAGTTTTATTAAAAGCAGTTTGTTTACTAATAAACTCCTTAAGCATAACTTCAAGTTCAGAGGGAGCACTCTTATTATTGTTGTAAGAATTTCCATAAGAATTACCATTATTGGGAGGATATGGCTTATAATTGTTGTTACCAAAATTGTTCCTATAAGCATTATTGCCAAAATTGTTATTTCTTATGAAGTTCACATTAACTTGTTCTTCTTGAGCAACCAAACAGGCTAAAGGAACATTATTTGGATCAATATGGGCTTTCCCATTAACAAGCATAGACATAATAATATCAATCTTATCACTCAAGGAAGAGGTTTCCTCAACATAATTTACCTTCTTACCTTGTGGAGCTCTCTCAATATGCCATTCAGAATAATTAACCATCATATTGTCCAAAAGTTTTGTTACAACACCCAAAGTGATGGTCATAAAGGTACCTCCAGCAGCAGAATCCAATAGGTTCCTTGATGAATAGTTCAATCCTGCATAAAAAGTTTGGATGATCATCCAAGCAGTCAGTCCATGAGTGGGACAATTCTTTACCAAAGATTTCATTCTTTCCCAAGCTTGAGCAACATGCTCATTATCAAGTTGTTTAAACTTAATTATTTCACTTCTCATGGATATAATCTTAGAAGGAGGATAGTATTTTCCAATAAAAGCATCTTTGCACTTAGTCCAAGAATCAATACTATTCCTAGTTAAGGAATTCAACCATTCTTTAGCTTTTCCTCTCAAAGAGAAAGGAAACAATTTCAGTTTAATAATATCACCATCTACATCCCTATGCTTTTGCATCTCACAAAGTTCAACAAAGTTATTTAGATGGGAAGCAGCATCTCCATTACCAATGCCAGAAAATTGTTCTCTCATAACAAGATTGAGCAAAGCAGGTTTTATCTCAAAAAAAGTAGCTTCAGGAACATGTGGAGCAATAGGTGTGCTCATAAAATCATTGTTGTTGGTGCTAGTGAAGTCACACAACTTAGTGTTTTCAAGAGTAGTCATTTTGTGTGTTTTCAAATAAGAAAGCAAACTAGTAAAACTATTTTTTTGTGTTTTTGATAAAGAAAACAAGCAAACAAAACAAAAAGAAACTAAGCAAAACAAAAATAACAAAGTAAAGAGATTGGTTATGAGGGACTCCCCTTGTGAAGATGTCCTTGACTCCCCGGCAACGGCGCCAGAAAATCGCTTGATGGCTCAATGCACGGCGCCCAAAAATATGCTTGATGGCGCTGTTGATGTAGAGCTCGTTGGGAACCCCAAGAGCAAGGTATGATGAGCACAGCAGCAAGTTTCCCTCAGTTATGAAACCAAGGTTTAATCGAACCAGTAGGAGCAAGGAAACACCTCAAAGGTGTTACTAGTTGAGCTTTGGCATGGCGCACTACCGAGACCTGCACAACACAACCACAGAACTTTGTCCCCAACTTGCGATGAGGTTGTCAATCTCACCGTGTTTTGCGGAAAACAAAGGATTAAACGTATCGAATGGAAAGAAGTAAAAGTTTGCAGAAAGTAAACACAAAGCAGTAAAAGATTGTAGATTGAATATAAAAGACAAGAACCGGGATCCATAGTTCACTAGAGGTGGCTCTCCTTAGATAAATAACATGCTGTGTGAACAAATTACAACGGGGCAATTGACAAACACCGAGAAAGCAATACATGCATATACTAATCATCTTGACTCCTTTGAGACTTGATTGGGCATTACAACATTATACATAGACCGCCATCCAACTACATCTATGACTAATAATCCACCTTTAGGTTATCATCCGAACCCCCTCCAGTATTAAGTCGCAAGCAACAGATTATTGCTTTACGAACTGCGTGTAAAGTAAACAATACGATTGTTCTATGAACAAAGGATTGTTGTTTTCTCCCTAGTAGCAACAACACATCTAGTACCTTAGAGATTTCTGTCACTTCCCTAGATTACCAAAGGCATGAACCCACTATCGAGCATAAATACTAACTCTTGGAGTTGCTAGCATCTACTTGGCCAAGATAGCTACTAACAACGGAAAGCATGCAAGATCACAAATAACAAAGACATGATAGAATCAATAATCAATCTGAAATAGCATCTCAATATCCATCCGATCCCCACAAACACAACATGCAGAATTACAAATAAATGATCTTGATCATGAACGGAGCTCACAAGATCTAAACATGAAAGCACAAAGGAGGAGAACCAGCCATCTAGCTACTACATGGATCCGTAGTCCAAGGATGAACTACTCATGCATCACACCGGAGGCTTGCATGGTGATGAAGAAGGCCTCCAGGGTGAATTCCCCTCTCCGGCAGGGTGCCGGGAAGAGCTTCAGATCCCTCCCAATCTAGGGATGGAGATGACGGCGGCTACAGACTCTTTCGTGGATTTTTGATCGGGCACTTAGGGTTTTCGTCCCGAGGGCAATATATAGGCGGAAGGAGAGGCCGAGGGGGTGCCGGGAGCGGCCACACCACTCCCTGGCGCGGGCCAGGCCTGGCCGCGTGGCTAGGTGGTGTGGTGGCTCCCTGGCCCTTCTCCGTCTCATATTCTGGCACTTGATGTCTTCCGGAAAAATAGGTACTTTGGCTTTTGTCCCGTCCAATTCTGAGAATATTCATTTTCTGACTTTCCTGGAACCAAAAACAGCAGAAAACAGGCAGCTGGCACTATGGCTCTTGTTAATAGGTTAGTCCAAGAAATTATAAGAAAAATACTCCAAAGTTGGAACAAAACACAAGAAAGTGGATAAAACTAAGCATGGAACATCAAAAATTATAGATACATTTGCAATGTATTAGTCATCGTCCGACTTCCAAGGTAAGGGCTCCCCATCAACAAAAGACATCATGGTTTCCAACATCCTGAAACTAGCAGTAGCACTTATGTGTTTAAACCTAACCTCATACTCACAGTTTTGATTTTGCACGTCGTAGAGCTATGCTTGTAGTTGGTTGGTTGTTCAGTGGAGTGAGAGAATTTCATCCTTAAGCTCAGCAGTCTCCTTCTGGTGCTCAGCGATGAGTTCCGAAGTAATTTTATGGATGATATCCACTTCACGTTCTGCCATCTTCTTGTACTTAAAGACTTCTTGCTCCAGTGCTTCCATCATGTCCTCTAGACTACCTTCACCTTTAGGGCCCTGAACCTCTTTTATCCGTACCTTCCCATCTTCGAGCAACAACTCCTTGGGATCAATCTTCAACTCACGCATGTACGGGTTGATGATGTCCACGGAGGAATCTTTCTTGGCTGATCTAGAGGAAGACATTGTGGCTCCAAAATTGAGACTCTACCTGTCAGAAACAGATCAAAACAAAAACACGATGAGAACACGATAGGCGAACCTCGGGGGATCTGGGGGATTACATATTATGAATTTTTACAACAAACATAAAGTATTGGGAGAAAACGGGTCGGAGACGGGCTCCGGGGTGGCCACACCCCCGGTGGCACGGCCAAGTGGGCCCGTGCCATGGGGTGGTGTGAGCCACCTGGGCTCCGTTTCCGTCCCTCTTTCGACTCAGTGCTTTTCTTGTTAGATAAAAACTGCAAAAATATAAATTGACAGATTTTTCGCGGACCTTTCTTACTAGAACTATTACCTATTCAAAAACGGACTATGCAGGTCTCTGAACTTGATCTTTAATAAATTCTTCCGGACTCACCTCTTGAATAACATCAATATCTTCATCTTTATAAACATATTGTTTGAGTCATTTAACCATTCACCATATTATTACACCATTTTCTTCTATAACCTAGAAATTTCTTTCACACAAAACTTCACACAATTCTTATTAGCAACATTAGTGCATGCAAGGTAATAAACCTTTTAAGTGCAATTTCAACTGAATCCATCAAAACATAAGCTACTGAAACAACTCCTCTCGAAAGCCCAAAAAGGAATTCAAAAAGGAAATCTATTTAAGAGGCAAATTCAGAAATGGCAGAAATCTGTCAAAAGGAACCAGGAGGTAAAGTTCAATTTTTTCGAAGATCTTCTGTTGCTCAAATATAAAAAGTGCAAAACTAACGAAAGTTAAATAATAACCTGGGGCACACACATAAAAAATTACAGATCAGTACGACGTTCTGGGTTTTTTCACGATTTTTTATAGTGAAGCAAAAAAATCTATTTCGAGATAGCAACTTCCCCAAATCTTACTTCTCTCTCATTAGAGGTTGATCTTGACACAAAAACCAAACAAAAAGGATAAGGAGAGGTTATTGCAGAAGCAATAACTTCGACTCAAATAAACAAAAATAAACTAAAAGCGAAAATATATTGGGTTGTCTCCCAAAAAGCTCTTTCTTTATAGCCATTAAGATAGGCATGATAAATTTAAATGATGCTCACATAAAAATATGAAACGAAGTAAAAGAGAGAATCAAGAAGCAAAAAATACACATGTTTAAGTCTAACCCACTTCCTATGCAAGGGAATTTTGTAAGAAAATAGATTGTTGAAACCAGAGGCTATTAGCATAGGAAGGCAAAACAAGTGCAACGTAAATACTTTCAGCAAAAAGCGAGGAAACTTAATATTATTGAGATGCATAAGAATAATTTTCCCTCTCTCATAGTAACTTTTAGTTTCATGCATAAATTTAATGATATAACTATCACATGAACCATTGTAGCAATGATCACTTATTCTAACAGAAAACACAGGGACGCTAGCTCTCATAACACTACTTTGTGAATCAATATTAGAAGTATCCTTACAGAGGATAGTGTGTCCATCTTCTACATATTTAGTGACAAAGTTTCACATTTGCTATTACAGGTTTAACAACTATTTGTTCATCAGGTTCAACAGCTTTATGTGTACTTTCATTAATCATACTAGCTATCATAGAGTGTTCCTTTATCTTAACTGGGAAATGCATTTTCTCAATGTAAGGTTCAGGTAAAATATGATTAGCAGTATAAACTTCAGTATCTCTTGCAGGAACATTATTAACAATATTTTTATATGGTGCATGATACTTGTTCCATTTATTTTTAGGAATTTAAATATAAGAAGCAAAAGCTTTAAAATAACTTGAAATAGCTTGAGAGTCTAGACCATAAGCATTACTAGTATTACGAAAGTCATCAGTTCCCATAAAAGATTTAATGCATTCATAATCATAATTTATATCTGACTTTCTTCCTTTATCATTCTCCCATGCTTTAGCATTGTCTTGAATACGGTCTAGAAGATCCCATTTAGCTTCTTCTTCCATGCGTGTAAATGATCCAGCACAAGAAGGATCCAATAGATCCTTATCATGAAGAGAGAGTCTTGCATAAAAGTTATTGATAATAATATTGTTGAGGAACTCATGAATAGGACATTTGAGCATTAGTAACTTCAATCTCCCCCAAGCTTGAGCTGTACTCTCTCCATCACAAGGCCAAAAGTTATATATTTGATTCCGATCTTTATGAATCTCACTAGGAGAATAAACTTTTGAATAAAAGAGAGGTACTGCTTCCTCCCATTCAAGAGCTTGACCATTCTTCAACAGCTTATACCATTCCTCGGCTCTTCCTTTCAGTGATAATGATAATAACTTCTTCTTGACTTGATATGTTGTAATACCTGCACACTTGAACAACCCGCATAATTCGTGTATAAAGAGCAAATGATCACCGGGATGGACAGTTCCATCTCCAAAATAGTAGTTATCCATAACACGATCAATAATTCTTGTAGGTATTTTAAAAGTATCATGTTCAATAGGTGGTGGTTCATCTACTACCTTAGCAGTGGTAGTAGCATTAAGAAATAAGAAACTAAGTGAATTATCCATATTGAAATAAAGTAACTAACAGAAATAAACAATACTCACATTAGAAGTTTCCTTTACCAGTTCCACTCTCCAATAGCGCTTCACTCCCCGACCACGGCGCTAGAAAATAGTCTTGATGACCCACAAGTATAGGGGGTGTATCGCAGTATTTTCAGTAAGTAAGAGTGTCGAACCCAACGAGGAGCAGAAGGTGTTGACGAGTGGCTTGGAGCAGGAATTCTCTATAAATACTTAGCAAACGGATTTTTAGGGTTTTTTGATAATGCAGATAAATAAATAAATTACGAGTAAATAAAAGACAATAATAATAGATGCAGAAAGTGACTCAATCCTTTCTTTAGCAAAGGACAAGCCGGTTGTATTACTTAAGATGATCAAACGTTCTCGAGGACACATAGGAATACTGGCAAGTGCTTTTGCTTCATATAATTGATTAATCTTCTTTAATTTAATAAGTGTTGTGTGGGTGAACCTGCGCTAATGTACTGACCTTCCTAGGACTAATACATACTTGTGATTATACCCCTTGCAAGCATCCGCAAGTGCAAGAAAGTAATTAAGATAGAAACCTAACCACATCTTTAAACTCTGAGATCCTACACTCCCTTGTGCAAAAGTTTCCTAACGGGGTTCCGGTTTCTATCACTCCGGCAACCCCTACGATTAGTAGCCAAATACACAATGCATTCCCCTAGGCCCATAAAGGTGAAGTGTCATGTAGTCGATGTTCACATGACACCACTAGAAGAATAACACCACAACTTAAATAATAAACTATTGAATCCTTCTCAACACAATTCCATTACTAACAACATGACTTCTCCCATGTCCTCAAGAACTAAACGAACTACTCACGAGAAATCATAGGATCAAGATCAGAGATGGAATAATGATAAGCAACAATCTGAACATAACAATAATTCAATGGTTCCACTCAATAGCATCAACTACAACAAGTAATCAACACCGGGAAAGTTTCCCCTAAGAACTATGCAAGATTCAACCCAATTGTTACAGCGGTACGGAGTGGTGATGATGGTGTTGGTGGAGATGATGATGATGATCTTGATGAAGTCTAGCTTGATGGTGGTGTTGATGGCGACGACCTCCCCTCTTCGGGGAGGAATTTCCCCGGCAGATTTCTGTCGGAGAGCTCTTTTTCTCTCTCTGCAGTTTTCCGCCCCGCAGAGACGGCAAAATCTTTCTGTGATCGCTCTCTCAGTTTCAGGGTTTCGTGGGAAATATATACGCCAACGGGGAGAGCCAGGAGTGGGCCAGAGTGGCCACACCCCTGGTGGCGTGGCCAGGGGTGGCCCGTGCCGGGGGGTGGTGTGGGCCCCCTGTGGCCTATCTCCGCTCCCCTTCTGGCATCCTTCGTCTTATAAAAAAATAGGATTTTTCATATATTTTCTGTGATTTTCTGATCTTCGCGAATTTTGCCTCTAAACTGTGTTTTTTCCATCAGAATCCTGACTTCGGCGGTCCATCCTCCAAAAGTCATCAACAATGCAAAAACAGATGAAATGACATAAGTATCATATCTTAATATGAAATATATCAATTAATAGCAGTAAATTATAATATAAAATAGTGATACAAAATAGACGTATCAATCGCCTTTGTCCACTTTTCTATTAGGTTTTTTTCTTGTAAAAGTTGAGGACTGCTTTGGTTTCTTTGTTTCTTGTAAGGTCCTCTTTGTAAACTTGCTTGCCGATTAATATAGCTTCTAGCGCTTTTAGGCCTCTTCTCCTCTAAAAAAGAGAGAGAGATGTTCACGATCAGGATCATCTATGGCAGCACGCGCGGCATGGATCTGATGATTAAATCGTAACTTTGTCTTTGTGGGAGCTTAATCCGTCTGCATGTAGACACTACTCCATGCATTCTTACTTTCTGACAGCTCCAGCGATATGCACACACTCGGCAAAATACGTTGGCCGCACCGGTACCACCCAACTGAGCAACCGCACGAAATACTACTCTACTCAGGTCATTGAAAAGTAGGAGTATAGTACTTGCGAACGAATTCCTGGCAGAGTCGGAGGTCGCGGATTTGATTATCAGCGGCGCGAGTGGCCGCGCATTAGCGCTCAATCTCCACCCGACACAGCATCGCCTGCGGACGAAACAGCTGATCGGACCCGCATTCGCCCCCGTCAGTCCGTCACCGTCAGGCGTGAAGAGGCGGGTGGTAGTTGGTCACGTCGACGTGGGCCATAACAGCGAGCGATCCAACTCCAACCTCGACTGGTACCTACGGCGGGTGAGCAGCGTGGCAAAGTCCAAAAACCGAGCTGCAATCGAAACAAATAGAACAACCAAATCATTCTTCTATAAATTCGAAGTTGAGATGACGTGTTCACACTTTAGGTGTAAAACTTGAGCTCGTTGAGTTAAGGAAGGGACACTCGATTTACTAAGCGACACCGGGTACAACATAGACACGTACCGCCACATCCACATATCACCGTAGGATGAAGTATTGTGGAGCTCTAAGCTATGGAGTACCGCGAAGCTTTTAGGTTTTATGAAGTCGCCACACGTGCATCTGCTATAGATGGAACATCATGTCCGAACAAAAAATATAATCCACCTTTATACGGCAATGTGTTAGGCAATGTGTTATTATAGATGCTGGATGTAACTTCGTGATATTAATATATGCTTTTTAAAAAAAATCTAACTTTACAAGACACGTAAGAAATTAAATCTGTGATTTCATCTCTGGTGAGATAGAAATGCAACAATCCCAAGATCCCCACTGAGCAATGATACACATACGATAAAATCTATACAACAGTTTGGTACAATCGGACTCATACCAGCATCAGTCAGCATGTGGGCTAGAGGTTGGAACTCCCCATTTGAGTGAGTCTAGTCATACATATATCATATAAATTTTATCGTGTGTGAGGCATTTCCGATTCCCACTAACCCATTGAACAAATGGCAGGTCCCAATGATGTGATGGGACTTTTGCCTCTTGGGAACCACAAGTATATTTCTTTATGTGACAATATTGCTTATACTTGTATGTGAGCAATATGCATTAGTGTTGTCCACCATATGAAAACATCAAGCTGTCCGCTAGTTAGCAAATTATGAGTGTGGTATTGTCTACTGGATGTAAAGAGCGGACCTCCTAACAACATACATCCACCGGTACATAGATTTCAGCAAAATGCCGACGGAAGCAAACTATGTCGATCATGTACAGGAGGTTGTTCTCTGTTTCGCTTCTCTTGTTCTCTTCTCTCCTAATAAAAACTCGTTAGCAATGTCATTAGATGACACCATTCACTGGTTTTTTTTTTAAAATGGGCGCATATATTACTCAAAGCAATATTTACACCCGGCTTCTGCATAACTAGGATGTACACTGCCGTTCAACCACACACGCTAGGTCCAACGGTAAAAAATAAAATTACAAATCATAGTAATAAGAAAAAAGCGCCTCCAGCTAATGCTGATCTATACGGAGATCACGCTGCCATCCATGTCGGGACAAAATATCCCTCGCCGTGTCCTCCAATCGCGTACACCCCTCCACAAATAAGTGGCGGAGGTCCATACGCTGGAGAGTAGTCCATGATCGGAGAATAGCCGTAGATCGATAGATGACCTGCAAAGAAAAAGACACAGTGTTATTAAAAATCTTATCATTCCTACACAACCAAAGCGACCAAATAATGGCAAGCGCTCCCACCCTAAACACAGTCCCATATTTATCATGTATCCCATATAACCAGTTACCAAAGACATTGGCAACCGATCGAGGGGGCGATAAACCCGAGGCCATTTGGATGATTGACTATATAGAGCGAGCAAATTTGCATTGGAAGAATAGATGTTTAATTGTCTCGTCCTGATGACAAAAAACATACTGTGTACTTCCGTGCCAATTCCTCTTAGCAAGATTGTCTCTTGTGAGAATTACCCCTTTACGAAGATACCATGCAAATATTTTCGTTTTAAGGGGTATTTTCATCTTCCAAATTTTACTATTATTATCGACTGGAATATCAGGTTGAATCAAAACTCTATACATCGAATCCACAGAAAATTTACCACTCTCTAGTAATTTCCATTTGAACTCGTCCACACCCTCCAACAACTGTATCGTGGCTAATCGAACTAAAAGATTGTTCCACGATAGTAGTCTAGGTCCAATTAGACTTCTTCTGAAAGTCACACTAGGAGTATTATTTTTCATTACCGTGGAAATTGTATCTCCTTTGTGTCTAACGATCGAGTAAAGAGCTGGATATTGTTCTCGAAGAGTAGATTGGCCAAGCCATTTATCTTCCCAGAAACGAATATGTGAACCATCCCTAATATTAAAAGTACCAAAACGAAAGAAGTGTTTTTTGGAAGCCATGAGTCCCGCCCAAAAATGTGAATCTCCTGGTTTCCAAACCATCTGAGACACCGCTTTGGATCCAACATACTTCCTCCACAACATGGTTTGCCATACACCATCTTCAGTAAGTAGTTTAAACAACCATTTACTCAATAGTGCGGTGTTTTTGACTTGCAAATCATGTATGCCCAGTCCACCATACTCTTTAGGTCGGCAAACCACATTCCATTTGGCTAGTCGATATTTCTTTTTTTCACTATCCCCTTGCCAAAAGAATCTTGATCGGAAATATTCCACTTTCTTCAAGACCCCTTTCGGCAATTGGAAGAACAAAACCATATACAGTACCATATTGGTAAGTACTAAATTTATGAGAACTAGTCTTCCACCAAGGGATAGCAACTTGCCTTTCCAACTATTTAGACGTTTTTGTAGTCTTTCCTCAACGAGTTTTCATTCCGCAATCGTGAGACGCCGATAATGGATCGGTATTCCCAGATAGTTGATAGGAAATTGCCCTAGACCACAGCCAAAAAGATCAGCATATAGTTGGGCATCGTTAATGGCCTCGCCAAAACAATACAATTCACTTTTATGGAAATTAATTTTTAATCCAGATAGTTGCTCAAATACTGATAGAATTAACTTCAGATTCCCGGCTTTCTCTAGATCATGTTCCATAAATAAAATTGTATCATCTGCGTATTGAAGAATATATAGACCTCCATCAACCAGATGGAGAACTAAACCTTCAACTTGGCCATCAGCCTTGGCTCTCTCGATAAGGATTGCCAACATATCTGCCACTATGTTAAATAGTATAGGCGATAGTGGATCCCCTTGCCTTAGTCCTTTTTTTGTTTGGAAATATTTGCCAATGTCGCCATTGACATCTATAGCAACACTACCACCAGACGCAAAAGACTGAATGAGAGCACACCACTCCTTCGAAAAACCTTTCATTGGGAGTGTTTGCTGGAGAAAAGACCAATTAACTTTGTCATAAGCCTTCTCAAAGTCAATCTTGAACAATACCCCATTTAATTTCTTGGAGTGTAGTTCATGGATTGTTTCATGCAGGATTACTACACAGTCTAGGATGTTTCTTCCTTGCATAAAAGCAGTTTGATATGGGCATACAACATGATCAGCAACCGAATTTAATCTAATCGTAGCAACATTTGTGAAGATCTTAAAGCTAATGTTAAGAAGGCAGATTGGATGATACTGCTGTATTCCTTTCGCATTAAAATAATGTTGCCAAAATTAAGACTAAAAATGTCTAACTGACCAGCATGTAAAAACTCAAAAAGATGCATTATGTCCCCTTTAATGACTTCCTAGAATTTTTGGTAGAATTCCGCTGGAAAGCCATCGGGTCCTGGCGCCTTATTATGTTCCATTTGAAAAACCGCTATCTTGACCTACTCCTCCGTATAGGGGGCGGTTAGAAAGTTGTTTTCCTCAACATAAACCTTAGGAATATCAGCTATTTGGGACTCATCCAAAGAGAATGAATTCTCATGCGATGCCCCAAATAGAGACTTGTAATAAGCAGTAATATAGGATTTCAGTTGCTCCTGACCCTCAATGGTACCTTCATCCTGAACAAGAGAGTGAATAAGTTTCTTTTTATGCTTGCCATTGGTAACAGCATGAAAGTATCTTGTATTCGCATCTCCTTCAAGAATAAACTTTGCTTTAGAACGTTGATACCATTTGAGTTCCTCCTCACGGAGTAGTTTGGCTATGTCTGCATTCGATTGTGTTTTAATCACAATCTCTTGTGCAGTCAACAGCCTTACTTCCGCAGCAACTTCTAAATCATTAATAATAGATGCAAGGCGTAATTTCTCCTTTTTAGGATTCCAGCAGTATGTCTAGCCCAGCCACGAAGGTATTGCGCAAGGCGCGCATTTTTGTATTCCATCGTTGTATCGGCGTCTGACCACTAACAGTTTTCTCCCAAATAGCCTTAACTAAATCATAGAAACCATCACGATCCAAGCATCCAAGTTCAAATTTGAAACTGTGTTTGGTCTTTCGTATTGGTGTTCCAACAGAGAGTAGTAAAGGAGCATGATCAGACAGAGCCTCAATACGCTCTAAAGCGCGAATAGTTACCATAGGGAATTTATCTTCCCATTCAGTATCCATAAGCACTCTATCCAGCTTTTCATATGTAGGCTCTGGAAGACTATTAGCCCAGGTGTATTGTCGTCCTAACATCGTAACCTCTCTCAGGTTCAAACTGTCAGTGACAGCATTAAACATGAAAGGCCAATGTTCATCGAAACGACCCCGACTTTTCTCATGAGGGAATCATAGCAAGTTAAAATCCCCCCTATAAGAATAGGGTAGGGATTATCCTTAGCCAGATTAACCAACTCACACGCAAAAAGCAGGCTTGTAAACATCCTGGGCAGCCCCATAAACAGCGACTAGAGACCATATGAAATCATCAGCTTTGTTATGAATATGGAGCTTAATAAAAAGTCACCATTCGAACTAGCTAAGACTTTCATAGTCTCATCTCTGACGCCTAATAGAATTCCCCCAGATCTACCTCGCGGAGTGTCAACACCTGGATTTTTAATCCTAGATGCCCGTTATGCCATACCTCGCAATCCCAGGATTACCAGTTTTGCGAGACATAACGGATTGGATATCACAGTACATCATCCATTACACACCATACATAAGGTCTTACACAAAATAAGGATCTCATGATCCAGTCTTAATACAACAAGCAGCGGAAAAAAAAAGATAAGCGTAGCGGTGCGGTCCATCTTCAGGGGCACATGCAATGTTGACGAAGGCAGATAGTCCTAGTTATCATAACCGTCCAGTTGGCCATCATCTTGATAGTCTCCTTCATAGTATAGCCATGAGAATAGCCAGGGACAAAAGCCATGAGTACTCTTTAAGTACTCGCAAACTACCTCTAACAAGTAATATACTTCTAGGTTAAAGTGCTAAATCTAAGTTTAACTATAAGTTAAGTTTGAAGCCTAAGCTGAGTTCTGAAGCAAAGAAAGATAAAATAAAATTCTAGAATCACTTAAGGTGGGAATCTATTGTCATAAACACAACCCAGTGGTGGTCAAGTCAAAATTCATCATTCATTTCATAAGTTGTTTGGAAAACATCTGACAACGAAATAGTATAGCCATTCCAACTGTCCATAACCGCGGACGTGGCTATTCGAATAGTTTGACAGTCTGCAGAGGTGGTACACTTTCACCACAAGATTCGATACATCTGTCAGGGATAACCCTGAATCATCATACTTAGTATGCAGATAATCAAACATAACCTTCCCTTTACACACCCTAGTATAAGCACCTCTCCTATGAGCATGGCCTCCCAACCATGACCATCAGTCATCTTGGGCACTGCATAGGTGGACAACATTGAGAGGTAGCCTCAGCTCAAACCTCTCCCGCGAGGGAACTAATACTAATGCATATAAAATTCCAGCTAAGCCTTACCCAATTCAGGTAGTGTGGTTGTACGGTAAATTTGGAATGGTATCGCATCCGAATCCAACCATCAGTTTTGTAAAAGGGTTAAGGCTCATGCCTCAACATTTTCATCATCATAAACCATTTGTGTTTCTCAACACATGTCAAAACATCTCAATAGAATGACTCATCATTCCAAGGTTTTCATAATTCATTTTCACCAAGTATTCCCATCTAAAGTGACTCAAGTTTTTGATCTACTCTAAACTACTAAGTTAAGAGTGTTCACTAAGGTGGAAAAGATGGGTTCAATCTCATGCCATCGAATGACATCTAAAGGGTTTCTAAATAGGTCAAGTTTTATACTCTTTATGCTACCCTCAAAACAATTAAAGAACTCTAGGTAAAGTAAAGGAAGTAAAGCTTGTAAAATAAGACTTGGAGTATCTAATAGTCAAAGTAGTGTGACCAAAGCATGCCTAAGGCATCTTGGCTACATCATCTAGTTTAGTCCTAGCTTGCTAAGAATTATACTTGCAAGTGTTAGCTTGCATTGTTAATGGTGGCTTGCCTTGTGAAGTGCAGTGGTTGAAGTTTTCTTCTTCTTCTTCTTGGTAGAACTCCTCCTCGAAAGCTTGGTCGGTACTATCGTCTATAAATACATACGGAGTACACAATCACCAAACAATACTTAACTAGTCTAATTAGCATTGTAAGACACATATTTGATGATCTATTATCATCTCAAGCATCACAAGTTTTAATTTAATAGTTTCACTCTTTTTAATTTAGAAAAGTAATTTCTACTCATTAAAAAATTAACTAAGATTTAATATTCACCACTTAAAATATGGGATCATGTGGACACATGTCATCACCACATATTCTAACATGTGAGAATGTGATTTAAGGGTTGGATCATAATTACTTTGGTTTAGGTTCAATATTTAATGATTTAAAGTGACTAGAAATGCCTATATAGCATTATTTTGGTACTAGTCCAAAGTCACTGCATGTAAACCTTAATATTGTTACATATTTAGATATATATGGTGAAATTTGATTTTTGAGAGTTGGAATCAATTCAAAACCTATCTTGGTTGATTTTCTAAAAATGTTGCAAGGTGCAAATGCTTCTGTTTTGTTATGTTTACTAGGAGAGATCTATAACTCTAATTGAATTAAATCCAACGGGCTTGGATAGATCATTTCAAAACCTTTCAGGCAAAATTAGTTTCATGCAATTTGGATTTGCAAACTCTCTGAATTGATTTTCAAACTCAGAGACAGAACTAAGTTTAAACTAAAAAGGAAAATCCTAATTCAAACTAACTGGGTCGCGCGGGAAACTCTAATGGGCCGGCCCAGTGTCACTCCGCGGCGCGGGGCTCAACTGACAGGGGATCCACAAGTCAGTGGCTCATAACGCGCGAAGCGGTACGGGGCGATGTGGGCCGTTAGATTAGAATAAGGATCAACGGCTGTGGCTTGTTGTCGACGACGGACCTATCGCCGGCGAGCTCGAACCCTAGTGGCTCGGTGGGGGTGCATAGGGGGCATACCAGGGCTCCAGCGACGACGGCGAGGTGGGCAAACGGACTCGTGGTCGACGACGAGCTTAGGGACGGTCGAGGCAGCTCCGGGGGTGGTCGCAATCAGCGGCGCCCCTTCCTCCTCTGCTGCGGGCTACTCCGGCCAAATTCTGGCGAGCAAGTGCTCGCGCTGCTCCGGCTAGAGGTGGGGAATGGTCAGTGAGGTGAGGGGAGTGGAGTGGTGTGCTTCAAACGGCTGGGGGTGCCCTCCTTTTATAGGCTCGACAGCGAGACCGAGAGGGATGGGCAGGCGACGGTGGCGACATGGCTACGGGCGGCTAGCAGCATGGCTGAGGGTGGCGATCGACGGGCGGTCTCCTGGCGGTGCTCTAGGAACTCAATGCGGGCATAGGGGCGGTGGTATGTGGCCGGGGGCAGCTAGCGCTCTGAGCAGTAGAGGCGGTGGTGTCCACGGCGAGCGGTGGCTGTGGTGCGTTGGGCGGCGAACGGGCATGTCCGTCGTGTTCCCTGGGTCGTGGCGGAGCGGTAGGCGCGGGCTGCGGTCGATCGGTGGCTTGTGCACGCGTGCCGGGTGCGGCGCTCTGGCGCATGCTCGGCACGGCGCGGTGGCACTAGGCGCGTGGTTTCCTTAGTGGTCCACTGCTGCGCTTGGCTCGGGGAGGGGACAGAGGGTGGCGGTGAGGTCCTGGCTACCTCCTAGACAAGGAGAGAGAGAGAGAGGAAGGTGGTCTGTTGGGGCGAGTGCATGGTCGGCCGGCGAGCTAGTGCTCGGGGTGGCTCGGCACTATGGCTAGGGACAAGGGGGATGGGTGGTAATGGTATGGTTAGATCATGACGGGACCAAAGGATTAAACTGAGATCAAATGGGGGTAAAACCCTGTTCAAAACAGTGAGTTATGGTTTAGAGTTTAACCCTGCCTACCAAGTGTTTATTAAATGGCCGCAAGAAATAAACTTTGGAATTTTGAAAAGATTTTTGGTGGGTTTGCTAGGAATAAGCTTGAGACTCTGTGGGTGCTTGGGTTTTGAAAATTGAGCTTGTTTGAGTGGTTTTTGAAATAGGGTGATCTTGAGACATACACTAGATTCAATTTTAAACTGTCATTTAAAATTAGCATTTGAATGTTTTTAGCAGATCACAAAGTGGGCCTTGGTACCTCATTATGTGTACTATCAAGGGGTGTAAAGATCCACACATGTTTCTGTTAAGTTTTGAGTACTAGGAATAGCCAAAGTAGGCATGATAGTTAATTTGGCCAAAATGACCATTCACTTCAATTATTCATTTTGAGTTGTTCTTCTTTTGGAAAAGTTTGGGAATGATTTAGATGATGTTTATTTCACCTCAGAAACATTTTACAAGCAAAGAATCACAGAACCATGGAAATTCAAATCAATTCCGAAATTAAATGCACATACACATGAATGCTTTCATTTTTAATTTGGAAAAGTTTTTGTTAACCCTAAATTTGATGATTTGGATCTTGATAAGCTTGGATTAAAGTTTTTGGGATGTTACAAACCTTCCCCCCTTAAACAAAATCTCGTCCCGAGATTTACAAAGAAAACTAGGAACTAAAGAGATCTGGGAACTCTATCTAATGTAATCTTCGCGCTCCCAAGTGGCTTCCTCCTCGGTATGGTTGCTCCACTGAATCTTGAGAAACTTGATGCTCCTAGTCCTGGTGGTTCGGTAGGCTTCTTCTAAGATACGGATGGGCACTTCCCGATAGGCCAGGTCATTGTTGATTTCTACCGCCCTGTGGTCTATGTTCTTGAAAACTTCCGTCTTCTCCGGCACATCCAGGCATTTGCGAAGTAACGAGATATGGAACACATTGTGGATGGCTGACATCTCTTCAGGCAGTTCCAGTTGATACGATACTTCTCCTCGATGGTTCAGAATCTTGAATCGCCCGATATATCTGGGGGATAACTTTCCTTTCAAACTAAAGCGTTGGGTTCCCTTCAATGGCGATACCTTGAGATATACAAAATCTCCGATATTGAAAGTTAGGTCTCTCCTTCTTTTGTTAGCATAACTCTTTTGTCTGGATTGGGCGGTCTTGAGGTGCTCACGGACCTTGTGAACTTTCTCTTCAGCTTCTCGGAGAATGTCGGGTCCAAAGATCTGACTCTCTCCTACTTGCGACCAATTCAAAGGGGTACGACACTTTCTTCCGTATAGGAATTCAAATGGTGCCATCTGCAAACTAGCTTGATAACTGTTGTTATATGAGAATTCTGCGAAAGGCAAGCAGTCTTCCCATTTTGATCCATATTCCAACACACAAGCTCTAAGCATATCCTCTAGGATCTGGTTGACTCTCTCAGTCTGTCCATCAGTTTGCGGGTGATACGATGTACTGAAGTTCAACTTGGTTCCCAATCCTTCTTGTACTTTCTACCAAAATCTCGAGGTAAACTGGGTTCACTGATCTGATACTATGGTCTTGGGGGTTCCATGCAGACTAACAATTCTAGCAATATACAGTTCTGCTAACTTCGCACTCTGGTAGGTAGTCTTGACAGGTATAAAGTGGGCTACCTTGGACAGTCTATCAACTATGACCCAGATTGAGTCATTTCCCCTAATATAAGTAGGCAAACCGGTGATAAAGTCCATTCCGACGGAATCCCATGTCCATTCCGGAATCTGCAATGGTTGCAACAGTCCTACAGGTCTCTGATGTTCTGCTTTGAATCTTTGACAGATGTCACATTTGGAAATGTAGCTTCCAATTTCTCTCTTCATCTTATGCCACCAAAATTTCTCTTTCAAATACTGATACATCTTCGTTCCTCCGAAGTGGATAGAATAAAGAGTATCATGAGCTTCCTTCATGATAACTTGCTTCAGTTCCAAATCTGCTGGCACACAGATACGTCCTTTGTACCACAGTACTCCTTCTTCGTCTTCCGTGAATCTAGGTACCTTTCATGTACCAATACGATGTTTGATTGCGTTGATACTTTCATTCCCCTTCTGGGCTTCCTTGATTTGGCTAATCAAAGTGGGTTGAAGTTCAATGCTAGCTAAGAATCCTTTGCTAACTAATTCAGTCCTGAACTTCTCCAACTCTTCATACAAACTTGGTTGCTTCTCCTTGATCATGGTGTTTAGCCTACATGGCAATCTGCTAAGAGCATCCGCTACCACATTGGCTTTGCCGGGGTGATAGTGAATGTTAAGGTCATAATCCTTGATTAACTCTATCCACCTCCTTTGCCTCATATTCATCTCCTTCTGAGTGAAGATATATTTTAAACTCTTGTGATCTGAGTAAATCTCACAGCGATTACCCATCAAATAATGACACCATGTCTTTAATGCTAGAACCACGGCTGCTAGCTCAAGGTCATGGGTCGTATAGTTCTGCTCATGTTGTTTCAGTTGTCGAGACAGATACGCGATGACTTTGCCTTCTTGCATTAATACACATCCTAGACCAATCTTGGATGCGTCACAATACACATCAGATGGCTTCTTGATGTCTGGCATGATTAATATTGGGGCTGATATCAATCTCTTCTTCAGCTCCTGAAAACTGGCTTCACATTTGTCTGTCCATTCAAACTTCTTGTCCTTTTTCAACAATTGGGTCATTGGTCGGGCTATGCTCAAGAATCCTTCTACGAACTTGCGGTAATATCCCCCTAATCCGAGAAATGCACGGACTTGGGTTTGAGTGGTTGGGGCTTCCCATTCTCTGACATCTTTGATCTTGGCGGGATCAATAGAGACTCCTCCGGTAGACACAATATGTCCTAGGAATCCTACTTCTTTCAGCCAGAACTCACACTTGCTGAACTTGGCATATAACTGATGCTCCCTCAAGGTTTCTAGGATAATTCTCAGATGTTGCTCATGCTCTTCTTCTGTCTTAGAGTAGATAAGGATGTCGTCGATAAACACAACTACAAACTTATCTAGGAAATTCATAAATATCTTATTCATGAGATTCATGAAATAAGCAGGGGCATTGGTTAATCCAAAAGACATAACCGTATACTCGTATAAACCATAGCGAGTAGTAAAGGCGGTCTTTGGAATATCCGTTGCACGAATCTTAAGTTGGTGATAACCAGTCCTAAGATCAATCTTTGAGAATACTTGGGCTCCAGTCAACTAATCAAATAGATCCTCTATCTTTGGCAAAGGGTACTTGTTCTTGATGGTGACATCATTCAACTTTCTATAATCTGTGCACAGACGGTTGCCTCCATCTTTCTTGTCGACGAATAACACTGGTGATCTCCATGGCGATGCACTTGGTTGAATCAAGCCTTTCTCTAACATGGCATCCAACTGCTTCTTCAGCTCCACTAACTCTGAGGGGTTCATGCTATAGGGTCTTTGGGCTATATGTCCGGTTCCGGGGATTAGTTCGATAATGAACTCAATATCCCTATCCGGAGGCATACCTGGCAATTCATCTGGGAATACGTCGGGGTACTCACAGACTACTCTGACCTGGTCAATGGTGGGAAGGGCTACACTCTTGTTGCACTTGAATTGACGAGGTAAGGTTTCAGAGATATGCTCTACTGTTACTCTAGAACTACTGTTCATGGTGATGGCTTTCTTAGCACAGTCTATCAGTCCTTTATGCCTTGACATCCAGTCCATACCTAGTACTACTTCCAATCATTTGGTTCCAAGTACAATTAGGTTGGCATAAAAATCTATCCCATGTATCCTGATAGGCACAGCTTTGCAAGTTTTTCTAGCTTTGGTTGTTGAACCGGGGATTTGAACTATCATGACATGCTTCAAGTTGGTTGGGTGGATCTTACTAGTGCATGCAAATTCTTCGGTGACAAAGGAATGCGATGCTCCATAATCAAACAACACTCTTGCTAAAACTGAGTTCACAGAAAACATACCCAGCACTACATCTGACGCTTCCTGGGCTTCTTCTGCGTTCATGTGGAAGAGACAGCCATTGCGGTTGTGAGGGTTCCTTGGGGAAAATCTTCTTCCTGGTTGAACATGACGTTGCTATTAAGCTGGGGCATTCACATTGGCATTGGTTGCAGTCTTCTTGGGACACTCATTGAGTAGTGACCCTTCACTCCACACTCGAAACAAGTGATCTAGGACTTGTCCTTGACTGCGACAGGCACAGCATTGCTGCCAGTTCTGGGTGCGGTGTTGTTGTTGTTGCTGCTGTTGCTCTTGGGAGGTGCACGGTTGAAATTGTTGGCATTGCCAAAGTTGTGATTGTTTCCTCCGGACTTCACATTGCCTCCGCTACGGTTGGGGTAGCTTGGGCGAGACATTGGGGGTCGGTTGTTCCTTGTTGCATATCCTGGGGAGGGGTTGGGACGATACTTCTGGTGACTGCTGGGTCCAGACTACTGCATCATACGACGCTTGTGGTTGTCGTTCGCCTGATTAATCTTCCCTTCCATCTGAATGGCAGAGTCGACTAGCTCTTCGAGATCCTTGAAACGGATGTTGACAAGGACAGTCTGCATCTCATCATGCAGTTCGTTCAGGAATCTCTCCTTCTTCTTGGCCTCCGTGTTGATCTCATCAGGTGCATATCTGGCAAGTGACAGGAATTTGTCACGGTACTCCACCACAGTCATTCTCCCTTGCTTCAATTTGCGGAATTCATCTCTCATTCTGTTGACTAGACCTTGCGGTATGTGGGTGCGGCTGAACTTGACTTTGAATGCTTCGCATGTCATAACTTGACCATGGTTCATCAGACGGATACTATTCCACCAAGCTCTTGCATCTCCCGCCAGGTAATGGGTGGCGAAGAGAACTTTCTCATTTTCATCAACTCTTGCAACTTCTAAGTTATTTTCCATGGTCTGTAACCAGTCATCAGCATCTAATGGGTTTTTTGACGTGCTAAAGATTGGGGGATTGGTATTCAGAATATTCTTCAGCTTGGATCCTTGATGATCCTGATTTCCATGCCCTTGGTTGTTGAGAGCCATCTGGGCGATCTGCTGCAGGGTTGCTAAGTTGGCTTGGCGTTCTACCCTGCTTGCTTCATGGTCTGCGATGAGATTCTGCAAGATCTGCAGCATTGGGTCTTGCGACGAGCTGCTCCCTCCTTGGTTTCCACGAGTCATCTGAAGATTGAGATGGATATAGGGGTAAGAGGGAAATTCTAAGGTTCATGGTTTTGGGTTTTAAAAGCTAAAACTTTGAGTTAGAATCAGGTTTTTCAACTAACTTCATTTTCATTCATGCAAACAAGCACACGGTACAACACACACCACAACAAACAAAGGAAAACAGATGGTTTGAAGAACCATTTTGCAAACTACGATACATTGGGACCGGTACATCTCATGCTATGATAGTGCTCTAGCGCATCTACTCATCGTCGATGAAGTTGGAGTCCTCATCGTCAGTGTAGAAGTCCATGGCATCCTCCGCCAAAAAGTCGTCATCATTGCTAAGGTAAGAATCCATGTCTCCCTGGATGTCTTCACCCTCATCTTCTTCTTCTTTTGCTGCAAGCTAGGCTACCTGCTCCTTGACTGTTTTCTCGAGGTCATCCACCTTCTTACGAAGACGGGCGATGGTGTGATCCTTCTTTGCACGCTGGCGGCGAAGAGACTGGCGATCCTGGATGAGTAGTGCGAAAGTCTGGGCCTTCTGGTCGACAATGACATGGTTCTGGTTGGCTAACTCTCTGGCATTGTCCAGCTCCTTCTGACAGTCATACAATAGGAAGTCAAGGTTCTCCACTTGGCGCTTCAGTGCTGGATGACTTGGCATCTCCATCGGCATTCCCATGAAGTCACGTCTTGCATAGGGGGCAAAACGGGTTCCTTGGATTTGGTTGACGCCGAGGGCACATAGACGTGCGAGAGCTTCATGCATTGCCTTGGCTAACCCATCTAGCCAGTTGTTCTCTCTCACAGAGAACTGAATTCTCCCAGAAGTTGGTGCTTCGATGCTTCCTCTAAGATCTGTGGTGACTAGCCACTGTAGGTCTCATCCTGGGGGTCCTAGAAGTTGGGCTCCAAGAAACTCCGGATGTGGGCATCCCAGTAACTCCGACAAAGAATCCAGATCCCTCTCGAAGATCAGCTGGCCTCCGTTTCCCAACTGGTAGAATTTGCTGAACTGAGACCCCATCTACAAGAATTTAGGATGAGGAAGTTAGTAAAGTGATCAAGTGTGTCAAATTATCATTAGCCAGATTAACCAACTCACGCAAAAAGTCAGGCTTGTAAACATCCTGGGCAGCCCCATAAACAGCGACTAGAGACCATATGAAATCATCAGCTTTGTTACGAATATGGAGCTTAATAAAAAAGTCACCATTCGAACTAGCTAAGACTTCCATAGTCTCATCTCTGACGCCTAATAGAATTCCCCCAGATCTACCTCGCGGAGTGTCAACACCCGGATTTTTAATCCTAGATGCCCGTTATGCCATACCTCTCAATCCCAGGATTACCATTTTTGCGAGACATAACGGATTGGATATCACAGTACATCATCCATTACACACCATACATAAGGTCTTACACAAAATAAGGATCTCATGATCCAGTCTTAATACAACAAGCAGCGAAAAAAAAGATAAGCGTAGCGGTGGGGTGGGGTCCATCTTCAGGGGCACAGGCAATGCTTGCTGGAGATATGCCCAAGAGGCAATAATAAATTGGTTATTATTATATCTTTATGTTTATGATAAATGTTTACATCTCATGCTATAATTGTATTAACCGGAAACATTAATACTTGTGTGTTTTGTAAACATAAGAGAGTCCCTAGTAAGCCTCTTGTTGAACTAGCTTGTTGATTAATTGATGATCATGGTTTCCTGATCATGGACATTGGGTGTGATTAATAACAAGGTTATATCATTAGGAGAATGATGTGATGGACACACACCCGTAGTAAGCGTAGCATAAGATCAAGTCATTAAGTTCGTATTGCTGTAAGCTTTTAAATGCATAGTAACCTAATCCTTCGACCATGAGGTTGTGTTAATCACCATCACCGGATGGGTACTTTGATGACATCAAACACCGCTTCGTAACTGGGTGGTCATAAAGGTGTCATTGGGTATTCTGAAAGTATGTGTTGAAGCGCATGGACCAAGATCGGGATTTGTCCATCTATATGACGGATAGATATGCTCTAGGCCCTCTCGGTGGAATGTCATCTATTTAGCTTGCAAGCATGTGACTAGGTCACAAGGGATGACATATCACGGAACGAGTAAAGAGTACTTATCAGTAACGAGGTAGAACTAGGTATGGAGATACCGACGATCAGACCTCGGATAAGTATAGTATCGCGAGACAGAGGGAATTAGTTTCGTATGTAAGTGGTTCAATCGATCGCGAAGTCATCGTTGAGTATGTGGGAGCCATTATGGATCTCCAGGTCCCGCTGATGGTTATTGATAGGAGATGTGTCTCTATCATGTCTACATATTCACGAACCGTAGGGTGACACACTTAAGGTTCGAAGTTGTTTTAAGTAGATATGGAATGTGCGTTGGAGACCGAATGTTGTTCGGAGTCTCGGAATGGATCCGGAACATCACGAGGAGATCCGGAATGGTCCGGAGAAAAATATTCATATATTGGGGATCATTTTCTAAGTTAGGAAATCTTCCGGAGTGTTTGTATGGAGATTCTAGAAGGTTTCAGAATGTTCTGGAAGATTCTAGAGGATTTCTTGGAGTTTGCTTGAAAACCAAGAAAGGGTCAAAGGAAACCTAGTGGGGCAAGACACGGATCCGTGGGGGAGGAGGACTCCTCCCTCCTTCCCACCGCCGGCCATAGGAGGGGAGTCCTACTAGGACTCCCCCTCCCCAGGCGCGCCTCCTCCCCTTAAATAGAAGGGCAGGGGCGCCCCCTCCAAGCCCTCTCCTACAACTCCCAATCTCTGCCACCTCTCTCCTCCTTTCTTCTGCACAGGCATAGGCGAAGCCCTGCAGAATTCTCCACTCCACCACCGCCACCACGCCGTCGTGCTGCTGGGATTCCGTGGAGAAGATCTACTACCTCCGCTGCTCGCTGGAACGAGGAGAGGAAGGTCTGCTTCGACTCCGCACATGTGACCGACTGCGGAAGCGCTGCCGACACGCGGCGCCGGAAGGATCGTCAACTTGACCGACTGCAGAAGCGCTGCCCGAACGCGGCGCCGGAAGGATCGTCCACTTGACCAACTGCGGAAGCGCTGCCGGAACGTGACGCCGGAAGGATCGTCCACACGATCTTGAGATCGGCAAGTGATCGATACATCAACCACGAGATCTAATCTCGTTAACGCTTTCGGATCTACGAGGGTTAGTTACTATCTATCTCGTTGCTCATGTCTAATAGATTAGATCTTGGATTTTATCTAGATTAGATCTGGGTTTTGTTCGTTCTTGCGATAGAAATTTTTTGTTTTCCATGCTACGAACCCATCAGTGGTATCAGAGACGTATCTATGCGTAGATCTGTTGCACGAGTAGAACACAATGTTTTTGTGGGCGTTGATGTTTTTGTTGTCGGTGTCTTAGCGTGTACTTTGCGTCTTGTGGCATGATGGGATGAAGCGGCTCAGGCTAACATTACATGTCATCGCACATGAGACTTGCTCCACGCTTGACGTGCAACTTGCTTTGCACAAGTGGCTTTGCGGGTGTCTGTCTCTCCCACCATAGTTAAGATTCAATTTACAATGAGCATCTGACAACACTTGTATCAACGTTGTGGTTCTTGTTCGTAGGTAAGATCGGTCTTATGCGAAAGCCCCAAACCACGTAAAACATGCAAATAAAATTAGAGGCGTCTAACTTGTTTTTGCAGGGGTTTTGTGATGTGATATGGCCATCATGTGATTATGATTATATTTGATGTATGCAATGATCCTTGTTGTAATATGGCAACCGGCAGGAGCCTAATGGTTGTCTTTTAATTCTGTTAAGACATGCGTGTCTATTCATCTTGTAATAGCTTTATTCCAAGTAGTTGTAATAGTTACTAGTGATGATGGACAACCATGAAGCGGCGCCACTGACCTTGACGCAATGCTGGTGATGATGGAGATCATGTTCGTGCTTTGGAGATGGAGATCAAAGGCATAAGAAGAAAGGCCATATCATATCACATATTATGAATTGCCTGTGATGTTAATCCTTTATGCATTTTGTATTGCTTAGATCGTGACGGTAGCATTATAAGATGATCCCTCTCACTAAATATCAAGTAATAAAGTGTTCGTCCTTAGTTGGCACTGTTGCTAAGACTCGTCGTTTCGAAGCATCTCGTGATGATAGGGTGTGATAGACTCTACGTGTGCATACAACGGGTGCAAGCCAGATTTGCACATGCGGAAACTAAGGTTAACCTTGACGAGCCTAGCATGTACAGACATGGTCTCGGAACACGGAATACCGAAAGGTAAAGCATGAGTCATATGGATGATATGATGAACATGTTGATTGTTCGCCTTTAAAGCTACATCATCTCACGTGATGATCGGATTTGGTGTAGTGGATTTGGTTCGTGTAATCACTAAAACAACTTGAGGGATGTTGTTTTGAGTGGGAGTTCGTTTGTAATTTGGATTAGTCGAACTCAATTTATCATAAACACAATCAAAGTGAATTTGCATAGTTTGTTGTAGTCATTGGCATCTGTTCACCACCTTACGCTTAGTTATAGTTGAGATAGTAGAACTATAGAAATTCTGGAGATTTGCTTTACGAACTGGTATCGTATTGTTTTGAGTGTCAATTTAAAATTTATAAGTCCTATTGCAAACTTTCAGCAAACTCCATTTACTCCATGAAGTTTAATAAATAGTATTAAATCAAAAGTAACAATTCCAGTGTTAGTATCTAATGTATCATGTTTGCCTCCATGATTCTTGATACTCAAAAGATTGTTTTTAATATCAAGTTTATCTAAGAGCTGAAAGCAATGTTTCAGAAACCATCATATGTGAAAGGTATTGCGATATCTAAAACAATGTGTTGGTTACAACATGATAGAGTATACGTCCTCATATTTGATGAGAATTTGTGAAGGTTGGAGACGCTAGTCGTCCTAATCCTCCAAAAGGTTTTGAAAAAGAAACATTATACTCGCAATTCACCTTTATAAGCTATAGCAGCTTGATCATGAAAGTTGTTATGATAAGGATAAATAGAAGATGTAAGTAAAATGTTTACTACACTTAAAGATTACTAAAGAATGGAATTTTGAAAGAATGCCAAACATTTGATAATGGTGATCCACCTCAAAGTGCAAGTACAAATGTGTTAGTAGTTGACTGTATATGCTTTGTACCATGTGTCATGTTGATGACACCACTATTGATGTTGATAGATTCTTTTAAAAGAAAAGGAATTGCTGAAAGAGAATCTATAAAATATTTGGCAGAAAATAAAAGGTTGGAGATGTCCAACTTAGGCATATAGAAGATACATGTTATGGCTGTATTCCTTGGTTGTTAAACAATGTGGTTCTGCGGTATTGGATACCGAATTGGTTGGTATGAAGTGTCATACAGGACAACACAATTCATGAACTACAATGGCCTAAGTAACTAGCAAGAGAATAAGTGATGATGTTCATCGAAAACAAATAAAATGTTATTGTATTTTTCGTTGACATCAAACCTAGCCTTCAAGATTTGTTTTAATAATTGTTATTTTGTTCCGGTATTACGAGAACAATGGTTGTTAAAATAATTGCCGTATTCCATAAAGGATGGATGAACTTTTACAAGTCTGGTGGGAGAAATCACATCCATAAACACTATTGCTAAAATGTCGCAAGACAAATGATTGAAAGATCACTTGCGAAGTGACATCGCCGTTTAAATTATATTGAAAGGGATACATGAAGAAACTCCATGTTGATGGATTTTTGGAGTCTTTGATTTTGATCAAATGACGCTTGTGATACTTTCCTGGAGATAATTAAAACTCCGTTCGTAGGCCAAAAGAGGAACGGACGACTAACTGATTGGAATTTGTACATATTGATGTATATAGTCCATTATGTGTAGTCGTGGGCGATAGATTTCAACTTCATATGCTTTCTCCGAAGATTTGAGTGAGTATATGTATATACTTATTCAATAAGAAAGAAGTATGAAACATTTGAAAAAAATGTTCAAAGACTTTCAAGATGAAGTGGAAAATCATTGTAACAAGAAAATAAAGAGTTTATGATTCGATCATAAAGAAAGTTGTTTGAGTTACAAGTTTAGCAAAACACCTAAGATTTGGGGAATCGTTCCATGGATTTGCATTTCCCAAAACACCATAGGAGTATGGAGTGTTCAAGATATGTAATGAAACCTTGTTTGACATGGTAAGATCAAAGGTGTCATTTATAAAACTTCCATTATATATTAAAGATAAAAGCTTTAAGTGACTACCGCTTTTACACTGAAAAGAGCACCATCGTGATCCGTTGAAATGACACCATATAAGTCATGGTTTGGGATAAAACCCGAATTGTCTTTTCTTAAATTTTGGTATGTTATGCATAAGTAAAATGTTTACAACCAAAGTCGGATAAGCACGTCTTTGTAGGTTATCCCAAAGAATTTGTTGGGAATTTCTCCATAACACCGAGGACAAAAGAGTTTGTCACTTGGAACGTAAAGTTTCTTGAGAAGGAATTTTTCGTGAAAAGTTAAGTGGGAGGACAATAGAACTTTGATAAGGTTGTTGAACCTTAGCTATATGTGCTAAGTAGCGCAGCGCCGGAAAGTGTCCCGGTGACGGCCACAATGCTCATGGCTCTCGTGATTACAAAAGGTGTGATCTCGGAGATTAGAGTTCCTATAGAACCGTGTGGGTCGGTAAGAATCAAATAGTAAGATTTGATAAGAAAGTCGTTATTGTTTTTACAATGATGAACCGACTACATGCAAAGAAGCGATGATGGGCCCTGACTCCATAAAATGACTAGAAGTCATGGAATCCGTGATAGCGTCCATACACGAGAAATCAAGTTTCTGAACTTTGAAGACCCTCCGGAAAGGCGTGAAGCCTATCGGTCGTGTTTGGATCTATAAAGAAATAGACATGGATGTTTCAAATCTATGAAATAGTCGACATGTCGGAAAGAGTTTACGACAATGTTCAAGGAATTGACTATGATAAGATTTGATCTTTCATAGCGATATTTAGTCTGGACGGATTAATGTAGCAACCACTAGATATATTTTGGTATATGGTAGTTGAACAAACAAAACAAGTTCTTCTAATAGAATGGTTACCTAGGACATGTAAATGACACGATCCAAAGGGTTTTGTCAATTCAAAGGATGCTAAAAGAGTATGCAAAACTTCAATGGTTGAAGTAAGCATAGCGGAGTTGGAATCTTCACCATGATGAAACTGTTAAAAGAGTTTAAATTCATCGGAGATGATGAAGATGCTTGCATTTGCAAGAAATTAAGTGGGAGCGCTAAGACATATTTATAATACATTATGTGAAATACATATTGTTGATTAGAAATGATGTATCTTTTATTTGACACACGTTAAGAATTTCATTTCGATGAAATACTTAGGCATAACCCAAGAATTAGGCATCAATGTCTATATGAATAGATTGAGGCGCTAATATGGTTTTGCCAAATGTACATAGATGAGATGTTGAATGAGTTCAATATGGAAACAACAAGAAAGGTTCTTGACGCACGGAAAGGACTAAATCAAGATTCAAGTGTGTTGACACGAGATTCAAGTGTTTTGACACTTGGTGAAATCACAAGAATATTTTGATCAATCATTCTTTGAGATGTACACATCCAGATATGTCCTATGCTCTAAATGTTATGAGCATATACCAGAATGATTCATAAGATGATCATTGGACAATAGTAAAGATATTCTTATGAGCTTTGGAAGAACTAAGAATATATCATGTATAAGTGACAAATAGTTAAAGGTAGTTCATTGTAAAGTGTTACATTGATACTAGTTTTGTCACAAGATACAAATTAAATTTATCTCAATTTAGACTATGGGTGGCACAATATAATGGAAAGGATGTTCCATGATGGATTTGGATGAGTTCCAAAGTGGAGATATTGTGACGGATACTACAACAAAAGGCTAAGTATATGACTACTATTGTAGCAGTAAATGAGGGCATTTGCGTCAAGTAGTTTGTTATCGAACTAGGTGTGGTTCCTAGCGGGCTAATACTAAGAAGATATATTGTGTGACAATAATATCAACATATTTTGAGCCAAAGGAACTAAAGGTCTCACCAAAGGACCAAATTTATACAATGCCATCTCATTGGAGAATGAGTAATGCGTAGAGACGCAAGGACATGCAAATACACACGGACCTGGAAGTGTCAGATCCGAAGATTATGTTTACCACTAGCAATAGTGTCTATACAACACCAGAAAGCCATAGGTGTTGTATGCACAAGTTTTTAACTAGATTATTGCCTCTAGTGCAAGTGGGAGACTGTTGGAGATATGCCCAAGAGGCAATAATAAAGTGGTTATTATTATATCTTTATGTTTATGATAAATGTTTACATCTCATGCTATAATTGTATTAACCGGAAACATTAATCTTGTGTGTTTTGTAAACATAAGAGAGTCCCTAGTAAGCCTCTTGTTGAACTAGCTTGTTGATTAATTGATGATCATGGTTTCCTGATCATGGACATTGGATGTGATTAATAACAAGGTTATATCATTAGGAGAATGATGTGATGGACACACACCCGTAGTAAGCGTAGCATAAGATCAAGTCATTAAGTTCGTATTGCTGTAAGCTTTTAAATGCATAGTAACCTAATCCTTCGACCATGAGGTTGTGTTAATCACCATCACCGGATGGGTACTTTGATGACATCAAACACCGCTTCGTAACTGGGTGGTCATAAAGGTGTCATTGGGTATTCTGAAAGTATGTGTTGAAGCGCATGGACCAAGATTGGGATTTGTCCATCCATATGACAGATAGATATGCTCTGGGCCCTCTCGGTGGAATGTCATCTATTTAGCTTGCAAGCATGTGACAGGGTCACAAGGGATGACATATCACGGAATGAGTAAAGAGTACTTATCAGTAACGAGGTAGAACTAGGTATGGAGATACCGACGATCAGACCTCGGATAAGTATAGTATCGCGAGACAAAGGGAATTAGTTTCGTATGTAAGTGGTTCAATCGATCGTGAAGTCATCGTTGAGTATGTGGGAGCCATTATGGATCTCCAGGTCCCGCTGATGATTATTGATAGGAGATGTGTCTCTGTCATGTCTGCATATTCACGAACCGTAGGGTGACACACTTAAGGTTCGAAGTTGTTTTAAGTTGATATGGAATGTGCGTTGGAGACCGAATGTTGTTCGGAGTCTCGGAATGGATCCGGGACATCACGAGGAGATCCGGAATGGTCTGGAGAAAAAGATTCATATATTGGGGATCATTTTCTAAGTTAGGAAATGTTCCGGAGTATTTGTATGGAGATTCTAGAAGGTTTCGGAATGTTCTGGAAGGTTCTAGAGGATTTCTTGGAGTTTGCTTGAAAACCAAGAAAGGGTCAAAGGAAACCTAGTGGGGCAAGACACGGATTCGTGGGGGAGGAGGACTCCTCCCCCCTTCCCACCGCCGGCCATAGGAGGGGAGTCCTACTAGGACTCCCCCTCCCTAGGCGCGCCTCCTCCCCTTAAATAGAAGGGCAGGGGCGCCCCCTCCAAGCCCTCTCCTACAACTCCCAATCTCTGCCGCCTCTCTCCTCCTCCTTTCTTCTGCACAGGCATAGGCGAAGCCCTGCAGAATTCTCTACTCCACCACCGCCACCACGCCGTCGTGCTGCTGGGATTCCGTGGAGAAGATCTACTACCTCCGCTGCTCGCTGGAATGAGGAGAGGAAGGTCTGCTTCGACTCCGCACGTGTGACCGACTGCGGAAGCGCTGCCGAAACGCGGCGCCGGAAGGATCATCAACTTGACCGACTGTGAAAGCGCTGCCCGAACGCGGCGCCGGAAGGATCGTCCACTTGACCAACTACGGAAGCGCTGCCGGAACGTGACGCCGGAAGGATCGTCCACACGATCTTGAGATCGGCAAGTGATCGACTACATCAACCACGAGATCTAATCTCGTTAACGCTTTCGGATCTACGAGGGTTAGTTCCTTTCTATCTCGTTGCTCATGTCTAATAGATTAGATCTTGGCTTTTATCTAAATTAGATCTGGGTTTTGTTCGTTCTTGCGGTAGAATTTTTTTGTTTTCCATGCTACGAACCCATCAATGCTGACGAAGGCAGATAGTCCTAGTTTTCATAACCGTCCTGTTGGCCATCATCTTGATAGTCTCCTTCATAGTCTGGCCATGAGAATAGCCAGGGACAAAAGCCATGAGTACTCTTTAAGTACTCGCAAACTACCTCTAACAAGTAATATACTTCTAGGTTAAAGTGCTAAATCTAAGTTTAACTATAAGTTAAGTTTGAAGCCTAAGCTGAGTTCTGAAGCAAAGAAAGATAAAATAAAATTCTAGAATCACTTAAGGTGGGAAGCTATTGTCATAAACACAACCCGGTGGTGGTCAAGTCAAAATTCATCATTCATTTCATAAGTTGTTCGGAAAACATCTGACAACGAAATAGTATAGCCATTCCAACTGTCCATAACCGCGGACGCGGCTATTCGAATAGTTTGACAGTCTGCAGAGGTGGTACACTTTCACCACAAGATTCGATACATCTGTCAGGGATAACCCTGAATCATCATACTTAGTATGCAGATAATCAAACATAACCTTCCCTTTACACACCCTAGTATAAGCACCTCTCCTATGAGCATGGCCTCCCAACCATGACCATCTGTCATCTTGGGCACTGCATAGGTGGACAACATTGAGAGGTAGCCTCAGCTCAAACCTCTCCCGCGAGGGAACTAATACTAATGCATATAAAATTCCAGCTAAGCCTTACCCAATTCAGGTAGTGTGGTTGTACGGTAAATTTGGAATGGTATCGCATCCGAATCCAACCATCAGTTTTGTAAAAGGGTTAAGGCTCATGCCTCAACATTTTCATCATCATAAACCATTTGTGTTTCTCAACACATGTCAAAACATCTCAATAGAATGACTCATCATTCCAAGGTTTTCATAATTCATTTTCACCAAGTATTCCCATCTAAAGTGACTCAAGTTTTTGATCTACTCTAAACTACTAAGTTAAGAGTGTTCACTAAGGTGGAAAAGATGGGTTCAATCTCATGCCATCGAATGACATCTAAAGGGTTTCTAAATAGGTCAAGTTTTATACTCTTTATGCTACCCTCAAAACAATTAAAGAACTCTAGGTAAAGTAAAGGAAGTAAAGCTTGTAAAATAAGACTTGGAGTATCTAATAGTCAAAGTAGTGTGACCAAAGCATGCCTAAGGCATCTTGGCTACATCATCTAGTTTAGTCCTAGCTTGCTAAGAATTATACTTGCAAGTGTTAGCTTGCATTGTTAATGGTGGCTTGCCTTGTGAAGTGCAGTGGTTGAAGTTTTCTTCTTCTTCTTCTTGGTAGAACTCCTCCTCGAAAGCTTGGTCGGTACTATCGTCTATAAATACATACGGAGTACACAATCACCAAACAATACTTAACTAGTCTAATTAGCATTGTAAGACACATATTTGATGATCTATTATCATCTCAAGCATCACAAGTTTTAATTTAATAGTTTCACTCTTTTTAATTTAGAAAAGTAATTTCTACTCATTAAAAAATTAACTAAGATTTAATATTCACCACTTAAAATATGGGATCATGTGGACACATGTCATCACCACATATTCTAACATGTGAGAATGTGATTTAAGGGTTGGATCATAATTACTTTGGTTTAGGTTCAATATTTAATGATTTAAAGTGACTAGAAATGCCTATATAGCATTATTTTGGTACTAGTCCAAAGTCACTGCATGTAAACCTTAATATTGTTACATATTTAGATATATATGGTGAAATTTGATTTTTGAGAGTTGGAATCAATTCAAAACCTATCTTGGTTGATTTTCTAAAAATGTTGCAAGGTGCAAATGCTTCTGTTTTGTTATGTTTACTAGGAGAGATCTATAACTCTAATTGAATTAAATCCAACGGGCTTGGATAGATCATTTCAAAACCTTTCAGGCAAAATTAGTTTCATGCAATTTGGATTTGCAAACTCTCTGAATTGATTTTCAAACTCAGAGACAGAACTAAGTTTAAACTAAAAAGGAAAATCCTAATTCAAACTAACTGGATCACGCGGGAAACTCTAATGGGCCGGCCCAGTGTCACTCCGCGGCGCGGGGCTCAACTGACAGGGGCGTCCACAAGTCAGGGGCTCATAACGCGCGAAGCGGTACGGGGCGATGTGGGCCGTTAGATTAGAATAAGGATCAACGGCTGTTGCTTGTCGTCGACGACGGACCTGTCGCCGGCGAGCTCGAACCCTAGCGGCTCGGTGGGGGTGCATAGGGGGCGTACCAGGGCTCCAGCGATGACGGTGCGGCGGGCAAACGGACTGGTGGTCGACGGCGAGCTCAGGGACGGTCGAGGCAGCTCCGGGGGTGGTCGCAATCAGTGGCGCCCCTTCCTCCTCTGCTACGGGCTACTCCAGCCAAATTCTGGCGAGCAAGTGCTCGCGCTGCTTCGGCTAGAGGTGGGGAATGGTCAATGAGGGGAGTGGAGTGGTGTGCTTCAAACGGCTGGGGGTGCCCTCCTTTTATAGGCTCGACGGCGAGACCGAGAGGGATGGGCAGGCGACGGTGGCGACATGGCTATGGGCGACTAGCGGCATGGCTGAGGGTGGCGATCGACGGGCGGTCTCCTGGCGGTACTCTAGGAACTCAATGCGGGCATAGGGGTGGTGGTATGCGGTCAGAGGGAGCTGGCGCTCTGAGCGGCAGAGGCGGTGGTGTCCACGGCGAGCGCTGATTGTGGTGCGTTGGGCTGCGAACGGGCATGTCCGTCGTGTTCCTTGGGTCATGGCGGAGCGGTAGGCGCGGGCTGCGGTCGAGCGGTGGCTTGTGCACGCGTGCCGGGTGCGGCGCTCTGGCGCATGCTCGGCACGGCTAGGCGCGTGGTTTCCTCAGTGGTCCACTGCTGCGCTTGGCTCGGGGAGGGGACAGAGGGTGGCGGTGAGGTCCTGGCTACCTCCTAGACATGGAGAGAGAGAGAGGAAGGTGGTCTGTTGGGGCGAGTGCATGGTCGGCCGGCAAGCTAGTGCTCGGGGTGGCTCGGCACTATGGCTAGGGACAAGGGGGATGGGTGGTAATGGTATGGTTAGATCATGACGGGACCAAAGGATTAAACTGAGATCAAATGGGGGTAAAACCCTGTTCAAAACAGTGAGTTATGGTTTAGAGTTTAACCCTGCCTACCAAGTGTTTATTAAATGGCCGCAAGAAATAAACTTTGGAATTTTGAAAAGATTTTTGGTGGGTTTGCTAGGAATAAGCTTGAGACTCTGTGGGTTCTTGGGTTTTGAAAATTGAGCTTGTTTGAGTGGTTTTTGAAATAGGGTGATCTTGAGACATACACTAGATTCAATTTTAAACTGTCATTTAAAATTAGCATTTGAATGTTTTTAGCAGATCACAAAGTGGGCCTTGGTACCTCATTATGTGTACTATCAAGGGGTGTAAAGATCCACACATGTTTCTGTTAAGTTTTGAGTACTAGGAATAGCCAAAGTAGGCATGATAGTTAATTTGGCCAAAATGACCATTCACTTCAATTATTCATTTTGAGTTGTTCTTCTTTTGGAAAAGTTTGGGAATGATTTAGATGATGTTTATTTCACCTCAGAAACATTTTACAAGCAAAGAATCACAGAACCATGGCAATTCAAATCAATTCCGAAATTAAATGCACATACACATGAATGCTTTCATTTTTAATTTGGAAAAGTTTTTGTTAACCCTAAATTTGATGATTTGGATCTTGATAAGCTTGGATTAAAGTTTTTGGGATGTTACACGGAGGACGTGATACCCACGTAAAGTCCACTCCACCAGAAAGACGATTGAGTTGAGCAAGTGAGAAATCCCGTCTCCCGGTCTCAGAAATACCCAAAAAATCCAACTTATAATCTCTGACACAATCGGCAAAAAACAAATGTTTAGCCAAGTCACAAAGACCTCTGCTATTTGAGAACATGCCATTCATTGAGAAACAATAGTAGATTTAGATACACGAGTCCTTTTGCGAGACTTCAGGTTTTTAGATTTTTGACCAGAAGCTTTTAGCTCATATAATGCGCCCAGCTTAGTCTCATCATAACCCATGTCTGACACTTCACCAACTAAGTGAGCAAGGAGTTGACCATCTACTGTGGCATGCAACTCCTCCTCCTTCGTTGATAAAGCATCAGGAACAACTGGGACCTTAGGAGTAACCGCTAGACGGTCAACCTCCATATGTCTCAGAGCAGAACTAGAAAAATTAATTTCCTTTATAGATCTACCCATGCTAATACCAACATTGGCAAGCTTATCAACAATAACAGGGGTTGAAAAAGAAAGGAAAGATGGGGACGAATTCAATATACCATGAGAATCCAGATTCTTCTCAGCCTTCCTTCGCATGGCCTTGGCCAATGAATCCTCGTCCGTGGCGGACGCCCCAAGTGCATCAGTACCATGCCTGGAGCTCCTGCGCACCAGAACCTCCACCACCAGAGGCACACGATGGCCACCGGCAGCCCTGCCTGGGCTACAAGCCGACACAAGAGTGGGGGAACCCGACCCCTCCTGGGCCAGGTCCCCATGCACATGCTGCCCCGCCTGGGCGTCGATCATCAGGTGCCCCGCCTGGGCCCCCGAGTCTGCCACCACCGCCCCAGGAGCCCCCGTGGTCGTGGCCACCAGCCCCGCCCGCGGCTCCGCCACATGGCCATCCGCGATGGGGAACGAGTCCACCGGCATAGAGCCAGCACACAATCGATTAGCCAGCCCCGCCTAGTCTAGCCCATCGGACACCACCTCAGTAGAAACCTCCTCCAGCACCGGCTCCATCCTAGGGATAGACCGACCATGGACGTTCGGCCTACACTTAGCCGGTGCGACCAAAACAGTAGAAGACCCCTTGACCGACCGAAGAGCCTCCTGTAACTGGGTAGACGAAACACGCGGCGAACCAGTAGACAAGCCACTCCCACGCAGCGGTGAATCCAACGGCAAAGCGTCCAGAAGTTCCTTTCCACGCGGGGTCGAAGGAGAAGCATTAAATGGAGTAACCGTGTAAACTGTCGAAGGAACCTGTCATGTCGAGGAAGAAGAAGGACCCCCTGACTGGAGGGCTACCCAGAAGAAGACCCGTCCCCCTGCTGCGGAGCAACAGTGTCTGAGGTGTCCATCATGTCATCTCCATTGTTCCCCATACCATCTCCCTCAGAGTCATCATGCGGCCTCTTCCACAAGAATGGTGAAAAATGTGGCTCCGGAACATACCCCGCAGGTTCCAACCGGAACCTCAGCTCATACCCCTTCAGCTTAACCACAGCATCAGAAGTAAGAAAAGAACCCAAAGCATCCTGTTTCCTGAACACCGTAATATCAAACATACCAACCAGAATGCGAACAACACCCCTCCTCCGCAAGGACAATAAATCCTCGTCTAGGGGTGTACCCAAAAGAGAACCAACCGCCCACAAACCAAGAAAAGTGCGAAGGGAATGCGGAACCCCTTCCACGTGCAGCCAAACTTGATGTAATTCACATTTGTGCGGCACTTCCTGGGTCTTGTAAGCAGAAATAGCTAGCTGGGTCTTGCCCAACGGCATAGAAAACTGACTCCCATCCACTCTATCCAAGTCCTCGAAAGAAGGGAAACTAACTAGAAAAGCAGTGTCCCCATGTGGCATAGCTTCCCACTTCCAGTTCGGCCTGACCTGACATCTTCGTGCAATCTGTAGCTGGACCACTTCCGCAGTGACCGCCTCTCCTGAAATCTGGACCAAAGCAATGGGAATCTGACTGGGTCTCATATCATCACGAACCACACTATCAGGTATTTGCGCAAATAGTGTCTTATCATGGCCAAACCCAACCATGTAAGCAGTCGGTCGAGGTTGCTTAAGCACAGGGAAACGCAATGTTGGGTGGGAAGCAACATCACAAATGTAATAGTAGTCACGGTCTTACAATCCTTGGTGGCATGAGAATCAGAGGCACACTTCCAACATCTGACAGCCTTCTTAGGCTTCTTTGGGACCACCACAGGACTCGGAACAGCCGTGGCCTCCAAGCCCCCAGCATGAGAAGCATACTGTTGCACCATAGGCTGGTAATGTTGCTGGGCACCAGGACTAGGAACCTGCAAGAAACCACCCTGCTGCTGGCCCATAAACTATGATGACGTGGCTGCAAAAGACCCATTACCAAAAGATCCAGGCTGCATCAGCGGCTGAGTAACCCCAGAAGGCTTCTTCTTCTTCTTCCTCTTCGGCGCAGCGTTCACCACTGTGCCAACAGTCGCACCAAACTGCGGTCCCCCTCCCGAGGGCGTTGTGTGGGTAGCCCCAAACTGTCCAGAGGTCGGAGCCACACCAGATGTGCCTCCAACAAAACCATGGGGCGGACCTCCAACAAATGCCACCGGAGTCGGGCCCCGGTACGGTGCCTGGAGAGGTTGCATCGGCATCTGAGCAGTAGCAAAGTAAGCATCCAGCGGACGAAACTGAACCCTAGGCGAGAAAACCGGTGGTCCGACGAAGGACGTCGGCGCAGAGGGTTGCCCCGCGAAGGCCAGAACCGGCGCACCAGTAGGCGTCGGAGCAGGCCTAGGCACGGCCATCACCGGAGGAGTCGCGATAGAGGGGCCCCGAGGCGGGGGCACACCCACAACAGGATGCCGCGGTGCCGAGGCCACAGCATGGGAACCTCTAGGGTTCAACCCCGCCATGGCAGCCGGCGGAGAAGCTAGGGCTGCCACGTACGAGCGCCTTGGAGGAGACGGTGTCCGCGTGGCCGAGAGGACCGGCGGCGCATCAGGGAGCGGGACCGAGGCGAGGAGCAGACGGCGCGGCAGGAAGCGCAGTCCAAGGCGGAGCGAGGCGTAGAAGAATCGGTCGACACAGAGCGCGTCCACGCCACCCTAAAGTGCCTCGTGATCGCGAACCAGGAAAACCGGTCCCGATCCGAGTTTGGGTCGGCCTCCGCATCAACCGGTCCGTCCAGGCCCGAATCGGCCACTGTGGGCCCATCTCCAATGCCAGCCGCGTGGCCCACTGAGCGGACCGACCCCTCCGACCTAGGGCGATCGATCGCCTCCTCGATCAGCCGCCCAACAACGGTGGGGCAGAAGAACGGCGGCGCGGTAGAGGCTCGTGCCAAGACTTCGGTGAAGCCAGCGAGGCCGACACCGGACGTCGCACACTCCACCGGGCTCCGTTCCCCATGACCGGCCCCGGCAACAACCTCAGAGAAGTCCGCGGCGGGGACACGACGCCTGACGGCGAGCCGGCCATCTCCCAGAACCTCGACGCCTTCGTCGGAAAGCCCATCTCCTCCCAGAAGCTTTGCCGCAGCTCCTCGTCCGTCAGCCGCCGCCGACGCGAAACCGAAGTCCATCCAAGTCCGCCGTCGTCGTCTACCAACGCCTCCAAAGCCCCCCTCTCTGCAAGTGCCTCCTCCACATCCGACCCGGTCTCAGATCCGAGGCAGTGGAACCTCGAACCCGAACCATGGCTAGACGGGGATGCGGAGGACCGGAGAAGATCGCCGGGCGCGAGCGTGAGCCGGCGGCGCCGCCCCATTTTCCGCCTTGGAGGGTGACAGAGATGGAATGCGGCAACGCGTCGGGGCTGGAGCTAAAATGGAGGGAGGATTTCACTTCCCCGCCCTCTGCACCAACTAGGGATGCACACAGCTATTAAACATGAGTACCAGGATTTTTAAACTTGATTAAGCATCAAGCCTGGTCCTCAAGATAAATTGCATGAGTACCAGGAAAGTCTGGTCCTCACGTATAAATAGGAACCTTAATTCGTTTCCGTGAGGATTTAAACTCAGGTGCTCGGTTTGTACATCCACTCCCTCAACCAGTTGAGCTAGGCTCACTCCCTACCATTCACTGGTAAAGGTTATTATACTTTTCTAATCTATGATCGATAGTTTTCAATTGTATAACTATAAGTGCTCATCACGCTTATGCTTGGTGTGGACTTTAGCTATTGCCCTTGCATACCGTCGGATTACCTCATGCCTATACTAGTTTTGAATTTCAAAATTATCGTCATAGATCATAGATAAAAAGTATAGTAAACAGTTCATATGGAATGTGGATAGACATTCCCGAAAAGGGCGGTGCAAAATTATTATGTGTTTTTTTTCGAGAAGGAGAATAAAACTCCGGCCTGGTTGATATGCATAGCCTTTTCTTAAAAAAAAAAATCCGGAGAAAGCCTTTTTTTACCATTGTGCGATATCTAGAGCTAGATCACACAAGCTCTCGCTAATACATAAGAGTACTACTCCCTTCGTCCCGGTTTGTATACATATTGAAATTCATGCACTCCCAAAATATTCCTGTCTCCTAGGCACATAAGCATTTAATTTTCACCTGTTTTACAGTACCTTTTACTGCTGCCGAGCGGTGACTAGTATAAATGAAATCTGCACCATTGATTTTCAAAGGCAATTCTACACATTTTAAGGAGAAAATTGTGGCAATTAATCGCAGTCCCACTAAATATGGCATTTAAGTACCTAAAATCTCGGCAAGTGATCCTCAATGTCCTCCTTCTACCGCTTGTTAGCTTCGTTAGAAAATAGAACTCGTCAGTATGGCCATGGCAGCCGCCGAAGATGACAATCAGGTTGATCCTCGCCACATCACTGTCGCCGTCGCTCTCTTGTCTCAGTTCGTGGAGATCTGGATTTCATTTAGGGAAGTAAACAATGGAAGAACATCTCACTCAGTAAATTACACTTCTTAGATGAAGCATCAATGGCATGATGTCAAGGTATTGTTCATGAGCGTTGCTACTGACTTAATCACAACAGATAGGCTCAAAATTAGGGCAAGTTGTGTCAAACTTTGCTAAATTTGCCCCTTCAGCAACTAATACTACCAATATTCTGGACACTAGTACAAATTATACTACTCATGTTTTAAGCACTAGTATTCTATTTTTATTCTTTTAAATAAGAATCTAATAAAATAGAATTGAGTGAGTGGAAAAAAGAACATAGAGTATCAAGACCATTACCAAATGTTCCTTCCACGAATCATATTGGGTAATTTAATTCTTAGGGTTCCAGAATCCGCCTATTTTACTAGTCTTCGGAAACAGAAAACCCTGAACCAGGAAGAGTTAAGTTATGTAGGGTATGGCTGATGAAGCTTGGATGAAACTAAGCAGAGGTCCGAACCGACTGATGTTGAAGAATCAGCGGATGAGTTGTGGTTAGGGGTGAAATGCCACTCGAACCCAGAGCTAGCTGGTTCTCCCCGAAATGCGTTGAGGCGCAGCAGTTAGAATCCTAGTGAACTTAGAAAAAGAATACAGGCCCAAAAAAAATTACCCCTTTTTCGAGAACCTTTTAGAAGTTCTACCCACCAAAAACCCTAGGTCCCCTAGGGTAAATCCATTAAAAAGGGACAAATTTTAGCAGAGGGAACTGCTACAGTTGGGGGGGGGGGGACTTGCTTTAGGAAAAAACGTATTAGTAGCTTATATGCCATGGGAAGGTTACAATTTTGAAGACGCAGTACTAATTTGCGAACGTTTGGTATATGAGGATATTTATACCTCTTTTCACATCCGGAAATATGAAATTCAGACGGATACGCTAATCTAGACCTTGGGATTCACAAAAAGGAATGGACGAAAACGATTTGAAGGTACCGTAAAAGTCCTCATAATTTTAAAGAAAGAGTCAATCAGAGGATTAGTAATTAGAAAAAGACTTAGGATGTTGCTACACGTGTCCTTTGAACCAGGACGGAGGGAGTCCATGTATTTTCTACTTTTACATTTATTGTTCAGGGGCATAGCACGTGCCTCCACACTAACTTCCTGGACGGAAACACTTTGGAGATACTCCTACTACTATATTTGAAATATCCTATCTAAAACGATTGCTATAATTTTAGAGCATTTCACTTGTGGGAATGCAATTATCATTTTTGAACCAAATTCACAACTTGTGCAGAAAGCAAGCATGCATACAACGACTAGAGTCCAAACCTACATGATGATGAAAATGGAGTCTAAACCAACATGATAACTGTTCATGTTGTCTCGATCATTTAAATGTGCTACAGTTTGTTGTGGTCCTACAGCACTTATGTGGCACCGGTATAACATTGTTGCAGCACCAATTATGTGCATGAGTACGATTTTTTTCCTTCAAGTATGCCCATCACCCTGTGTTCTTCTCAATATAGTACAGATTCTACTGTTCCTTCCTGGCGTACACATGGCTCGATCGGTTACACGTTACGCAGGCGCGAGAACGATCGGTGTACAAGCGGCTATCCCATGTGAGCTGGGCCGTGAATATGAGATTCTGCTTCGCCAATTCAGTCTATTTTTTGGAGCTCCAAGAACCAAATTCAGTGAACTCGTACTGGTATCTATGCATCTGGGCCCTATAGAGAAATATTGTGATAGTACAATAATACTTATTTTCTTCACTAGTCTTTTTTGTTTTTTATGAACACTGGAGTCTGGACCACAAGCGAGCTTTCACATAATTCTGCATGACAATTTTGTCGGCAAAGGTGGGATGGGGATGGCCCCTCAAAATGAAATTAAACTAGTACTGTAAACTAATGGAAAACCTGCTTTGCTTTTTTTCTTTTTGGCAAAGCCTGCTTTGACAAAAGGAAAGAGATCCAGGACCTGGATTAATAAAGAAGAAAAACAAAGTAGGCATGGAAAAGTATACCAGCAAAGGAAATGGTTTGATTCAACCCACCGATTCTCTCCCGCTCCGGAAACAAAAGTCACTACATGTATGTTCGGTCTTCATCACACTTTCTCCTCCCCTCTCCCTTACCGTCTCTTCTCGAAATCTTCCTCCACCATAGTGTTGCACTTGTAGCACCCCCTCTTCTGCCTCCTCCCTCCTCCTTTTTTCCTTCCTTGTGGGCGTCTATCCTCATGCCCTAGATTGGTGACTGCAATGCTCATGCTAAAGATGGGTGATTGCTATGAATGGGAGGGGTAGACCGATAGGGCCGACTTCTATAGGAGTCCGGCAAGGCCGTATGGTTATGAAGAAGGAATGTCAGTGATTTGCGGTTTTGGTTGTTGTATATGCTACTCTTACTTGCCGCAAAGTCATGTGTGCTTTGCTAAACATGCGAACAAAATGTTGTGATGACTCTAGTGCCCACATAATAGTTATGTGTTTGCTGCAAACACTTAGTTTCTATGCTACACACGTGTGATGATTTTTCTTGACCATTTTGCTGACCAACGGTGATATGTTTCATACACTGAAAAATTAATGTATAAATGCTACGATATTATTTCCATGCTAACATACTATGGAGAATGTTATGACGATGTTTCAAACATGCTAAGAAAATATTGTGTGACATAGGGTTATGTTGTAAAGATCAGACGACCCATGATCACGAATTAAGTCCGATCAGATGGTAGGCAATAAAGCAATGCAATACCTCTCGGAATAACCGCACGAGTGAATTTTAACACACCTCGTCCCTCTCCCTCCCCCCCCCTCGATGGGCGATTGGGACGATTCCGCCACCCACCCGCCTCCATCCCTCCCCCAGCTTCCTTCCCCGACGCCGTCGCTGGCAGAGGCCACCGGGATCTTCCTGGGTGGCGCCGACGGTGGTAGTGCTCCTTTCCCCGCGGCTCGGTGGTGTGGTCAGGGCACAATCCCCATGGAGGCGGTGCTCCCTCGGGCGGCGGTGGTCTAGCTCCTGCTGGGGGGCGACGACATGGCGGCACGGTAGGCTTCCTGCGCAACGCAAGGCGGTCGTGGCACACAGTGACGAGACGGCGCCGACCAGCCCCCTGCGGCCTAGATCTGGGCCCGCAGGGTCCCATTTGGGTCGGGCGTGGGCGGATCTGCCATGTACACTTCTCGTCCTGCAGGCGACGGCTAGGTAGCTCGGTCGGGTTCTAGCGGCGACAACGAGGTAGCTCGGTTGGGTGCTAGTGGCAACGGTGACCATCTTGTTGCAACGTGGTGGCGGGCTTTACGGGCCCGACCGGGCCTAGCAAGACCCTATTGAGAGTGGTGTGCCTCCCACGGGGGCTTTACGGGCCTGCTAGGCCCGCCGGACCCAATGGGGATTAGTGTGACTATCGCCGCATCCGGTCGACTACCGTCTTTGGCGGTGGAGGTTGTTCCCTCCCGCTAGGCCGCAGTCCTACTAGCCCTGATTCTAGCTACTTCTCGACTACCTTGTAGGCCTTGTGATGGTAACCTCGGTGAAACGATGATGGTGGCTTCGTGGCCGTAGTGGCGCATGCTCATGGGTGGCAAGTTTGGTGGCGTCGAGGCCTCGACCTCGTGGGGCTCCTTTGCATCGGATCGCTCGAGGGTTCTGGATTGGGTTTTTGGGAGAAATCCTTGTCAGCTCGCCCCACAATGACACGGTGCAGTCCGAGGGCGGCCCATTCCTTCCTAGAGGGTGTCGTGGCTACCTGTCATCAACTACCCTTTGTGTGCCGGGGGAAACCCTAGGACCAGTCTCTGGTCTAGGCAGCAGCATCGCGCCTCCCTTCTTGAAGGTGTTGCTTGGTACTTGAAGGTTTGGTGCTAGGAGTGTGGTGGTACTCCTCCCTATGGCGTAGTGGTTGCTTCGTTTAGTTGATCCGCCTATGTCTCCACTTTGTTTTTTATTTTTCTTTAAAATGGAGGGTGCAACCCCCGGCCTCTGCATCGAAAAGATGCATACGACTTTGTTTTTCTTTGTTCCTTTGGGCGTGTGTTTGCTGCCCCAGCATTTTCCTTCGTTTCGAGACTATCTTGGTTGTATCGTGGTTGGTTGTTATATTAATATAGCAGGGCGAAAGCCTGATTCGAGAGAATTTTAACACACTCCCTCCATGTAAAAATACGGTGTGTATTCTGTTGTATAGGATGCGCAGAATAGTGACTTGGAATTGAATTGAGCGTTAATTCCAAATTCAAGCTGGAAAATTTCTGATTCAAATTTTGTTGCTTGTGTGTGCTTCGAATTTGCTATTGGAATCAGCAGGTGGTACACAATTCCAATTCATTGTTGGATGTAGAAACTATGGAATTAGATGTTTTGTTGAGTTTGTACAATATAAACTTCTACATGTATGGAAAATAGCATGTGTATATTAGAATATATAAATATTATTTTGGTCAACAATGCATTCTGTGTTAGATTGCAACTTCTCCCACTTAGCACTAGGTTTTTGGAGTTCTTTTGTACTCCCCGTCCAGAAATAACTGATTTGATTTTGTCTAGATTCAAATATATCTAGACGTATTTTAATGTAAAGATATATTCGAATCTAGACGAACCAAGTCAGTTATTTCTTGAGGACGGAGGGAGTACTTAGCACTATGCCCGCACAATAATATTGTATATTGCATAAAAACATGTTTAAAAATTTCTAGATTATTGATGTATATTATGGGACGATTTTTGGTTATGAAAGACGATCAATTTGGTAAAAGAAATCCATACATGTTTGGAAAGAAGATTCGGCAAAACAGAATCTGCTTAGCATCCATGCTCTTTTTACTTCTGCTTTCTACTTCTTCTGCTGCTTGGTTGATTAAGAGACCACAAGCCCCACCAAGGCCCAGTCAGAGGCATCCATTTACTTGCTCATCTTCTCAAGGCCTCCAACGGTGGAGGCGGAATAAACTCCGGTCACTTTTGCTTGCAGCCGCCCGGAATTTGATACTACTCCTCCTCTATATAGACAGCCCTCCTTCCACCTCCTCGCTTTGCCTCTTTCTCGCCTCCGTCCGTCCGCTGCCGTCCTAAAGCTACCAGTCAGGTAGAAGCCAAGGCCGACATGATGGCGGAGTCGTGGATCGATGTGCTGCCACCGCCGGCGCCCTACTTCTCCGGGCAGCCCTGCTGGCTCGTGCCGGACCGGCGTGGAGGCGGCTCCTGGACGCTGGAGGAGAACAAGGTGTTCGAGGAGGCGCTGGCGGCGATCGACCTGGACGCGCCGGACAGGTGGGAGCTGGTGGCGATGATGCTGCCCAGGAAGACGGCCGCCGACGTGGTGGACCACTACAGGGCCCTCGAGAACGACGTGGGCTTCATCGAGGCTGGTCTCGTCCCCTTCCCTCACTACGACAGCTCGTCCCCTTCCTCCGGCGGGTTCACTCTCGACTGGGACGGCGGCGGCGGCAACGGGTTGAGGCGCGGGTACTGCCTCAAACGTGGGCGCGGCGGCGAGCAGGAGCGGAAGAAGGGAATCCCGTGGACGGAGGAGGAGCACAGGTAACCAGCAGATCGGATCAGAGCCTGCCAATCATCTTCGTGTTAGAATAGAATAGCTTGTAGTCCATTCGAGTTGCTTCAGTTGGTGTGTGAAATTTGATCGCGTTCCTGATCCTGCGTATGTATGTATGCAGGCTGTTCCTCAAGGGGCTGAAGAAGTACGGGCGCGGGGACTGGAGGAACATCTCGCGGAACTACGTGACAAGCCGCACGCCGACGCAGGTGGCGAGCCACGCGCAGAAGTACTTCATCCGGCTCACCACGGGGGGCAAGGACAACAAGCGGCGCTCCAGCATCCACGACATCACCACCGTGAACGTGCCCGACGACGACGACGACGACGACCGCGACAGGCGACCCTCGGAGTCGCCGCCCTCCGCGCTCACCGCCGCCTCGGACCAGCTCGGCGGACAAAGGCAGCACGCCTTCGTGCCGTCATCGGCGCTGCCGCAGGGGACGACGCTCGGCCACCCCTACGGCAGCGTGAAGCTGGAGCGCCAGGGCTCGTTCATGGCCGGCGCGGGCCTCGACCTGGACGACTCGCTCCTCCTGCAGATGCAATGCGGCCAGCTGTGAAGGCGCTTCTTGCAGGCGCACGGGGAGAGGACAAGACAACGGCAGGCACGTCGGCACCTCATCACCATCGTTATCCTCGGGCATGCAACACCTACCGGGGTACGGGAATCGGGGATACGGGCCAGGTCGCAGACAGTCCGGCGCCGTCGATGGAAGTTTGGTTGCAGAGTTGATGCTTGTGTCTCAATTCTCAGATGATTGATGGCACGCAGACGCAGGTGAAAACATCTGAGAGTGACACGGTCTTGAGCGTGCCGCTAGCCTGGTAGTACTACCTACCTCCCCCGCAGGTCTGCGTCCATGGAGAACGTCGAAGCAATCGACGCGCCGTCCAGTGTACATAATTCAGCAACAAGTAGTATATGGCCAAGAACAACCACTGTACTGAAAACCTGAAATAAGCATCTTGCATCTTCTTCTCCGGTGTCACCGCCCGGCGGCTCCGGCTCCGATCAGGAGCAAAAACCGGTCTGAAAGTTTGGTTACAGGTTTTTTTTCATGTATCCCTGGTTAGTAGCTTTGTGCATTTCGGTGAGCACTTGGAGCACAGCGCTGCCTGAAGCGTGTAAAGAAGCTTTCCGACAAGATCTGTCGCCATTGTTGATGCCCCGCCCGCCGTTCTCTCTCGCCTGAAACCTTCCATGTGCTGCTGGCTGCTGGCCTCCGGGTCTCCCATTAATGCTGATCTCGTTCCGTCGCCTCCGTGACAGGTACTACTATTAAATCCTCGTCTGCGCAGGCTGTGCGGTAATCAGACAGAGCAGCGCCATAAACTAGTCCGCCTCGTGCTCCTTGCTCTCGCGTCCCATGCGCAGGTGTTGTTGGCTCTGCCCCGGTGTGATTCCGTGCAGTTCAAAGCGCCAGCTCTGGGTCCAGTTGGCCAGCTGCAAAATCAATCAGCTCAGCTGGAACGGGACGGGGGTTGCGAGAAGAAGAAGTGACTTTGCCCCTGCCGGCCTGCCCGGTAGTGGCTGGCACGCTGCACGCAGTATCGACATGGTAGAGGAGGATACTGTAGTGGTGTCAGTAGGGAATGAGTTGGAGGTCCACCCAGCGAGCGATCGAGCGAGCAGGAAAGCATCACATGCCCCAACAGCAGCGACGCTCCCGTGTTCTTCCCGCTGTCGTCGTCTTCTCGTTTCCACACAAAAAGCCAAGGCTAGCTCCGCGCGCCCTGTGGCAAAAATCACATAATTAACCTAATTACAGTATAATTACAGTAAGAAATCACACAATTACTAGTTTTTAGTAAGATTTCACAATCTAACTTATTTGCATGACGCTCGAAAAGCTCCATGCTCAGTAGCACGACGCTCTTGCGGAAAGTATCGTGCAACCTATAGCGTTCTGGTAAAAAACGTCATTCTCTCGGTCGACATGGCGGTCAACCGTACCCGCGGGCCCACTTCTTTTAGCATGATGTTTTTTATTAGGGCGTCATGTCCATGACTTAGCAAAAAAATTAGAGAGATTTTGTTCGGGTCGCGCACACTTTTTAAACGCGCACACTTTTTGAACGAAACTTTCGTAAGGGACTGGAGCAAGCTACCATGAGACAAAAGATCCTCTTTCTAAAGAGATTCGATTCGAAACTTTTATATGTCCAAGGTCAATATGGAAAAAAATTCAGAGGTTTTCCCTTACTTTGTCCGTGTCAACAAACAACTCGAAATATCTCAACTTTTTCGGAACAGGTCCGAGTCAAATAGCAATGATTTGAAGCACTTCTTTCTCCATAACTCCGCGCCATCGTAACATGACGCTTTTGCCAGTAGCATGAAGCTTTTGCCAAAAGCGACATGGCCAATAGCATGGTGCTTTTGGCATGTCGCTTTTGGCAAAAGCGATACTTGGCATGTCGCTTTTGGCAAAAGCGATACGGTCATGACATAGAAAATTTTCTGAAAAGATTTTGTTCGGCTTGCGCACATGCATGTAGGGCCCCGTCTACCCAAACGCCATGCATGTAGACATGGCGCCCGACAAAAACGCCAAACTAAAAAAGTAGGCCCGCGGCTGTGATTGACCGCCACGTCGGATTAGAGGGTGGCGTTTTTAACCAGCGCCCTAAATAGACAATGGCACTTTTGAGGGGAGTGTCGTGCTACTAACCTTGGCGCTTTCTTGTAAAACGCCACGCGAGTATGTTAGATTGTGATATCTTCGAAAAAATAGATTATTATGTGATTTCTTCGCGACTTTACGTTAATTTTGTGATTTTTACCGCGCCATGTACGTGAAACTCGCGCCGTTCATCGCATCCATGGGCGCGCTGTCGAGGGAGGCAACGCTGCAGCGGCAGTGAGATCCATCTATTCGCTCATTCATTACCCCATACGTACCGGCACATGCCTCTCCCGCGCGTTGGCCCTTGCCATCTCCGGCCATGCACGCCCACCCCACGACTCGAGCGAGCTCGTCTTTTAGGACATCTCCACTGGGTTTGGGTCGGCCCGTGACACGAAAATAGTCTATTTTGGCCTTTGTACGTTTGGGTCGGGGTGCTCCCAACGGGCTCGACCTATTCTGGCCAAACACGGCCAGCTGGCTATTTCAAATATTTGACCAATTGGCAATAGATTTCATCAAATTGACAACAAAAATAGACAAAACTAGCACCTAAATAACTTGAAATTATGAAATATCATAGTTCAAAGGCCATAGTATGGAATCGTAGTGCAAAAGAGGTAGATCTCATAGTGATAGATCATCGATGAGATCACACTTTGCGGTCGCGGAGGTCATTTTGCCTCTTCTCAAACCAACTCTTTCTAGCCGGATCCAAGATGGTCAAGTCCATCATCATGAGCTTGGTCTCCTCGGCCATCATTTTGGCCTCGGCCCCCTTGGCCCTTGACCGGACATTTTCCTTCTCCTTCTTCGCAAGCAACCCTTTCAAGGTCTCTTGCAATGCAAGTATAGTGGCTTGGTGTTGGAGATCTTGCTTGCTGGCCTTGTGGACTCTTGGCCGAAAGGCACGCCCATTGTGTGGGGCGCTCGTGCTTGATTCATCATCGTCAAGCTCGGTGACATCCGACTCACTCCCACGCTTCCTCGAGCCATCGATACTCTTTTTGTAGAGAGCAAAGCTTGTTTCCCACTTTGGGCATTTTTTGATCTTCATCAAACAATGGGGAAAGGTAAATGATTTATTTTCGTACTTCTCTTTGAAGTAATCCATAGCTTGGGTCACCTACACAAAAGAAAGAGAACCCACGATATATGCAACAATTGAAAATATGACATATGTACAATGTAGATGCAATAATGGCCTAGCCATTACCGTGTCTCCAACACCGTGCCGCTCGGGGGGCGGTCTACCACATGCTTGTATGCACCACAAAACTTGTTGCACTCGGCATTGATGAAACCCCATATCTTTTGAAGAGAGGTGTCGTTGCGGTCGCTATGAATGCGGTAGGGATTCAACTTCTTGCGCTCATGGTAGAAATTGAAGATGCGCCGCCAATATGTCGAGCCCTTTTGCTTGGTGCCAGTAGTTGGATCTTGTCCAGTTTCCATCCACGCCTCACAAAGGACCTTGTCCTCCTTGATGGTGTACCCGATGATCCTTTGGCTCTTCGTTTTGAGCGTCCCGCCATCGGTAGCCTCGACACCATCATTGTCTTCGGCCACATCCATGTTGTCATCACTAAAGATATTCGGCCCCAGCTCGGTCCCAAAAAATGGCTTTGCCCGATGTTTAAGACGTACATGGGGACTTCCTCATCGCTGCGGTCGTCATCTACAGCTATGGCCTCGCAAATCATTTCCTGCAGCACAACCTCATCATCCTCCTCCCTAGATGAAAATCAGTGCAGCAAATCGTCGAACAGTTGGCAGGGCCCAGGCATGTTCGCTGTAGGGATCATGTGGGCCCCCTTGTTGTGTTGTTGCACGAGGTCATCAAAGCCCGGGCTGCGATTCAGGTTGATGCACGTTTCCACCGGTTGTGCGGACGAAATCGATCTTGACTAGGCCAGCTGCGGTGACCCAGCATACCATTGCATGATGTAGTATACTATAGTCGTTCACATAACACCAACGAAACACCATTCCGCTAGTATTACATCCCTCGGAGTGGTACAACAGAAACATCACGGTCCAAGGCATGACTATAGATTACAATACATAGTACATTACAAAAGATCTAGAGAACCTCCTCAAAACAGCGAGGAAAGCATCTTACAAAATAAAACCAGAAATGGCAACTCAAAGTCTATTCTGCGAATAAGACTACTACTAATATATATTGGCTTGCAATTGCTCCTATAGCAATGCGCTATAGAAGTAGGTTATAGTATCTAGGGATTTATCTATTGTCTATTCTTTAGCTTCACTTCTGTAGCCACAGATGAACACGTTGACTCCATTGACTTTATCGGCTATCTTCAACTCTTCAAAATATCTCACCTCCTAATGATGTCATTGATTGCTTTGATATCTATCAAGGGTTAAGAAGGTATGGTTGAGTACGAGCATACTCAGCAAGTTCATTAAAAAGGACAGTTTGATCCACTCTCTATAGCCATAGACCATCGGTCGTAGGCTATGTAGGTTTTCATAAAAATTTCTTCAAAGATTGCTTTTATTATGAAAAACTATGTTTGTCCGCCTTCACAGGTTGATTAGAACTTTGTGGAGTTCCTTTCCTGTAGTGTTTACAGCTCCTTCCTAGAACAGGGAGTAACATGTCATGTTTTTTACACTCTGCAGAGGTGCGTTACTTTACCCATGAGAGACCTTAGCCTTGTTGCAAATCCGAGTTGCATTCTCGTCCACACTTCCTTGGTGTGGGGACTAGTCTAAGATCCAAGTTGATCACTTCCCTTCTCTGTGACCCTACATACCCACCCTTTTGTACATGCAGTCCAATTGTCCAACAGACTCTTCCGAAGTTGATTTACTCTCCCAAGTTTTACGGTCTAAACATGTACAATCCACTGTACACACTAGGAGCACACCCATCCGAGCGAGTGAAGATCAAAGTCACCAAGTTGTCGAGCAACACAACCTGGCTCAATCAAGTGTCTGTTGATATGTGAAAGGAAGAAGATCCAGCTGACTTCCCTAGAGCCATATAGATCTCATGGTTAACGCGTATTATACGGTGCAAGATTCACTAACGATATTGGTTATTAAATCCTAGATGATACATTCCTGTGCAAATGGAACCTCCACCAATCACATACCATACCATGGTTCTATTGCCATCCATAATAGATTATCACCACTCACGTCGATAATAAGTCATGTTATTATGAAAATAGTGTTTTATGTCATCCTTTTCTAAATGAAGGTGATAACAATAGTAGATTGCAAATACTTGATAGACAATAATCAAAGTACATGAGCAAGTATGGACTTGCCTTATTTTACTACAAGATTATGTAGCCAAGATCTTCTAGTAGATATAAACTCTAGAATCAGAAATAACATCATTGGTCCGGTAAGGACTAATGTTTAAAGAAGAAATATGCTATTATACATAAGTAATGCTATGCATTTTGTAAAATTCCCGAAGTAAATCCCCAATGGTGTGAGTGAGTTGAGTTTATGTGATTTCTTTAAGATTAGATTTATCTACAATTTTACTTCACAATTCAAGACACTTCATAAGAACTTAAGAGTGAGCATACAAGATACCAAAGGTAAAGCATAATAACAAGATATGATTGATGTTGATTAGTATCTTTTAATTCTTATAAAATCTCATGTTTTAAGTTGTTCAGCATTAAAAGAAATAATGTAATGTTTTTTGTTTGATAGAATAACTTTCGAAGAAAACATTTCTTATATTAAGTTAATCAATTCTGAAGATCATTAAGATGTAAACAATTGGCATTGATATAGTACAAATGATGTTGAGTTACTATATTTCTTGTTGACTGAATATTACACCAAAGTTAACTATAAAAATATAAATAAATTTAAGATATAGTGTTTTATGGCACTATTTAGTTCTAAGGTTCTCATAAGTATGGTTAAGGATGTGAGATCATTCACTCTCAATGTTATTGAATGAAAATTTCAAGACTTAAGTTGCTATTATATTCCTAAAGACAAAATTGGTTTTATTAATTATTTCAATTATATGACAATGGTTTGTTTATAGTGTTAAGAATTAAACTAAGGTTGAGAAGTTAATGGTTTGCTTAAAGAAAATTGGTTTAGTGAAACTCCTATTTTATTAAACTTTTAAAGGAATAATAGATTATATTGTGTATAATGATGTAATTAAATTAATGTTTTAGGTATTTAAAAGCATCTTCGATTACTTTTAAAAGGAAGAATTACATTTCTATTTTTCAATAAGTTTTAAGTAGTCTAATAAAGCTAGAGAGTATTTATTTTTATTTATAAATGATAAAGGAAAATATATCCTTTTATTTTAATACAAGAAAAGGGTTTTATAAACTTTTTTTATAGCTATTATTTTTAGTCAAGTTTAAAATGACTAGGAAGTCATAGTTTGTATTTTTCTTATATAGTGAATTATAGTTACTACCCATAAGTGATTTTTATTTATTTTAAGATTTTTCTTATTTTTCTTATCTCATTAAGAGATTTAAGGATTTTAATATTTAGCTGCATTACATTTAACTCAAACTAGTAATATTACATTTTTTACTTGATAAATATTATTTTTGTGAGCATTTTGATATATTATATGTATTTTTAGGATTTTGGTAATTTTTCTAGAGCTAAAAGTACTTATGGTGTTATTTTAGGAATTTCTTTATTCTTTTTCCTTTTAAAACATGGCTTGTTTGGTTTGGTGTTTTGACTGGTCTGGCCCAACCAGGCCTAGTTCGGTGGATAACCCCACCCCAGCCTACCTCTCCCCTCACGCGACACCCACGCCCACACCCAACACATGCACGTGTCCTTCCTCCCCCTTCTACTTGGCTCGATGCCGCCGCCACCACCGCTCTCGTCTAGCTTCGGTGATCGTCGGCCATTCCGGCCGTTGTCGACGGTTGCCGAAGCTCAGCTATGCTCTCCTACCCTAGTCCCTCCTGTTTGATTTGGTGTTAACTCTCATTCTCGATTCATCCCTGGCTTGAGCGAGACACCGCCGCTAGTCGCCACCCCGGCCATCCTAGCCCTAGTCGATTGCATCCAGCATAGCTAGCTGGCACTACTCTGACGCGTCCTCCTCTTCCGGTCTCCCGTTGCCTCGACCAGAGCCCGCGCTCCTGCGTGAGAGATTACAAACCCTAGCTCCTGCCTCTATCTCAGTCAATGATTGGGAACCTCCGCACCAAGGCCTCCTCGTTGTGTGTGACCTCCTCTAGCATGAGTTCCTCCTTCTCCCCCTATTTACCTCGGCTTTGTCTCTAACACAATATCCTCAATCTGGCGTCGGTGGGAAGGTGCACGAGGCACAACCCCGGTGCCTAGGATTTGCCTCCTCACGGCGTTGCTGCTATTTTTTTTGAATGGACGCTGCTATTGTTGTGATGTTTGTGATGGCGGTGGTGAAATTGGTGAAGACGTCCTTTTCTATGCTCCGTCGTGGTCACGCGGGCACTACCTCGCCATGCCATTGTGTTGTGCTACGGGTGCTAGGTACACGCCTTTTTCTTTTCTCTTCCTCCCTTTCCTGTTGATCTACTCTAGGCTTCTATGTCGACCTTGGTTATCATCTGTTGCTTGTTGATGCTGATAATGGTCTATTCCTAGATACTAGTTTATGGTTTTGAGGATGCGATGTGGGACAATCTAGAGTTTATGCTGCTCTGTGGCCTTGATTGTGGGTTTTGCTTTCAAACATGTGCTGCACTTAGTTGCTAGGATAACCTAACAATAATGTAGAGGTTTTATATGGAGGGTTCTTGTAGTGGGATTGTATATAGAGTGTTTCTGAATATCCACAAGAACATAATCTTATCTTGTTTAACAGATATTGATATTAATTCTTGAGATATTTATTTTGAGAATGAAAAACACATGTTGCATTATTAGGAAAAGGTGTATGCAGTGTGCAAGTGAATTATAGTAATTCTTGTGTTGAAACAAATCTTGTTTAACAGTTAACACTTATTCGTTTAGGATGCTAGTAATTAGAAATACCTAATTGACTTCCTCTTACTATGGAGACAGTGCTTTCTTAATTTCTTACATAAGTTACTTATGAGTGTGCAGTGATCTTACTGTCTTGATTTGCAAGTCGGAATTGATTCCATGATCAAATAATCTTATTGGTTGACTGGATATAAGGTTGATACGGTTCTAGTGACCCATCCCAGCCTACTAAAATTTATTCTAGTGTCAGGTAAGTTGTGTTGGTTGCTTTAGCTTTGTACATCCTCCCCATTTCTATGGTTTATCAATTGATGAAGTGATTCAGCGTATATCTTTGATATGAATAGATGTATAAGATATGCTTGTTTTGGCTATCTAGGTGTTTCTTTAGCCCTTGGCTGCTGCTGTAGATTACTAGATCTTGTACATATATGATTTGGTTCATCTACTATGGGTATGGAGTATAAAGTGGAGATGTTCCTCTTTTGGACAGGTTTGATGCTAGATAATAAATTGATAAATAGATGTTATACATGATATCTTTGCCTAGCCAATGATGCAAAGACTGAGGCACTTCTTTGGATAAGGACAGATATTATGTTGTGGTTCAAAAACCTCTAGGATAAATCTGCATAGCATTTTGATGCAGCTCTGAGAGGAAGAATATTCTCCTAATCCTCCTAAACAAGTTCTAATTACAAGTTAGTTGAATAAAGATTGATTTGTGGCACCTTTTATCACTCTTAATTCTATGGGTGCAAAACAACAAAATATATGATACATGAGTTGAGGTATGCTCCTACTAGATCTCTACATGTTGCTCTTCTATAGCCTGCTTCACTGTAACTTGAGCTAGTTGATCTTCTATAGCTTGCTCTCTTCTTCTTAATTACTTCTCCTAGGTGAGCTTGACCCTTTGTTGTTCGTCTGCTTGTATAGCTAGCTTATTACTCTTGGATTAACTCTTATCCTTTTTCTAGAAATCCTTCTTCCCAAGGTGCAGTTGGATGGCTTCTCCTTATGATGCTTGACATGGTTCTTAGTACCTTCTAAGTAACCTTGATGGTGGTTATGGTGGAATCTGGTGTTGTATTGGATATGATCTAGCAAGATCAAGTGGTGTCTTAGAGGTAGAGTTCTAGTGTGGAAGGAATAATATGGTGTTGGCTTGTTGCTAGCTACGGCTGAGCTTGCTCTTGTATGATTTCTCTTCCTTCTCTATTGTGCTGACAGCACACCATCTGCATGAATGATTGAGCAGCTTATACCTGGGCCCCACATGGTTCAAGTCCCCACTTTCCTGTGGACTGGATTAGCTGAAAGATTGTATTATCTGTTTCTGATGATTTTTTTGAACTTGCCAAGTGCTAATTTTACCAGTAGCCAGTGATGCAATAAGTCTGAGGCAGAAAATTTGATAAGAACAGATGCTAAGTGGCCCCCAACTAAAACTTGATGATGAATTGCTGGCTTAACACTTCTAATCCCCAATATGAGAGTTCCCTAACCAAAAACTTCCTTCCTTTCTCATTCTTCTTGTTATTTGTCTCTTTTACAGGGTTCAATAGAGGAAGGAAAGGTTCAGGAAGATGATGATATCATCTAAAATATTAGTGTACAATTTAATTTAGGATTCTCTTTTATTATTCTCTTGTAGTTTTATTTTATTTTTGAATATTGTAAGAACAATGTAACATTTTTGATGTTTTAAATGTTATTCTTTTTATTTCTATTGGCATTGTTGTAATAGAACTTATTTTACTTGTATTATTCTTTTATTTCATTTGTTAATTGTACTATTTAATAATTGTTGTAAAACAATCTTTTGAGTATACATACTTGTAATATTAGATTTTTATTATTGTTGTATCACTCATATACTTGTATAGTTAAATACTATGGAAGGGAAATATATATTCTTTTTGGAATAATAATTCCATTATACTGTTTAAGCCAAATATATTGTGGTTGTCTACTTTTACTTCATATACTTATTATAAATTCTATTTCAATTTCACATTTGAATTATTATTATTATTTATATTTGAATTAATTTGAATTGTTGTATCCCCAAAACAAATATTTTACACAAAGTTCATGTCAAAATCCTTCGCACTTACATCACTGACTAATCCTACTCATTGACATAAGAGAGACAGCAATCCCTTTGCTAAACTTATTCAAAAGGGGAAACTTTTACCCAGATTTTCTATGCATGAATGCAATGCACATAACCATTCTACCACTCCCCTTTGATCCTAAATGCTAGGATGTTACACCAGCTAGGAACAAGATTGGCTGTAACACCCTTGGATCGGTCCTATACAGATTTTAGCGATTCCCCCCAACCCGCATAGAAACGATTCAAGGATGCCTACCAGGCACTTGCGTGTGGGTGGAAAATGAAGTAATACCATTACACAATAGTTCACGATGGAACCCACAAGAACATATATATACAATAACGACTCAACGAGTCAAGAATACAGATATGCAATATAAATATCCAAATCACCTTGAAAATGATACAACATCCGAGTATGGATACGATGCAAATTGGACTAAGAATCTTAAATAATAACCAATGGCATACATAATCCTGCCCAGGACAAGCCAGAAGGGTAACCTGGCTAACGTCGTTGAACTCATGCCTGTTAAAACAAAGGGGTGCCAACAAAGACCAAAGGAAAAAGGGAGCGATCAGTACTAAAGCTAGTACACGGCGAGTCTTAGAATTTGGTGGCTCTTACCTACATAGGTATGGTAGGCTTAGCGGCAACGAAGCATGCACTAAAACAACCTATAGAGACTCGATACAACTATTGGCTATTAGAGAGGGATAAGAGAGACCTATTTGGAACCAACCTGATACTAACACCAAGCATACCCATCCTGGAGTTTACCCCTCGAGACCAAACGAGGAAGTCCTTTGAGGAACTCATACAGTTGGCAGTTTTATTAATCATTCCATGGTGGTTATCCAACTTACTAGTCATGACAGATCCAAGTCAAATTATAACAGTAATTCTTTCGTGTAAGTTGTCTATGATCGAGAAACTGTGCTCCAGGTCATCCATAACTTCGGACACGGCTTTTTGAAAAGATTTAACCCTGCATGGGTGTACCAAAATATCCACACGCACTTCCAACCTTGTTTGCCAGATCAAGTAGGTGCAAGATCAAGTAACATACACCCATCGGTATGTCGACGGGGCTTCAGACATGACGTTTCCTAGACCCAAAGCAATTACATGGGGCCACCCCACTAAGATACCCACAACGAAATTGGTCGGCTCCGAGACAGATGTAGGGTTTGTGCCAATGGTTGTAAATGAGTGGGAACCCGAAAGTTTGACTGGGCTTGTCGATACCGCGTAAACATTCCACATTTGTTCCTAAACATTATAGGTAAGTGCTCCACGTGCAACAGTAGTAAATAAAGCAGTAAAGCATGGCATAAGTACATGATAGTAATAACGCATCAATCTAGTTTGTGGCCTCTGGTACAGTACTTTGAAATCAGGTAGTAAGCCGATAGGGGTGCCCACACACCCACATGTAGTTAGCGTGCTCAGTCTCGAAACAGGTGTCAAGAACTCAGGTCCTAGGTGGACACAAGTGGGCGGGATAAGAGCCAGATCTCAACTATTACCCACCGGTGCCTCTTCATTAAATATATCTACTTCCAACATTTATTTATCAAGTGATAAGTGGAACCATGATTATCTGCACCATTAAGCATGTGCCAATCTCCCAATGACGGTGGAACTCGACGACGCGAAGCAATACCTGAGCAAGCAACTACGACTCGCAAGGCCAACTATCTACCAGAAAACAGGCAATAGGAAGTGTCCAAGGTAATATAGGATGTGGGGGATATCAATGGTATGGAAACTAAAGCATCGATAACAAGGATAGCAATAGATCAACATGAGGAAGTAAAGACTATAAATACAAAATAGGTAGAAAGGGGGAGAATGCTCGCCTGGTAAACATTGCCGAAGATTCATTATCCGAAGAACCATTTGAAGCTTGCATCAACTCAATAGCCTAATCCATCAAGCAGCAAAGCACTAAAATAAACACTGGATGCACTATTTAATACTACGACAAAAGATCAAGCATGTTCATGATATGATTGATAGCTGTGAGATTCAACACATTTTTATGGCTTGTATTGATGGTTTTCTCCCGGATTTGATCATTTTCTGGTTTTACCTAACGCTAATACTTTGGTAGCAAAGAAAACTTGGTTTTTAATGTGTGTTTCAGGTCCTGAATGTCAACAGGAGGATTTAACTAGATAAATACAATATTCTGGAGAAAACAAGCAAGTCCCACTTTGGAAGCATGCGAGGGGAGCTCACAGAGGCTTTAACGAGCAACTATACGGCGGGAATATTTTTCCGGCCATATAGTTCCCACCATATAGTTGCCGCCGCCCCTGTCTTGTCAAAAGGGACAACTTCCATGAAGGGACCGGGGGCGAAAACACAACACAACAGCCACCACACCATCCAGAAGGGAGAAGAAGGGATCTAGAGAAGAAGGAGAAGACGTTCTTCATCTCGCTCCACGATCTTTGACCTCCTAGCCAATTCACCCCCATAACCACTACTTGTACTTGAGAGAGAGAGAGGGATCTCCACCTTGCAAGACTAGGGTTTGAGATTGTTTCTTCCCATCTTGAATTGTGTTTGACGAGGGTTTAACTCATCAATGCCCATTGTTATGGACTTGGGTTTTGGAGAAGGAGGGAGCGATGGAGACATCTATCGGTTAGCAAACAAGTGCACAGGGGACTCAAAGATTTACCCAGGTTCAGGCCTCATAGAGGTCCCTACTCCTGCTTGTCTGCTCGTGGAATTATTGAGGGAATCGAGGATTACAATGGTGCGCAGATGCAATCTGGCAAGGGTTGTGGAAACTAGGGTTGCGTGTGTCCTCCTCGCCGCCCCTCCAGGCCTTTATATAGATAGGCCAGGTCTCGGGTAGTAGGTCGAGTCGGTTACAGGTTAGGGTTTTTCCCTTTGAACTTTCTATCTTTAGCTTCTTCTTGTTCTTCAAGCAATCAAGAGTCTGTAGGCTACTCGAGTTCTCTATTTGGACCTTGGCGACACCTTGGGCTTCCGCTATATTTAGGCCATATATACCAAGCTCGGGTACCTGTAGGGTATACCCATGTCAGTGTTGGATATTTTCTATTCTTATTGTGGATCTCCATGGTAATATCAAGACGAATTCCCTTTATTTGATTATATTGATGATCCATTCTTCTCTCATGTGTGAGTAATTCCCTTGGGCGTGAGAGATGTAGGGGATTGGTGAGATGTGATGTGCCTTCATATATTTTCCATCAGTTTGTGATTGATTCTAATTATTATATTATGTGTGCTTGACTATCTGTTGGGTGCCTAATGCTTGTTGTCCAATTAAGGGCCTAGACAACATGATACCTTGTTCTACATAGATAAGATCTTGTATGCTAGTAGATCGGCTACCCCCGGGTGACACGGGGATATCAATGGAAAGCTAGTTGACTCGAGGATAGCGAGTAACCACTTTGCTTATTGCATTAGTCTGATCCAAGGAGGTTAATCGCTAAGCGACCTGAAGGGTCTTAATCGTCTAGTGTCTGACCATGGTTTTGGTAGCAGGCTAGTAGGATTATTGAAGTTGGGATGAAATCTACCAAGAGAAGTTTTGAATAATTATGGGTTGCTCGCCTACACATATATCTATAAGGTTATAATTGTTACATTTACCACTCTTCCACCTGGCACATTCACTATCACCATGAACTGAATCTCCCTGCGCCTTCGTTCGCCATTTGCAGGAAACAACAAACAAGCAAAGTCGTTCTTTACTTTTATGCATTATATTTCTGAAGTTTACATTTTAGTTCTATTTAAATATATCGCATTTAATCAAAATCCCATTCTTATTTCAACACTTGCAGTCTATTCACTTGAAGACCTGTGACAGCTTCGGGTATGACAAATACTTCATCAATAAACACTTACCTTTGGGCTTCTTGTGGGATCGATATCTGAACTTCGAAACTAGCTACAAACGATCTGTGCTCTTGTAGACATCAAGCTATTTTCTGGCGCTGTTACCGAGGAGCTAAGCGCTAAGTGTTTGTCTTTTGACATTTCAGGTGTTGCTACTAAAAAATGTTCTCCTTAGGAGACAAAGGGTCTACATGCTCTGGTATGACCTACCTGCCAGATTATATTGAGCGCATGCCTGCTCAGAGGCACGAAGAAATTATTGAAATACATTTAAGATCAAATAAAGTTGAAGTTGAAAACCTAAGTGATATTATGGAAATCATGTCTATTTACAGGACAACTCCTATGAAACCTGAGAAAACTCTCAGGGAATACAGTGCTCAAAGTTCTGAATTTCTTAAACAACCAATAGAGTTCCCTAATCCTGGAGTTAGAGAATATCGATTTGATGGTGGAATTATTAAAATTTTGTAGGAGAAAGCTTTCAGTGGAAGGGAAGACAAAGACCTAGGAAGACATATTATTGAGTTTGATGATGTGATAACATCGCTTGGACCAAAAGGTTTTCCAAGAGATTTCTCTCGTCTTAAATTATTTCGATGGTCTCTTAAAGGTAAAGCTCTATACTGGTTATATTCTCTCCCTTGCCATTACATTAAATGTTGGGAAAACTGCATTACTAAATTCATAAACAGGTTTCTTCCTTTTAAAAAGGTAATTGAACTAAGAAAGAACATAGGCAACTTTAGTTAAAATGTGGGAGAAACCTACCTATAAGCCTGGGAAAGATTGTTTGGAATGATCAATAGTATTCCTAATCATGGCTATTCTGAACTAACAATCTTCCATTTAATTTACCATGGTCTCAATACTCAATGTAGAGAATTACTTGACTTCTTAGCAGGAGGATCAATAAATATTTTAACTATTAAAGAGGAATTACTGTCTACTAGGGCTCAGAATGATTCTTTATATAATCCTGATTTTGGCACTAAGCCAGAAAAAGGGATACTTCGGATAACTCCTGATCTTATGCCTGAGGTACGCAAAAATATGAAAGAAAAAGGTATACCTTCTGAACTTGCTAAAGAAAACAAAGAGGATTTGTTTCAAGTTTTAACTGAAGAAGATGAAACTATAAAAGTTTTTCAAGAATTAAAACATCGACAAGTAAAATATCATAATAACTTGCATAAGCATTTCCAAAAACACAATTTTTTTTAGCAAAACTCACTGAAAATTATGATGAGATTGGCCAAGAAATAAAACTATTTCATAAGTATCTTAATATGATTGAAACCCAGTGTGAACAAATAGCATCTGGTTATCAAAATTTTCTTCGTGATGATAAAGATATCTCTCTTTCTACTAATGTTGTCATAAGAAGGGGTGCGGTTATTATAGGAGCTTAGGACCATCGGAATACAAAGCTGAAAAAGAGCGTAAGGAAAAAGCCTTGCTCGAAGAAAGTCAAGAAGATGATACGTTGGTGGATCCTCAAGATGAGACTGAAACACAAGATCGAACAAAGGAGGACCAAAATGTTGCACAAGATGATTATTATGACTCCGATCAGAGACGATTGATCCAAGAGAAGATAAAGAAACAAGTCAGGTTGTATTAGAAAAGAAGAAAAGCAATAAGCAACAACAAAATAAAGCAATGAAAGAGCCTGAACCCCCAAAAAAGGTAAAAGACAAAAGTAAGTCAGGTGAGAAAAGGCTTCCTTATCCAGATCAAAAAAATAAAACACCGGATGAGGTAATTTATAATTCTTTTACAGAGGCACTTAGTGAACTTCTTCTGGAAAATCCATTTGCGGATGCAATCAAAGTTCCTACTTATGGTAAATTCCTTCGTGATATTTGATACGTTGCTATGCTAACGTATCTATAATTTTTGATGTTCCATGCTTGTTTTATATCTACTTTCATATGTTTTGTCCACACTTTGGAGTATTTTTATACACTTTCTTGGACTAACCTATTAAAAGGATGCCATAGTGCCAGCTACGTGTTTTCTATTATTTTTGGTTCCAGGAAAGTCAGAAAATGATTATTCTTGGAATTGGACGGGACAAAAGCCAAAGTCAATATTTCACCGAGGTAGACATGAAGCCAGAAGACGAGACGGAGAGGGGCTAGAGGCTAGCCACACCACCTGGCTGCGCGGCCAGGCCTGGCCTGCGCCAGGGGTGGTGTGGCCGACTGGGGAACCCCCTCAGCCTCCCCTTTCTCCTATATATCACCTTCGATACGGAAACCCTAAGTACCCGATCAAAATTCCACGAAAGAGTCTGTAGCCACCGTCATCTCCATCCCTAGATCGGGAGGGATCTCAAGCTCTTCCCGGCACCCTGCCGGGGGGAGAATTCACCCTGGAGGCCTTCTTCATCATCATGCAAGCCTCCGGAGTGATGCGTGAGTAGTTCATCTCTAGACTACGAGTCCATGTAGTAGCTAGATGGTTGGTTCTTCTCCTTTGTGGTACCATGTCTAGATCTTGTGAGCTCCGTTCATGATCAAGATCATCTATTTGTAATCATACATGTTGTGTTTGCGGGGATCCGATGGATATTGAGATGCTATTTTAGATTGATTATTGATTCTATCATGTCTTTGTTATTTGTGATCTTGCATGCTCTCCGTTGTTAGTATCTATCTTGGCCGAGTAGATTCTAGCAACTCCAAGAGGGAGTATTTATGCTCGATAGTGGGTTCATGCCTCTAGTAATCTAGGGAGGTGACAGAAATCTCTAAGGTACTAGATGTGTTGTTGCTACTAGGGAGAAAACAACAATCCTTTGTTCATAGAATAATCGTATTGTTTACTTTACACACAATGCTTAATGCAATTATCTGTTGCTTGCAACTTAATACTGGAGGGGGTTCGAATGATAACCTGAAGGTGGATTATTAGTCATATATGCAATTGGATTACGGTCTATGTATAATGTTGTAATGCCCAATCAAATCACATAGGAGTCAAGATGATTAGTATATGCATGTATGCTTTCTCTATGTTTGTCAATTGCCCCGCTGTAATTTGTTCAACCAACATGTCATCTATCTTAAGGAGAATCACCACTAGTGAACTATGGATCCCGGTCCTTTCTTTTACCATCAATCTACAATCTTCTATTTACTGTTTTTTGTTTACTTTCTGCAAGCTATTACAATCTTCCACACAATACGTTTAATCCTTTGTTTTCAGCAAAACCGGTGAGATTGACAACCTTGCTGAGTTGGGGACAAAGTTCTGTGATTGTGTTGTGCAGGATTCCAAGTTGGAAACAACACCTTGGAGGTGTTTCCTTGCACCTAATGGTTTGATAACCTTGGTTTCATAACTGAGGGAAAACTTGTTGCTATACTCATCATACCTTCCTCTTGGGGTTCCCCAACGAGCTCACCATCTTGAGTAAGCAAGACGTTTTCTGGCGCTGTTGCCAGGGATTCAAGGACATCTTCACAAGAGGAGTCCCTCATAACCAATCTCTTTACTTTGTTATTTTTGTTTTTCTTAGTTTATTTCTGCTTTGTTTGCTTGTTTCTTTATCAAAAACACACAAAAAATAGTTGTACTAGTTTGCTTTCTTTATTAAAAACACACAAAAATGAATACTCTTGTAAACACTAAGTTGTGTGACTTCACTAGCACCAACAACAATGATTTCATGTGCACACCTATTGCTCCACATGTTCCTGAAGCTACTTTCTTTGAAATTAAACCTGCTTTACTCAATCTTGTTATGAGAGAACAATTTTCTGGTATTGGTACTGAATATGCTCCTGCTCATCTTAATAAATTTGTTTAACTTTGTGAGATGCAAAAACATAGGGATATAGATGGAGATATTATTAAGCTTAAACTGTTTCCTTTCTCTTTGAGAGGAAAAGCTAAAGAATGGTTGCATTCCCTAACTAGAAATTGTATTGATTCTTGGACTAAATGCAAAGATGCTTTCATTGGAAAATACTATCCTCCCGCTAAGATTATATCTATGAGAAGTGAAATAATGAAATTTAAACAATCTGATAATAAACATGTTGCTCAAGCTTGGGAAAGAATGAAATCTTTGGTAAAGAACCGTCCCACTCATGGACTGACTGCTTGGATGATTATCCAAACCTTTTATGCAGGACTGAATTATTCTTCAAGAAATCTACTGGATTCTGCTGCTGGAGGTACCTTTATAACCATTACTTTGGGTGCTGCAACAAAGCTTCTGGATAATATGTTGGTTAACTATTCTGAATGGCACACTGAGAGAGCTCCACAAGGTAAGAAGGTAAATTCTGTTGAAGAAACCTCCTCCTTGAGTGATAAAATTGATGTTATTATGTCTATGCTTGTTAATGGGAAAGCTCATATTGACCCAAATCATGTTCCCTTAGCCTCTTCGGTTGCTCATGAAGAGCAAATTGATGTGAGCTTTATAAGAAATAATAATTTTAGCAACAATGCCTCCAAGAATAATTCTGGTAATAATAACTGTAGGCCATATCCTCCCAATAATGGTAATACTTAAGGAAATTCCTACAACAATAATAGGAGTGCACCCTCTGAACTTGAAGTTATAATTAAAGATTTTATTAGTAAACAAACTGCTTTCAATAAAACTATTGAGGAAAAACTCTCTAAAGCTGAAAGAAATATAGCATGATTATCTGAAGCACAATCTTCTTTTAACAAAATGGCTGCTAAACCTGAAACTATTGAAAATCCCTTTGCTGCTACTAATGCCATACAAGTTAGAATTGATGAAAATGTTAGACTATTAGCTGAATTGCATGCTAAGTGGGAAAGAGAAGATGAAATTGCTAGAAATATTAGTATTTCTACTATCACTACCACTAATGTTGAAGCTGGTAAATCCAATGGAACCTTTTATTATAAAAATGCTAAAATTCTTCGAAATATGGGAAACAATAGCTCTACTACTTTAGATGATAATTATGATTTTGATCTTCATGGTTGCAACATCTCTGAAGTTATTATGTTCCTACAAAAGCTTTCTAAAAGTCCTAATGCTAGTGATATGAATATAGCCTTTACAAAACACATTACTGATGCTCTCATAAAAATTAAAGAAGAAAAGATGAAACATAAAGCTTTTATTCCTATAAAATTAGAAGATGGTTGGGAACCCATCATTAATATGAAAGTAAATGATTTTGATTTCAAAGATTTATGTGATCTTTATAGTAGTGTTTCTATTATGCCTAGAAGGATTTATGATATGCTTGATTTGCCACCATTAGAAGATTGTTATTTAAATGTCCCACTTGATGATAATAATAAAAAGAAACTCATGGGGAGTATTAATGATGTTCTTATTATGGTTAATAATGTCTATGTCCCTATTGATTTCTATGTTTTGGATGTTGAATGCAATGCTGCTTGTCCTATTACTTTGGGAAGACCTTTACTTAGAACTGTTGGTGCAATTATTGATATGAAAGAAGGCACCATTAAATATCAACTCCCACTCAAGAAAGGTATAGAACACTGATACATTGCAAATGTATCTATAATTTTTGATGTTCCATGCTTGGTTTTATGTACTTTCTTGTGTTTTGTCCACACTTTGGAGTACTTTTCATATGATTTCTTGGACTAACCTATTAACAAGAGCCACAGCGCCAGCTGTCTGTTTTCTGCTGTTTTTGGTTCTAGGAAAGTTAGAAAATGAATATTCTCGGAATTGGATAGGACAAAAGCCACAGTGCCTATTTTTCCGGAAGACATCTGATGCCAGAATACGAGACGGAGAGGAGCCAGGGGGCCACCACACCACCTGGCCGCGCGGGCCAAGCCTGGTCGCGCCAGGGGTGGTGTGGCTAGCATAGGCACCCCCTCGACCTCTCCTTCCGCCTATATATTGCCCTCCGGACCAAAACCCTAAATACCTGATCAAAAATCCACGAAAGAGTCTGTAGCCGCCGTCATCTCCATCCCTAGATTGGGAGGGATCTGAAGCTCTTCCCGGCACCCTGCCGAAGAGGGGAATTCACCCTGGAGGCCTTCTTCATCATCATGCAAGCCTCCGGTGTGATGCGTGAGTAGTTCATCTCTAGACTACGGGTCCATGTAGTAGCTAGATGGCTGGTTCTCCTCCTTTGTGCTTTCATGTCTAGATCTTGTGAGCTCCGTTCATGATCAAGATCATCTATTTGTAATTCTGCTTGTTGTGTTTGCGGGGATCCGATGGATATTGAGATGTTATTTCAGATTGATTATTGATTCTATCATGTCTTTGTTATTTGTGATCTTGCATGCTTTTCGTTGTTAGTAGCTATCTTGGCCAAGTAGATGCTAGCAACTCCAAGAGTTAGTATTTATGCTCGATAGTGGGTTCATGCCTCTGGTAATCTAGGTAAGTGACAGAAAGCTCTATGGTACTAGATGTGTTGTTGCTACTAGGGAGAAAACAACAATCATTTGTTCATCGAACAATCATATTGTTTACATTACCCGCAATTCGTAAAACAATAATCTGTTGCTTGCAACTTAATACTAGAGGGGGTTCGGATGATAACCTGAAGGTGGATTATTAGTCATAGATGCATTTGGATGGCGGTCTATGTATAATGTTGCAATGCCCAATCAAGTTCCAAAGGAGTCAAGATGATTAGTATATGCTTGTATGCTTTCTCAATGTTTGTTAATTGCCCCGCTGTAATTTGTTCACCCAACATGTTATCTATCTTAAGGAGAGCCACCTCTAGTGAACTATGGACCCCGGTCCTTTCTTTTACATACAATCTACAAACTATTTACTGCTTTGTGTTTACTTTCTGCAAACTATTACTTCCTTCCATTCGATACGTTTAATCCTTTGATTTCAGCAAAACCGGTGAGATTGACAACCTCATCGCAAGTTTGGGGCAAAGTTCTCTGGTTGTGTTGTGTAGGTCTCCACGTTGCTACTGGCATCGGTAGTGCGCCCTGCCAACGTTCAGCTAGCTACACCTTTGGTGTGTTTCCTTGCTCCTACTGGATTGATAACCTTGGTTTCTTACTGAGGGAAAACTTGCTGATGTTCTCATCATACCTTCCTCTTGGGGTTCCCCAACGAGGTCGATATATTTGGGCCATCAACAACTTTTTCTGGCGCCATTGCCGGGGAGTCAAGGACATCTTCACAAGGGGAGTCCCTCATAACCAATCTCTTTACTTTGTTGTTTTCGTTTTGCTTAGTTTCTTTTTGCTTTGTTTGCTTGTTTTGTTATCAAAAACACACAAAAAATAGTTTTACTAGTTTGCTTTCTTCATCAAAAACACAAAAAATGACTACTCTTGAAAACACTAAGTTGTGTGACTTCACTAGCACCAACAACGATGATTTTATGAGCACGCCTATTACTCCACCTGTGCCTGAAGCTACTTTCTTTGAGATAAAACCTGCTTTACTCAATCTTGTTATGAGAGAACAATTTTCTGGTATTGGTAATGAAGATGATGTTGCCCATCTAAATAACTTTGTTGAACTTTGTGAGATGCAAAAGCATAGGGATATAGATGGTGATATTATTAAGCTGAAATTGTTTCCTTTCTCTTTGAGAGGAAAAGCTAAAGAATGGTTGAATTCCTTAACTAGGAATAGTATTGATTCTTGGACTAAATGCAAAGATGCTTTCATTGGGAAATATTATCCTCCTAATAATATTATATCTATGAGAAGTGAAATAATGAAGTTTAAACAATTTGATAATGAACATGTTGCTCAAGCTTGGGAAAGAATGAAATCTTTGGTTAAGAATTGTCCCACTCATGGACTGACTGCTTGGATGATCATCCAAACTTTTTATGCAGGATTGAACTACTCTTCAAGGAACCTATTGGATTCTGCTACAGGATGTACCTTTATGACCATTACTTTGGGTGCTGCAACAAAGCTTCTGGATAATATGATGGTTAACCATTCTGAATGGCATACTTAGAGAGCTCCACAAGGTAAGAAGGTAAATTCAGCTGAGGAAACCTCCTCCTTGAGTGATAATATTGATATTATTATGTTTATGCTTGTTAATGGGAAATCCCATATTGATCCAAATAATGTTCCCTTAGCCTCTTTGGTTGCTCAAGAAGAGCAAGTTGATGTGAACTTTATAAGAAATAACAATTTTAGTAATAATGCTTATAGGAATAATTTTGGTAACAACAATTATAAGCCATATCCTCCCAACAATGGTAATGCTTATGGAACTTCCTACAACAACAATAGGAGTTCTCCCTCTAAACTTGAAGTTATGCTTAAAGACTTTATTAGTAAACAAACTGCTTTCAATAAAGATATTGAAGAAAAACTCTCTAATGCTGAAAGAAATATAGCATCTTTGGCTGAAGCTCAATCTTCTTTGAATAAAATGGCTGCTAAACCTGAAACTAATGATAATCCCTTTGCAGCTACTAATGCTATACAAGTAAGAATTGATGAAAATGTTAGACTATTAGCTGAATTACATGCTAAGTGGGAAAGAGAAGATGAAATTGCTAGAAACATTAGTGTTTCTACTATCACCACCACTAGTGTTGAGGCTAGTAATAGTTCTACTACCTTAGATGATAAATTCGATTTTGATCTTGATGGTTGCAACATCTCTGAAGTTATTATGTTCCTACAAAATCTTGCTAAAAGTCCTAATGCTAGTGCTATGAACATGGCCTTTACAAAACACATTACTGATGCTCTCATAAAGATTAAAGAAGAAAAGATGAAACATAAAGCTTCTATTCCTATAAAACAAGAATATGGTTGGGAACCCATCATTAATATGAAAGTGAATGACTTTGATTTCAAAGCTTTATGTGATCTTGATAGTAGTGTTTCTATTATACCTAGAAAGATTTATGATATGCTTGATTTTCATCCACTTAAAGATTGTTATTTGAATGTCCCACTTGATGATAATTCTAAAAAGAAACTCATAGGGAGTATTAATGATGTTCTTATTATGGTTAACAATACCTATGTCCCTGTTGATTTCAATGTTTTGGATGTTGAATGCAATGCTTCTTGTCCTATTACTTTGGGAAGACCTTTTCTTAGAACTGTTGGTGCTATTATTGATATGAAAGAAGGCACCATTAAATATCAACTCCCACTCAAGAAAGGTATAGAACAATTCCCTAAGAAGAGAGAGAATATTTCTTTTGCCTCTCCTATGAAAACAAAATTTGGTCCTAATGCTTCTTCATTTGAGAACACTTGATTTTTTCTTGCTTCTTATGCCTAACTTAAAGGCGTTAAAGAAAAGTACTTATTGGGAGATAACCCAAAAGTTTTAGATGAGTCTTGGAAGTTATTACTTCTATAATAACCGCTCCTTATCCTTTTTATTTGCTTTTTGTGCCAAGAGTAACCTCTAATGAGAGAGAAGTAATGATTGGGAAAGTTGCTGTCCCGAAACAGATTTCTGTGTTTCACCATAAAAATTCGTGTAAAATCTGTGAACTTCCGTTTGAGGAGTGAATTTTTTTTCTTCTGCCCCAGGTTATTATCTAACTTTCGTTAGTTTAACACTTTTTGATTTGAGCAACAGAAGGTCTTTGAAAAAAATCGTCTTTACTTGCTGGTCTGTTTTGATAGATTTCTGCCATTTTCTGCATTTGCTTCTTGTTGGTTCCTGTTTGAGTTCTTTTGGGGAATTGAGCTTTCCGAGGGAAGTGCTACAGTATCTAGTGTTCTAATGGAAGTTTATTGGTGTTAGAACTGAACCTTAAGACCTATTATCTTGAGTGCACTAATGTTGCTAATAAAGATTGTGTGAAGTTTTATATGAAGGAAAAAATTTCGGTGTATAGAAGGAATGAGTAATGAGATGAAGGATGGACTAAATCTCAAGCTTGGGGATGCCACGCGTGTCACCCCAAGAAATATCTAAGAAGTACAAGAATCAAAGCTTGGGGATGCCCAAGGCATCCCCTTCTTCATCAATAAAAATCCTAGGTTTCTTCCAAACGCTTCATTTTTATTGTTTCGTGCACAGTTGTGTTGTTCTTGGAGCGTCTTATTTTTGGTTTTTAGTTTTCATTTGCTTGGTTTGCTTAGTTTTCTTGAATAAATTGGTTGGACCCCCTCATTCATACATTAGTTTTCAAATAAGTTTGGTTTGGATTGGAAAAGAGTAGGAAAAGGGCATGCTTAAGTGGTAAAAGGAGCTTGTTTTTTACTGTGGCCTATGCTTTGTCATGTCATGCTTGATATTGTTTTGGCTTTATGCTTAGTGATTTTTGCTGTAGCATGACATGTTATACACAATTGAGATTGCTTACTTTGCCTTGAAAGAATCATACGTTGTTTTAGCATATTAAAGCATAGTGTTGTGGTATTCTCCTTTGATGCTTTATTTGGGTTGACTTGGCGCATGCTCACACCATGTTAAGACTATCTCAAGTCACCATATCCTTTATGATCCTTTAGTTTTCGACTTGTAATATCACTTTATGTTTTAATTAATGAGGTTTTGTCACTTTGCATGATTATGGCCATTATTGCTCTCTTAGTTGGTCGCTCCCAGTCTTTTGCTAGCTTCCATAACCAAGTGTGAGTTCCACTCATGCATCCAACTCCAAATAAAACCAAGTCATTCCAAAGAGTCCATCATACCTACCTATTAGCATTTGCTGTTCCAAGTATATTCATGTTTTTATCTACCTTCCGAATTAAACTTGTTATGAGAAAACTAGTGATTAAAGCTCTCACGAACTTGATGGCACACTTTACTTTTCTTGCCCCTAACAAACTTGAACCATTGTGCCATCTATGTTGTATATGCTTGCACTTATACGTTGGGGATTAGCATAACCATGCTGTCATGGGGAACGCTTTCAACATTGCACTTGTACATTGTACCTAGTTGATATCATGCTCTTTTGTCTATGGATGTCGTCGGTGTGAAACGAAAGGGGAGCTTCTAAGTCCATGGAGTTATGTATGTGTGTTAGAGAAACGCCTGGGCCGCTAGTCTAATCCATGCCTAATCATGGTGGAAACCAACAACGTAACCATAATGAGCAATCTATGAAGCATTCTTCTTATAAAAAATAGATAGAGATTAAGAAAAAAGAAAAAAAAGATGAGAAAAGAGGAAAGAGAGAAAAAAGCACCATATTCCCATGGTAAATAAGAAGAATGCTAAGATGCTCGTTGTCTGCTTGCCTTGTCATTTTGATATGGGGATTCTTCTGTATCATCAGGCAAGGGGTACCGCGTTGGCGGTTCTCTATGATACACATGTACTTACTATGACAAGAACTTACCGGTAACTAAACTTGAGTAGCATGAGGAGCGGCCCTCGTATTCAAGGGACATGAGATTGCCAACTTATACTTTGTCAAGCATATACTCCATAGTTTGTTCACTTTAACCTTAATCACTTCAAGATGCTTATGATAGGGGCAATGAGAGCTCAAAGCTAATAAGTACCATAATTTTTGGAAGCTCTTTATGAAACGTGAATCCCTGCTTCCTTCAATGAAGGCCTTTCTTTTACTTTTATGTTGAGTCTCCATCTTCTATCTTTATGCACCTATTGAGAGAGCATAGTGGCCATTCTTAGTTTAATGTGAATTGTCCCAAGACTTGTTGATTGATGCATAACTTTGATATTGCTTGTTCTTAAACTACTTGTATCTAGTCACCCTTATGAACTTTGAAGGTGTCCTATGCATTTATGTTTTGCTACACTATGAGGGACAAGCTGAATACCATTCTTATTATGCTTTCGTTATGTGAAACAAACAAACGTCTTGCAAAGCATTGTTATTCATGAATCTTTTGTTTGTACCTTTTCATGTTACAACATAGTTGCTATGTCTTATTGTTAGAACTATATATTTTATGCTATGTTAAAGTACCATGATCCTAGCTATCAATATTTTACAAATACTTTGATCAAGTTTATGATGGTGCATGTCACCTAAAAAAATATTCTTTCTTTTTATCACTTACCTACTCGAGGACGAGCAGGAGTTAAGCTTGGGGATGTTGATACGCTGCTAACGTATCTATAATTTTTGATGTTCCATGCTTGTTTTATATCTACTTTGTTATGTTTCATCCACACTTTGGAGTATTTTTATACACTTTCTTGGACTAACCTATTAACAAGATGCCACAGTGCCAGCTGCCTATTTTCTGCTATTGTTGGTTCGAGGAAAGTCAGAAAATGATTATTCTCGGAATTGGACAGGACAAAAGCCAAAGTCAATATTTCACCGAGGGGGACATGGAGCCAGAAGACAAGATGGAGAGGGGCCATAGGCTGGACAAACCACCTGGCCGTGTGGCCAGGCCTGGCCCGCACTAGGGGGTGGTGTGGCCGCCTAGGGCACCCCCTCGGCCTCCCCTTTCGCCTATATATCGCCTCCGATACGGAAACCCTAAGTACCTGATCAAAATTCCACGAAAGAGTCTTTAGCCGTCGTCATCTCCATCCCTAGACCGGGAGGGATATGAAGCTCTTCCCGGCACCCTGCCGGAGGGGAGAATTCACCCTAGAGGCTTGAAGGGTTCCGTAGCAGAAAACAAAAAAAATCTGTCTACTCGAACACTAATACCAGGATCTATACTATGTAGACATAAGTAACGGAGAAGGAATACATTATTCATACCTTTGGAGACAGAGGCACGCCTTACGCAGGAAGGCGTATATTGATGAAGACGAGCAGCACCCCAAGTGTGGTGCCTCCGAAGTTCGTCACATGTCTAGTGTAGGAGACATCAACCGGACTCCGATCCAGCCGAGCAGCGGAAGAAGTAGATGCCGGATCGCCGATCACACGACGGTAGTGCGAAGGTGGAGAACTCAACTACGAGGTCCTCCCCAATATTACGGGGAAGTCCTCAGCAGATGAGAGAGAGATAATGAGAGGAATGGGTCATTCCAAAGGGGAAGGGGGGACCCCTTTATATAGTGGGAGGGGGGCGCACCACCCAGGGGCCAGGCGGTGTGGGACTAATCCCCACACCCACCAGCCACCTAGGGGCAGCCGCCGGCCCTAGTGGGCCCCACCGGGGCGGCCGGCCGGCCCCCACTCCCCAGGTGCCTTGCCCTATTGGCCCTCCCTTCAGGTGAGGCCCATTAGCAATATGGAGCCTTTAAAAATAAAATATATATTTAATATTAATTCTCCAATTAACATTCAAATACACATATTATATTATTCCTTCACTCCGGAACAACTTCCGGACCCCTTCCGATCTCCATCGGATGTTACCGAAACTATTCCGGTTTCTCTCTCTATTTCTCATATGATACCTCATCTACCCTAAGCGGCCCTACCCTTAAGCGTGACATCCTTAAGTTCAGAAACACTCCGGATATGATATAGACCACTCTCATATCAATGATCAACAGAGGGACCTGGATGGCCATGTGACCCCTGTGCGTTTCACGAATACAATCGCTCGAACTGTGAGATAGTCGTTCCCCGTTCCCTTTGTCATTCGATACCTAATTCATCCGAGACTTGATCTTCGGTATCTCCATACCTTAGTTCAATCTCGTTACTGATGAACTTGTTTTCTCGTTCTCATGTCGTTGCATCCCATGACCTAGTCACATGCTTGCAAGCTTCATTATTGCAACGCCACCGAGATGGCCACATGTATCTGTCAGTTACATGGACTAGACAAATCCTAGTCTTGATATGTACTCCTCAACACATCCCTTCGGAAAACCTGAGTGACACCTTTTTGATCACCCTTTTACGAGATGATTCTTGATAACCATCAAAGCTTCTTCCGGAAATGGTGATTTGCATTACCTCACAGTCAAAGGATCAGGTTGGGAGGTTCTCTGTGTTTTATCATTAATGGTGAACTTTGTAACTAGATCTCATTAAGATAGAATGGTCGGATGTATGTCTATCATGTTATTCGACTAATAACATGACCTCATTGTTAGTTGGCATAAATTCCCATGAGCTTGAAACACAGACCATCCTCATGACCAATGAACTAGTTCACTAGAGGTAACTAGAGACACAGTTTGTTTACATACCACACGTGTATTAACGTTTCGTATTAATACAAGTTATAGCACAGTATGAAACGTATTATGAACATATAGGAAATATATCAAATAATACACTTTATTATTTGCCTCTAGGGCATAACTCCTTCTGTCTCTTACTTGCACTAGAGTATAAACAAAACTAGTTTACAATAGGCAAGAACCTAACACCGGTGGAATCTCGGTGTTGTTTGTGCTTTTCCTGATGGAGAGCTTTAGTCAAAGGATCTGCTACATTTAGTTCTGTATCTACTTTGCAAATCTTGACTTCACCTTCGTCAACGTTCTGCCGGATGACGTGAAATCTTAACTTGATGTGTTTGGCTGTGGAATGAGTTCTTGGTTCCCTTGCATTTGCAATAGCACCCGTTTTATCACAATAGACATTCACGGGGTCTTGCGCATTGGGAAACACTCCCAGTTCAATGACGAAATTCCTTAGCCAAACAGCTTCATTTGCTGCATCAGCCGCAGCAATATATTCAGACTCCATTGAAGATTGTGCCACCACTGGCTGGTTCTTGCTTTTCTAGCTTACCGCCCCACCATTTACCAGGAACACAAATCCTGTCTGAGACTTTGAGTCATCATGATCTGAGTTCCAGCTTGCATCCACGTAACCCATTACGTTTAGAGCTTCATCACTTCCTCCATAAATTAGGAACATATCCTTTGTTCTTTTCAGATACTTCAGGATATCCTTGACAGCTGTCCAGTGATCCGGTCCTAGATTACTTTGGTATCGGCTCATCAAACTGAGAGCCAATGCCACATCAGGTCGTGTACTTAACATTTCATACATGATATACCCTATGGCTGAGGCATAGGGTGTGAAAGCCATCTTATTTCTATCATTGTCCATTATAGGACATTGAGTCATACTCAATTTGCAATTCTTCATCATGGGAGTGAAACCCTTTTTGGTGTTCTCCATTTTGAACCTCTTCAAAATCTTTTCTATGTAAGTACTTTGACTCAATGCTATTAGGCGCCTCGATCTATCTCTATAGATATTGATTCCTAATATGTATGCAGCTTCACCTAGATCCTTCATGGAAAATTGGTGGCTCAAGTATGCTTTCACGCTTTTCATAAGATCCACATCGGTTCCCATGAGTAATATGTCATCCACATATACTACTAAGAAAACAACCGAGCTCCCACTCGCTTTCTTGTAAACACAAAACTCTTGTTGGTTTTGGACAAATCCTAAACTCTTGATCACTTGATCAAAATGTTGGTTCCAGCTCCGAGATGCTTGCTTCAATCCATAAATGGATCGTTGAAGCTTGCATACCTTTCCAGCATCCTTAGGATTAATAAAACCTTTCGGTTGCATCATATACAACTCTTCATCAATGTGACCATTGAGGAATGCAGTCTTGACATCCATCTGCCAAATTTCATAGTCGAAATGTGCAACAATTGCTATTAAAATCCGGACAGCCTTAAGCATCACTATGGGAGAGTAAGTCTCGTCGTAGTCAACTCCTTGACTTTGTCGAAAACCCTTTGCGACAAGTCGAGCTTTGTGAATGGTCACATTACCATTCACACCTGTCTTTTTCTTAAAGATCCATTTATTTTGCACGGCCTTGCGGCCCTCTAGAAGATCCACCAAGGTCCAAACTTGGTTTTCATGCATAGATCCTATTTCAGATTTCATGGCTTCTAACCATTTCTCGAAGTCAGCACTATCCATAGCTTCTTTGTAGTTTGCAGGTTCTTCCTGTTCATCTAGGATGACAGACATCACAAGGTTGTTGTACCAATCAGGAGTGGCACGAACCCTTGTAGACCTACGAACCTCAGGAGTTTCGAAGTCATTGTTTTGATCATCATCAATGGACTCTTCCTCCATATTAGAGAGCGGTTTCAGAATAGCTTTCGTTGCGCTACTCGGAATTTGAAGAGAAGGGTCAACAATTTCATCTAACTCAATTTTCCTTCCACTCACTCCTTTTGCAAGAAACTCTTTCTCGAGAAAGGTGCTAGTTTTTGCGACAAACGTTTTGCCCTCGGCTTGGTTGTAGAAAGTATATCCAATGGTTTTCCTTGGATATCCTACAAAGATGCATTTTTCCGATTTGGGTTCGAGTTTGTCAGGTTGTAGTTTCTTGACGTAAACCGCACATTGGTTTCTTGCCATGCCATATCTCATATGGGGTTGTCTCCACGGATTTGGATGGTGCTCGATTTAAAATAAAATCGGTGGTTTCTAACGCATATCCCCAAAAAGACACAGACAAATCAGTTAAAGACATCATGGACCATACGCTATCCAATAGGGTTTGCTTACGATGTTCTGACACACCATTACGCTGTGGTGTTCCGGCTGGCGTAAGCTGTGGGATAATCCCACAGTCCTTCAAGTGCATGTTAAACTCATAACTCAAATACTCGCCTCCTCGACCCGATCGAAAGTGCTTGATTTTCTTTTTAAGTTGATTCTCTACCTCTTTCTAAAATTCCTTGAACTTTTCAAAGGTTTCAGACTTGTGCTTCATCAAGTAGATATATCCATATCTGCTTAAGTCATCAGTAAAGGTAACAAAGTAACGATAACCATTGCGTGTTGAGACACTCATTGGTCCACATACATCCGTATGTATGATCCCAAGTAGGTCTACAACTCTCTCCATTATTCCGGAGAATGGTGTCCTAGTCATCTTGCCCATGAGGCATGGCTCACATGTATCAAGGGATTGGAAATCCAATGATCCAAGAAGCCCTTCTGAATGAAGCTTCTTCATGCGCTTTACGCCAATATGACCAAGACGGCAATGCCACATGAACATAGAATTATCGTCACTGTGCTTACAACGTTTAGTATCAACACTATGGATGTGTGTATCACAATCAAGATCAAGTAAGAATAAACCATCACATACAGGAGCATGAACATAGAAAACATCATTCATATAAATTGAACAACCATTTTTTCCTGATTTAAACGAATAACGGTCTTGCAACAAGCAAGAACCACTCACAATATTCATACTCAATGTGGGTACATAATAGCATTTATTCAAAACCAACAATAATCCTGACGGTAGACAGAGATGCAGGATGCCGATGGCCATCACTTCGACTCTCGAACCATTGCCGACGTGCATCGTCACCTCGTCCTTCCTCAGGCGCCTCCTACTCTGCAGATCCTGCTGAGAGTTACAAATGTGAGCAACAGATCCGGTATCAAATACCCAGGTGTTACTCCTGGCGCTCGTAAGGAATACATCAATAACATGTATATCATATATACCTTTGTCCGGGATGGCTATCTTGCCAGCTCGCTTGTCTTCAAGGTACTTGGGGCAGTTGCGTTTCCACTGCCCATCCCCTTTATAGTAGAAGCACGAAGTGCCGGGCTTAGGGCCAGGCTTGGCAGTCTTTGAGGTGCTGGGAGCAAACCTGCCATCCCTCTTAGACTTTTTACCCTTGCCTTTTCCCTTTTGCCCCGGTTTCTTAAAGTTGGTGGTCTTGTTGACCATCAGCACTGTGTGCTCCTCCTTGATTTCAACCTCAGCAATTTTGAGCATGGCGAACACCTCAGCAAGGGTCTTAGTCATCCCTTGCATGTTGTAGTTCATCACAAAGATCTTATAGCTAGGGGTAGCGAGTGCAGCACCCTATCTATAGCGAGCTCCTCCAGGATTTTGCAATCCAGGGCATTTAAGCGCTTAACGTAGCCAGACATTTTGACCACGTGCTCACTAATGCTGCTGTGCTCTTCCATTTTAGCAGAGAAGAAGAGCTCGGAAGCATCATACCTCTCTGCCCTAGCATGTGGAGTAAAGACGGCCTTGAGATCCTCAATGATCTCAAAAGCATTCATCTTCTCAAAATGCTTTTGAAGCTCCGGCTCCATGGCATAGAGCATTCCACTCTGGATGAGGGAGAAATCGTCCGCCTTGGACTGCCAGACATTCTTTTCGTCCTGGGAGGCGGAATCTGCAGGCTTAGCCGGAAGCTCAGCCTCGATGACATAAGTCAACTTGTAGGGGACTAGGAGGATCCTAAGATTGCGGAACCATGCGATGAAGTTGGTTCCATCAGTTTTCAGCTTGGCCTTCTCGAGGAAAGTGCTAAGGTTGAAGGTGGGTGGGCGAGACATCTACAAAGGATTTGCAAAGTGTTTAGACTATGTTCATAATAATGAGTTCAATTAGTATTTAAAATAACTCCCACTTAAACGAACATCCCTCTACTCGTTTAGTGATCACATGATCCCAATCCTCTGCACCTCCCCCGATCGTCACGACCATCAGTGCAGTATCAAGGGTGGACATTCCCTAATGTCGATCACATCAACCATGTGATTCATGATCGACCTTTCGGTCTCTTGTATTCTGAGGCCATGTCTGCACATGCTAGGCTCGCCAGTTCTAACTTGTGTGTATTCGCAGTGCAACATGGCTTACACCCAATGTATGCGAACTTAGATATGTCTGACACCCAGGCCTGTAACCCTGGATCGCCTCATACCGAAGAACTTTCTTGGTGGTGCACACACAAGGGGAATACGATAACTAGAATACTATGAGGGATTATCTTATTATGCTACCGTCTAGTAAGTATACTAGCACAATAAGTAATACTTCAAAAAGTAAAGTGTTATGACATGGTTGTAGCTTTATGATCATCATCAACATCTCTAATAAGAGTTTCGCAAACTCGTCATTGCCATGTTATAATACTTGCCCCTATGCAATAATGAAGATACACGCTTCTATATTAACTATTGCATGTTTTACGTGGCTTTAGGGCTTTCGCAACAGAACCCCTTCCTACCTACGAACGTCGAGCCACAACATGGATTCAATGATTGCCGTTCTTCTTCCCTTTTCTGGGCCCTCCAGTGTTAATGCCATATCAACTACTGTAGAGAGACAGACACTCCCCTAAGCCACTTTGATTTGTGGACCAGTCTCGTGAATCACCATGTGAGGTCGGTTGGGGGGCGCTTCATCAAACAGTGTCGCGATATAAACAATAACATTAAATAGGGTAGCAACTAGAGAATCAATGCCCACATATTGCTATGTGTTCTATTCGTACGACATGTCTACCCATATACCTGCTCTGATACCACTGAAGGGTTCCGTAGCAGAAAACAAAAAATTTCTATCTACTCGAACACTAATACCAGGATCTATACTATGTAGACATAAGTAACGGAGAAGGAATACAATATTCATACCTTTGCAGACAGAGGCACGCCTTACGCAGGAAGGCATATATTGATGAAGACGAGCAACACCCCAAGTGTGGTGCCTCCAAAGTTCGTCACACGTCCGGTGTAGGAGACGTCAACCGGACTCCGATCTAGCCGAGCAGCGGAAGAAGTAGATTCCGGATCACCGATCACAAGACGGTAGTGCGAAGGTGGAGAACTCAACTACGAGGTCCTCCCCAATATTACGGGTAAGTCCTCAGTAGATGAGAGAGAGAATGAGAGGAATGGGTCATTCCAAAGGGGAAGGGGGACCCCTTTATATAGTGGGAGGGGGGCACACCACCCAGGGGCCAGGCGGTGTGGGACTAATCCCCACACCCGCCGGCCACCTAGGGGCAACCGTTGGCCCTAGGTGGGCCCCACTAGGGCGCCCCACCAGCCCTATGCCGGCCGCCCCCCACTCCCCAGGCGCCTTGCCCTATTGGGCCTCCCTTCGGGTGAGGCCCATTAGCAATATGGAGCCTTTAAAAATAAAATAAAATATATATTTAATATTAATTCTCCATACACATATTATATTATTCCTTCACTCCGGAACAACTTCCGGACCCCTTCCGATCTCCATCGGATGTTACCGAAACTATTCTGTGTTTCTCTCTCTCTATTTCTCATACGATACCTCATCTACCCTAAGCGTCCCTACCCTTAAGCGTGACATCCTTCGGTTCAGAAACACTCCGGACATGATACAGACCACTCTCATATCAATGATCAATAGAGGGACCTAGATGGCCATGTGACCCCCGTGCGTTTCACGAATACAATCGCTCGAACTGTGAGATAGTCGTTCCCCGTTCCCTTTGTCATTCAATACCTAATTCATCCGAGACTTGATCTTCGGTATCTCCATACCTTAGTTCGATCTCGTTATTGATGAACTTGTTTTCTCGTTCTCATGTCGTTGCATCCCGTGACCTAGTCACATGCTTGCAAGCTTCATTAATGCAACGCCACCGACATGGCCACATGTATCTGTCCATTACATGGACTAGACAAATCCTGGTCTTGATATCTACTCCTCAACATATCCCTTTGGAAAACCTGAGTGGCACCTTTTTGATCACCCTTTTACGAGATGATTCTTGATAACCATCAAAGCTTCTTCCGGAAATGGTGATTTGCATTACCTCACAGTCAAAGGATCAGGTTGCGAGGTTCTCTGTGTTTTATCATTAATGGTGAACTTTGTAACTAGATCTCATTAAGATATAACGGTCGGATGTATATCTATCATGTTATTCGACTAATAACATGACCTCATTGTCAGTTGGCATAAATTCCCATGATTTTGAAACACAGACCATCCTCATGACCAATGAACTAGTTCACTAGAGGTAACTAGAGACACAGTTTGTTTACATACCACACGTGTATTAACGTTTCGTATTAACACAGCAATAGCACAATATGAAACGTATTATGAACATATAGGAAATATATCAAATAATACACTTTATTATTTGCCTCTAGGGCATAACTCCTTCAAGGCCTTCTTCATCACCATGTCATCCTCCTGTGTGATGCGTGAGTAGTTCATCCCTAGACTATGGGTCCATGTAGTAGCTAGATGGTTGGTTCTTATCCTTTGTGCTACCATGTCTAGATCTTGTGAGCTCTGTTCAAGATCAAGACCATCTATTTGTAATCATACATGTTGTGTTTGCGGGGATCCGATGGATATTGAGATGCTATTTCAGATTGATTATTGATTCTATCATGTCTTTGTTATTTGTGATCTTGCATGCTCTCCATTGTTAGTAGCTATCTTGGCTGAGTATATGCTAGCAACTCCAAGAGGGAGTATTTATGCTCGATAGTGGATTCATGCCTCTAGTAATCTGGGGAAGTGACAAAACCTCTGGATGTGTTATTGCTACTAGGGAGAAAACATCAGTCCTTTGTTCATAGAACAATCGTATTGTTTACTTAACACACAATGCTTAATGCAATTATCTGTTGCTTGCAACTTAATACTGGAGGGGGTTCGGATGATAACCTGAAGGTGGATTATTAGTCATAGATGTAGTTGGATTACGGTCTATGTATAATGTTGTAATGCCCAATCAGATCTCATAGGAGTCAAGATGATTAGTATATGCATGTATGCTTTCTCGATGTTTGTCAATTGCCCCACTGTAATTTGTTCACCCAACATGTCATCTATCTTAAGGAGAATCACCACTAGTGAACTATGGATCCCGGTCCTTTCTTTTACCATCATCTACAATCTACTATTTACTATTTTCTGTTTACTTTCTGCAAGCTATTACTATCTTCCACACAATACGTTTAATCCTTTGTTTTCAGCAAAACCGGTGAGATTGACAACCTCGCTGAGTTGGGGGCAAAGTTTTGTGATTGTGTTGTGCAGGATTCCAAGTTGGAAACAACACCTTGGAGGTGTTTCCTTGCTCCTACTAGTTCAATAACCTTAGTTTCATAACTGAGGGAAAACTTGTTGCTATACTCATCATACCTTCCTCTTGGGGTTCCCCAACAAGCTCATCATCTTGAGTAAGCAATATTCTTAGTAGAAAGAAAGAAATAACTGAAACTGTTGCCATGGTAACTAGCTATCCTGCTAACAGGAACATGTCGTCTAAGTCTAGAGATCTTGGAATACCAACTATTTCATGCTCAATAGGTAAAACAAATATTCATAATGCCTTATGTGATCTAGGAGCAGGAGTTAGTGTAATGCCATACTCCGTCTATAAAAGATTAGGATTAGGGGAGTATTCTCCTACTACTATCACTTTACAGATGGCTGACAAGTCCACTAAACAACCTGTTGGTATGATTGAGGATGTCTTACTTAGGATAGATGAACATGTTATTCCAACTGATTTTATCATTCTTGAAATGCCAGAAGATGAAAGATTATCTATAATACTTGGAAGACCCTTCCTCAGTACTGCAGGTGTGTCAGTAGATTGTGCAGAAGGGAAGATAATCTTCAATGTTTATGATGCTGGAATCATCCGGTATTTTCCAAAGAAGCTAGAAGCAGGAGAAAGATATGTTCCACCGGCTAAACGAGTTCATGTGGTAAGTGCCGTTGATAAGGCGCAACCGAAGGTAAGAATTCGAGAAGAGAGAAGATGTTGAGTGATTCAACCATTCTTAATAAATGCTTAATGAGAGTCAACCCATTTTCATTAATTTAGTAGAATAGAGAATAAGAAGTTCATCGCATTCCCACCACTTTTTCACAAACATTCTCGCGGAAGCGCGCCCGTGAAGATGCAGCTGTTAAAAAGTAGTAGAAATGTCAATTGAATGAGTAGAGAATAATAATAAAAATAAAAGTTTGAGTTTTATATTTACAGAAGCTAAAGTTTTGCTTTTAATATGCTAATGTTGGTTGACAGTTTTTACTATCAATTTTCTATTAAAAACTTGGTATTTTGCTAAGTTATGGGATAAGAAGGTATCCTCGAAGAAATAGAATTTTTTTGATGATTACTGATGGTTTAACGACCAACTATATGGCGGGAATGAAAATTCCGGCGGTATAGTTCTGGTCGTATAGTTATCTTTGCCATGAACAAAGTTTCTTCGAAGGCACAAACAGTTTAACGACCAACTATATGGTGGGAATAAAAAAAATTGGCCGTATAGTTCCGGCCGTATAGATATCGATGCCTTCGTATAAAAATTCCTGAAAAGTACTGGGAGTTTAACGACCAACTATACGACGGAAATAAAAAATCCGGTCGTATAGATATTGATGCCAGTTTTAGAAATTTATCTCGAGGGACAGACAGTTTAACGACCAACTATACGGCGGGACCACTTTGATCCGGCCGTATAGTTGCGTCTGTATAGTTGTTTTCCTGTATAAAGAAACCCTAGTTGGCGGCACCGCCGCAACTATACTGGCGGAGCACCATCACCCGCCCGTATAGTTCCGGTCGTATAGTTCGGTGCGACCACAAAATCGCACCGGGGCGGCTAGGTCTTCCTCCTCTCATTATTTCTCTCATATTCTCTCTCCAAACCTCTCAAAATCCACCTAGAACTCTTGATTCCTCGCGGGTTTCGTTCGTTTGAGTGGGGGAATCAACAGATCGGTATGTTTCTCTCCCTATCCATGCTTTATTTTCATATTTCCATGGTTGAAACTCTCACATTGATCTAGTGGATGAACTCAAGCTTATTTAGTTTTCCCTATTAATTTCTCACGTTAGGATTGAATTTTTCCACGTAGAATCGTTCATATATCATATAGAAACTATATGCCTAAGGTTTTATGGTGAAATTTTTCAGTGCATCACGATGAACAAAATCGGTAGCCTCTTTCGTTCGAGCAAACGCCAATGGGGACAGGGCTCAAGCTCAGGGGCCCGAGCCCCGCGCAACTCCAAGATGGACATTGTCTCATCGAGGAGGGTGTTGCCCACACATTGGGCTGACCACAACTTTCTCACTGCAGCAAGGTTGAAGACGGACTTCGACCTCATGTGCAGTAGGTCGGGGTTGGCGGTACTTGGCTTCTCAAGCCACGATACCTACGCCGAGCACACCCATGAGTTCCTTGCCTCCTTCTACAACAACCACAGGGAGAAAGGTAACATGTGCATGATAAGCTTCACCATGAACCGGACACGCTATGAAGTGAATTTCGAGCAATTTTGCAATGCTTTCAGCTTCCCTCATACTGGGGAGCCCAATATTACTAACCTCTATAGCGTCATAAGTGGAGAGACTTGGGAGGTTATTTCTATTAATGGTGGCAGTCACTTTTATCACAAGAAGATGTCCACCATTCAGAACCCAACCATTCGCTACTTTGCTTTATTCCTCACCAACACAATGTTGGGAAGGGGTGATATTGATTCCATGGCCAATGCGGATATGGCAATGATCACCAAGGCTCTCTTCCCCAATGCAACGCAAAGCCTGAGTACTGCAACTCTACTCATCCAGCACTTTCGCCACCAAAGCAACAAGACTAAAGGCGATATTCGCATTGGTGGATTGGTAACCCACCTTGCCTCTGCATTGAACATTGCACTACCTGTTATGGAACCTGTTGATGGCTCCAAACTTATGGACGTCAAGTATTTGACTTCTTGTGGCTTCCTTGGTGTTTACCATGCTAACCGAACACTCTGAGCATATCAATTTAGTTATCTTCATGATACACAGGTTGAGCAGGTTCAGTTTCCATGCCCCCAAGCCTTCTCGATTGTGGAGAAGGACACGTGGATCCTCACTAAGGACCAAGTGATGGAGATCTTGGCTGAGCTCCAGCTCGAGGAAGGGGAAGATGAAGGGCAGCAGGATGAGCAGGAGCAGGAGCAGCAGCAGGAGGAAGAGTAGGGACACAACCCTGCTTGGAAGGACAGTAGCAGCAGCAGCCAAGGGAGCCTAGGAATCATGGCCCAACCAGCCACAATAGGTGACGAGGGTTTAACTCATCAATGCCCATTGTTATGGACTTGGGTTTTGGAGAAGGAGGGAGCGCTGGAAGCCTCAATCGGCTAGCAAACAAGCACACAGGTGACACGAGGTTTACCTAGGTTTAGGCCTCGTAGAGGACTCTACTCCTGCTTGTCTGTTCTTGATTGATGATGATCTGAAGGATTACAATGTCGCAGATGGCGGTGTATATGCAGATTAGATCTGGTGTATGCGCTAGGTTTTGTGGTGTCTAGATCTATTGTGGCGTAGAGTGTGGGAGATCGTAGATCTATCTATTGGGGGAGTCGCGGTTGCCTTCTTGTTGGACCCTCCTAGCCTTTATATATGGGGAGGCTAGGTCTCAGGTACCAATACGAGTTGGTTACAAGTTAGATTCAAACTCTACTATTAAGACTTCCTTGTCTTGTGCGTTTGGGAGCCCGTGTCCATATGGGCTTCATACCACTCAAACCGTCATAAGCATCATGGACCTTGGCAATTCATCGAGTGGGCCTTCCATCGAGCCGCACCAGGTACGCTGTAGTTGGGTGCCTATCAGGCATACCCATGTTAGTAGCCCCCGAGTGTCCACGCAAATCGTAGATTCGGGTGGAGACTTAGTTGATCTTGCATCTTGCATTAGGATGTCGGAGTCGACAATTGTGTTGAGTGCGAAGCGCTCTCCTGAAAGTTCATCGGATCAGTCGAAATTCATAATAGTTCATAGGGATGTTGGTAAACGTGCCTGGTGCGCTCGATGGATTGGGACCAGTTAATTGCTCTAGGGCAAAAACAACACTACCTACTCAAACTCGAGTCCCTAGACTCGAATCTGGAAATTGCTGATGTAGTTCGACTCATGCCGCGGAGGCCTTACTGAGTCAAACTCTAGTTGATAAGTATGTGTACCCAACACATCTGCCGGGATTTCGGTCACGCTTGCAGGCGTGGTATTTAACTGGTAGAGCGCAGCTGATGCGATTGCCATGCCATTAGATTGTATATGTAGGTCTTATCTTTACGTCGTAGACATAGCATCTGAATGTTTGTCACCATGGAGGTGTTTCGGGTGGACAAGGAAACGTTGTCTCTAAACTTAGACATTTGAATGTAAGTGATGGGAGTCGCCAATGCGTTTGATTGCTGTAAGCGAGTCGACATTGTGGACGCAGTCGACACAATGGACTATAGGGTGCGTGACCAGCGCTCCCTATGGGAGTAGCCCCGGGTGTCTGTTCGAGTCATAGACTCGAGCAGAGACTCATAGTCATCGGTTGCGTAGAAAGAACGATTCGGAAGTACTTCAGATGATTTTGCGAATGCCCTCAAACGCTGGCGCTTTTTCGAATGCGCGACCAGCGCTCCCTATGGGAGTAGCCCCCGAGTCCTTAGTCGAATCGTGGATTCGAGTGAGGATTCGGAGCATGCCACTCGAAGATTTTGTATGTGCGCGACTAGCGCTCTAGCTTGGAGTAGCCCCCGAGTATCTAGCGGAGTCATAGACTCGGGCAGAGACTCGAGTTTTGTATCTTGCAGTGGTAGTCGAAAATCATGCGAGGAGAAACCACTGATCCGAAAGTGCATCGAGTCAGTGTCTCACGCATAAGGAGCCAAGAGTCGATGATGTAGTCGGAGTTGACGCAATGGAGCCGTGTGGCGTTTAGACAGAAGGACTTGACGCTGCAGATGGAATCGATGCAGTCGCTTTTGTTGGGTGTGTAGCCAGCGTCGTGTGTGTGCAGCATCAAGCGATGCAACCATCCGAGGAGGGACTCGACTCGAGTCTTGAGTGTATGTCGTAGCCAATTTTTTTATTCTAAAGGATATTTGCATGTCGGTTTGCAAAGTAAAATTCTGGTGCCAATCGAGTCGACACTTTTGCACTGCATGCTAGGCCTTTTCGTTAGCCTGGTTACCCTTAGTCTCAGTACCTTGCCGAGGTACTCAGTGTTCAAGGATTCAATGATCAGGCAGAATCAGCTACTCGGATTGTCGCGTATGAGGTGCTTGAGTGTGTGTAATCGATGGCACATTAGGTTACTCGAAGAGGGCGCAACCCCCGAGTGTTTCGACTGCGATTAAAGTAAGAAAGCAATCATCTGTGAGTAGAGAACTTAGCTTTATGGGTAGCTGTCGTGGATGAAGTTGGTGCAATCGCGAACGTAGTCGACGCGGTAGCGGGTCATGTGAAGGAGTCGGAGACACATCAGGTCGGCAGAGTCGAAGCCTATAGTGAGGCACCGTAGCCGAAGGCGGCAACGTCCTCACGGCGGAGTCGGCGGAGCCCCCGAGTGTAGATTCGATGTGGTCGATGTAATTGAGGCGGCGTTCGAGACCCGATGCATTGGACCAGATTTGATGCGGCCGCGGATCACCGAAGCCGATGGCGGCAGCGGTTTGCTGCAACCAAAGATCGTAGCTGGTCATCGTAGACAATGTTGGCAGCGGTTGCTTTCGCGGAAGCCGATTCGACCAGCGGGTCACGTGAGTCGAAAATTCTAGCGGTTCGCAGTCGTGGGAGCCAAGGGAGCCCCCGAGTCACCTGAGCTGAAGACCGCAACGGGTTATCGAAGTCGAAGACCGTGGCGGGTCGTCAAAGAAGAGGGAGCCCCCGAGTGCCCGAGCCGCTAGAGTCGAAGATCGTAGCAGATCCCCGAAGTCGATGCCTGCAACAGGTCACGACAGCTGAAGACTGAAGCGGGTCACCGCAGCCGAAGGCGGCAGGTCTCCGGACGGAGTTGGCGGAGCCCCTGAGTGTAGAGTTGATGCAGCGGACCGGAGTCGCGTGGCGGATGCAAGCCGATACAAGGGACATGTGAGTCGTTAAAGTTGAAACCGAGGAGACAGTGGGTCATGCGATGGACCAGGTCAAAGCGCGATGGAAGTGGCGAGTCGTAGATAGCGGATGATGGAGCCGTCGAGATCGCAACATCAGCGCCCCCAATTCCCACAGACGGCGCCAATTAACGAGGGTTTAACTCATCAATGCCCATTGTTATGGACTTGGGTCTTGGAGAAGGAGGGAGCACTAGAAGTCTCGATCGGCTAGCAAAGAAGCACACAGGTGACACGAGGTTTACCCAGGTTCAGGCTTCATAGAGGACCCTACTCCTGCTTGTCTGCTCTTGATTGATGATGATCCGAAGGATTACAATGTCGCCGTTGGCGGTGTATACGCAGATTAGATCTAGCGTATGTGCTAGGTTTTGCGGTGTCTAGATCTATTGTGGCGTAGTGTGGGAGATCGTAGATCTATCTATTGGGGGAGTCATGATTGCCTTCTCGCTGGACTCTCCTAGCCTTTATATATAGGGAGGCTAGGTCTCATGTACTAATACGAGTTGGTTACAAGTTAGATTCAAACTCTAGTATTGAGACTTCCTTGTCTTGTGCGTTTGGGAGTCCATGTCCATATGGGCTTCATACCACTCGAACCGTCATAGGCATCATGGACCTTGGCAATTCGTCAAGTGGGCCTTCCGTCGAGCCGCACCAGGTACGCTGTAGTTGGGTGCCTATCAGGCATACCCATGTCAGCAGGGGTACGACTACGTCCCCTATCAGGAGTTCCAGCAGCTCAACCAGCGCATTGGGGAGATCGATCACACTCTTCAGGATGTGAATGAAGATGTGAACACTTTGACTCACAACTTCAGTCACTTCATGACCCCACTTCCCCGACTTCTACCAGCAGTGCCCGCAGCAGCCACCAAATGACGGCAACAACTGAGCCTGGCAATAGCCTAAGCTTGGGGGAGGTTTGAAAACCTCCAAACTTTGCATTCATGTTTTATTTATTCTTTTGATTTATTTCTTAAAAAATTGCATGTTTATTTTTAATTTTGCATTCCTAAACCAAAAATACAAAAAAATTAGTTGTAATTTTATTTGCAAGTTTGTTTCTTTGTTTCTCTCGGAGATTGCTTAATTTCAGGTCATTTGGCAATATGGAAATATAGGAGAGGTTCGAATCGAATACAAGAACGAAGCAAGCAAGAGGAGGTATCACATTCCTTTCATCACACTCTTTGCAACCTTAAATTGATCCTACAATTATTTACTTGCTTGCACTGGAGTCACTCCCTACTTAGCTTATTATCCTACAAATTCTATTCCTTTGCTAGTGTCTCCTTTTTATCTTTGAAACAATGAGCAATGAACTTGGTTAAAATACTTTCTACATTTTTACAACAAGAAAAAGCATCTGAAAGATGACTTGAGTCCATGTTTATCTCAAAGAATTTGATTTTAGAACTACTCCATCCCATTAGAGCTTAATATAAATAGACTCGATAGTACCCTTGATTGAAAATTGTTTGATTAAATGGATGCTTTGAAGTAGTAGAAATTATGCCACTACTTTTCTAATAATTACCGTAAGATATTTCTTTACACGTGTCATTACAACTCTGTCGTGCTACATGGGGAACTATTAACTCCACTAGCCAACGAACGATCTAAATGTGGGAAACCACTTGATTTCGGCTATTAAGTTATGTAAACATCTGTAGCGGTAATGCAATGCCGTGTAATTTTTTTAGTCTCCTCATGGTATCACGTTCCAAGTAAAGTTGTAGTACTCCTCTGGCCCGTTATTGCTCAACATCATTTATTGGCATGGCCACGAGTGCACAACACAGCCCCAATTAATGTGTTAAAAATAGTGGCATGATTTCTCTATGAAAGAGCTGAAGTTTTTGAAAAACAAAAGAAAGAAAAAGGTGCTTTGAGAGACTTAAAATTTTGACATGGGAGTAGATGAGTTGTTCTTAAATTAAAATGTTTTGATGCCAACTTGAGTACTCTTAATTGGTTAAATGAACAAGAATAAAAAGTTTGTATCTCTCAACAAAGAGAGGCACCAAAAGAACTTGTCTCACCTTCCTACCTAAACTTTCGACACTTGCTGGGACATATGATTTATTTTCTAACAAGATATATGTGGTTAGGAAGTGGACTCAGTGCAATCTTGTGAATACTTGTATGATAATATTTAAGATTGCAGGAATTGTGAAGAAAAGAATTCGACACCAATTCAAACTTGTGAGTTCCTTTATTTTCAGTCTCGAATCTCTGCTATTCTTCCTTATTTCCTTGTCACTCGAGGGAGAGCAACATCTAAGCTTGGGTTTTTTTTGATAGCTGTGAGATTCGACACATTTTTTATGGCTTTTACTGATGGGTTTCTCCCGGATTTGATCGTTTTCTGGTTTTACCTAACGCTAATACTTCGGTAGCGAAGAAAACTTGGTTTTTAATGTGTGTTTCAGGTCCTGAACGTCAACATGAGGATTTAACTAGAGAAATACAATATTCTAGAGAAAACAAGCAAGTCCCAATTTGGAAGCACGCGAGGGGAGCTCACAGAGGCTTTAACGAGCAACTATACGGTAGGAATGTTTTTTTGGCCGTATAGTTCCCACCGTATAGTTGCCGCCGCCTCTGTCTTGTCAAAAGGGACAACTTCCATGAAGGGGCCGGGGGCAAAAACACAACACAACAGCCGCCACACCATCCAGAAGGGAGAAAGAAGGGATCCAAAGAAGAAGGAGAAGACGTTCTTCATCTCGCTCCACGATCTTTGACCTCCTAGCCAATTCACCCCCATAGCCACTACTTGTACTTCAGAGAGAGGGATCTCCACCTTGCAAGACTAGAGTTTGAGATTGTTTCTTCCCATCTTGAATTGTGTTGGATATTTTTCTATTCTTATTGTGGATCTCCATGGTAATATCAAGACGAATTCCTTTTATTTGATTATATTGATGATCCATTCTTCTCTCATGTGTGAGTAATTCCCTTGGGCGTGAGAGATGTAGGGGATTGGTGAGATGTGATGTGCCTTCATATATTTTCCATCAGTTTTTGATTGATTCTAATTATTATATTATGTGTACTTGACTATCTGTGGGATGCCTAATGCTTGTTGTCTAATTAAGGGCCCAGACAACATGATACCTTGTTCTACATAGATAAGATCTTGTACGCTAGTAGACCGGCGACCCTCGGGTGACACGGGGATATCAATGGAAAGCTAGTTGACTCGAGGATAACGAGTAACCACTGTGCTTATTACATTAGTCTGATCCAAGGAGCTTAATCGCTAAGCGACCTGAAGGGTCTTAATCGTCTAGTGTCTAACCATGGTTTTGGTAGCAGGCTAGTAGGATTATTGAAGTTGGGATGAAATCTACCAAGAGAAGTTCTAACTAATTATGGGTTGCTCGCCTACACATATATCTATAAGGTTATAATTTTTACATTTACCACTCTTCCACCTGGCACATTCACTATCACCATGAACTGAAGCTCCCGCACCTTCTTTCGCCATCTGCAGGAAACAACAAACAAGCAAAGTCATTCTTTACTTTTATGCATTATATTTCTAAAGTTTACATTTTAGTTCTATTTAAATCTATCACATTTAATCAAAATCTCATTCTTATTTCAACACTTGCAGTCAATTCACTCGAAGACCTGTGACAACTTCGGGTGTGACAGAGACTTCATTAATAAACACTTACCTTTGGGCTCCCTATGGGATCGATATCTGAACTTCGAAATTAGCTACAAACGATTTGTGCTCTTGCAGACATCAATGATGCATGACATGGCAAAGATGCGATGCAACTAGGCAATATTAAGCGAAATTGAAGTCCCGATAATTAAATAGAAGGTTCATGTTGTTTAGGTACTCCTCAATTTAAATGTTGGCTTAACAAGGCAAACCATGGCATTAATTCGTTACACAAATTTAAATGGAGTTGAGATAATACAAATATAGCCCGCATATATGCTCCATATTTATTTAATAGATGAATCGGCTAAATGCCCCAAACCACATGATAATATGTATGCAAGCATGATGATTTAAGTATGCATCAAGATATATAGCATTTATTCAAAATAGGGCAGATAGAGGTCACACATCATGGTCTGAAGATCTTGGGTTCGGTGGAATCAGGGATCTTCGGATTCTAGGGTCGGAGGTCTTCCAGTCCGTGAAGGATACTTGACGTTCCAAGGAGAAGAGTGTCAAACTCCTTTGAATCCATGTCGACGACCTTGTCATCCGAGATGGAGAACTTGGGTCCAGGAACAGGGCTTTGGAAATCGTGAAGGAGAACTTTGGATGTTCGGCTTCGATTGCCGATGACCTTCGGGGGATCTTGAACAGAAACGCAACATCACCACAAGGGCATCGTACCATCCCCATAACACCACTTCATTGTCAGGTCAACAACATCATCACTTCAATTTCTTCACCTCATCAACCGCAGATGGAATCGATGAGTCCAACAACAAAGGGATCAGGGGCTCCACGGGCGTGGTACAAGGTCATGGCTGACTCAATCCAGGCCAAGGGCCCCCGCAAAGGCTCGCAGCCAGTAGCAGGTACAAGCGAGGTGCGGCGACGTTGGGGAAGAGGACAAGGGCGGCGACATCGCGAGGAATGACGAGGGAGGCAATGGTGGTGACCGAGCTCGAGAAGGAGACGAAGGCGGCGTGGGCAAGGCGGAGCTCGAACGACGACGAGCTAGGCATCGAGGCGACATATCGGAGCAGAGGCGGGTCGCGGTCGTGCAGGGCGACATCGACGCAGGGAAGCGCTCAGTCTTGGGGGAGGAGAGGCCGGGGCGGAGGCCGGTGGTGGGAGAGAAGTAGGAGGGGTGAGGTCGAGGATGAGCTCACGAGGAGGCAGGACTCCATGGCGGTGGCCGAAGAAGAGAGGGTGGGGAGCACCTGGGGCGGCCAGAGAGGGAGTCGAGGTGGGGCGGTGGCGTGCGTCAGGTTGGTTGGTGAAGGAGGAGGTTGGGTTTGCAGGTGCGCCGGAGAGGGGTCGCCGTGGCGGCGACGGCCCTGCGAGCGAGCGGGGCAGAGAAGCGGCGACGCTCGCGAGGGGGTCGGGGTAGGTGGTGAGCGAGGTGGGTTGCGAGGCAAGGGGATCGATGTAGGGAACGAGGTTGTTGGCGAGAGAGAGAGAGACAGGTTGGATGGGGTCGCGTCGCGTTGTGAGTTGTGTTCATGTGTGCGTCGCGTAGTGAGTTGTGTTCATGTGTGCGTGTGGGGTCAGGGGTGTTGTGTGTGTTCGTGTCACGCACGCGGTGAGGTGTGTGTCGGTCGCTGGGGCGGTGGGTGCGTAGCGTGTTGTGTATGTGAGAGTGTTGCTACTACGGTGCGTCGTGTGTGTGGCGTGGGGTGGTGCTAGGGGTTAGGGTTAGGGTGTACTATAGTGGCGGGGTTGGGTGCTGGGTTTAGGTTTAATTTAGGCTGGGATTTGGGTAGGTCTAGGGTTTGGTGGGGCTGGGACTTTCGGGGTAGTAGGTGGCTTGTCCTATGGGCTGGGCTGCCTCCCTCGGTACAATTATTTATTTATCTGTTTTATTTCTAAAATATTTTTGCAAATACTTTTTAGACAAATAAAAGATCCGGAAAAGACCGAGGTTTTAATTTAAATTAAAAGAGTAGAACAATTAGAAAACAAAGATAGACTTTTAGGAAAAATATATTTAGGCAAAAATAGGCATGGTAATGTCATGATGATGCACGAAGTAAAAAAACAACGGTTATTTAGTAGTGGTTTTCCCGGGGTGCTACAATTCGACACCACTAACAAGGGGTCTCGTCCCCGAGATTTGCCTCATGGTACGTGAGAGAAGAGCGATGATCAGATGCTTCTTGCTTCATTTAGATCCTCGTGACACCACTAATAAAGATTCTTGCTCCATCTTGAAAACGTCGACATCACCAACAAGAGGTCATTGTTCATGTTCGTCGCGAGAACACTCCGGAGAAACAAAATGCGAAGGTAGAGATCTCAAAGATAAGGCCACCTCTGACTTCCAAGAAATGAGTAAAAATGGCATTGATCCACCAATTCATTCAATATATAAAAGCAAATGGTAAGAGTAGTGGTATGGTCATGACTCCATCCCGCACTCAAAGCATTACTCTGTACATGAATAGAAGAATTATGCAACCAACTCCCGAATTCAGATTGAAGATCTCGACACGGGATGTTCGGAAAGCTTCGGAAAACAAGAAGTGATGGAGGCAGTTTATCGGATCTGACGTAGATGATGTCATCTTGTTGCAAATCACCGGAGGGTACAAAGAAATTTTTGCTTCTATCGGCGAACATCTGCTCATCATCGTCAGAGTCCATGACCGAGTAGGAAAACGCCGAACACCTAGTAGGCATGTTGGACGCGCAGCTGGCCGCGGAGCTACCAGCGACGTCGAACCATGGCTCGAAAACGCGGCGTGGAGGGGAATGGAGGGTGGTTCTTTTTCCGGAGGTGTGGTGTGGCAGAGCGGAGAGGGATGGTGCCAGCGGTGAATGGACGGCGAGGGGGAGAAGGGAATGGGCGATCGTGAGGGCGAATCTTTGCTTCTGTCGCCGATAGTATTGGCCCACTCGCCATTCGCTTCATCCGGTGCCCCGAGCGAACCCCGCTCACTGAGTGCGGACGCAAAAATGAGGCTCATGGGAACGTGACTAGGAAATTTCGTCCTTCCGACGGCAATAAAAAAAAAGGTCTCTAGGGTTTCCGGATCCACTCGAGTGGAGATGCCCTTACTACGTCGTCTCGAGGCGGTTGCAGTGGACGCGCCCGGCCCGTAGCACTGCGCTGGTTGCTTCAAAGTGGCTGCACCGCACACAACGACGGATCCCGTCGGCAGAAAGAGCAGAACGGGAACGGCATCGCATCAGTTTCCTCCATGTGGTGCGTGACTCAGCTCTCGCAAGGGAAGTTTCAGCTCCGTGACTTGTGTCACGTCGCGCTTTACCGAGCGCCTGACACCCTGACCTGACCACTCCGCCTGCTTTCTCCGTGACGAATCAGCTCCCCCAGATCGCATTACCCCGATGCTACAATACGCTGAGCCGGCGAATGGGGCTGTCTGGTCCGGTCACGACAAAGCGTAGAAGAAAAGCGGGCCCTGAAAACCAAGACCTGAATAAACCTCATCATCAGGCGCCACAATACAGAGCTCCGCATCGCACGAGCCGGCGTCTCTGAATCCCACGGGGGCGGTTGGTGTCCCCTCTGCCGCTAACCATCCTGCCTTCTTTTTAATCTCCCTGCTGGGCGCTGGGCGCTGGCGGCCTCCGCCTCTGCCGCCATCATCATCATCATGGCCGTAGCGTATGCCTGGCCATTGCACACACTCATACGTCCCGGTGGTGCCGCGCGCACTGGCTCCAGGCAGAAGCCGAGGGGCCAGGGGCCAGCCAGACCCAAAAGCAGCAGCAACTTGCGCAAGCAGCAGGGGGCCCCAGGATCACACGCAAGATTCATGCAAATCCAACGCGACGCAGCAGGGACGCTGAAGTGGGCGTGGGCGTGGGCGCCCGTGTGCCTGATGCCTAGTGCCTTTCGCTTTCCTTCCAAGCTTTGCTGTCTGTATTCCCTTCATTTTTTGTTCTCTTCTCCCCCTGAATCCTTCTCGTCCCAGCCAAGTAGTGGCACCGGTAACCCATGAACCAGACTATGAAAACGGTGAGCACAACCGGTGCTTACTGCTTAATTACAGCTTCGCGTTATTGCTCGTGCGACTCGTGTTAGTGCGAGCTGAAACTGGCGGCACGCACTGCGAGCGAGCGAGACCCCTTTATTCGGTCCTCTTTGGTCCGCCACTGCTGGGCTGGGCCGGGCGTGGCGAGGAGATCGACGGCGGCATGGACGCCGTCGCGCTTTCGGGCGTGTCATGTCCGCGTTCCGCCTTTGCGCCAATATTCAGATTCCGCAAATGGGCGATATAATTGGGGGGTTCTTTTTTTAGAGGCGGAGCGAGCAGATTCCAGATTCCTTCCAGTGAGCCTTTCCCGCCCAGGACCACGAGGATGTGCGCGTCGCAGTACCACCGGGCGAAACCTATCATAGTCAGGGAGAAAGTGAAATCATTAGCGAGCCGCGAATCATCTTGATGTCGCCCATGTCGGGGAAAATTGTGTTACTGGTGCTCAATACTGTCATAACTAAGAGTCTCCACTACCCTCTCTGATTTTCACCGGATGCTTACTTCGCCGGTTCCTTTTTTATAAGATCATGCTTGTAAAATACTATATATAATGAGAATATTTTTAATGACGGAAATAGCTAGGAGTATCATTTTCTGTTGACCAATCAAAAATAATTCGGTATCTGTTAACAATCAAAGCTAGAGATAACAATATTGTTTTATTTGTATCACACACTGTGAATAGTATGTATTGTATATTCTTGAACTGAAAAGGGTGGATGTACCTGTAGTCCAGTTTTGAAATACACAAGACTTACATCACCTGAACTTCCGCCCTAGTTCACCTGGCTGCACGCTCATCATGGTTGATGCCCAGACAGACAGCTAAATCATTCGCATACTTCACATCGACTACTGATACAGTAAACTAGTACTCTTTTCGATCCATAATAAGTGTCGCTCATTTTGTACTAAGCTAGTATAAACTTTGTACTAGATGAGCGACAATTATTATGGATCAGAGGGAGTAGCAGAATCATTGACTTGGGCAGGTAGGTGTAGGGATGCAGATGTGGGACAATCGGGATAAGTGTGATACCACTTTTAAACTACTAGACTAACTCTTATTTAGGTGGGATAAATGGGATAAGCGGGATATGTCAAATCTAGCTTATCCCAGTTGTCCCACTTAATTTTAAGTTAGTCTAGTCTAAAAGTGGTATCCCACTTGTCTATATTATCCCACTTCTGCAGCCCTAGGTAGGTGCCAGCCAGGAAGCCTACAAGATGTTTAGGAAAATAGGCAACCAGAAACGCTGTTAATAACACAAACAACAGAAGTTAGACAAACGGAATGCTGCTTAAGAATAGGACGTGGACATACCAATACACCATGTCATTATCGATACAGTATCAAATTGTTCTACTCAATTATCGCGGTTCCTAAACTTGTTCTATTCGCCGACAATTGGAAATCTGCAGTCATATATAAGTATCTAGATGTACCAACGCAATTGATGCAACGGGCCGAAATCATGTGTTAGCGTTCACTTGGCTCAACCCAGCACTCAGCCTACGTTCTGGATGTTTACGTGCTCACGGCCCAACTATAAGAAGAGAGTTCACTCCATCCTAAAAGCCCGGACTAAAATGAGCAAGAAACCTCTTTCTTATAAGTTGGATGTGGCCTCCTTCCGTAGACGAGGTGAGACTAAACTTCGTGTAGCCTCACCGGTCAACACCAGCCTAACATCCCATCCCCTGAGAAGCCCCTCAAAAAGGCATGGCGGTCGCTAGCTCTGATAACGGATGTTAGCGTCCACTTGGCCCAGCCCAGCACTCAGCCTACGTTCTGGACGTTTATGCGCTCACGACCCAACTATAAAGAGAGTCCACTCCATCCCAAAAGTCTGGACTGAAAGGAGGAAGAAATCCCTCCCTTATAAGTTGGATGTGGCCTCCTTCTGTAGGCGAGGTGGGACTAAGCTTCGTGTAGCCTCACCGGTCAACAGCAGCCTAACACCATGTGACAGATAATGATGACAGAAAAATAGTCATGTCGAAAGAGGTAGTCAGTAATTCTTAGAGCCCAGATGTTCAGTGACTAGTGTGCAGCCGCGGACGTAATATGCTCAAATAACATCCACTCTCGCAAACTGACGTAAATCAGGTATTGCTGATTCCCTGTGTTATCAGTGACGTCAAGTATTGTACCTCTTCAAAACAAGTATTGTACCTCTTCAAATGCTGAGTTTGGCTACTTTGGACATGTACCGTGTCTGAAAAATTGACATAAAATAATGTTCCACACAGAACATGGTAAAGGGTCCATATACAATCATCTTGGATCAGTAGAAACTTAAGTTACGCATACTATACATGCACGACGAAAGAGTGAAGATGGCTGGGTAGAAGTTCATGTCTCAGGTCTTGCTGGACAAGCCAAAATTGCAAGGGGATAAGGTAATGTGCGTGTGGACAGGAGCAACAATCTGAATACTACAATAAGCTACCGGCACAGAAAACAATTCTCAAAACAATGTCATGGAGTGATTTATTTTTATTCTTAGCAAATTTTGAAGAAAATAGATTAGTTTAACTCCAAAGATTATGTTTTATGTAACCCTCAAATTAGTTTCATGCACTAACCAGAAGAACCAAAAGCCTGAACTGATGGAAAAGGTTGGGCAATCCACATATACTTCAGCACTCCCTCTCGTGTGTGGCTCTAAGGCCTAAACATGGACAGAAAGAGGCAAAGGATTTAAAAAAATTGCGAAAGCCAAGGCTTCAACCCACTGCTACGATACAATATTAAGTTCAACGCACCCTCCAGTGGAATCAAAACTCCGAACAAATGGAAAGGTTGGGCAGTCCACATAAACTTCAACAAAAATATCATATTAATAAGTACAAGGAACATATTTATTTTTCAGGTTCACCGTAGAAGCATTTATTTGTCTTCTTGCCAGCTCCAAGAACATTCCATAATAGAACAGAATGATAGAAGCACCGTGATGTAAGCATATAAAAGGAAAAGGAATAAGAAAACTGTAATAAATAAAAGAAAACAAAGGTAGATGCGCTGGTTAACAATTTGTATCTTATAATAAAATTTAAGGTTGTGACTTGCGCTTAGGTCGTTGTCTTTTTAATTTTTGTCGAACCTCGTCAAGAGGGCAAGGGTTCCTGCAATTTCATTAAGAATAAAACTGGCCATGTTCGTATTTTTCTTTTCCTCTCTTGTATTGTCCCTTTGAGTGTTTCTACATCCCCCGCCATGCGTAGTTTCTACCCCACTCTACTTAATACATACATATGTAGCTCTCCTGCATGTTCTCAAAAGCAAATAGTGCATTCTCAAAAAAACATGCCACATCTTTGTTTTAGTGGAAAAAGAGCAAAACTCACAGATTGTGACATTTCATGGCATTATATGGAAAGGGCCACTTATCACAATCATAATAATTTAATAATGTTCACCAACCTGGTTGCCCTTTCAACTAACAGAAATGCCAAAGGTCCAAAGTCAAATCAGTTACAAGGATCTGGCACAAAAGGTAAGGTTGGAGCACACATAGATCATGGATTCCTCTACTGTGACACTCACTCCTGAACATTCATGGAAAGCAATCTGAATAAGAAAAATCATACATTCTCCATCATTTACCTGGTACGTTGTAAATTAGTTACAAAATGCAAGTACCATCTTGTGCTTCTTGTTACCGCATAGTGCATAGACTTTTGAGTAGCAACTGAGAAATAACATATATTGTTTTTGTACAGTTGATGGGCACATCCTTTTGTCAAGTTTGCATAGTTTTATAACTTATTTTGTCCCACTAGAAAAATAGCAGCAACTTTTTCCTTAAAATACTAACATTTTTTGCCTTTTGAATAGCAGGTCAACAGAACTTATATAGCAAACCTATCTATGAAGATCAAAGTTTTGAAGTGGTGATCTTTAATTTAGATCCTCTAAGCTGGCTAAAGTGTGGTCAGGTATTAAATACAAAGCTATGTGTTTCTATTGAATCATGGTTTTACAAAATTACTGAAATTCTCTATGAATCACATTATGTTATTGCATAATATCAGCTATCATTACAGGAATCAACAGTTTTCCGCTACGTCCGTGCTTCCATGTGTTTGTCCCCAGCAACTTGCCAATAACAGCACAATGCAGATGGAATACTTAATTAATTGCCCGCTTATGGTTTATTTTTCTATCAAGCGGATCTCAATTTTTTTTACATTACTCTTCCAGCAGTGGTATTCATTGCCATTATGCAATCCATCTATGTTTCTTTCAAGAAAAGATCAGTCTATTGTAAATGCAAGAAGTTGTTGGGTGAGACCTTCCAGCATTTAGTATTAATTTATCTTGTCAACATTTTATTTTTATTTTTGATTTGTACTTTAACCTCTACAAGTCTACATGCAGAAATAACTTCTAATAAAACCACTGCTATTTGAGCACCCCCACGTAATTTTTTTAGTTTCTGTTCATGGGGATACTTTCATAGCCTTTAGCCCTTCAGTATGCTTTGTACATGCTCATTCATATGGTAAAACCAGCAATAGTGGTGTGTGAAGACTTAAGAGGACAAGGATTACAATTTTGCAGTAAATTTGACAGCAGAAATATTATGTGGTTATGATTTACAGTGTGCTATACTGGAGAAATTTACCAGAGGCAACACACATGCTGTGATGTTATCCATGGGAATTTTAGAACATCTAGAAAATACTCTCTCAAGTTTATAGGTATCTGTACCTACGGACTACCCGGGATTACAGTTTTGGCGGATTTTTTAAACAAACATTCCTACATGTAAGTGTTTGGTTCCCTCTATTTCCAAGAAGAGGATAGCAGTAAATTTTATGCAATGCAAACATAGTGATAAATTACGAAATCCTTTGGACTGCCTTGAGGCAGCTTATAGTCTTAACACTCAATATTCCAGATTTCTAGTTAACCAACAATTTGCACTCAAGAAAGTTGGCAACTGCATGTCCGAGCATACTAATGCACAATAATCCAAGCTAAAGCATGTAATAAACTCATCATCAGATATATACCATTATCATTTATCAGGAAGAGTTTTGGACAACCATTATATTTAACTTCTACAGTGCCTCCACCAAGCTAACCTCCAACCCCTGCAGTCCTGCACTGATATACAGTAAGATCAGCAGGCCATCATCGAACAAGCAAAATAAGGAGTGTGATCATGTTCATACCTTACATAAGGACATGCCTAGTAGAGATGAATCAGAAAAATGGACACTGAAACAATTCATATGCAGAGATCGCTTGAAATCTGCCATACCCTCAAAGAACAGAAGATCCTCCTGAAAATCTTTTCAAGATATTTACATCACTGTATGTTGATCGCTCTGCTGTCAGACTCTGCAAGAACTGCAGAAGACCGGTAAGGAAGTAAGTGTAGAGTTTATTCACATGAGCATCTTATAATAAAGACAAGTTCACTCCAGAAATGACTGGCCACGCAATGCAGCACCAACAACCAGAGCAGTGTGGCAACTGGCAAGCAGTGTCTTCAACTTGGTAATCCTACCAGTTCTACAACTAAAAACCTGAAACATCAACTGCCATTGACAGGCAGGCTCTAACGTACCTTTGCTACAGAACATCCATCAGCATACGACAGCTCACATCCAACAGCTCCTTGACTCACGCCACATTCCATTGGTGAGTGCACCGTAAGCATCGCTGCCCATTTGAGACAAAATGATCAGGCCGTGTGGTCAATACACTCTCAATTTTGGACCCCATATGTGCTTGCATCAAATATCCATGGCAAGAGTACTGGGCGCAGGAGGATGCGCGCTCTGCTTGCAGAACCCGCGGACGCATTTTGCCAAACAGGTTTCGGGCAAATATTTCGTCGCGCAGCGGGAGCTCCGGAAGGAACAGATCGGAGCGTCGAGCCCAACCACGAGGCGACCGACGGTCGCGGTTGCTGGTCCTGCAGGTTGGCGCCAACGGTCGCAAATAAGCGCGCGACCACCGTGATCGGTGCCTACGATGGTGACCAAGCCTAGCAGTACCAGCGAGCGCCAGATCGACGTCGACCAAACACACGAACCTCGGAGTCGTGGATGGCTCTGCGGCTCTGTGCCTCGAGAGTGGGCTGTTAGAGAGATATTTGTATATTGTATTTTTTCTACTAGTTAGAGTGTTTCCGGCATACTTACACATGTATATGTACCATATATTGTGTTCGTTTGCCCTGCTGAAATACAAGTCGTTTATTCCTAACATGGTATCAGAGACCAAATTAGGACTTTTTTCGGACTACTAAAATTCACCGCCGCCGCCGCCGCCCATCTTCTCTGGCCGTCACCGTCGCCCGTCCGGCCCGTTGCCCGTTGCCCGTCGCCCCTCCCGCTCCCGTGACTGCTGGGGCTGCTGCCGTCCGTCCGCCCCGTCGCCAGCCGCCCGTTCCGGCCGCCCGTCCGTCCGTCCGTCCCGTTGCCGGCCGCCCCGCCGTCGGTCGCACGTCCTGCACCGGCCTACTGCTGCTCCACCCGCGGGCGTCTGCTCCCTGGAAGGCTTCGTCACGATAGCGATAGCTAGCTGCTGAATCGATTGAGCCTCACGTGAATCTCCCGTGAGTAAAAAAAATGTCTGCGTCATCGGGCTACGTCGCGATTTTTCGTTGTCCGGTGATTTTTGATGGCACCAATTATCCTGATTTTGCTGCCTTCATACGCATCCAGCCCTATTGTTCCTGTAGTCCCTACTCTGCCGACTCTACTAGTTGTTGTTGCAGATGCTCCTCAAGCTGTCAAGGACGCCGCCAAGAAGGCAGAGGATGATGTTGTTGCCATATATGCCCGGCAGACTCAGGAGTACTCTGATGCTCTAGCAGCTTACCGCCTGGATCTGACTGCTTACACTCAGTGGGTAGATGATGATGCTCGTGCCGCAGCTGTTCTCACTGCCAGCATTCTCCCACAGTTTGCATCTGAGATTATGAGTCTTGGTACTATTGCCACCATGTGGTCTCATCTTCGTCAGCGCTATCAGCCGTCAGGGGATGTTCTCTATCTTTCTGTGATCCGCCAGGAACATGAACTCAAGCAAGGTGACTCTACTATTGACCAGTTCTATACTCAGAGTTTTGTAGTAGGAATAGCAAAGTAGCAGCGGCAGTAAAGTAAAGACAGCAGTAACAATAGCAGTAAACAGTAGGATTCGGGTGCGGTAGGCATAGGGATGGATGGGCGTTGCATGGACAAGACAATTCACATAGCAATCAGGACATAGGGCAATTGCAGATAAATAAGATGAAGCATCGAAGTACTGGATAATCATAGGCATGTGTTCCATATATAGTCATACGTGCTCGCAATGAGAACTTGCACAACATCTTTTGTCCTGCCAGCCCGTTTGCAGCGGGGCCTCAAGGAAATTACTGGCAATTAAGGTGCTCCTTTTAATAGAGCACCGGAGAAAAGCATTAACACTCCGTGAACACATGTGATCCTCACATCAAAGCTATTCCCTCCGGTTATCCCGATTTCTGTCACTTTGGGGCCATTGGTTCCGGACAACAACGTGTGTATACAACTTGCAGGTAAGACCATAAACAATACTATCATAATGAATCAATAACATGTTCAGATCTGAAATCATGGCACTCGGGCCCTATTGACAAGCATTAAGCATAACAAGTTGCAACAAAGTCATAAAGCACTAATAAAAGATACTAGGCACCATGCCCCAACAATCTGATGCCATTACATGAACGATCTCATCCAATTCCTACCATCCCCATAGTCTACAACGGGGGATTACTCACTCATAGATGGGGGAAACATGGATGGTCGATGGAGAAGCGATGGTGATGATGATGGCGATGATCTCCTCCAATTCCTTGTCCCGGCAGGGTGCCAGAACGGAGTTTCTGGTGTTGTTTCGTGCAATCTGGTGGTGGCGGTGGAGCGGAACTCCTTCTAGAAAAACGTCGAAACCCCCTTGAGTTTTTAGGTCAAAAGGCAACTTATAGGCGAAGAGGGAGACCGAGGGGGTGCTTGGGCTGGCCACACCACCCCCTGGCGTGGCCAGGCCTGGCCCACGCGGCCAGGTGGTGTGGTGGCCCCCTGGCTCCTCTCTGTCTCGTATTCTGGCTCTAGATGACTTCCGGCAAAATAGGCACTCTGACTTTTGTCCCGTCCAATTCCGAGAATATTTATTTTCTGACTTTCCTAGAACCAAACACAGCAGAAAACAGGCAGCTGGCACTGTGGCTCTTGTTAATAGTTTACTCCAAGAAATCATATGAAAAGTACTCCAAAGTGTGGACAAAACACAAGAAAGTAGATAAAACCAAGCATGGAACATCAAAAATTATAGATACATTTGCAATGTACCAACATCCCCAAGCTTAACTCCTGCTCGTCCTCAAGTAGGTAAGTGATAAAAAGAAAGAATAATTTTTGAGGTGACATGCACCATCAAAGACTTGATCAAAGTATTTGTAAAACATTCAAAGCTGGGATCATAGTACTTCAATCATAACATGAAAGACAAAGTTCTAGCAATAAGACAGAAAACTATGATGCAACATGAAAAGGCACAAACAAAAGATTCATGAATAACAATGCTTTGCAAGACGTTTGTTTGTTTCACATAAAGAAAACATAACATAATAGTATTCAGCTTGTCCCTTGATGACCCATAAGTATAGGGGATATATCGCAGTATTTTCGATAAGTAAGAGTGTCGAACCCAACGAGGAGCAGAAGGTGCTGGCTAGTGGTATGGATCAGGAATTCTCTGCAAATACTTAGCAAACGGATTTTTAGGGTTTTTTTGATAAAGCAAGTAAACAAAGTACGAGTAAATAAAAGATAGTAGGAATGAATGCAGCAAGTGACACAATCCTTTATGCAGCAAAGGACAAGCCGGTTGTATTACTTAAGATGACCAAACGTTCTCGAGGACACATGGGAAGACTGGCAAGTGCTTGCTTCATATAGTTGATTAATCTTCTTTACCTTGCTAAGTGTTGTGTGGGTGAACCTGTGCTAATATACCGCCCCATACGGGACTAATACATACTTGTGATTAAACCCCTTGAAACATCCGTAAGTATAAGAAAGTAATTAAGGTAGAAACCTAACCGCAACTTTAAACTCTAAAACCCTTATGTCCCTTGTGCAATGGTTTCCTAACGGGGGTTTAGGTTTCTGTCACTCCGGCAACCCCTACGATTAGTAGCCAAATACACAATGCATTCCCCTAGGCCCATATAGGTGAAGTGTCATGTAGTCGACGTTCACATGACACCACTAGAAGAAGTACACCACAACTTAAATAACAATCTATTGAATCTTCCTCAACACAACTCCACTACTAACAACATGACTTCTCCCATGTCCTCAAGAACAAAACGAACTACTCACAAGACATCATATGGATCATGATCAGAGATGGAATAATGATGTATAACAATCTAAACATAAACAAGAATTCAACGGTTCACTCAATAGCATCAACTACAAAGAGTAATCAACACCGGGAAAGTTTCCCCTATGAACTAATGCAAGATTCAACCAATTGTTACAGCTATATGGAGATGGTGATGAGGGTGCTGCTGATGATGATGGTGGTGATGATGATGATCCCAATGAAGTCCAGCTTGATGATTTTGTTGATGGCGACGATCTTCCCTCTCCAGAAAGGAATTCCCCCGGCAGAAATCTGTCTACCGGAGAGATCTTTCTTTCTTGGTGTTTTCCGCCCCGCAGAGGCGGCGGAATCTTTCTATGGTCGCTCCCCGAGTCTTAGGGTTTCGGGAGGATGATATACGCCAGAGGGGAGAGGCTGGAGTGGGCCAGGGTGGCCACACCACCTGTTGGCGTGGCCTAGGGCTGCCCGCGCTAGGGGGTGGTGTGGCCCCCCTGTGGCCCATCTCCACTCCGTCTTCTGGCATCCTTAGTCTTCTGGAAAAATAGGATTTTCCGTATATTTTTCCGGATTTTCTGATCTTCTCGAATTTTGCCTCCAAACATCACCTTTTCCATCAGAATCTTGACTACATCGGTCCAAGCTCCAAAAGTCATCAACCATGCAAAAACAGATAAAATAACATAAGTATCACCTCTCAATATGAAATATATCAATGAATAATAGTGAATTAAGACATAGAATAGTAATGCAAAATGGACGTATCAACTCCCCCAAGCTTAGACTTCGCTTGTCCCCAAGCGAAACTAAGCTCAATAAACATGGCCTCAGGTTTATGGAGTGAAGAGTTGATAAAATAATACGGACAAGAAGCATCACATTCATCAAATACATAGATCATAATAGAATACAACTTACTATTATATAACTCAACTTTTAATGAGTAAAGGAAACACAATAAAGATACATAAAGTGAATCACAATTGGTAATGGCAAACTTAGCTCTTGGTCGAAGAATAGTTTATAATTTGCTGGAGTTTACAAATAACTGGTTTTCAAAGATAGCTTTCAAAGTAGTAAACATCAAGATAAGAGCAAAGTGCAAAACAAGTAACATAAGAAACATGATTGAATAAATCATCATATGAATGAATGAAACACAACAACTCAAAATACTTGCTGAGATAGAAGGGAGTAGGTTTACTGACTCAACTAAGAAGTAAAAGAAAGGCCCTTTGCAGAGGGAAGCAGGGATTGCAAGTCTCATAAAGAGCTCCCAAAAATTATGATACTTACTAGCTTTCAGCTCTCATTGCCCCTATCATAGGCATATTTTGGTGATTAAGGTTAAAGTGACACAACTAAGAGGATATGCTTGACAAGTTATAAATTGGAGTCCCATGCCCCTTACTTATGAGTATCGAACCTCATGCTACTCAACTTTAGTCACGAGCAAGCTCTTGTCATTGTAAATATATGTGTATCATTAAGAACTGCCAATGGGGTACCCCTTGCACATGACACAGGAGCTATCCCATAATCAAAATGACAAGGCAAGCAGACAGTGAGCATCTCAGCGATCTTTTTATTTGCTATTTGCATAGGTTTTTATTGAGAATGCTTCATAGAATGCTCACTATAGTTATGCTGCAAGTTTCCACCATGATTAGGCATGGCTTAGGCTAGCGGCCCAGGCGTTTCTCTAACACACATATAAACTCCATCATCTTACAAGTTCCACTTTTATTTCACACCGCCGGGATCCATAAGCAAAAGAACATGATATCAACTAGGTACATGTACCAATGAAGTGTTGAAAGCGGTCCCCATGATACATGGTTCTGCTAACTTCAACTCATAAAGCGCAAGCATATACGCAACAAAGAAGGACCCAATGGTTCAAGTTTATTAAATGCAAGAAAGTAAAGTGTGCCATCAAGTTCATGAGAGCTTTAATCACTAATTTTCGCATAACAAGTTTAATTTGGGAGGTAGATAAAATAGGAATTTACTTGGAATAGCAATAATGCTACTAGGTAGGTATGGTGGACACGAATGGCAAAGGTTTTGGTTTAAAGGAGTGGATGCACGAGAAGAATTCCCTCTCAGTACAGGTTTTTGGCTAGCAAGGCTGGGTAGCAAGTACAAGAGCTGAAGGAAATAAACAAACATACAAGCGATAAAGACAAGCATGCAATCTTCCTCGGAAGGACAAAAGATCTTAACTAGAGAATACTAAACTTATGAGCAAATCAAGAAAGAAAAATGATGAAATTATTTTTCTTTAAAGGTACTTTTATCTTTTCTTTCAACTCTCAAAAAGGTGTTGCTACTGATCGAGCCAGGTTTGCCAAAACCAACTAAATCAACTCAATGATCCCAAAAGTGATACCAATACTAACAACAAGATCAATCATATAACCACGAATTGAAAACTAATATAAGCTATGCAAAAGAGTGAATGATAGAACTTCTCATTAATAATCCATAACGGCAACTCACACCAAGGGATACATATCTAACGAGAGAGGGGACACTTCCATAATGCAAACCATACTACATAATAACTCCTCTATTCATGATATGACTCTACTAAAAAGGTAAAAAGATAGAAGATAGTGATGTGATACCGCGGCACTCCCCCAAGCTTGGAATAAACCAAGGGGATGTCAAACCTGATGACGAATTACTCCTTCGGTGGTGGTGGTATCCTCTCATCTTCGTCCGTCTTCCAGGGTAAGGGCTTCCCATCAACAAAGGACATCGTGGTTTCCAACATCCTGAAACTTGCAGCAGCACTTATGCGTTTAAATCTAGCCTCATACTCACAATTTTGATTTTGAACGTCACAGAACGGTGCTTGCAGTTCGTTGGTTATTTGGCGGAGTGAGAGGACTTCGTCTTTGAGTTCAGCAGTCTCCTTTTGGTGCTCGGTGATGAGTTCGGAACAAATCTTATGGATGATATCCACTTCGCGCTCCGCCATCTTCTTGTACCTAAAGACTTCTTGCTCCAGTGCTTCCATCCTGTCCTCCAGACTTCCTTCACCTTTAGGGCCTTGAACCTCTTTAATTCGGACCTCCCCACCTTCGAGCAACAACTCCTTGGGATGAATCTTCAACTCTCTCATGTATTGGTTGATGATCTCTTCTAAGGAATCTCCCTCGGCTAATCCAGTGGAAGACATTGTGGCTACAAATCTAGGATTCTACCTGGCAAAAACAAATCAAAACAAAAACACGACGAAAACACGATATACGAACGTCGGAAGATCCGGGGGGTATATATTACGTAGTTTCATAACAAGAGGAAGGTACTGGGTGAAAACGGGTCGGAGGCGGAGTCTGAGGTGGCCTCACCATCTGGTGGCGCGACCAGGGGTGGGCCCGCGCCACAGGGTGGTGTGGGCCACCCTGGCTCCGTTTCCGTCCCTTTTTCACTTCGTAACTTCCCTTATTGACTGAAAACTGCAAAAATATAGTTGGATTGTATTTTCGCGGAACTTTTCTTACCAGAACTATTACCTATTTGAAAACAGACTCTATAGGTCTCTGAATTTGGTCCTTGATGATTTTCTCTGGAGTTATAACTTGAAAGGCATCAACATATTCATTGTAAGAATCTCTAGCAATATAGTGCTTGAGTCGCTGCCCATTCACTACTTGTGTAGTATTATCTTTTAAAGAAGAACTTTTATTGCTCCTGAATGGTATACTTCTTCAATAATGAAAGGTCCTTCCCATTTTGACAATAGCTTTCCTGCAAAAAATCTGAGACGAGACCTATACAATAGAACTTTCTCACCAACATGAAATTCTCTCTTAAGTATTCGCTTGTCATGCCATCTTTTAACTTTTTCCTTAAAGAGCCTAGCATTTTCATAGGCTTCACTCCTCCATTCATCTAAAGAACTTAAGTCAAATAATCTTTTCTCACCAGTGACCTTACAATCTCTATTTAGTTCTTTAACTGCCCAGTAAGCTTTGTGCTCTAATTCTAAGGGTAGGTGACAAGCTTTCCCATAAACCATTTTATAAGGAGACATCCCCATAGGATTTTTATAAGCAGTTCTATAAGCCCATAAAGCATCATTCAACTTTTTAGCCCAGTTTTTTCTAGATCTATTAATAGTCTTTTGCAAGATGGATTTAATTTCTCTATTTGATAACTCTACTTGCCCACTAGTTTGGGGGTGATAGGCTGAAGCAATTCTATGATTAACATCATATTTAGCAAGGGTCTTTCTAAAACCACCATGAATGAAATGAGAACCCCCATCAGTCATGAGATACCTAGGCACTCCAAACCTAGGAAAGATAACATCCTTAAGCATTTTTAGAGAGGTATTCCCGTCAGCACTCTTTGTAGGAATGGCTTCTACCCACTTAGTAACATAATCAACGACAACGAGAATATGAGTGTAGCCTTTCAAAGGAGGGAAAGGACCCATAAAGTCAAATCCCCAACAATCAAAAGGTTCAATAACTAGAGAGTAGTTCATAGGCATTTCATTGCGTCTAGAAATATTACCAACACGCTGACATTCATCACAAGATAAAACAAATTTTCTTGCATCTTTAAAAAGGGTAGGCCAATAGAAACCTGATTGTAGCACCTTTTGTGCAGTTCTATCTCCTGCATGATGTCCTCCATAAGCACTACCATGACATTTACGCAATATCTTCTTTTTTTCATATTCTGGAACACATCTTCGCATAATACCATCCACTCCTTCTTTGTATAAGTGTGGGTCATCCCAAAAATAATGCCTCAAATCATAGAAGAACTTCCTTCTTTGCTGAGCTGTAAAAGTTGGAGGCAAATACTTGGAGACAATAAAGTTAGCATAATCAGCGTACCAAGGGCTCCCTCGCGAGCTTACCCCTACTGCAGCTAACTGTTCATTTGGGAAACTATCATTAACAGGCATAGGGTCAAAAGAGATGTTTTCCAATCGAGATAAATTATCAGCTACAGGGTTTTCAGCACCCTTCCTATCTACTATATGTAGATCAAACTCTTGTAAAAGCAGCACCCATCTAATAAGCCTAGGCTTAGCGTCGTTCTTCGTCATAAGGTATTTAATAGCAGCATGATCAGTGTGAATGGTGACTTTTGAGTCTACAGTATAGGGCCTAAACTTATCACAAGCAAAAACAATAGCTAGAAATTCCTTTTTAGTAGTAGCATAATTCCTTTGAGCTGCGTCTAGAGTCTTACTAGTATAATGGATAACGTTTAAATTTTTATCAATACGTTGCCCAAGGACAACACCTACAGCAAAATCACTAGCATCACACATTATTTCAAAGGGTAAACTCCAATCAGGTGGTTGAACAATAGGGGCTGTAGTTAAAGCCTTCTTAAGAGTTTCAAAAGCTTCCTTACAATCATTATCAAAAACGAAGGGTACATCTTTTTGAAGATGATTAGTAAGGGGTTTTGATATCCTAGAAAAGTCTTTAATAAACCTTCTATAGAAACCAGCATGACCAAGGATACTACGAATACCTTTGATGTCTCTTGGGCATGGCATCTTCTCAATTGCCTCAACCTTAGCTCTATCAACTTCTATGCCTCTTTCATAAACTTTATGCCCAAGGACAATCCCTTCATTAACCATGAAGTGGCATTTCTCCCAATTAAGAACAAGATTAGTTTCTTCACATCTCTGCAAAACTTTATCAAGGTTGTGTAGACAATTATCAAAAGAAGTTCCATAGACAGAAAAGTCATCCATGAACACTTCTACAATTTCCTCACAAAAACCATGAAAGATAGCAGACATGCACCTTTGAAAAGTAGCAGGAGCATTACATAAACCAAAAGGCATACGTCTATAAGCATAAGTTCCATAAGGGCAAGTAAAAGTAGTTTTTTCTTGATCTTGTTGTTTAACGGCAATTTGAGAGAAACCAGAATAACCATCAAGAAAACAAAAATGGGTCTTTTTAGACAACCTTTCCAACATTTGATCAATAAAAGGAAGCGGGTAATGATCTTTCTTAGTAACTTTATTGACTTTTCTAAAATCGATGCACATCCTATAGCCTACTACTATTCTTTGAGGAATAAGCTCATCATTATCATTAGGAACAACGGTAATACCTCCTTTTTTAGGAACACAATGAACAAGACTAACCCATTCACTGTCAGCAATAGGGTAAATAATACCAGCATCAAGGAGTTTCAATACCTCATTCCTTACCACTTCCTTCATCCTAGGATTTAAACGTCATTGGTGCTCCACCACTGGCTTCGCATCTGGTTCTATGTTGATAGAATGCTGACATATAGTAGGTGAAAACCCTTTTAAATCATCCAGAGTATAGCCCATAGCTTCTCGGTGTTTCTTCAAAACCTCCAACAACCTTTCTTCTTCCTTTCCTGAAAGTTTAGAGCTAATAATAACAAGATATATCTTTTTATCATCAATATAAGCATATTTAAGATCATCAGGGAGAGGTTTTAGATCGAAAAATGGATCCTTTTTAGGTGGCAACGTGGTACCCAAGTCTTCTATAGGCAAGTCATGCTTTAGCATTTGGGGTTGATGACGGAGGATCTCGCCAATATCATTCCTTTCTTCCATGAAGATCTCACTTTCGCGATCTTCCATAAATTGTTGCAAAGCATTGTTAGGAGCAAGAGGATAGAAGCAAGTTGTTCAACTCTAAAATCCTCATTATGGGTTTCCTCTTCACAAGGTTCTTTAGCAAATTTCGAAAAATTAAACTCATAAGATTCCCCATCAAACTTAGTCAAGATTTTCTCCCTCTTGAAATCAATAATAGCTCCACGAGTACTCAAGAAAGGTCTACCAAAAATGATAGGATAAGTTTTACTAGCAGCTGAACCAAGTAATAGAAAATCAGCAGGATACTTGATCTTACCACAAAGAACTTCCACATCTCGTACGATACCAATTGGAGAGATGGTCTCTCTATTAGCAAGGTGAATAACCACATGAATCTCTTCCAATTCGCAGGGACTGATTTCATGCATAATTTCTCTATAAAGCTCATAAGGAATAGCACTGGAACTAGCACCAATATCACATAAACCATAATAGCAATGAGCACCAATTCTAACAGAAAGCACATGAACACTAGCTTTTTTAGTTCTATTAGGATGTGAAACAATATTAGGAACATCCTCACAAAAGACTATGTGTCCCTCTTCTATGTTTTTAGTGACAAGGTCTTTCACAATTGCTACCACAGGTTCAATGTTTATTTGTTCATCAGGTTTTACAGTTCTCTTTTCACTTTCAGTGATTACATTAGTTATGATAGGATGATCCTTTACCTTATCTGGGAAGGGAATCTTCTCGATATAAGGTTCAGGTAAGATATGATCAATAATGTAACACTCAGTGCTCCCAACAGGAACACCGTCAACAATATCTTTATAAGGTGCATGGTACTTATTCCATCCCCTTTTTGGAATTTCAATATAAGAAGCAAAAGCTCTAAAGCAATCCGTAATAACTTGCAAATCAAGACCATAAGCATTACTAATATTTTGAAAGTCATCGGTTCCCATAAAAGATTCAATGCATTCATAATCATAATTTATACCTGACTTTCTACCTTTGTCATTCTCCCAAGCTTCAGCATTGTCTTCAATACGGTCCAGAAGATCCCATTTAGCTTCTTCTTCCATGCGAGCGAATGATCCAGCACAAGAAGCGTCCAATAAATCCTTATCATGTAGAGGGAGCCTTGCATAAAAGTTATTGATAATAATATTGTTGGGGAGCTCATGAATGGGACATTTGAGCATTAGTAACTTCCGTCTCCCCCAAGCTTGAGCTGTACTCTCTCCATCAAGAGGCCAAAAGTTATATTTGATTCCGATCTTTATGAATCTCACTAGGAGGATAAAACTTTGAATAAAAGAGAGGTACTATTTCCTCCCATTCTAGAGCTTGACCATTCTTCAGCAGCTTATACCAGTCCTCAGCTCTTCCTTTCAGTGATAATGAGAATAACTTCTTCTTAACTTGATCTGTAGTAATACCTGCACACTTGAACAACCCGCATAATTCGTGTATAAAGAGCAAATGGTCACCGGGATGGACGGTTCCATCTCCAACATAGTAGTTATCCATAACACGATCAATAATTCTTGTAGGTATTTTGAAAACATCATTCTCAGCAGGTGGTGGCTTATCTACTACCTTAATAGTGGTAGTAGCATTACCAAATAAGAAACTCAGCGAATTATCCATAACAAAAATAAAGCAACTAGCAGAAGTAAACAATACTCACAGTAGAAGTTTTCTTTACCAGTTCCACTCTCCGATAGCGCTTCACTCCCTGGCAACGGTGCCAGAAAATAGTCTTGATGACCCACAAGTATAGGGGGTGTATCGCAGTATTTTCGATAAGTAAGAGTGTCGAACCCAACGAGGAGCAGAAGGTGCTGGCTAGTGGTATGGATCAGGAATTCTCTGCAAATACTTAGCAAACGGATTTTTAGGTTTTTTGATAAAGCAAGTAAACAAAGTACGAGTAAATAAAAGACAGTAGGAATGAATGCAGCAAGTGGCCCAATCCTTTATGCAGCAAAGGACAAGCCGGTTGTATTACTTAAGATGACCAAATGTTCTCGAGGACACATGGGAAGACTGTCAAGTGCTTTCGCTTCATATAGTTGATTAATCTTCTTTAGCTTGCTAAATGTTGTGTGGGTGAACCTGTGCTAATATACCGCCCCATCCAGGACTAATACATACTTGTGATTAAACCCCTTGCAAACATCCGTAAGTACAAGAAAGTAATTAAGGTAGAAACCTAACCACAGCTTTAAACTCTAAAACCCTTACGTCCCTTGTGCAATGGTTTCCTAACGGGGGTTCAGGTTTCTGTCACTCCGGCAACCCCTACGATTAGTAGCCAAATACACAATGCATTCCCCTAGGCCCATATAGGTGAAGTGTCATGTAGTCGACGTTCGCATAACACCACTAGAAGAAGTACACCACAACTTAAATAACAATCTATTGAATCTTCCTCAACACAACTCCACTACTAACAACATGACTTCTCCCATGTCCTCAAGAACAAAACGAACTACTCACAAGACATCATATGGATCATGATCAGAGATGGAATAATGATGTATAACAATCTGAACATAAACAAGAATTCAACGGTTCACTCAATAGCATCAACTACAAAGAGTAATCAACACCGGAAAAGTTTCCCCTATGAACTAATGCAAGATTCAACCAATTGTTACAACTATATGGAGATGGTGATGAGGGTGCTGCTGATGATGATGGTGGTGATGATGATGATCCCGATGAAGTCCAGCTTAATGATGGTGTTGATGGCGACGATCTTCCCACTCCGGGAAGGAATTCCCCCGGCAGAAATCTGTCTGCCAGAGAGATCTTTCTCTCTCGGTGTTTTCCGCCCCGCAGAGGCAGCGGAGTCTTTCTGTGGTCGCTCCCCGAGTCTTAGGGTTTTGGGAGGATGATATACGCCAGAGGGGAGAGGCTGGAGTGGGCCAGGGTGGCCACACCACCTGCTGGCGCGGCCTAGGGTTGCCCGCGCCAGGGGGTGGTGTGGGCCCCCTGTGGCCCATCTCCACTCCGTCTTCTGGCATCCTTACTCTTCTGAAAAAATAGGATTTTCTGTATATTTTCTTGGATTTTCTGATCTTCGTGAATTTTGCCTCCAAACAGCACCTTTTCCATCAGAATCCTGACTGCAACGGTCCAAGCTCCAAAAGTCATCAACCATGCAAAAACAGATAAAATAACATAAGTATCACCTCTCAATACGAAATATATCAATAAATAATAGTGAATTAAGACATAGAATAGTGATGCAAAATGGACGTATCATCCCTCAATAGAGTAGCAAATATAAATGCATAGGACAACTTGAAAGTTCATAAGAGTGACTAGATACAAATAGTTTAAAACAAGCAATATCAAGTTATGCATCAATCAACTAGTATTGGGACAATGCACATAGAACTAAGAATGGCCACTGTGCTGTCAAAGTAGGTGCATAAAGGTAGATGGTGGAGACACAATATAATGGTGGAAGAAAGGCCTTTTATAAAAGGAAGTAGGGATTCAAGTCTCATAAAGAGCTTCCAAAAATTATGGTACTTATAGCTTTCAGCTCTCATTGCCCCTATCATAAGCATCTTGAAGTGATTAAGGTTAAAGTGAACAAACTATGGTATACATGCTTGACGAAGTATAAGTTAGAAATCTCATGTCCCTTGTATACGAGGGCCGCTCCTCATGCTACTCAAGTTTAGTCACCGGTAAGTTCTTGTCATCGTAAGTACATGTGTATCATAGAGAACCGCCAACAGGGAACCCCTTGCCCGATGATACGGAAGAATCCCCATATCAAAATGACAAGGCAAGCAGACAACGAGCATCTTAGCATTCTTCTTATTTACCATGGGAATATGGTGCTTTTTTCTCTCTTTCCTCTTTTCATAATATCTTTTTTTCCTTTTCTCTTTTTTCACAATATAGGACTCTTTTTTTATAAGAAGAATGCTTCATAGACAGCTCATTATGGTTACGCTGTAGGTTTCCACCATGTCAGCATGGAATAGACCAACAGCCCAGGCGTTTCTCTAACACATATACATAACTCCATTGACTTACCAGATCCCCTTTCATTTCACACCGACGAGATCCATATACAAAAGAGCATGATATCAACTAGGTACAAGTACCAAGTGCAATGTTGAAAGTGTTGGGCCACGTAGAGATAAACAAAACTTTTTCCCTATGCGGTGATCCCAAGATCTAGCTCAGGTAGAAGGCCACGAGGATTACCACTAGACGCGTAGTTGCGGAATTGATGAAGCACGTCGCTTGATGTAGTGCAGTCCTCGCGATCCATTCCGGTTCTATGATCCATGATCCGTACTTTCTTCACGATCATCGAAGTGCTGAACGTATAGCACCTCTGTCGGTATCCACACGTATGAGGAGGAGCGCCGGCGATGGACTGCTAGGTCCGGTATGGCGGCGATAGGACGGACTAGGGCTAGGGTTTGCAACACATGGAGTGACCTAACCTTGTTCTCTAAGCACATGTGCCCCAACTTATATAGGGAGTGAAAGTGGGCTCCACTCACTTGTGGCCCATTCACTAAAAGGTCTATATTATCCACTTCAAGTCTCACTTGCTGACTAAGTCCATGTCTCTATTTGGGTCCAACCCAAATAAATTTCCTGTTTGGGTCTAACCCAAACTGCTCCCGCTTTTAAGTGTGTGACCCGACAGGCTCATGGTAACCCGGACACGATTCCGAGTCTCACTCGTGATCGATCAGTTGGTAGCGGCTCCTAGCAGAACGTGCCAACTTCCAAGTACCAATAAGTCATGACGACATACCTTTCCAATGCGACTTTTGTCTGAGTCCCTTTTGCCTCACGATATACCTTGTCGGACTATAGGCGAATGATCGTCATCCCTTAAATAGTCCGACTCTCTTTCTCGATCCGAGATAAGTGATTCATCCGACTAACTCTTAGTCGGTTACCTTGGTTAACACTTAACCCAGACGTGCATGGCCATGCTTTCCGAATCATATCTTCTGAGAAGGCCCAGAGAATATCTCTCCAGATGGAGGGGCAAAATCCCATCTTGGTCATTCACATCACGCAGCTTGATTCACAGTCGACTTGAACTCCGCCTTTATAACTGCCCAGTCACGGAACAACGTTTGACAGAACCTAAGTCGGTGATCCTCAACTCGGATTGTGCAATAACCTCAGGTTTAAGGATTACATTTATTGAGACATGCAAATGACGAATTATTCGTTGCATCTCAATATGGGTCAGTCCGACTCGCTAAACTCTTTAGCCGAATCCGTGTAAGTCGGAATAGCATCTCCATGCCCATGACAAGTGGAACCTAGTCATCTGCCGACTTTCACATTGGTCTAAGTTGTGTGTCCGACACAACCTCAATGACCAAGGACAATTAGTATAAACAACATGAATATGTAGTTCCACAATCAAATCACATATTCGATGATACATATCAACAGTTCATACATGGACCATAACCTTATGAATACACAGGAATAACATCATACATGATTGCCTCTAGGGCATATTCCCAACAGTCTCCCACTTGCACTAGAGTCAATCTTCCGACATCACATGTCTAGGCATCTAATGTCCATTGCTCTCAGGTGCGCCTCATGCTTCGGCTGTGGAAGTGGCTTTGTCAACGGATCCGCAATGTTTGCATCCGTGTGTACCTTGCATAACTTGATATCACCTTGATCCATGAACTGGCGAATAAGGTGATACCGCATGAGTATATGTTTGTTCTTCTGGTGTTGTCTAGGTTCCTTGGCTTGTGCAATAGCACCATTGTTGTCACAATACACGTCTAACGGATTCGACGAGCCCTGAACCACACCAGGATCCATGAGGAAATTCCTCATCCAAACGGCTTCTTTTGCCGCCTCTGAGGCAGCAATATACTCAGCCTCTGTCGTAGACGCAGACACTGTCTCTTGCTTGGAACTCTTCCAGCTCACAGTCCCTCCGTTTATTACAAACACATATCCGGATTGCGAACGAGAATCATCCGAGTCAGTGAGATAACTCGCATCCGTGTAACCCTTTACACTGAGTTCATCCTCACCTCCATAAACCAGGAACATATCCTTAGTCCTTCTCAAGTACTTGAGGATATTTTTAGCCGCTACCCAGTGCATCTCTCCAGGGTCAGCTTGGTACCTGCTCACAACACTTAGAGCATAGGAAACATCCGTCCTAGTACAAATCATAGCATACATGATGGATCCGATTGTAGAAGCATACGGAATTGCACTCATCCGACTTCGCTCATCAGTTGTCGAAGGACACTGAGTCTTGCTAACTTTTACGCCATGGGACATCGGTAAGAACCCCTTCTTAGACGATTCCATGCTGAACTTCTTCAACACTTTGTCCAAATATGTACTCGGACTCAATCCAATGAGCCGCTTTGATCTATCTCTATAAATCCGGGTTCCTAGTATGTAAGTCTTTTCCAATGATTCCTTGGTCTCTTGCAACATCTGGACATCATTTCCAATCAGTAATATGTCATCCACATATAAGATCAGAAAGTTTACTTTGCTCCCACTAAACTTCTTGTATAAACAAGAATCATGATCACTCTTGATGAAGCCAAACGATTTGACTACCTCATCAAAGCGAATGTTCCAACTCCGAGATGCTTGCTTCAACCCATAAATGGATTTCCGAAGCTTGCATACCTTGTCAGCATTAGCCGGATCGACAAAACCCTCGGGCTATATCATATACACATCCTCGGTTAAATTTCCATTAAGGAAAGCCGTTTTGACATCCATCTGCCATATCTCATAGTCGAAATAGGTTGTTATAGCTAACATGATCCGAACTGATTTAAGCATCGCTACAGGCGAGAAAGTCTCATCGTAGTCAACTCCTTGAACCTATCGGAACCCCTTCGCGACAAGCCGTGCTTTATAGATAGAAACATTTCCATCCATATCAGTTTTCTTCTTAAAGACCCATTTGCATTCGACGGGTCTTGCACCGTCTGGCAGATCAACCAAGTTCCAAACTTGATTTTCATCCATGGACTTTAACTCGGATCTCATGGCTCCAAGCCATGACTCGGAATCAGAACCCACCATCGCTTCCGAATAAGTTGCCGGCTCATCACTGTCTAACAGTAACACATCACGAACACTTCGCAATCTGGCCGATCTTCGCAGAGTCGGTACAGTTTCCGGCTCAGGTACCATGTCCGGCTCAACCTCTGAGGATTTTGCCGACTTGCTACTAGCCGGTATCTCTCGAATTTCTTCGAGATGCACCGTACTCCCACTGACTCCCCGACTGAGAAACTCTTTCTCAAGGAAGACACCGTTTTGAGCGACAAACACTTTGCCCTCTTCTCGGTTGTAGAAGTAGTAACCCAAGGTTTCCCTCGGATACCCCACGAAAATACACTTATCCGAGTGAGCTGTAAGCTTGTCTGACTGAAGTCGCTTGACAAAAGCTTCACAACCCCAAATCTTAAGAAAAGACAAACTCGGTTTCTTGCCAGTCCACATCTCATGTGGTGTCTTCTCTACCGACTTTGATGGTACTCTGTTTAGTGTGAACTCTGCAGTTTCTAGACAATAACCCCAAAATGATAAAGGCGGATATGTCCGACTCATCATTGATCATACCATGTCCAACAAGGTCCGATTCCTCCTTTCCGACACACCGTTTCTCTGCGGCGTTCCTAGAGGAGTGAGCTGGGGAACTATTCCACAACTCTTTAGATGGTCATCAAACTCATGGCTCATGTACTCGCCTCCTCGGTCCGACCGAAGAAACTTTATTTTCTTGCCAAGTTGATTTTGTACCTCATTCTGGAATTCCTTGAACTTTTCAAAGGCTTCCGACTTATGTTTCATCAAGTAGATATATCCATACCTACTCAAATCATCAGTGAAGGTAATGAAGTACTCATAACCACCTCTGGCTGTCGTGCTCATTGGGCCACATACATCACTATGTACTAGTCCCAATAAGTCAGACGCCCTTTCACAACTCTTTGCAAAAGGTGTCTTGGTCATCTTGCCAAGAAGGCAGGATTTGCATGTCTCGAACGACTCCAAGTCGAACGAAGTTAGGAGTCCATCATCATGGAGCTTCTTCATGCGTTTCCAGCTTATACGACCAAGTCAACAATGCCAAAATTAAGTCATATTCAGATCATTTGGTTTCAACCTTTTCACATTTATGTTATAGACATATTCACCCTCAAGACTCAAAATAAATAACCCATCCCGGACGGGCACAAAGCCATGAAACATATCATTCAAATATAAAGAACAACCATTATTCTTAATATTCGACTCAAAGCCCTGTCTCATCAAACATGAGGTAGAAATGATGTTTCGACTAAGCACTAGAACATAATAACAATTATTTAGCTCCATTATGAATCCAGAAGGTAAATGAAGTTGCATTGTGCCGACTTCCAACGCAGTGACTCTCGCTTTGTTTCCGACTCTAATGTCAACCTCGCCTCTTGCAACGCTCCTAGTTCTTACCAGTCCCTGCAACGAGTTGTAGATGTGAATGACGGATCCGGTATCATATACCCAAGAACTACCAGGTGCATCAGCAAGATAAATGTCTATGACATTGCAAACAAGCGTACCTAAGCCGGAAGTCACACCTCCGCTCTTGGCTTTATCAGCCAGATACTTGCTGCAATTCCTCTTCCAGTGGCCATCCGACTTGCAGTAGAAGCAAGTGGATCCGGCTGCAGGAGATGGCTTAGTCCCTGAGGAAGCGCTTTGGACTGGGTCCTCCGCCTTACCTTTTGACTTTGCCTTCTTCTTCTTAGTCCAAGAACTCTTCTTAAACTTAGCCTTGTTTTGTACCATCAACACTTGACTGGCACCTTTCTTGAGATCCGCCTCAGCCTGCTTGAGCATCCCATGTAATTCAGTGAGCTTATTATCCATACCATGCATGTGCTAGTTCGATATGAACTGACCATACGCACTAGGAAGAGAGTTCAGAATTATGTCCGTAGCGAACTCTTCGCTTATGGGGTAGCCAAGTCTTTCCAGAGACTACACGTAACCAACCATCTTGATCACATGCGGACTCAGTGGATCGCCATCCTTAAGCTTGCAGCTCAACAAATCCTGAGAGACTTGATACCTCTCAGTCTGTCTGAGCCTGGAACATGCTTTTGAGGCTTTCAATCATATCGTAGGCCTCAACATTCTCGAACCGCTGCTGCAAGTCCGGTTCCATGTGAGCAAGCATAAGACAGCTAATCTCCGTGGATTCATCACAAATCCGACGGTAGGCATTGGTGGCTGCGACAGTCGCATTCTCATCCGGCTCAACTCGAAGTGGGTTGTCTAGGACATGGTCCCTTTTTTCTTGTTTGAGAACAATTCTCAGATTACGATACCAGTTGGTGAAATTAGTTCCATTCAGCTTATCTTTCTCTAAGATGGTTCTCAAAGTAAAACCGGAAATCTGAGGAAGACTGCTAGGTGCCATTGATCTACAACAGAAAATATGCAGAACACTTAAGACATGTATCCATAAAGAGCAAGCATATTAAACACTTTAATATTTAATATTAAACACTTTAATATTTATGCTCCCACTAGAACCAACACCCCTCCGATGGTTACTTAGTGATTCAGGACGCTAAATAAGCAAGTCGACTAGTGAGCTTTAGCATCACCGCTAGCCATCAAGTGATCTAGCTAGACAACTCCTTGTCAATCGTATCTCATACGACTCCTGTTGGATGGGTGGGATCACATGCCCCGGCTCCCATCCGACTTTTCCCCGAGTCCCACAACCGTTGTGATAGACCCGTCTAGATTACCAAGTGCTTCTGCTGTAAGAGTCCGACTCGAACCCACCTAGTCGGAAAGAATTGATAGTACCTCAATTTTATGAGCCCAGTACCAAAAATGTCCGACTTGTGATGGTGCGGCACTGGCGGGGAAACCGACTAGACCTTCTTTGAGGGATTACTTTCTACCAACTATCTAATAGAGGTAAAACAGAGACATAACAATAACACAAAATAAAGCAATTATAATGTGAAATGGTATGGCTCTCTTCATGGCGATCTCCATCTCCATAAAGCCTGTAATCCGACTCGTGTCAATTCTTGTCACGTGCCATCTAACACCATGTAGCCGACTTGTACATCGACTTGCATGCCATACGGATTCTCCAAATAGCTTCACTAGCTAGTAATGCAAATTACACTGAGAATCCGACACGCAGGCTGTTATACAATAAGATGACAGCACCTAGGCTCCAGCCGGCTAACAAAAACCGTGATACGTAGATCACGTATGGATTACACACATCACATGCACATAAGCCATAACATTCACAACATCATCCTGCAAAAACAAGTTATGCATAGATACGATATCTACCGGCGTTGTGAAACTCGCAACGACATCAAAGGCGCTACGATAGGGCGAAGCCGGCGGTCCTGCTAGCCGGATAGCGGGCGGGGATCGAAGGGGCAGCGCCCCACGATTTTTCCGAAAAACGCAGATCTCATCTACATTTCGGACATGGATTTTGTCACCGGATAAAACAATTTTACCCAAACCCGATCCAGATTCCAAAACGACCAAACTCTTGGATCTTCAATCACTGCATTCGGGTTTACGTGTCACAGTCTACCCTGATGGCGGAAGCCGACTGGTAGGGGTATGTCGTTCCACGACCTTAGCAGTTAGATCACGGAAACCAGATCATCCATTCCCCCGAGTACAGTTGATCCAATCAACTTTGTACAAAACCAATCTATCTCATAGATCGACCACCAAAACTACAAATAGATCCAATCTAACGCCAACCACATATCACATATGCGCGATCTCGAGCCTAAAACCAGAAGCTAACGCTCTGATACCACTATTGGGCCACGTAGAGATAAAAAAAACCTTTTCCCTACGCGGTGATCCCAAGATCCAGCTCAGGTAGAAGGCCACGAGGATTACCACTAGATGCGCAGTTGCGGAATTGATGAAGCACGTCGCTTGATGCAGTGCAGTCCTCGTGATCCGTTCCGGTTCCACGATCCATGATCCGTTCTTTCTTCACGATCGTCGATGTGCTGAACGTACAACACCTCTGCTGGTATCCACACGTACGAGGAGGAGCGCCGACGATGGACTTCTAGGTCCGGTACGGCGGCGACATGACGGACTAGGGCTAGGGTTTCCAACACATGGAGTGACCTAACCTTGTGCTCTAAGCACCTGTGCCCCAGCTTATATAGGGAGTGAAAGTGGGCTCCACTCACTTGTGGCCCATTCACTAAAAGGCCTATATTAGCCACTACAAGTCTCACTTGCTGACTAAGTCAATGTCTCTATTTGGGTCCAACCCAAATAGATTTCATGTTTGGGTCTAACCCAAAGTTCTCCCGCTTTTAAGTGTGTGACCCGACAGACTCATGGTAACCTGGACACGATTCCGAGTCTCACTCATGATCAATCAGTTGGTAGCGGCTCTTAGAAGAACGTGCCAACTCCCAAGTACCAATAAGTCATGACGACATACCTTTCCAATGCGACTTTCATCTGAGTCCATTTTGTCTCACGATATACCTTATCAGACTATAGGCGAATGATCGTCATCCCTTAAATAGTCCGACTCTCTTTCTTGATCCGAGATAAGTCATTTGTCCGAGTAACTCTTAGTCGGTTACCTCGGTTAACACTTAACCGGGACGCGCATGGCCATGCTTTCCGAATCATATCTTCCGAGAGGGCCCAGAGAATATCTCTCCAAATGGAGGGGCAAAATCCCATCTTGGTCATTCACATCACGCAACTTGATTCACAGTCGACCCGAACTCCGCCTTTATAACTGCCCAGTCACGAAACAGCGTTCGACAGAACCTAAGTTGGTGATCCTCAACTCAGATTGTGCAATAACCTCAGGTCTAAGGATTACATTGATTGAGACATGCAAATGACGACTTGTTCGTTGCATCTCAATATGGGTCAGTCCGACTCGCTAAACTCTTTAGCCGAATCCGTGTAAGTCGGAATAGCATCTCCATGCCCATGACAAGTGGAACCTAGTCATCTGCCGACTTTCACATTGGTCTAAGTTGTGTGTCCGGCACAACCTCAATGACCAAGAACAATTAGTATGAACAACATGAATATGTAGTTCCACAATCAAATCACATATTCGATGATACATATCAGCAGTTCATACATGGACCATAACCTTATGAATACACATGAATAACATCATACATGATTGCCTCTAGGGCATATTCCCAACAGAATGCGTTCCCCATGAAAGCATGGTTCTGCTAATTCCCAACAAATAAGTACAAGCATATACAACATAGACGATACAATGGTTCAAGTTTATTAAGGGCAAGAAAAGTAAAGTGTGACATCAAGTTCGTGAGAGCTTTAATCACTAGTTTTCTCATAACAAGTTTAATTTGGAAGGTACACAAAAACATGAATATACTTGGAATAGCATATGCTAATAGGTAGGTATGGTGGACTCTTTGGAATAACTTGGTTTAGGGAGTTGGATGCATGAGTGGAACTCATACTTGGTTGTGGAGGCTAGCAAAAGACTGGGAGCGACAAACTAAGAGAGCAATAATGGCCATAATCATGCAGAGCGACAAAACATCATTGATCAAAGCATAAAGTGATACTACAAGTTCAAAACTAAAGGATCATAAAGGCTTATGGTGACTTGAGATAGTCATAACATGGTGTGAGCATGCGCCAAGTCAGCCCAAATAAAGCATCAAAGGAGAATACCACTATACTATGCTTTAATATGCTAAAACAACGCATGATTCATCCAAGGCACATTAAGCAATCTCAATTGTTTATAACAAGTCATGCTACAGCAAATAATACTAAGCATAAAGCCAAAACAATATCAAGCATGTCATGACAAAACATAGCCAACAGTCAAAAACAAGATCTATTTACCACTTAAGCATGAGCTTTTCTACTGTTTTCCAAACCAAACCAAACTATTTGAACACCAATATATGAAAGTGGAGGTCCAACCAATTTATTCAGCAAACTAAGCAAACCAAGCAAACAAAAACCAAAACGAAAAAGGAAAAAGAAGACGCTCCAAGAACAACACAACTGTGTATGAAACAATAAAAATGAAGTGGTTGGAAGAAACCTGAGATTTTTATTAATGAAGAAGGGGATGCCTTGGGCATACCCAAGATTTGATGCTTGTACTTCTTGGATATTTCTTGGGGTGACACGCGTGGCATCCTCAAGCTTGAGCTTTAGTCCATCCTTCATCTCATTACTCATTCCTTCCATACACCTGAAATTTTTCCTTCATACAAAACTTCACACAATCTTTATTAGCAACATTAGTGCACTCAAGATAATAGGTCTTTAGGTTCAGTTACAACACCAATAAAACTTCCATTAAAAAACAAGCTACTGTAGCACTTCCCTCAAAAATCTCAATTCATCAAAAGAACTCAAAAAGGAACCAACAAGAAGCAAATGCAAATAATGGCAGAAATCTGTCAAAACAGACCAGCAGGTAAAGACAAATTTTTTCGAAGACCTTCTGTTGCTCATATCAAAATGTGTTGAACTAACGAAAGTTATATAACAACCTGGGGAAGAAGCACAAGCATTTATGCCTCAAAAGGACATACAGAGATTTTACACGAATTTTTACGGTGAAGCACAGAAATCTGTTTCGGAACAACAACTTTCCCAACCATTACTTCTCTCTCATTAGAGGTTACTCTTGGCACAAAAAGCAAATAAAAAGGATAAGGAGCGGTTATTACTGAGGTAATAACTTCCAAGACTCATCTAAAACTTTTGGGTTATCTCCCAATAAGTACTTTTCTTTAACGCCTTTAAGTTAGGCATAAGCAAAAACTAAAATGGATAGAATAGAAGTAAGCGGAGATAATCATAGTGAAAACATTGTTTTGTTCAATGAAATCCTTTTGTTAACAAGTTTGATCAGGTCTTGTTACCAAAACAATTTCATATGAGACAAAACTTTGTATTCCACTAATGATTATGTTACCTCAACCTTGATAGCAATGGTCCCAATCATAATTTTCAAATTTTTCTCTTGGTATGAGACAATATATATCTCCAACTTGAATGCCCTCAACTTGTTCAATTGAATTCAAACCATAAGTCCTTTCAATCTCCTTGGGGAAATAGACAGTATGTTCCTTGTCATTAACATTGAAGGTCACCTTCCCTTGATTACAATTAATAACAGCTCCTGCAGTATTAAGAAAAGGTCTCCCAAGAATAATAGACATATTATCATCTTCAGACATTTCAAGCACAACAAAATCAGTTAATATTAAGCAATTATGAGCCACTTGAACAGGTACATCCTCACATATACCAACAGGAATAGTGGTAGATTTATCAGCCATTTGCAAAGATATATCAGTTGGTATTAATTTTTCTAGTTGAAGCCTCGTATAGAGAGAGAAAGGCATAACACTAACTCCATCTCCCAAATCACACAAAATAGTTCTAACATAACTATTCTTAATAGAGCAAGGGATAGTTGGAATCCCTGGGTCTCCAAGTTTCTTGGGGACCTTACGATTAAAGGGATAATTAGCAAGCAAAGTAGAAATTTCTTCATTAGGGATCTTCCTTTTATTCGAGACAATATCCTTCATATACTTTGAGTAAGGAGGCAATTTAATAGCATCAGTCAAAGGAATTTGCAGGAATAAAGGTTTCATCCACTCACAAAACTTATTATAGTGTTCATCTTCCTTTGACTTGTGTTTCTTATCAGGGAAAGAAATAGCTTTTTGGACCCAAGGTTCTCTTTCACTACCATGTTTCTTAGCAATAAAATCTTCTTTAGTGTATTTAGTATTCTTAGTGTGGTTTTCAGGTTCTTCTTCAACTTTTTCCTCATTAGGAACTTCATTTTCTTCATTACTACTTTCAGTTTCAGCATCAGAGATAGATATACTATTAGGATCTATAGCAGGTTCAGAGGGTTCTACAACAGTTTTATGTTTGTTTTTCCTTTTCTTATGAGTAGAACCACTATTTTCAGCTTGTTGAGAATCCTGCTCAATTCTTTTGGGATGCCCCTCAGGATATAGAGGATCCTGGGTACCAGCTCCACTTCTAGTTCTAATTTCATAAGCATGTTTTTCTTTAGCAGCATTAACTAGCAAATCGTTTTGCACTTTAACGAGTTGATCTATTTGAGTTTGAACCATTTGAAAGTGTTTAACAATCATTTTAACATCATTAGAGGTTCTTTCCACAATATCTTTCAACTCAACAATAGCTCTAGTGTTTTCCATTAGATGATTTTGCACCCTTTTATTAAAATTATCTTGCTTAACAATAAAGATATCGAATTCTTCTAAGCATTGATCAGGAGGTTTAGAGTAAGGGATATCACCTTCATCAAAGTGTTGGAGAGAGTGTACCTCAATAGTGGGTGAGTAAGGAATAGGCTTACATAATTCTTCTATAGGAGGTAAATTCTTGACATCTGCAGCTTTAATTCCCTTCTCCTTAAGACATTTCTTAGCTTCCTTCATCACTTCATCTTTCAATTCAATAACTCCCCTCTTCTTTGATGTTGGAATAGACACTGGTATAGTAGGTTCAGGTACAATTACTTCAGGTATAGCTTGTTTAGAAGGAGTCCAATCTTCATAGTTCTTACTTATTTTAGCCATTAATTCCTCAGCTTCCTTAGGAGTCCTATTCCTAAAAACACAGTCAGCACAACTATCTAGGTATGTCCAAGATTCTTCGGTTAGTCCATTATAAAATATATCAAGAAGCTCATTCTTAGGTAATGGACTTCCAGCCTATGCATGAATCAAAGCACAAAACCTTGCCCAAGATTCGGGCAATACCTCCTTTTCTCCCTGTTTAAAATCAAAAAGTTCCTGCAAAATAGCATATCTAGCATTAGGAGGAAAATATTTCTGCAGGAAAGTACTAATCAAGCACTCAGGGCTATCAATAGATCTAGGAGGTAAATTACTAAACCAAGTTTTAGCTTCTCCTTTCAGTGAAAAGGGGAAGATCTTGGCAACAAAGTAAGCACGCATCTTAATATCATCAGAAAACAAGCCACTCATGGTAGAAAGTTCATTCATATGTGCTACCGCACTTTCATTCTTAGTCCCACAAAAAGGTTCTTTCTCAACAATAGCTATGTAAGATAGATTGAGAGAGAAATCATAATCTTTATATGTAATGTTTATGGGAGAAGCAGCAAACTTAGCAATAGGAGACAATTTGGGTCTAATAGTACGTCTCTCAAGGAGACTCTTAGCAGCGCTCCTATCATGGGTGTTTTTACATTCTTTAATAAATTCATCGGTCATCTCAACATAACCATCTTCAATATCATAACTTTCACGAGACTCAGGTGAACTAACAGGTGTGGTAGTGTCTTCATTAGGAGTTTCGGTATTTCCAGATATAGTTCTAGCAATCGTAGCATCTAGGAAAGGACCTAATGAACCACTCTTATCAAGCATAGTATAAGCAGCATCATAGAGCACCGGATAAAAGCATTAACACTCCGTGAACACATGTGATCCTCACATCAAAGCCATTCCCTCCGGTTATCCCGATTTCTGTCACTTTGGGGCCATTGGTTCCGGACAACAACGTGTGTATACAACTTGCAGGTAAGACCATAAACAATACTATCATAATGAATCAATAACATGTTCAGATCTAAAATCATGGCACTCAGGCCCTAGTGATAAGCATTAAGCATAACAAGTTGCAACAAAGTCATAAAGCACTAATAAAAGATACTAGGCACCATGCCCTAACCATCTAATGCCATTACATGAATGATCTCATCCAATCCCTACCATCCCCATAGCCTACAGTGGGGGATTACTCACTCATAGATGGGGGAAACATGGATGGTCGATGGAGAAGCGATGGTGATGATGATGGCGATGATCTCCTCCAATTCCCCATCTCGGCAAGGTTCCAAAACGGAGTTTCTGGTGCTGTTTCGTGGAATCTGGTGGTGGTGGCGGAGTGGAACTCCTTCGAGAAAAATGTTGAAACCCCCTTGAGTTTTTAGGTCAGAAGGTAACTTATAGGCGAAGAGGGAGACCGAGGGGGTGCCTGGGCTGGCCACACCACCCCCTGGCGCGGCCAGGTGGTGTGCTGGCCCCCTGGCTCCTCTTTGTCTCGTATTCTGGCTCCATATGACTTCCGGTAAAATAGGCACTTTGGATTTTTTTCCCATCCAATTCCGAGAATATTCATTTTCTGACTTTCTTGGAACCAAAAACAGCAGAAAACAGGCAGCTGTCACTGTGGCTCTTGTTAATAGGTTAGTCCAAGAAATCATATGAAAAGTACTCCAAAGTGTGGACAAAACACAAGAAAGTATATAAAACCAAGCATGGAACATCAAAAATTATAGATACATTTGCAATGTATCAACTACCTTTAACTATTTGTCACTTATACATGATATATTCTTAGTTCTTCCAAAGCTCATAAGAATATCTTTACTATCGTCCAATGATCATCTTATGAATCATTCTGGTATGTGCTCAAAACATTTAGAGCATAGGACATATCTGGATATATACATATCATGGTATAATCGGTCAAAATATTCATGTGATTTTACTCACCTAGTGTTGAAGCACTTGAATCTTGATACAATCCTTTCCATGCAGCAAGAACCTTTCTTGTTGTTTCCATATTGAACCCTATCAATATATCATATATGTACGTCTAGCATAACCATATTAGTGCCTCAATCTATCCATATAGACATTGATGACAAATATTCCGGTTTTGCCCAAGTCTTTCATCGAAATCCTATTTTAATGAAATTCCTAACTTGTGTCAATAAAAGATACATCATTTCCAATCAACAATATGTACTCTGCATAATGTATTGGAAATTTGTCTTAGCGCTCCCACTTAATTTCTTGCAAATGCAAGCATCTTCATCGTCTCCGATGAAATTAAACTGCTTTAACATTTTCATCATGGTGAAGATTCCAACTCCGCTATGCTCACTTCGACTATTGAAGTTTGCATGCCCTTTTAGCACCCTTTGAATTAACAAAACCCTTCGGATTGTGTCATGTACACGTCCTAGGTAACCATTCTATTAGAAGAACCTTTTTTTGTTTATTCAACTACCATATACCAAATTATATGTAGTGGTTGCTACATTAATCCGTCAAGACTAAATATCGCTATGAAAGATCAAATCTTGTCATAGTCAACTCATTGAAAATTTTCGTAAACTTCTTTTCGACATGTCGACTATTTCATAGATGTTAAACATCCATGTCTATTTCTTTATAAATCCAAACACGACCGATAGGCTTCATGCCTTTCCGGAGGGTCTTCCAAGTTCAGAAACTTAATTTCTCGTGTATGGATACTATCACGGATTCTATGACTTCTAGTCATTTTATGGAGTCAGGGCCCATCATCGCTTCTTTGCATGCAGTCAGTTCATCATTGTCAAAACAATAACGACTTCTATTTCCAATCTTACTATTTGATTCTTACCCACCCACATGGTTCAATAGGAACTCTAATCTCCTAGATCACACCCTTTGTAATCATGGGAGCCATGAGCATTGTGGCCGCCACTAGGACACTTTCCGGCGCTGTGCTACTTAGCACATATAGCTAAGGTTCAATAACCTTATCATAGTTCTATTGTCCTCCCACTTAACTTTTCACGAAAAATTCCTTCTCAAGAAACTTGACGGTCCAAGCGACAAACTCTTTTTTCCTCGGTGTTATGGAGGAATTCCCAACAAATTCTTTGGGATAATCTACAAAGACGTGATTATCTGACTTTGGTTGTAAACATTTTACTTATGCATGGCATACCAAAATTTAAGAAAAGACAATTCAGGTTTTATCCCAAACCATAACTCATATGGTGTCATTTCAACGGATCACGATGGTGCTATTTTCAGTGTAAAAGCGGTAGTCTCTAAAGCTTTAATCCTTAAAACATAATGGCAGGTTTATAAATGTCACCTTTGATCTTACCATGTCAAACAAGGTTTGATCTGATCTCTCGAACATACCATACTCCTATGGTTTATCGGGAAATGCAAATTCATGGAACGATTCCTGAAATCTTAGGTGTTTTTGCTAAACTTGTAACTCAAATATCTTCCTTTATGATCAGATCATAAACTCTTTTATTTTCTTGTTCCAATGATTTTTCACTTCATCTTGAAAGTCTTTGAACAATTTTCAAATGTTTCATATTTCTTCCTTATTAAGTAAATATATAGATATATTCACTCAAATTTCTAGAGAAAGCATATGAAGCAAAAATATCCATCGCATATGGCTACACATAATGGACTATATACATCAACATGCATAATATCCAATAAGTTAGTCATCCGTTCCTCTTTGGCCTATGGACGGAGTTTCAATTATCTCGAGGAAAGTTTCACAAGCGTCAATTGATCAAAATCAAAAGACTCCAAAAATCCATCAACATGGAGTTTCTTCATGTTTACTTTCCAATATAATTCAAACAGCGATGTCACTTCATAAGTGATCTTCCAATCATTTGTCTTACGATATTTTAGCAATAATATTTATGCATGTGATTTCTCCAACTAGACTTGTAAAAGTTCATCCATCCATTATAGAATACGATAATTATTTGAACAACCATTGTTCTCGTAATACCGGAACAAAATAACAATTATTAAAACAAATCTTGAAGGCTAGGTTTGACGACAACGAAAACATAATAACACTTTATTTGTTTTTTATGAACATCATCACTTATTCTCTTGCCAGTTACTTAGGCCATTGCAGTTCATGAATTGTATTGTTCTATATGACACTTCACACCAACCAATTCAGTATCCAATACCGGTATCCAATACCTCAGAACCACATTGTTTAACAAGCAAGGAATACAGTCATAACATGTATATCTTCTATATACCTAAGTTGGACATCTCCAACCTTTTATTTTCTGCCAAATATTTTATAGATTCTCTTTCAAGAATTCCTTTTCTTTTAAAAGAATCTATCAACATCAATAGTGGTGTCATTCACATGACACATAGTACAAAGTGTATATCGTCAAATACTAATACCTTTGGACTTGCACTTTGAAGTGGATCACCATCATCAACTGTTTGTGAAGGAGATATGCCCTAGAGGCAAATAATAAATAGGTTTTTATTGTCATATCTCAATTAGTTTATAATAGTTTCATATTGTGCTATAACTGTGCCAAGTAGAATCATTGGTACATGTGTGGTATGAAACAACCAAGTCCCTAGTAGCCTCTATTCATACTAGTTTGTTGGTCACGAAGATGATCTGGGTTTCAAGATCATGGGCATTTATGCCGACTAACAACGAGATCATATCACTGGAAAATGATGTGGTTGGACATTCCTCGAAGGATTGCAACACGATCAAGTTATATAGTTCATTGTTGCAATAGCTATACCTAGTCTCCTTTTCCTTAGACCGTGAGCTCATATTACTCACTGTTTCCCTAGGCTGCTTTGACTGCATCAAACGCCACTTGGTAATGCAGTGGTTATAAAGGTGTACGTTGGGTATTCCGAAGGAACAGTAGATGACATGTGACTGCAAGACCGGTATTTGTTCACCCACATGACGGGTAAAAATACATACGGCCGACTTGGTGAGATTACATCTATAAATGTTGCAACATGTGACTAGGTCACGGGGATGTAATATCACGGTAACAAAAAAACATAACTTGTTGTGAACGAGATTGAACAAAGGTATGGGATACCAGTGATGGGATCTCGGACAAGTTGTATTGAGAAACAAAAGGAAGAGGATGCTACATTTAGACGGTTCAAACGACATTGTCATCAGGAATGCATAGGGGTCACATGGATATCCCTGGTCCCTCTATTGATCATTGATACAGATCATGTCTAGAGCATTCCCGAGCCGTGAGAGGATACACTTAGGGGTACGATGAGAGCGATCATTCGTGAGACGGAATCACAGTAGAGAAAGAGAGAAAGCCGGAATCGTTCCACGTAGAGATCCGAAGTTGTTAGGAGAAAGAATAAAGGAAAATCCCTGAAAAGTGTTTTCGGATAAATGGGAATTTAAATATATATTAATTATGAATTAATATATTATAAATAATATTTAGATTAAGATTTATAAAGTCAACTTTTATATTAGGCCAAATCCTAGAGGGAAAAGGCCTAGAAATAAAAGTGCAGAAAAATAAATGGAAAAGATAAAACAGCCAGCCCTGTGGGCGGCAGATAACCGCCACCGCACAGGGCGGTAGATAACTGCACGCCGCTCAGCGCCCGGCAGGCGGGCTGCGGGCAGGCGAGCCGGCCCACCCGGGCCGCTGGAGCCAGCGGGGCGGGGCGGGGCACTAGGCCACCGGGGGGCGAGCTGGCCCACCCGGGGCTTCCCCTCCCAGGCCGCCGCAGCAGGGGCGCATGCTGGGCCGCGGTGGTGCCCCAGGCCCACCCGGCTGCTGTGCTGTCTGCTGCTTTCTTTTTTCCTTTTATTTAAGTATTTTTTGTTTGCCTATTAGGCTGAGTAGATACAACCCATTTGGCAGTACAAATTTCTGCTGAATTTTTCCTTTAGTATTAGTCCCACATGGCTTAGCCTTTGAGAAAGATACACCCCCTTAGCCTATATAAAGGGGTGCCCATGGGTGGGATTAAACACACAACTAGAGAAGTCCTTTGGTTGACTTTCTCCCTCCCTCTCTCTCTATACCTTGTGACCATGGCCCCGAGTCTAGGCTATGCGATCGAGGCACACCTGCAGTACGCCGTTGCGCTGCAGGGATTCCTAGCCGGATATCAACTTCCACACTCTCGGCGGGATCAGGGAGCCGGAGGTCTCATCGTGCACCGGATGTGTACGAAGACACGAGGCGCAACACTTGGGGCGCTAGAATGTCGTGAGCCGGAGCTGTTGCACGATGAAGATGATGAAGATCAAGAAGGAGCAAGGGGTGACCTACGAGGGGCTTCGCGACCTTGAGGTCGGCTTCGAGTACGACTACATCAACCACGTTCCCCGCGGAACGTTAACCGCGTACGGTCTATAAGGGTATGTATTCTCTACGCATCGGCCGTTACTGCATTACTACATAGATAGATCTTAGGCTAGTTTCTAGGGTTCCGTCGTAGGAAATTTTTGTTTTCTGCGCCGATCCCCTACAGTGGTATCAGAGCCGATCTATGCGTAGGAGTGATGTATGGCCAGTACGCACAAGTTTTGTGCGGGCATTGATCCCTTAGTTGTTACCCTCTAACGTGTACTTGTTTATATCGCGGTATTGTTTGATGAAGCGGCCCGGACCGACCTTACGCGTATCCGTACGCGAGACTGGTTCCACGCTCAACATACGGCTTGTACCGTATAAATGGCTAGCGGGTGTCTGTCTCTCATTCAATAGTTGATATAGCATCTACAACGGAGGGCCCCGAAAGGGGTGTAATAGAGACAACTTTCGGATCCGTGTTGTGGTTGGAAAGTTTGTAGTTTAGAAACGGTTCTAGTGTGAAAGCCCTAACAACCACATAAAACTTGCAATAGATAAAGTAGAGGCGTCTAACTTTATTTTGCAGGGGGCATGTGATTATGATATGGCATTGGTCGTTACAAAGGTAAAGTAGTTTACTTTTCTGTTGCTAAGTAGTATAGTAATAGTCATCGTTCCGATGAACAACCTGGTGGCGGCGTCGTGGACTTGGCGTCAAACCAATATGATGTTGATACTAGTTTTTAAATCTTATTGTGTGCTAGTATTTAGATACTCAACGGTAGCAAATAAGATAATCCCTATTTAATTCCAATGTTCCGTGTTCCCCTTGTGTGTGCACCACCAAGAAAGTTCTTCGGTATGAGGCGATCCAGGGTTACAGGCCTGGGTGTCAGACATCTCTACGTTCGCATACAGTGGGTGTAAGCCATGTTGCACAGCGAATACACACAAGTTAGATTTGGCGAGCCTAGCACGCCACAGAAACGTGGCCTCGGAACACAAGATATTATCTCCTTTATGGGAGGAACTTGGTAATAAATCATCGTCTTCGCATGCCTCGGTTATCTCTATACCCGAGCTATTACTTATGCACTTTAATTTGTGATAGCCTTCGTTCTTGAAGTCTTATATCTAGCTATCACATAGTTGCTTGTATTGCTTAGCATAAGTTGTTGGTGCACATAGGTGAACCGTAGTTTATATAAGTTTTGTGCTTGACAAAGTAAACACTAGTTTTATTCCGCCTTTGTTAAGCCCATATTGTAAAAGTTTTAAACCACCTATTCACCCCCCCTCTAGGCGGCATCTGTATCCTTTTCAATTGGTATCAGAGCTTGATCTCTCCTTTTGGGATTCACCGCCTTGAGAGTAAAGATGTCGGCTAGGGGATTAGTGCATGATGACATTTTCATATTCGATGGCACATGTTATGAGATTTGGAAAATTCGTATGCTTAATCATTTTTGGTCCATGGACCCAAATTTGGAGAAAATTGTAGATATAGGTTTTTCTCCTCCAATGGATTTCCTAAATCTATCTTGTGAGGATGAGAAAAACGTATATCTCGATGCTCAAGCTTCTAATGTGCTTGTTAATTCTTTGAGCCATGTAGTTACTTCTTCAATCATACCTTTTGGGAGTGCTCATGAGTTATGGACAAAACTTCAAGATAAATATGATGTGTCCAATATTATTGAGGATGATGGTATTGCTTCCACTTCCGTCCGTGATGAGTTATCATCCTCTTCCACTTCACCAAAGTGTAGCAAGACATAAGGTAATGATATGGTAAGTGGTGATGAAAATTGCAATATTGATAGTAAGCTTACTGTTGATGATTCTTCATCTATATCTTATTACAATGCTTCATCTTTGGACTTAAACACTTCTAGCACTATATATGATTTACATGCTCGTGTTGATAGTCCTTTCATATCATGTGTAAGTTGTTTGAATAAATCTCATGATGATATGCTTGATATTCCTTGTTGCCATGATATAAATGCTTCTATTTCCTATAGTTGTTGTGTTTCTAACAATGTAGAGGAAACTGAAGATTCTACGGGTCAAGACAACATCTTGAATGAAGCCTCAAGTAATTATTCATTATCATCATCTCACGGTTCCCATCTATGCCTTATGGCTAGGGATTCAAAGGTATATCCTACTTTGGAACCCAATACCTCTTATGATGATGAGGATGAGTATAATGAGGAAGAAGAGATTGATGTTGATTTGTTACATGAAAAGGGTGAGATTGTTTATCATGCTCTTGTTAATAATAATATTGCTTGCTCTAACTTTGTTGAAATCTTGGGTTTTGCTATTGAGAGCAAAGAACGTATTGATAAGTTAGAAGCTCAAGTTGAGGAGCATGACAACACAATTGACAAAATGAGTAGCCTTGAGCGTGAGTACGCTAATGATATTGCAAATCTAAATAAAGCTCTTGAAGAAGCACAAGCAACCAAAGAATATCTTGAGGATACGTTTAGTCTAGAAGTGTCTAAAGTAAAGGGAACCCGTGATAAAGCCCTTGAGGTGGCAATTGATCTCAAAAGAAAATATAATGAGATTGCCAAGTTGTCTTCTACTATTGCTAATTATAATGATGATTGTGCTACTAACTCTATTTCTTGTGAAGCATCTATTTTGAAGGAGAATGTTGAGCTAAAGGCTCAACTTGCTTTGCTAACTAGCAATTATGGGAAATTGGAAGAAAGTCGTGTTATGCTATCAAGCTCTCATGAGGATCTTCTAGCCTCCCATGATAGGCTAAAGTTAGCTCATGAGGCTATTGTGTCAAAGGTAACATCTAATGAGCCTCATGTGGACATTAGCACTACATCCACTACAAATGTCGTACTACCATGTGCTAGTCCTAGTAATTCATCATCTCATATTATTGCTACACCTTGTAATGAATTACATTCCTTGCCTTGTTGCTCTAACAATGAAGCTTCTACTTCCTCTAGTATTTGTGTTGATACTAACCATGTAGAGGAAATCAAAGAGCTCAAGGCCCAAGTCTCATCTTTGAAGAGGGACTTGAAAAAGGGTCATGAAGGGAGGGCCACACTCAAAAAGATCTTGAGTGTGCAAAAATTCCCCAATGACAAGAGTGGGCTTGGATTCAAATCCAATATTAAGAACAGGTCCACTAACAATAATAAGTTCAAGAGAAACAAGAAGAAGGGCCAAGAACATGTCAAGAATTTTGCCAAGATTGTTTTCTTCAAGTGCAAAATTGAAGGGCACCACGTTAGATCTTGCCCATTGAAGAATAAGACTCTTAGTGAGAAGCAAAAAGGGAAGAGGCCTCAAGTTCAAGGTCATGGTGTACCTCAAATGGAAGAAAGGCTACTTCGCAAAAAGAATCAAGATAATACTCCCATGGTGGATAAATCAAGTGTGAAGAAATGTAAGAAAAGAACTTGCTACATATGTCGTGAGAAAGGTCACCTATCTTCTTCATGCACTATTGGTAACTCCTCATCCAACCCTATTATGATTTATGATGTTTATTCTCTTTGTAAGGATGAGGTTGGAAATGTGTTTGCCAAATATGTTGGTGCCCAATGTGGTGTCAAGAAAAGAACCATTTGGGTTGCCAAGCCTATTGTGACTAACTTCTTAGGACCCAACTTGGTTGGGGACCAACAAGCTAAAACTTGATCAATAGGTGTTGTTGGAGGGCATTGGAGACTTCGCTACATCATGAAGAATTAACGGAACTTAATCAATTATATTGTCTCAAGCCAAATGACTTATATTATCTTATCTCTATCATATATCCATTGTTCCTCCTTGCGGTAACATGTTCTCAACTCATTTACATTTAAAGTTACTCGCCCCTTGTGCATGTGTTGGTTTTTTGTACCTTGCATGTGTTTTTATATGTTGTGCATAACCACTTACTTATCTTGAGTTATCAAGTTTATTTGTGTATGTTGGCTTGCACACCATGTACTTGTTTTTTTTGTTGAGTGTTTATTGAATCTTTGTGTTACCTCATTTTTGGATATTTCTTTGACTTGAAATCGTTAATGCTCTATTTTATGTAGGTAGAGATGATGATCCCATGTGGGTGCATTTTGTATTCAAATACAAAATCTTAAATAATGCACTAATCATGGGGGAGTTTTCCTATATTGTGTAGAACACTCCTTTTATGCTTCTTCTTCCATATCGTCTTTTATGTCTTTGGAAGATAAATTTTATTTTGGTACTTTGTGACATCTTGAAAAGTATTGAGATTTGGTGTGGTTTTTTAAACCTTTCTCTTTTTGGGAGTTGGCTTTATCTCATTCCTTGCTAACTTTTTTGACCTTTTAGAATGAGATAAATCCTTGAGCATTTATGTTTTTGTCTATCGCTTTCTCTTTGTTTTTGCCTAGTTCATTTGTTGAACATGTGGTCTTTCATGAGTTGATTTGGTTATTTGATATAATTTGAACAACCTTTTATCATGTCACACTTTGGTGTTTCTTCTTGGTTTACTTGGTATTTTGTTCAAATTGTATCTCCTTTGGTTCTTGAAAGTAGTGTGCATGCATATTTACTAAACGTATATATTATGGCGTGCTTTCTTTACTTGATCCAATATATAGGTGAAACTCCACAAAATCCTAATTGGCTAAGATGTGTATGAAATTCAATTTCATATCAATATGAACATATTTATGTGGAGTCTCTCCTATGTATTGTAGTTGCTCTAACTACTTTGGACCCAATAAGTTTAGGGACCATATTGTACTTCAATTTTGTTTTAGGTACATTGGAGGTGCATTGAATGCTTGTCTCATAAGGAATAAGTGATGATTCAATGATAATTAGAGACAAGCGAGGATTATCAACAAACTCCTATCTACTTCATCACACCAATGATATCTCGGTAACAAGTATCTCTTACTCATGCATACATATATCGTCTTCCAACCTATGGTAGGTTGCATTTTGGCATGATTTTTTTGTATTTGCAGTTGTTGTGGTTCTTTATTTGGCCTTAAAGAACACTCTCTATTGCATATGTGAGTAAGTTGAGATGAGTGCATATAATTGGGACTATACAAAATCATGCTCATGATTCACAAATCCCAAATATGTCAATCTAGCAATTATATTGCCTATTGTTTCCTCAAAGTACTCTCATGTGTAATATTGATGAATTTGCAAAGTTGATTCTTTCTTTGTGATACTTGATTCCTCTCGCAATATGTTCCAACTATCTCTACTTCCCTTCATGATAGTTGTGATGTATTTGATATGTTTGTGGTTGAACTTCATGAATATACAATAAGATAAAATTGAGCCTTTTGGCCATGCTATCAAGCAAAGATCTTAGTGGTGTAATGTCATGACTTTGTTTTGGATATCTTGATCTATTTGTTTTAGTATCTATTTTGTGTGTACATGTTTCTTTGTGGATCAATATCTTTGTGAGATTTTCTACTTAGAAACTTATACACATGAGAGATGTTACTTCTCTATTTTTGATATCTTCTTTGTTTCGCGTGTGTTGTATGGTCATACTAAGCAATATCATTTGTCGTCAGATTGATGACACGTACGCCATGAGGGGGTCCTCGAGGCGTGCGGAAGAGAGGGGTGTGAGACGTACGGTGTTCCGAGACGGTGAGCACACAAGTTTACCCAGGTTCAAATCCACCGGCTTTGGACGGATCCTACTCCTGCTAGCAATCTAGTAATATGGCAGAGCCGGAATATGGGTTACAAGGGTTCGCCTATGCGAGTTGAGATTGTAGACTATTGAGGGTGCCCTAAAGGCTCTCCCTAGGATGGCTTATATAGATATCCGACCTAGGGTTTACAGGAGAGACCTATCCGGCTACGACTAAGAGTCGGTTACAGAGTACATCTTGAACTACAAGTAACACTATGGGCCTAAGTCGGTAAGTCTTCTGGGCCTTCCTGTAGCCAGACTAGACTCCGTCTTTTCTCCCTGACTGGGCCGCCCGTGAAGCAAGGCTCTAACCCGAAGTGGGCCACCCTGGTCAGTGAGGAACTGTGAGGATACTCGGAAAGTATATCCCCAACAACAGCCCCTGGAAGTCTCCAAGATCCAAAGTCGGATTCATCATCATCTAGGTTGATCTTTGGCTTGCAGAATCTTGAAGGGTTCCTGAAACTTCACAATAAAAAATACGATCTGGGTCTTAAAAATAAGTCGGACCTATCAACATGTTATTCGGATTTTCCAGCTTGATTTTCAAACTAAGCCGGAACTTGGTCTCTGACGTCATTTGACACTGGTCATGGTCAAGTCACGACATCTGACAAACATCCTGTTAGCACGACCATTGGTGGGTCCGCCGTTCGCAGAACCGAGGCGTCATTTCAATGCGTACGTGGAGATCGAGGCGACGTAATCATCGTGTGGGTCCTTCCCAGTTCCTTCCATGACACGTGGCGGTTACACAGTACTGTTTGCACGAATCTTGGCGCGGTTAGGTGGTTATAAGGGGTGAGGAACACTTTTTCCTCATCTTCTTCACCTATTTCCGTGCCGTTTCCTTCTCCTCCACATCTCCCTCACGCACAGAGCTCCCCTAGTTCCCAAACTCCCAACGCCGCCCATCTAAGGTCACCGGCGCACCGAAAGAATGGCTTCGTCTTCATCATCCGGCTTGGCTGCGGCAGCGGTGACGGCGGCGGCAGAGAATGAAAGCAATCGCGGGGTTTGTATCCCCTACTTGCTAGACGACGAGAAGCTCCGCGGCGTGGAGACGGAAGGGCTCCTCCACACCGGCGACTGGCGGAGTGGTTCTGGCGAAACCATCCCCAACCCGCACGCCGACGAGCGGGTACACTTCGGCACCCACCTCGATAGAGGTTTGTCTTTCCCTCCCTCGGATTTCTTTTCTGAGGTGATAGATCATTATGGTGTTCAGCTTCACCATCTTCCCCCCAACTCCATCTTAGAGATGAGCGCCTATGCGGCCTTGTGCGAGGGATATCTCGGCATTAGGCCGAGTCTCACTTTATTCCGGTACTACTTCCATGTCCGGAGAAACTCTATCACCGCCGGTAATCCTTATATTACCGGTACAATCAGTTTTTTCGGTTAGGCATGAGCGCGTCTATCCTAGGATTCTAGCTAGTGAGTCGGTCAAACAATGGCCGGCCACTTTCTTTTACCACAAGGATGTTCCTGCTCCCGGCAAAGCCACTGCTTTGCCGGCTTTCATCGACGGAGCTGCCACGCCTCAAGCATCTTGGGACAAGGTCGCTCCGGCTCTCAGTGATGATCTGCTTCTTGCCAAGAGGCGGATTGAATATCTGATAAAACACAAAGGCCTGAGGGGATCTGACTTGGTCCAATGTTGGGTATCACGCCGGATCCAAACCCTCCAGCACCACGGAGACCGACTGATGCATTCCATCATGTCATCCAAAAAGGATTCCCTCCGCATCAGCCCCAAATCCTATACATCACAAGGTTATATAAGCTAGATTAAATGGCTGATAAGGGAGCGGATCGAGAGGAAGATCCCGAAGGTTTCTCTGGACATGCACACAACGGAAGACCCTGTTGTGCTGGTAAGCTTTTAACAATAAACCCTTTCTATGTGTTTCACCTTTAAATTATTTCGCAATACTGAGATATTATATTCTTTTCAGCTTGATGACCTCCCCGAGTCGGAACTGGCTCCTATCGAGGGATATCCTCCGGAGTTTTCTCAGGAGGAGGAATTGGTCCCACTGTCGGACGTTGTGCCCAGAAAGCGCAAAGCTCCGACAGTGGCTATTGGCACAAAGGAAGTGCCAGTTGTGAAAAGGTAACTTTCCGCACAACTTCTGCCTTTGTACTTTACTCGTAACTTCTTCCGATATATAATGTTCTTTTTTCTATTAATTTCTCAGAGCTAAGCAGCTCATCAAGGGCAAGGGGAAGGGGAATATCTCGAAGCCCCTGCGTCAGACGAAGCTAACCATAGCTTCTCCTGCCGTGGCTCCTCCGACTCCTGCCCATCAACCTTCTGCAACGCTGGTGATTACTCCATCACCAGTTGTCGCAGAAGATCCGGCTCCTTCAACGGGGCTAGTGATCCTTGAATCGCAGACTGAAGCCACTATGGGTGGCTCAGATTTAGATAAGGGTGAACCCTCTTCGGGTAATGATCCCTCGGCAGAGACCTTTTCCGAAAACCTCCTGAACAATCCGAGACTTGCCAATTTTGGCCTGTCTCAGAAATCTATAGAAGAAATCCAGCTTCTGGCCCGGCAATGCCTGGAGAGCTGAAATCTCTCTACCGAAGAAGTAGCACATGAAGCGGAAGACATCAAGTACTCCGACCTTATTGAACAAGTCCGCCTTCGTGACGAGGGACTTAGAGCTGGTGTGCTTCCACCACCTCCGGTTATTCCACTCACCCTCACCGAGAAGGTTACCACCGAGATGAACATGTGCCTAAGCAAGCTCACACATGAACATCATGTAAGTCAGAATTCCAACTCATGATTTTATTTATTGTACTTTATATCATATCCTCTAGCCCCCAAGCATGAAGTAGGATATACAATCCGGGTTTATGCTTCCTTAGGATGCCAAAGAATGAACTAGTGTAGCCCCCAAGGCTCGTGCTGATATTAGGAACAATATTAGCCCGAGTCTTTAGTAGACTTCTGACTCTGGGTATTCTGACTTACAGAAAGTTAATTCATATAACCAGGATTTGTTGAAGAATATCTGCAACAAGCGGAGAGAGATCAAGGCTCTCCGACTTGAAAATGCTGAGCTGAAGGTTTCCAAGGATGAGGCCGAAGGTAAACATTCCGAGACTCAAGCCTTGTCCTGTATTTTCATAGTCGAATATTTTTTGCTGAACTATTGTTCTTTTGTCTTACAGCACTAGTAAAACAGTCATGTGCTATGATTGAAGAGGCCAAGAACCTCAAAACCTTAGTAGTGGAGAATAAGGAACTTCGCCAAGAGCTGGATAAGCTCAAGGCAGATCATGAGAAGAGCATCGCTCAAATTCTCGATTCCACCTCCATGGCCATTGATGAAGGTGATCGCAAGATTGCGGCTCAAGATCAGAAAATCTCGGATCTCAACAATGAGCTTTGCAGAGAGAAGGATCTTTGCGAGGCGCTCTGGGCTGAACTCCGGAGTCTTCGGGAAGAGAAGACCAAAGTTGATGACGTCATCTTCGGTATGTTTTCCATCTTTCTGACTTGCCTACATTCTTCGACTCTTTCGACGTCGGATTTACTTAACCGTTTTTGTGTTATATGTATAGGTCCTTTAAACTTGACGGACTCCACTTCTGCCGAGCCTCGCACCCACCGGCTTACCCAAGTCGGTGATTTTCTTCATGACTTCCGCCAATCCATCGAGGACATTAGCGAAGCTCTCAAGGTTCCGGACATGCATGGAATGTCTGTCTTTCAGGTGCAAGACAAGGCAAAGGAGATGCCGCAGCTTGTCCGGGACTGGAACATGTCCTACGTGCAAACCGCAGCGCAAAACGCTCTCCCCATGGTCATGAGCCACCATGGAAACATGGAAATTTGGCAAGTGACCAGAGGGTACTGCAAGGTGGACGAAGACGGATAGGAGCAAGACATCAAGGCCATCATGGACTCCTGCGCCGGATATGGGTGGCATGTAGCTGATTTAACCAGCTACGACACTCCCTTCTTCACCCGCGTGGACACGCCACCTCCGCCTCCCGAAGAAGCAGCCGAAGTTTCCGATGATGCCCACACCATGTCGGATGTGGACATCTCGGAACGATATCAAGGCGATGTATCCAGCGAGCCGGCAGCTCTTACCTCCTCTCCTACATCATAGATTACCAGAAACAAATGTATTATTCTAAGAAACATTATGGGTCTATAATATGCAGTACTATACTTTTGCTAGTGCTAAGCTTTTATCTATTTAGCACTTTTGGCTTTTAAATTTTTGTGTGCCTGAAATGTTTACACAAGCACTTATACTTTTTCGTCTATACTTATCGTTTATCTGGCTTTCCGCCTCGTCCCTTTTGTGAGCCGGCTAAACTTTCTGCACGGAAACTTTGCCGAGCAACGGAGCTCAATTGCTAAACCAGTTTAAACTCGAAAACAAAGCCGGCTTCCAGTACCAACAATTCACTACTCAGAAAATACCCGCATCCAGCAATCAGACAAATAACCAAAGTATAGACTAGAAACTTCATAGTTGTACCCGAAGGTAGCATTTTTAGAATCGGAAATCTAAACCAGAACAAACATGAGCATAAAGTATTTTCAAGTATTCTAGGATTTTCGACTTTGTGACATGATCATTCGGAAATAAGATGGTAAAAACTTCTCAGAAAAAACTTGAGGCAACCAAAACTTTTATTTCTCACAGAACATGTACACATATATGATTACAAAGAAGGATAAACTAAGAATAAAAGTGAAAGGGAAATGGACGTCGCCTAGAGGTGGGGTGAATAGGCGTTTTAAAATAATTACGGTTTAGGCTCTAATAAATGCGGAATAAAACTTAACGTTTAATTTAACAAGCCAAAACCTATATCCACTAGTTTCACTAAGTGCACCAACAACCTATGCTAAGCAAGATAAACAACAATGTGATAGCAATATATAATACTTCAAGCACGAAGGCTATCACAATGTAAATTGCATAAGAAAAGGGCTCGGTTGAGAGATAACCGATGGACGCGGAGACGATGATTTGTTTCCCAAAGTTCACTTCCAAGAAGCTACGTCTCTGTTGGAGAGGTGCGGGGGCGCAATGAACTTCGAACGCCACAAATGGCTCACCTCGAGGTGTGGTGGCTCAATGCTCACCCAACGCCACACAAGGCCTCACCAAGGATGTGAAGCCACGCAACTCACCGACGCCACAAAAGGCTCACCCTATTCTCCCGTGAGCTCGCCACAAAGGCCTACTCACGTTCCACTATGGGACACTGAGGGCGGTCACCGAACCTGTACAAGGTTGGGGCAACCTCCACAACTCAATTGGAGGCTCCCAACAACAATGCCACAAAGGCTACAAAGCCACAAAAGGCAACAAGGCCACAAAAGGCAACAAGACCACAAAAGGTCAACAAGCTAGAGGAACCTCCACAACTCAATTGGAGCCCCAAGAACACACCACAACTCCACACAACCGTCTAGGGTTCCAAGAACCCAAGAGAAACAAGCCCAAGGGCTTGAACTCGCCGAATCTCTGAGGAGAACTCAAACCTATGCACCAAATGCAAGAGGCAAGTCCTTCTCTCTCAAATTCCACCAAAGCTACAAAAGCTATTGGGGGAATAAGGGAGGAAGAACACAAGAGGAGAACACAAAACTCTCCAAGATCTAGATCCCGAGGATTCCTTCACAAAGAAGGGATTTTGCTTGGTGGGGCTTGTAGATCTAGATCTCCTCTCTCAAATCCCTCAAAAAGATGCAAGAATCATAGGAGGGGAAAGGGGAGAGGGCAAGCTCTTCAAGGTCAACAATGGAGGAGAGAGAGAGCAAGAACCAAGAAAAAGCAAGTTTTTTGGGCCGAAGGGGAAAGGAGAGCTCCTTTTAAAGGGCTCCCTGATCTGCCCGTTACCCACAGAATCGCGCATGGCCGGTAGTACCGGTGGGTGGCCGGTACTACCGGTGGCACTCAGCCAACAGTCCAAAAACAAGGTTCAAACGAACACAAAAACGAGGCCGGCCGGTACTACCGGTGGGTCACCGGTACTACCGCCTGGGCCGGTACAACCGCCCAAGATTCCGACTGAAGTTCCGTCAAATAGCGCAGACCAGGCAGAGAGCATACTGAACCAAAAATGGGTTCACCAGAAGTTGGGCCGGTATTAACACCGGTACTACCGGCGGCATATCTGCCCGAGCGGTACTTCCGGCGTCTGGCCGGCTTCCGGTCAGAGAAACTTCAGAACCAGAAATGCCACAACTTTTGCATCCGAACTCCAAACGAGATGAAACCAATTTTGTTGGAAAGATAACTACGTGTAGAATCCAACAAAGATAACGAAATATTGGATATCACCAAGGGAGAAAATACCATGAATACATATGTGAGATACCTCCCAAGGTGTGGAGCCAGAAAACCCGCAAGATCAAAAACGCAATAAGATATGCAAGGGAAATCCGTTTTTGATGAACTAGAGCTTGTTATGAAGATAAGCACAAGCTCTAGATCCTCACATGGACAAGAACCAAACAACAACCAAGAAAGATGATGCTATGAATGCAAAGGTTTGAGCTCTCTCTGAAAGATACGAACAAGTCACCCACTCGAGAGCCCCTCTTGATAGTACGGCTACCTATCCTAAACCCGGTCTCCCAACACTACAAGAGACCGGTAAAATACAAACCCTATCAAGATCATACCTTTGCCTTGAACATCCCACTTGAGCGTGCTGTAGACGATCTTGTCACCTTCAAGATGGAACACCTTTCTTGATTGCTCTTGCTTGCTCTTGTTTGATGAAGACTTGCGAATGGCTCCCCCATACTCCATGGGAAAACCACTTCTTTGACCTTGTCTTCATCACTCCATGAACACCGAGGAAGGCAAGCTCCAAGCATGAGATCTTCTAGAGATGGTGCATCTTGAGCTTGCACAACAATTCTTGACGATGTCTTGAAGATAGCCATGAGGAACTCCATATTCTTATTCTTCTTCTTCTTCTTCTTCTTCAAGACATACTTGATCTTCTTCTTCTAATTGATTCCAATAGGCACAAAGCCCTTGGACAATGCTCCTTCTTTTTCATCCTTGAAACCACCACATGGTACAAGCGATGCCAATGGACAAACCTACAAGTGAGACTCAATTTGCACATTAGTTCATAGGGATTGTCATTAATTACCAAAACCACACATGGGGGCATACATGCCCTTTCAAAAAGGGACATAGCTGAGCAATATTCCATGGTCTGTCTAACTCATCCGGATTTGTACTGCCTCTAGCTCTCTTTCTCTTCTTAGTAGCAGGTCTTTCTTTGACTAACCTCATATCAGTTAGGTAGTATGAACCATTGTGTAATACTCGACTAACCAGGAAGGGCCCTTCCCATACCGGGGAAAGTTTGTGCTTTCTTTGTTGCACAAGCCAGAGAACCAAATCGCCCTTATTGAAAGAACAGTTTCTAACTCTCTGGCTATGATACTTGCATAACTTCTACTGATAGGCTGTTGATCTCATTTCAGCAACGACGCAAACTTCTTCGACTAAGTCGAGATCATTTTGTCGAGAAACCTCGGCATCCTCTTCGATATACGCGGCCACTCTAGGAGAAGTGTGAATCAAATCACTAGGAAGAACTGCTTATGCGCCATAGACCAAGAATAAAGGTATGTATCCAGTTGACCTGTTCGGAGTTGTTCGTAAACTCCATATTACAGAGGGTAATTCCTCTGCCCAAGTCCCCGCAGCATGTCGTAGTGGTGCTTCGAGTCTCGGTTTTAGGCCCTGTAGGATTAAACCATTTTCCCTTCCGACTTGTCCGTTAGCCTGTGGATGTGCGACCGACGCAATGTAAAGCCGGATATTTTGTTTATTGCAGAATTTGGCCAATTCTCCCATAGAAAAATCACTCCCGTTTTCCGTGATAATACTGTGATGATAACCATACCGGATTATAATATCCTCGACAAATCTTTTGGCTGTTGCTCCATCACAACTAGTGACAGGTTTAGCCTCAATCCATTTAGTGAATTTATCCACCATCACTAAGAGGTGAGTAAATCCACTTGGAGCTTGTCTAAATGGTCCTACCATATCAAGCCCCCATACCGCAAAAGGCCATGATATAGGTATTGTTCGCAGCTGATCAGCTGGAACATGAGCTTGTTTGGCGTACTTTTGGTAGCCCTTGCACGTCTTGACTAGCCGTTCGGCATCTGCCTTGGCTGTAAGCCAGAAAAAACCATGTCTGAAAGCTTTTGCCACTAAAGATTTGGCTACAGTGTGGTGACCACACTCGCCTTCATCTATTTCTCTTAAGATTTCCACTCCTTCCGGAGATACGCAGCGCAGAAAAACCCTAGAAACACTCTGCTTATAGGGCTCACCTTTAACTATAGTGTAGGTTTTCACTCGTCGGACGATCTGCCAGCTCGGAACCTCGTCTTCGGGTAATTTTCCATCTACCAGATGATCAAGGTAGGGTTGGGTCCAGCTAGGAATTACAACCAGAACTGCTATTAGAGGTGAGTCGGATTTGGTCGGATATTCCTCATCCACTCCCTTTATTGAGGGAACTTTGAGGTGCTCTAAAAAAGCGCCATTCGGGACCTCTTTCCGTGCAGAGCCTATTCGAGATAATGCATATGCTTCCTCATTTTCTGCTCGAGGGATGTGTTGAACCTCAAACCCTTCGAACGATTTAGATAAATCATCCACGACAACTTTATATGTTGCCATGTGTTTATTTGCATTACAAATATCCGACACTTACTGAGCAACAAGATCTGAATCTCCGTAACACATCAAACGTCGGATGATGATATCCTTAGCAATCCGGATTCCATGTAGCAGTGCTTCATACTCGGCAATATTATTTGTCGTTGTGAAGTGGATCCGCAACACGTATAGAGGTTTATCTCCTTGGGGTGATTTGAGCACCACGCTAGCCCCCGAGCCCCCGCGAGCCTTAGACCCATCAAAATATAGGGTCCAATATTCCGACTCAGGGAGGGTCATATTCTCCTTCGTCTCTGTCCAATCAGCAACAAAGTCGGCAAGGATTTGGGATTTAATTGTTGTCCGAGGTTTGTACTCAATGTCGAAAGCTGAGAGCTCTATGCCCCATTTGGTGACGCATCCTGTGGCGTCACTGTTGTTGATTATATCTCTCATGGGAGCTGTGCTCACCACGGTAATTTGATGCTCCTGAAAATAATGTCGTAGCTTACGAGAGGCTAAGAAAACACCGTAAGACAGCTTTTGATAGTGCGGATACCGCTGTTTTGATTCTATTAGGACCTCACTGACAAAGTAAGTCAGACGTTGCACCAAGTGTTCCTGATTTTCCTCCGGTCTCTCCACTACCATAACAATACTAACGACTTTATTTGTCGCAGCAAGATAAAGCAACATCGGTTCCTGTGGTTCTGGCGCAGCAAGGATAGGAGCAGATGAGAGTATTTTCTTCAGGTCTTGTAGTGCAGCTTCAGCTTCGTCGGTCCATACAAAATCCTTGGTCTTTTTCAGGAGTTTGTATAATGGTACGGCTCTTTCACCAAGCCGGCTTACAAACTGACTGACTGCAGCGATGCAACCAGTTAGTCTTTGTACATCCTTCAGGCGAGTTGGCCTTGAAATATTGAGTATAGCCTTGATTTTGTCTCGGTTCACCTCTATGCCTCTTTGGGACACGATGAAACCTAACAATTTTCTGGCTAGGATTCCAAAGAATCATTTCTTCGGATTGAGCATGATGTTGTATTTTCGTAGATTAGCGAACGTTTCCTCCAAGTCAGAAATCAATGTTTCCTTCTTTTTGGGCATCACCGCAATATCATCCACATATGCATGTACGTTGCGTCGGATTTGGTCATGGAGGCAACGCTGCATTGTGCGCTGATACGTAGCTCCTGCGTTTTTTAGCCCAAAGGGCATCGTAACAAAACAGAAGGTTCCGAAGGGGGTTATGAATGAAGTTTTGACTTTGTCAGATTCCTTCATCCGGATTTAGTGATAACCAGAATATGCGTTGAGAAAACAGAGGAGTTCCGAGCTTGCCGTGGAATCGATAACTTGATCAATCCTAAGCAGAGCGAACGGATCTTTTGGACAAGCCTTGTTCAAGGCAGTATAATCAACACACATCCATAAATTAGTGGTGTCCTTTTTAGGGACCATTACAGGATTGGCCGACCACTCAGTGTGGATGACCTCTTCTATGAATCCGGCTAACTCGAGTTGTGCTAGTTCCTTAGCTATTGCCTTACGCTTTTCATCGCCGAAACGTCGTAAGGACTTTTTGACGGGTTTAGCATTTGGGTTTACATTTAAAGAGTGCTCGGCAAGTTCCCTAGGTACTCTGGTCATGTTAGATGGCTGCCATGCGAAGATATCTTGATTTGCTTTGAGGAACTTGACGAGTGCGCTTTCCTATGCGCTATCTAGGCCTACGCCTATCTGGGTCACCTTGGAGGGGTCATCATCCTTTAACGGCGTCTTCTTCGTCTCTTCTGATGCCTTGAACTCCGGATTCGGCTTTGTCACCCCCTTCTTCGTTACGGGCATCTCGGACGGATCCATGCTCTTCTTGATCTCCTGGTACTCCTGGGCGTGCAGCACGGCTTCAGCAAAGGTTGCATTTCCATCCTCGCACTCTCGCGCTTTCTTCAGGTCTCCCCTGATGGTGATCATGTCGTTGGGACCTAGAATTTTCATCATATTGTAAATGTAACACGGACGAGCCATAAAAGCCTAATAAGTCGGACGTCCGAATATAGCGTGGTACACGCTCTTGAACGAGACTACTTCGAAGGAAAGTGCCTTCGTCCGATAGTTCTTTGGAGTTCCAAAGGTAACATCTAAAGTGATTTCTCCCAGGGAATAAGCCTGTCTTCCTGGGACAACTCCGTGAAAGATCACAGAGCTATGGTTCAGCTGGGTCTCCGAGATCTTCATCCGGTGTAGCGTTTCGACATACAGAATATTGATACTGCTGCCACCGTCCATGAGAGTCTTGGAGAAACCATAACCATCAATAAGTGGATTGACGATTAAGGCGTATTTTCCTTGCCTGTGCAACTTAGGCGGATGATCAGCACGGTCAAATGTGATTGCCACTTCCGACCAGTCCAAGAATTGGGGGACAGCCGGAACTGTTGCATTGAGCTCATGTAGAACTGCTTTCTTGACCTTTGTTGGTTGAGATCCGAGGAAGGTGACATAAGTGTATTTCTTGGTCGGAAATTTTTTCTTCCCTTTCAGCTTGGGATTTGAAGCATCAGCTTCCTCCATGTCGGAATCTTCCTTGGTCTCTTTATCTTTTTCACAATTCTTCTTTCCCTTCTTCCACTTAGCCCTGTAGCCAGCGGCATCATCTCTCTTAATGTCGTCATTGAAACGACACTCGGAGTTTGTGCGGGACGAGCCCCCATTGGCGTCTAAGTGATGCACACATGGTTTATTGGCAATGCCGGCCCAAGAGTAGGTTTTTCCTAGTTGCTGGTCTCCTCTACCTTGAACTCTTGAAGTCCCACGACCGCGTCTGCGGCCTCCGCCACGTCCTCCAGACCCGAAAGTAGCAGTGACCACTGCCGTTTCCACGTTGGGTTTTTCTTCAGAGGTATTCTTGCGCTTCTGAGCTTGTTGCTTTGGTTGTTTTGCTGACTGTGGCACAGCTAGGGCGTTGAGTAATCCCTCTGCATCGTCGTCAGCGTCTGCATATTTGCTCGCTGTTTCTATCATCTCTCCCAAATCAGTGACATTGTCACACTTCAAGCGATGATGTAGTAGACCAATTGGGAGACCTACAATGAAAGCTTCAATCGCAGTTTGTTCATTTACTCCTTCACAGGAGTTCTTGGTGTTGATCCATCGTCCGAGGTAATCCCGGCAAGTTTCTCCGGCTTTCTGGGTGCAACGATGTGGGTCTTCGACCGTACAGGGCCTCCGGTATGTGCCTTCGAAATTCCGAAAGAACGCACTTTGCATGTCATACCAGTTGTGGATGGTGTTCTCCGAAAGTTCATTAAGCCATGATCGTGTCGTCTTCCACAACATGAGTGGAAGATATTGGGTTGTGACCAGGCTGTTTCCGCCTTTGGCGATGTAGCAAGCTTGGAAGAAATCCTGCAGCCAGGTGTCTGGCCGAGCAATGCCGTCGTAGGCTTGGATATTTCTTGAGATAGCAAATCCTTCCGGGAATCTGGTAGCTCTTATGCGTGGTCTGAAGCACTTTGGGCCCACATATATCATCATTTGTGTAGCATCGTGCCTCTATATTGGAGTTAATCCTGTGTCTTGCGTCATTCGGGGATAGAGATCGTCCCGAGTGTCGGCTGTGGCTGTGATGCCTTGGAGCCGGACTTCGGCTTCTGCCACCACCTCCTCCACCACGACGCCCTCCTTGGCCTCCTTGGGAGCCGTTGTGATGCCTACTTGGCGGAGAGGGTGGAGCAGCTGGGTTATTTCTGGCTGATCGTCGGCCTCCGTCCGGAGCGTCATTATTCCGGTTCCGGGGAGGGTCTTCATTGTGACGAGCCCCCTGCCAGCTTGTCTCAGCACGGTGTCCGTCGTTCCTTCATCCGTTATCCGAACGACTTGCATGTCTAGGAGGTGGCATTCTTTGTCGGTCCTCCTCCCGACGTTTCTCTTTATCATCATCCATGCGGTCTTTCGACTCTCGCCAGGGCGGGTTCCTCGGATTCAGTGCAGCAATTGCCTCTTGCTCCGCAACTGGGTTAACGTTACGCCAGTCACGGGCAACTTTGTGGTGCTGTTTCGAAGATCCGGTTCTTAAGTAATTGTCCTCCCGGCGATCGAAACGGTAGTGCTGCTCCGGAACGCGCTGGGGTCTTACGTCAGCCCATGCTGGATCTGTGTGACACTGGTCGGAATCAGAGACCAGCTTTTGACTTCCGGACATGGCGACCTTTTGCTGCTCCAGTCCCTTGTTGAGTAATTTGATGCCCAACCGGATCTGCTTCGTGCCTGGATTAACCGATAGAATTTCTCGGGCCGCAACGGTGTTCTATACTAGGGTTGGATACACCCAATCCCCTTTCCTATCTTTCCGAGGCTTCCCCATTTCTTCTCTGAAAAGGACGGCGTGAATCTGCGGGAATTGGTTGTCACTAGTATGACGCTTCCTGGTCTTCTAGTATTGCTTGGAGCTATACTTCTCCGCAGATGCTATGCGTTTCTTTTCCTCCTCAATGTTTTTGGCTTCATCGAGGAGTACTTGACGACGCGCTTCTAGGGCTTGTGCCCTCTCGTCCAGTTCTTTAGCAGTAAGTTCTGCAGCTGTAGGAATAGGTGTGGTTAATCAGCATCGATGAGTTTACGCGCACCTTCGGTGATCACGTGTCCATCCACTGATTCTTCTTTTTTGGGCTCGTCTGGGATAAGTGATCCATCTGAGTCTTCCTCGTATTCCTCGGCAATCACCTCCTCTGCCGGAGGATCTTTTGCCGGGGTCTTGTTCTTCTTGTTCTTCTTCTTTGCTTTCTTGGTAGTGCCGGTAGCAAAGACGGCTTTGGGTCCGTTTCCTAGAGTCAAGCTCTGATCAGTACTTTCGGAAATCTGGACCTCGGGATTATCTCCGATTTCCATGTCATCCTGCGCTTTGGGAGAGTGTTCCCCGGATCCTTCATCCATGGCTTCTCCTTCCTCTACAGCTTTGGAGTTATACTCCTCTTCATATTCTGCGGAGAACTTTCGGAAATCTGCTGACGTCATCGATTCATCTGAGGATGCGGGTACGTCGACATTTGTTCTGATCGCCCCCAGCACAGAGTCAGTGTTGCCTCCAGCATCGGCAGAGCCAGATCCAGATCCCACATATCCGACGAAGTGCGACGCGTGCTTCCTGAGGTACCTGCGGCTCTCGCGATCGGCCTCATCGAAACGTTTGATGGTCTCGAGGATTTCATATACGCCGGAGTTTTGCATCATCATGCGTCTTAGCGTGTATCACAGGAAAGGAATGTCTGTCCCGGCGTCATCCGAGTCGGAATCAGTGTCGTTGCTATGCTCCTCCTGGATTTCGACTTCAGCGGGTGGGTCGATCTGGGATTCGGTCTCTCCAAGGAGATCCACTCCAGATTCGACTTGGACCGCTAGGTCTGCTTCAGGCTCGGATTTCTCCACTATCTCCGCAACTAGTGCGGGCTGGGTGGGATTAGGGTTTTCTAAGATCCGGAACTCTGCTGCCTCCGCGGACAAAGGGGACCCAAAAATTTCCTCTGCCTCTATCATCACCACTGTGGTGGGTGGGATAGGTTCAGCAAAACCGATGTAGACATCGATCTCGTCAAAATACATGATGGTGTAGGCAGTCACAGCCTCCCTAGCCGGAATCCAGGTCTCATCAAGGACTATGAGAGGGACGTTGCTGGCGTAGAGGATGCGACCGACGGCAATTGTCTCGTCGATTCCGATTCTTGCAGATTCCGCTCGGAACGCAGATCCGAAGCTCACTTGCCCCACGGTGGGCGCCAACTGTCGTCGGATTGATGACAAGTACGCCATGAGGGGGTCCTCGAGGCGTGCGGAAGAGAGGGGTGTGAGACGTACGGTGTTCCGAGACGGTGAGCACACAAGTTTACCCAGGTTCAAATCCGCCAGCTTTGGACGGATCGTACTCCTGCTAGCAATCCAGTAATACGGCAAAGCCATAATATGGGTTACAAGGGTTCGCCTGTGCGAGTTGAGATTGTAGACTATTGAGGGTGCCCTAAAGGCTCTCCCTAGGACGGCTTATATAGATATCCGGCCTAGGGTTTACAGGAGAGAACTATCCGGCTACGACTAAGAGTCGGTTACAGAGTACAACTTGAACTACAAGTAACACTATGGGCCTAAGTCGGTAAGTCTTCTGGGCCTTCCTGTAGCCGGACTGGACTCCGTCTTTTCTCCCTGACTGGGCCACCCGTGAAGCAAAGCTCTAACCCGAAGTAGGCCACCCTAGTAAGCGAGGAACTGTGAGGATACCCGGAAAGTATACCCCCAACATCATTCATTGAAGGCTATGTTGATTCTCAATGATCATACTTGCATTAGTCTTATACTATGCTTTGTCATGCCTCTCACACATCCTTGTGGTTGAGCCTGCTATTATGTTGTCTCTTACTCGTTGCTCAACCATTTGTTTATTGCAAGTTTTATGCCTTGGTATATGCTCTTTTGTACATAGTTAGGTTTTAAATAATATCGAGGGAGTGTGTCTTGAATAATAAGATGATCTCAAGTGTAGCTTTCCATCCCTATGGTGATCATGGATATGTGAAGATATGCCTAAAAGAGAGGCTCTTCCATAGTGGAGTATGGGGGAGCAAATTCCAAGTCTTCACCAAGCTAGCGCAATCAAGAAAGGTGTTCCATCTTGAGGTGTAGAAGATAGTTATCATCAATATCAAGTGGAATATACACAAGGAAATTGTTTGATCTTGATAGGGTTTCTTTCTTACCAGTCTCGTGGTGTTAGTTGGGGAGACCGGAGGTCTCATCGTGCATCGGATGTGTACGAATACACGAGGCACAACACTTGGGGCGCTAGAATGTCGTGAGCCGGAGCTGTTGCACGATGAAGATGATGAAGATCAAGAAGGAGCAAGGGGTGACCTGCGAGGAGCTTCGTGACCTTGAGGTCGGCTTCGAGTATGACTACATCAACCACGTTCCCCGCGGAACGTTAACCGCGTACGGTCTACAAGGGTATGTATTCTCTACGCATCGGCTGTTACCGCATTACTACATAGATAGATCCTAGGCTAGTTTTGGGGGTTCCGTCGTAGGATTTTTTATGTTTTCTGCGCCGATCCCCTACAGTTTGGTGTTCTTTCAAAAATCCATTCTTTAGTAATCTATTAGTGTAGTAAAAATTTTACTTACATCTCCTATTCATCCTTATCATGACAACTTTCATGATCAAAGCTACTATAGCCTATAAGGAAGAATCGCGAGTATAATGTTAGTTCCCAAAACCTTTTTGGGAGATCCAGATGCCTAGCATCTCCATCCTTCACAAATTCTCATACAATATGAGAACATGTATTTTGCTAAATTATACTCTATCATAATGCAACCAAAAACATTGTTTCAGATATCACAATATCTTTCACATGTGATGGTTTCTGAAACAATATTCATCTCCTAGATAATCTTGATATTAAAACAACTTTTGAATATCAATAATCATGGAGGCAAACATGATACTTTAGATACTAACATTGGAATTCTTACTCTTGATTTAATACTACTTATTAAACTTCATGGAGTAAGTAGAGTTTGCTGAAAGTTTGCAATAGGACTTATAAACTTTAAATTGACATTCAAAACAATACGATACCAGTTCGTAAAGTAAATATCCAGAATTCTATAGTTCTATTATCTGAATTAAAACTAAGCACAAGGTAGTGAACATATGCCAATGACTACAACAAATTATGCAAATTCACTTTGATTTAGTTTATGACAAATTGAGTTCGACTAAACCAAATTAGAAATGAACTCCCACTCAAAAACGACATCCCTCGTGCCTTTTTGGTGATTACATGAACCAAATCCACTACACCAAGTCCGATCATCACGTGAGTCGGTGTAGCTTCAAAGGCGAGCATCAATATGGGCATCACATCAACTATATGACTCATGCTTAACCTTTTGGTTCGTGTTCCGAGGCCATGTTTGTACATGCTAGGCTCGCCAAGTAAGAACCTTAGTATTCGCGTGTGTAAAACTGTCTTACACCCGTTGTATGAAAGCTTAGAGTCGAGTACACCCGATCATCACGTGATGTCTCGAAACACGATCCATAGAACGGTGCATACTTAAGGAAGAACACATTTTATCTTGATATTTAAATGAGGGATCATCTTATAATGCTACTAAAAGCGCCAAACTAGCAATATGAGATGCAAACATCTAATGTATAAAGTGGGATGATATGGTCCATGCATTTGATCTCTATCATATGCATCATGGTATGATCTCTATCATTCCTTTGTGTGTAAGGCCAAGGTCTATGGAACTTACACGTTAAGTGTGTTGTAAGAGTATCTACCATACATCTACTTACAACATTACCATATCAAGACACTGAAAGAACATGTGTGCCCCATGTGTGGTTTTGGTAATTAATGACAATCTTTATGGACTTATGTTTGCATTGATTTGTACTTGTAGGATTTGTCCATAGGAAATGCTTGAACCATATGTTGGCTTCAAGGTTGGAAGAAGAAGAAAGTGAAGAAGATCAAGTGTTGATCAAGGTTTCAAGGAATGATCCGGAGATTGGTTAAGTAAAAGTTGAGCCTATGGCAAGTGTGTCTTGAATAATAAGATGATCTCAAGTGTAGCTTTCCATCCCTATGGTGATCATGGATATGTTAAGATATGCCTAAAAGAGAGGCTCTTCCATAGTGGAGTATGGGGGAGCAAATTCCAAGTCTTCACCAAGCTAGCGCAATCAAGAAAGGTGTTCCATCTTGAGGTGTAGAAGATCGTTATCATCAATATCAAGTGGAATATACACAAGGAAATTGTTTGATCTTGATAGGGTTTCTTTCTTACCAGTCTCGTGGTGTTAGTTGGGGAGACCGGAGGTCTCATCGTGCATCGGATGTGTACAAATACACGAGGCACAACACTTGGGGTGCTAGAATGTCGTGAGCCGGAGCTGTTGCACGATGAAGATGATGAAGATCAAGAAGGAGCAAGGGGTGACCTGCGAGGAGCTTCGTGACCTTGAGGTCGGCTTCGAGTACGACTACATCAACCACGTTCCCCGCGGAACATTAACCGCGTACGGTCTACAAGGGTATGTATTCTCTACGCATCGGCTGTTACCGCATTACTACATAGATAGATCCTAGGCTAGTTTTGGGGGTTCCGTCGTAGGATTTTTTTGTTTTCTGCGCCGATCCCCTACAGTTTGGTGTTCTTTCAAAAATCCATTCTTTAGTAATCTATTAGTGTAGTAAAAAATTTACTTACATCTCCTATTCATCCTTATCATGACAACTTTCATGATCAAAGCTACTATAGCCTATAAGGAAGAATCGCGAGTATAATGTTAGTTCCCAAAACCTTTTTGGGAGATCCAGATGCCTAGCATCTCCATCCTTCACAAATTCTCATACAATATGAGAACATGTATTTTGCTAAAATATACTCTATCATAATGCAACCAAAAACATTGTTTCAGATATCACAATATCTTTCACACGTGATGGTTTCTGAAACAATATTCAGCTCCTAGATAATCTTGATATTAAAACAACTTTTGAATATCAATAATCATGGAGGCAAACATGATACTTTAGATACTAACATTGGAATTCTTACTCTTGATTTAATACTACTTATTAAACTTCATGGAGTAAGTAGAGTTTGCTGAAAGTTTGCAATAGGACTTATAAACTTTAAATTGACATTCAAAACAATACGATACCAGTTCGTAAAGTAAATATCCAGAATTCTATAGTTCTATTATCTGAATTAAAACTAAGCACAAGGTAGTGAACATATGCCAATGACTACAACAAATTATGCAAATTCACTTCGATTTAGTTTATGACAAATTGAGTTCGACTAAACCAAATTAGAAATGAACTCCCACTCAAAAACGACATCCCTCGTGCCTTTTTGGTGATTACATGAACCAAATCCACTACACCAAGTCCGATCATCACGTGAGTCGGTGTAGCTTCAAAGGCGAGCATCAATATGGGCATCACATCAACTATATGACTCATGCTTAACCTTTTGGTTCGTGTTCCGAGGCCATGTTTGTACATGCTAGGCTCGCCAAGTAAGAACCTTAGTATTCGCGTGTGTAAAACTGTCTTACACCCGTTGTATGAAAGCGTAGAGTCGAGTACACCCGATCATCACGTGATGTCTCGAAACACGATCCATAGAACGGTGCATACTTAAGGAAGAACACATTTTATCTTGATATTTAAATGAGGGATCATCTTACAATGCTACTAAAAGCGCCAAACTAGCAATATGAGATGCAAACATCTAATGTATAAAGTGGGATGATATGGTCCATGCATTTGATCTCTATCATATGCATCATGGTATGATCTCTATCATTCCTTTGTGTGTAAGGCCAAGGTCTATGGAACTTACACGTTAAGTGTATTGTAAGAGTATCTACCATACATCTACTTACAACATTACCATATCAAGACACTGAAAGAACATGTGTGCCCCATGTGTGGTTTTGGTAATTAATGACAATCTTTATGGACTTATGTTTGCATTGATTTGTACTTGTAGGATTTGTCCATAGGAAATGCTTGAACCATATGTTGGCTTCAAGGTTGGAAGAAGAAGAAAGTGAAGAAGATCAAGTGTTGATCAAGGTTTCAAGGAATGATCCGGAGATTGGTTAAGTAAAAGTTGAGCCTATGGCAAGTGTGTCTTGAATAATAAGATGATCTCAAGTGTAGCTTTCCATCCCTATGGTGATCATGGATATGTTAAGATATGCCTAAAAGAGAGGCTCTTCCATAGTGGAGTATGGGGGAGCAAATTCCAAGTCTTCACCAAGCTAGCGCAATCAAGAAAGGTGTTCCATCTTGAGGTGTAGAAGATCGTCATCATCAATATCAAGTGGAATATACACTAGGAAATTGTTTGATCTTGATAGGGTTTCTTTCTTACCAGTCTCGTGGTGTTAGTTGGGGAGACCGGTTTATAGGATAGATAATCGTACTATCAAGAGGGGCTCTCGAGTGAGTAACTTGATCATATCCCTCGGTGAGAGATCAAACCTTTGCATACTTGGCATCATCTTTCTTGGTTCTTATTTGGGTCTTACTCATGTGAGTACTTAGAGCTTGTGTTAATCTCCATGACAAGCTCAAGTTCATTGAAAACGAATTTCATATGCATTCTCTATTGCGTTTTCGATGTTGGAGGTTTTATCGGTTCATCTTTTTGGGAGAGGTCAAACCTTTCGTCATTTGGTTCTATCCTACCTTGCTGGACTATGATGTTTCTCTGAATTATCTTGTAGAGCTCATTGTCCTCTTTAAAACGATCCCAATATCATCAAAAACGGAGTTCGGATGCAAAAGTTATGATTGTTTCAGTTTTGCTGTTTCTGCCAGTTTTCAGGGGGGCGGATTATCCGGTCATGGGGGCGGATTATCCGGCCCAATTTTTGGAAAACGGCTAAGGACTTTGAGGCGTGGCTCCCTGTAACAGGGGTGGATTATCCGGTCCTCCGGGGGCGGATTATCCGGCCCAAATATCCGCCCCCTATACAGAGGGTCGCGCCACGAAGTCCTTAGCCATATTTTGGCTCGGGGAACCCGGAATATCCGGGGGAGGGCGGATTATCCGGCCTGGGAGGTCCCAAACGGTCATATTTCGTTGGGGAGGGGTATAAACAGACCCCTTCTTCCTCCTTAGGCTGGTTGCTTGCATTCTCTCTCTCCTCCATTGTTTTGACCTTCAAGAGCATGCAAATACTCTCAATCCCTCCCATATTTCTTGAATCTTTTGGGGGGATTTGAAAGGGGGATTTGGATCTACAACTCCACCAATCCATCTCTTCTCTATGTGAGGGGAACATATTGGGATCTGGATCTTAGGGTTTCTTTTGTGGATTTCCTCTTGTGTTCTTCCTCTCTTATTATCTCACTAGCTTTTGTAGCTTTGGTGGAATTTGGGAAAGGACTTGAGCACTTCTTGTGTTCTTTCCATTGCATTTGGTGCATCGAGTTGAGTTCTCGGTGATAATTTGATTGGGTGAAAGGTGAGAAGCTTTTTACTCTTGAGTTCTTGGAACCCTAGACGGTTTAGTTGTTTTGCAGGTTTGTGGACTACTTGGGGCCTCCAATTAAGTTGTGGAGCTTTCCCCGAGCTTGTTTGTTGCGAGCCTCCAATTGAGTTGTGGAGAAGTGCCCCAATCTTTGTGAGAGGTTACGGATTGCCACCGACAAGTGCACTGATAGTGAAGAAGTGAATCGGGCCTCTTGTGGCGAGGTTCACAGGAGAATAGGGTGAGGCCTTTTGTTGCGTGGTGGTCCTAGTACCGCCCACCCCTCCAACGAGACGTACTCCCTTTATGGGAGGAACTCGGTAATAAATCATCGTCTCCGCGTGCCTCGGTTATCTCTATACCCGAGCTATTACTTATGCACTTTACTTTGTGATAGCTTTCGTGCTTTAAGTCTTATATCTAGCTATCACATAGTTGCTTGTATTGCTTAGCATAAGTTGTTGGTGCACATAGGTGAACCGTAGGTTATATAAGTTTTGTGATTGACAAAGTAAACGCTAGTTTTATTCCGCCTTTGTTAAGCCCATATCGTAAAAGTTTTAAACCGCCTATTCACCCCCCTCTAGGCGGCATCTGTATCCTTTTCAGACACTAACCGAGCAACGATCTAAACTAGACGCCTCTAATTTATCTAATGCAAGTTTTACATGGCTTAGGGCTTTCGGAGATAGAACCGGTCTTACCTACGAACATGGAACCACAACGAGGATAACCAAGTTATTAGCAACTCGTTGTAAATCAGATATTACCTATAGTAGGAGAGACATACACCCGCCAGCCACTTATGCAAAACTAGTTACATGTCAGTCGTGGAACCGGTCTCATGTGCGATGACATGTAAGGTTGGTCTGGGCCGCTTCATCCCACTATGCCACCAGTATCCAAAATACATGAAAGATGCAATAACATGATCATCATCACCCACATATAAATATATGTGTACTACCCGTGCAAAGCACCTACGCATAGATCAGGTTCTGATACCACTGTTGCTTTCGCATCATAGAAAACAAAAAATTTCCTACGATGGGAACTATCGCCAAGATCTATCTATTAGATACAAGCAATGGGTGGATATACATCCATAGAGAACTTAACCTCGAGGACAACAAATCTTTATTAACAAGATGGAACTCGTGGATGATGTAGTCGTACACTTGCCGATCTCAAGATCATGATGAAGTCCAGCAGGTCCGGCTCCAGCACGTCCATCAGATCCAGCTCCAGCAAGTCCAGCACCGCAAAGCAGTTGTGCATCCATGATCACACACACGTCCGGTACCCCGAGAACCTCCGTCCCTCGCTCCAGCAAAGCAGCGGAAACAACAAGTCCTTTCCAGATAAAGCCACCGGGAACATGTATCTCGCTAATCCGAGACCATGGGGAATAACTAGAGGAGGAGAGAGATCCTTCACGAGGAGGTGTGTGTTGTGAGGAGGAGAGGGGGGCCTTTTATAGGGAAGAGGGGGGACCTAAGGGCCATGGCGTGGCAGCCATGGTGGTGCCCCCACCTCTTCCACATTCATGTGGGTGGAGCTCCCACTCCCATAAAAAGCCTCCACTCAAAATTCCACTCACACATGCATTAAATTTCCACCAAATTTAATGCAAGCTCTCATTAAATAAAACTATTTTATTTATTTTATTCAGAATTTTATTAATTACATTAATTAACAAACATTCACATAAAACCCCTGCAACATTTCAATATCACATCCAGAACCAATTTCAGCAATTTCACCCGAAACAGTTTTGGTGTCTATTGAAATAATTCTAGTGCTTTCATAATCTTTATCTAAAACATATTTGCTCCTAAATGGTATCGGTATCCCTTAAGTGTGTCACCCTACGGTTCACGAATAATGTAGACATGATCGATACCCCTCTCCGATCAATAATCAGCAACGGGACCTGGAGATCCGTACTAACTCCCACATATTCAACGATGACTCTTATGATCGTGTGAACTTTTAACGTCATAACTAAATCCCTTTGTCTCGTGATATATTACATGTACAAGAACCTAGTTTGATCTCGTTACCGACATGCACTCTTTTCTCGTTCCCGTGATATAACATTCTAGTGATCACATCACTTGCTTGTAAGCTATTTCAATGTGATATCACCGAGAGGGCCCAGAGTATATCTATCCGTCATTGGGATGGACAAATCACACTCTTGATCCATGAGCCTCAACATAATACCTTCGTAGAACTGAACCCACCTTTATAGTCACCCTGTTACGGTGTGACGTTTGATGTTATCAAGATACTCTTCCGGTGTTAGTGATTAACATGATCTCATGGTCTAAGGACTAAGATTACTTCGTATAATGTTGTAGCAATATAAATATAATGACTTTGGTCGTAATGCTATACTTCGGATGAATGTTCATCACATCATTCCACCAATGTTGTGACCTCGTTATTAACAACATCCAATGTCCATGATCAGGAAACCTTGATCATCTTGTTAATCAACGAGCTAGTTTATATGAGAGGCATTACTAGAAACTTTGTATTTTGTTTATTAAACACACATGTATTAACATTTCCAATTAATACAATTATAGCATGCAAAATAAACATTTATCATAAACATGGAATAAGATAATAACCACTTTATTATTGCCTCTCGGGCATATTCCCTTCATCTTCTTCTGATGTGCTTTCTTCCTCTCCTGAGGAGACTCCTCCTCTTCCTGCTCGCCATCGTCATCCACTTGGTCGCTACTCTCCTAGTCACTATGGTCTTTCTGTTGCCCTTGAGCCGACCTCTTATCGGCATGCTGCGCACTACCCGGAGTGGTAGCTTGCCATGGCTGAGGAGATTGCTGCGCTTGAGCGTAATGGCACATGGGATCTTGTCTCTCCTCCTCCCGGTGTTCTCCCCATCACATGCAAGTGGGTCTACAAGATTAAGACTCATTCTGATGGATCTCTTAAGCGTTATAAGGCGCGTCTTGTGGCTCGTGGCTTCCAGCAGGAGCAGGGTCGTGATTATGATGAGACTTTTGCTCCGGTGGCTCATATGACCATTGTGCATACTCTTCTTGATGTGGCTTCTGTTTCCACTGGTCTGTGTCTCAGCTTGATGTTCAGAATGCTTTTTTCAATGGTGAGTTGCGTGAGGAGGTTTACATGCAGCCTCCTCTAGGGTACTCTGTCCCTGATGGCATGGTTTGTCGTCTTCGGCGCTCTCTTTATGGGCTAAAACAGGCTCCTCGTACCTGGTTTGAGTGCTTTGCCTCTGTGGTGACTGCTGCTAGTTTCTCCCCTAGTGCTCATAATCCTGCCCTGTTTATTCACACTTCTCCTCGTGGACATACTCTTCTACTCCTCTATGTTGACGACATGATCATCACCGGTGATGATTCTGAGTATATTGCCTTTGTTAAGGCCCATCTTCGCGAGTAGTTTCTTATGACTGATCTTGGTCCTCTTCGCTAATTTCTTGGGATTGAGGTTTCCTCCACTTCTGATGGATTTTATATCTCCCAGGAAAAGTATATCCAGGATCTCCTGGCTCGTGCTGCTCTCAGTGATGAGTGCACCGTTGAGACTCCTATGGAGCTCAATGTCCAGCTCCGTGCTTCTGATGGTGATCCTCTCTCTGATCTGACACGCTATCGTCATCTTGTTGGGAGTCTTGTTTATCTTGCTGCCACTCGCCCAGATATCTCTTATCTTGTTCATATTCTGAGCCAGTTTGTATCTGCTCTTACTTCGGTTCATTATAGTCATCTCCTTTGTGTTCTTCGCTATCTTCGTGGCATAAACACACGTCGTCTATTCTTCCCCCGTTCCAGCTCCTTACAGCTCCATGCCTACTCTGATGCCACGTGGGCTAGTGATCCTTTGGATCGCCGCTCACTTTCTGCCTACTGTGTTTTTTGGTGGTTCTCTTATTGCATGGAAGACGAAGAAACAGACTGCAGTTTCCCGTTCGAGTGCAGAGGCTGAGTTGTGAGCTATGGCTCTTTTGACTGCTGAGGTGACTGAGTTGTGGTGGTTATTTGCTGATTTTGGTGTCTCTGTTACGACACCAACTACTCTATTGTCTGACAGTACAGGTGCTATCAGTTTTGCACGCGATCCGGTAAAGCATGAGCTTACCAAGCATATTGGCGTTGATGCTTCTTTTGTCCGTGCAAGTTTGCAGGATCAGGTTATTTCGCTCTAGTATGTGCCTTCAGAGTTACAGTTGGCAGATTTTCGAAGGCCCATACTAGAGCACATCATAGTTTCTCTCTCTCCAAACTCAGTGTTGTGGATCCCCATGAGTTTGAGGGGGGGGTGTTAGAGAGATATTTGTATATTGTATTTTCCCCACTAGTTAGGGGGCTTCTTGCATACTTACACCTGTACATGTACTATATATTGTGGCCTATTGGTCCCTCTGGAATACAAGTTGTTTATTCCTAACATGGGCAATGGCAGCGTGACGCAGTGTGTTGCGATTTGCCGATACGGCTGTATGTTTGGATCAGCAACATACTCCGGGAGTTAAATAACTAACATCCCCTATATTTGCAGGATGCCTTGATAAATTTACCGAATTGGTTTCGATTTACTCCAATTCGATGTTTGCCATCTAATTTAAACTAGCACGATGATACATGGACTAGAATGTTGCAAAAATACCCTCCCGTATCTGGAAAATTACAAAAAACAACCACAATTGAGGCTAGATAAAATAACAACCCCTATACTCGTCTGATTAGCTCGATTTAGTCCTGATACTCATAATTTGCACCGTTTAATCTGTGTACTCATCAATTGGACTTGATTTAATCCAAAAGCATGTTTGTCGTCGAATTTGAGCTAACGCGAATGACACGTGTACACGGGTCTCACTTGCAGGAGAGCGGCTAGCGTGGAAACTGAAGGAGATACGCCCTAGAGGTAAATAATAAATAAGTTTTATTATCATATCTCAATTAGTTCGTAATAGCTTTATATTGTGTTATACCTGTATCAAGCGAAAACATTGATACAAGTGTGGTATGAAACAGACTAAGTCCCTAATAGTCTCTATTTATACTAGATCGTCGAGAAATCAATGATCAAGGCTTTCTGATCATGAAGCATTTATGCCAGTTGACAACGGAGTCATGTATGATATGATGGAAATTTTCCAAAGATAGTTATTGTAACATGATAAGTCACAAGGTTCATCGTTGCAGTAGTTAAAGCGTAGTTTCCTTCTCCTTAGACCGTGAGATCATTAATCACTATCTCATGCGGCTGCTTTGATCACATCAAACGATGTTCGTAACTGGGTGTCCATAAACGTGTGCGTCAGGTATTCCAGAGGAATAGTTGATGCCTATGTTATCAAGAACGGGATTAGTTCACCCGTGTGATAGGAAGATACACACGGCCTACTTGGGGAGATTACATCCATAATGTTGCAACATGTGACTAGGTCATGAGAATGAAATATCACGGGAGGCGCTGCCCGTTTGTGGCGCTGATCGTCTTCGCGTCCTTGAGGACGGACAAATACATTCTACATCATCCACGTTTGTTTACGGGAACGTTATCCCGCTTTCGGTCTTCGAGGGTGAGTCCTTCTGAAACCGTTACAAGTATCACCTAGATTAGATCTTGGCAGTTACAACCTATAATTAGGAATTTTTTGTTTCCTATGCAACGAATCCGCGTCAGCTGAAATTCATTGGAAAACATCGAATTTGACTAAATCAAACACAATTTACAAGCACACGGATAAAATTCAACAAATTATGAGTATGGGGACTAAATCGAGGCAACCCGACAAGTATAGGAACTTTTACTGTATTTAACTCTACTTTGGGTGCCAGCCGGAGTGCACCCTCGCCTGCACAGTTATTTAGGGCCGACCATATATTCTCAAATAAATTAGGGTCGACCCATAATTAAGTTAAGTTTAAATTTTGTATGTAAAAGGCCTAAGGCTATGTATTTTCTGAAACTAGTCTTCGTAAAACTTCTTACAAGAAAAAGAAATAACACAAAAGTCTTTGTAAAACTTCTTATGCATTCCTTGACTTATGCATTCCTCGACTTCTGCATCCCTCGACGACGTGTAATGAGCGAAACTCAATGCGGTCTCTAGGCCTCCGAAAGCTTGAAAAAATCTAGTGCTTGTAGAAGCATCGGTCAAGAAGCCACCGACACAGACCAAAAGATGTCACCAGCCACAATCTTGGGAGATAGTCTTCCACGTACCGGCAAAGATGGGGGACACAAAACTCGCAATTCCTCGAGGGAGCCGTACATACATGGCTGAGCTTCACCAGACAGAGGTGGAACTTGAGGATGCAAATACACAACGACATCATAAGCAGACGCTTATCACGCGAGACCTAATTCCCGAAGATTGACTCTAACCTTCAGCCTATCGACACTCCTCTAGGGAAGAACATCGATCTGGGACGGGGTAAAGGATTTTTATTCTCATCGTCGCCAATGCCCCTTCACCGGAGACAAAGAACTTGAAGACCCTACGGATCGAACACGGTAATCAGAGGTTCCCTCACTCTCCTGTCCCCGTAGCGGTCGACGGAGGGTAAGGGAACTAGCGGTGATGACGTTGGCGTCCGAGGGCAGAGTTGATCGCCTTTCGCTGGAAACCCTAGAAAAAACACTTCGCAAAGTTTTACTTTTTTCTTTAATCTTAACAAATAGTTATTTGATTAATTCATATAATTGGTTTAATAACTAAGAAAATAATTCATGTGTTGTAAAGATAAAAGGAATATTCACATGTCCAAATATAAATGTTTATGTAATTCAAAAATAAATGTCCGCATATCTAAGAAAAATGTTCATGTAATTTTCAAGAATATTCTTGTACGTGAAAATATAATTATTGAGAAAATAAATAATGTTTACATATAAAAAATCCTTCTATTAAAAATGGCACATATATTTTTAAAAATTTACATGTATATTGAAAAAGATGTTCATAGGTCATAAATAGCACGAACACCATGATCTTTTACAAATAGAGAGATGTTCCGGAGGGGTGTTTTGGCTCACCAGTGCAATGAACCTATTATGAAAAAAATATAAAATACAAATTTTAAAATGTTAAAATATTTTGAAAGAAAATTTTGCGTGTATATCCAGATGTTTTGTGGTCGTACACAAGTTTTTGAGAAAAAAGGAACATTTTATTTGACTTGTGTAAAATGACAAAAAAAAGGGTAAAAAACAATCATGTTAGAGGATCCGAATTTATCTTTTTTACACGGGGCACCAAAAAACTGTACTTTTTACCCCAGTAATTGTGTGCGAACGTAGAATGTCCCGGTGTACATAGGAATATACTTTTAAATATGTTTTCCAACAATGGGTCTATCTGTACACGTGAGTCGAATTGGATTTCCAAGCTATACTTGCGATTATGAAACGAATTGGGTACTCAATAACGGCAAATAGAGTGCCTCACTCTGTCATCGATGCTCATCGCACTTGGTAGCCTTTTCTTCTCCCTCTTCCTCTCAAAATCAATGAACCGGCTGATACTACACATGACATGACATATGAGGCGACTCTTCTCACATAATCCACTATCTAGTGGAATTAGATGCCTCTCATCTGCTACGGAATTGCTTGCTCAAATTGGTCTCATCTCATCATTCGGATGCAGGGGCAGGTACAGGTTAAGAAAGAGACGGCTTTTGGACAGTAACGGGGTAGAGGTACAGCTAACTACTGGACATACTCCTGTGTCAACTACACTTCTTCACTTGACAAGCAGCCAGAAACATCACTCTCCTCGCTGGCCAATTCAGCGGCTGACCTCGAATCTACGCCTTTTGTTTGCTAGCCTACCTACTCATCACCAAACAGGTGGATTATATACTGGTACATTCTTGTCCGTCTGTTAAGGTGACCACGCAACATTGTCGCCTTCCTCGCGACGTAGCATAAATCCCGGGTGCTCCGCCACTTGTTCATCCGGCTGCTAGCCATTGTCGCCTTCCTCTTCTCAGCTGTCAACGAGAAGGAGAGCACAGAGCAGTGGGTTTATGAAGATCAAACATATGCATAACCAGTAAAGCCATATCATGATTTCAGAGACACAGGATGGAGTACACAGCTCTCAAGGATCAAAGCACAGATCGAGCAGCTTAGCATACACACACCTTTCCAGGATTACATGGTGTAGTAGTACAAAGTGAGGGGATAAAAGGCTAGCACAGAGCAACTTAGTGTACATACACGATTATACATACATAGTAGTACAAAGCGACAACAACTTATTGCACTACACCTCAGCTACAGTACTAGCTTATTACGGCACAAAAAGCAGCTACCACCTAATTATATCTAGTAGATCCGTACAAATTACCATATCGGGACAAGGTTGCTGCCCAAGGGACAAGGGGCGATAAGGCAGTAGTACACACAACCTGGATGTATTTACAATCATGCGGCTGGATGCAATGGGGTCACCCAATCAGGGCAGTCCGTCCTCTGTCCGGCAAGGGAGTGGTAGGCAAGAACCTGGGCTTGACTATCCACACACGGTTCTGGATCAACCGCCATGCGCAGCATGCTCTCTGCACTGGGGGGCGTGAACTCGATGTTCCAGAAGGGCCGTGCCATGAGGAGGAGCTCGAGGCCTGTCGGGGAGGCTTTATAGCCTTGCACCCATATGTACCTCAGCGAGGGCATCTGGAGCACCGCGAGGGACAGGGCTCGCTCGCTGAAGCAGCAGCTCCTCAGCTCAAGCTTCCGCAGATTGGTGCACCCTATTGCAAACCGGATCAGCCCGAGGTCAGACTCACCAACGTTGCCCAGCAGCATGTACTGGATGTTTCCACTGTACTGCCCGATGTAGTCGAGGCCCGTGTCCGAAAGCCCTCCAGGTCTCAGGTAGAGAGCAAATCTCCGGAGCTTGGTGCAGCTCCTTAACAGAGCACGAACACCATTGTCAAGGGGCAGATCAGTTACCTGCTTTTGTCTGTCAAGTAGGACAAGCCGGAAGTCGTAGAGATTTTTGCAGAAAGTCCCAATAGATTCCAGAGCCCCGTTGGTGATATCAGACACATAGGCAGCTATGTACTCCAGGTCACGGCAACCAACAGCTACAGCTGTCAGGCCTAACTGAGAAACTCCTCCTTGCTCTTCTTGTAGGCCTGGATCATCGTCCCCTCGCTCAATTCGAAGCCTTCTTAGCTTCTTGCATGTGTCGCCAACAACCTCTAGCCCTCTATCTCCTATTACATTCCTCACCTGTTCACAAAATCTACTGTCAATAAAAATGACAGTTACCACAAATTGCACACACCCAAATGCAGCGGTATATGAGAAACATTACCTCGAGAACAAACAGGTTCGGACATTTTGAGATAATCTGGCAATGGTCCTCGGTGGTGAGAAACGTGTACTGCAAGTCCAGTTTCTTAAGCAAAGCAGAAAAAGGAAAGATAACAGGCATCTCATTTGTCCCCATGTAGGTAAGCCCCAAGAAGCATACTCTTGGTGGAAACCTGACTCTTTCATACTTTGTAAGCTCTCCTACCTCATAGAACGCTCCTCCAGCAAAATCTTCCAATGCATTGGCTGCTTTGAAAAAACCAACCAGATCTGAAAGATCACACTCGCTCATCTTCAAAGAGAGTAATGATTTGCAGTTCTTTGCTAGAAGCTCCAGATCAGCTGGCGCCACTTTGAGCTCAGTCATGTAGAAGTTCAGTGTCACAAGAACAGAATTGTTGGCAGCAAGTTCATGAAGCCATTCACCACCATTATCAATAATCGGGCATTCTTCAAGAAATAAAGTTCGCAAGGATCTGTCAACATATTTTAGAATAAAATGTTACTGCAGTCATAGCACGCAATCATAGCAGTGATGATAATGAAATTGTTGCGAAAACATTTACCACACAAAAAATGTCTTGCTACGAACAAAGGAAGAAGGGAAAGTGAGAAACAATATACAACCAGAACAACCACCACAGTTTGTTGCCTCCAATATTGAGAAGTGAACTAATGACGAACCAGGAAATATGTAAGGGCATGTCCAAACCTAATGAACATGTCCCCTTGTTCTGTCCTCTTTCATTAATAGTATTAGTAGGACAGCGAAACAGCCATAAAAAACCAAGCCAGTTAGTTTTATCAATTACTGATCCTTTGTAGAATGCTGTACTTCAGTCATCCACCTCCGCATGTGAACTTGACAAGCTTAAACATTGAAAATAGATCTGTACTTTCAGCACAGGTCATGCTCGCATTCTACAGAAAAATAATTTTCCTGACACAACTACATAGTTGCAGAATTCAGACTAAGCAAAGTTAACATTGCCAGGTGGGAAAGGCTTCCGCCAAAAGAGAAAAAAAATGAAGGAGAAGATGATGCTTGAAAGACATGGCAGTATGACATAGTGCCAAATTAATCTGATCATGATAGAATTGATTGGTAACAGAAACCACCAACTTGCAACTTCATTTGGCTCAAAAAATGTTTCACAGGAACAGAGGTCGTCTTGTTTAAAGTCCAACCAGAGTAGTACGATAGGACTCCTGGGGAAGATAGATCACCTGCCTGGTGCAACCTCAAATAAAGTTTGCTTAAGCCCAACTTGGTTGGGACTTCGGAGCTGCTTCGAATCAATAACTACAAACTAGAGACTCTTCACACACACACACACGGATCAGACGTATGTTTTACAAAGGGATGACAGGTAAACAATTGAACTACACCAGATCTCCTGAATCTCCCTCTGGCAGTATCTCATATAATGCTCATATGAATCTGTTGTACTAGAAAAAGTCCTGCATATAATGCCCATCTACAAATGACTTGTACTCCCTCCGTCTCAAAATTCTACAGTAAATAGTGTCTAGATACATCAAAATTAAGACAAATTTGCGACATCTATTTTGAGACTGAGGGTAGAAAATTGTGTGTGGAAGCTAACTTGACACCTCCCTCCAATGAACCCAGAAAGTGAGTGAGCGAGCTACACAAGGCTGTATATTTATAACAGAAACAGCCATGGTAGAACAAACAAAATATCCAACTATAGAAACTGACACGTAGCTCGTCCTTATCCATTACTACTCAATTTGGCGAAACCAACTAACACCGGTCATCAAGATCAGTCCTAATTCCTCTTCTAGGAAGAAGAAGGCATTCCCAACAGATCAACTGGTAAATTGCTGCAACTAGGCGAGCACACATCAACATGCAAGAGTGTAAAAAATAAAAGGGGGCACGGACGCAAGTAAAGAGAAAGAAAGCTACCTGCAGGAGCGGGCGATGAGGCGGAGGGAGTCGGTGGAGAAGCCGGAGCACTTGTCGAGCCTGAGCTCCTGCAGCATGTGGCCGCGGGCGCGCACGAGGGCGGCGAGGTCCTCGTCGGTGACGGTCATGCGGCGGAGCTTGAGCGCCTTGAGGCACTCGAGCGGCGCGGCGAGGCCCGCGACCCAGGGCGCGGCGTAGGCGCCCCAGTCCTCCGGGATGAGCCCGTACATGGCTGCGCGGGGCTTGCCCTTGAGCGCGAGCGACTCGAGGCGCGGGAAGCGTGCGAGGAGCCGCGCCGGGTCGGCGGCGTAGCAGAAGGCGACGGTGACGTGCTTGCGCGTGAGCGCGTCGATGCGGTGCCAGCGGCGGCAGACGAGCGAGGCGGCCTCCCTGTCCCGCGGGGCGTCGACGTAGCCCATGACGAGGTGCAGCGCCTCCTCGGGGACGCCGCAGCCGAAGCTGCTGAGCGCGCGGGTGAGCCGGCGCGGCTCGGGAACCTCCCCGCCCATCGGATCGGGCGGGGGCGCGGATCGGCTACTGCGCCCGCCGGAGATCTGGCCCGAGCCCGGCGAGGGACTGGAGCATGGAGATTCCTCGCCCCTTTTTTCCCTGTGGGCAAGGAGGGGAAGGGAAATTATTGGAGGGAGAAGGGAGGGATAGGAGGAGGGTGAAGCGAGAAGGAACAGAGGCTCTGGGGGAGGAGGCAGCGTTTACTTGTTTTTGCTGCGCGGTTCGTCCGGTGGTGCCGCGCCACGTAAGCCCCGCCGGTGGAGGCGATAAATGGCTTCGCCCACCGGGTACAGCACAGTACCACCGGTGCTACCACTCTACTGCTCCTAGCTCAGTACCCACTACCCAGTAGCCTAGCCCTAAGCCCGACTCGGCTGAGCCAGCTGCTGCCGATGCTCATCTGCCCCGACTCACATGACCATTTCTTTTCTTTTCATAAAATGTATATTGATTTGTACGATATTTACATGCGCCAAATACGTAGAAAATGGAGTAACCCATACTAGATATTTTCTTCAAAAAAAAAAAAGGTTTACATCTAGTGCAAAGATAGTGTGGTCACGGCAGCTACTCGTGCGGTCATAGATAGCGGCCAGTGGAATTAATACAACTAGTGGATAATCACCCCCAATCTTGTGCAAGATGGCGTTGCATAGGCCTCACTTGTGGACGGCATTATTGCGTGCTTGCTCCTTGTGGTTCCCTGCCCATCTACCTTTTCTTTATACGGATGCTTCTTTTTCACTAGGCCACCAAATTTGCAGAAAATAGCAATAGAAAATCTGGATAAGACCACTCTATGCAGAGCTTAGATTAGCAGGCTGTGCGCGCGAAAGCAGCGACATGTATAAAAGATGGCAGTTGGTACATGATGTGTGCCAATACACAGGAATGTGGTTGCTTAATTGCTAACCATGCTCGCATGGTTGCCCTTTCCTTGCCATGCTTTCTTTTCAAGAAAAAAATAAGTGTGACTATTTGATGGTATATATTTTGTGCAAGAGTATTGTGTTATTTTCATTCATTAAGAGGAGTGAAAAGAATGCAAGGACGAGATGAGTACAAGTCATTCACACCGAAAATTATGTGTGATTATTTGGTGATATGTATTTTTTGCGCACGAGTGTTGTGTTATTTTCATTCATTAAGAGGAGGGAAAAAAATACAAGGACAGGATGAGCACAGGTCATTCGCACCGAAAATGACGAACATAACTAGTAGTATGATTAAAACGAGAGAACAGGGAGGAGAAATAACGAGGACTACCTAGAAAGGAGACATAGCTCGACGTCACAAATCTCGTCGGCTCAACCAAAGTGGGGGAGGTATTTAGCTTCCATCTTCATCTAACCAAGACAGAAGAGTCTTTGAGTGTTGGTTGAATGGCTGCCACCAGACAACACACCTCGGGAGAAATGGTGTATGAGAATCAGGTGATCAAGTGGGCTATGGACTCGCCAGCATGAATCCAAATGAAATAATGAAACCATTCCACAATCTGGTCAGGAAATTTAGAGTGCGCACGATCATAAGTTGGTCTTAACTATGAACACGATCATGAAGCAACAAAAGGAGTGAAGCATGAGAAGGATAAGGGAACCCTAAGAGAAGGGGAAATGGGCGGACGGAAAAGAGTGATGGGAAGTGAGATGACCCCAATCATTACCGGGTGGTGGCACACTAATAGCCTACGGGTAATTATCTTTCCTCGGGCTCGGAAGTGAGCTTGATCCGGTACAATAACATCAGCAGACAAGACTAGAATGAGAAGGGAAGCAACTCGTGTGGAACGAAAGAGAAGGAGGGTTGCGCGTGCGATAAGTGGGCAAGAGAAGCATAGGAAAAAATACGGTGGATGTCGCGACGGTGAGTGGAAGAAGACGATAACCTTTAGGTGGCACACCGTGTCTATTTCTTCATAAGAATTCTAATGACTTGTGCACTTTGTTACCATTTCCAACTAGACATCTTTAATAAACCAATTAAAGGAGAGTACATGGATACTAGATAGATAGAGTACATGGATACTAGATAGATGTCTTTGGTTTCCAATGGAGAGTGGGAACCACCAAACCAATGGATATCCATTTTCTAACTATACTATGAATTACAATAATTAAACAAAATCTTGGCTCAAATGAATTCCTGTGAAATTACATGAAGTCCTTACTTCAAAATAAGTGTTAGCGTCCGTTAAGCTAATCAATCTCCATTCCAAGAATCTCATACCGAAAACAAAGCATTAATCCACGTACGTAGGGACGATGAACGGCGAGGCAGTTGAGTTTGTCCTAAGCCTATGATGTGGCATCGTGCCCTAGCAACATCCATCTTCTAACTATACTAAATCTTGGCTCAAATCAATTCCTGTGAAATTACATCAAGTCCTTACTTCAAAATACTCCCTCCGTTTCAAAATATAAGATGTTTTAGCTTTATGAAAGAAGTGTATCTAGATCTCTTTACTGCGTAGGTTCACTCAGATTCTTTTAGTGTGTAGGTTTACTCCAAACCTAGATAACCTATACACTAAAAGAGGTCTAGATACACTCTCTTCATAAAGCTAAAACATCTTATACAGTATTTTGAAACGGATGGAGTAAGTGTTAGCGTCCGTTAAGCTAATCAATCTACATTCAGAGAATCTCATACTACCGAAAACAAAGCTTCAATCCACCTAGGGACGATGAACGGCGAGGCAGTTGAGCTCGTGAACGCCCACCCAGACGGGCTGCGAAAGCGATAGCGGTTCATAGCTGCTACGGCCTACGTACATCATCCTACGTTGGCTGGAGAGGGCGAAGCCGAGATGCCTACTTCAAGGAGGACGCAGAGCGGTACCGTGCCACCCTATCAAAATCATTTGCATCCATCAGCATCGCGATATAATTTAACAGCAAGTGCACTAAATTAGTAGACAGTGGCTGGCGCTACCACCACGGAGAATCACTGACTTTTCAAGGCACGGACAAGAACAAAAAAATTGCCACCACCTGAATATAATTCTAACTCGCAGATTTTCGGTTAATCTTAACCGTGTCAGAGTAGATTCTGCATCGAAGTTTTTTTTTACTTCTGTGTCTGGCATCAGTTGGACAAATGGATCGCAGCAGCACATCCATCGAGGGCTGCACAAGAGGTCAGATATCTCATAAAGAAAGGAGCTCAGATATTTTTAGCGGCGGCTACGCGATCATTTTTATGACGGAAACAAATATCTTGCGCAGTGTGCTGGATGCCTGGATCTCGATCGAGCGAATCCAGCGCGGTGCATGCAGCGGCACTCCTCAGTCCTCATCAGGTGCACCGTCCACCTGGCGAGGTCCCCGCTTCTATACACTATCGCTGCAGACGGGCCCACATGGACCCCGCCCGAAGGTGGGGATTGGTTCCTTGGTCTGCTGCGCTTGCTTTGCTCCCATTCCACGGCGTCCGACACGTGGGCCTGGATCCGCAGTCCGTCAGAAGCTCTGCCGTACGTACGTGGACGAAGGTGATAAATTCCGCGAGAGATACGGGTACCACCCTGAGTTAATTCATGTACGGAGTACTACAGTGAGTGAGTGAGCTCGTCCGCTGGCCGCTGGCTTGGTCTTGTGATTCGGAAGATTGGGGTAATTTTAACGGTTGGCAGGGGAAAAAAAAAGGTTTTGACAGTGCATAAACAGAATGCTTGTTTGTTCTCCGAGATACGGCCTTCGTGCGGTGTATACCGCCTGGCGGCCTGGAACGAGAATATATTTACTGAATGACGGATTGCGTGTTTAGCTAGTATTTTCTGAGGCCTGGAACGAGAATATATTTACTGAATGATGGATTGCGTGTTTAGCCAGTAGTATTTTTCTGATCTGCAGAAAGTCTATGCAGAGTTGTGCATCCGTACTTCTCTTGTCCGTACTTGTAGACTTTCTCCAACTGTTGACACTCTAGAACCGTCATAATCGAATACCAATGATAAGAAAGATCGTGACCCTACTCCCAGAGGTAAACACTGCTGCAACGACATATTTTTCCCCCTCCTTCTTTTTTGACAGCTACCGCGGCATCGCAGCTACAAATTTGTACGTAGTATATGTACTACTAGTACAATCAACAAACAATCGTTACACATACCTATAGATACTATCCGATGCCACCGCATCAAAATGTCCTTTGACTTGCGCTCGCACTCCCAGAGGGCAGTGCACATGTAGCACGGTTCCATTACCGTGGAACGGCAAAGAGATAAGATGGGTACGCGTGATCCAACTTGCACCGTTCCGGGAGAGGAGATGACGAGACTTGACAGTTGAGGAACCGGATCAATTATAATTACTATGTAACAAGGCCGTCCATGACTTGCAGGCAGCCTGCAAGCAAGTTGCAGAAGATGTGCGTTGCCGGGAGGGTCCATGGAGGAGGACGACGCGGTCCGAAGTCCGGACTTGGGTGCAGCGGACAGCGACGCACGGACGCGACCCAAAACTGCAATCTTTTAACGACGCAACTGGTGATTTGGAAGGAGTACCGAAAGCGTTGGTGATAAGTTTAAATAAGGGCCTAGTTGCAGCTTAAGCCACCGGCATCTGCATGTTGCTTTGCCTTGCGTCATTACTCCTGTTGGCAGATAGGTATGGGCCAAAGGCATGACCATGCAGGCCATTTCTGCTCCTTTGAGTACCCGTGTCTATGGGTCAGACGGAAGGATCCTACTCAAGCAGTCATGTGCACCCGACGTGTTAACTCTAGTCCAAGAATTTGCTAGAGGAAATAATTGCATGATGTGGATTGAGCAGAAAGAAAGTGTCTGCATCCGTAGAAACCTATAGGACATTACCTTTTACTGTTCATGATCGCCCTTTCTTCTGCAAAGATACACCTATGCTCAAGATCCTTTAATGTGTGGATAGATGCGTAATAACTGTACTAAATATCCACAAGCTTCAAGGCCTAATAGGCAGATTAAAAAGAGCTATCGACAAGCAGCTCTCCGTTCCATTTCACAGACGATGAAGCAAAAGTGACAACTATTACTGGCAGTTATATGCGCAAGTCATTTTCAATCTAGAAGCACAATGGAAAATAAAAAAAATCACACCTAGCTCAAAAAAAAATTATTTCCCAATGGGTACGGATTTGTCGACTACTGCTATTTCGCATCTGCACACATGGTCGTAGCCCTGTAGGGAGATTGATTCCCTGTACGTGGCCATTCATCGTAGGCCTAGCCCGGGTCTATCAGCACATAAGGATAAGAGGTAACACAGCTAGCGGGCCAATTTTGGCCCAGTTCATGATTGCACGGGTGCTACACAAAGCGCTACAGGTGCAATGGATAGGAACTGAAACGAGACAGTGGGGGGCCCAATCCCTCAGAAAGTGGCATGGATTGAAATGGACCTGAGTGAACACACGGCACGCAAGGGGCAACTTGGTCTTGTCACGTAGCGAGCGTGGATATCGTTCTCAGGCTCCCCCAACGAGGGGCGCAGAAACAAACTCCTGCACGATTACTCTGCAGACCAAAAGCAGCATACCCAAGATTACAGCAACAAGAGGAGAGATGCTTACTCTTCACACCGTTCGAACATCCCTTCCCTCGCCGCGCAGATCCTCATGGCACCGACATGCACTGCTAAGCAGGAGAAGATATTCCGCCTGTGTGTGCAGCTCTGAAGATGCTGGATCCAACACACCCCCGCCGCTCGGCGGCGATAGCCGTCAGCAGGAGGTGCTTGCCAAAATCGCCATGCTTCAGACACAGAAGGTCCGGATCACAAACTACTTGGATGAGCGGTCTGCTTACTTGACCAAGTTCACCAAGGATGCCGACTCCGAGTTCGATATGATTGGGCAGAACGCCATGAAGGAGCTCGATCAAATCGGGGACCAGGTGAGCATCTCCTAAGATGGAAGGTTAAACATCATATTGCTTCTTTGGTGTCTGACAAAGTATTGCATTTCTGATGTGGTAGATAATGGAGCGGCTGGACAGTAAGATGCAGGCCTACGAGGAGACAGCTGAGATGCAAAGGCAGGAGATAGAAATGAACGAGAGGGTGTTGGAAGACTTCGAAGATTGGATGGAGGTGGAGAAAAACGAAGGAATGTTCTTCAAAAGCCTTGGGAAGGTCAAACCTAAGAACAAGGAGGAAATCAAGGTGAAGGCCAAGATCGAAGCACAGAAGGTCAGAGACATTGCAAAGGAGAGTGCAGGGTCGAAAACTCGGATGAATATTTACCTTGCACTGATGACGATACTCGGTCTTACAATTGCAAATGCCGTCTTTGCTACACCTGAGGTGGAATGGAGGAAGGTTGCTGCTCTGGGCTTAATTTTCATTGGCCTGGTTACTCAGGTCATCTATGAGCAGGACATATCACCACCAGAAGCTGAGAAGAATGAAAAAAGAGATGAATGAAGGAGCTGCACTCAAGAGTAAAACAACAAAAACATAGCAATAGAGCTGTACCGGTATTTTCACTAGCGATGTAAACTGTATAAACTCATTAATATGAAAGATATTGTGATTTAAGGTGTAGCTTGGCCTATAAATCACAGGTTTCTCAAACATGAGATCTGATAAACTCAAGCCGTTGTCAATCTTGCATCAAAGATATGTTTTGGCAATACAGCTTTCAAAGCCAAAACAGGTAACGTTGTTACAATGTTGATGCACCCAACACATCATGGGTATGTTTTCACGATCGCCTGGATACCCAGGTCATCGATGAACAAGATATATCGGCACCAGAAGGAGAGAAAAAAAGAATGAAGATCCGTATACTCAAGACTAGAATTTTTAAGTACCAGTGGAGTTCAATAAACTTTTCACTAGCAATATAAAGTACATAAAATTAATATGAATATTTATAGTTTTTACAACAGAAGATACATTTGTGGTGTAGCTTGGCATATAAACCACAGGTTTCTCAAACCTAAGATCTGATAAACTCAAGCTGTCCTCACTGTTGCATCAGAGGTATGTTTCAGCACTTACGACTTTTAAATGCCAAAACAGGGTTACAATCCAGATGCACTCTGAGAATTCAGGTTATGCAATGGCCCAAAGTGGGTATCAAGGATATTGCCAAATAAGAATTGTAGGTTCAACAACGGATAATGAAGAAAATATATAAGAATTTTTCTTAGTCAAGGAGAAAAACTGTAAAAAGTCATGGGAGAACATTCGCTACCGAGTCTAGTCAACTGGTAGACAATTTGTCGACCTAGAAAAAATTAGCCTAGTGTGCTGTGAGGTGGTTCTGGTACTCATGGACAGATAAAAATAGGCCACGGTCAGGAATGAAGTAATCCTGCCACAAGAAAGACCCATATCAACACCCATGTTCAATGCATCCACAATAGTTGAGGTTGGTAATGTTTGCAAGACAGATCTGGTTCTCAAGATGGCTAAGAAGAGAAGCGCATTTAGAATGGCGGGCAAAGAGCCAAAGAGCATGGATGAATTTAAAGAGCTACTGAGGTATTGACATGTAAAATATAGCTTGGACATAATTGCTGAAAGACTGAAATACCATTTACCTTGGGCTGATGGCAACACTCCATCTTATAATTGTGGATGCCATCTTTACAACGCTTCCAGAGGAATGGAGGAAAGTTGCTGCTCTGGATCTAATTTCTACTGACCTGGTTACTATGCACATTTATGAATAGGGTATATCACCACCAGAAGCTGAAAAGAGAAGAATGAAAGAGCTGTAGTACACTTGGCAAGACATAAAAAGGTCACAATAGGGTTTAATCAACACTTTTCACTAGGAATGAACAATTGAACAATCTAAATTAATATTGATGTATATATTTCAGAAAAGCTAGGTAAACCAGATAGTTTTTTGTAATCAAAGATATTACTCCCTCCGTCCCAAAACAAGCGACTTCGGATTTCATATGTATCTATATACTAAAACGTGTCTACATACATGCGAATCTAGACAAACCTAAGTCACTTATTTTGGGACGGAGGGAGTATTTAAGATGTACTTGGCCTATAAACTACAGGTTTCTTAAACCAGATACCTGGTAAAATAGGCCATCCTTAATCTTGCATCAAACATATGTACTCCCTCCGTCTCAAAATAGATGTCAGAAATTTGTCTAAATTTGGATGAATCTAGATACTATTATCCAAATTTCCGACATCTATTTTGAGACGGAGGGAGTATCAGCAATACAACTTTCAAATACAAAACAATGTAATATGGCTACAGTCCTGGTGCGCTAATAAAGAACCATGTGTCTAAAAAAAAGACAGATATGGTTAAGCAATACAACTTTCAAAAGACACGTTACAGCCCTAATGTGCTAAAAAATCATGTTTCTCATATTCCAATTCAAAGCAAGTAGCCAAGAGATTGCAAAATACTCCCTCCGTTCCATTTTAATCTACATCTTAGAAAAAAATCAGACAAACTAGTACTGCATTTATTAGTACTGCTTGGATATGTGAACAACCAATCCAAGCTACATTGAGAATGATGACAACCAATAGAGAGAGTATAATCACTTCGTTTTATGTGTTCTTGTTGAGTAAAATCTAGAATGTAGATTGTTTCGGAACAAATTTTGGCTCTAGAATGTAGAATATTTCAGAACGGAGGGAGTAGACTACAGGGTAAAAACTCAAATGAACATCTAATTTTGGCCAGCACCAATATTCGGTCTTACAAATGCTGTTTCAAAAAGGCCTAAGGTGGAATGGAGGAATGTTGCTCTAATTTTCATGGGCATGGTTGCTCAGGTCATTCGTGAACAGGGGTATACCACCGCCAGAAGCTGGTGAGTGGGGGAAAAGGAACGGCTAAACTGTCTAGTTGGAGCAAAACAATGAAACGTTCAGTAAGTAGCAGCAGGGTTTAATGTAGCTTGGCCTATAAACCACAGGTTCCTCAAACCTGAGATCTGATAAACTCAAGCTGTCTTCACTTTTGCATCAGAGATATGTTTCAGCAATTGTAACTTTCAAAAGCCAAAACAAGGTAACAGAGTTACAGCCCAGATGCACTTATAAAATCATGTTTCAAATCCGGCGGCAGATCTCAACTAGCGACGGCAGAAAAAGCAACAGAGCAGACTGAAATAACAGAGGAAAAAGGTTCTAAGGGGGTTGTGTGATGCTAGAGAAGGCCAGACTGATATTGGAGACTCATTGGAATAGACGGAATACAGGGTGGTGGTAATTGGCCCAACTTGGGGAAGAGGCGGATCTCACGATTAACATGCTTATTGTGTCAACAGAGCATAGTAGAAGGAGGTGGACTTGGACAGAAGGAGATAAATTGCAATTTGAGGTAGGGGAGAGAATATGAACAAGATAAGCTTCGGGTATGAGATGTGGATCACGGTGTTTCATTCTTTTATTTTTCCTAAGTTATTCTAGCTGGTGACCGCGGATGGGTCTAGGGGGTTAAGTAAACGGTTTCACTAGTTTGGATCTGAAAAACAATGGAATTTAGGGAACAGGATTAAAAGGTGGACATTTTTCTTTAAACATGGACAACATTCTGCTCAACATTTACCTTAGGCTGATGGTAATATTCGGTCTTACGATGGCAAATGCTGTCACTGGGACACCTGAGGTTGAATGTAGAAAGGTTGCTGCTCTGAGTCGAATTCATTGCCCTGGTTCCTCAGGTCATCTGTGAACAGGATACAACACTGCTAGAAGCTGAGAGAGAAACAAGAGAAGAAAAAATTAGTTGTATACTTGGAGTAAAACATACATGAAAAGTAGTACTCCCTCCGATCCAAATTAATTGACGCAAATTTAGGCAAATCTGTCTAGGTTCAATGAATCTGCGTCAATTGTTTTGGATCGGAGGGAGTAGTAGATTTTAATCGACATTTTCAAGCAATGTATAAAACAGTAGGGTGGATATAGCTTTTATTTAGGATATAAACCACAGGTTCTCATGTGCTAGCAATTATGTGTCCACATGTTTGACTTGAATGGTTACTTCCTAACTCTTATACTACACAAAAAAATAAGAAAGAAAAAAACTGAAAATAAACAATTTAGGCCCACTTAGATCGTCAGTTCCTATTACTTGACCTTGTTGACTGCATCACAGAATAAAGGAAAAATGGGTGATAAAATAAGAATAGATACGCACTCAGACCTTTAGGACAGTCTAGTCTCAACAAGCCAAAATAACCAGCATATGGATATGAAGGAGTTAGAAAACTTCAGTACTTTCATCCTTCATTTTGTTCATAAAATGCACGAAGTGAAAACAGAAAAGCATTCATTTCATCTTAGAGTGCATAGTGCTGGACGCGGGTGATTAAGACATGAAATTAGTTGGATTACTGAAATTCCTAACATCGGGCTTAATCTGCAATCCTTGGTTATGATATCCTCAAGCAAAAATTCATGGTTGACATGAGAGGAACAGAAAATAATAATATTGTAGGAAGGCAGAACCAAATCATGTGTACGTGTAGGCGATGAAAACCAAAGTCTATCATGCAGAATTAAGGAAAAGAAGACATTACCATGGGAAATTAGAAGAGGTCAGATTTGAATAGGTCCATATTTGATCACAGCTCTGACCAGTATATTCCATGTAATGGCTGTTGGTATAATGCCTCGTGCAACCACCTCATTCAGCAACTGCACTCCCTCAGGTGTTCTGTGACAAGAGCATAGACCCTTGATTCTTGTATTGTACGAAATTATATCTGGCACCAGACCAGTTTTTATAATAGCTGTCCAAAGAGATGCTGCTTTGTCAAAACAACCCATTTCATAAAATCCATCCATTAGTGTGTTATAGGTCACTAGATTTGGGCGACAGTTATTCTTCTCTTTCATCTCTGAAAGGAGACGTGAAGCTTCATCTACTTTCCCAGCAGAACAAAGACCATGGATTAAGATATTATGCATCATGACATCTGCCCGAAGACCCTTATCAAGAATTTGATTCCAGAGAGAAAGGGCAGCGTCAATCTTTTTATCTCTACAAAGGCCACGAATCAGTGAACCATAAGTATTGACATCTAGTGTACAGCCTTTCTCTATCATTTCCCTAGTAAAGCTTGAAGCTTCTTGATACTTTTCAGCCTTACACAGACTATCTATTAGGGTGTTGTATGTGATGATGGTAGGAGAACATCCCTTGTTTGACATCTCATTGTATATTCTTACGGCATCACTAAACTTAGATGCTTGGCAGAACCCACTTATTAGTGCATTGTAAATATGAGAGCTCGGTTTGCAGCCATCTATAGATATATTCTCATATAACTTTACTGCATCATCCAGCCTCCCTTCTTTGCACAGTCCACTTATCATCGATGAATATGAGAAGGCATCCAATTCTTTACCTTTGATTTGCGCTTCCTCCAAGATTTGAAGTGCTTTGTTAGCAAAGCCTTTCTCGCATAACCCATGGATCATAGTGCCAAAAGTCCCCATGTCAGGCGAGAATGAAGTGTCTTTCTTCAATAGCTCCCACAAGTCTGTAGCTTCATTGACCATACCACCATCAAAGAGCCCCTTTAGCATTATATTATAAGTTGTCACATTTCGGACCCCAGACACACTGGTAGAGTCCCAGAATTTCCAAGCCTCTCCTACCCTCCCAGCTTGGCAGAAGCCCTTGATGAGTGAATTATATATGGCGGAATCAGGAACAAGCCCAGTCTTGATCATCTCTGTGTGTACCCTTGCCGCACCATCCACATCCCCTGACCGGCACAAACCATGAATCAGGATACCATGAGTAATCATATCCCCTTGGTGATTATTTGCCACCATCCTCTCCCATACCTCACCCACCTCCTTAAACCTCCCAAGTTTACACAAGCCATCAAGCATCACATTGTAAGTGGTGAGGTTGGGACTTGCACCCGGATCTCTCACCAGCTGCTCCCACACCCTCATTGCCTTCTCAGATTCACCATTCTTGAAACAACCTCCGAGCACTGCATTGTAACAAACCGTATCAGGCTGTACTTCATAGCTCGGCATTTCGTCGAGCAGGTAAAGGGCATTGTCCACGCGATTCTGTTTGACAAGGCCAGACATGAGAGTGGAGTAGGTGACACGATCGGGAGCAACTCCGCGGCGGCGAAGGGAGTCAAATAGTGTCAGAGCTCGGTCGAGGTCCCCACGGCTGCAGAGTGAGCGCAGGATGATGTTGTAAGTCTGGAGGTTGGGGGCAATGCGGCGCCCGAAGGCGCCATGGGACAGGGACGCAAAGAACGCGTCCGCGTCAGAGAAGCGACGAGCGCGCACAAGAGCGTCCAGGAGGGCGTTGTGCGAGCGGATTCCCGGGTTGCAGCCGAGGAAGGCAGAGAGGCGGCGGAAGGCGGCGAGCGCGGCGTCGGGCATAAGCGCGCGGGAGAAGGCGGAGAGGACGACGAGAGCGGCGGACTCGGAGAAGCGCGGTCGGTGGCGGAGCTGCGGGAGGAGGCCGAGGAGGCGCGGGAGGCGGGACGGGGAGGAGGTGGCGAGGCGGCGCAGCAGGTGGAAGAGGAGCGGCTGGGGCGGGGTGTAGGCCGGCCAGGTCGAGACGAGGCGCTCCAGGTGGGAGAGCGCGGAGGCGGGGTCGGGATCGGACTTGATCAGCTCAAGAAGACTATGGATGGGGGGCGTCTCGTGGCGAGGCTGCGGCTGCTCGTGGTCGGGCTGCGCCGGCGGCGGCATCAGATTGGGTGCACCGTCGCCGCGCGTGGCGGCTGCACGGGCGCGGCAAGGCGGTTGTAGGATGGGCGCGGTTTAACTCGTGAGGTGAAGCGAGGAGGGCTAGGGTTTTTGGGTTCGCGCTGGTGAGTGCTGAACGCGCCCTGGCCGGCCCTGCGGCCTGTTGGGAATATCGGATCTAGTTTTGGTGTAGAGTGGGTGAGGAGAGGAAATTCTGAAACGAGCGTGGGCCTGTATCTGAATGGCGTCTAAGTATGACGGTAGGGGTAAATGGTGCGAAGCTTGGCCCAGATCGTCGCTACTCCCTCCGTTTCGAAATATAAGATGTTTTAGCTTTGTAAATAGAGTGTATCTAGACACCTTTTAGTGTATAGGTTTACTCTAAATCTAAATAAACCTACGTACTAAAAGAGATATAGATTCAATCTTTTCACAAAGCAAAAACATCTTATATTTTAGAACGGAGAGAGCAGTAGATACGGCAAAATATGGTACAGTGCAGAGCTTGTATGCGAGAAACTATAAAACTATTTTGTGCCTAAACCATCAGTTCAGACTAGATCCCGCAAACTCGCGCAATAAAATAAAATATTAGGTAGAATATTCAATCATCTTCATCCTGAACATGCAGATTCCACACACTGGTCCTGGCACTCTGACTGACCCATGCCCGGCCACCGCCATGGCGCGCCCCTACTATTGCTTACCCCCGCTCTTGTGTTGGCCGCCGCTCGCTCTCCTCCCGCTGCGGCGTGGCCTGTAGTTGCGGTATACGGGAATCCGGCAAGCTGCGCGCACGGGTTAGCTAAGCAACTAGCAGGGTGCTAGATCGATTAGAGTTGGAGGAAGCTAGCTAGGTAGGCCATGTCGTAGATGCAAGTGGACGAAATTTGTCGAGCTCGACCATGGCGGCGGGCTTGCTCAATCTTTCACCATTATCAATTTAAATTTAGGTCTGGTTCTTGAGATAATTTTGATTATTAGCATGTTTAGTTTTATTTTTAAAAGAGTTTCTTTTATAAGAAGTGTAGAGGATTGGTTGCTATGTTTCTATTGGACTAAAGTTTTGATTAGTATTATTTTTGTTTTTTCTTAGATGAACACGAGGAGCCGTACATGTGTGATGGCTGCGGAGCAAGCCGCACCACCCGTTAATACGCTAACCCCCGAGTCATTTGGTATCGAGTTCACCGAAGAGTTTCGGCTCAACCGTTTCAAGCGTCTCAAGCTCCGAGAAATCAAGTCCACCAAGTGGGTGTGTCCTTACATCCTCAACCAACTGGACATTTGTCATGATTTTGACTTACTTTGCAATAATGTTGGTTTATATGATTTTGTTTTTCAGGATGAGGTCACGTACCGTCGCTTGACGCTTGAGTTCCTCGGTACCTTGATACATACGGTGTGCTCACACTATTGCCCGGAGGAACAAATTGGTAGGATCGACTACTCTACCAGGTCTAGGGCGGAGGTTGTAGAGGAAGGAGGGAGTTGCGTGCGAGCGGAAGCGAGGGCGCCGACTCGAGCTTGGCGAGGCGGCGGCATAGAGGAGAGGCGGCGGCTAGGGCTGGGAGTCCGACTCCTTGAGGAGTCGGCAACAAATATTATGTTTATTGCTTGCATTTGATGTTCGATTACAACTCATATATATAATGGAAATATGATAATTGGGCTAAGCCCCTAACTAAGCCTTCCCATTGGGCCTCCTCCGGTTATATGCTAAACCGGTCATAACATCTCTCCCCGCCTGCGCAAACAGCTTGTCCTCGAGCTGGTAGTCTGGATAGTGCTGCTGGAACTCGTCACGCTGCTCCCAGGTGGCCTCCTCCTCCAGAAGGCCCTCCCACTGAACCAACAAGTACCAGACGCCACGACGGAGCTGTGCGCGCAACACCTTGGTCGGGCTTGGCAGCAAGCGTCCATCTGCAGTCGGAGGAAGGGCTGGCGTGGCTGTCGGTGTTGCGCCACGATAGGGCTTGAGCAGTCCCACATGGAAGACGTCATGGATGCGAGCGCCAGCTGGTAGCTGTAGACGATACACTAGCTGCCCAATGCGCTCTAGGATGGCGAATGGCCCAGCGTAGCGGGGACCCAGCTTGCGCTTTGCCCGGGGATCCAAGGACTGAGTGGAGCGGTGCAGGAGGCGCAACCACACCCAATCACCCACCGCGTACTCCACCTCGCGATGGCGGCCGTCGTAGTAGTGCTTGGCCAGCTGCTGAGCCTGGACGAGACGCTGCCGCACCTCGGCAAGCATCTCATCGCGAGTGTGGAGAAGCTCCCCCGCAGCCTCCGTCTGAGCCGTCGTCGGATCCACCGGAAAGATAGGCGGAGGCGGCCTACCGTAGACCACCTCAAATGGCGTAGCGCGCAAGGCGGAGTGATAGGATATGTTGTAGCAGTACTCCGCCCATGCAAGCCAATCCACCCAAGCGCGAGGATGATCACCTATAACACAATGCAAATACATGGCAATTACCTTGTTAACCACCTCCGATTGGCCGTCCGTCCGGGGATGGAAGGCCGTGCTAAAACGGAGTTTCACGCCCGCCATCCGGAAGAGATCGCGCCACACATGCCTCGTGAACACCAGGTCCCGATCACTGACGATCGACGCGGGAAACCCGTGGAGACGGACGATGCCGTCGAAGAAAGCGCGAGCCACCGACACTGTTGTGTAGGGGTGGCCGAGCGCGATGAAGTGGGCGTACTTGGAGAAGCGATCGACCACTGTGAGGATGACGGACTTGCCACCCACCTTGGGAAGGCCCTCGATGAAGTCCATGGAGATATCAGCCCACACCTGAGATGGCACCTCCAGCGGCTGCAACACCCCGGTCGGCTGCAGGGTCTCCATCTTATTGTGCTGGCATGTCTCGCATGAACGCACCCAGTCCCGGACCAAAGCCCGATCACCGGGGATGTAGAAGTCAGCGCGGAGACGATGGAGAGTCTTCTGGACACCCTCATGGCCGGCTGAGTGAGCCATCGGCAGCACCTGATGACGGAGGTCGTCGTGGTCGGGCACAAAGATATGGCGCCCATGTAGGAGCAAGCCATCCACCAGGCGCCATGGCTCGTCCAACTCGCCCGCCTCCAGCTGCTGTCGCAGGAGCTGAGCGTCTGGTGCGGCTATGGTGGCCCGACGAATATGGGCGAAGAGGGTGAAAGTGGGGCCCGAGCAGATGCAGAGCATTGCCCCCTCGACGTCTCCATCGGCGTTGGCGGGGTCGGTGTCGCGGCGAGACAAGGAGTCGACCACGGTGTTGAGGCGCCCTGGATGATACTCCACCGAAGAGCTTGCTAATCCACTAATGTTGCGGCACCATCGACAGTCGCTGGTCCAAGAGGAACTTGAGGCTGTAGTGGTTCGTGCGAACCTAGAACGAGCGACCCCAGAGGTAGGGCCGCCAATGGCGCATGGCCTGCACCAGGCCAATGAGCTCCTGCTCGTACGCCGCCAGCTTGAGGTGACAGGCGGCGAAGGGCCTGCTGAAGTAGGCGAGGGGACCGTCGCCCTGGTGAAGGACGGCGCTGAACCCCACACCGGAGGCGTCGCAGTCAATGATGAACGGCCGGTCGAAGTCCCGCATCTATAGAACATGGCCCGTTGTGAGGGCCCCCTTCAGGGCCTCGAACGCCGCGGTGGCCTCATCGTCCCAAGCGAAGGCATCGCAACGCAGCAGGCGCGTGAGTGGCAACGCGATGAGGCCGAAGTCCTGGATAAACTTTCGGTAGTAGTCGGCGAGGCCCACGAAACCTTGGAGGGCATGTGGCGAGTGTGACGTCGGCCAAGCCACGACAGCCGCCACCTTGTCGGTGTCCATAGCCACCCCATCGGCGGAGATGACGTGGCCGAGGTAGGCGACCGATGTCGTCCCGAATGAGCACTTCGAGCGCTTAAGGTGAAGACGATGCGCTCGAAGCTCGTTGAGGACGATGGCGATATGCTGAAGGTGCTCCGCCCATGAAGTGTTGTAGATAAGTATATCATCAAAGAAAACGAGCACAAACCGGCGTAAGTATGGGTGGAGGACGTTGTTCATCAGGGCCTGAAAAGTCGCGGGCGCGTTGGTGAGGCCGAACGGCATCACCACGAACTCGAAGTGGCCATGATGGGTCCGGAACGTCGTCTTGGCGATGTCGTCCGGGTGCATGCGCACCTGATGGTAGCCCGACCGGAGGTCAAGCTTGGTGAAGAAACATGCCCCATGGAGCTCATCGAAGAGCTCGTCGACCACCGGGATCAGGAACTTATCCTTGAGCGCCAGGGCATTAAGGGTGCGGTAGTCGATGCAGAAGCGCCACGTGCCGTCTGACTTGCGGACGAGAAGCACCGGCGCAGAGAATGGCGACATAGAGATCCGGATGATGCACGCGGCAAGCATTAGCGCGCACTGCTGCTCTAGCTCGTCCTTCTGCAACTGGGGGTAGCGGTAAGGCCACACCGCCACCGGAGTCGTACCCGGCAGAAGGTGGATGTGGTGGTCGTACTCCCGAACGAGCGGCAGCCCCTGCGGCTCGTCGAAGAGGTCGATGTGCTGCTGCAGGAGCTGGGTCAGCATGGGGTGCTCGGCCTCGTCGGCCCTCGCGGCGAGCTGCAGCTGTGGTGCCGGGCGGCGCCCCCAAGGCCCTCCCACCGGACGCGGCGGCCCCGACGCGAGAAGGTCATTGTGAGGGTGTCGAAGTCCCATAGGATGGGGCCGAGGGTCCGCAGGAAGTCCACGCCGAGGATGAAGTCAAAGCAGCCCAAGTCGATGCCTGTGCACATGATGGTGAAGTGCTCGTCACCGATGGTGAGGGGCACGTGCTGCGCCAACCCATGGCAGCAAAGGCGGTCTCCGTTGGCCACGGTCACGCGGAGATTATCGCCGCCCATTGGCTAGAGGGCGAGATGACGCATGGTGGCGGCGGGCAGGAAATTATGAGTGGAGCCCGTGTCCAGCAGTGCCACCAGGCATTCGCCGTGAATCATCACTGGCAGGAGCATCGTGCGCTCATGGCGTATGCCGGCCAGCGCATGGAGAGAGACCACATGCCTTGGCAGGATCGATGGCGGATGTGGGCTCGGCCGGCGCCGGTGGAGGCAACGCGTCGGGCTCCTCGGGTGGCGTGTCTGCCTCGGTGTCGTCGACCGTCTCCAAGTAGAAGAGGCGTGGGCAGACGTGACCAGGGGCGTAGGGCTCGTCGCAGTTGAAGCAGAGTCCGAGATGGCGGCGTTCGACTTGCTCGGCCGGAGTAAGCCGTTGGAAGGTACGCGCGGCCGCCGGGGCAGGGTTCGCCGGTGCAGCCGGGTTCGGTCGACCGGCTGCCGCGGTCGCCGGAGGTGGGTGAGCGGCCGTGCGGCCTCCGTGGCCCAGGGCGATCTGCTGCACCGCCTAGGCGCGACGCTCGTAGGCGCGGGCGTAGTGCATCGTCGTCTGGAGGTCTTGGGGGGCCTGGAGTTCCACATCCACCCGGATGTGATCCGGTAGCCCGCCGACGAAGAGCTCGGCTCACTGCTGTCCCGTCCCCCCAGGAGCATGGCAAGCGAGGGTCTGGAAGCGGTCGGCGAAGTCTTGCACCGTGGTGGTGAACGGCAACCGCCCAAGTTCCGCCAAGCGGCTGCCGCAGACCGGTGGCCCGAAACATAGGAGGCATAGCTCACAAAAGCGGTCCCATGGGGGCATGCCGCCCTCGTCCTGCTCGAGGGAGTAATACCATGTTTGGGAGGCGCCCCGGAGGTGATAGGAGGCGAGCCAAGTGCGGTCCGACGCGAGGGTACGCTGCCCACGGAAGAACTGCCCGCACTAGTTGAGCCAGTTGAGGGGGTCCTTCGAGCCATCGTAGGTGGTGAAATCGAGCTTGGCGTAGCGTGGGGGTGTCGGGGCAGCGCTGCCAGGGACGTACGGCTCAACGCGGGCCGTGGGAGAGGCCTCGAAGCCCGAGGATGTGGCGTCCGAGTAGGGAGGCCGCTGCTGGTCCCCGACCGTCGTATAGACCGGTGGAGGCGACGACTCGACGAGCCACGCCGGAAGTGGTGACGGCGACAGGGCAAAGAGGACATGTTGGATCGGGACACCGCTCGAGGCGGTGAGGCCCGGGCCGGTGGTGATCAGCGGCTGCCACTTCATCCACGGCAGGGGCGTGAGAGGTTGAGGCTGTAGCGGCACGACCGGGAACGCCGGGATCCATGGGGAACCGGTGACGGCGGCCGGCTGCGGCGGCGTAGGTGGTCCCTGGGGCCCGATCAGGAACAACCGGATCCCTTGGATGGCGGCGACGAGGTCGTTGAGGGCCCCGCTCATCTGCTCGGGGGTGTAGACGACGGAAGACGGTGCGGAGGCGGATGTCATGGTGGGGAAGGGCGGCCCGGGGAGCATCAGCGCGAGCACCCCGGAGGTGGTCGTCGACGGCGGCGCGGAGGTCCCGGGCACGGGGGCGATGGTGGTGGAGGACGGTGAAGATGACATGATCGAACGAGAGCAATCTAATACCAAATTGGTAGGATCGACTACTCTACCAGGTCTAGGGAGGAGGTTGTAGGGGAAGAGGGAGTTGCGTGAGAGGGGAGGCGAGGGCGCTGGCGAGTCGGCGCCATCGTGCGAGCTTGGCGAGGCGGCGACGCAGAGGAGAGGCGGTGGCTAGGGCTGGGAGTCCGACTCCTTGAGGAGTCGACAAGAAATATTATGTTTATTGCTTGCCTTTGATGTTCGATTACAACTCACATATATAATGGAAATATGATAATTGGGCCAAGCCCCTAACTAAGCCTGCCCATTGGGCCTCCTCCGGTTATATGCTAAACCAGTCATAACACAAATACCTGGAGTTGATCGCATCAACTTCTATTTTATGAACTATGAGTATTTCTTGACGCTCGACCAATGGGCTCACTACTTTAGGTTCGCCAACAACGCCACCAACATACGCTACACCACATGTGTTCTTGATCCAATACCCTTGGCTTACTTTAATAGAATGAGAATTCGTGGGAATACACCCAAGGAAAACCAAATTGATCATCTTGTTGTTCGTTATTTGTTCTATGTTATTGCTAACACCTTGCAGGCATGTGGTAAGTTTACTAGACTTAATGAGGAGGATATGATAATCCTCGCTTGAGATTCTCTTCCTAACTGTAACTTAATGCCAAATTTGGGCGTCCTTCTATTGTTTTATCTTAAGAATCAAACTTTGCAGTCTCATGGTCCCATATGCGAAGGAGGAGTCATAACCATTCTTGCACGAGCACTCACGTCAACCTAGGTAATATCCAACCATTGGAAGGAGGTCGATGTCTTGGTTGTTCTACTCTAAAAGCATGTGGTATGATTTCTAGAACTAATGGTAGGTACTTCCTTTGTATACCTGGAGCGGATCTTTTGATCCCAGCTCCTTTGCCTAGTTCTATGTTTTTTTATGCACACCTTTGGATACCAACACCTCCGCTAGCCTACAAAAGATCAATGGTACAACCCCTGATTTTGGCTATGAGTTGATGACATAGGTGGCACCTACTTTATGAATTTTCTTAAAAAACAATGAATGGAATATAAGTGTTTTGATAGTCTTGATTTACTGATGTGGGTGTCAATAAGACACTCCATCGTTATGCTACTTGGGACATGATCTCGCTTACTTAATTTTGCTATTATAAAAGCATCCTAGTGTTCCTTGGCAAGCTGAGAGTTGACTAGGGGCATTGGATTGATTGTTACACACCTAGTTATTCATACTTATATTAAACTCTACTTTGATTGCTTTGAGTTATCAAAGCTTGTATAGTATTCTTAGCATCTCTCTAACTTTGATGAGATTTTCAAATAAAAGAAGTGTTGGATGCATACAACTAAGTGAATTCATACTCCCGTTGTTTCAGTTTAAACAATGAGTTATTTATGGTTTTGTTGTTTTCTTGTTCAAGGACGATCAAGGTTTGAGCTTTGGGAAGTTGATGGCTGTGAAAATAGCCATCTTTCTCCATGTTTAAACTTGATTTTTAGTCATGCAAGTGACATGAGGCTCTAGCTTTGCCACTAATGACTAATTATTGCAAAGATATGAAAACTATTGCTTTGAATTGTGTTGTGCAGGAAATCACGCTTTTAAGGCGAAATCTAGAGCCATAAATGAAGATTTTGAGGAAGTTTGCATGGCCAAGCAAACCTGGAGTCAATACCAGGCACTAGGGGCCATAACAACCACTGGTACGGGCAAGGCCAGCCCGTACGACCCGCTCGTACCAGGTGGCAGTGACTTTGTCTTGTCAAACCCGACAACTTTCATGAAGGCGCCTATATATTTTGAGGTCCTAGCCGACATGTAGAGGGTCGCTATTCTTAGATTGCATCACAACACCATCAAAGGAGATCCACCACCATAGTTCATCCTCTCACCCATCCATCCTCTCCATAGCCATAGCCATTACTTTGTACTTGAGATCTCCTTATGATTCGGCGACCACTATAATAATATTTGATTTCAATCTAAGTATTTTGCACAATGTTTCCTATGGGAGCATTGTGTATTGTTGGAATAAGAGATTTGTATCTTTGTTTCTTTGTCTCTTGTCTTGATCTTTGGACTTGTAGGTGTTGGGTTCACAGCATAGAAAACAAAAATTCCTACGATGGGAACTACTAAGCACCAAGATCTATCTACTAGATACAAGCAACGGGTGGATATACATCCATAGAGAACATACCCTTGTAGACCAACAAAGTGTAACAAGGTTGAACTCGTGGATGATGTAGTCGAACGCTTGCCGATCTCAGGATGGAGAAGAAGTCCAGCGCCGCAAATCAGCAGCGCATCCGTGATCGCACACACGTCCGATCCACCGAACAACCTCCACCTCCTTGCTCCAGTGATGCAGCGGAAGAAGCAACTCCTTCCAGAAGAAATGCCACCGAGAACATGTATCTCGCTAATCCGAGACCAGGGGGAATAATTCTAGAGGGGGAGAGAGATCCTTCACGAGGAGGTGTGGTTTGTGAGGAGGAGATGGAGGCCTTTTATAGGGAGAGGGGGGCAGCCCCCTCCCATGGCCAGCGGCCATGGAGGTGCCCCCACCTCTTCCTTCATTCATGTGGGTGGAAGCTCCACTCACATAAACATGCCTCCACTCACACATCCACTCACACGCTTTAAATTTCCACCAAATTTAATGCAACTCTCATTTAATAAAACTCTTTTATTTATTTTATTCAGAATTTTGTTAATGACTTTAATTAACAAACATTCACATAAAATCCCCTGCAATATTTCAATATCACATGCAGAACCAATTTCAGTAATTTCACCTAAAACAATTCCGGTGTCCATTGAAATAATTATAGCGCTTTGCAATTCTTTCGTCTGGAACACATTTGGTCCAAATGGTGTTGGTATCCCTTAAGTGTGTCACCCTACGGTTCGCAAATAATGCAGACATGATCGAGACCCCTCTTTGATCAATAACTAGTAGCGGGACCTGGAGATCCATACTGACTCCCACATATTCAATGATGACTTATGTGATCGTGAGAACCTTTAACGCTAGTAACTAAATCCCTTTGTCTCATGATATATTACATGTCCGAGATTCGATCATCGGTATCTCCATACCTAGTTTGATCTCGTTGCCGACATGCACTCTTTTCTTGTTCCCATGATATAACATTCTAGTGATCACATCACTTGCTTGCAAGCTATCTCAATGTGATATCACCGAGAGGGCCCAGAGTATATCTATCCATCATCGGGATAGACAAATCCCACTCTTGATCCATGAGCCTCTACATAACACCTTCGTAGCACTAAAACCACCTTTATAGTCACCTTATCACGGTGTGACGTTTGATGTTATCAAGATACTCTTCTAGTGTCAGTGATTGACATGATCTCATGGTCTAAGGACTAGGATTACTTCGTATGATGTTGAAAGGGAAATGGACGTCGCCTAGAGGGGGTGAATAGGCGTTTTAAAATTATTACGGTTTAGGTTCTAATAAATGCGGAATAAAACTTAACGTTTAATTTATCAAGCTAAAACCTATATCAACTAGGTTCAACTAAGTGCACCAGCAACCTATGCTAATCAAGATAATCAACAAGGTGATAACAAGATATAATACTTCAAGCGTTATGGCTATCACAATGTAAATTGCATAAGTAAAGGGCTCGGTTGAGAGATAACTGATGGACGCGGAGATGATGATTTGTTTCCTGAAGTTCATTTCCAAAGAAGCTACGTATCCATTGGAGAGGTGCGGTGGCACAATGAACTTCGAACGCCACAAATGTCTCACCTCGAGGTGTGGTGGCTCGATGCTCACCCAACGCCAGACAAGGCCTCACCCCAAGATGCGAAGGCACACAACTCACTGATGCCACAAAAGGCTCACCCTATTCTCCTGTGAGCTCGCCATAAATGCCTACTCATGTTCCACTATGGGACACTTGAGGGCGGTCACCGAACCTGTACAAGGCTTGGGGCAAACTCCACAACTCAATTGGAGGGCTCCCAAAAAATGCCACAAAGGCAACAAGCTTGAGGAACTCCACAACAATTGGAGCCCCCAAGAACAATGACACAAAAGGCCACAAGCTTGAGGAATCTCCACAACTCAATTGGAGGCCCCAAGAACACACCATAACTACACACAACCGTCTAGGGTTCCAAAGACCCAAGAGAAACAAGCCCAAGGGCTTGAACTCACCGAATCTCCGAGGAGAACTCAAACCTATGCACCAAATGCAAGAGGAAAGTCCTTCACTCTGAAATTACACCAAAGCTATAAAAGTTATTGGGGAAATAAGAGAGAAAGAACACAAGAGGAGAACACAAAACTTTGCAAGATCTAGATCTCAAGGATTCCTTCACAAAGAAGGGATTTGGTTTGGTGGGGGTTGTAGATCTAGATCTCCTCTCTCAAATCCCTCAAAGAGATGCAAGAATCATGGGAGGGAGAAGGGAAGAGGGCAAGCTTTTCAAGGTCAACAATGGAGGAGAGAGAGTGGAAGAGCTAGCAAAAATGACCTCCAAAGTTGGGGAAACATTGGGGAAGAGGGGGCCCTTAAATAGGGCAAGAGAAATCTACCTGTTTGGGCTAGATTCACGCCCCACCGGAACTACTGGTGCCCCACCGTACTATCGGTAAATAGAAACACAAGTTACTGAGCAAAAACAAGATTTACCAGAACTTTGGGCAGAACTTGGGCCGGTACTACCGCTCAAGGAAAAATGTTGGACAACATTGCACGAAAATTTCAATAACTTTTGACCCCGAACTCCGATTTTGATGATCTTGGGCTCGTTTTGAAGAGAACAAAAAGTTGTATAAGATTATGGAAAGAAACATAATAGTATAATAAGGGAGGATACAAATAAAATGGAGAAATGTATGACCTCTCAAAAGCGATGAACCGGTAAAACCTCCAAAACCCAAAACACAAGAAGTTGAGCTTAGAAACTCTAATTGGGATGAAACCAATTTTGTTGGAAAGATAATAAATAGTAGAATCCAACAAAAGGTGAAATAATGGGTATCACCAAGGGAGAAAATATCATGAATATATATGTGAGATATCTCTCAAGGTGTGGAGTCGAAAAACCCGCAAGATCAAAAACGTAATAGGATATGCAAGAAAAATTCATTTTTGATGAACTAGAGCTTGTTATGAAGATAACCACAAGTTCTAGATCCTCACATAGACAAGAACCAAACAACAACCAAGAAAGATGATGCAATGTATACAAAGGTTTGAGCTCTCTCTGAAAGATACGATCGAGCTACTCATTCAAGAGCCCCTCTTGATAGTACGGCTATCTATCCTAAACCCGGTCTCTCAACACTACAAGAGACCGGTAAAATAAAAAGCCTATCAAGATGATACCTTTTTCTTGAGCATTCCACTTGAGCTTGATGAAGACCGTCTTGTTCTCAAGATGGATCACCTTTCTTGATTGCTCTTGCTTTCTCTTGCTTGATGAAGACTTGCGAATAGCTCCCCCATACTCCATGGGAAAATCTCTTCTTTGAACTTGTCTTGATCACTCCATGATCGCCGAGGATGGCAACTTCAAGCATGAGATGTTCTAGAGATGGCACACCGTGAGCTTGCCATTCATTTCTTGATGATGTCTTGAAGATGACCATAAGGAACTCCATCTTCTTCTTCTTCAAGACGTACTTGATCTTCTTCTTCTACTTGATTCCAATAGGCACAGAGCCCTTGGATATTGCTTCTTATTTTTTAACCTTGAAACCAACACATGGTCCAAGTGATTCCAACAAAAAAACCTAAAAGTGAAACTCAATTTACACGTTAGTCCATAGAGATTGTCATTAATTACCAAAACCACACATGGGGGCATACATGCCCTTTCAATCTCCCCCATTTTGGTAATTGATGACAATCCATTTGAGAGGGTTTAAACATGGAAATTAACGAACAAAACGGTTACACCAACATCAAGTATGCCACAAGTATGTGATGTTGGTACAACCACAATATATAGAGCAAACTCCCCCACAATCTATGCATGTGTGATGAACTTGAATTTCTTGCATAGATTGCCAACCATTACCATTGGTGGAGTTTCCTCTATATATAAAACATGCAAAGCAATAACAAAGATGCAAGAGCATGCAAGGCTAATGATTAAGAACCAACTCAAAGCAAAAACCAACTTCCCTTAAACCCTCTAAAACTTCTCCCCCATTGGCATCGATTGCCAACATGGGTGAAAAGTTCTAGACGGCCAATATAATGAGACTTCCTCCAAAGGTGTGCATATGCACATATCCTATGATGAATACTTGGGAGGAAATCAAACTATATTGAGGACCCAATGGTTGCAAACGAAAATTAAAAAAAATAGCTTCACCAAATGAAGCGAGCAACCCAAAAGACCCAAAAATATCAATTGACAACAACAATTGATACCAAAAGAAAACAACAAGATATTATGATACTAGCAAATGAGTGTTTAAATGAAATAGGGAAGCTCCCCAATGTTTGTGCACAAATTAGGATCATTGAATTTGAATACATCATGCACAAATAGGGAATCCTCACTCCCCCATAGACATTTAAACCTCAAAAGATTAGATAGACACCAAATGAGCATTCTTAAATGAATTAAAGAAGCTCCCCAAAGATTATGCACCAATTATAATAATTGTATTTGGAAACAAGTGCACAATCATGGAATCCTCACTCCTACAAATTCATTTAACAATACTAGGCAAGAGAGATCAAAATATGAGTACCCGAAGATGCAAACAAATGGTACAAGCACTCATAGGCAAATAAATTTAGAAGCCACCGAAGAGTCAAAAAGAAATAAAAGGTGGTCTCCAAGTAAAACAAAACAACCAAAGATTTATCTTGTGTGTATAAGTTTCTAGGTGGAGAATATCACAAAGACATATGCCCACAAAGAAACATGCACACACAAAATAGATACTCAAGAAAGCACATGGAAAAAAAGGAAGTCATAGAATATACCAATAAGATTTTTGCTTGAAAGCATGGCCAAAGGCTCAAATCTATCTTATTTTCCATCAATGAACTTCAAAACACCAACACACTACATATATTACAACTATTACCAAGGGAAAAAGGGAATAGTTGGAATATATGGAGAAAGGCAACAAGTATCACAAATAGAAATCAACTATGCAAAATACTCAATATTGCACATGGGAGTGAATGAGGAAACGATAGGCAATAAAATTGCTAGATTGACATATTTGGGATTGGTGGATCATGAACATGATTTTTTATAGTCCCTATTATATGCAATCATCTCATCATACTCACATTTGTAATAGAGAGAACTTGTAAAAAAAAAATAAGAACCCCAAAATTTGTACAAACACAAATTCATGCCAACAAGAAACCTACAAAAGGTTGGAAACAAGATAAGTATGCATGAGATAGATACTTGTTACCGAGATATAGTTGGTAGGATGTAGAGGATATGAATTAGTTGATCATCCTAGCTTGCATCCAATTTACATGTAGACACCACTTCTTCCTTGTTTAAGATACAAGCACCCAATATATCTCCAATGTACCTAAAACACAATTAAGTACACTATGGTCCCCAAACAAATTGGGTCCAAAGTAGTTAGTGCAACTACAATACATAGGATACCCTCTACATAAATATGTGCATATTGATATGAAATTGAATTTCATGCACATCTTAGCTGATAGGATTTGGTGGAGAATCCCCTATATATTGGATCAAGAGAGCAAGCATGCCATAATATAAACATGTAGTAAATATGCATGCACATGACTCTCAAGAACAAAAAAGGAGATACACTTTGAACTGAAACACCAAGTAAACCAAGAAGTAGCACACAAGAGTGTGACACAACAAAAGGTGTCCAAATTGTATCTAAGAGCCAAATCAACACATGAAAGGACACCAATGCAACAAATGAACAAGGCAAAAGCCAAAGAGCAAAAGATGCACAAAACACACAATGTTCAAAGATTTATCTCATTCTAAAAGTTCAAAACAAGTAACAAAGAATGAGACAAAGCCAACTCCCAAAATGGCAAGGTTCCAACATATAAACCAAACTCTCTACACTTTTCATGATGGCACAAAGCACCAAAAGAAAAGATCAAACTTCCAAGCACGAAAAACATGATATGAATCAACAAAACAAGCATAAAAGGAGTGTTCTAGATAGTATAGGAGAGATCCCCATGAATGGTGCATTATATAGAATTTTTATTTTGAATGCAAAATTCACACAAATGAGATCATCACTACTACCTACATTAAATAAAACACAAGAGAATACCAATAAACTAAAAGGATCCACAAGAGGCAAGGAAGACATTGGAGAAAAAGAAAACAATCTCCTGGCCAAAGATAGGACAAAGAAAAGCAAAGGCCAATGTGAACATGATCAATAAATTCTACCATATATGGAGTACCACTTGTCCAATGACAAGAATTATGGGGAAGATTTTCCCGAGGTAGTTTGCAAGGATATCATGATCATATTCACAACAAGAAGCATATAACAAGATATAAAAATCAAGATTAATGCTTCAAGATAGATTCTTGATAGCTCCAAATAGTCACACAATCAATAAGGATTAAAGTAACTTGAAGAAAATGGTTTACATGGAGGATATGTAAGTATGAATATGAGGAAACACATATCAAGAACACCTCTCACAAACAAGATCCAAAATATGAGCAATAAAAGCAATCCAAGGGAATTGGAACTTGTTTGAGCTAAATGTGCCACATAGGAGCTAGATAATTCTCAATATCAATTCTAAGTGGCGCTACCTCAAATGTCCACATTTTCTAGGGTTGTAATATGCACCAAGCATATGACTCCCCCATAATGTGATAAACCAATAAATCTTGACAAGAGGCAAAACGATTAAAATGGAGATGATTAATGGACATTATGGAATTCTAATTCTTCATGAGAATGACATACCACATAGAGACAAGATAAACATGCAATGTAAACACTAAGTGGTATTCCTCATGTACACACATTTTAGGATTGTGGAATGCCCAAGTGATACGTTGCAAACGTATTTATAGTTTTTGATGTTCCATGCTTGTTTAGTATCTACTTTGCTTTGCTTTGTCAACACTTTGAGGTATTTTTATATGTTTTCTGCGACTAACCTATTAACAAGATGCCACAGTGCCAGTTGCCTGTTTTCTTGTATTTTTGGTTCCAGAAAAGGCAGAAAATGAATATTCTCAGAATTGGATGGGACAAAAGCCAAAGTCAGTTTTTCACCGAGGGGGACACGAAGCCATAAGATGAGACGGAGAGGGGCCAGGGGTTGTCCACACCATGTGGTGGCGCGGGCTAGCCCTGGCCGCGCCACCAGGTGGTGTGGGGCCCTGGTCCACCCACCGACCTTGCCTCTTTGCCTATAAGAAGCCTCCCGATGCAAAAACCCTAAATCGACCAGCCTCCAGCCACGAAAAGTACCGCAGCGCCGCCGCCACCAAAGGGGAGATTCGGGGGGACAAAAAGTCTTTGTTTCGACACCCTGCCAGGACGGGGAAGTGCCCCCGGAGCCATCTCCATCGATATCCACCACCATCTCCATCGTCGTTGATGATTCCCATGATGATGAGGGACTAGTTCTTCCTCAAGGCTAAGGGTTCTACCGGTAGCTATGTGTTTATCTCTCTCTATGCATGATCATATTGTGATCATGAGCTTTGTAATCAAGTAGATCTACTTTGCTACTCAAGTGCTTTAATAGATCTCTGCTCTCCCCATGTGTGTGAAAGTGACAGCGTGGACACCATGGTGGCACTTAGGCTAGAGATTACAAATACTTGTTATGAGTTATATTTGGAGTTGGATGTTTCTATGAAATTGTGGTGTTTGATGGAACCATCTAGTGCTCAAGGTGACAGTGTGGGGTTATCTAGATGCGGAAAGCGAACTTTGAGGCGTGCTGTTATAGCCCTACCATGGATTAGAGTGTCCAACCGGAGAGTAGTTTAGAGTAGTATCATAAAGACAAGATATTTATATGAGAGTGTTCACTAGTGAAAGTATGATCCCTAGGCCTTGTTTCTAAGCATTGAAACACCGTTTGCAATTAGATCTGTTACATGTTTGCGTGCTTCCATATTTATTCAGTTTGCCTTTAGTCTCTTCCACGCCATCAAGCTATTTTCTGGCACCGTTGTCTTATATCCATACCACTTGTATTTCACTATCTCTTCGCCGAACTAGTGCACCTATACACCTGACAAGTGTATTGGGTGTGTTGGGGACACAAGAGACTTCTTGTATCTTGATTGCAGGGTTGCTCGAGAGGGATAACTTTGACCACTTCCTCCGTAAGTTCGATAAACCTTGGGTAATCCACTTAAGGGAAAACTTGCTGCTGTTCTACAAACCTCTGCACTTGGAGGCCTAACAACTGTCTACAAGAATAGAAGTGCGTAGACATCAAGCTATTTTCTGGCGCCGTTGTCGGGGAGGTAAGGTAAAAGGTACTCACATCCTCTGGCTACTAAGCTATCTTCTAGCACTGTTGCTGGTGTGTGAGTGCTCGAAGTTATTTCCTTTAGATTCTGCAATTCTGTCTTTTCGTTTCTTGTTTTCACTAGTTAGGCTTAATGGAAAACAACAACAAAATTAGAGAGGTCTATTGTATTTATCTTGAGTTAGGACATGAAGTGTTTGGAGAGAAAATTAAAAAACCTATGGAACTTTATTTGCATGATAATAGCAATGTTGTTAGTATGAATTCTTTGGACACCATTATTCCTAATGCTATGGAAAATTCTAAGCTTGGGGAAGCTAGTTTTTATGAAAATGATCTTTATAGTTCCCCAGCTTTAGAAGATAGCTATTCTATTGCTTATGATGATACCAAACCTCCAATATATGATGATTACAATGATGAATATCATATTTTTAGTCCACCTACTATTGAGGAGAAAATTAATTATGATTACAATATGCCTCCTATATTTGATGATTATGGTGATGAGAATAATAATGATAGCTATTTTGTTGAATTTGCTCCCACTACAATTAGTAAGAATAACTATGCTTATGAGGAGAATAATAATGATTATATGCATGTGGCTCATGAGAAGAATGTTTTATGTGATAGTTATATTGTTAATTTTATTCATGATGCTACTGAAAGTTATTATGAGAGAGGGAAACATGGTTTTATGTATCTCAACAATATTAAGTTCCCCCTCTTTATATTGAAAGTCTTGAAGTTGCACTTGTTTTGCTTTACTATGCTTGTTTCTTTGTGCTTTCATGAATTGTTTCTTTACAAGATTCCTATGCATAGGAAGTGGGTTAGACTCAAATGTGTTTTATATTTGCTTCTTAATGCTCTCTTTTACTCTAAATTCATATTTCTTATGTGAGCATCATTAAAATTATCATGCCTAACTTAAAGGCGTTAAAGAAAAGTACTTATTGGGAGATAACCCAAAAGTTTTAGATGAGTCTTGGAAGTTATTACCTCTGTAATAACAGCTTCCTATCCTTTTTATTTGCTTTTTGTGCCAAGAGTAACCTCTAATGAGAGAGAAGTAATGCTTGGGAAAGTTGCTGTCCCGAAACAGACTTTTGCGCTTCACTGTAAAAATTCGTGTAAAATCTATGTACGTCGGCTTGAGGCGTTAAGTTTTGTGCTTCTGACCTAGGTTGTTATCTAAATTTAGTTAGTTCAACACTTTTCGATTTGAGCAACAGAAGGTCTTCGAAAAAATTGGTTTTTACCTGCTGGTCTGTTTTGACAGATTTCTGCCATTATTTGCATTTGCTTCTTGTTGATTCCTTTTTGGGTTCTTTTTGGGGAATTGAGCTTTTTGAGGGAAGTGCTACAGTAGCTTGTGTTTTAATGGAAGTTTTATTGGTGTTGAAACTGAACCCAAAGACTTATTATCTCGAGTGCACTAATGTTGGTAATAAAGATTGTGTGAAGTTTTGTATGAAGGAAAATTTTCAGGTGTATGGAGAGAATGATGTAATGAGATGAAGAATGGACTAAAACTCAAGCTTAGGGATGCCACCCGTGTCACCGCAATAAATATCCAAGAAGTACAAGCTTCAAAGCTTGGGGATGCCCAAGGCATCCCCTTCTTCATCAATAAAAATCTCAGGTTCTTCCAAACACTTCATTTTTATTGTTTCATGCACAATTGTGTTGTTCTTGGAGCGTATTTGTTTTTGTTTTTAGTTCTCATTTGCTTGGTTTGCTTAGTTTGGTTGAATAAGTTGGTTGGATCCCAACACGCTTCTTTTGGAGAGAGACGTACCCCGTTATTCATTGCCTAGAACACTCTAGTTTTCATTCTTATTGTTTTGTGAGTGTTCTCTTTTGCTAACACTTTGTTTAGCCTTAGTTTTCTTGTGATTTCAGCTTGGAACTTTTTAGTTCTTATTTTTGGATTTGTGAGACAAGCTCAGTGATCTTTATTTATTATTATCTTTGTGAGTTCTTTCAAATAGGTTGATTTGGATTGGAAAAGAGTAGGAAAGTTCATGCTTAAGTGGTATAAAAAGGAGCTTGTTTTTGACTTTGACTTGGACTTTATCATATCATGCTTGATATTGTTTTGACTTTATGCTTAGTGATTTTTTCTGTAGCATGACATGTTATAAACAATCGAGATTGCTTAATGTGCCTTGGAAGAATCATGCGTTGTTTTAGCATATTAAAGCATAGTATTGTGGTATTCTCCTTTGATTCTTTATTTGGGTTGACTTGGCGCATGCTCACACCATGTTATGACTATCCCAAGTCGCTATAGCCTTGATGATCCTTTAGTTTTCGACTTGTAATATCACTTTATGCTTTAATTAATGATGTTTTGTCGCTTTGCATGATTATGGCCATTATTGCTCTCTTAGTTGGTCGCTCCCAGTCTTTTGCTAGCCTCCGTAACCAAGTATGAGTTCCACTCATGCATCCAACTCCTAAAACCAAGTTATTCCAAAGAGTCCACCATACCTACCTATTAGCATTTGCTATTCCACGTATATTCATGTTTTTATCTACCTTCTGAATTAAACTTGTTATGAGAAAACTAGTGATTAAAGCTCTTACGAACTTGATGGCACACTTTACTTTTCTTGCCCTTAATAAACTTGAACCATTGTGTCATCTATGTTGTATATGCTTGCACTTATATGTTGGGGATTAGCAGAGCCATGCTGTCATGGGGAATGCTTTCAACATTGCACTTGTACTTTGTACCTAGTTGATATCATGCTCTTTTGTCTATGGATGTCGTCAGTGTGAAATGAAAGGGGAGCTTGTAAGTCCATGGAGTTATGTATGTGTGTTAGAGAAACGCCTCGGCCACCGGTCTAATCCATGCTGTCATGGTGGAAACCTGCAACGTAACCATAATGAGCCGTCTATGAAGCATTCTCCTTATAAAAAAGAGAGTTGGATATTCAGAAAAAAGAGAAAAAGAAAAAAAAGAGATATGAGAAAAGAGGAAAGAGAGAAAAAAACACCATTTTCCCATGATAAATAAGAAGATTGCTGAGATGCTCGTTGTCTGCTTGCCTTGTCATTTTGATATGGGGATTCTTCCGTATCATCGGGCAAGGGGTACCCCGTTGGCGGTTCTCTACGATACACATGTACTTACTATGACAAGAACTTACCGGTGACTAAACTTGAGTAGCATGAGGAGCGGCCCTCGTATTCAAGGGATATGAGATTTCCAACTTATACTTTGTCAAGCATACACTCCATAGTTTGTTCACTTTAACCTTAATCACTTCAAGATGCTTATGATAGGGGTAATGAGAGCTAAAAGCTAATAAGTAGCATAATTTTTGAAAGCTCTTTATGAAACTTGAATCTCTGCTTCCTTATATAAAGGCCTTTCTTTTACTTTTATGTTGAGTCTCCATGTTCTATCTTTACGCACCTATTGAGAGAGCATAGTGGCTATTCTTAGTTTAATGTGCATTGTCCCAAGACTTGTTGATTGATGCATAACTTTGATATTGCTTGTTCTAGAACTATTTGCATCTAGTCACCCTTATGAACTTTGAAGGTGTCCTATGCATTTATGTTTTGCTACTTTATGAGGGACAAGCTGGATGCCACTATGCTATGTTTTATTTATGTGAAACAAACAGACGTCTTGCAAAGCATTGTTATTCATGAATCTTTAGTTTGTGCCTTTTCATGTTACAACATAGTTGCTTTGTCTTATTGTTAGAACTTTATCTTTCATGTTATGTTAAAGTATTATGATCCCAACTATCAATGTTATCACTTAAGATTATGCCTTTTCATGTTACAACATAGTTGCTTGATCAAGATTATGATGGTGCATGTCACCTAAAAAAATATTCTTTTCTTTTTATCACTTACCTACTCGAGGACGAGCAGGAGTTAAGCTTGGGGATGTTGATACGTTGCAAACATATCTATAATTTTTGATGTTCCATGCTTGTTTAGTATCTACTTTGATTTGCTTTGTCAACACTTTGAGGTATTTTTATATGTTTTCTGGGACTAACCTATTAACAAGATGCCACAGTGCCAGTTGCCTGTTTTCTTCTGTTTTTGGTTCCAAAAAAGGCAGAAAATGAATATTCTCGGAATTGGACGGGACAAAAGCCAATGTCAGTTTTTCACCGAGGGGGACACAGAGCCATAAGACGAGACGGAGAGGGGCCAGGGGCTGTCCACACCATGTGGTGGCACGGGCTAGACCTGGCCGCACCACCAGGTGGTGTGGGACCCTGGTCCACCCACCGACCTTGCCTCTTCGCCTATAAGAAGCCTCCCGATGCAAAAACCCCAAATCGACCAGCCTCCAGCCACGAAAAGTTCCGCAGCACCGCCGCCACCGAAGGGGAGATTTGGGGGACAGAAAGTCTTTGCTCTGGCACCCTGCCAGGATGAGGAAGTGCCCCTGGAGCCATCTCCATTGATCTCCACCACCATCTCCATCGCCGTTGCTGTTCCCATGATGATGAGGGAGTAGTTCTTCCTCGAGGCTAAGGGTTCTACTGGTAGCTATGTGTTCACCTCTCTCTCTATGCATGATCATATTGTGATCATGAGCTTTGTAATCAAGTAGATCTACTTTGCTACTCAAGTGCTTTAATAGATCTCTGCTCTCCCCATGTGTGTGAAAGTGACAGCGTGCACACCATGGTGGCACTTAGGCTAGAGATTACAAATACTTGTTATGAGTTATATTTGGAGTTGGATGTTTCTATGAAATTGTGGTGTTTGTTGGAACCATCTAGTGCTCAAGGTGACAGTGTGGGGTTATCTAGATGCGGAAAGCGAACTTTGAGGCGTGCTGTTATAGCCCTACCATGGATTAGAGTGTCCAACCGGAGAGTAGTTTAGAGTAGTATCATAAAGACAAGATATTTATATGAGAGTGTTCACTAGTGAAAGTATGATCCCTAGGCCTTGTTTCTAAGCATTGAAACACCGTTTGCAATTAGATCTGTTACATGTTTGCGTGCTTCCATATTTATTCAGTTTGCCTTTAGTCTCTTCCACGCCATCAAGCTATTTTCTGGCACTGTTGTCTTATATCCATACCACTTGTATTTCACTATCTCTTCGCCGAACTAGTGCACCTATACACCTGACAAGTGTATTGGGTGTGTTGGGGACACAAGAGACTTCTTGTATTTTGATTGCAGGGTTGCTCGAGAGGGATACCTTTGACCACTTCCTCCCTGAGTTCGATAAACCTTGGGTAATCCACTTAAGGGAAAACTTGCTGCTGTTCTACAAACCTTTGCACTTGGAGGCCCAACAACTATGTACAAGAATAGAAGTGCATAGACATCACCAAGCATGACACTCCCCCAAAATGGGATAGTCCATCAATCTCTGCCAAGAGCTAAATGAGATACCAAATAAATTCATCAAAGGCTCAAACACAAGAACAAAAATATATGACGTGCCAACCACCATACACAAATATTTGATAACACAAAATAAGTACGAGGGAAGCACAACATATACATACACATGCAAGGTACAAAACCACACATGCATAAGGGAGCAAGTAACTTCCAATGTAAAGAGTTGAGAACATGTTACCGCAAGGAGGAACATTGAATATAAGATAGAAGCAAGATAATCCAATTGGATTGACTTGACAAAAATAAATAATGAAAATCCCTGAATTCTTCATAATGTAGCCAAGCCTTCAATGCCCTCCAACCAACACCTATTGATCAAGTTTTAGCTTGTTAGTCCTGATAACCCACAAGTATAGGAGATCGTGTGTAGACTTTTCGATAAGTAAGAGTGTCAAACCCAACGAGGAGCTAAAGGCATGGTAAATATTCTCCCAAGTTCTATCAACCACTGATACAACTCTACGCACACTAAACGTTTGCATTATCTAGGAAATAAAACTAGAGCAACAATATGAGTAATAGAGATAGCTTTGCATGATAATAAATAACAAGAAAGTAAAGATAGTTGCTGTAGCAATAAAATACATTAAACTAACAGAACAATGAGTGTGGAATAGTGGGGGTAATTGTGGTGGCTTTTTCCAAGTTTAAATAGCTAATAGATCGGGTTTATTTTCTTTGATGCAGTTTTTTATGTGGGAGAGGCTAAATATACATGCGCTTCCCTACTTGGAATTACATGTACTATATGATTGGATTGTTAGCAAACATCCGTAAGTACTAATCAATGCATTATGGTTTCCCCAACCATAGCCTTAAGTTTAATGGTCCTCTTACTCCCATACGTGCAACGTTCCGGTTTGCGTCCTCAGGTTTCTGTCACTCCGACAGAACTTCCTCCCTTCCTCTTACACATACTACAAACTCAATGATGTTTAATCCATGCGCGCACAAATATAATGGACATCAAAGGACTGTACCATATCAACATACAACATTATGAACCAAAGACGTTCAACCATTCAATCTAAGAACAAAGAAACTACGTAAACATGACATATATCATATGATTATAACTTATAGCATCAAACACCATGTTTACATAGGACGGTACAGAGGTGTGTGGAAGGATGAACCACTGCATACTAGGAGGATTAGGTGATGGAGATGGCGGTGAAGATGGTGAAGAGGGCGGCGGCGCCGGTAGCGGCGCGGGGGACTCCTTCCCCGCCGCTGGTATCATGGGGAGCACTGCCCCTTAGCCCCCTTCCTTCATGGCTTCTTGGGAGTCCTCCCCCATGGAGATGAGATCCATGGGGGAGGCAAAAACGTGGCTTTGGTGGCTGTAAATTCATGGGTGAAGATGCCCTGGGCGAATTAGGTTTCCTCCCTTTATATAGCTTATCGGATTCCCGTCACCCCATCTTGGGCTGCAGTAAATCGGGCCTAAAAGGCCCGTTCGGACTCGGAATTAGCTAAATTTTATGTCCAGAACGTTTGCCACGAAATTTCTAACAACTTTGTAGCTGAAGAGTTTTCCGGTTGACGCCGGCTTCGACCCGAAATGTGACCATCTTCAAAAAGAGTTCTGAGACAGATTTCTGAAAAAATCCCAATTTGACTCCAACAAGGTTTCCACTTGTATTTTTGGTAATTCCTACACATCAAAGTGTAAAACAAGAACATTGTGCACTTTTGCAACTATTAGTAGGTTAGTCCAAATAAATCATCAAGTTTAGATAAAAAAGAGTGTCAAAAGCATATTATTAGCATAAAACCATCAAAAATTATAGATACGTTATGGACGTATGAACATCCCCAAGCTTAGTTCCTGCTCGTCCTCGAGTAGGTAAACGATCAAAACAATATAATTTTTGAGGTGACATGTAGACAACACAATCTTGATCATCATTATTGTAAAAGCATTCATAGCTGGGATTAAGGTACTGTAAACATGAATCATGAAAAATAGAGTTCTAACAATAAGACATAGCAACTATGTTGTAAAATGAAAAGGCATAAACAAAAGATTCATCAATAACAATGCATTGCAAGACGTTTGTTTGTTTCACTTAAAGAAAGCATAATGAAAATGGTATTCAGCTTGTCCCTCATAGAGTAGCAAAACATAAATGCATAGGACACCTTCAAAATTCATAAGGGTGACTAGATACAAATAGTTTAAGAACAAGCCATATCAAAATTATGCATCAATCAACAAGTCTTAGGACAATGCAAATTAAACTAAGAATGGCCACTATGCTCTATTAATAGGTGCATAAAGATAGAAGATGGAGACTCAACATAAAAGTAAAAGAAAGTCCTTCTTGGAAGGAAGCAGGGATTCAAGTCTCATAAAGAGCTTCCAAAAATTATGGTACTTATTAGCTTTGAGCTCTCATTGCCCCTATCATAAGCATCTTTAGGTGATTAAGGTTAAAGTGACACAACTAAGAGGATATGCTTGACACGTTATAAGTTGAAATCTCATACCCCTTACTTACGAGTACCGAACCGCCAACGGGGTACCCCTTGAAATCTCAACTTCAGTCACAAGTAAGGTCTTGTCATTGTAAGTACATATGTATCATAGAGAACCGCCAACGGGGTACCCCTTGCACATGATACATGAGCTATCCCATAATCAAAATGACAAGGCAAGCAGACAATGAGAATCTCAGTGATCTTTTTATTTGCTATTTGCATAGGTTTTTATTGAGGATGCTTCATAGAGTGCTCATTATGGTTATGCTGCAAGTTTCCACCATGATTAGGCATGGCTTAGGCTAGAGGCCCAGGAGTTTGTCTAACACACATACAAACTCCATGATCTTACAAGTTCCCCTTTTATTTCACACTGCCGGGATCCATAAGCAAAAGAATCATGATATCAACGGAATATAAGTGCAATGTTGAAAGCGTTCCCCATGATACATGGTTCTGCTAACTTCAACTTATAAAGCGCAAGCATATACGCAACAAAGATGGTCACAATGGTTCAAGTTTATTAAGTGTAAGAAAATAAAGTGTACCATCAAGTTCGTGAGAGCTTTAATCACTAGTTTTCACATAACAAGTTTAATTCGGAAGGTAGATAAAAGCATGAATATACTTGGAATAGCAAATGCTAATAGGTAGGTATGGTGGACTCTTTTGAATAACTTGGTTTTATTTGGAGTTGGATGCATGAGTGGGACTCATACTTGATTATGGAGGCTAGCAAAAGACTGGGAGCGACCAACTAAGAGAGCAATAATGACCATAATCATGCAAAGCGACAAAACATCATTAATTAAAGCATAAAGTGATATTACAAGTCGAAAACTAAAGGATCATAAAGGCTATGGTGACTTGGGATAGTCATAACATGGTGTGAGCATGCGCCAAGTCAACCCAAAGAAAGCATCAAAGGAGAATACCATAATTCTATGCTTTAATATGCTAAAAGAACGCATGATTGTTTCAAGGCACATTAAGAAATCTCAATTGTTTATAACATGTCATGCTACAGCAAAAAAACACTAAGCATAAAGCCAAAACAATATCAAGCATGACATGACAAAGCATAAGCCACCGTAAAAAACGAGCTCCTTTTACCACTTAAGCATGAAATTTTCCTACTCTTTTCCAATCCAAACCACACTTATTTGAAAACTAATGTATGAATGAGGGGTCCAACCAATTTATTCAAGCAAACTAAGCAAACCAAGCAAACAAAAACCAAAAACGAAAACAAAGACGCTCCAAGAACAACACAACTATGCATGAAACAATAAAAATGAAGTGTTTGGAAGAACCTGAGATTTTTATTGATGAAGAAGGGGATGCCTTGGGCATCCCCAAGCTTTGACGCTTGTACTTCTTGGATATTTATTGGGGTGACACGGGGTGGCATCCCCAAGCTTGAGCTTTAGTCCATTCTTCATCTCATTATATCATTCTTTCCTTATCACCTGAAAAAAATCCTTCATACAAAACTTCACATAATCTTCATTAGCAACATTAGTGTACTCAAGATAATAAGTCTTTGGGTTCAGTTTCAACACCAATAAAACTTCCATTAAAACACAAGCTACTGTAGAACTTCTCTTAAAAAGCTCAATTCTCCAAAGAGAACCCAAAAAGGAATCAATAAGAAGCAAATGCAAATAATGACAGAAATCTGTCAAAACGGACCAGCAGATAGAAACCAATTTGTTCGAAGACCTTCTGTTGCTCAAATCGAAAAGTGTTGAACTAACAAAAGTTGTATAACAACCTGGGGCAGAAGCACAAAACATTACAGCTCAAACCGACATACAGAGATTTTACACGAATTTGTACAGCAAGCACAAAAATCTATTTCGGGACAGCAACTTTCCCAAACATTACTTCTCTCTCATTAGATCATGGGGAACTAAGGGGTCCCACCCATGTGTTGGATTCTCTGGATTCTCCATGAGAAATCTGCAGCTTCACGATAAGGTCATCCGTCCATGCAAAAGGGAGAAGATACAACTGACTTTTCCATCCCATTCCAAGTCGTATGGTTAACGCGTAATATACGGCGCTAGAATCACTGGCAACATTGGTTGTTAAGTCCTAGATATTATGTTCCTTTACCACTGTAACTGTATTAGTAGATTATTACCATTTGGTAAATAATCAATAGTCATATTATTATGAAAATAGTGTTTTCTGACCTTTTTGAAATTTAGGTGATGACACCATTTGAGTTACAAGCATTTGATAGAAAATAACCAAAGGACATGAGCAAGTTGTGAACTTGCCTTTTGTGATTGCAGGATTATGCATTCACGGCCTTCAAGACAATAGAAGATCCAAATTCTGTAATAGCATCATTGGTTTCGTAAGGACAAATGTTTAAAGAAGCAAGATGCAATTATGAATAATTAATGTAATGTAGTTTGATAAACGCGAATCCCCGGAATATTGTATCCGATCTGGGGTTTGCAAGCTTGTGGTGATATCTTTAGAATGTGTTGCACTTTTATACTCGCTTCACACTTGTGCTTCTTATTAAGGCTTGTGAGTGTGCGAGACAATATGTAAATACCATAAGTAACATGCAATATGAAAGCACTCAAATGGGGCATGGTATCTAAAAGAGTTCTTAAGCAAGATATTAATCAATTACGGCTTTTAGAAAAGTATTCAAGGATGGCTTTTAATATTTCTTGAAATAGTTAGACCTATGTTAACTTCACTTAAACATCAATTAAATTTGTTATTTCCTTTTTAGACTTAAACAAATAATGTTAAAGGCAATAGTAAAGATTTACATATTTTCAATGAATTAAAACAAAAGAAAAGGGTTTTAATAAGATTTATTAGACCTTTACCTTTTATTTTACTTCAATTGTGAAAGATAATATTTTTAAGATGTATATTTTAATTTTATGATCATTTTGGTATATTATATGTAATTTTGTGATTTTTAAATAATAAGATATGATTTTTATAAGTTTTATTACTTTATAAACATTAATAAATAATAATATTAAGTTAAGTGCCACAAAAATATATGAAATAAGATTTATAAATGTAGATTTTGTTTTTCTAAGAATTTTGGTATCTTATACTTATATTTGGGAATTTTTAATAATAAAATATATTTATTTAAGATTTATCCTTCATAAGGTATTTACTAATTAATACTAATTATTTTATTTGAGGTGGAAAATAAAATATAACAATAGGTTTAAATTATAGAGTTTTTCCAAACATTTTGATATATAATATATATTTTTCTAAATTGGAAAACAAAAGATATGGATTTAATAAGATTTATCAATTTCTGGAATTAAAAATAAATAACTAAATGTATTTATGAAGTAATGCTGATGTCAGCATGAGGTGGGCGGCCTTTTTGCACTGAGGCTATTTCTAGCCCTAGCAACTGACTGGTGGGACTCCCGCCACGTTAGTAGCCACGCGACGCGGACCGGTCAAAGATGACGCAAGGCTGACGTTAGCTCGCTGGACTCTCGCCGGAGTACGGCGGCGACGCCAAAATACAGCACAAGAGACCTCGGGAAGGGGTGCGGACGAACAAGGACAACGAGGCGAAGCTAACTACGTGTGCCCTGCTACGTTTTGGTCACCGGAATTGCTTCGGCGACGACCTACTGATACGTCCAAAACGTATCTACTTTCCCGAGCACTTTTGCTATTGTTTCTCCTCTAAACTTGTGTGATTTGGATACAACTAATGCGGACTAACGCTGTTTTCAGCAGAATTGCCTTGGTGTCTATTTTTTGTGCAGAAAACCAACTATCAAGAAAAATTCCGGTAAATATGCCAAAAATCCTATTTCACCCGAAGACTCTAGGAGCCAGAATACGAGACAGAGAAGAGCCAGGGGGTGGCCACACCACCTGGTGGCGCGGGCCAGGCCAGGCCGCGCCAGGGGGTGGTGCGTGCCCCCCCAGGCACCCCCTCAGCCTCCCTCTTCTCCTATAAGGAGCCTTCTGACCTAAAAACTTCAGGGGGTTCGACGTTTTTCCAGAAGGAGTTCCGCTTCGCTGCCACCACCAGATTCCACGAAACAGCACTAGAAACTCCATTCCGGCACCCTGTCGGGACGGGGAATTGGAGGGGATCATCGCCATCGTCATCACCATCGCTTCTCCATCGACCATCCATGTTTCCCCATCTATGAGTGAGTAATCCCCCGTTGTAGGCTATGGGGATGGTAGGGATTGGATGAGATCGTTCATGTAATGGCATCAGATTGTTAGGGCATGGTGCCTAGTATCTTTTATTAGTGCTTTATGACTTTGTTGCGACTTGTTGTGCTTAATTCTTGTCACTAGGGCCCGAGTGCCATGATTTCAGATCTGAACTTATTATTGATTCATTATGATAGTATTGTTTCTGGTCTTATCTACAAGTTGTATACACACGTTGTTGTCCGGAACCAATGGCCCCGAAGTGACAGAAATCGGGATAACCGGAGGAAATGGCTTTGATGTGAGGATCACATGTGTTCACGGAGTGTTAATGCTTTGCTCCGGTACTCTATTAAAAGGAGCACCTTAATTGCCAGTAGTTCCCTAGAGGCCCCGCTGCAAACGGGCTGGCAGGACAAAATATGTTGTGCAAGTTCTCATTGCGAGCACGTATGACTATATATGGAACACATGCCTAGGATTGTCTAGTACTTGGGTGCTTTATCTTATTTATCTGCAATTGCCCTATGTTTTGATTGCTATGTGAATTGTCTTGTCCATGCAACGCCCGTCCATCCATCCCTATGCCTACCGCACTCGAATCCCACTGTTTACTGCTTTTGTTACTACTGTCTTTGCTTTACTACTGCTGTTACTTTGCTATTCCTACTACAAAACTGTTGCTACTGATAAACTGCTGTGAGCAAGATTGTTTCCAGGTGCAGCTGAATTGACAACTCAGTTGTTAAGGCTTATAAATATTCTTTGGCTCCCGTTGTGTCGAATCAATAAATTGGGTTTCACTTCCCTCGAAAATACTGCGATACACCCCCTATACTTGTGGGTCATCAAGACTATTTTCTGGCGCCGTTGCCGGGAGCATAGCTTTATTTATCAAGTTCACTTGGATTCTCTATTGTTCGCTGCTATCCATCCATCATGGGTAAGTCTCGTGATGGCAAGGTTCCTATTTTACCATCCACTACAAGAAGAGGTACAGTTCTAAACACCTCTGTTGCTCTTGATTCACTGTCTGTTTTGAGTAAGTTCCTTACACCACCACATACACATGCTACACACACTGCTACTACTGCTGAATCTGAAACTTCTGATGCTTATGATGTTGCTTCTACTGTGCTCGATACGAGTGGTTCATTAGGTCCTTTCCTAGATGCTACGATTGCTAGAACTATAGCTGGAAATACTAAAACTCCTAATGAAGACACTACCACATCGTTTAGCTCACCAGAGTCTAGTGAGAGTTATGATATTGAAGATGGTTATGTTGAGATGACCGATGAGTTTATTAAAGAATGTAAGAACACCCATGATAGGAGCGCTGCTAAGAGTCTCCTTGAGAGGCGTACTATTAGACCCAAATTATCTCTTGATGCTAAGTTTGTTGCTTCTCCCATGAACATTATAGATGAAGATTATGATTTCTCTCTCGATATATCTTACATAGCTATTGTCGAGAAAGAACCTTTTCGTGGGACTAAGAATGAAAGTGCGGTAGCACATATGAATGAACTTTCTACCATGAGTGGCTTGTTTTCTGATGATATTAAGATGCGTACTTACTTTGTTGCTAAGATTTTCCCCTTTTCACTAAAAGGAGAAGCTAAAACTTGGTTTAGTAATTTACCTCCTGGATCTATTAATAGCCCTGAGTGCTTGATTAGTACTTTCCTGCAGAAATATTTTCCTCCCAGTGCTAGACATGCTATTTTGCAGGAACTTTTTGATTTTAAACAGGGAGAAAAAGAGGTATTGCCCGAATCTTGGGCAAGGTTTTGTACTTTGATTCATGCACAAGCTGGAAGTCCATTACCTAAGAATGAGCTTCTTGATATATTTTATAATGGACTAACCGAGGAATCTAGGACATACCTAGATAGTTGTGCTGATTGTGTTTTCAGGAATAGGACTCCAAAGGAAGCTGAGGAATTAATGGCTAAAATAAGCAAGAATTATGAAGATTGGACTCCTCCTAAACAAGCTATACCTGAAGTAAATGTACCTGAACCATCTATTCATGTGCCTATTCCAACATCAAAGAAGAGGGGAGTTATTGAATTAAATGATGAAGTGATGAAGGAAGCTAAGAAATGTCTTAAGGAGAAGGGAATTAAAGCTGCAGATGTCAAGAATTTACCTCCTATAGAAGAATTATGTAAGCCTATTCCCTATTCATCCACTATTGAGGTACACTCTCTCCAACACTTTGATGAAGGTGATATCCCTTACTCGAAACCTCCTGATCAATGCTTAGAAGAATTTGATATCTTTATTTTAAGCAAGATAACTTTAATAAAAGGGTGCAAAATCATCTAATGGAAAACACTAGAGCTATTGTTGAGTTGAAAGATATTGTGGAAAGAACCTCTAATGATGTTAAAATGATTGTTAAACACTTTCAAATGGTTCAAACTCAAATAGATCAACTCGTTAAAGTGCAAAACGATTTGCTAGTTAATGCTGCTAAAGAAAAACATGCTTATGAAATTAGAACTAGAAGTGGAGCTGGTACCCAGGATCCTCTATATCCTGAGGGGCATCCCAAAAGAATTGAGCAGGATTCTCAACAAGCTGAAAATAGTGGTTCTACTCATAAGAAAAGGAAAAACAAACATAAAACTGTTGTAGAACCCTCTGAACCTGCTATAGATCCTAATATTATATCTATCTCTGATGCTGAAACTGAAAGTAGTAATGAAGAAAATGAAGTTCCTAATGAGGAAAAAGTTGAAGAAGAACCTGAAAACCACACTAAGAATACTAAATACACCAAAGAATATTTTATTGCTAAGAAACATGGTAGTGAAAGAGAACCTTGGGTCCAAAAAGCTATTTCTTTCCCTGATAAGAAACACAAGTCAAAGGAAGATGAACACTATAATAAGTTTTGTGAGTGGATGAAACCTTTATTCCTGCAAATTCCTTTGACTGATGCTATTAAATTGCCTCCTTACTCAAAGTATATGAAGGACATTGTCTCGAATAAAAGGAAGATCCCTAATGAAGAAATTTCTACTTTGCTTGCTAATTATTCCTTCAATGGTAAGGTTCCTAAGAAACTTGGAGACCCAGGGATTCCATCTATCCCTTGCTCTATTAAGAACAGTTATGTTAGAACTGCTTTGTGTGATTTGGGAGCTGGAGTTAGTGTTATGCCTTTCTGTCTCTATAAGAGGCTTCAACTTGAAAAATTAATACCAACTGATATATCTTTGCAAATGGCTGATAAATCTACCACTATTCCTGTGGGTATATGTGAGGATGTACCTATTTAGGTGGCTCATAATTGCTTGATATTAACTGATTTTGTTGTGCTTGAAATGCCTGAAGATGATAATATGTCTATTATTCTTGGGAGACCTTTTCTTAATACTGCAGGAGCTGTTATTAATTGTAATCAAGGAAAGGTGACCTTCAATGTTAATGACAAGGAACATACTGTCTATTTCCCCAAGAAGATTGAAAGGACTTATGGTTTGAATTCAATTGAACATGTTGAAGGCATTCAAGTTGGAGAAATATATTGTCCCATACCAAGAGAAAAATTTGAAACAATTATGATTGGGACCATTGCTATCAAGGTTAAGGTAACATAATCATTAGTGGAGTACAAAGTTTTGTCTCATATGCAATTGTTTTTGTAGCAAGACTTGATCAACCTTGCTAACAAAAGGATTCCATTGAACAAAACAATATTTTCATTATGATTATCTCCGTTTATTTCTATCCTTTGCATTTTAGTTTTTGCTTTCGTTTAGTTTTCTTTTTGTTGTTAGTTGCTTGCATGTTAGAACTTTTGTAGTTCTAACCTTGTTTTGTCCCTGCATCATGTTTCCAAAAAGAAAAAAATCTGTCAGTCAGAAAAATCATTCTTCTATTTCTGAAAAATGCCCAAAAATAAAGTGTCTCAAAAAATTCCAGAAAATTCATATTAAATTTTTACGTGAAAAAAGGGGCAGAGGAGTGCCTAGTAGGTACCGGGGGGACCACCAGGTAGTCACACCACATGGTGGCGCGGCCAGCCTTGGGTGGCGCCATGCCCTGGTGTGGGCCACCCCTGCCCCCCACTACCTCTCTCACCTGCCACTTTCTTCTCTCTCCCGAGTAAGCTCCAGTTCATAGCTCAAAATCACGTTCTTGCTGTGTTTGCTCTCGATTTTTTCGATCTCCTTTCTCAGCCCATCTTTCTTGCCGAAATTTGGAGCATTTGTTCCCTGGTATGTGACTCCTCTCCTTGTCCAAGTAGATTTGTGTTTAGTAGTTTATATGTTGAGTATTTTGCTGCTGTAGGTGACTGGTTATGAGGGCTTGTAATCTTGTTTAATGCTTAGAGATATAGTTTTGATGCATGTTTAGGCCTCTTGCAAGTCCCTATGAGTAGAATCCTTCATTATATTTACTTTGCAATCACTTGTTTAATAGGTGTTTAAATTTCAGAATAGAAGATGAGTGAACACCACCTAAACCAACATGAGCTTTGGGTGCCTGAGGTCATGAAGGTCCACCGGGAGGAGGAAAATTTCCCTCCATTTATCCATGCCCTGAGTTCATGAGAGCTGCAGGAATTCTACAAGATTTCCACACTTTGGTTTCTAATGCAGGGTTAGAGCACTTTTTGGAAGATGAACCTTGTCAATTTGTGAAGCTAACCATGTCTGTGGTGCAGGATTTCCAATTTAGTCACTCTTTGCCTAACCCCATGGTCCATTACAAAATTTACAATATTGCTGTCAACCTTTCTCTTGATGATTTTTGTGCATCTATTAAGGTACCTCAATGGGGATCATGTAGGAAGATTAAAGAGAGACCGGAACTACTCATGGATTTATATGCAGAAATTTGTCAAGGGAGTAGCTTCTCGAAGGAGAGTGGAAAAATACGTAACATTCATCTTCCCTCCATTCGCTACTTTGCCTACTTTATTGCCAAGTGTGTTCTTGTTAGGAAACCTGCCAATAAGTTATCTTTGTTTGATTTAGCATTTATCTCTGCTGCTCTTAGACGAGATTGGTCTTACAACCTGGGTGCTTTGATAGCTTTCCGTCTTGCTGCTAACCGTGAGAAAGGTGGAATTTGTGGAGGCCTCATTGCTTCTCGTTTGCTAGCATTGCATGGTTTAGCGCCTCATCATCTAGACCTACAGTTTCCCATAGAGAGGCTTGATCTTAATTCCATGATACAACATAAATTTGTTTCCTCGTGGGCTAGTATGAGTGAGTTTTCTTATGAAATAACCTTTCTCAAGGCTGGTTGGAGAAGGAGCAAGTCCGAGCGTGTTGTTCTTTTGCCTGCACCTGTTTTGTTTAACCTTGATAACAGGGAAGGATGGTCCCTCACTGAGGAGGAGCTTGACACGTACCTGGGAGAGCTTTCCCAACAGGAGCAGGACACTAGAAGGGAGGTCACGGATGATTCGGTCCAGCCCTCGAATGAGGGAGAGTCTTCATATCAGCAACCCGCTTATGATTGGGGAGCTTCCTCTTCTTCTCATGGGCCCAGCTACGACCATTCTTACCAAGATCCGCTCGCTTGGAACCCCTATTCGTACATGGATTGATACCCACTTAGGCCAAAAGCCTAAGCTTGGGGGGAGGTACGCCGACACCACACTCATCTCCATATCATGTTGCGTCGGTACTTTGTATATTCACGTTTTCGTTCTCTTTTTAGTTTTCGTTCTTCTTTGTTTTTGCTTTCTAAAAACACAAAAAGACCAAAAATATTTCTGTTGTTTCTCTTTGGTTTGCTTTTTTTTGTCTTGGTTTGCTTTTCCCTTTTTGCTTTGTTTGAACTATTCGAAAAACCCAAAAAGATTTTGCTTTGCTAGTTTTTCTCTTTTGGTTCTTGTTTAAAAATCGAAAACACCAAAAATATTTGTCGTTCTTCTTTGGTTTTTGTGAGTTTGCTACAGGGTTATGCAGTCCTCGGTGGATTATTGGGTTTCATATTATTATTCAAGCCACACAAGTGAAGAGCAATAATGAGGATTAATGACAACTTGAGGCGTTGTAAGAGGCTGGTAACGAACTCTATTTGTTTTCATTTTTATACATATACTCATCACTGTGGGCATGCTTAGTCCGTTCATGTAGAGTGTATGTTTTCTTTGGATGCTTAGTAGTTCTTGCTTTCTTATGATTAGCTCCAGCTCGCTGATAGTTGGTAGCATGTCTTATGAATGTTTGCTTGTATTGCTCTATTCATAAATTGGTATGACACCACGGTATCCTCCTCTGGATGTTTCATTTGAATTGACTTGGCACATGCTCACGCATGCACATGAATGTGATAATCAGTTAAGCCTTGATGAATTATTTTGCCTTGAGGATCTTGAATCACTTTCATGCCATGAGTAGTCCTGTTTTGTTGCAATCATGATAATGACAACTATTGCTCTCTCGTTTGTCGCTACCTTACTATTGCTAGCTTTCACTTTCACTGAGTATGTTTTACTCAAGTTCCCAACTCCCTAAACCAAATATTTCCAAAGTGTCCACCATACCTACCCATTAGCATCATTTGCTACTTCCGTGCATATTCAATATGCCTTGTTTTCTTCTGAATAAAATGTTTGCTTGTTATGAGAAAGTTAGTTAGTAAAGCTCTCACAAACTTGATGGCACACTTTATTTTCTTGCACTTAATAAACCTAAACCATTGCGTCCTTCTTTGTTGCGCATATGCTTGCGCTTTATGAGTTGAAGTTAGCAGAACCATGTATCATGGGGACCGCTTTCAACACTTCATAGGTACTTTGTACCTAGTTGATATCATGTTATTTTGCTTATGGATCCCGGCGGTGTGAAATAAAAGTGGAACTTGTAAGATCATGGAGTTTGTATGTATGTTAGAGAAACGCCCAGGCCGCTAGCCTAAGCCATGCCTAATCATGGTGGAAACTTGCAGCATAACCATAATGAGCATTCTATGAAGCATCCTCAATAAAAATCTATGCACATAGTAAATAAAAAGATCGCCGAGATGCTCATTGTCTGCTTGCCTTGTATTTTGATTATGGATAGCTCCCGTGTCATGTGTAAGGGGTACCCCGTTGGTGGTTCTCTATGATACGTATATACTTACAATGACAAGAGCTTACTTGTGACTGAAGTTGAGTAGCATGAGGATCGGTCTTTGTAAGTAAGGGGCATGAGACTTCGATTTATAACTTGTCAAGCATATCCTCTTAGTTGTGTCACTTTCACCTTAACCACATTAAAGATGCTTATGATAGGGGAAATGAGAGCTCAAAGCTAATGAGTACCATACTTTCAGCATTTGGAAGCCTTTCAAATTATTCAAAACCTTTTCTTCTACTTGTTGAGTCTCCACATATTCTTTGAGCACCTTCTTGAGAGCATAGTTGTCATTCTTTATGTTTGTTCCATTACTTGATTATTTGTGTTATGACTTTGAAGCTTGTATCCTTGATATCTTTACTTCTAGTCACCACTTGAACTTCAGAGGTGCCTTGATATTCATAATCAAAGGCAAGCGAGATACCACTATATCATACCTTTTTTATGAGCATTGTAATGTTGCTTATGTTCGTGCTTCATGCTACTTATTATTCTTGAGTTGGAATCTCTTCATAGCTTGCAAAGACTATTAAGTAGACTTGGTTGCATACTCTTTATTATGAATTGTCCAAGTAGTTGATCACATTGCTGAGAATATTTACATCATATGAAGCAAATGTGTTCGTGAAAGTTCTTTTATCGCACTCAGTTTTCAACTGAATTTCTTGAGGACAAGCAATAAGCTAAGCTTGGGGGGAGTTGATACGTCCAAAACGTATCTACTTTCCCGAACAATTTTGCTATTGTTTGTCCTCTAAAATTGTGTGATTTGGATACAACTAATGCGGACTAACGCTGTTTTCAACAGAATTGCCTTGGTGTCTATTTTTTGTGCAGAAAACCAACTATCAGGAAAAATCCCAGAAAATATGCCAAAAATCCTATTTCACACGAAGACTCCAGGAGCCATAATACGAGACGGAGAAGAGCCAGGGGTGGCCACACCACCTGGTGGCGCGGGCTAGGCCAGGCCGCGCCAGGGGGTGGTGTGCCCCCCCAGGCACCCCCTCGGCCTCCCTCTTCGCCTATAAGGAGCCTTCTGACCTAAAAACTTCAGGGGGTTTGACGTTTTTCTAGAAGGAGTTCCGCTCTGCCACCACCACCAGATTCCACGAAACAACACTAGAAAATCCGTTCTGGCACCCTGCCGGGACGGGGAATTGGAGGAGATCATCACCATCGTCATCACCATCGCTTCTCCATCGACCATCCATGTTTCCCCCATCTATGAGTGAGTAATCCCCCGCTGTAGGCTATGGGGATGGTAGGGATTGGATGAGATCATTCATGTAATGGCATCAGATTGTTAGGGCATGGTGCCTAGTATCTTTTATTAGTGCTTTATGACTTTGTTGCGACTTGTTGTGCTTAATGCTTGTCACTAGGGCCCCAGTGCCATGATTTCAGATCTGAACTTATTATTGATTCATTATGATAGTATTGTTTCTGTTCTTATCTACAAGTTGTATACACACGTTGTTGTCCGGAACCAATGGCCCCGAAGTGACAGAAATCGGAATAACCGGAGGGAATGGCTTTGATGTGAGGATCACATGTGTTCACGGAGTGTTAATGCTTTGCTCCGGTGCTCTATTAAAAGGAGCACCTTAATTGCCAGTAGTTCCCTAGAGGCCCCGCTGCAAACGGGCTGGCAGGACAAAAGATGTTGTGCAAGTTCTCATTGCGAGCACGTATGACTATATATGGAACACATGCCTAGGATTTTCTAGTACTTGGGTGCTTTATCTTATTTATCTACAATTGCCCTATGTTCTGATTGCTATGTGAATTGTCTTGTCCATGCAACGCCCGTCCATCCATCCCTATGCCTACCGCACTTGAGTCCCACTGTTTACTGCTTTTGTTACTACTGTCTTTGCTTTACTACTGCTGTTACTTTGCTATTCCTACTACAAAACTATTACTACTGATAAACTGTTGTGAGCAAGATTGTTTCCAGGTGCAGCTGAATTGACAACTCAGTTGTTAAGGCTTATAAATATTCTTTGGCTCCCCTTGTGTTGAATCAATAAATTGGGTTTCACTTCCCTCGAAAATACTGCGATACACCCCCTATACTTGTGGGTCATCACCTACTGCGGCGGTCGACAATGGTACACGGCGTGATGGCATTACAAAGCGAGAGAGAAAGATTGAGGAGGTCCAGAAGGACCATTAGATGACCTTGAGGCTGACGTGGTGGTTGCCGATGACGATGGTGTCCCGATATGAGCTAATTGCCACGAACTCCGGTGATCACCGATGAAAGGGAACAATCTAATCACATCGATTTGGAGCTCCCCAGACTCAATTGAGGATACTAGGTTGAAGAGGATGACATGGCGCTTCTCCTCGACCACTCCACGGACTCTAGGGCGACCTCTACTGATGACTCGCCGACGACCTACAAACTAGGGTTAGGGTTCCTAGGCGTGCAGAGAAGGGAGAGAGGACGGGGTGGCATGTAGGGCTTCTCCACACAGCGCCAAGCCTTCTTATAGGGTTGCTGAAGCGGTGGCGCGCATCTTGGCGCTCGCCAGCGCAGTGGAGCTCGACAGCGAGCTGTTTCTCGCATCCGTCGACAGAGACGACGACAAACAGACGGTCCGAAGGGGTACGGGCAGGTAACGGGCTGCGCATGGGCCAGGTTGGCTGTGGCAAAGTTTGCCAGATGGATTATTGCTGCTGCTTGTGAGCAACAGATAAGCGAAGAAACAAATGGGTCATGGCTGGAGTGACTAGCTGTCTTTTTTTTTCTCTTTTCTATTTCTGTTTTCTTTTCTATTTACAATTTCCTTTCCAATTATATTTCTAGAAGGGTTTAAACATTTAAAATTCTGGTAGAATATTCAGAATGGTTTAGAGATTCATTATAATAAATCTTCTCTTTATATATTCAAAATTCATGAATATATGAAAGGTTCTTTTGATTTAAGTAAGAATTTAGGGTTTTAGGGATTTGCTTCCTATAGGAAAATCTTATAGAAATGATTTGTATTTCCACTTAATGAATGTAATGGTAGTGATTTAATATGGCTAGTGATGTATATAGAATTCTATTGAAACTTAGTCTCATATAAGGATTAATGTATAAACCTTATAATGAATTAAATCTTAGGGTTCATAATTTGGTGGTTTAAATTTTATGGTTCTCAAAACTTGGAGATTTCCCTATTTAAGTTGTACTTGAATAATAGTGTTTAGAATTAACATAAAATCATCTTGGTTAATTCTCTATGTATAAATAACAATCATTAATGAAGATGTTCACTTTCTAGTAGTTATCATGAGCTTTCAGGAAACTTAATAAACTCACATTCTATTTTTAATATGGATGAAGATTAAGAGTTAGGATAACTTGCCTTAATGTTTTGTGGCCATGGATAATAACTCAACTTAGAGTGAGCTATTGAGATTGATTTACTAAAGTGACTTGATGCTATATGAGACTAGGTCTTTATTAAGGTTTAAGCCAATCAGATGGACAAGGATTCCATCAATACACTCTCAACTAGTATTCTACTTATCTCTTAGACATTTCATTTGACTAAGAGATACTATCCATTAGCTACCTAAAAATAGGAGTTGGTTTAACTACCCTGTTTATTCTAGGGTTTGAAATAAAGAGGTAGACATGGATTTAGTCATGGCTTGATATGATTTTGGTTAAGGCTTCTAAAGAATTCCAATCCTCCCACTTCACTAAGCTTGTTCATAGTTAAAGAACTCCTTTCCTAAATATACTCTATATATCTCTCTTATCTTATTCCCGAAGATCACATCTTCCTGAATAAGTCAATCATTTGACTCCACCATATCCATCATCATATGATGACATGGTCATGTCACTTCTACAATATTACTTCATTCTGCTCCTAGTATATATATACAACTTCCATTTACAAACTACCCTTAAGTTAGTCATTCATCTAGTTAGTTATAACTTCACTATTCCATTCTCCTAGCATTCTTCCTTTACTGCCTAACTTGCACTTCTTAACTACCCTTGATGAATCCATCAATGTAGTTGTTTCTAACTCCATCCATAAACTCCTTTAAATCCATCTTGCAACTACTTCCAAGGCTTTCAAGATTGTAGTTCTCTCTATTTCACATGTGGTATCAATCCTCTAGAATAAGTAGGGTACTACTCTCCATAATACAAGATTGTTCTTGTATTAGCTTGGTTAAACTACTATGCCTCCAACTACTCCATACAACTCCTATTATATACTTCATCATACTCTAGCTGGACTTCACATAATTAAGCTAGATGATTCAGCTTACTAAGGTTTTGCCTAATTTGGTACACTCACAACTCTTCTTTATCAACTGGTCCTATTCTCAATGACTTGAGAGTAATGAACACCAACCTTTGATCATGCAAAGCTTAGGCTTCTAATTGTCTGATCAAGATCTATCATCAACAAGTAGTAGACTTATATTAGTCTCTCTGTAAGGCTTATCTTGTTAAGAAAACTTACTATGAGTTTATACCCACTTGGCTAAACAAGATTATCACTTGATACTCTAACATTACTAGCTTTCTTATAACTCCTTAAGTACTAGTTTAATTCTTAGGTTTAGATACTTCTTTTAGTTAACTCATGAGTGAGTTATCTCCTCCAACATCAGATGGTTTGATCTCCACTAAGGATCACATTCCATTGATGATGGCACATCCTACCAAAAATAGTTCCTTCTCCTCATTAATTTACTTAAAGTCTTTGTAAGGTTAGTATAATAGGTCAGTAGTTCTAGGTCAGGAATCGCTTTCTCAACATTGGTGATCAACTAACACTAGGACTTGGTAAAATAGGAATGTCATCTCTTAATATGGCAACAAAATATATGAGATGAATGGTCTTAGCTTGACTTCCTTTTCTACTCTATTTGTGATAAGAGTTAATGTTTAAGAACTAACATGATACCCATGGTAGGAATAACTATGGCAAATAAATGTTTCAAAATTTAGTTATTGAGGTTTCTTTACTTGGAGTTATACACTTGAATGAGTATTCAAGGTCTGTGGTAGATAATACCTTGATATCATCTTTAGAATATTAAGTATTCATCCTTGAGTTATTGTATGGAATACCATGTAATGATCTCTAGAAGATCAAGTACTCCTAATTAAGTAGTGTGTTGTGATTTAGTTTTATTACATTTGATCTACCCTTAGATCAAATTATATTACCCAAAGGTAAGGTTTTAGCAAAGGTCACATTGAAACTTATCGCAATCAACTTGATGATATACTTTAGTTCCACCAAGTTAAGAGAAGCTTCAATCACTTTGACAAGTTTTATTTAAAAGCGCGAAAATTATCCAGATTTTCTATGCATGAATGCAATGCACACACCTGATCTCAGCTTATTTCTAAGCTCTAATGCTGGGATGTTATAATCATGAGATGCAATGGGTCCAAAGGAGAGGTTACCTTTGAAGCCTTAGCCATGAGGCATAAGTGACCATTTGGAGAAGGTGAAGATGGGGGAACACTTGAAGCTCCAATCACAATCTTGCCTTGGCCCATACATTCTTCGATTTCCTCTACATGGTTAGCAACACAAGTACCAGAGGAAAAAGAAGTACATTTATTATGGCAACAAGTCAAAGAAGGCATATCATCATGAGATATATTCAAGGCATTTCTACATGATATGCAAGGGAAATTAACACTAGGATGTAAATCACATATAGTCCTACAAGTGTTCATGCCCAAAGATACAACATTGCAATGGGATAGATATGAAGGATCATGAATGATAAGCTCACTATCCACATTGCAAGTTCTATAACCACTCACCATATCATTACCTTGCGACAACTCACATGTAGGTGAAGTGGAGGAAGATGAGAACTCATCACAGCCGGAGGTGGAGGGAACACAATCATCCTCATTAAGCTTGGACACATCATATTTTGCTTGAAGCTTGGTCCAAATATCATGAGCATTCCGAAAAGGCATGATTGAGGAAAGAACTACAAAGCTCACAACATTAACAAGCACATCATATGCTTGAGCTTTGAGATAAGTGTTTGTCTCCTCCTCCAAAGATAGATTTTGGGGATCCTTAGGAGGATACAAGCCCATATCTATAATTCGCTCAATATTTGGGTCAACGACCCAGAAATGACTAAGCATGCGAATTAGCCAAACATCATAATTAGTACCATCAAATATAAATGTGTGAGAGTGCAGTAAACCCCTAGGAGACATATTTACTCTCGAGGTGGTGAAGCCTAAGAAGCGAGAGACCTCGCTATGATACCAATTGAAAGGGAAATGGACGTCGCCTAGAGGAGGGTGAATAGGCATTTTAAAATTATTACGGTTTAGGCTCTAATAAATGTGGAATAAAACTTAACGTTTAATTTATCAAGCCAAAACCTATATCAACTAGGTTCAACTAAGTGCACCAACAACTTATGTTAATCAAGACAAGCAACAAGGTGATAACAAGATATAATACTTCAAGCACTATGGCTATCACAATGTAAATTGCATAAGTAAAGGGATTGGTTGAGAGATAACCGATGGACGCAGAGACGATGATTTGTTTCCCGAAGTTCACTTCCAAAGAAGCTACGTCTCCGTTGGAGAGGTGCGGTGGCACAATGAACTTCGAGCGCCACAAATGGCTCACCTCGAGGTGTGGTGGCTCGATGCTCACCCAACGCCACACAAGGCCTCACCCCAAGATGCGAAGGCACGCAACTCACTGACGCCACAAAAGGCTCACCCTATTCTCCCGTGAGCTCGCCATAAAGGCCTACTCATGTTCCACTATGGGACACTTGAGGGCGGTCACCGAACCCGTACAAGGCTTGGGGAAAACTCCACAACTCAATTGGAGGGCTCCCAAGAAATGCCACAAAAGCAACAAGCTTGAGGAACTTCACAACAATTGGAGCCCCCAAGAACAATGCCACAAAAGGCCACAAGCTTGAGGAATCTCCATAACTCAATTGGAGGCCCCAATAACACACCACAACTCTACACAACCATCTAGGGTTCCAAGAACCCAAGAGAAACAAGCCCAAGGGCTTGAACTCACCGAATATCCGAGGAGAACTCAAACCTATGCACCAAATGCAAGAGGCAAGTCCGTCACTCTCAAATTCCACCAAAGCTACAAAAGATATTGGGGGAATAAAAGAGGAATAACACAAAACTCTCCAAGATCTAGATCCCAAGGATTCCTTCACAAAGAAGGGATTTGATTTGGTGGGGGTTGTTGATCTAGATTTCCTCTCTCAAATCCATCAAAAAGATGCAAGAATCATGTGATGGAGAAGGGAAGAGGGCAAGCTTTTGAAGGTTAACAATGGAGGAGAGAGAGTGGAAGAGCTAGCAAAAATGACCTCCAAAGTTGTGGAAACATTGGGGAAGAGGGGGCCCTTAAATAGGGCAAGAGAAATCTGCCCGTTTGGGCCAGATTCGCGCCCCACAGGAACTACCGGTGCCCCACCGGTACTACTGGTAAATAGAAACACAAGTTACTGAACGAAAACGAGATTTACCGGAACTTTGGGCGGAACTGGGGCCGGTACTACCGCTCAAGCAAAAATGTTGGACAACATTGCACGGAAATTTTAATAACTTTTGACTCCGAACTCCGATTTTGATGATCTTGGGCTCGTTTTGAAGAGAACAAAAGGCTCTAAAAGATTATGCAAAGAAACATCATAGTTAAACAAGGGAGGATAAAAATAAAATGGAGAAAGTTATGACCTCTCAAAAGCAATGAAACGGTAAAACTTCCAAAACCCAAAATGCAAGAAGTTGAGCTTGGGAACTCCAATTGGGATGAAACCAATTTTGTTGGAAAGGTAATAAAGAGTAGAATCCAACAAAAAGTGAAATATTGGGTATAACCAAGGGAGAAAATATCATGAATATATATGTGAGATATCTCCCAAGGTGTGGAGCCGAAAAACCCATAAGATCAAAAACGCAATAGGATATGCAAGGGAAATTCGTTTTTGATGAACTAGAGCTTGTTATGAAGATAACCACAAGATCTAGATTCACATGGGCAAGAACCAAACAAAAACCAAGAAATATGATGCAATGTATGCAAAGGTTTGATCTCTCTCCGAAAGATACGATCGAGGTACTCACTCGAGAGCCCCTCTTGCTAGTACAACTATCTATCTGAAATCCGGTCTCTCAACACTACAAGAGACCTGTAAAATAGAAAGCCTATTAAGATCATACCTTTTATTTGAGCATTCCACTTGAGCTTGATGAATACCATCTTATCCTTCTCGAGATGGATCACCTTTCTTGATTGCTCTTGCTTGATGAAGACTTGCGAATAGTTCCCCCATACTCCATGGGGAAACCTCTTCTTTGAACTTGTCGTCATCACTCCATGATCGCCGAGGATGGCAAGCTTCAAGCATGAGGTCTTCTAGAGATGGCGCACCGTGAGCTTGCCCTTCATTTCTTGATGATGTCTTGAAGATGACCATAAGGAACTCCATCTTCTTCTTCTTCTTCAAGACATACTTGATATTATTCTTCTACTTGATTCCAATAGGCACACAACCCTTGTATATTGCTTCTGTTTTTTCAACCTTGAAACCAACACATGGTCCAAGTGATGCCAATGGACAAACCTAAAAGTAAACTCAATTTACATGTTAGTCCATAGAGATTGTCATTAATTACCAAAACCACACATGGGGGCATACATAAACTTTCAGATGTTATAGCAATATAAACATAATGACTTTGATCGTAATGCTATACTTCGGATGAATGTTCATCACAACATTCCACAAATGTTGTAACCTTGTTATTAACAACATCCAATGTCCATGATTAGGAAACCTTGATCATCTTGTTAATAAATGATACGTCCATTTTGCATCACTATTCTATATCATAATTTACTTTTATTCATTGATATATTTCATATTAAGAGATGATACTTATGTTATTTCATCTATTTTTGCATGGTTGATGACTTTTGGAGGATGGACCGCTGAAGTTAGGATTCTAATGGAAAAGGCACTGTTTGGAGGCGAAATTCGCGAAGATCAGAAAATCCTGGAAAATACATGGAAAATCCTATTTTTCCGGAAGACGAAGGATGCCAGGAGGGGGAGTGGAGATGGGCCACAGGGGCCCACACCACCCCCTAGCGCGGGCCACCCCTGGCCGCGCCACCAGGTGGTGTGGCCACCCTGGCCCACCTCTGGCTCTCCCCTTTGGCGTATATTATCCCCACGAAACCCTAAGCCTCGGGGAGGGACGACAGAAAGATTCCACCGCCTCTGCGGGGTAGAAAACTATAGAGAGAGAAAGATCTCTCCGGCAGACAGATTCTGCCGGGGAATTCCTTCCCGGAGAGGGGAGATCATCGCCATCAACACCACCATCAAGCTGGACTTCATTGGTATCATCATCATCATCACCACCACCATCATCTGCATCAGCACCATCATCACCACCATCATACCGCTGTAACAATTGGGTTGAATCTTGCATAGTTCTTAGGGGAAACTTTCTCGGTGTTGATTACTTGTTGTAGTTGATGCTATTGAGTGGAACCATTGAATTATCATATATGTTCAGATTGTTACTTATCATTATTTCATCTCTGATCTTGATCCATATGATGTCTTGTGAGTAGTTCGTTTAGTTCTCGAGGACATGGGAGAAGTCATGTTGTTAGTAGTGGAATTGTGTTGAGAAAGATTCAATGGTTTGATAATTAAGTTGTGGTGTATTTCTTCTAGTGGTGTCATGTGAATGTCAACTACATGACAGTTCACCTTTATGGGCCTAGGGGAATGCATTGTGTATTTGGCTACTAATCGTAGGGGTTGCCGGAGTGTCAGAAACCTAAACCCCTGTTAGGAAACCTTTGCACAAGGGATGTCAGGATCTTGGAGTTTAAAGCTGTGGTTAGGTTTCTATCTTAATTACTTTCTTGTACTTGCGGATGCTTGCAAGGGGTATAATTACAAGTATGTATTAGTCCTAGGAAGGTCGATACATTAGTACAGGTTCACCCACACAACACTTTAAACTAAAGAAGATTAATCAACTATATGAAGCGAAATCACTTGATGATAATCCCATGTATCCTCAAGAACGTTTGGTCGTCTTAAGTAATACAACCGACTTGTCCTTTGCTAAAGAAAGGATTGGGCCACTTGCTGCATTTATTATTATTGTCTTTCATTCACTCGTACTTTATTTATCTGCATTATCAAAAAACCCTAAAAATCCGTTTGCTATGTATTTGTAGAGAATTCCTGATCCATACCACTCATCAACACCTTCTGCTCCTCGTTGGGTTCGACACTCTTACTTATCGAAAATACTGCGATACACCCCCTATACTTGTGGGTCATCTATCAACAAGCTAGTTTATAAGAGAGGCATAACTAGGAACCTTCTATTTGTTTATTGAACACACATGTATTAATGTTTCCAATTTAATACAATTATAGCATGCAAAATAAACATCTATCATATACTTGGAATACATATAATAACAACTTTATTATTGCCTTTCGGGTATATTCCCTTCAGTCTCCCACTTGCACTAGAGACAATAATCTAGTTACATAGTGATAAATCTAACACCCTTGGAGTTCTGGTGTTGATCATGTTTTGCCCTAGGGAGACTTTAGTCAACGGATCTGCTACAATCAGGTCCATGTATACTTTATAAAATCTTTATATCTCCATCCTTGACATGCTCGCGGATGGAGTGAAACTAGCGCTTAATATGCTTGGAATTCTTGTGAGACCTTGGTTCCTTGGTGTTGGCTATGGCTCCATTGTTGTCACAATAGATCACCATTGGGTCCAACGCACTAGGAACCACACCTAGTTCAGTAATGAACTCCTTCATCCAAACCGCTTCCTACGCTGCTTCTGAAGCAGCAATATATTCTGCCTCCGTTGTTGATCTTGTCACCACAAGTTGTTTGGAGCTCCTCCAACTAACTGCTACTCTGTTCATGAGAAAAACGTATCCGAATTGAGACTTAGAGTCATCCGGATCAGTGTCAAAGCTAGCATCGACATAACAATTAGTGACCAGCGCTTCTTCACCTCCGTATACAAGAAACATTTCCTTAGTTCTTCTTAAGTACTTAAGGATATTCTTGACCGCTATCTAGTGTTTCGAACTTGGATCAGATTGCTACCTACTAGTCAAATTAATAACATGTGCCACATCTGTTCTTGTACATAGCATGGCATACATTATAGAGCCTATGGCTGAAGCATAGGGGATCTTATCCATTATCTCTCTTTCTTCCGCCGTAGCCAGACTTTGAGTCTTACTCAATGTCTTGCCTTGCAACATAGGTAAGAACCCCTTCTTACTTTCATCCATTTTACACTTATTTAAAATCTTATCAAGGTATGTACTCTATGATAGCCCTATTAGGCGCCTTGATATGTCTCTATAGATCTTAATGCCTAATTTGTATGATGCTTCACCAAGGCCCTTCATCGAAAATTTGCTGTTTAGATAACTTTTAACACTGTTTAAAAGATCTATATGATTTCAAATCAGTAATATGTCATCCACATATAATATTGGAAATGTCACATTGCTCCCACTCACTTTCTTGTAAATACAAGCCTCTGCATAAATTTGGACAAATCCAAACTCTTTGATCACCTCATCAAAGCGGAGATTCCAACTCCGGGATGCTTGCTTCAGTCCATAGATGGAATGCTAAAGTTTGCATACCTTGTCAGCATCCTTAGGATCAACAAAACCCTTTGGTTGTATCATATACAACTCTTCTTCAATATTACCATTGAGGAACGTAGTTTTTACATCCATCTGCCATATCTCATAATCGAAATATGCAGCAATTGCTAACATAATCCTAACTGACTTTTGCACCGCTACGGGAGAGAATGTCTCATCATAGTAAACTCCTTGAATTTGTCGAAACCCCTTTGCGACAAGTCAAGCTTTATAGATGGTCACATTACCATCAGCATCAGTTTTTCTTTTGAAAATCCATTTATTCTCAACGGCCTTTCGGTCGTGAGGTAAGTCCACCAAGGTCCAACCCTGGTTTTCGTACATGGATTCCATCTTGGATTTCATGGCTTCTAGCCATTTGTTGGAATCCAGGCTCATCATCGCTTCTTCATACATCGCAGGGTCATCTATTTCATCAACCATGGAATTCATAACAGGATTTCTGTATAGTTTAGGAGCTGCACATGTCCTGCTTGACCTGCGAGGTTCGATAGTGTCCTCTTCGGAGTTTCATGACCATTATCATTATTTCCTTTTTCATTCGGTGAAGTCAACTCTGGAACAATTTCCAGTGCTGCGCCACTCACTGTTTCATGAAGAGAAGGTTCAATAACCTCTTCGAGTTCTATCTTCCGACTACACACACCTTTCGCGAGAAACTCTTTCTCTAGAAAGGATCCATTCTTGGCAACAAAAACCTTGCCCTCGTATCTGTGATAGAAGGAATACCCAATTGTTTCTTTAGGGTATCCTATGAAGACGCATTTTCCCGCTTTGGGTTCGAGTTTATCAGGCTGAAGTTTGTTCACATAAACATCGCATCCCCAAACTTTAAGAAATGACAGCTTAGGTTTGTTTCCAAACCAAAATTCATACGGTGTCATTTCAACGGATTTAGATGGTGCCCAATTTAAAGTGAATGTTGCTGTTTCCAGTGTATAACCCCAAAATGACAGTGGCAAGTCAGTCAGAGACATCATAGATCGAACCATATCCAATAAAGTACGATTACGATGTTCTAACACACCATTACATTGTGGTGTTCCAAAAGGTGTGAGTTGTTAAACTATTCCATAATCTCTCATATGTGTGCTAAACTCGTAACAAAGATACTCTCCTCCACAGTCGGACCGTAGAAATTTGATCTTTCTATTACGATGATTTTCCACTTTGCTCTGGAATTCCTTGAACTTTTCAAAGGTTTCAGATTTCTGTTAGATATAGCTGAATCTACTCAAATCATCCGTGAAAGTAACAAAATAACGATGTCCACCAAGCGCCGACACACTCATTGGACCACATACATCAGTATGTATGATTTCCAATAATTCTATCGCCCATTCCATTGTACCAGAAAACGGGGTTCTAGTCATCTTGCCCATAAGGAATGGCTCACATGTATCAAATGATTCAAAATCAAGTGATTCCAAAAGTCCATCAGAATGGAGTTTCTTCATGCGTTTAACGCCTATATGACCTAGACAGTAGTGCCACATATATGCAGATATATCATCGTCAAGTTTAATCCTTTTAGCATCAACATTATGAAGAGGTGTATTAGTAATATTGAGATTCAACAGAAATAAACCATTCATCACAGGTGCATAACCATAAAAGATATTACCCATATAAATCGAACAACCATTGTTTTTGGATTTAAACGAATAACCACTTTGCAATAAACACGATCTGGATACAATGTTCATGCTCAGTGCAGGCACCAAATAACAATTATTTAGATTTATCAATAATCTCAATGGCATATGGAGAGGTAGAGTCCCAATGGCGATCACATCAACTCTTGATCCATCACCGACATGCATTGTGACCTCATCCCTTGCTAGTTGTCGCTTGTTCCGCAGCCCCTGAATCGAGTTACATATATTAGCAACCGGTCCAGTATCAAATACCCAGGTGCTACTGCAAGTACTAGTCAAGTACACATAAATAACATGTATATCACATATACCTTTGTTTACCTTGCCGGCCTTCTTGTCTGCCAAATACTTGGGGCAGTTGCGCTTCCAATGGATAGTCTCCTTGCAATAGTAGCACTCGGTATCAAACTTACGGCCAGCTCGGGATTTCTTTTCCGGCACAACAACAGATTTGCCGTCCTTCTTTCCCTTTTGTTTACCCTTCTTGTCTTTCTTGAAACTGGTGGTCTTATTGATCATCAACACTTGATGCTCTTTCCTGATCTCCACTTCTGTAGTCTTAAGCATTGACAGAAGCTCGGGGCGAGACTTCTTCATGCCCTGCATGTTATAGTTTATCACAAAGCTCTTGTAGCTAGGTGGTAGAGATTGGAGAACACGATGTATGCCTAAGTCAGTGGGAATCGTTATTCCCAAGGACACAAGCTTATCAGTGTACCCAGACATTTTGAGTACGTGCTCACTAACGGAGCTGTTCTCTTCCATCATGCAGCTAAAGAACATTCCAGAAGCATTATAACTCTCTACGGTAGCATGGGTATCGAAACTCATTTTCAATTCACCCATGGTATCAAAGACATTGCCATTTTCAAAATGCTTTCGAAGTTCAAGTTCTAGCCCATACTGTATGCCATAATGAACTAAGTTGTGGTCCTCTTGACGAGTCAAGTAGACATTATTTTCCTCGTCGGGTGCATCAGGAGCTAGTGGGGGGGCCTAACTTCGCTTCTAGCACATATTGCTTTTTGTGCAGCAGTGAGGAGAATCCTCAAATTCATGGCCTAGTTGGTAAAGTTGCTACCATTCGCCGCAAGTTTCTCTTTCTCCATGAACACATTGAAATTAAAAGCAGGTGGTGCCATCTACAACCGAATTTGTAAAGTTTATTTAGACTAACTTTATGATAGATCGAGTTCAACTAATCCAAATTACGAATGAACTCCCACTTAAAAACAACATCCCTCGTGTCTTTTTGGTGATTACATGAACCAAATCCACTACACCAAGTCCGATCATCATGTGAGTCGGTCTAGTCTCAAAGGCGAGCATCAATATGGCATCATATCAACTATATGACTCATGCTTAACCTTTCAATCCGTGTTCTGAGGCCATGTACGTACATGCTAGGCTTGCCAAGTAAGAACCTTAGTACCCGCGTGTGTAAAACTGTCTTACGCCCGTTGTATGAAAGCGTAGAGTCAAAAACACACGATCATCACGTGATGCCTTGAAACAACGATCCATGAGGGATTGATGGCCCAAAATATATCGAGCTCGTTGGGGAACCCCAAGAGGAAGGTATGATGAGCACAACAACAAGTTTTCCCTCAATACGAAACCAAGGTTATCAATCCAGTAGGAGCAAGGAAACACCCCAAAGGTGTTGCTAGATGAACGTTGGCAGGGCGCACTACTGGTGCCAGCAGCAACGTGGAGACCTGCACAACACAACCACAGAACTTTGTCCCCAACTTACGATGAGGTTGTCAATCTCACCGGTTTTGCTGAAAACAAAGGATTTAAACGTATCAAATGGAAGGAAGTAATAGTTGCAGAAAGTAAACACAAAGCAGTAAACAGTTTGATTGTAGATTGAATGTAAAAGAAAGGACCGGGGTCCATAGTTCACTAGAGGTGGCTCTCCTTAAGATAAATAACATGCTGGGTGAACAAATTACAGCGGGGCAATTGACAAACATCGAGAAAGCATACAAGCATATACTAACCATCTTGACTCCTTTGAGATTCGATTGGGCATTACAACATTATATATAGACCGCCATCCAACTGCATCTATGACTAATAATCCACCTTCAGGTTATCATCCGAACCCCCTCCAGTATTAAGTTGCAAGCAACAGATTATTGCATTACGAATTGTGTGTAAAGTAAACAATACGATTGTTCAATGAACAAACGATTGTTGTTTTCTCCCTAGTAGCAATAGCACATCTAGTACCTTAGAGATTTCTGTCACTTGCCCAGATTACCAGAGGCATGAACCCACTATCGAGCATAAATACTAACTCTTGGAGTTGCTAGCATCTACTTGGCCAAGATAGCTGCTAACAATGGAAAGCATGCAAGATCACAAATAACAAAGACATGATAGAATCAATAATCAATCTGAAATAGCATCTCAATATCCATCGGATCCCCGTAAACACAACATGCAGAATTACAAATAGACGATCTTGATCATGAACGGAGCTCACAAGATCTAGACATGATAGCACAAAGGAGGAGAACCAGTCATCTAGCTACTACATGGACCCGTAGTCCAGAGATGAACTACTCACACATCACACCGGAGGCTTGCATGATGATGAAGAAGGCCTACAGGGTGAATCCCCCTCTCCGGTAGGGTGCCGAGAAGAGCTTCAGATCCGTCTCGATCTAGGGACAGAGACGACGGCGTCTACAGACTCTTTCGTGGAATTTTGATCGGGTACTTAGGGTTTCCGTATCAGAGGCAATATATAGGCGGAAGGAGAGACCGAGGGGGTGCCTGGGCTGGCCACACCACCCCCTAGCGCGGGCCAAGCCTGTTTGCGTGGCCTGGTGGTGTGGCCGCCCTCTGGCCCTTCTCTGTCTCATATTCTGGCTCCAAGTGTCCCCCGGTAAAATAACGACTTTGGCTTTTGTCCCGTCCAATTTCGAGAATATTCATTTTCTGACTTTTCTGGAACCAAAAATAGCAGAAAACAGGCAGCTGACACTGTGGCTCTTGTTAATTGGTTAGTCTAAGAAATCATATGAAAAGTACTCCAAAGTGTGGACAAAACAGAAGAAAGTAAGTAAAACCAAGCATGGAACATCAAAAATTATAGATACATTTACAATGTATCAGGGATCATCTTATAATGCTACTAAAACGCCAAATAAGCAATATAAGATGCAAACATCATATGCATAAAGTGAAATGATATGGTTCTTGCACTTGATCACTATCATGTGCATCGTGGTATGATCTTTATCATTCTTTTGTGTGTAAGGCCAAGGTATATGGAACTTAAAAATTAGGTGTGTTGTAAGAGTATCAACTATACATCAACTTACAACATTAACATATCATGACACCAGCCCAACAACAATCTAAACTAGACGCTTCTAATTTTTCTATTGCAAAGTTTACGTGGCTTAAGGCTTTCGAAGATAAAACCGGTCATACCTACGAACATGAAACCACAACGATGATAACCAAATTATTAGCAACTCGTTGTAAATAGATATTGACTATAGTAGGAGAGACAGACACCCGCTAGCCACTTATGCAAAACTAGTTGCATGTCAATCGTGGAACAGGTCTCATATGCGAGGACATGTAAAGTTAGTTCGGGCCGCTTCATCCCACTATGCCACCAATATCAAAAATACATATAATATGCAATAACTGAAGGGAATATGCCCAAGAGGCAATAATAAAGTGGTTATTATCTTATTCCATGTTTATGATAAATGGTTATTTTGCATGCTATAATTGTATTAATTGGAAACGTTAATACATGTGTGTTTAATAAACAAAATACAAAGTTCCTAGTAATGCCTCTCATATAAACTAGCTCGTTGATTAACAAGATGATCAAGGTTTCCTGATCATGGACATTGGATGTTGTTAATAATAAGGTCACAACATTGGTGTAATGATGTGATGAACATTCATCCGAAGTATAGCATTATGATCAGAGTCATTATGTTTATATTGCTCTAACATCATACGAAGTAATCTTAGTCCTTAGACCATGAGATCATGTTAATTTCTAACACCGAAAGTGTATCTTGATAACATCAAACGTCACACCGTAATAGGGTGACTATAAAGGTGGGTTCAGTGCTACGAAGGTGTTATGTTGAGGCTCATGGATCAAGAGTGGGAGTTGTCCATCCCGATGACGAATAGATATACCCTGGGCTCTCTCGGTGATCTCACATTGAAATAGCCTGCAAGCAAGTGATGTGATCACTAGAATGTTATATCACGGGAACGAGAAAAGAGTGCATGTCGGTAACGAGATCAAACTAGGTATTTGGATACCGATGATCGAATCTTGGACATGTAATATATCGCGAGACAAAGGGATTTAGTTACGACATTAAAGGTTCACACGATCACAAGAGTCATCGTTGAATGTGTGGGAGTCAGTACGGATCTCTAGGTCCCGCTGCTGATTATTGATCGGAGAGGGGTCTCGATCATATTTGCATTATTCGCGAACCGTAGGGTGACAGACTTAAGGGATACTGACACCATTTGGAGAAAATATGTTTCAGATAAAGATTTAAGAAAGCGCTGGAATCATTTCGATGGAAACCATAATTGTTTCGAGTGAAATTGCTAAAACCGATTCTGCATGTGATATTGAAATGTTACAGGGGGGTTTATGTGAATGTTTGTTAATTAAAGTAATTAAAAAAATTCTGAATAAAATAAATAAAATAGTTTTATTTAATGAGAGCTTGCATTAAATTTTGTGGAAATTTAATGCATGTGTGAGTGGAATTTTGAGTGGAGGCTTTTTATGGGAGTGGGAGCTCCACTCACATGAATGTGGAAGAGGTGGGGGCTCCACCATGGCTGCCACGCCATGGCCCTTGGGTGCCCCCTCTCCCCTATAAAAGGCCCCCCTCTTCTCCTCACAACACACACCTCCTCGTGAAGGATCTCTCTCCCCTCTAGTTATTCCCCATGGTCTCAGATTAGCGAGATACATGTTCCCGGTGGCTTTATCTGGAAAGGAGTTGCTTCTTCCGCTACTTTGCTAGAGAGAGGGATGGAGGTTGTCAGGGTACTGGACGTGTGTGTGATCACGGATGTACCGCTATTTTGTGATGTTGGACTTGGTGGTGCTGGACTTGCTGGAGCTGGATCTGATGGACGTGCTGGAGCTGGACCTGCTGGACTTCATCACGATCTTGAGATCGGCAAGTGTACGACTACATCATCCACGAGTTCCATCTTGTTAACAAAGCTTTGTTGTCTTCGAGGGTAAGTTCTCTATGGATGAGTATCAACCCGTTGCTTGTATCTAATAGATATATCTTGGTGATAGTTCCCATTGTAGGAAATTTTTTGTTTTCTATGCTATGAACTCAATAGTGGTATTAGAGCCTGATCTATGCGTAGGTGCTTTGCACGGGTAGTACACATATGTTTATATGTGGGCGATGATGATCATGTTATTGCTTCTTTCATGTATTTTGGATATTGGTGGCATAGTGGGATGAAGCGGCCCGGACCAACCTTACATGTCATCGTACATGAGACCGGTTCCATGGCTGACATGCAACTAGTTTTGCATAAGTGGCTGGGTGGTGTCTGTCTCTCCTACTATAGTCAATATCGAATTTACAACGAGTTGCTAATAACTTGGTTATCCTCGTTGTGGTTCCATGTTCGTAGGTAAGACCGGTTCTATCTCCGAAAGCCCTAAGCCATGTAAAACTTGCAATGGATAAATTAGAGGCGTCTAGTTTAGATCGTTGTTGGGCTAGTGTCATGATATGGTAATGTTGTAAGTAGATGTATGATAGATACTATTACAACACACCTAACGTGTAAGTTCCATAGACCTTGGTCTTACACACAAAGGAAGGATAGAGATCATGCCATGATGCATATGATAGAGATCAAATGCATGGACCATATCATCCCACTTTACACATTAGATTTTTGCATCTTATATTGCTAGTTTGGCGCTTTTAGTAGCATTGAAGGATGATCCCTCATTTAAATATCAAGATAAAATGTGTTCTTCCTTAAGTATGCACCGTTCTATGGATCGTGTTTCGAGACAACGTGATTATCGGGTGTACTCGACTCTACGCTTTCATACAACGGGTGTAAGACAGTTTTACACACGCGAATACTAAGGTTCTTACTTGGCGAGCCTAGCATGTACATACATGGCCTCAGAACACGGACCGAAAGGTTAAGCATGAGTCATATAGTTGATGCCCATATTGATGCTCGCCTTTGAAGCTACACCAACTCACGTGATGATCGGACTTGGTGTAGTGGATTTGGTTCATGTAATCACCAAAAAGGAATGAGGGATGTCGTTTTTGAGTGAGAGTTCATTTCTAATTTGGATTAGCCGAACTCAATTTGTCATAAACTAAATCGAAGTGAATTCGCATAATTTGTTGTAGTCATGTTGGAGATATGCCCAAGAGGCAATAATAAAGTGGTTATTATTATCTTTATGTTTATGATAAATGTTTACATCCCATGCTATAATTGTATTAACCGGAAACATTAATACTTGTGTGTTTTGTAAACATAAAAGAGTCCCTAGTAAGCCTCTTGTTAAACTAGCTTGTTGATTAATGGATGATCATGGTTTCCTGATCATGGACATTGGATGTCGTTAATAACAAGATCATATCATTAGGAGAATAATGTGATGGACACACACCCGTAGTAAGCATAGCATAAGATCAAGTCATTAAGTTCGTTTGCTATAAGCTTTAAAATACATAGTAACCTAATCCTTCGACCACGAGGTTATGTTAATCACCATCACCGGATGGGTACTTTGATGACATCAAACACCGCTTCGTAACTGGGTGGTCATAAAGGTGTCATTGGGTATTCTGAAAGTATGTGTTGAAGCGCATGGACCAAGATTGGGATTTGTCCATCCATATGACGGATAGATATGCTCTGGGCCCTCTCGGTGGAATGTCATCTAATTAGCTTGCAAGCATGTGACTGGGTCACAAGGGATGACATAACATGGAACGAGTAAAGAGTACTTATCAGTAACGAGGTAGAACTAGGTATGGAGATACCGACGATCAAACCTCGGATAAGTATAGTATCGCGTGACAAAGGGAATTGGTTTCGTATGCTAATAGTTCTATCGATCACGAAGTCATCGTTGAGTATGTGGGAGCCGTTATGGATCTCTAGATCCCGCTGATGGTTATTGATCGGAGAGGTGTCTTCATCATGTCTGCATATTCACGAACCGTAGGGTGACACACTTAAGGTTCGAAGTTGTTTTAAGTAGATATGGAATGTGCGTTGGAGACCGAATGTTGTTCGGAGTCTCGGATTGGATCCGGGACATCACGAGGAGATCCGGGATTGTCCGGAGAATAAGATTCATATATTGGGGATCATTTTCTGAGTTAGGAAATGTTCCGGAGTATTTGTATGAGGATTCTAGAAGGTTTCGAAATGTTCTGGAAGGTTCTGGAAGATTTCTTGGAGTTTGCTTGAAAACCAAGAAAGGATCAAGGAGTCCTTGTGGGGCAAAACAAGGAGTCGTGGGGGAGGAGGACTCTTCCCCCCTCCCAATCCGCTGGCTAAGGGAGAGGGGAGTCCTACAAGGACTCCACCTCCCCATGGCGCCTCCCTCCTTTAAATAGAGGGGTGGAGGCGCCACCCCCTGGCCTCCTCCACTCTAAACCTCAGCCGCCTCTCTCCTCCTCCTTTCTTCTGCTCAGGCTTAGGCGAAGCCCTGCAGAATTCTCTACTCCACCACCACCACCACGCCGTCGTGCTACTGGGATTCCGTGGAGAAGATCTACTACCTCCGATGCTCGCTAGAACGAGGAGAGGAAGGTCTGCTTCGACTCCGCACGTGTGACCGACTGCGGAAGCGCTGCCGAAACGCGGCGCCGGAAGGATCGTCCACTCGATCTTGAGATCGGCAAGTGATCGACTACATCAACCACGAGATCCAATCTCGTAACACTTTCGGATCTACAAGGGTTAGTACAGATCTATCTCGTTGCACATGTCTAATAGATTAGATCTTGGCTTTTATCTAGATTAGATCTGGGTTTTGTTCGTTCTTGCAGTAGAATTTTTTTGTTTTCCATGCTACGAACCCATCAGTGGTATCAGAGCCGTATCTATGCGTAGATCTGTTGAACGAGTAGAACACAATGATTTTGTGGGCGCTGATGCTCGTGCCGTCTTTTGCTTTGTGTACTTTGCATCTTGCGGTATGGTGGGATGAAGCGGCTCGGGCTAACCTTACATGTCATCGCACATGAGACTTGCTCCACGCTTGACGTGTAACTTGGTTTGCACAAGTGGCTTTGCGGGTGTCTGTCTCTCTCACCATAGTATAGATCCAATTTACACTTTGTACTTGATAACACTTGTATCAACGTTGTGGTTCAGTTTCGTAGGTAAGGTCCGTTCTTATTCGAAAGCCCCAAACCACATAAAACATGCAAAGAAAATTAGAGGCGTCTAACTTGTTTTTGCAGGGTTTTTTGTGATGTGATATTGCCATCATGTGATTATGATTGTATTTGATGTATGCAATGATCCTTGTTGTAATATGGCAACCGGCAGGAGCCTAATGGTTGTCTTTAATTCTGTTAAGACCTGCGTGTCTATTCATCTTGTAATAGCTTTATTCCAAGTAGTTGTAATAGTTGCTAGTGATGATGGACAACCATGAAGCGGCGCCACCGACCTTGACGCAATGCTGGTGATGATGGAGATCATGTCCGTGCTTTGGAGATGGAGATCAAAGGCGCAAGAAGAAAGGGCCATATCATATCACACTAGTTATGAATTGCCGGTGATGTTAATCCTTTATGCATCTTGTATTGCTTAGATCGTGACAGTAGCATTATAAGATGATCCCTCTCACTAAATATCAAGTAATAAAGTTTTCGTCCTTAGTTGGCACCGTTGCTAAGACTCGTCGTTTCGAAGCATCTCGTGATGATCGGGTGTGATAGACTCTACGTGTGCATACAACAGGTGCAAGCCAGATTTGCACATGCGGAAACTAAGGTTAACCTTGATGAGCCTAGCATGTACAGACATGGTATCGGAACACGGAATACCGAAAGGTAAAGCATGAATCATATGGATGATATGATGAACATGTTGATTGTTCGCCTTTAAAGCTACATCATCTCACGTGATGATCGGACTTGGTGTAGTGTATTTGGTTCATGTAATCACTAAAACAACTCAAGGGATGTTGTTTTGAGTGGGAGTTCATTTGTAATTTGGATTAGTTGAACTCAATTTATCATAAACACAATCAAAGTGAATTTGCATAGTTTGTTGTAGTCATTGGCATCCGTTCACCACCTTACGCTTAGTTATAGTTGAGATAGTGGAACTATAGAAATTCTGGATATTTACTTTACGAACTAGTATCGTATTGTTTTGAATGTCAAATTAAAGTTTATAAGTCCTATTGCAAACTTTCAGCAAACTCTATTTACTCCATGAAGTTTAATAAATAGTATTAAATCAAGAGTAACAATTCCAGTGTTAGTATCTAATGTATCATGTTTGCCTCCATGATTCTTGATACTCAAAAGATTGTTTTTAATATCAAGTTTATCTAAGAGCTGAAAGGAATGTTTTAGAAACCATCATATGTGAAAGGTATTGCGATATCTAAAACAATATGTTGGTTACAACATGATAGAGTATACGTCCTCATATTTGATGAGAATTTGTGAAGGTTGGAGACGCTAGTCGTCCTAATCCTCCAAAAGGTTTTGAAAAAGAAACCTTATACTCGCAATTCACCTTTATAAGCTATAGCAGCTTGATCATGAAAGTTGTCATGATAAGGATGAATAGAAGATGTAAGTAAAATGTTTACTACACTAAAAGATTACTAAAGAATGGATTTTTGAAAGAACACCAAATATTTGGTGATGGTGATCCACCTCAAAGTGCAAGTCCAAAGGTATTAGTAGTTGACTATATACGCTTTGTACCATGTGTCATGTTGATGACACCACTATTGATGTTGATAGATTCTTTTAAAAGAAAAGGAATTGCTGAAAGAGAATCTATAAAATATTTGGCAGAAAATAAAAGGTTGGAGATGTCCAACTTAGGCATATAGAAGATATACATGTTATGGTTGTATTCCTTGCTTGTTAAACAATGTGGTTCTTAGGTATTGGATACCGGTATTGGATACCGAATTGGTTGGTATGAAGTGTCATACAGGACAACACAATTCATGAACTGCAATGGCCTAAGTAACTAGCAAGAGAAAATGTGATGATGTTCATCGAAAACAAACAAAGGGTTGTTGTGTTGCTCGTTAACATCAAAGCTTGCCTTCAAGATTTGTTTCAATAATTGTTATTTTGATCAGATATTATGACGACAAAAGGTTGTTCAAATAATTACCGTATTCCATAATAGATGGATAATATACAAGTCTGGTAGGAGAAATAACGACCATAAAACTAATGCTAAAATGTTGCAAGACAAATGATTGAAAGATCACTTGCGAAGTGACATCGCTATTTAAATTATATTGAAAGGATATATGAAGAAACTCCATGTTGATGGATTTTTGGAGTCTTTGATTTGGATCAAATGACGCTTGTGATACTTTCCTAGAGATAATTAAAACTCCGTTTGTAGGCCAAAAGAGGAACGGACGACTAACTGATTGGAATTTGTACATATTGATGTATATAGTCCATTATGTGTAGTCATGGGTGATGGATTTCAACTTCATATGCTTTCTCCGAAGATTTGAGTGAGTATATGTATATACTTACTCAATAAGGAAGAAGTATGAAACATTTGAAAAATGTTCAAATACTTTCAAGATGAAGTGGAAAATCATTGTAACAAGAAAATAAAAGAGTTTATGATTGGATCATAAAGAAAGATGTTTGAGTTACAAGTTTAGCAAAACACCTAAGATTTGAGGAATCGTTCCATGGATTTGCATTTCCCAAAACACCATAGGAGTATGGAGTGTTCAAGATATGTAATGAAACCTTGTTTGACATGGTAAGATCAAAGGTGTCATTTATAAAACTGCCATTATATATTAAAGATTAAAGCTTTAGTGACTACCGTTTTTACACTGAAAAGAGCTCCATCGTGATCCGTTGAAATGACACCATATAAGTCATGGTTTGGGATAAAACCCAGGTTGTCCTTTCTTACATTTTTGGTATGCTAGGCATAAGTAAAATGTTTACAACCAAAGTCAGATAAGCACGTCTTTGTAGGTTATTCCAAAGAATTTCTTGGGAATTTCTCCGTAACACCGAGGACAAAAGAGTTTGTCGCTTGGAACGTCAAGTTTCTTGAGAAGGAATTTTTCGTGAAAAGTTAAGTGGGAGGACAATAGAACTTTGATAAGGTTGTTGAACCTTAGCTATATGTGCTAAGTAGCGCAGCGCCTGAAAGTGTCCCGGTGGCGGCCACAATGCTCATGGCTCTCGTGATTACAAAAGGTGTGATCTCGGAGATTAGAGTTCCTATAGAACCGTGTGGGTCGGTAAGAATCAAATAGTAAGATTTGATAAGCAAGTCGTTATTGTTTTGACAATGATGAACCGACTACATGCAAAGAAGCGATGATGGGCCCTGACTCCATAAAATGACTAGAAGTCAAGGAATCCGTGATAGTATCCATACACGAGAAATCAAGTTTCTGAACTTAGAAGACCCTCCGGAAAGGTGTGAAGCCTATCGGTCGTGTTTGGATCTATAAAGAAATAGACATGGATGTTTCAAATCTATGAAATAGTCGACATGTCGGAAAGAGTTTACGACAATGTTCAAGGAATTGACTATGATAAGATTTGATCTTTCATAGCGATATTTAGTCTGGACGGATTAATGTAGCAACCACTACATATATTTTGGTATATGGTAGTTGAAAAAACAAAACAAGTTCTTCTAATAGAATGGTTACCTAGGACGTGTACATGACACGATCCAAAGGGTTTTGTTAATTCAAAGGATGCTAAAAGAGTATGCAAAACTTCAATGGTTGAAGTGAGCATCGCGGAGTTGGAATCTTCAGAGACGATGAAGATGTTTGCATTTTGCAAGAAATTAAGTGGGAGCGCTAAGACATATTTCTAATACATTATGTGAAATACATATTGTTGATTAGAAATAATGTATCTTTTATTGACACAGGTTAAGAATTTCATTTCGATGAAAGACTTAGGCATAACCCAAGAATTAGGCATCAAAGTCTATATGAATAGATTGAGGCGCTAATATGGTTTTGCCAAATGTACATAGATAAGATGTTGAATGAGTTCAATATGGAAACAACAAGAAAGGTTCTTGACGCACAGAAAGGACTAAATCAAGATTCAAGTGTGTTGACACGAGATTCAAGTGTTTTGGCACTTGGTGAAATCACAAGAATATTTTGATCAATCATTCTTTGAGATGTACACATCCAGATATGTCCTATGCTCTAAATGTTATGAGCATATACCAGAATGATTCATAAGATGATCATTGGACAATAGTAAAGATATTCTTATGAGCTTTGGAAGAACTAAGAATATATCATGTATAAGTGACAAATAGTTAAAGGTAGTTCATTGTAAAGTGTTACATTGATACTAGTTTTGTCACAAGATACAAATTAAATTTATCTCAATTTAGACTATGGGTGGCACAATGTAATGGAAAGGACGTTCCATGATGGATTTGTATGAGTTCCAAAGTTGAGACATTGTGAAGGATACTACAACAAAATGCTAAGTATATGACTGCTATAGTAGCAGCAAAGGAGGGCATTTGTGTTAAGTAGTTTGTTATCAAACAAGGTGTGGTTCAAAATGGGCTAATACTATGAAGATATATTGTATGACAATAATATCAACATATTTTAACCCAAACGAACTAAAGGTCTCACCAAAGGACCAAATTTATACAATGCCATCTCATTTGAGAATGAGTGATGCGTAGAGACGCAAAGACATGCAAATACACACGGACCTGAAACTACCAGATCCAGAGATTATGTTAACCACTAGCAAACGTGTATATTCAACACCTAGGTGTTGTATATACAAGTTTACAAACTAGATTATTGACTCTAGTGCAAGTGGGAGACTGAAGGGAATATGCTCGAGAGGCAATAATAAAGTGGTTATTATCTTATTCCATGTTTATGATAAATTTTTATTTTGCATGCTATAATTGTATTAATTGGAAACGTTAATACATGTGTGTTTAATAAACAAAATACAAAGTTCCTAGTAATGCCTCTCATATAAACTAGCTCGTTGATTAACAAGATGATCAAGGTTTCCTGATCACGGACATTGGATGTTGTTAATAACGAGGTCACAACATTGGTGGAATGATGTGATGAACATTCATCCGAAGTATAGCATTACGATCAGAGTCATTATGTTTATATTGCTATAACATCATACGAAGTAATCTTAGTCCTTAGACCATGAGATCATGTTAATTTCTAACACCGAAAGTGTATCTTGATAACATCAAACGTCACACTATAATAGGGTGACTATAAAGGTGGGTTCAGTGCTACGAAGGTGTTATGTTGAGGCTCATGGATCAAGAGTGGGATTTGTCCATCCCGATGACGAATAGATATACCTTGGGCTCTCTCGGTGATCTCACATTGAAATAGCCTGCAAGCAAGTGATGTGATCACTAGAATGTTATATCACGGGAACGAGAAAAGAGTGCATGTCGGTAACGAGATCAAACTAGGTATTTGGATACCGATGATCGAATCTTGGACATGCAATATATCGCGAGACAAAGGGATTTAGTTACGACATTAAAGGTTCACACGATCACAAGAGTCATCATTGAATGTGTGGGAGTCAGTACGGATCTCTAGGTCCCGCTGCTGATTATTGATCGGAGAGGGGTCTCGATCATGTTTGCATTATTCACGAATCGGATGGTGACACACTTAAGGGATACCGACACCATTTGGAGCAAATATGTTTCAGATAAGATTTCAGAAAGCGCTGGAATCATTTCGATGGAGACCATAATTGTTTCGAGTGAAATTGCTAAAACTGGTTCTGCATGTGATATTGAAATGTTACAGGGGGTTTTATGTGAATGTTTGTTAATTAAAGTAATTAAAAAAATTCTGAATAAAATAAATAAAATAGTTTTATTTAATGAGAGCTTGCATTAAATTTGGTGGAAATTTAATGCATGCATGAGTGGAATTTTGAGTGGAGACTTTTTATGGGAGTGGGAGCTCCACCCACATGAATGTGGAAGAGGTGGGGGCACCACCATGGCTGCCACTCCATGGCCCTTGGGTGCCCCTCTCCCCTATAAAAGGCCCCCCCTCTCCTCCTCACAACACATACCTCCTCGTGAAGGATCTCTCTCCCCCTTTAGTTATTCCCCATGGTCTCGGATTAGTGAGATACATGTTCCAAGTGGCTTTATCTGGAAAGGAGTTGCTGCTTCCGCTGCTTTGCTGGAACGAGGGATGGAGGTTGTCGGGGTACCGGACGTGTGTGCGATCATGGATGGACCACTGTTTTGCGGTGCTGGACTTGGTGGTGCTGGACTTGCTAGAGCTGGATTTGATGCACGTGCTGGAGCCGGACCTGCTGGACTTCATCACGATCTTGAGATCGGCAAGTGTACGACTACATCATCCACGAGTTCCATCTCGTTAAGAAAGCTTTGTTGTCTCCGAGGGTAAGTTCTCTATGGATGAATATCCACTCGTTGCTTGTATCTAATAGATAGATCTTGGTGATAGTTCCCATCGTAGGAATTTTTTTGTTTTCTATGCTGCGAACCCAACAATAACATGATCATCATCGCCCACATACTCATATGTGTACTACCCGTGCAAAGTATCTACGCATGGATCAGGCTCTGATACCACTGTTGGGTTCGCAGCATAGAAAACAAAAAATTCCTACGATGGGAACTACTAAGCACCAAGATCTATCTACTAGATACAAGAAACGGGTGGATATGCATCCATAGAGAACATACCCTTGTAGACTGAGAAAGCGTAACAAGGTTGAACTCATGGATGATGTATTCGAACGCTTGCCAATCTCAGGATCAAGAAGAAGTCTAGCGCCGCAAATCAGCTGCGCATCCTTGATCGCACACACGTCCGGTCCACCGAACAACCTCCACCTCCTTACTACAGCGATGTAGCAGAAGCAGTAACTCCTTCCAGACGAAATTCCACTAGTAACATGTATCTCGCTGATCCGAGACCATGGGGGAATAATTCTAGAGGGGGAGAGAGATCCTTCACGAGGAGGTGTGCTTTATGAGGAGGAGAGGGGATTTTATAGGGTGAGGTGGTAGCCCCCTCCCATGGTCGGCGGCCATGGAGGTGCCCCCACCTCTTCCTTCATTCATGTGGGTGGAATCTCCACTCACATAAACATGCCTCCACTCACACATCCACTCACATGCATTAAATTTCCACCAAATTTAATGCAACTCTCATTTAATAAAACTCTTCCATTTATTTTATTCAGAATTTTTTAATTAATTTAATTAACAAACATTCACATAAAACCCCCTGCAATATTTCAATATCACATGCAGAACCACTTTCAGCAATTGCACCCAAAACAATTCCGGTGTCCATTGAAATAATTCCAACACTTTGTAATTCTTTCATCTGCAACACATTCGCTCCAAATGGTGTTGGTATCCCTTAAGTGCATAACCCTATAGTTCACAAATAATGCAGACATGACCGAGACCCCTCTCCGATCAATAATCAGTAGCGGGACCTGGAGATCCATACTGACTCCCACACATTTAACGATGACTTCTGTGATCGTGAGAACCCTTAACGCTAGTAACTAAATCCCTTTGTCTCGTGATATATTACATGCCCAAGATTTGATCATCGGTATCTCCATACCTAGTTTGATCTCGTTGCCGACATGCACTCTTTTCTCATTCCCGTGATATAACATTCTAGTGATCACATCACTTGCTTGCAAGCTATCTCAATGTGATATCACTGAGAGGGCCTAGAGTATATCTATCCATCATCGGGATGGACAAATCCCACTCTTGATCCATGAGCCTCAACATAACACCTTCGTAGCACTGAACCCACCTTTATAGTCACCCTATTACAGTGTGACGTTTGATGTTATCAAGATACACTTTCGGTGTTAGAAATTAACATGATCTCATGGTCAAAGGACTAGGATTACTTCGTATGATGTTATAGCAATACAAACATAATGAATTTGATCGTAATGCTATACTTCGGATGAATGTTCATCACATCATTCCACCAATGTTGTGACCTCGTTATTAACAACATCCAATGTCCATGATCAGGAAACCTTAATCATCTTGTTAATCAACGAGCTAGTTTATAAGAGAGGCATAACTAGGAACCTTCTATTTGTTTATTAAACACACATGTATTAACATTTCCAAATTAATACAATTATAGCATGAAAAATAAACATCTATCATATACTTGGAATACATATAATAACAAATTTATTATTGCCGCTTGGGTATATTCCCTTCAGTAGGTACCCAAGACCCCTGAGATTGATAAATGCTTGAGGTGAGATACTTGGTTAGCGGTGATCTCATAGGAAACCCGGTGACAACAAGGGGAGTACGATCTTCGCTTAGAGATCCATTGGGGAACAATAGCAACATCACTTGTTAAAGCTTTGATCTGTGTTTTCACTTAATAATTGTTTATAGCCTGGTGCTTCGTGGTGTAAACGGTTGTATCAAAAGGCTATTGCTATGCCTATGGCTCACATGGGATTTAGTATATCAGGATGTGCTACCCACAAACTTTATCTCTATTAGAACATTACACATGACTGTGCTTATTATTATCTTTATCCCATATGATGTGCAGCTGCAGGTGAATCTGTAACCCTGGCCTATCTCCATCCATTGAAACAACCCATAATATAAAGTAAACTAGAAAGGTCCGGTAAATGAAGGTAAAATGAACAAACAAAGTCTTGTAGGTCTGTCCTTATTTAATTCCTTTATCATTGTTTCCCAAGGTTCGATTAAACCTAGGTCTACTAGGGAAGAAGCTACTATACTGCATTCGTGAATCTAGATCGATGGTATCAGTAACCAAGGTAAAAGTTTAATAATTATATTTTAACATCTAATCCTCTCATTGCATCTACATAAGGAGGCATGCTCACCACACTTGGTGCATCCACACTCGCTTGGAAGCGAGAACTTATTTATCTATATGATGCCGATGCACTGCAAGAGGGTACGACTTCGACCATACTCTACTATGAGATGCTCTAACTCTTTACTAGAGGTAAGTACCATTACACCTCCAATTAATATCCCATAGGATCCAGGTGGATGATTTAATGGAGCATCTAAGTCTGGCTATATGGATTTAAAGAGAGCGCTTCTCGGGAGGCAGCCCGAAAGTTTTTAGGCGTGGTTTCTTAATTTTGTGTTTTGAGTTCAGTTGCATTCATGTTGAATTAGCACTTGTATCTTTGCATGATTACTATTAGAGTTGGCTTGGGACTATTTTTGAAAGGTAGACTTGATTATTTCTCTAATCATATGTTGCTTTTGTTGGTTAAATATTCTCAACAAAAATATATGTATGCGTTGTTTGGATTTTGGACTAACATTTCAGGTCTATAATAATTTTTTCGAAGAAAACAACTTGTTCCGGAGCTTACAGTGAGCTTAACAAGCAGTAGTATGAGTGGACCGTCCATACCGCATGCCCGTACCACTCATGCGACGCGTCAGAAGAAGCATAATTTTTCTGAAGAATCACTTCAAGGGTAACGAGATCCCGTACGAGCGCATCTACCCGTACCACCCGCTCGTACCAGTTTTGCTCTGTGATTGTTCAAAATAGAAAATTTCCATCAAATTTACTGGAATGTTAATGACCACCCGTACGGGCGCATCTGCCCATACCACCCGGTCGTACCGTCTTCAAAAAATAGAGAAAAAAAGAAAGAGAGAAAATGAGAAGATGAGGTGCAGTATGGGCGGAGCCCGTCCATACCACGCGCCCGTACCAAGGAGCAGCACCACGCAGCAAGGGCAGGGATAGGTACAAAAAGGTTATAACCCCTCCAATCTTTTTTATTTTAACAATCTTAGGTCAGTGGGTTACCTTGTACATATTCCATTATACTTCATTTTCTTTTACCTACCTTCGAAACTCCCTAGCCTATAATTTTGTGTAGTGTTTCATGTTTCTTTTATTTTTCTTTTCACGGTTGGGTGAACGAACTCCATTCGTACACTAAATCGTTTGCTTTTACTTCGTTTGCTATTTTCGCAGGGACTTGAACCTTGTACGATGACTTGCATGGTTTGTGCCAACCGTGCAAATACTTACATAAGCCACTTAGTTTATTCAACTCAATGCTTCAACAAGGAAGTATTTGTTGAACCAAAGGTCCATGTCTATGAAAATTGTGGTTATTCGTCCCTCAATGGTAAAGTGTGTCACCCTTACTTTATTAAAGCTTGGGGAGGTAACCACTTCTCACACTCTCTTTTCATAAACTGAATTTTCTCTTTTCTTTTGGTAATCTATTCAAGTTTGGTTCTTGCAAAAGTTCTAGCTTGGGGAAGTTACTTCTGCATGTGTAGAGTCTTGTGCAATGTTCTTGTTCGATAAAGTTTTTGAGCAAATATGTATCCCACTGTTTTTGAATATTTGCTTGGGTAAGTTATGTTTCATGTTTATATAATGGATGCACTTGCTTTTGTTAGGATTCATAAGAGTTGAGTTAGGACTCTGATGCACTATGTTAAAATCTTTATCCAGCTTGAGAAGAATGTTGTGATTATTGGGGATATACTTTCCGGGTATCCTCACAGTTCCTGACTGACCAGGGTGGCCCACTTCGGGTTAGAGCTTTGCTTCACGGGCGGCCCAGTCAGGGAGAGAAGACGGAGTCCAATCCGGCTACAGGAAGGCCCAGAAGACTTACTGACTTAGGCCCATAATGTTACTTGTAGTTCAAGATGTACTCTGTAACCGACTCTTAGTCGTAGCCGGATAGATCTCTCTTGTAAACCCTAGGCCGGATATCTATATAAGCCGTCCTAGGGAGAGCCTTTAGGGCAACACTCTAAACACCTTAGTAGTCTACAATCTCAACTCGCACAGGCAAACCCTTGTAACCCATATTCCGGCTCTGCCGTATTACTGGATTGCTAGTAGGAGTAGGATCCGTCCAAAGCCGACGGATTCGAACCTGGGTAAACTTGTGTGCTCACCGTCCCGGAATACCGTACGTCTCACACCCCTCTCTTCCGCACGCCTCAAGGACCCCTCATGGCGTACTTGTCATCAATCCGACGACAGTTGGCACCAACCGTGGGGCCAGTGAGCTTTGGATCTGCGTTTCGAGCGGAATCTGCAAGAATCGGAATCGGCAAAACTATCGCTGATAGTCGCATCCTCTACGCCAGCAACGTCCCTCTCATCGTTCTCGACGAGACTTGGATTCCGGCTAGGGAGGCCCTGACTGCCTACACAATCATGTCTTTTGGCGAGATCGATGTTTACATCGACTTCGCTAAACCTGCTCCACCCACCCAAGCGGTGATGATAGAGGCAGAAGAATCTTCTAGGTCCCCTTTGTCCGCGGAGGCGGCAGAGTTCCGGATCTTAGAAAACCCTAATCCCACCCAGCCCGCACCAGTTGCGGAGATAGTGGAGAAATTCGAGCCTGAAGAAGACCTAGCGGTCCAAGTCGAATCTAGAGTGGATCTCTCTGGAGAATCCGGATCCCAGATCGACCCACCCGTGGAAGTTGAAATCCAGGATGAGCAAGTCAATGACACTGATTCCGGCTCTGATGACGCCGGGACAGACAGGCCTTTCCTGAGGTACACACTGCGACGTATGATGCTAAAAGGCACAAGCGCAGATGCAATTCTTGAGACCATCAAAAGTTTCAACATGGCTGATCGCGAGAGCCGCAGGTACCTCAGGAAGCACGCGTCGCACTTCGTCGGATACGTGGGATCCGGATCCGGCTCTGCCGATGCTAGAGAAAACACCGACTCGGTGCTAGAGGCAATTGGAACAAACGCCGACGTACCCGCATCCTCGGATGAATCAATGACGTCAGCGGACTTCCGAAAGTTCTCCGCGGAATAGGAAGAGGAGTATAACTCCAAAGCTGTAGAAGAAGGAGAAGCCATGGATGAAGGATCCAGGGAACACTCTCCCAAAGCACAAGATGACATGGACGTCGGAGATAATCCCGAGGTCCAGATGTCCGAAAGTACCGATTAGAGCTTGACTCCGGGAAACGGACCCAAAGTCGTCTTTGCTACCGGCACTGCCAAGAAGGCAAATAAGAAGAACAAGACCCCGGCAAAAGACCCTCTGACAGAGGAGGTGATTGCCGAGGAATACGAAGAAGACTCGGATGGAGCACTTATCCTAGACGAGCCGAAAAAAGAAGAATCGGTGGATGGACACGTGATCACAGAAGGTGCGCGTAAACTCATCGATGCTGCATTAACCACACCTATTCCTACAGCTACAGAACTTACTATGGAAGAACTAGACGAGAGGGCACAAGCCCTAGAAGCGCGTCATCAAGTACTCCTCGATGAAGCCAAAAACATTGAGGATGAAAAGAAACGCATAACATCTGTAGGGAAGTACAACTGTAGGCAATACCAGAAGACCAGGAAGCGTCATACCAATGACAACCAGTTCTCGCAGATCCACACCGTCCTTTTCGGAGATGAGATGGGGAAGCCTCGGAAAGATAGCAAAGGAGATTGGGTATATCCAACCCCAGTACAGAATACCATGGTGGCCCGAGAAATTCTATCGGCTAATCCAGGATCGGAGGAGATCTGTTTGGGAATCAAACTACTCAACAAGGGACTGGAGCAGCAAAAGGTCGCCTTGTCCAGAAGTCAAAAACTGGTCTCGGATTCCGACCAATGTCGCACAGATCCGGCATGTGCTGACGTAAGACCCCATCGTGTTCCGGTGTAGCATCATCGCCCCAAACGCCGGGAAGATAACTATTCGAGAACTGGATCGTCAGGACAACATCATAGAACTACGCGTGACTGGAGCAACGTCGCCCCAGCGGCCGAAAAAGAGGCCATTGTTGCACTGAATCCGAGGAATCCCCGCGACGAGAGTCTAACGATCGAAGGGGAGAAGATAAAGAGAAACGTCGGGAGGAGGATCGTCAAAAAATGCCACCTCCTAGACATGCAAGCCGTCCGGTTGACCCTCACCGTGGTGGGAACGACAGACGAAGGAACGACGGAAACCTTGCTAGCACAAGCCGGCAGGGGGCTCGTCGTAGTGAAGACCCTCCCCGGAACCGGAATAATGACGCTCCAGACGGAGGCCGGCGATCAGCCGGAAATAATTCAGCTGCCCCACCCTCTCCACCAAGAAGTCATCACAACGGCTCTCAAGGGGGACAAGGAGGACGACATGGCGGAGGAGGTGGCGGCAGAATCCGAAGTCCGGCTCCAAGGCACCGCAGCCACAACCAACATTCGGGACGATCTCTATCCCCGAACGACGCAAGGCACATGATCAACTCCAACATAGAGGCGCGGCGCTACGAAAACGATGATATCTACGTGGGCCCAAAATGCTTCGGACCACGCATCAGAGCTACAAGATTCCTGGAAGGATTTGCTATCTCAAGGCATATCCAAGCCTACGACGAAATTGCTCGGCCAGATACCTGGCTACAGGATTTTTTCCAAGCTTGCTGCATCGCCAAAGGCGGAAACAACCTGGTCACAACCCAATATCTCCCACGTATGTTGCGGAAGACGGCACAATCATGGCTTAATGAACTTCCAGAGAACACCATCCACAACTGGTATGACATGCAAAGTGTGTTCTTTCGGAATTTCGAAGGCACATATCGGAGGCCCTGCACGGTTGGAGACCTACAGCGTTGCACCTAGAAGGCCGGAGAAACTTGCCGGGATTACCTCGGACGATGGGTGGACACCAAGAACTCCTGCGAAGGAGTAAACGATCAAACTGCGATTGAAGCTTTCATCGCAGGACTCCCAATTTGTCTACTGCGCCATCGCTTGAAGTGTGACAAGGTCACTGATTTGGGAGAGATGATAGAAACAGCGAGCAAGTATGCAGATGCCGATGATGATGCAGAGGGATTGCTCAATGCCCTAGCTCTGCCTCAGTCGGCAAAACAACCAAAGCAATAAGCTCAGAAGCGCAAAAATACCTCGGAAGAGAAACCCAACACGGAAACAGTAGTGGTCACTGCTACTTTCGAGTCTAGAGGACGAGGAGGATGCGGCGGAGGCCGCGGGCGTGGCCATGGGACTTCAAGGGTCCAGGGTAGAGGAGACCAACAACCAGGCAAAACCTACTCTTGGGCTGACATTGCCAATAACCCACGTGTGCATCACCTAGACGCCAATGGGGGCTCGTCCCACACTAACGCTGAATGTCGTTTCAATGACGACATCAAAAGAGATGACACCGCGGGCTACAAAGCTAAGCGGAAGAAAGGAAAGAAAAACCCCGAAAAAGATAAGGAGACCAAGGAAGATTCCGACATGGAGGAAGCTGATGCTTCAAATCCCAAGCCGGAAGGGAAGAAAAATTTTCTGACCAAAAAAGACACTTATGTCACCTTCCTCGGATCTCAACCAGCAAAGGTCAAGAAAGCGTGCTACATGAGATCAATGCAACAGTTCCGCTTGTCCCCCAATTTTTGGACTGGTCGGAGGTGGCAATCACATTTGACCGCGCTGATCATCCGCCTAAGTTGCACATGCGAGGAAAATACGCCTTAATTGTCAATCCACTTATTGACGATTATGGTTTCTCCAAGACCCTCATGGATGGTGGTAGCAGTATCGATATTCTCTATGTCGAAACGCTACGCCGGATGAAGATCTCGGAGACCCGGCTAATCCACAACACTGTGATTTTCCACGGCGTTGTCCCAGGAAGACAAGCCAATTCCCTGGGAGAGATCACTTAGGATGTTACCTTTGGAACTCCAAAGAATTACCAGACAGAGGCACTTTCCTTCGAAGTGGTCCCGTTCAAGAGCGTGTACCATGCTATATTTGGACGTCCGGCTTACTGGGCTTTTATGGCTCGTCCGTGTTACATTTATAATATGATGAAAATTCCAGGTCCCAACAGCGTGATCACCATCAGGGGAGACCCGAAGAAAGCGCGAGAGTGCGAGGATGGAAATGCCGCCTTTGCTGAAGCCGTGCTGCACGCGCAGGAGTACCAGGAGATCAAGAAGAGCATAGATCCGTCCGAGATGCCCGCAACGAAGAAGGAGGTGACAAAGCCAAATTCGGAGTTCAAGGCATCAGAAGAGACGAAGAAGACGCCGTTGAAGGATGATGACCCCTCCAAGGTGACCCAGATAGGCATAGGCCTAGGTAGCGCATAGGAAAGCGCACTCGTCAAGTTCCTCAAGGCAAATCAAGATATCTTTGCATGGCAGCCATCTGACAGGACTGGAGTACCTAGGGAACTTGCCGAGCACTCTTTAAATGTAAACCCGAATGCTAAACCCGTCAAACAGTCCCGATGACGTTTTGGCGATGAAAAGCGTAAGGCAATAGCTAAGGAACTAGCACGGCTCGAGTTAGCCGGATTCATAGAAGAGGTCATCCACACTGAGTGGTCGGCCAATCCTGTAATGGTCCCTAAAAAGGACACCACTGATTTAAGGATGTGTGTTGATTATACTGCCTTGAACAAGGCTTGTCCAAAAGATCCGTTCGCTTTGCCTAGAATTGATCAAGTTATTGATTCTACGGCAGGCTCGGAACTCTTCTGTTTTCTCGACGCATATTCCAGTTATCACCAAATCCGGATGAAGGAATCTGACAAAGTCAAAACTTCATTCATAACCCCTTTCGGAACCTTATGTTTTGTTACGATGCCCTTTGGGATGAAGAACGCAGGAGCTACGTACCAGCGCACGATGCAGCGTTGCCTCCACGACCAACTCGGACGTAATGTACATGCATATGTGGATGATATTGCGGTGATGTCCAAATAGAAGGAAACGCTAATTTCCGACTTGGAGGAAACGTTCGCCAATCTACGAAAATACAACATCATGCTTAACCCGAAGAAATGCTTCTTTAGAATACCAGCCAGAAAATTGTTAGGTTTCATCGTGTCTCAAAGAGGCATAGAGGTGAACCGGGACAAAATCAAGGCTATACTCAATATTTCCAGGCCAACTCGCCTAAAGGACGTACAAAGACTGACTGGTTGCATCGCTGCGGTCAGTCGATTTGTAAGCCGGCTTGGAGAAAGAGCCGCACCATTATACAAACTCCTGAAAAAGACCAAGGATTTTGTACTGACTGACGAAGCTGAAGCTGCACTGTAAGACCTGGAGAAAGTACTCTCATCTGCTCCTATCCTTGCAGCACCGGAACCTCAAGAACCGATGTTGCTCTATCTTGCTGTGACAAATAAGGTCGTTAGTATTGTCATGGTAGTGCAGAGACCGGAGGAAAATCAGGAGCACCTGGTGCAGCGTCCGACTTACTTTGTCAGTGAAGTCCGGACAGAATCAAAACAGCGGTATCCGCACTATCCAAAGTTGGCTTACGGTGTTTTTCTAGCATCTCGTAAGTTACAACACTATTTTCAGGAGCATCCAATTACCGTGGTGAGCACAGCTCCCATGAGAGATATAATCAACAATAGTGACGCCACAGGACGCGTCGCCAAATGGGGCATAGAGTTTTCAGCTTTCAATATTGAGTATAAACCCCGTACAACAATCAAATCCCAAATCCTTGCTGACTTTATCGCTGATTGGACAGAGACGAAGGAAAATATGACCCTCCCTGAGTCGGAATATTGGACCCTCTACTTTGATGGGTCTAAGGCTCGCGGGGGCTCGAGGGCTGGCGTTGATGGCCTTGATGTCCCTCCATGATGGCCTTGATGTCCTGCTCCTGGTCGTCTTCATCTACTTTGCAGTACCCTCTGGTCACTTGCCATATTTCCATGTTTCCATGGTGGCTCATGACCATGGTGAGAGTGTTCTGCGCCGCGGTTCGCGCTTAGGACATGTTCCAATCCTGGACGAGCTGCGGCATCTCCTTTGCCTTGTCCCGCACTTGAAAATCTGACATGCTATGCATGTCCGGAATCTTGAGAGCTTCGCCAATGTCCTCAAGGGATTGGCAAAAGTCATGAAGCAGGTCACCGACTTGGGTAAGCCGGTGGGTGCGGGGCTCATCGGAGGTGGAGTCCGTCAAGTTCAGAGGACCTGTAAACAAAGACAGTTAAATAAAATCCGACATCAAAATAAGTCGAAGGAAATAGATAAGTCAGACAGATCGAACGTACCAAAAATGACGTCATCAATTTTGGTCTTCTCTTCCCGAAGACTCTAGAGTTCAGCCCGGAGCGCCTCGTAAATGTCCCTCTCTCTGCAAAGCTCACTATTGAGGTTCGAGATTTTTTGATCTTGAGCATCAATCTTACGATCACGCTCATCAGTAGCCATGGAGGAGGACTCAAGGATTTGAGCAATGCTCTTTTCATGATTTGCCTTGAGCTGGTCCAGCTCTTGGCGAAGCTCCTTGTTCTCCACCACCAAAGTCTTGAGGTTCTCGGCCTCTTCAATCATGGCGCAGGACTGTTTTACCAGCGCTGTAAGTCAAAAAAGAACAACAGTTCAGCAAAAATTCGACTATGAAAACATGAAAGACAAGGTTTGAGTCTCAGAATGTTTACCTTCGGCCTCATCCTTGGCAACTTTTAGCTCAGCATTTTTAAGCCAGAGAGCTTTGATCTCTCTCCGCTTATCACAAACATTCTTCAACAAATCCTGGTTATAGGAATATACTTTCTGTAAGTCAGAATACCCAAAGTCAGAAAGCTACTAAAGACTCGAGCTAATATTTTTGCTAATATCAGCACGAGCCTTGGGGGCTACACTAGTTCGTTCTTTGGCATCCTAAGGAAGCATAAACCCGGATTATTTATCCTACTTCATGCTTGGGGGCTAGAGGATATGATATGAAATAAAGGAAAAACAGGAGTTGGAATTCCGACTTACATATTGTTCGCGAGTAAGTTTGTCCAAACTCGCGTTCACTTCAACTGCAACCTTCTCAGCGAGAGTCAGAGGGGTGACAGGAGCAGTTGGAAGCTCCCCGGACCTGATCCTCTCGTTATAAAGACACACTTGTTCAAGAAGATCAGAGTGCTTGACGTCCTATGCTTCTTGCGCTTCTTCTTCGGAAGATAAGTTTCTTTTCTCCAGGCATTGCCTGGCTAGCCGCTGGATCTCTTCAGCAGATTTCCAGGACAAGCCAAACTTGGCAAGTCTCGGATTGCTGAGAAGGTTTTCGGCGAAGGTTTCTGCCAAGGGATCATTACCCAAAGAGGGTTCACCCTTATCTAAACCTGACTCACCCATGGTGACGTCAGTTTGCGATTCAAGGATCGCAGGCTCCGTTGAAGGAGCCGGATCTTCTACGACAGCCGGAGAAGGAATTATCACCGGCGTTGCGGAAGGTTGAGGGGTAGGAGTCGGAGGAGCCATGGCATGAGAAGCTATGGTAAGCTTCGTCTGTCGCAGGGGCTTTGAAGAAATCCCCTTCCCCTTGCCCTTGATGAGCTGTTTAGCTTTGAGAATGTGATAAAGCCGGAAACATTACATCTCGGAAGGAAATTCGAGTAAAGTACAAAGGCAGAAGTTGTGATGGAAAGTTACCTCTTCACGACGGGCCCCTCCTTTGTGCCAACAACCACTGTCGAAGCTTTGCGCTTCTTGAGCGCAGCATCCGGCAATGGCACCACTTCTGTCTCCTGAGAAAACTCAGGAGGATATCCTTCGAGCGGAGCAAATTCCGACTCAGGGAGGTCAGCAAGCTGAAAAGAAGAAAACATATCAGTATTGCAATGTAACTTAAAAGATTGAAACATATAAAAAGGTTTACCGTTAGAAGCTTACTGGCACTACGGGGTTTTCCGCCGTATGCATATCCAGAGAAATCTCTGGGATCCTCCTCTCGATCCGCTCCCTTATCAACCATTTTATCTGGCTTATGTAGCCTTGCGTGGTGTAGGCTCTGGGGGTGATGCGGAGGGAGTCTTTCTTGGACGACGTGATGGAGTGCATCAGTCAGTCTCCGTGGTACTGAAGGGGCTGGATCTGACGTGACACCTAGCATTGGACCAAGTCGGATCCCTTCAGTCCTTTATGTTTGATCAAGTATTCGATCCGCCTCTTAGCGAGGATCAGATCGTCGGTGAGAGCCGGAGGAGCCTCGTCCCAAGACGGTTGGGCCGTGGCAGCTCTATCGATAAAAGCCGGGAAAGCAGTAGCTTTGCCGGGAGCCGGAATATCCTTATGATAAAAGAATGTGGCTGGCCATTGTTTGACCAAGTCACTAGCTAGGATTTTGGGATATGCGCTGACGAGGGTTTAACTCATCAATGCCTATTGTTATGGACTTGGGTTTTAGAGAAGGAGGGAGTGCTGGAAACATCTATCGGCTAGCAAACAAGCACACAGGGGACAAAGGATTTACCCAGGTTCAGGCCTCGTAGAGGTCCCTACTCCTGCTTGTCTGCTCGTGGAATTATCAAAGGAGTCGAAAGTTACAATGGTGCGCAGATGCAATCTGGCGAAAGTTGTGGAAACTAGGGTTGCGTGTGTCCTCTTCGCCGCCCCCTCCTAGCCTTTATATAGATAGGCTAGGTCTCGGGTAGCAGGTCGAGTCGGTTACAAGTTAGGGCTTTCCCTTTCAAACTTTCTATCTTTAGCTTCTTCTTGTCTCTCAAGCAATCGAGAGTCCGCAGGTTACTTGAGTCCTTTCGTCTGGGCCTTGGCAACACCGTGGGCCTGTACATATTTAGACCGTATATACCAAGCTCGAGTACCTGTAGGGTATACCCATGTCAGTAGCCCCCGAGTATCCAGTGGAATCGCAGATTCGACTAGGTACTTTTTGAAGTTTTCGAGTGCCTGAATGAGTACATTTTTCGACTGCTTTCATTTATGTCATAGGGATTGTTGATATACGTGCCTGATGTAGCTGAAGTATCGGTATCAGTTAACCACCTTAGGGTGAAACAACACAATCTACTCGAACTCGAGTCCCCGGACTCGAATCTGGAAAAGTGCTGGCGTAATTCGACCCAGGCCGCGAAGGTCTTACAGGAGTCGAATTCCAGTTATATGGGTGTGAGCACTTGACGCGTCCGTGAAGGCATGTTCATCGTGCCTGCAGGCACAGATATATTTCTGGTAGTGCACAGTTTAAATGCGTTGCCAGGCCTTTATTCAGGTCTTACCTTCACGTTGTAAGCGCGACATCCGAATTTTATCATCACGGAGATGATTCGGGCGACCTAGGAGACGTAGTCTCTTTGTAGGGAAAATTATGAGGCGGTGTCGCCATGATCTGCGAGTGCTGATGTAATCAACGCACAGCTTTCGTGCAAATAATCATAGGGTGCGCGACCAACGCTCCCTATGGGAGTAGCCCCCAAGTGCCTGGTTGAGTCGAAGACTCAGGCAGGGACTAAAGAAATTTTGCGACTGCTGTCATCTTTGTTTGTTTGTTTCAGTCGAAAACTTGGGTTGCGACTGCTGTCGTCTTTTGCTTGCTTGTTTCAGTCGAAATTGGTTCCAGCGCTCCCTATGGGAGTAACCCACGTCCATAGTCGAATCGTGTTTCGAGTGGTTGGGTTTGATTGTGATTGCCTGTATCCCTACAATAAGAAAAGAAAATCATAGGGTGCGCGACCAGCGCTCCCTATGGGAGTAGCCCCCGAGTGCTTGGTGGAGTCAAAGACTCCAACAAGGACTAAAGTAGTCGAAGTTTTCTGCTGCGTAGCTGTTGATGACGTCAGTGCTGACGCTTTCATGACCTCAGTTTCCCGCGTGAGCGGTTTTGACGGGATTTGACGAGCGGTGGGTCCCACTTTCTGACTTTGATTTGACTAGGCGTGCGTAATCTTATTATTAACTGTGCCTCCTTGATTTCCGCGCGTAATGGGAGCAGTGGAGGGACGGTTCACGCTTCCTCTTCTCCATGTGTCGAGCGCGATGCATGCCACGCGTCCAGTAGGGTTTTTGTGAGCCGTTGGATTGCATCTCCTAAGGGTTAAGTAGCGATGCTACGGCAGTAATTTTCCATCTGCGCCCTTTTCTTCCTCGCTGCCATCGCCATTGCTGCTGCTCATCTGCTCTTTCTGCGCTCATCTCCTCGTCAACTCTGGACCATCTCCGGTCGTTTCCAAGTTATTTCCTGCGTTCTCATCGCCGCCGCGCAATGGGAAAGAAGAAAGGAGGCGCTGCCACTGAATCCGCCGCCACCGCTGCTGCGACGAAGAAGAAGGGTGGCCCCGCTACTGCGGGCACCAGTGCCGCCGGCGGCGGAAAAAAGAAGGTCGCGGGCACCCGCGTGACCAATGGCGCGTGGCGCCCCTCTATCATCAAGGCGTCCGATCTCCGTCTTCTTCGCCAAGACGGAGTTATTTCTACAGCAGTCGCCGACACGCGCGTCCCCAGCGGTGAGACCATTCCTGTGCCTCCCGCTGGTTTTCGAGTGATGTTTCTTGCTTTCATCATTCGCGGCCTTTGTTTGCCTCTCCACCCCTTTCTTAGGGGTCTCCTCTGTTTCTATGGGCTCCAGCTCCATCAGCTGTCCCCAAACTCGATTCTTCACATCTCTTGTTTTATCACCCTTTGCGAGTGCTGGCTTGGAATCGAGCCACACTTTGGCCTTTTCAAACGTTTATTCAAGCTAAAGCGTCAGTCCGCATCTGGCTCTTTAGTTTATGACGTAGGTGGTTGTGGAATCCATGTCGACCCATCCGCCACCTACTTCGACATCAAGCTCGCCAAGTCCGTCCAGGGATGGAGGGACAGATGGTTTTATGTTCGCGACCAAAAGGCCAAGGACGAGCATTTTGGACTCGCGCCTTTCGACCCCGCGACTCCCTACAAGAAGATGCGTTCTTGGAAGAACGTGATCATGCCCTCCGAACTCGCGGAGACAGACATGCTATATCAATGCGTCTGCAACCTCGAGAGTCGCATAGGCGCAGAGGAGGGAGGCTGCGCCCTTGTCAGGACTTGGCTGCGTCGTCGCGTCCAGCCTCTCCAAGCTAGAGTCCATCCCATGTTTCAATGGGGTGGTGCTGATGATGCCACTCGCGTGTCTGCCGATGGCATGTCCGCGAGTGAGGTAGATAAGAGGGTGCGACTGGTTACGAAGTACACCTTCAAGGATGTGCTTTCGAATGAGCGAGTCGTTCCTCCTTTCGATGCTTCGAATCCTCCTCCTGAGGTACAGTTGTGCTACGTAGTAGCTTATTTTCGCGATTGCTTTTTCTGTTGCTTACTTGCTCCTTTTGCTCATCTTTGCTGTTTGTATGCAGGATTGGGCGGTGTCGCCTTGCATGCCTCCTCTCCCTGAGGGTATTATTCCTCGCGAAGCTTTGGAAGAGGATGAGTCTGAGTCGACTGTCCCTTCTGATGTGGAAGAGGAAGCCCCCGAGTCTGGGAGCCCGGATACTCGCAAGCGTTCGCGCAGCAAGGATTTCGACGCGTCGACTCCTTCGACTCCAGAAGGCACGGCTGTTGGCACGGAGTCACCAATTCCAGCTGTTCCTGTGAGGGTTGTGGCACCGTCGACCCGCAAGAAGATGCGACTGCCCAAGGAGTCTTCGCCGGAGTCGGTGGAGGCCACGTTTGATCTTGACAAGTTTGACTGGTAAGTTTGCGAGTTTATTCATTCTTTTCTGTTTTCGTCTTGCTGGCTTTGCCCTGGAGTTTGCTTTTTCTCAATGCGAATTTCGTCTTGCAGTCAGGAGGCGTCGTCATCTTCTGGCGACGTCGAGTTTTGAAGGAATCGGGAGTCGCGACCTCAAGGGCCAAGGTAGAGGTCGAGCGCGCTCCTTCTCCTCCGGCGGCGGCCCACTCCGGGCATAATTCTTCGAGCTCTCCTGACGGAGGGGAGCATCGAATAGTTACTCGGATGACGGCTCAACAGACTTCTTCAGAGTCGTTAGAGGACCATGTGAGTATATTTTTTCCTTCACTTGTAATTTTGCAGTCAACGCCTTCTGTTGTCTTCTCTGATTCCTTGTTTGGTGCAACAACTCCTTATAAAGGAGGCTGCGCAAGTGGCGGAGCAGGTGATGGCAATGGGTCGTCAGCATGCGATGCTAGAGACACGTCACCGCGTGGTCGAAAGTGAGTGCTTCCACGCTTGTACTTTTCATCTTCTCTCTGTTTTGGTATATTCGACTGATAGCCAATTATTGACTGCCACGTAGCTGAGCATAACGCTTTACTGCGCAATGTCGCAACATTGGAGAAGACATTGGCTGCAGCTGTGAAGGGGCGCGATGAGGCAATCACGACTCGTAATGATGCCCAGAAGCGCGAAGAGGATCTGCGCGCCTCCTTTGCGGCCAGGGAAAAGCTGTTTGAGGAGCAACTGTTCTCAGTCACCAAGGCCCTATCAGGTACCTTTACTAGTGGATATTTTATTGTTGCTCTTTTCTGCTTCTAGATTTTTGCCGATGGCACTAGAGATTTGATCCATGTTTTTTGGTGTAGATGCTAGCGACTTGAGTTTTGACCCACAGGCCCTTCGTCATGATGACGTTCTGGCCGGCGCGGTATCCGTGGTCGAAGACCGAAGCGCCGTCGTCCAGGATACATTATGCAAGGCCAAGGTCGCCCTTAGTCGCCTCCGGGAGGAGTTGATGCCTAAGGCGGAGCAGGCCGATACTATGGACGAGCTGGTGGAGTCACTCGCCGGGGGCGTGCCTTCTTCTTACAAGAACTCCCTCCGGGCTGCTGGTGCAACGATGTCACTCGCCATGGTGCAAGCCCATGGAGTCGACATAGATCCCTCTGCGGTGTCGAAGACAATGCCTGTTGGCGCGGATGGTCAGCAGGTAGTCTTCGCTCCCTTTGCGACTGCCTGTGCCAAATATGGCCATTCCTTGATTAATACCGTTGCCAAGTATTCGGAGGAGCTCCAGCGTGCCAAGAAGGCGGCGAAAGCTTCGGCCTCAGGGGCAGGCGGAAAGTCAGTGGCGTTTGATACTGCCACGGACTTGATGAAGCCCCCGAAGGCGTCGAAGTCGAAGAAGCCAACTGCTCCGTAGTAAGATTTTGTAATAGATGATGAATTGTCCTTTTGGTCTAAGAACATGCCTGCTGGCGAGTGTGCTTGTGAATATTTATGCTTATCCTGAATGCACCTGTTCCCCTTATCATTGTGTTAATTTGGTCGCCTTATTTGCTTCTGTCTTGACTTGTGGTAGGGCACATCGAGTGGTCCCGTAGGGGGAACCTAGGACTCACCATCTCTTGATGAGACAGTGGCACCGCCGCGCTCCAGGGTGGAGGAGCTGTCCTTGCTGTCGCGACTTCGTGACCGCGTGAAGCAGCTGGAGCGTGAGTTGCCCCTGATCCGCGATAATGCAGATGTGTGGAAGTCAAAGGTGGAAAAAGCCGCCGCCCGCGAGCAATATCTGCTTGGCGAGGTGACGCAGCTGGACGACCAGTTTAAGTGTTAGTTTGCTCGTCCTCATCTTTTCCTTTGTAGGTAGTCGCAGTGGTACGTTGTACTCATGCTGTTGGTGCTGCTTCGTGTAGTTGATAGCGCACGCCATCCGCAGGAGGAGAGGGATAGGATTGCCATCCGCCTTCATGGTCTCCCCCAGGAGAAACTTCAAGAGAGTGGATACTTCTGGGTGGATCATGATCGTGCGACTGCATTGGCGACCCTACAGGATCGCGCTTCTCGAGTGCTGCTCTTCCTGAAGAAGTCGCAGTCATGTTTGAAGAATATCTACCGGGCGATGTTCCCGTTGGATGACACTCCATCAAGCCTGTTGGCTCTCTTGGGCAAATTTCAAGATATGTCCGCGGTTCGCGAGTGCGTGAGGCAGCAGTTGGTGGCTGGTGCCAAGGCTGCCCTCTCGATGGTGCGATTGCACAGGCCTGACGTGGATGTCGCCGTCGTAGCTTCTGGTCTGCCAGCGCCGCCAGCCGGATCTGCTTGGGATATGGTGCCGCACTATCAAGCGGCGGACCGCCCAGCGGAGGAGATTGTCGACTTTTTCGAGGAACAAACCAATGTTCTTCTGTTGCAGCAGTATCCAGATTTGTGTCCTGCATATAAGTGTAATTGTGCTTGTAAAATTCATATATATATTGTAGATAATTTATTGTCAAACATGTATAAACAGCTTTGTTAGCGTGAGGTGCGTTGCATTATGCGAGTCCTTTTCGTTAGCCTGGCCATCCCTTTGTCAACCTGCCAGGTGCGTTCCAGCTGGGTTGGGTTTTTCATTAAGGGGTTTGATTGATGTGCCAGCTACTCAGGATATCGCGTTTATATGTTTGAAGAACAGATGTGCGTAGGGTGGCGCAGCCCCCGAGTATAAAATTGACAGGAGTGAAGAGAAAACATAGAGTTTTGGGGCACTTAGCTTTTATTTATTTGGAGAACAGTACAAGGTACAATGTGTGGCTAAGTAGCCTTGGCTGGCTAGCCTTATTTGCGATGTAAAAGTAAAAACAGCTAGGGGTAGAAGCGTCGCAGTTGTGCGACGTTGCAAGGGTTAGAGTATGCGACTCCTGTCTCTAAGTCTTGAAGGCGATAGGCGCCACCTGGGATTACTTCTGTAATCAAATATGGTCCTTACCAGGGGGACTCGAGCTTGAGATGCCCCTGCTGCTTCAGTCGCAGGACCAGGTCACCTTCGACGAAGGATCTGGGGCGAAGCCTTCTACTGTGGTAGTTGTGCAGGTTCTGCTGGTAGATCGTGGATCTTTCTGCGGCGATTTCTCTTGCCTCGTTGAGGAGGTCTACGGAGTCTTCGAGTGCAAGAGGTGACTCTTGTTTGCTGTAAGCGACTATGCGCGACGCCTTGTACCTTACTTTGGCGGGAAGTACCGCTTCTGCTCCGTGCACCATAAAGAATGGTGTGTAGCCTGTGGCGCTGTTTGGAGTTGTACGTAGGCTCCAAAGTACGGATTGGAGCTCATCTGGCCAGCAACCCGCGGCTTGTTCAAGTGGTCGAAGGAGTCGTTTCTTGATGCCACTGCAGACTAGCCCGTTCGCTTTTTCCACCTGACCGTTGGTCTGTGGATGCGCAACTGAGGCATAACTGATGTTGATTCCCAGGTTTCCGCAGAATTCTTGGAACTCTTTGGAAGTGAAGTTCGTCCCGTTGTCAGTGATGATGCTGTGTGGCACGCCGAAACGATAGACGATGGACTCGAAGGACTTGACTGCGCTGTGCCCTGATTGCTTGGTTACTGGCATGGCCTCGATCCACTTGGTGAATTTGTCGACTGCGACCAAGAGATAGACGTATCCTCCTTGCGAGGACCTTGGGAGTTTGCCAACCATGTCGAGACCCCACTGGGCGAAGGGCCAGGCCAATGGAATAGGCCGTAGTTCTGCGCCTGGTGCGTGTGGCTTGTCGGCGAATCGTTGGCAAGCGTTGCATTTTTGGACTATGTCCTTGGCATCGCACATGGCTGTGGGCTAGTAAAATCTAGCTCGTAGAGCTTTGGCAACGAGGGCACGACTGCCGGCGTGGTGTCCACAAGTCCCCTCATGTATGTCGAGGAGGACTGCTCTTCCATCGGCCAGGGAGACACATCGTTGTAACACGCTTGTGATGCTGCATTTATACAGTTCGCCGTTGATAACGGCGAATGCCTTAGAGCATCGCGCGATGTGCCGTGCGTCTGTCGAGTCGTCCGGTAGGCGCTTGCTGAGGAGATATGTAATGTACGACTGCGTCCAGGATTGTTCGATCATCATGACGCTCAATGGCCCTTCGAGTCCTGTGTTTGGCTCCAAGTTTTCGAGTGCCATTGGCTCATTGGGTGGCGTAGCCCCCGAGTCTGTTGCTGCGCTTGTTTTCTTCTCTGCGGCCTTTGGCTTGATGGAGCATTCGCAGATGTGCTCGAGAAATACCTCAGGTGGTATGGGGGCGCAGGTAGAGCCTATGTTGGCGAGTGCGTCCGCCTCCTCGTTGCTTTCGCGACCTACATGTCGCAACTCACAACCATCGAAGTCTCCCTCGAGTGTATCGTAGAGGTCGCGGTATGCGATCATGTTGTCATTGAGTGCGTCGCACTCGTGCATTGTTTGGTTGACGACCAGCTTGGAGTCGCCATATATGATGAGCCTCTTTGCGCCGCAGACTTTTGCCATCCTCATCCCGTGCAACAGGGCCTCGTATTCAGCCTCGTTGTTTGAGGCTGTGAACTGCATTCACAGGATGTATTTTAGCTTGTCCCCTTGAGGTGATGTCAGTATGACACCTGCTCCTGCTCCGTCTTTCCGCTTGGATCCATCGAAGTGCATTGTCCAGAGGTAGGACATATCTGGCTTGTCCGGGAGTTGGTTTTCCATCCAATGCACGAGAAAGTCAGTGAGAACTTGCGACTTGATTGCGTCGCGCTTTTTGTATGTGATGTCTCGTGGAGACAGTTCGATTCCCCAAAGCGCGACTCGTCCCGTGGCGTCGGGGTTATTGAGGATATGTCCCAATGGGGCGTCGTTGACTACCACGATTGGGTGTTCCTGGAAGTAATGGCGCAGTCGCCGGGCGGTCATGAAGTTGCCGTACGCCAGCTTCTGGTAGTGCGGGTACCGCTGTTTTGTTGGTGTGAGGACCTCGCTGAGGTAGTATACCGGGCGTTGTACGCCATGGACCTTGTTTTCCTCGGCCCGCTCGACGACAAGCACTGTACTAACCACTTGGTTGGTAGCGGAGATGTACAGCAGTAGTGGCTCCCTTTCTCGTGGAGTCACCAGTACTGGCGAGGTGGATAACAGGCGCTTGTGATCTTCGAATGCTTCTTGCGCTTCCTTGGTCCACTCGAATTTGTCAGCTTTGCAGAGGAGCTGATAGAAGGGCAGCGCCTTTCCCCCATTCGACTAATAAATCGACTGAGGGCCGCGATTCGTCCGGCTAGTTGCTGGACGCCTCTTATGTTCTTTGGCTTCTCCATTGCCAGTATGGCCTTTATCTTTTTCGGGTTTGCCTCAATCCCTCTCGCGGAGATGAGATACCCGAGCAGCTGCCCAGATGGTACGCCAAAGGCGCATTTGTCCGGATTGAACTTAATCCTGTAACGATCGAGGTTGGCGAATGTTTCGCGCAAGTCGTCGATTAGGGAGGCTTCCTCCTTGGTTTTGATTACTATGTCGTTGACATAGAATTGGATGTTGCGACCCAATTGCTCTTTGAGGCAAGCCTGCATGCACCGCTGGTAGGTGGCTCCCACGTTTTTTTAGCCCGAAGGGCATTGTGTTGTAGCAGAACACACCGAAGGGCGTTGTAAACGCGGTCTTCTCCTGGTCTTCCTCCTTCATTCGAATTTGGTTATAGCCTGAGTAGGCATCGAGGAAGCAGAGGCGCTCGCATCCAGCGGTGGAGTCGATGATTTGCTCGATCCGTGGTAGCGGGAAGTGATCTTTTGGGCAGTGCTTGTTTAAAGAAGTGAAGTCCACGCACATCCGTAGGATTTCCGTGTCCTTTTTTGGCACCAGCACCGTATTGGCGAGCCAAGTGCTTTCCTTGATCTCGCGTATGAATTTGGCCTCGAGGAGTCTGTTGATCTCCATGCCAACTGCCTGCGCTCGTGGCTCAGACAGTCACCTGATTGTATGCTTGACTGGCCTTGCGTCGGGGTTGACGTTGAGTGCGTGCTCGGCGAATTCCCTGGGAACTCCTGGCATGTCCGCAGGACACCAGGCAAAAATTTCCCAGTGCTCACGGAGGAATTCGACGAGCGCGAGTTCCTATGCAGGACTCAAGTTGTTGGCGATGAGGGCCATTTTGGCGGGATCTGTCGGATGGACCTGCACCTTCTTTGTGTGCACAGATGAGTCGAAGGAGAGATCAGGTGAGCTTGGCCTGCTCGGGGGAGGCAGGCTGTTGTCTGTCGTTTCCTTCAATCGCGCGAGCTCCTCCTGCATGTCGAAGGACTAGGAGATTCTGTTGAATTCCATGTCACAACTGTCAGATCGCTCAAAGCTTCCGTTGATCGTGATGACGCCGTTGGGACCTGGCATTTTCATCTGTAGGTAGGCGTAGTGGGGTACCGCCATGAACCTAGCGAACGCGGCGACGCATCCGAGGATGTAGTGGTATTGTGAGGGCCAGTCGACGACCTCAAAATCGATGCGCTCGCGCCGGAAGTTCCTTGGCGTGCCGAATATGACGTCAAGGTTGATTTTGCCCAGGGGGTATACGCCTTTCCCTGGGACGATGCCGTGGAACATTGTGTCCGATGCCTCCAAGCAAGTTAGAGGGATCCTCATTGCTCGCAAGGTACTCACGAATATGAGGTTGATGCCGCTTCCGCCATCCATGAAGACGCGACTCATGTCGAAGCCTCCAATTTGCGCCTCGAGTACGAGGGGGCAATGGCCTAGGCGAGGTACTTGAGGCGGGCGGTCTTGTTTATCGAAGGTGATGCACGACTCACTGCCACTGAGGTACTTAGTGGTGGATGGTGGTGAGTGCGTGGCCAAGTTGACTTGGCGAGTGATGGCTTTCTGCACCCTGTTGCAGGGGCGCCCCTTTTGGATCATCATGGTACCCATGGCCCGTGGGTACGGTTCTCCTCCGTGGTGCTGGTCCGGTGCAACTCCGTTCGGGGGTGGCCCCGGTGGTGGTGGCGGTGCGCCATGTGCCACGGCGCCTAGAGCGGCCCCGTAGCCTCTTTCGACTGCGTTGCGGTTCATCCGAACCAATCCCTCGTGTAGTTTGAGGAACTCGCGGCAGTCCTTGAGGAGGTGGCTGGACTTTCTCTTGCGGTCATGCTTGTCGATGCAGAAGTGTACCGTGCATGGTCCGGACAGTTTTTCCTCGATGGAGGTCGCGGGTGCCTCGTCGCGAGTGCGACATTGCCACACTTGCATGGTTTTCCCAGAGTCGCGGTATCCATCGCTGCGGTATCCGCTGTTGCGGTTGTCGTCGCGTCTATCGGCGTAGCCGGCTGCGACCATGTTGACGTCGTCACGGTCATCGTAGATGCGCATGCGGCGTTTGCCTCGGCGGTCGCGTCTGCGTTCGAGTTCTGCCTCCTCGTCGGAGTGAGCGCGGTTCTTCACCGAATCTTCTCCATCAGCCCACCGATTCGCGATCTCCATTAGGTGGTCGATGGTCTGGGGCTTTGAGCGGCCCAGCTCCTCCCTGAGCTCTAGACGACGGACGCCACCATTGAATGCATCAATCGCGCGGTCTTCCGAGATATTTTCCACGGAGTTCTTGATGATGGACCACCTTCGTATGTATGAGCGCATCGATTTGGCAGATCTTTGTTGGCAGCATCTCAGTTCTTCGATTGATGCGGGCCGTTTGTACATGCCTTTAAACTTGCGCACAAAGCTGTAGACCAGCTCATCCCAACTGCGAAATGGATCCGCGTGGGAGGTTATTGAGCCATGCTCGGGCGGCGCCCTGCAGCTGTAGCTGCAAGCATTGCATGGCAGTACTTCGACTGCCTCCGTGGAGCCTGACGGAGGAGATGTGATCCTCTAGCCAGATTTTAGGGTCCTGTAGACCGTCGAACTTCGGATTTTCCGACGGAAGTTTAAACCCCTTAGGCATTCGCTTCTGCCTAATGGATCTGCTGAAGCATCTAGCGCTGCAGAGTTCCCCGTCTTCCTCTTCCGAGTTAGTCGACCGAGCACGTCGTGCTCTTGACTTGTCGATCTTGCGTTGTGTGAGGTCGTTGCGTGCATCGTAGTCGCTATCGTGTCGCCGTGAACGACGACGTCGAGACAGGTCGTGACTGTCATCGCTGGATGAGGGCGAGGAGTAGCGTTTTGCTAGCGCTTTGCCCTTTTTTGGGTCTAGTACCGGCTCCTTGTCGAGGGGGGCCTCGATTAGCTCTAAACCCGCGATCGTAGATCGGTGCATGGCGGTTCGGGGATCTCCAGCCGGTGGCTGGTTGTTGAGGAGGTACATGGTGGCTGCTGTCACCGCGGCCTGCGGCGTCCTGGGGACCACGTTGCCTCTCGTGTCGACTGTCATAGAGCCGAAGTCGAGGACTTTCGCGGCATCTATGCGCTCTTGTTCGGTGAGGTGAGCCATTCGCGACTGCCTCTTCTTGGCGATGTACTCGTTGCCTTGTGAGGAGGATCCTCCGTAGGAGGAGAGCCCAGCGCGACGAAGGCTCGACTCGTCCGCCGCCTTCTTACGCGCCTCAAGTTGCACGATTGCTTGTTTTTGGCGCGTGAACTCCTCTTTTAGGAGCCAGTGGTAGCCCATCAGTAGTTCCTGCGGGGACCCGAGGGGTAGCGGTGTACCTCGTAGGGCCTCGCGGCAGTGCTCCCACTCTTTCTCGTTGAGCTTGATTACGACGCGTTCGCCGGTTTGCTCATTCATTATACTGGGAGGTTCGACTGCTCCCCCGTTGGCGCCGTTACCGCCGTTGCCGTGATTGGTGGATGTGTCGCCTGCGTTAATGACGGCACACATGAAGTGATTGGGGAAGCTGCTGCTTCCACAACTTTCAGATTCAGAACCATAGGTTCCATCTTCTGTGGCCAGATCGCTCAGATCGGAGTCGCGACTGTTGTCGCTGATCGTGTTCTCGACTGCCACCGGAGCATTGAGCTCACTGAGGGTGCCGATTGATGGAGGGAACCATGATGCCGGGGAAATCGCCGGTGTCGTCGGTTGATCAGGCATGCGAAGCGTGCCCATCTGACCAACCTAGAAGCGGAAGCTCCCAATCGCCATGCTAATTCCGTCACCCACGGATTCGAAGGCCGGGCGGGTGGCCGGCGTGTGGACGGTGAAGTCAAAGGCGCTAAAGAGCTGGCGAATCTCCGCTGTTGCGGAGTTGTAGATCGTAGTTGATGGGACCGAAGAAGCCGCAACATCAGCACTCCCAGTTCCCACAGACGGCGCCAATTGACGAGGGTTTAACTCATCAATGCCCATTGTTATGGACTTGGGTTTTGGAGAAGGAGGGAGTGCTAGAAACATCTATCGGCTAGCAAACAAGCACACATGGGACAAAGGATTTACCCAGTTTCAGGCCTCGTAGAGGTCCCTACTCCTGCTTGTTTGCTCGTGGAATTATCAAATGAGTCGAAAGTTACAATGGTGCGTAGATGCAATCTGGCGAAAGTTGTGGAAACTAGGGTTGCGTGTGTCCTCTTTGCCGCCCCCTCCTAGACTTTATATAGATAGGCTAGGTCTTGGGTAGCAGGTCGAGTCGGTTACAAGTTAGGGCTTTCCCCTTCAAACTTTCTATCTTTAGCTTCTTCTTGTCTCTCAAGCAATCGAGAGTCCGCAGGTTACTCGAGTCCTTTCGTCTGGGCCTTGGCGACACCGTGGGCCTGTACGTATTTAGACTGTATATACCAAGCTCGAGTACCTGTAGGGTATACCCATGTCATGCGCGCTCGCGTCTAAGTGAAAAACTAATAGTACCGGTGATGTAAGGAACACCGACAGTGATAGAATTTCTTCGGACATGGAAATAGTACCGGAATAAGGTCAAACTCGGCCTAATGCCGAGAAATCCCTCACACAAAGAAGCATAAGCGCTCATCTCTAAGAGAGAGTTGGGAGGAAGATGGTGGAGTTGAACACCAAAATGATCAATCACCTCGGAGAAGAACTCCGAGGGAGGGAATGAAAAACCTCTGTCGAGGTGGGTGCCGAAGTGGACCCGCTCGTCGGCGTGCAGGTTGGGGATGGTCTCGCCGATGCCACTCAGCCAGTCACCGTCGCAGAGGAGCCCTTATGTCTCCACTCCGCGGAGCTTCTCATCATCTAAGACGCAAGGGATCCAGACCCCGCGGAAGCTTTCCTTCTCCGCCACCGCTTCCGTCGCCGTCGTCGCCGCTGCTGCCGCCAGGCCGGAAGAGGAAGAAGAAGCCATTTCTCCGGTGGGCAGTTGACCTAAGATGGGCGGCACTGGGAGTATTTGGGGGGAAAGTAGAGGAGCTTTGTGCATGCGGGGGAGATTTGGAGGAGAGGAAAAGGCAAAGGATAGGTGAAGAAAGGAGGAGGAGATCCCCACCCCTTATATCCACCTAACCGCGCCAAGATTCGTGCAAATGCTACAGTGTAACCGTCACGCATCATGGAAAGGAACTGGGAAGGATCCACGCGATGATTACGTCGCCTCGATCTCCACGTAGCATTGAAACGGCGCCTCGGTTCCGCGAACTGCGGACCCACCAACGGTCGTATTGACAGGATGTCTGTCAGATGACGTGACTTGACCATGACTTGTGTCAGGTGGCATTAGAGACCAAGTTCCGGCTTAGTTTGAAATCAAGCTGGAAAATCCGAGTAACCTGTTGATAGGTCCGACTTATTTTTAAGACCCGGATCATATTTTTTGTTGTGAAGTTTCAGGAACCCTTCAAGATTCTGCAAGCCGAAGATTAAGCTAGACGATGATGAATCCGACTTTGGATCTTGGAGGCCTCCGGGGGCTGCTGTTGGGGATATACTTTCCGGGTATCCTCACAGTTCCTCACTGACCAGGGTGGCCCACTTCGGGTTAGAGCTTTGCTTCACGGGTGGCCCAGTCAGAGAGAGAAGACAGAGTCCAATCCGGCTACTGGAAGGCCCAGAAGGCTTACCGACTTAGGCCCATAATGTTACTTGTAGTTCAAGATGTACTCTGTAACCGACTCTTAGTAGTAGCCGGATAGATCTCTCGTGTAAACCCTAGGCCGGATATCTATATAAGCCGTCCTAGGGAGAGCCTTTAGGGCAACACTCTAAACACCTTAGTAGTCTACAATCTCAACTCGCACAGGTGAACCCTTGTAACCCATATTCCGGCTCTGCCGTATTACTGGATTGCTAGCAGGAGTAGGATCCGTCGAAAGCCGGTGTATTTGAACCTAGGTAAACTTGTGTGCTCACCGTCTCGGAACACCGTACGTCTCACACCCCTCTCTTCCGCACGCCTCGAGGACCCCCTCATGGCGTACTTGTCATCAATCCGACGACAGTGATCCTCTAGAATACATTGCAATGATTTCTACACTTAACATGATTAAAAATATATTGATGAAGCCTCTAAATAATTTCTCGAGTGATGTTTAATTATCTTAAGAGTATAGCCTTATAGATACTCAACCCCGTAGATTTATTGATAGACTTGATAATATAGTTGTTTGATTGAATGAAGTCTAGTGGTAATTGCGATTCATGCCAAAGCTAACCTTGTGGATTAAACCGTGATACTATTTAAAAACTTCTATGTTTTTATGCACACCTTTGGATGCTAACAACTCTGTTGTCCTATGAATGATCAATGGGATAACCTCTGATTTCGGCTATGTGTTGATGACATGGGTGGCACTTGTCACCATAATGGGCAAAAGTATTGGTACTCTCGAAAGTTGTGCAAGCTATTGTTTAAAAGAATCACTCAATGATCCATGTTGAGAATTACCCTTGAAAATGAAGATCCATACAACAAGTTTTTGGCATGGTCTCATTATTACTACATGAATTTTCTTGAAAGACGGCGAATGGAATAGTAGTGTTTGATAGTCTTATCTATTGATATGGGTGTTCTAATGAGACACTCTAATGCTATGATTATTGTGACATGATCTTTCACTCTTAATTTCTAAGCCTTTACTTTACAAAACTGAGGATACAGAATATAAAAGGCGCAATAGGAGGATCACAAGTTTCCTTTCAAGTTAGATTTACTTTTGACATCAAGCATTGAAGTTTTAATTGATCTTTTATGGTTTGACATAACTGAACCTGTGTTGCCTTGTTTGAATATGTTCAATCTTACTTTGAGCTTGTAGGGAAAATAAGGATACAAGGCATCAATCTTCTATGGTAAGCTAGATGATAGCATGTGTTTTTATAAATTCCCTTGCTCAAGGAAGAGACACATTTATCTTGGGGAAGTTGATGAGTGCAAATTGATGCATATTTAAGTATAAAAATTATTCATAATTGTTATTCATTACATGCTATATCTAGCTACAACTATGCCTATTATGTATGATTACTAGTTCTCATTCATTTTCACATGGACTTTGCACAAGTAGTAGTTTAGTAGGATTTTATTACTTTTTCCTTGTCTTCAACTTGTGTGTAGTTGCAATGAACAATCATGGATAAAAGGAGCCAAGAGGATTCAATATGGAGGAGTTGCAAGCACTAGACTTAGCCATTTGAGAGGAGGAACAAGTGGATTTTTACATCAAATCCAAATGAATATACGAGACCATGGTGTTATATAACTCGTCCATACAAATCCAACGAGTCAAAGAACACCTCAATCAGAGTCCATATGCAATCAGAGGGCGTAATGACCAGCGGTACGGGCAGAGCCCACCCATACCTTACGGTCGTACCGCCCTCCAACGGCTTTGTTTCATCAACCAGAATAACATTTGTGAAGGCCCAACGGGCATATTCGGCCCCGAGCTCCGTCGGTTCGCGAAACTGACCTCTAGAATGCATATTTAAAGAGGGGAAACCCTAGATGCCAGGGGAGAGTCCACACATGCCGTAGGGGCGGAGCGCTGCCACTCCGCTGCCTCCATAGTCGCCGCCCACAAGATCTACACCATCACACCACTCAATAGGAAGAGGCGGCTTGCATCTTGAAGGGCTACGGATCGATATTCATTAACAATGTCTCCAACTTCGATCCCCTTTGTTTACTTTGTTGTAACCCAATTTCTATTGTGGATTTGCACTTGTATTCAATTGCATCTTCATATATCATCCATACTATTGCCATTATGTTGATCCCCGTTGCCTTGCTCTTGGGGAGAGATGGTGAAACCCTAGTATTATTATGCATTGAAATAAAGATGTTCTATAACTTTGGTCTTTGATCTATTGATTTTTATGATATTGTGTTTGATCTCTCTCTTTAGATGGTATGTGTATTCAACCACATATCATTTTCCTTTGGGACTAAAGAGAGGGTGATATCCTTAGGACGTGTATGGGAGTATGTCCAGTGCTAAGAGGTGACAGTAAACATTGGCTTATAACCTACACAGTCAAAGGGGGAATTAAGAGGGACTCACTAAGCTTATTACAATATCCATGGGGAAACCTTAATTGTGGTGGTATATATGAGTGATTGCTCTCAGGCATTGCAGTGGTTATTTAGAGATGATCTCATTACCTGGCTTAAGAAAGTGGCTACCCACGAGCCTTGTAGTGAACATCTTATTATTGAGCTCTCTCCACAGATGTCATGACGAAATACATAGATTATTCTGATCATACATAGTTCTCCCATGCTAGTGGTGAATCCTACACTCCTTGAGAACCCCTCAATCATATCACACAACACTTCATAAACACTCTCTTGTTTTAGTTTACTTTTGTTATTTACTTTGTTACTTGTTACTTTAAACCTCACTCGTTCATTGGCATTCTAGTAACCTATAGAATAGACTATTTCCAAACACCGTTTTGGGTGCAAACATGGCCGCGTTGACAATGTTGTTGCAGGGTTGTGTTATTGCCATATGCAAAGCTCCATGGGAAGAACTTTCTAACAAATAGTTGCCACTACAAGTACTGCAATTACCCTGTTGTTGATCGCAGGAACCCAAACATTAGGGTGTGTCCCCATTGCATTATAAATAGTACAATAGCTTCACTAGACTTTGTCAATACGCATGACCCCCATGTGAACTTCACCAAATTCACAAAAGCCCAAAGTGCAAAATTTCTCTCGACTATTGTGGAAAAACCAACACCCGGCAAAGTTGTTTTGTGCACCCAAATTACACTTCACAAACCGGTCTCGATCAAAGATCGTAAAGTTGGTTCAGGCTGCTAATCATGCAATCTCACCAAGATCAAAACTACAATAATTTGGTAGCAAGAACGTGATTAACAATGACAGAATTCGACGATTCTTATATCTGTATCTATGTCTACGCATAGACCAATCTGATACCACTATTGGGGAATGTGCTACGGAAAACAAAACATTCTAGTGCATAACCAAGATCCAATGCGAGGTAGGAGGTAACAGATCATACCCTCGAAGATTGAACTAGCGGAAGTTTCTCGATGACGAGGTTATTCGTGCGTCGATCCCCATAACAAGACTTAGCGAGTCATGAGGAGATGTATTTCCAACAGATGGCTCCGGTGATCTAGTTTTCCAAGTGTCGCACCTCCACCGGTATCCAAGCATGCAACAAGAACGGCACCGCATCAAGGTGAGATTAAGAACCTGTAGATGAAGCGGGAACGTGTCAATGAAGATCCGACATCACTCCATCATCCGGCTAGATTAAATCTAGACGGGGTAGAAGATGAGAAGCTCTGGGTGTTGATGAAGATTTCCTTGTGCGATGATGACAACGACGCGAGGAAGAGGGCGAGGACGGGTGCCAGAGGCCGAGGCAACGGCGGCTAGGGATGGGATCCTTGGGACTTGTATATTATGCCCTTGCCCTCCCCCCATATATATAGGTGGCCTCTTCCCTCCCAAGGGGAGAGTAGGAGTAGGACTCCGTGTCCTACATGGATTCAACCAGTGCCTCCTAGCACCAATGAGAGAGAGAGTAGGAGAACATGAGTTGGACTCTGCTACGGAGTCCTCCTGGCTCTCCTCTCCTCCAAACCGACTTGGGGGAGTTGGAGTCTTAGGAGAAATCCTCCCCCCATCGCCTCACCTGCCCCGCCCCCACATGTCAGCCATGGGGGGAGCCCTGGTTGATTCGGCCAGGGACTCCTCCCTCCTCTCCCCACACGCGTGTGGCCAAGTACACCCGTGGGACCCACTAGGATAATAAATAATCATTATTACTTATTAATTATTCAATATAAATATTTATTCTGGAGCATCTCGAATTAAATCCTGGACACCTCCAAATTAATTTAGTACCTTCCTAAATATTCCCGTCATCCTCTTTTAATGTCCGAAACAATTACGCCCACTATCGCTGATATGCTGGACACCTCCGAAATATTCTGAGACACTCCGAAATATCTTTTTAGGATTACTTCATTCAACTATCTTATTCGCACTAACATTCTAAAATGCCAAAAACGTCTTAAGTCTCTGTCCCTGTGGATTCGGATATTTGCGAACATGTCTGAAACTCATTCCGTGACAATGATTACTATCAGTGTCTTGATACAAGTAGCAAACCCCGCCAATAACATGAAGATGTTTATCGTGTCAACCGTAGAATTGAGTCTGACACATATCGTATTGATTCATTTGATACTTTATATTGCCTGAGATGAAACACTAGGTTATTCTCATTACCTAGCACGTACTATTTACTCATCCCACACTATCGATGTTCTTGTGTTCAACAACTTGATCACGTGTCCAACTAGACGATAACGAACATCATAGTACATTAGTGGGTCCAGAGTGTATCTCTCCATTGTCAGCAACATCAATTCCCACAAGCACCCCATGTGAATAATTGGCAAACCATCCGGTATGAACAAGCATCAACTTTAAAATTACTCTATCAAGAGAAATGTTTGGAGAATCTTGCCACATCTATATTCTACCCAAGTTCATATGTGTCTCATGGTCCAACGATCTCTAGTAAAGGCAATACATTGTTTGTGAGAAAACACTACAACACGGAGCCTGGGCACTGGCGCTTATAGACATCGAGGCATAGCCTTAGTCGCCGCACTCGCGCTGGCACGGTAAAATAAAGCCACCAGGGATAACTACGTTGGGGATTCACGAACAACGACGGATTTTTTGGTGCGGCACAACGTGATCCACCGAACTAGTGCTTCCGCGGTGTGGCAGAGGATATGCCTCGTTACATTAATGAAGACGGCGGAAATTTGGTGCCACGTACCCACAATTATTTGCCGTGTTACACCTTCCAGCATCAGTGAAAGTTAATTACATTAACAATAATTGATTTTACCTTGCTAATTTCATTGCGATACAAACATTACAGTTTTTCATATATAAAATGTTCATTACATCATATCACATTACACTAAATTTGGGCCCCTCTCTAATCATTAAATTAGAGGTAGCACCTGCTATTAACATCGAGGGTCTTGAGCCCCTCTCTATTTAGCAGATCTACCTCTAAAACCTAAAACTACACCTAATTAGGAAAAAATCCTATCTAATCCTAGACTTCTTGAGCGCCTCCCTATTCTAATCGACATCAACATCATGTTGGCATTGAAGAGTCTGTGCTCACAACATCATCAAAATGGATCTAAGTTTGAGCACACACCATATGCTGGTAACTTTGCTTGGAACTGAAAAGAGAACACGAAAGAAGATTAAGAGGAGAAAGAGCAAAGCAGCAGATCTAAAAGATCAAGCCAATGATAAGATGAAGACCAAACCTGCGGATCAAACAAGCCAATGGTGGGCCCACGCAAGATCTAGCGTGGTGGGGCTACGCAAGATCCAACGCAGCAGGGTCACGCAAGATCCGGCAAGCCAACGACCGCGCAAGATATGGTACGTTACGACAGTGCTAGGTCATGCGCTACCCGGTTGAGATGCTACACGTGGAGTTCTTGAGTTGGAGGTGTCTATGTGAGATGGTATTGATAATGGTATTAGTTGCTAGGGTTCCTCTATATTATATAGAGTGGGGAGTAGCAAGTCTGGGCCATTTGATCAAGTGCGGTGTAGACACCCCTTTTTTTAGTCCGCATTCGCAAGGGCCCAGAAAGTAATTGCATAACACTTTCATTCTCTCTGTAGCCGCACAAGAGAAGGTGGGTATGATGAAAAAGATGTAAACAGACGAGTCTAACAGGGAACAACTTGGCAATGGTGGGTCTCACCACTTATAGTGTGATGCGTTTGACTAGTCAACATGACGCCTACAATCCACGTCACAATCGTAATAGCCTGCATCGAGCTACCGTGACATTTAGTGGTGTCGGGCTTGCTAGTCATGTACCGCAACACCATTATCCATCGACATCGAGTGTGCCATGGCGTATAAGTGGTTGCCGCGAAAAAATGGTGCTGCGATAACCCATCCATCACCTAACTAACTTTTACTGGTTCTTTTGGCTTATGCCGCCCCAAAATCCACCGGGTATGGGGGTATTTTTGTAATGAAATACTGATAACAAATATTGATGACGTGTTTCACGGTATCTCATGTTTGGGTCTATCCATCATCGTTGTTCTCCAACAACTCCAATCACATATGTCACTGGCAACACCATAATCACATTGTCATTTGCCCATAGTTAGGAAACCGAAACTATCATTGACATACATACTAGTCTCAGAGGAATGACTGGGGATATCATTATTGGTGTTTATTATTCCACACATGTATTAGCATTTTCCTCCAGATACACATTATTCAGAACTAATACAATTATAGCATAGAAATATAAGCTTAATTATGAAACAGAAATATAAATAATAATACACTTATTATTGCTTCTATGGCTTATTTCCATCAGATGGTGGGGGTACATACCATGTGTAGGGTACCCAAAGCACTAGTGGAGGTGTGGTGGTTGCTGGCATCGAAGGTGATGGCGTACTAGGACCACTTGAGCTTTAGGGAGGGAGCCCCCAGGCGAGCGGCGGTGACCTCACGAGCGTCGATTAGACGCGGGTGCCTAGGAGCCACCGAGGATGTGGGCGATGGCGTCCCTTGGCTCCTAGTAGCCCCTAGTGTTCTCCTCGGCAAGGCCTCCTTTCGTGGTGATGTGGTGCTGCTAGGAAGCTTTAGTTTGATGGCTTTGCTGATGGCTGCCACCACCGTCATGGTTGTTGTTCCAGTGCCCTCCTCCTTGGTGGGCACCATGACCGTTCTTCCGTCCGCCACCTTTCTTCCCTTTCCTCTGACTCTTACGCTCATCTTGTAGATTCTTGATTCCGTAGCAGTCATCCGTGGTGTGCCCTTGTTTCTTGTGTAAGATGTAGTATGGGCGATCATCGTGCTCCCCTTCCCCATTGCCTCAATGAGGGATTTTTCGCTCAGGCTCTGCCGCAAGGACAACTGGGGACATGCGTTTGGCATCCTTGCTCTTGCTCTTGGAGAAGCTCGAGGACTTGGGTGTCGTCTCATCCTCAGCGGGGCCGAACATACGTCCTGCCTCTGCCTTGGTGCACTTTTCTGCCATGGTGAAGAGCTCCACCACCGTGGTGTGGTTCTCCCCATGGATGCCGATTTTCTCCCACATCCTGACATCCTTGACACCCTCCGACAAGGTAGTGATGACGTTGGAGTCAGATATCTAGGGTATCTTGTTGTGGACTTGGCTGAACTGCTATAGGAACTTGAAGAGGGTCTCGTTGGACTGCTGGCGTACTTGGTAGAGGTTGTAGTAGGCAAGAGGGAGCTTGTAGGTCCCCTTTAAGTTGGCGATGAAGAGTGCGTAGAGGGCAGGCCACGAGTCGATGGATTCCTTGGGGAGGTTCATTAGCTAGGTGCGAGCCGCATCCTTAAGGCCCATGGTAAACCAGTTGGCCATGACATAGTCGTCACCACCAGCAGCCTCGATGCCCGTGGTGTAGAGCTGCAGGAACTTGCTGGGGTTGGTAGAACCGTCATAGCACGGTGGCATCTCCGGCCTGAACTTGTGCGGCCACACCACGCGACATAGGTCCTTAGTGAATGCGAGGTAGCCGTCGCTCTACACCTCCTTTCCGTTGGTGAGGGCTCCCCGGTTCTGCTGTCTGGCTGTGGTGATCTCCTTGACGACACGGTCCTCACGTCCCTGACGGGGCACCGTGGTCACGTGAGTGACTTCCGACATCAGAATGATCTGGTAGTTGTTGCTGGGGTGGCTGATACGTCGTAAACGTATCTATAATTTTTGATGCTCCATGCTTGTTTTATATCAACTTTCTTATGTTTTGTTCACACTTTGAGATATTTTTATACATTTTTTGGAACTAACCTATTAACAAGATGCCACAGTGGCAGTTGCCTGTTTTCTGCTGTTTTTGGTTTCAGAAAAGGTAGTAAAGAAATATTCTCGGAATTGGACGAAACGAAAGCCAAATGTCCTAGTTTTCCCGACACGAAGACGGACACTACAAGAAATCTAGTGATACATGACCCTCCATATTGGTCACTGAAAGATCATAGTTTTTAATCTATGACCTTTTGTGACTAAATAGAGATGGTCAAAAGCTGAGCGTCACTAGTTAAACACCACGACCTTTTTCCTGAATTGGTCATAGACGTCTATGACCAATATAGATGGTCACATATTTTATGACCAACCGTATTGGTCACAGATTGTCTGCCATGTCCACGTCATATCCTACGTGAATGATCCTACGTGGCAAATCGGTGACCAACCCAAATGGTTGTAGATCAGATTAAGCCCGGTCCAGTTAGGCGTTTTATATGGGCCAAGCCCAAGAGTTTCAGCCTTTTAGTTTTCTAGGCCTTGCCCTTCTACACTACATTTCTTTTTGGGCCGCATCTTTTTTAAGGCTAGTTTCGGTTTCCTTTAAGGTATGTGGCATTTACAGGGTCTGTTTAGTTTATGGGCCTTTGAATTCGTTTCATTTTCTGATTTATATACCATTTCATGCGCACAGAATTGTTTGGCCTGTTGTATTTTTTAGATCCAATAGAGAACAGCCAAACCAACACAGTTATAGTTCCATTAATATATTTCACAAAGCATAACGATTTCCAATAATACGATTTACAAAGCATCACAATAGTCGGATCATCCAAAGCAGGCAGACTAACTTTACTTCATCACTACGATATTATCATGGCTGAAAGGATGTACAGAAACAGTAAAAACAATAAATGTACTTCCTTCAGTACAGTCGACACTTCTAACTGTCTCGGCGTCGTCGATTGTCGAGCTTCAGGCGTTGTCGGTCAGCGAGCTTCAAGCTCCTCTTCCTCGACACGCACTCCGCCACCGCTTCGCCGCGCTCTCCGCCACGACCCCTCAGTGACGTGCTCCGCGAGGTCACCGGTGCCTTCCTCGACATGTTGCAATATATTAGCCAATCTGGGATGCAAAGAAAATATAAGCCTTTTCGTAGTAGTAGCGCCAAATTTACATTCAAATAGAAAAGCTAAATTATTAAACAATTATAAGAGCAGCATCCCTATGCATACAACAAATCTATTTATTATGTGTTCATGTCTCTGGACAAACAAATAATACGTTATTAATTACACGTGTACAAAGTTCAACAATCTGAGTGTTGGTAGACTATGACACCTGACATAAAAAATCATATATCCAAACATTGCCAATAAGGTAAGGTTTCAAGTGTTCATAAAATATTAGTATGCTTCAATACATAAGCTACAAACCTGCCATGGAACTTAGTTATGAATATCAAGGAAAAGATGAGATAAATTTGGCTTGGCAGCTATATCAGGATTTGTAGGGCAATATCTACTTAAACCGAATATTTCTAGTTTAGTATAATACTGAAAGCAAAAACCATCAAAATCTTTTCATAGTATTGTACTACTGAAGCTATACACACAAACACTTAAGCATTGCAAGAGATAAATGTAGCTATACACACAAACACTTAACATAGAAAGCATATAATAAAGGAATGAAGTGCTGCATGTATATTTTACTAGAGAGGACATGTCATAATGCAATGATGCATGCATACATAGCTGAAGAAGTATTGCTACAGTATAAAGAGCACTGAATACCCTTAATCATACAATACATAGCTGAATATGATCCCCTGTTATTGGAAGCACACTCCATACCCTCAATCAGACAAATACTAATAACAAAGGGCAGTATTGCTAACAGCTGTAGCAGTGAGTACTCTAAAACAAGAATCATACCCACAAGCCCTAGGCCATAAATCTGGAGTACAAACTCAATTAAGATGCACGATCTTAACCTCTACTAGCCCAGCTCCAAGCAACCTTCGAGCAGATCAGCAATAGGCTCTCATACATGCACAGAAACAAACAGGTCAAAAAATTAAGAGGTTATGCTTGTATCAAATATACAAATAGGTATACAATGGTTGAGAGGTTATGCTTGTATCAAATCAAGAACCGACATTATAATAGAAGTGATGATCGTACAATATTACATACAAAATGGAAATCATAAGAATGGTGTAGGAGATGTATCTGAACTAATCTGTTTGGTATTGATATGGAACATAGGTACACAATACTACAAATTTATCACTGGATCCTAATATACCCCTGCCATTGGAAAACATAATACATTGAATAAGGATACAATTTCCAATGAACTACAACTACCTACAGCTGGTCTACATGCAAAATGTATGTTGTTCTAAGCATTCACGAGAAAACTGTACAGAGTGAACTACAACTAATAAAACAAGTGGAACACACAAAGCTACATCTAAAGTTCACCTAAATATGCACCTAGGATTGAAAAATGAGGTAAAGCATTAGCAAAACTGACCTTTTGTCTATGGGTAAGAGATTCAGCAATAGAAACACGTCCACACACTACTGCCAATAGGATCAACAAGTACGCATGTTCTTGCAACAACAATAGTTAGTGGTGCATCATTAGTCCCACACTAACTTGTAGCTGATTCAAAAAAATCACAACGGAGGACTCCTAGTCACAAAATTATCTGTCGTGTTCTCTTTGGCGAGCCTGAAGAAAGCCTGGCCGGCGTTGCTGACAAGAATGTCCAGCTTGCCCCCAGCTCGTCACTGGCCGTGGGCACGAGTCACTCCCTGTTGGAGCACACGGAGATATTGCAGTCTGTGGCCGTGACGCGCCCACACAGCCGCTCCTCCGACAACGATGCTTGCGGAATCAACCTGAACAACTGCACGCCATGGAAATAAAGCACACCGACCCAGTTCAATTTTGTTCACTCCTCCGATAGTGATGCTTGCGGAATCGACGGGAATACTTACAACTTCACGGAGGGAGATGCTGAGGGAGACGAGGGCGGAGGCGAGGCGGAGGAAGCGGCGGGAGGTCTGCGACCAAGTGAAGACGGTGAGGCCTGTAGCTCCAAGATCCTACGGAAGCGAGACGGGCGGCACTCTGTGCCCTTCGTGCTGCACCGCAGGACCACCTCAGCGACGCGCATCCACTGCTGGCGCCATGATTCCTCCTGCTCATAGGGGATCCATCCACCGTTTACTACTAGCTACTAAATGACTAAAGCGGGGGACGAAGAGGTGGGCGCTTGTGAGAGGAGACGGAGGGAGATGGGCAGATGCGGCGGTGGCCATAGGGGATCGAGGTAGCGGCGGCGGTTGGTGAGAGAAGAAGCGGTGGATCTCGATCTACCGATCTAGACTTCGACCTAGATGGGTGGGGAGAGAAGACGAGTGGCGCGTGAGGGATTAGGGTTCGGATGTTCGCTGGACCACGACTAGATGGGTGGACGATTTTGCGAAACTACCCTTGATTAGTTTTGTGTTATCGGTGGGAAATGTAGGGCCTTACAGTCAATTCATGTCCAAAATGTGTGGGTCACTAGGTCGACGGGAGATGAAATTTTGGGCGTGCATGGACGCCATCTGGATGGCTAAGATCTACTTTGATGGAGCGATCCGTCGGCAGTCTAACTCTCTATCCTGATTGGCTCGCTCTATAAAAAGGCTTTTCCATTTTCCGAGTAAAAAACGAGGCTGTAAAACAACCACCAAATGAAAGTTTTAAAATGGTACTAACCTATTTTTCCATGTTGCATAGACAATGTCCCAACCGGGGTATCTAAAATATTTCTGTGCACCCCTCGCGAAAAAGACAAATGCATGTCGATTCGGTAGGAAGCGGGTCCGATTTAAACTAAGGCTCATGATTTTTTACAAAAATCATTTTTAGGTTCACAATATGTTGTTTTATAAGAGATCCAATGCAAGTTCAGGGAGACTCATCCCCTAGCTAAGAACCTTCATGCCCGTCATTTTCACCATGATTTGAAACGTGTATAAGAAATTCAAAAAAGGATCAAACAAGGTAAATCTTTCATGTGGCGTCGTATTATGTGACATAGTTGCAAGAAAAAATATCAAACTTGATCTATTGCAAATATCTCAAAAATACCTTCACAGAAATAACCTATCATGTTCAAGGTTTCATGGCTTTTAGGCCAAATAACCAATTTTATGGCCAGAATTGTGACATAGTTTGTGATAATGTGCCCATATTGTGCACACATGTGTATCTCGGGATGACGAACAATGTTGTAGGAGGAAGTTTTCCTTTTCGCCGCACAGAAAAGCCATTTTCTATTTTCCGAGTGCCAAAAAACGGGGCGTTTTGTGAAGAAACTACCAAGTGAAAGTTTCAAAATGGTATCACCATATTTTCATAAATATGCCCCAACCGGGATATCTAAAACATTTTCGTGCACCCCTCGCAAAAAAGACAAATGTCTGCCAAATTGGTAGGAAGCGGGTCCGATTTGAACTATAGGTACATGATCTAAGGCTTATGATTTTTTTCAAAAATCATTTTTAGGTTTACAATATGATGTTTTATCAGAGATCTAATGAAAGTTTAGCGAGGCTCGTCCCCTAGCTAGGAACCTTCATGCCCTTCGTTTTGACCATAGTTTGAAACGAGCATAATAATTTCAAAAACAGTCCAAATGAGGTAAATCCTTCGCGTCGTGTCTTGTTATGTGACATATTTGCAAGGAAAAATACCAAACTTGGTATATTGCAAGTGTCTCGAAAAACTTCACAGAAATGACCTATCATGTTCGAGGTTTCATGGCTTTCGGGCCAAACGACCAATGTTATGGCCAGAATCATGGCATAGTTTGTGATAATGTGCCCATATTGTGTACGCATGTGCATATTGGGATGGAGAACAATGTTGCAGGAGGAAGTTTTCCTTTTCGTCGCACAGAAAATGCATTTTCTATTTTTTGAATGCCGAAAAATGGGCCGTTTTGTAAAGCAACCACCAAATGAGCGTTTCAAAATGCTACCACCACATTTTTCAAAAATATTATACCATGTTACATGGACAATTTTCGAACCGGGGCATCTCAAACCTTTCGGTCCACCCCTCGTGGAAAAGATAAATGTCTGCCAAATCGGCAGGAAGCGGGTCCGATTTGAACTACATGTACATGATTTAACGCTCATGTTTTTTTGCAAAAAATATTTTTAGGTTCACAATATGATGTTTTATCAGAGATCTAATGAAAGCTTAGCGAGGCTCGTCCCCTAGTTAGGAACCTTCATGCCCTCCGTTTTGACCATAGTTTGAAACGGGGATAATAAATTCAAAAACGGTCCAAACGAGGTAAATCCTTCGCTTCGTGTCTTGTTATGTAACATATTTGCAAGGAAAATACCAAACTTAGTATATTGCAAGTGTCTCGAAAAAACCTTCTCAGAAATGACCTATCATGTTCGAGGTTTCATGGCTTTCGGGCCAAACGACCAATGTTATGGCCAGAATCATGGCATAGTTTGTGATAATGTGCCCATATTATGCATGCATGTGCATCTTGGGATGGCGAACAATGTTGCGGGAGGAAGTTTTCCTTTTCGTCGCACAGAAAATGCATTTTCTATTTTTTGAATGCTAAAAAACGGGGCGTTTTGTAAAGCAACCACCAAATGAGAGTTTCAAATTGGTCCCACCACATTTTTCAAAAATATTAGACCATGTTACATGGAAAATGTCTAAACCGGGGCATCTCAAACCTTTCGGTCCACTCCCTGCGAAAAAGACAAATTCCTGCTGAATCGGTAGGAAGAAGGTCCGGTTTGAACTACATGTACATTATCTAATGCTCATGATTTTTTTCAAAAATTATTTTTAGACTCACAATATACTATTTCATTAGAGATCCAATGCAAGTTGAACGAGGCTCATCCCCTAGCAAAGAACCTTCATGCCCACCGTTTTGACCATAGTTTGAAACGGGCATAAGAAATTCAAAAACGGTCCAAACAAGGTGAATTCTTCGCATGGCATCATATTATATGACATAGTTGCAATGAAAAATACCAAAGTTGGTATATTGTAGATATCTCGAAAAAACATTCTTAGAAATGACCTATCATGTTCGAGGTTTCATGGCTTTTAGGTTAAAAGACCAATGTTATGGCATGAATCGTGGCATAGTTTGTGATAATGTGCCTATATTGTTCACACACGTGTATCTTGGGATGGAGAACAATGTTGTAGGAGGAAGTTTTCCTTTTCGCCGCATAGAAAAGAATTTTTCTATTTTCCGAGTGCCAAAAACGGGGTGTTTTGTGAAGCAACCACCAAGTGATAGTGTCAAAATGGTACCACTCTATTTTTGTAAAATATTAGACCTCATTATATGTACAATGTCCCAATTTTGGTATCTAAAACCTTTCTATCAACCCCTGACAAAAAAGACAAATTCCTGCTGAATCGATAGGAAGTGGGTCCGGTTTGAACTATAGGTACATTATCTAATGCTCATGATTTTTTTTAAAAATCATTTTTAGACTCACAATATGCTATTTTATCAGAGATATAATGCAAGTTTAGCGAGTGTCGACCCTTAACGGAGAATGTTCATGTCGCTATTTTGATTGCATTTTAAGAGCACAAGAACAAAAAAAGATAGACCATACACTCAGGATAACATAAAATGATAAACTTGACAACACGAAGGTTATATGTATCTTTGAGATGAACCAAAATAATATTTATATCATCGTAATCCGAGGTTATATGCAAAATTGACGTTGAATTTATATTTGTAGACTTCTTAAAGAAATTGAAGCCCCTCTATTTATGCGGGCTCAGACTTATAAGAAGCCCAGAATTCCCATCCCAAACGGACAATCTAATGGGCTATGGGCCGGCGGCCCAGCCGCGGAAAAAAATCGAAAGAACTAAAAAGTTTAGGCCTCTACCACCCAGGCCCAACTCGAGTGGAATGAATGTTTATATAGAACCCGCGGGGCTAGTATAACCCGAAGTAGAGGTTGGTGTGGTGGTTCGGTTCCTTCACATATTGGGGGAGGTCGCGGGTTCAAGTGCTTGGAGCCTCTGGTTTTTGCCATATTATTCTAGCGCAGGCTCCTTCAGTTAGGCGGGTCCTACATGTTAGGTCGGTGGGACCCACGTGGCATGTTAGTCAGGTGGAGCCCATATGTCAGGTCAACTTGGTCAACATGTCCTATTTAGATGGACTGTTGTATGATAGGTGGGTCCCACATATCATATATTTCTCCTAGACATCATTACACGACACATATGCGGACACGTCAGCAGAAGTTGACACATGGAAACGACACGTAGACAAAATTGCTGATGTGGCTGTCCAATCATTTTAAAGCAACAAGAATCAGTGGCCATGACCATTTAAATTGGTCGTAGTGAGCTAAATATAAGACTATAAACAAGTGTTATCCATCCATGACCTTTTCGTATTTGGAAAATATGACCTTATTAGCATAATTGGTCATAATTTTTCAAGGTTTGGACCCTTCCAAATGCCTTACGACCAGTTGGTTTAGAATGGTCATAGATCTATGACCAAAAAATCCATGGTCGTTAAAAAAAGGTCACTAGTGAGCAGATTTCTTGTAGTGGGGGTCCAAAACAGGGATGGAGGAGGGCCAGGGGCTGGCCACACTAGGTGGTGGCACGGGTCACCCCAGGCACGCCACCAGGTGGTGTGGTCCCCTCTGACCTCCACCGATCTTTCCCCTTCGCCTATATATTGCCCCTGAGATGAAAACCTTAAGTACCAGATCAAAATTTCACGAAAAGTTCCACAACACTGCAGCCATCAAAGAGGAGATTCGGGAGATAGAAGTCTCTGTCCCGGTACCCTGTTGGGATGGGGAAGTGCCCCCGGAGCCATCTCCATCGACTCCACCGCCATCTCCATCACCGTTGCTGACTCCCATGATGAGGAGGGAGTAGTTCTCTCTCGAGGCTAAGGGCTCTACTGGTAGCTATGTGTTCATCTCTCTCTATGCGTGATCTTATTGAGATCATGAGCTTTGTAATCTAGTTGAATAAGTAGATCTATTCTGCTACTCAAGTGCTTTAATTAATCTATGCTTATCCCCACGTGTGTGAAGTTGATAGTGTGCACACCGTGTGGCACTTTGGCTAAGGTTACAAAAATACTTATCATGTGTATAATTTGAGTTGGATGTCTCTATGAGATTGTGGTGTTTGTTGGAACCATCTAGCGCTCAAGGTGATAGTGAGGGGTTATCTAGATGGGGAATTCGAACTTTAAGGTGTGCTGTTATAGCCCTACATCGTCCAACCGGATAGTAGTTCAGGGTAGCACAATGAAGAGAAGATATTTATATGAGAGCGTCACTAGTGAAAGTATGATCCCTAGGCCTTGTTTCTAAGCATTGAAACACTGTTTACAATCAGTCATGTTACATGTTTGCTTGCTGCCACTCTTATTTCAGATTGCAATTTACCACTTATAATCATCCATATTACTTGTATTTCACTATCTCTTCACCGAACTAGTACACCTACACACCTGACAAGTGTATTGGGTGTGTTGGGGACACAAGAGACTTCTTGTATCTTGATTGCAGGGTTGCTTGAGAGGGATACCTTTGACCACTTCCTCCCTGAGTTCGATAAACCTTGGGTGATCCACTTAAGGGAAACTTGCTGCTGTTCTACAAACCTCTGCACTTGGAGGCCCAACACTGTCTACAAAAATAGAAGCATGCGTAGACATCAAGCTATTTTCTGGCGCCGTTGCCGGGGAGGTAAGGTAAAAGGTATTCACATCCTCTAGCTACTAAGCTATCTTCTAGTACTGTTGCTGGTGTTTGAGTGCTCGGAGTTATTTGCTTAAGATTCTGCAATGGAAAACAACAACAAAATTAGAGAGCTTTATAGTATTTATCTTGAGTTAGGACATGAAGTGTTTGAAGAGAAAATTAAAAAACCTATGGAACTTTATTTGCATGCTAATAGCAATGTTATTAGTATGAATTATTTGAACACAATTATTGCTAATTCTATGGAAAATTCTAAGCTTGGGGAAGCTGGTTTTGATGAGCATGATATTTTTAGTCCCCCAAGCACGGAGGAGAAAATTTACTTTGATGATACTATACCTCCAATATATGATGATTACAATGATGAATATGATATTTTCAATCCACCTACTATTGAGGAGAAAATTAATTATGATTATAATATGCATCCTATATTTGATAATTATGGTGATGAGAATAATAATGATAGCTATTTTGTTGAATTTTCTCCCACTATGATTAATAAGAATGACTATGCTTATAGGGAGAGTAATAATTATTTTATGCATGTGGCTCATGATAAGAATGTTTTATGTGATATTTATATTTTTAATTTTATTCATGATGCTACGGAAAGTTATTATGAGAGAGGGAAACATGGTTTTATGTATCTCAACAATATTAAGTTTCCCCTCTTTATGTTGAAAATTTTGAAGTTGCACTTGTTTTGCTTTCCTATGCTTGTTGCTTTGTGCTTTCATGACTTGTTTCTTTACAAGATTATTTTTCATAGGAAGTGGGTTAGACTTAAATTTGTTCCATATTTTCTTCTTGATGCTCTCTTTTACGTTAATTCATATTTCTTATGTGAGCATCATCAAAATTATCATGCCTATCTTAATGGCTATAAAGAAAGAGCTTTTGGGAGACAACCCATTATATTTTTTACTTTCAGTTTATTTTTGTTTTGTTGAGTCTTGGAAGTTATTTCCTCTGTAATAATCTCTCCTTATCCTTTTTGTTTGGTTTTTGTGCCAAGAATAACCTCTAATGACAGGGAAGTAAGATATGGGGAAGTTGCTGTCCCGAAACAGATTTCTGTGCATCACTATAAAAAATCGTGAAAATCTCAGTATGTCGGATTGAGCTGTAATTGTTTGTGCTTATGACCCAGGTTATTACCCAACTTTCGTTAGTTTTTCACTTTTTGATTTGAGCAACAGAAGTTTTTTGAAAAAATCGGTCTTTACCTGCTGGTCTGTTTTGACAGATTTTTACCATTATTTGCATTTGCCTCTTAATCAGTTTCTTTTTGAGTTCTCTTGGATCACTCGAGCTTTTAAAATAAATTGCTACAGTAGATTATGTTTTAATGTATGATTTAATTGAGTTGAAACTGAACCCAAAGGATTATTATTTTGAATACACTAATGATGCTAATGAAGATTGTGTGAAGTTTTGTATGAAGGAAGTTTTCAAGTGTAGGGAAAGAATGATGTGATGAGATAAATTATGGACAAAAGCTCAAGCTTGGGGATGCCACCCATGTCACCCCAAGAAATATTCAAGAAGTACAAGCGTCAAAGCTTCGGGATGCCCAAGGCATCCCCTTCTTCATCAATAATCTTAGGTCTTCTTTCAAGACACTATATTTTTATTACCTTATGCACTATGTGTTGTTCTTGGAGTGTCTTTGTTTTTAGTTTTATTTTGCTTTCTTTGCCACAATAAGTTGGTTGGATCCCAACACACTTCTTTTGGAGAGAGACACACCCCATTATTCATTGCCTAGAACACTCTAGTTTTCACTCTTATTGTTATGTGAGTGTTCTCCTTTGCTAGCACTACATTTAGCTTTAGTTTTCTTATTCTTTTGGCTTAGAACTTTTTAGTTCTTCTTTGTAGATGGGTGAGACATGATCTCTGGTCTTTATTGATTATTATCTTTGAGAGTTGTTTCAAATAAGTCGATTGGTGTTGGAAACGAGTAGGAAGTTTCATGCTTATAGTGGTACAAAAGGAAGCTTGTTTTGAGTGTGACTTAGACTTTATCATGTCATGCTAGATATTGTTTTGACCATATGCTTAGTGATTATTGTTGTAGCATGACTTGTTTCAAACAATTGAGATTGCTTAATGTGCCTTGAAAGAATCATGCGTTGTTTTAGCATACAAAAGCATAATATTGTGGTATTCTCCTTTGATGCTTTATTTGGGTTGACTTGACACATGCTTAAACCATGTTAGGACTATGAACCAGTCACCATAGGCTCTATGATCATTTAGTTTTTGACTTGCAATATCACTTTATGTTTTAATTAATTATGTTTTGTCGCTTTGCATGATTATGACCATTATTGCTCTCTTAGTTTTTCCATACCTCGAGCCTACTTTTGCTCAGGAACAAGTTTTTCGGAAAACTGATACCCTGTTCAAGGCTGATTTACTTCTCTACTCTAGGGGGAAACATTGTTGAACCGTACATGTCATTTGATAATGGCAAGGACATGTGGGCTGCGCTCGAGGCCAAGTTTGGGGTCTCGGACGCTAGAAGTGAACTGTATGTCATGGAACAACTCTATGACTACAAGATGACTAATGACCGCTCCGTGGTTGAGCAGGCTCATGAAATACAGTCACTGGCCAAGGATCTTGAGTACTTCCCTTATGTGTTACCGGACAAGTTCATTGCTGGGGCATTATTGCCAAGCTTCCCCCTTCATGGAGGAACTTTGCTACTTCCCTGAAACACAAGAGACAAGAGTTTTCCGTATTAGATCTCATTGGGACTCTTGATGTGGAAGAGAAGGTGAGATCAAAAGACACACGTGCTCGAGGTGCCGAGGGAGGTTCAAGTGCCAACCTAGTACAGAAAAAGAACTTCTAGTCTCACAAGTCCAAGAACAAGGGAAAGTTTGATGGAAAAGGGAAGTTCGATGGAAATAACAAAGCCTCATAGTCTACTAGTTTCAAGAAGAAGACTGATAAGAAGAAAGGTGCTTGTCATGTGTGCGGTGATCCTGATCATTGGGCTCCTGCATGCCCTAACCGCTTTGACAAGCGCCGGCATGGAAAAGGTAGCAAGATTGCTAATGTTGTCATGGGCGACATTGATATGAAAGATGTTGGGTATGGTATATTACCTACTGTTCTTTCATTATGTCATTCTCCTGATTGGTGGATTGACACGGACGCTAATGTACATATCTGTTCTGATGTTTTCTTCATATCAGGTCAGAGGGGCTCAGTCTGTGCTGATGGGGAACGGCTCACATGCTTCTGTTCATGGTGTTGGTATGGTCGATCTGAAGTTCACTTCAGGAAAGACCGTGCGCCTAAAGAACGTGCATCATGTTCCCTCAATAAATAAGAATCTAGTTAGTGGATCACTTCTATGTCATGATGGCTACAAGATTGTGTTTGAGTCCAATAAATTTGTACTATCTAAGTTTGGAACATTTATTGGTAAAGGCTATGAGCGTGGAGGTTTGTTCTGCCTGTCACTATCAGATGTGTGTAATAAAGTCGTGAGTCATGTTTCATCTGATCTTGTATCAAATGTCTGGCATTCACGTCTTTGTCATGTTAATTTTGGTTGCATGACACGGTTAGCTAAAATGAATGTAATCCCAAAATTCACTACTATGAAGGGATCTAAATGCCAAACTTGTGTGCAAGCGAAGCAACCTCGCAAGTCACATACGACTGCAGAGGTGAGAGATTTGGCACCACTAGAGCTCATACATTCAGATCTTTGTGAGATGAATGGTGTGTTGACAAAAGGTGGAAAGAAATATTTTATGACATTGATCGATGACTCTACAAGATATTGTCATGTGTATCTTATGAAATCAAAAGGTGATGCTTTGAGTTTCTTCAAAATCTATAAAGCTGAAGCGGAAAACCAACTTGATCGAAAGATTAAGAGGCTTAGGTCTGATCATGGTGGAGAGTACTTTTCCAACGAGTTTTGTTTCTTTTTGTGTGGAACATGGTATAATCCATGAGAGGATGCCTCCCTACTCTCCCCAGTCATATGGGGTAGCCGAAAGAAAGAACCGTACTCTAACACATTTGGTTAACGCCATGTTAGACACATTGGGTCTATCCAAGGAATGGTGGGGGGGAGGCATTACTGACTGCATGTCATGTCCTAAACCGAGTTCCCACTAAGAACATAGAGATTACTCCATTTGAAGAATGGGAAAATAAAATATTAAATCTTTCTTACTTGCGAACTTGGGGCTGTCTGGCAAAGGTTCATGTGCTAATCCCAAAGAAGCGCAAACTTGGACCAAAAATGTGGACTGTGTTTTTCTGGGATATGCTTTTCATAGCATCGGCTATAGATTCTTGATAGTAAAATCTGGAGTACCAGACATGCATGTTGGTACAATCATGGAGTCAAATGATGTGACTTTCTTTGAGGATACCTTTCCCATGAAGGATATACCTAGCTCATCAAATCAGGAGATACCTGACTCATTGAATCAAGAAATACCCACAATTCCCGAACATACCATTCCTATTGAACACTTGGAAAAACCCGAGGATGATGATAATGAAATTCCTAAGAGGAGTAAGAGATAGAGGACTGCAAAGTCTTTTGGTAATGATTTCATTGTGTACCTTGTGGATGATACTCCTACTTCTATTTCAGAAGCCTATGCATCTCCTGATGCCGACTACTGGAAGGAAGCGGTTCATAGTGAGATGGATTCCATCTTAGCGAATGGAACATGGGAGATCACCGATCGTCCTTGTGGGTGCAAACCTATAGGATGCAATGGGTGTTTAAGAAGAAACTTAGGCCTGATGGTACTATTGAGAAGTACAAGGCAAGACTTGTAGCCAAGGGTTATACCCAAAAAGAAGGTGAGGACTACTTTGATACTTACTCACCCATAGCCAGATTAACCACCATTCGAGTACTACTATATTTGGTTGCCTCACATGGTCTTCTCGTTCATCAAATGGACGTTAAGACAACTTTCCTAAATGGAGAGTTGGACGAGGAAATTTATATGGATCAACCAGATGGATTTGTAGTGAGTGGCCAAGAAGGAAAAGTGTGTAAGTTGTTGAAGTCTTTATATGTCCTTAAACAAGCACCTAAGCAGTGGCATAAGAAGTTTGAGATAACCCTAACCACTGCAGGCTTTGCTGTAAACGAAGCTGACAAATGTGTGTACTATCGCTATGGTGGGGCGAGGGAGTAATTCCATGTTTGTATGTTGATGACATACTAATTTTTGGGACCAATCTTAATGTGATTAAGGAAGTTAAGGATTTCTTGTCTAAATCTTTTGAGATGAAGGATCTAGGAGTAGCTGATGTTATTTTGAACATCAGGCTATTGAGAGATGATAATGGTGGGATCACACTGCTTCCGTCTCACTATGTGGAAAAGATCTTGAGTTGCTTTGGGTATAGCAACTGCAAGTCTTCTCCAACACCGTATGATCCTAGTGTGTTACTTTGAAAGAATAGAGGCACTACTAGAGATCAATTGACATACTCTCAAATTATTGGGTCGCTTATGTATTTAGCTAGCGCTATGAGGCATGACATCACTTTTGCTATGAGCAAACTCAGTCGGTTTGTTTCAAATCCTGGAGATGATCATTGGCAAGCTCTTGAGAGAGTCATGTGCTATCTAAATGGCACTATGAGCTACGTCATTCATTATATTGGGTACCCAAGGGTGCTGGAGGGCTATAGTGATTCAAATTGGATATCTGATGCTGATGAGATAAAGGCCACGAGTGGATATGTATTTACACTTGGTGGTGGCGCTGTTTCTTGGAAGTCTTGCAAGCAGACCATCTTAACGAGGTCAACTATGGAAGCAGAACTCGCAGCATTAGACACATCCACTGTTGAAGCAGAGTGGCTTCGAGAACTCTTGATGGACTTACCTGTGGTTGAGAAACCTATACCCGCAATCCCAATGAAATGTGATAATCAAACTGTGATTGTTAAAGTGAACAGTTCTAAGGACAACATGAAGTCCTCAAGACATGTGAAGAGGAGATTGAAATCTGTCAGGAAAATGAGAAACTCTGGAGTTATTGCGTTGGATTATATCCAAACAACTAAGAATCCGGCAGATCCCTTCACAAAGGGTCTATCACGTAACGTGATAGAAAATGCATCAAAGGATATGGATATGAGACCCACAATATAAGTTTTCCACAGTGGTAAACCACTCTATGTGATCGAAGATCCCATGAATTAGAATTGGGAGACAAGTTGTTGGTTAACTGAGAGGAAAGTATACCTACTTTAATCACCACTCCGTGAAGATGCAATGCTGTCCTATTCTGCATGGCAGGTTGATTTATCTTAATGTGTTCTAAGTGGCTTAGTTTAAGAAGAGATGTTGTCCTGCAGAACATCTTTTGAAGAACACACCTATATGAGTATGACTCTTAAACATCACAGTCTATGAGAGTTGGGTGCTCTCTAATAAACTCATGAAAGGCTATGGAGTATGACGCATAAGCTCCACCCGAGGGGAAGTCCCATGGTAGCCCAGTATTGGTGAAGGCTTTGTGTAAAGCTAGAATGCAGAAAACTTGTAGTTCAATGCATAGTCCACTGTACAAGTTGCAAACTAGTGTAGCATAGAGTTTTAGGTGGAAGTTCAACTTAACATTCTCCACTAGTACCAGTATATAAACAATGTTATGGAACCATAGGCAAATTTGTGTGTGCCTCTGGGATCTGGTGGGGGATTGTTGGAATTTTGCCTAATAAAGGCCTAGCCCATTTATACAATTCAACAATTCCTGAAATCCTAGAGGCCCACTTGGCCCATTCATGCAAGGCAAGAGGTGGGACAAGAGTTTAGTCCCACATTGCTAGTTGAGTGGAAGTTGGACCAGATTATAAGGTGAGCTCTTCCACCACTTGTACGAGCTTGAGAAGAGAAGACATATACACACGCGCTCCTCCTCCTCTGCCGCCCGCCTCGCCACGCTTCGCCTCGCCTCGTCACGACGCGCGCGCGCTGCGGGTTGCGGGAATGCCTCGATCCGAGAGCTTCTCTCTCGTGAGTGGATGTTTAATATGAACTCAGTGGAGAATTAATTCGAGCTTAGTGAAGGCTGTTCGGTTTCGGCCAATGCTTATTCGTTTCCTCTCCCAACGCCGACTATTCGCTTGCCTACCCGTGCATATAAGAGTGAGAGGTCACTCCTCTCCTCAGACACACCATCACAGACCCTTGCTCATCCATTTCCAGAGCATTGCGCTGCTTAGATCTTCCCCATCCCGTCTTGCGGCGTGCACCGCGAGCTGGGACAGCAGGCCTCCGAGACCCCGCTGATTCGAGTCCTGTACACGAGAAGGGCGATAAGGTTTTTGGGGAGCGCTACCAACGCGACTCCATGGCTTCATCACGGACTCCATGGATAGCGACTGCGCCGATGATTTCTTCCCCGACATCAACAACCTTTTCCTCGACAACATGGCTGACGACGGTGCTAATGTTAATGCGAACACCGGTGGTTCCTCTGTTGTGATGTATATCATCTTCCTCGGTCTTGTTTATCATATTCAGATTGTCTGCCATATCTTTTGGTCTTTTTTTATTATTCTGCCTGTGTTTTATCTATATTTTACTATGGTTAAATCTCTTGGAAAACTGCTCTTTTACTCAATAGAGGAGGGCCATGGGCTGGCCACACCAGGTGGTGGCACGGGTCACCCCCAGGCATGCCACAGGGTGATGTGGGCCCCTCTGGCCTCCACCGACCTTGCCCCTTCGCCTATATATTTCCCCCGAGATGAAAACCCTAAGTACCATATCAGAATTCCACGAAAAGTTCCACAACGCCACCACCACCGAAGAGGAGATCCGGGGGACAGAAGTCTCTGTCCCAACACCCTTCTGGGATGGGGAAGTTCCCCTGGAGCCATCTCCATCGACTCCACCGCCATCTCCATCGTCGTTGCTGACTCCGATGATGAGGAGGGAGTAGTTTTCTCTCGAGTCTAAGGGCTCTACCGGTAGCTATGTGTTTATCTCTCTCTCTCTCTCTATGCGTGATCTTATTGAGATCATGAGCTTTGTAATCTAGTTGAATAAGTAGATCTATTCTGCTACTCAAGTGCTTTAATTAATCTATGCTTATCCCCATGTGTGTGAAGTTGATAGTGTGCACACCGTGTGGCACTTTGGCTAAGTTTATAGAAATACTTATCATGATTATAATTTGAGTTGGATGTCTCTATGAGATTGTGGTGTTAGTTGGAACCATCTAGTGCTCAAGGTGACAGTTGATACATTGCAAATGTATCTATAATTTTTGATGTTCCATGCTTGGTTTTATCCACTTTCTTGTGTTTTGTTCCAACTTTGGAGTACTTTTCATATGATTTCTTGGACTAACCTATTAACAAGAGCCACAGTGCCAGCTGCCTGTTTTCTGCTGTTTTTGGTTCCAGGAAAGTCAGAAAATGAATATTCTCGGAATTGAACGGGACAAAAGCCAAAGTGCCTATTTTTCCGGAAGTGATCAAGTGCCAGAATACGAGACGGAGAAGGGCTAGGGAGCCACCACACCACCTGGCCGTGCGGCTAGGCTTGGCCCGCGCCAGGGGTGGTGTGGCCGCTCTTGGCACCCCCTCGGCCTCCCCTTCCGACTATAAGATGCCCTCGGGACGTAAACCCTAAGTACCCAATCAAAAATCCACGAAAGAGTCTGTAGCCGCCATCATCTCCATCCCTAGATCGGGAGGGATCTGAAGCTCTTCCCGGCACCCTGCCGGAGAGGGGAATTCACCCTGGAGGCCTTCTTCATCACCATGCAAGCCTCCGGTGTGATGCGTGAGTAGTTTATCCTTGGACTACGGATCCATGTAGTAGCTATATGGCTGGTTCTCCTCCTTTATGCTTTCATGTTTAGATCTTGTGAGCTCCGTTCATGATCAACATCATCTATTTGTAATTCTACATGTTGTGTTTGCGGGGATCCGATGGATATTGAGATGCTATTTCAGATTGATTATTGATTCTATCATGTCTTTGTTATTTGTGATCTTGCATGCTTTCCGTTGTTAGTAGCTATCTTGGCCAAGTAGATGCTAGCAACTCCAAGAGTTAGTATTTATGCTCGATAGTGAGTTCATGCCTCTGGTAATCTGGGGAAGTGACAGAAATCGCTAAGGTACTAGATGTGCTATTGCTCCTAGGGAGAAAACAACAATCCTTTGTTCATAGAACAATTGTATTGTTTACTTTACACGCAGTTCGTAAAGCAATAATTTGTTGCTTGCAACTTAATACTGGAGGGGGTTCGGATGATAACCTGAAGGTGGATTATTAGTCATAGATGCAGTTGGATGGCGGTCTATGTATTATGTTGTAATGCCCAATCAAGTCTCAGAGGAGTCAAGATGATTAGTATATGCATGTATTGCTTTCTCGGTGTTTGTCAATTGCCCCGCTGTAATTTGTTCACCCAGCATGTTATCTATCTTAAGGAGAGCCACCTCTAGTGAACTATGGATCCCGGTCCTTGTATTTTACATACAATCTACAACTATTTACTGCTTTGTGTTTACTTTCTGCAAACTTTTACTTCTTTCCATTCGATACGATTAATCCTTTGTTTTCCACAAAACACTGTGAGATTGACAACCTCATCGCAAGTTGGGGACAAAGTTCTGTGGTTGTGTTGTGCAGGTCTCCACGTTGCTACTAGCACCGGTAGTGCGCCCTGCCAAAGCTCAGCTAGTAACACCTTTGAGGTGTTTCCTTGCTCCTACTGGTTCGATTAAAGCTTGGTTTCATAACTGAGGGAAACTTGCTGCTATGCTCATCATACCTTCCTCTTGGGGTTCCCAACGAGCTCTACATCAACCACGCACCAAGCATTTTTCTGGGCGCCATACTTAGAGCCATCAAGCATTTTTCTGGCGCCGTTGCCGGGGAGTCAAGGACATCTTCACAAGGGGAGTCCCTCACAACCAATCTCTTTACTTTGTTGTTTTTGTTTTGCTTAGTTTCTTTTTGCTTTGTTTGCTTTTTTTGTTCTTCAAAAAGAAAACACAAAAAAATTAGTTTTACTTGTTTGCTTTCTTATTTGAAACCCCAAAAAAAATGACTACTCTTGAAAACACTAAGTTGTGTGACTTCACTAGCACCAACAACAATGATTTTATGAGCACACCTATTGCTCCACCTGTGGCTGAAAATACTTTCTTTGAGATAAAACCTGCTTTACTCAATCTTGTTATGAGAGAGCAATTTTCTGGTATTGGTAATGAAGATGCTGCTTCCCATCTAAATAACTTTGTTGAACTTTGTGAGATGCAAAAGCATAGGGATATAGATGGTGATATTATTAAACTGAAATTGTTTCCTTTCTCTTTGAGAGGAAAAGCTAAAGAATGGTTGAATTCCTTAACTAGGAATAGTATTGAATATTGGACTAAGTGCAAATCTGCTTTTATTGGAAAATACTATCCTCCTGCTAAGATTATATCCATGAGAAGTGAAATAATGAAGTTTAAACAACTTGATAATGAGCATGTTGCTCAATCTTGGGAAAGAATGAAATCTTTGGTAAATAATTGTCCCACTCATGGACTGACTGCTTGGATGATCATCCAAACTTTTTATGCAGGATTGAACTATTCTTCAAGGAACCTATTGCATTCAGCTGCTGGAGGTACCTTTATGACCATCACATTGGGTGCTACAACAAAACTTTTGGACAATATGATGGTTAATTATTCCGAATGGCATACTAAGAGAGCTCCACAAGGTAATAAGGTAATTTCGGTTGAGGAAACCTCCTCCTTGAGTGATAAAATTGATATTATTATGTCCATGCTTCTTAATGGGAAAGCCCATATTGATCCAAATAATGTTCCTTTAGCCTCTTTGGTTGCTCAAGAAGAGCAAGTTGATGTGAACTTCATAAGAAATAACAATTTTGGCAACAATGCTTATAGGAAATTTTTTGGTAACAACAATTATAAGCCATATCCTCCCAACAATGGTAATGCTTATGGAAATTCTTACAACAATAATAAGAGTGCTCCCTCTGAACTTGAAGTTATGCTTAAAGAGTTTATTAGTAAACAAACTACTTTCAATAAAACTATTGAGGAAAAACTCTCTAATGCTGAAAGAAATATAGCATCTTTGGCTGAAGCTCAATCTACTTTGAATAAAATGGCTGCTAAACCTGAAACTAATGAGAATCCCTTTGCATCTACTAATGCCATACAAGTAAGAATTGATGAAAATGTTAGACTATTAACTGAATTACATGCTAAGTGGGAAAGAGAAGATGAAATTGCTAGAAACATTAGTGTTTCTACTATCACCACCACTAGTGTTGAGGCTAGTAATAGTTCTACTACTTTAGATGATGAATTTGATTTTGATCTTGATGGTTGCAATATCTCTGAAGTTATTAAGTTCCTACAAAAGCTTGCTAAAAGTCCTAATGCTAGTGCTATGAACATGGCTTTTACAAAACACATTACTAATGCTCTCATAAAGATTAAAGAAGAAAAGATGAAACATAAAGCTTCTATTCCTATAAAGCAAGAAGATGGTTGGGAACCCATCATTAATATGAAAATGAATGACTTTGATTTCAAAGCTTTGTGTGATCTTGATAGTAGTGTTTCTATTATGCCTAGAAGGATTTATGATATGCTTGATTTGCCTCCTCTTGAAGATTGTTATTTGAATGTCCCACTTGATGCTACTGCTAAAAAGAAACTCATGGGGAGTCTTAATGATGTTCTTATTATGGTTAACGATTCCTATGTCCCCGTTGATTTCTATGTTTTGGATGTTGAATACAATGCTTCTTGTCCTATTACTCTGGGAAGACCTTTTCTTAGAACTGTTGGTGCCATCATTGATATGAAAAAAGGCACCATTAAATATCAACTCCCACTCAAGAAAGGTATAGAACACTTCCCTAAAAGGAGAGAAAATATTCCTTTTGCTTCTCCTATGAAAATAAAATTTGGTCTTAATGCTTCTTCATTTGAGAACACTTGATTCTTTCTTTGCTTCTTATGCCTAACTTAAAGGCGTTAAAGGAAAGTACTTATTGGGAGATAACCCAAAAGTTTTAGTTGAGTCTTGGAAGTTATTACCTCTGTAATAACCTCTCCTTAGACTTTTTATTTGCTTTTTGTGCCAAGAGTAACCTCTAATGAGAGTGAAGTAATGATTGGAAAAGTTGCTGTCCCGAAACAGATTTATGTGCTTCACCATAAATATTCGTGAGAGAGCTCTGTATGTCAGATTGAGCTGTTATTTTTTGTGCTTCCGCCCCAGGTTGTTATATAACTTGCGTTAGTTCAGCACGTTTTGATATGAGCAACAGAAGGTCTTCGAAAAAATTCGTCTTTACCTTCTGGTCTGTTTTGACAGATTTCTACCATTTTCTGCATTTGCTTCTCGTTAGTTCCTTCTTGAGTTCTTTTGGGGAATTGAGCTTTCTGAGGGAAGTGCTACAATAGATAGTGTTCTAATGGAAGTTTATTTGGTGTTAGAACTGAACGTTGAGACTTATTTATGTTAAGTGCACTAATATTGCTAATGAGATTGTGTGAAGTTTTGTATGAAGGAAAAATTTCAGGTGTATGGAAGGAATGAGTAATGAGATGAAGGAAGGACTAAAGCTCGAGATTGGGGATGCCACGCGTGTCACCCAAGAAATATCCAAGAAGTACAAGCGTCAAAGCTTGGGGATGCCCAAGGCATCCCCTTCTTCATCAATAAAAATCCCAAGTTTCTTCCAAACGCTTCATTTTTATTGTTTCATGCACAGTTGTGTTTTTCTTGGAGCGTCTTCTTTTTCGTTTTTGTTTTGGTTTTTAGTTTGCTTGGTTTGCTTAGTTTTCTGAATAAATTGGTTGGATCCCCTCTTTCATACTTTGGTTTACAAATAGTTTGGTTTGGTTTGGAAAAGAGTAGGAAAGTTCATGCTTATGTGGTAAAAATAGCTTGTTTTTGACTATGGCCCATGCTTTGTCATGTCATGCTTGATATTGTTTTGGCTTTATGCTTAGTATTCTTTGTTGTAGCATGGCTTGTTATAAAAAATTGAGATTGCTTAATGTTCCTTGGATGAATCATGCGTTGTTTTAGCATATTAAAGCATAGTATAGTGGTATTCTCCTTTGATGCTTTATTTGGGTTGACTTGGCGCATGCTCACACCATGTTATGACTATATCAAGTCACCATAGCCTGTATGATCCTTTAGTTTTCAACTTGTAGTATCACTTTATGCTTTGATCAATGATGTTTTGTCGCTCTGCATGATTATGGCCATTATTGCTCTCTTAGTTTGTCGCTCCCAGTCTTTTGCTAGCCTCCACAACAAAGTATGAATTCCACTCATGCATCCAACTCCCTAAACCAAGTTATTCCAAAGAGTCCACCATACCTACCTACTAGCTTATGCTATTCCAAGTATATTCATGCTTTTGTTTACCTTCCACTTGTTATGAGAAAACTAGTGATTAAAGCTCTCACGAACTTGACGACACACTTTATTTTACTTGCCCTTAATAAACTTGAACCATCGTGTCTTCTATGTTGTATATGCTTGCACTTATTTGTCGGGAATTAGCAGAACCATACTTTTCATGGGGAACGCTTTCAACATTGCACTTGGTACTTGTACCTAGTTGATATCATGCTCTTTTTAATATGGATGCCATCGATGTGAAATGAAAGGGGAGCTTGTAAGTCCATGGAGTTATGTATATGTGATAGAGAAACACCTGGGCCGCTGGTCTAATCCATGCTGACATGGTGGAAACCTGCAGCGTAACCATAATGAGCTGTCTATGAAGCATTCTTCTTATAAAAAAAGAGTCCTATATTGAGTAAAAAGAGAAAAAAAAAGATACTATGAAAAGAGGAAAGAGAGAAAAAAGCACCATATTCCCATGGTAAATAAGAAGAATGCTGAGATGCTCGTTGTCTGCTTGCCTTGTCATTTTGATATGGGGATTCTTTCGTATCATCGGGCAAGGGGTGCCCCGTTGGCGGTTCTCAATGATACACATGTACTTACGATGACAAGAACTTACCGGTGACTAAACTTGAGTAGCATGAGGAGCGGCCCTCGTATACAAGGGACATGAGATTTCTGACTTATACTTCGTCAAGCATGTACACCATAGTTTGTTCACTTTAACCTTAATCACTTCAAGATGCTTATGATAGGGGCAATGAGAGCTGAAAGCTATAAGTACCATAATTCTTGGAAGCTCTTTATGAGACTTGAATCCCTACTTCCTTTTACAAAAGGCTTTTAGTCCACCATTATATTGAGTCTCCACCTTCTATCTTTATGCACCTACTTTGAGAGCATAGTGGCCATTCTTAGTTCTATGTGCATTGTCCCAAGACTAGTTGATTGATGCATAACTTGTTATTCCTTGTTTGAAACTATTGTATCTAGTCACTCTTATGAACTTTAAAGGTGTCCTATGCATTTATATTTGCTACTCTATTGAGGGACAAGCTGAATACTATTATGCTATGTTTTCTTTATGTGAACAAACGTCTTGCAAAGCATTGTTATTCATGAATCTTTTGTTTGTGCCTTTTCATGTTGCATCATAGTTTCTTTGCTTATGCTAGAACTTTGTCTTTCATGTTACGATTGAAGTACTATGATCCCAGCTTTGAATGTTTTGCAAATACTTTGATCAAGTGTTTGATGGTGCATGTCACCTCAAAAATTATTCTTTCTTTTTATCACTTACCTACTCGAGGACGAGCAGGAGTTAAGCTTGGGGATGTTGATACATTGCAAATGTATTTATAATTTTTGATGTTCCATGCTTGGTTTTATCCACTTTCTTGTGTTTTGTTCCAACTTTGGAGTACTTTTCATATGATTTCTTGGACTAACCTATTAACAAGAGCCACAGTGCCAGTTGCCTGTCTTCTGCTGTTTTTGGTTCCAAGAAAGTCAGAAAATAAATATTCTCGGAATTGGATGGGACAAAAGCCAAAGTGCCTATTTTACCAGAAGTGATCAAGTGTCAGAATACGAGACGGAGAAGGGCCAGGGAGCCACCATACCACCTGGCCGTGCGGCTAGGCCTGACCCATGCCAGGGGATGGTGTGGCCGCTCCCGGCACCCCCTCGGCCTCCCCTTCCGACTATAAGATGCCCTCGGGACATAAACCCTAAGTACCCGATCAAAAATCCACGAAAGAGTCTGTATCCGCCATCTTCTCCATCCCTTGATCGGGAGGGATCTGTAGCTCTTCCCGGAACCCTGCCGGAGAGGGGAATTCACCCTGGAGGCCTTCTTCATCACCATGCAAGCCTCCGGTGTGATGCGTGAGTAGTTCATCCTTGGACTACGGATCCATGTAGTAGCTAGATGGATGGTTCTCTTCCTTTGTGCTTTCATGTTTAGATCTTGTGAGCTCCGTTCATGATCAAGATCATCTATTTGTAATTCTGCATGTTGTGTTTATGGAGATCCGATGGATATTGAGATGCTATTTCAGATTGATTATTGATTCTATCATGTCTTTGTTATTTGTGATCTTGCATGCTTTCCGTTTTTAGTAGCTATCTTGGCCAAGTAGATGCTAGCAACTCCAAGAGTTAGTATTTATGCTCGATAGTGGGTTCATGCCTCTGGTAATCTTGGGAAGTGACAGAAATCTCTAAGGTACTAGATGTGCTGTTGCTACTAGGGAGAAAACAACAATCCTTTGTTCATAGAACAATTTTATTGTTTACTTTACACGCAGTTTGTAAAGCAATAATCTGTTGCTTGCAACTTAATACTGGAGGGGGTTCAGATGATAAACTGAAGGTGGATTATTAGTCATAGATGCAGTTGGATGGCGGTCTATGTATTATGTTGTAATGCCCAATCAAGTCTCAGAGGAGTCAAGATGATTAGTATATGCATGTATTGCTTTCTCGATGTTTGTCAATTGCCCCGCTGTAATTTGTTCACCCAGCATGTTATCTATCTTAAGGAGAGCCACCTCTAGTGAACTATGGATCTCGGTCCTTGTCTTTTACATACAATCTACAACTGTTTACTGCTTTGTGTTTACTTTCTACAAACTTTTACTTCTTTCCATTCGATACGTTTAATCCTTTATTTTCCGCAAAACATGGTGAGATTGACAACCTCATCGCAAGTTGGGGACAAAGTTCTGTGGTTGTGTTGTGCAGGTCTCCACGTTGCTACTAGCACCGGTAGTGCGCCCTGCCAAGGCTCAGCTAGTAACACCTTTGAGGTGTTTCCTTGCTCCTACTAGTTCGATTAAACCTTGGTTTCATAACTGAGGGAAACTTGCTGTTGTGCTCATCATACCTTCCTCTTGGGGTTCCCAACGAGCTCTACATCAAACACGCACCAAACATTTTTCTGGGCGCCATACTTAGAGCCATCTACAGTGAGGGGTTATCTAGATGGGGAATGCGAACTTTAGGGTGTGCTGTTATAGCCCTACATCGTTCAACCGGAGAGTAGTTCAGGGTAGCATAATGAAGAGAAGATAGTTATATGAGAGTGTCACTAGTGAAAGTATGATCCCTAGGCCTTGTTTCTAAGCATTGAAACACCGTTTACAATCATCCCTGTTACATGTTTGCTTGCTGCCACTCATATTTGAGATTGCAATTACCACTTATAATCATCCATATTACTTGTATTTCATTATCTCTTCGCTGAACTAGTGCACCTATACACCTGACAAGTGTATTGGGTGTGTTGGATACACAAGAGACTTTTTGTATCTTGATTGTAGGGTTGCTTGAGACGGATACCTTTGACCACTTCCTCCCCGAGTTCGATAAACCTTGGGTGATCCACTTAAGGGAAACTTGCTGCTGTTCTACAAACCTCTGCACTTGGAGGCCCAACACTGTCTACAAGAATAGAAGCATGCATAGACATCAGTGGCATGGCATCCCAGGGCTGGAGAGCACCGTCGATGCACTGGTCCTTGTTTAGAGGCGGAGGCAGGGTCACAACCCCCGAGGCAACCTCTTTGGCCCGAGCCCCTGGTGCCGCCTGGTTCGGAGAGGAGACAGCGATTATGACAAGCTCGGAAAGCGTGCGCACCATTCCTATTGCCAAGACTCAGTAGGTGTGTAGCGAAGGAGTTCCTGCACCATGAGCTTGGTAGCCTTTGGCATGGGTGGGTCACCATTATCGCGTGAAGACGCAATACAGGAGAGCTACATGTTGCCGCGGGTGGACAGCGGCGGCTCTCGTGATGGGCGGAAAGAGGAACCTTTTTCGTCCTTCGTCCACGGGGTTTGCTCAGAGATGGTGCGTTGGGGAGCAGGCTCAGTCTAGGCCTTGCTTGCTACATGGCGGAGGGTGCGCTAGGCCCAAGTATCATTGTGGGCTGCCATGCCGGTGAGGTTGAAGAAGACCTTGAAAGTGTGCCTTAGCCCTGTACCTCGCATGCCAAATGTCGGAGATTGATGTCCCGCAAAGTAAACGAGGCAGCAATTTTCTCTTGCTAGTTACTTATACCAATGTATTTGTTATATTGATTTGCTTTGTATGACGCTTCATACCAACCAATACAGTATCCAATACCAAAGAATTAGATTGGTTTAACAATGTCAGAGATTGACGTCCCATGAAGGAACAAGGGCACCAACAAGCCCCGGATTCGTGAGGGGATGAACACACGCTTAGATCTCCTCGACGACGATGGCAGCAACAGAACCCACACACGACAGAGAGTTGACACGGTGTTTTTTTACCTAGGTTTGGGACCCTCGTGAGGGGGTAAAGCCCCTACTCATGCTTCATTGTATTGCTCGTGCTACTTCGCGAGAGTATATTGGCCAGTGAAAGCCTAGGGTTTTAGACCCCCTCTAAGGATGGGGTGGCTCCCCTTTTATAGTGGCGTTGGACCTCTTCCCTAAATCCTTTGGGAGATAAGGGATACCACATTGCCGCCCAAGGGGAGCTGGTCTACAAGAATACTTTACATGGACTAGGTCTAGGATCCTCAAGGGGCACTAGTCTATCATAAAGCCGTGGTTGTCGGTGACATCTCCACGCAGCACGACGTCATCCACTGCTTCCTTTGCACCAAAGTGGAAAAGAGGAGGCTTTGCTGACGCCTGTACCATTATCCCTTCTTTAAGACCGAAGAGGCCAGACATCGTTTCCTCTTTACCAAGGCGGACCACACAGTCTATTTGACAGAGGAACTGCCCGTTGGGCTTGTCATATTTCTCATCACAGCAGAATTATGAGCGTGCCATTGCTACATGATGGGGGTGGATCTGATGCCCTTGAAGTGGAGGACTGATACGTTGCAAATGTATCTATAATTTTTGATGTTCCATGCTTGTTTTATATCTACTTTCTTATGTTTTGTCCACACTTTGAGGTATTTTATACACTTTCTGGAACTAACCTATAGACAAGATGCCACAGTGCTAGTTGCCTGTTTTCTGCTGTTTTTGGTTTCAGAAAAGCTAAAAAATGAATATTCTCGGAATTGGACGGGACAAAAGCCAATATGCCTATTTTCCCGGAGCAACACGGAAATACGAAGCAGAGACGGAGTAGGGCACCAGGGTGGGCACACCCTATGGTGGCGCGGGCCAGCCCTGGTGGTGCCACCAGGGGGTGTGGGCCCCCTGGCTGCCTCCTCGCCTCGCCTCTTCGCCTATAAGAAGCCTCCCGATGAGAAAATCCTAGAGAATCCAACCTCCAGCCACGAAAAGTTCCGCAACGCTGCCGCCACCGAAGGGGACAAAAAGTCTCTATTCCGGCACCCTGCCGGGACAGGGAATTGCCCCCGGAGCCATCTCCATCGATCTCCACCACCATCTCCATCGCCGTTGCTGATTCCCATGATGATGAGGGAGTATTTCTTCCTCGAGGCTAAGGGCTCTACTGGTAGCTATGTGTTCATATCTCTCTTTATGCATGATCTTATTGAGATCATGAGCTTTGTAATCTGTAGATCTATTCTGCTACTCAAGTGCTTTAATGAATCTCTGCTTATCCCCACGTGTGTGAAGTTGAGAGTGTGCACACCGTGTGGCACTTTGGCTAAGGTTCCATAAATACTTATCATGAGTATAGTTTGAGTTTGATGTCTCTATGAGTTTGTGGTGTTTGTTGGAACCATCTAGCGCTCAAGGTGATAGTGATGGGTTATCTAGATGGGGAATATGAACTTTAAGGTGTGTTGTTATAGCCCTACATCGTCCAACCAGAGAGTAGTTCATGGTAGTATCATAAAGAGAAGATATTTATATGAGAGTGTTCACTAGTGAAAGTATGATCCCTAGGCCTTGTTTCTAAGCATTGAAACACCGTTTGCAACTAGACCTGTTACATGTTTGCTTGCTTCCATCTTTTTTCAGATTTCCTTTAGTCTCTTCCTACCCGTCAAGCTCTTTTCTGGGACCGTTACCACTTATAATTATCCATACCACTTGTATTTCACTATCTCTTCGCCGAACTAGTGCACCTATACACCTGACAAGTGTATTGGGTGTGTTGGGGACACAAGAGACTTCTTGTATCTTGATTGCAGGGTTGCTTGAGAGGGATACCTTTGACCACTTCCTCCCTGAGTTTGACAAACCTTGGGTAATCCACTTAAGGGAAACTTGCTGCTGTTTTACAAACCTCTACACTTGGAGGCCCAAAAACTGTCTACAAGAATCGAAGTACGTAGACATCAAGCTATTTTCTGGCGCCATTGCTGGGGACTGAAGAAGAAGAAGCTCCCACATCAACCACGCGACATCAAAGCTATTTTCTGGCGTCGTTGCCGGGGAGGTAAGGTAAAAGGTACTCACATCCTCTGGCTACTAAGCTATCTTGTAGTACTGTTGCTGGTGTGTGAGTGGTCGAAGTTATTTCCTTTAGATTCTGCAATTATATCTTTTTGTTTCTTGTTTTTATTTTCACTAGTTAGGCTTAATGGAAAACAAAAACAAAATTAGAGAGGTTTATAGTATTTATCTTAAGTTGGGACATGAAGTGTTTGAAGAGAAAATTAAAAAACCTGTAGAACTTTATTTGCATGCTAATAGCAATGTTATTAGCATGAATTCTTTGAACACCATTATTGCTAATGCTATTGAAAAGTCTAAGCTTGGGGAAGCTGGTTTTGATGAGCATGATATTTTTAGTCCCCCAAGAACGGAGGAGAAAATTTACTTTGATGATACTATACCTCCAATATATGATGATTACAATGATGAATATGATATTTTCAGTCCACCTACTATTGAGGAGAAAATTAATTATGATTACAATATCCCTCCTATATTTGATGATTATGGTGATGAGAATAATAATAATGATAGCTATTTTGTTGAATTTGCTCCCACTACAATTAATACGAATGACTATGTTTATATGGGGAGTATTAATACTTTTATGCATATGGCTCATGATGAGAATGTTTTATGTGATTGTTATATTGTTAATTTTATTCATGATGCTACTGAAAGTTATTATGAGAGAGGGAAACATGGTTTTATGTATCTCAACAACATTAAGTTTCCTTTCTTTATGTTGAAATTTTTGAAATTGCACTTGTTTTGCTTTCCTATGCTTGTTGCTTTGTGCTTTTATGACTTGTTTCTTTACAAGATTATTTTTCATAGAAAGTGGGTTAGACTTAAATTTATTCCATATTTGCTTCTTGATGCTATCTTTTACTTCAATTCGTATTTCTTATGTGAGCATGATCGAAATTATCATGCCTAGCTCAAAGGCGTTAAAGAAAAGCACTTATAGGGAGATAACCCAAATTTATTTAGTAATCTTTTGTTGAGTCTTGGAAGTTATTACCTCTGTAATTGTTGGGTTCCATAGTAGAAAAAAATATTTCTATCTACTCGAATACTAATACGAGGATCTATACTATGTAGACATAAGTAACGGAGAAGGAATATAGTATTCATACCTTTGCAGACAGAGGCACGCCTTACGCAGGAAGGCGTATATTGATGATGACGAGCAGCACCCCAAGTGTGGTGCCTCTGTAGTTCGTCACACGTCCGGTGTAGGAGACATCAACCAGACTCCGATCCAGCCGAGCAGTGGAAGAAGTAGATGCCGGATCGCCGATCACACGACGATAGCGTGAAGGTGGAGAACTCAACCACGAGGTCCTCCCCAATATTACGGAGAAGTCCTTAGCGAATGAGAGAGAGAGAATGAGAGGAATGGGTGATTCCAAAGGGGGAGGGGGACCCCTATATATAGTGGGAGGAGGGTGTACCACCTAGGGGCCAGGCGGTGTGGGACTAATCCCCACACCCGCCGGCCACCTAGGGGCAGCCGCCGGCCCTAGGTGGGCCCCACTGGGCGGCCCACCAGCCCTAGGTCGGCCGACCCCCACTCCCTAGGCGCCTTGCCCACTTGGGCCTCCCTTCGGGTGAGGCCCATTAGCAATAAGGAGCCTTTAAAAATAAAATAAAATAAAATATGTATATTTAATATTAATTCTCCAATTAACATTCAAATACACATATTATATTATTCCTTCACTCCAGAACAACTTGGACCCCTTCCGATGTCCATCGGATGTTACCCGAAACTATTCCAATTTCTCTCTCTCTATTTCTCTTACGATACCTCATCTACCCTAAGCATCCCTACCCTTAAGCGTGACATCCTTCGGTTCAGAAACACTCCGGACATGATAGATATCACTCTCATATCAATGATCAATAGAGGGACCTGGATGGCCATGTGAACCCCGTGCGTTTCACGAATACAATCGCTCGAACCGTGAGATAGTCGTTCCCCGTTCCCTTTGTCATTCGATACCTAATTCATCCAAGACTTGATCTTCTGTATCTCCATACCTTAGTTCGATCTCGTTACCGATGAACTTGTTTTCTCGTTCTCATGTTGTTGCATTCCGTGACCTAGTCACATGCTTGCAAGCTTCATTAATGCAACGTCACCGAGATGTCCACATGTATCTGTCCGTTACATGGACTAGACAAATCCTAGTCTTGATATGTACTCCTCTACGCATTCCTTTGGAAAACCTGAGTGGCACCTTTTTGATCACCCTATTACGAGCTGATTCTTGATAACCATCTAAGCTTCTTCTGGAATGGTGATTTGTATTACCTCACAGTCAAAGGATCATGTTGCGAGGTTCTCTATGTTTTATCATCAATGGTGAACTTTGTAACTAGATCTCATTAAGATATAACGGTCGGATGTTTGTCTACTAATAACATGACCTCATTGTCAGTTGGCATAAATGCCCATGATCTTGAAACATAGACCATCCTCATGACAAATGAACTAGTTCACTAGAGGTAACTAGAGACACGGTTTGTTTACATACCACACGTGTATTAACCTTTTGTATTAACACAATTATAGCACAGTATGAAACGTATTATGAACATATAGGAGATATCTCAAATAATACACTTTATTATTTACCTCTAGGGCATAACTCCTTCAGTCTCCCACTTGCACTAGAGTATTAACAAAACTAGTTTACAATAGGCAGGAACCTCACACCAATGGAATCTCGGTGTTGTTCGTGCTTTTCTAGATGGAGAGCTTTAGTCAAAGGATCTGCCACATTCAGTTCCGTATCTACTTTGCAAATCTTGACTTCACCTTCATCAACGTTTTGTCGGATGATATGAAATCTAAGCTTGATGTGTTTGGTCGTGGAATGAGTCCTTGGTTCCCTTGCGTTTGCAATAGCACCCGTGTTATCACAATAGATCGTCACGGGGTCTTGCGCATTGGGAAATACTCCCAGTTCGATGATAAAATTCCTTAGCTAAACAGCTTCATTTGCTGCTTCAGCCGCATCAATATATTCAGACTCCATTGAAGATTGTGCCACCACCGGCTGCTTCTTGCTCTTCCAACTTACTGCCCCACCATTCACCAAGAAAACAAATCCTGTTTGAGACTTCGAGTCATCATGATCTAAATTCCAGCTCGCATCTACGTAACCCGTTACGTTTAGAGCTTCATCATTTCCTCCATAGATTAGAAACATATCCTTTGTTCTTCTCACATACTTTAGGATATTTTTCACAGCTGTCCAGTGATCCGGTCCTGGATTACTTTGATATCGGCTCGTCAAACTAAGAGCCAATGCCCATCAGGTCGTGTACTTAGCATTGCATACATGATAGATCCTATGGCTGAAGCACAGGGGATGTAAGACATCTTCTCTCTATCATTGTCTGTTACAGGACATTGAGTCATACTCATTTTGCAATTCTTCATCATAGGTGTAAAACCCCTCTTGGTGTTTTCCATTTTGAACCTCTTCAAAATCTTTTCTATGTAAGTACTCTGACTCAATGCTATTAGGTGCCTTGATCCATCTCTATAGATCTTGATTCCTAATATATATGCAGCTTCACCTAGATCCTTCATGGAAAATTGGTTGCTCAAATATGCTTTCACGCTTTTCATAAGATCCACATCGTTTCCCATGAGTAATATGGCATCCACATATACTACTAACAAAACAACCGAGCTCCCACTCGCTTTCTTGTAAACACATAACTCTTGTTGGTTTTGGACAAATCCAAAACTCTTGATCACTTGATCAAAACATTGGTTCCAGCTCCAAGATCCTTGCTTCAATCCATATGGACCGTTGAAGCTTGCATACCTTTCTAGCATCCTTAGGATCAACAAAACCTTCCGGTTGCATCATATACAACTCTTTATCGATGTGACCATTGAGGAATGCAGTCTTGACATCCATCTGCCAAATTTCATAGTCGAAATGTGCAACAATTGCTATTAAAATCCTGACAGCCTTAAGCATCACTACGGGAGAGTAAGTCTCATCGTAGTAAACTCCTTGAATTTGTCGAACACCCTTTGCGATAAGTCAAGCTTTGTGAATGGTCACATTACCATTCGCATGTGTCTTTTTCTTAAAGATCCATTTATTTTCCACGGCCTTGCGGCCTTCTGGAAGATCTACCAAGGTCCAAACTTGGTTTTCATGCATGGATCCTATTTCGGATTTCATGGCTTCTAGCCATTTCTCGGAGTCAGCACTATCCATAGCTTCTTTGTAGTTTGCAGGTTCTTCCTGTTCATCTAGGATGACAGACATCACAAGGCTACTATACCAATCAGGAGTGGCATGAACCCTTGTAGACCTGCAAACCTCAGGAGTCTCGATGTCATTTTTTTGATCATCATCAACGGGCTCTTCCTCCATGTTGGAGAGCGGTTTCGGAACAGCTTCCGTTGTGCTACTCGGAATTTGGAGAGAAGGATCAACAATTTCATCCAACACAATTTTCCTTCCACTCACTCCTTTTGCAAGAAACTCTTTCTCGATAAAGGTGCCGGTTTTTGTGACAAACGTTTTGCCTTCGGCTTGGTTGTAGAAAGTATACCCAGCGGTTTCCCTTAGATATCCCACAAAGATACATTTTTCCGATTTGGATTCGAGTTTTTCAGGTTGTAGTTTCATAACGTAAGCCTCACAACCCCAAAGTTTCAGAAATGATAACTTGGGCTTCTTCCCATACCATATCTCATATGGGGTTGTCTCCACGGATTTGGATGGTGCTCGGTTTAAAATAAAAGCGGCGGTTTCTAACGCGTATCCCCAAAGACACAGACAAATCAGTTAAAGACATCATGGACCATACACTATCCAATAGGGTTCGGTTACGACGTTCTAACACACCATTACACTGCGGTGTTCCAGCTAGCGTAAGCTGTGGGATAATCCCACAGTCCTTCAAGTGCACGTTAAACTCATAACTCAAATACTCGCCTCCTCGATCCGATAGAAGGTGCTTGATTTTCTTGTCAAGTTGATTCTCTACCTCTTTCTGAAATTCCTTGAACTTTTCAAAGGTTTCAGACTTGTGCTTCATCAAGTAGATATATCCATATCTGCTTAAGTCGTCAGTAAAGGTAACAAAGTAACGATAACCATTGCGTGTTGAGACACTCATTGGTCCACATACATCCGTATGTATGATCCCAAGTAGGTCTACAGCTCTCTCCACTATTCTGGAGAATGGTGTCCAAGTCATCTTACCCATGAGGCATGGCTCACATGTATCAAGGGATTCGAAATCCAATGATCCAAGAAGCCCTTCTGAATGAAGCTTCTTCATGCGTTTTACGCCAATATGACCAAGACAGCAATGCCATATGAACATGGAATTATCGTCACTGTGCTTACAACATTTAGCATCAACACTATGGATGTGTGTATCACAATCAAGATCAAGTAAGAATAAACCATCACATACAGGAGCATGAACATAGAAAACATCATTCATATAAACTGAACAACCATTTGTTCCTAATTTAAACGAATAACGGTCTTGCAACAAGCAAGACTCACTCACAATATTCATACTCAATGCGGGTACATAATAGCATTTATTCAAAATCAACAATAATCCTGACGGTAGATGGAGATGCAGGGTGCCGACGGCCATCACTTCGACTCTCGAACCATTGCCGACGCGCATCGTCACCTTGTCCTTCTTTAGGCGCCTCCTACTTTGCAGATCCTGCTGAGAGTTACAAATGTGAGCAATAGATCCGGTATCAAATACCCAGGTTTTACTCCTAGTGCTCGTAAGGAATACATCAATAACATGTATATCATATATACATTTGTCCGGGATGGCTATCTTGCCAGCTCGCTTGTCTTCAAGGTACTTGGGGCAGTTGCGTTTCCAGTGCCCATCCCCTTTGAAGTAGAAGCACGAAGTGCCGGGCTTAGGACCAGGCTTGGCAGTCTTTGAGGTGCTGGAAGCAAATCTGCCATCCCTCTTAGACTTCTTACCATTGCCTTTCCCTTTTTGCCCCGGTTTCTTAAAGTTGGTGGTCTTGTTGACCATCAACATCGTGTGCTCCTTCTTGATTTCAACCTCAGCAGTTTTGAGCATGGCGGACACCTCAGCAAGGGCCTTAGTCATCCCTTGCATGTTGTAGTTCATCACAAAGCTCTTATAGCTAGGGGCAGCGAGTGCAGCACCCTATCTATAACGAGCTCCTCTGGGATTTTGCAATCCAGGGCGTTTAAGCGCTTAACGTAGCCAGACATTTTGACCACGTGCTCACTAATGCTGTTATGTTCTTCCATTTTAGCAGAGAAGAAGAGATCGGAAGCATCATACCTCTCCGCACAAGCCTGTGGAGCAAAGACGGCCTTGATATCCTCAATGATCTCAAAATCATTCATCTTCTCAAAACGCTTTTGAAGCTCCGGCTCCATGGCATAGAGCATTCCACTCTGGATGAGGGAGAAATAGTCTTCCTTGGACTGCTAGACATTCTTTTCGTCCTAGGAGGCGAAATCTGCAGGCTTAGCCAGAAGCTCAGCCTCGATGACATAAGTTAACTTGTAGGGGACTAGGAGGATCCTAAGATTCCAGAACCATGCGGTGAAGTTGGTTCCATTAGTTTTTAGCTTGTCCTTCTCGAGGAAAGTGCTAAGGTTGAAGGTGGGTGGGCGAGACATCTACAAAGGATTTGCAAAGTATTTAGACTATGTTCATAATAATGAGTTCAAGTTTTAACTAAAAGAACTCCCACTTAAACAAACATCCCTCTACTCGTTTAGTGATCACATGATCCCAGTCCTCTGCACCTCCCCCGGTTAAACGCAGCCATCAGTGCAGTATCAAGGGTGGATATTCCCTAATGTCGATCACATCAACTATGTGATTCATGCTCGACCTTTCAGTCTCTTGTATTCCGAGGCCACGTCTCTGTAACATGCTAGGCTCGCCAGTTCTAACTCGTTTGTATTCGCAGTGCAACATGGCTTACACACACTGTATGCGAACATAGATATGTCTGACTCCCAGGCCTATAACCCTGGATCGCCTCATACCGAAGAACTTTCTTGGTGGTGCACACACAAGGGGAATACGATAACTGGAATACTACGAGGGATTATCTTATTATGCTACCGTCTAGTAAGTATACTAGCACAATAAGTAATACTTCAAAAGTAAAGTGTTATGACATGGTTATAGCTTTATGATCATCATCAACAGCCTTAAAGTTTCACAAACTTGTCATTGCCATGTTATAATACTTGCCCTATGCAATAATGAAGATAGACGCTTCTATATTAACTATTGTATGTTTTACGCGGCTTTAGGGCTTTCGCAGTAGAACCCCTTCCCACCTACGAATGTCGAGCCACAACATGGATTCAATGATTACCGTTCTTCTTCCCTTTTCAGGGCCCTCTAGTGTCAATGCCATATCAACTACTGTAGAGAGTCAGACACCCCCTAAGCCACTTTGATTTGTGGACCAGTCTCGTGAATCACCACGTGAGGTCGGTTGGGGGCCGCTTCATCAAACAGTGCCACGATATGAACAATAACACTAAAGAGGGTAGCAACTAGAGAATCAATGCCCACATATTGCTATGTGTTCTATCCGTACGACATGTCTACCCATAGACCCGCTCTGATACCAATGTTGGGTTCCGTAGCAAAAAACAAAAAAATTCTATCTACTCGAACACTAATACCAGGATCTGTACTATGTAGACATAAGTAACGGAGAAGGAATACAATATTCATACCTTTGCAGACAGAGGCACGCCTTACGCAGGAAGGCGTATATTGATGAAGACGAGCAGCACCCCAAGTGTGGTGCCTCTAAAGTTTGTCACACGTCCGATGTAGGAGACGTTAACCAGAATTCGATCCAGCCAAGCAGCGGAAGAAGTAGATGCTGGATCACCGATCACACGACGGTAGTGTGAAGGTGGAGAACTCAACCACGAGGTCCTCCCCAATATTACGGAGAAGTCCTCAGTGGATGAGAGAGAGAGAATGAGAGGAATGGGTGATTCCAAAGGGGGAGGGGGGACCCCTATATATAGTGGGAGGGGGGTGTACCACCTAGGGGCCAGGCGGTGTGAGACTAATCCCCACACCCGCCGGCCACCTAGGGGCAGATGCCGACCCTAGGTAGGCCCCACTGGGGCGGCCCACCAACCCTAGGCCGGCCGGCCCACACTCCCTAGGCGCCTTGCCCTATTGGGCCTCCCTTCGGGTGAGGCCCATTAGCAATAAGGAGCCTTTAAAAATAAAATAAAAAATATATTTAATATTAATTCTCCAATTAACATTCAAATACACATATTATATTATTCCTTCACTCCGGAACAACTTCTGGACCCCTTCTGATCTCCATCGGATGTTACCCGAAACTATTCCGGTTTCTCTCTCTCTATTTCTCTTTCGATACCTCATCTACCCTAAGCGTCCCTACCCTTAAGCGTGACATCCTTCGGTTCAGAAACACTCCGGACATGATAGAGACCACTCTCATATCAATGATCAACAGAGGGACCTGGATGGCCATGTGACCCCCGTGCGTTTCACGAATACAATCGTTTGAACCGTGAGATAGTCATTCCCCGTTCCCTTTGTCATTTGATACCTAATTCATCCGAGACTTGATCTTTGGTATCTCCATACCTTAGTTCGATCTCGTTACCGATGAACTTGTTTTCTCGTTCTCATGTCGTTGCATTCTGTGACCTAGTGACATGCTTGCAAGCTTCATTAATGCAACGTCACCGAGATGGCCACATGTATCTGTCCGTTACATGGACTAGACAGATCCTGGTCTTGATATGTACTCCTTTACGCATTCCTTCGGAAAACCTGAATGGCACCTGTCAACACCCGGATTTTTAATCCTAGATGCCCGTTATGTCATACCTCGCAATCCTAGGATTACCATTTTTGCGGGACATAACGAATTGGATTTCACAGTACATCATCTGTTACAAACCATACATAAGGTCTTACACAAATAAGGATCTCATGATCCAGTCTTAATACAACAAGCAACGGAAATAAAAGATAAGCGTAGCGGTGGGGTCCATCTTCAGGTGCACATGCAATGTTGACGAAGGCAGATAGTCCTAGTTATAATATCCGTCCTGCTGGGCATCATCTTGATAGTCTCCTTCATAGTCTGGCCATGATAATAGCCAGGGACAAAATCCATGAGTACTCTTTAAGTACTCGCAAACTACCACTAACGAGTATTATAGTTCTAAGTTAAAGTGCTAACTCTATGTTTAACTATAAAGTTAAGTTTGAAACCTAAGCTGAGTTCAGAAGCAAAGAAAGATAAAGTAAAACTCTAGAATCACTTAAATTGGGAAGGTAATGTCATAAACAGGACCCTGTTGTGGTCAAGTCAAAATTCATCCTTCATTTCAAGTTATTTAGAAAACATCTAACAACGAAATAGTATGGCCATTCCAACTGTCCATAACTGCAGACGTGGCTATTCGAATAGTTTGACACTCTATAGAGGTGGTACACTTTCACCACAAGATTCGATACATCTGTCAAGGGTAACCCTGAATCATCATACTTAGTATGCAGATAATCAAACATAACCTTCCCTTTACACACCCTAGTATAAGCACCTCTCCTATGAGCATGGCCTCCTAACCATGACCATCAGTCATCTTGGGCACTGCATAGGTGGACATCTTGAGAGGTAGCCTCAGCTCAAACCTCTCCCGCGAGGGAACTAATACCAATGCATATAAATTTCTAGCTAAGCCTTAGCCAATTCGGGTAGTGTGGTTGTACGGTAAATTTGGAATGGTATTGCATCCGAATCCAACCATCAATTTTATAAAAAGGGTTAAGGCTCATGCCTCAACATTTTCATCATCATAAACCATTTGTGTTTCTCAACACATGTCAAAACATCTCAATAGAATGACTCATCATTCCAAGGTTTTCATGATTCATTTTCACCAAGTGTTCCCATCTAAAGTGACTCAAGTTTTTGATCTACTCTAAACTAATAAGTTAAGAGTGTTCACTAAGGTGGAAAAGATGGGTTCAGTCTCCTGCCATAGAATGACATCTAAAGGGCTCTAAATAGGTCATGTTTTATACTCTTTATGCTACCTTCAAAACAAGTGAAGAACTTTGTGTAAACTAAGGGAGGTAAAACTTGTAAGTAAGACTTGGGGTAACTAATAGTCAAAGGAGTGTGATCAAAGCATGCCTAAAGCATCTTTGCTAAATCATCTAGTTTGATCCTACCTTGCTAAGTAGGAAACTTGCAAGGGTTAGCTTGCATTGTTAATGGTGGCTTGCCTTGGTTGGTGCAGTGGTTGAAGTTTTCTTCTTCTTCTTCTTGGTAGAACTCCTCCTCCTCGAAAGGTTGGTCGGTACTATCGTCTATAAATACATACGGAGTACACAATCACCAAACAATACTTAACTAGGCTAAATAGCATTCTAAGACACATAATTAATGATCTATTATCATCACCAGCATCACAAGTTTAAATCACTAGTTTCATTCCTTTTAAATTAGAAAAGTACTTTCTACTCATTGAAAAATTAACTAAGATTTAATATTCACCACTTAAAATATGGGATCATGTTGACATATGTCATCACCACATATTCTAACATGTGGGAATGAGATTTAAAGGTTGGATCATAATTACTTTGGTTTAAGTTCATTATTTAATGATTTAAAGTGACTAGAAATGCCTATATAGCATTATTTTGGTACTAGTCCAAAGTCACTGCATGTAAACCTTAATATTATTATATATTCAGATAGATATAATGAAATGTGATTTTTGAGAGTTGGAATCAACTCAAAACCTATCTTAGTTGATTTAATAAAAATGTTGCAAGGTGCAAATGCTTCTGTTTTGTTATTTTTACTAGGAGAGATCTATAACTCTATTTGAATTAAATCCAACGGGCTTGGATAGATCATTTCAATACCTTTCAGGAAAAATTGATTTCATGCAAAAAGGATTTGTAAAACTCCCAGAATTGAATTTTAAACTAGTGGACAGAAACTAGCTTAACTCTAAAAAGAAAAAACTAGATTTGAATTTCTAACTCGCGCGGGAACTAACTGGGCTGGCCCATCTACGCACAGTGAGCGCAACAGGCTTCCTGACAAGCGGGCTCCACCAGTCAGCGGCACAAAAACACCGAAACGGTATCTAGCATTCTAGGCCGCACAATTAAAAGGCGATCTAACGGTGGGAGTTCATCATCGTCGACGGATTACTCCGGCGAGAGTCTAACCTAGACGCGGCGGTGGGGGTCGATTGGGGGCGTACCAGGGCTCCAGCAAGGTCGGTGAGGTGGGCAAACGGGCTGGAAGACGACGGCGAGACGAGGCGCGGTTGCGGCGGAGCTTGGGGTGCCCTAAATCGTAGGCGCCCTTCTCCTCCTGCTGCGGCGGCTTCGGCTCCAATTTCAGCGAGGCAGAGCTCGAGCGGCGTCGGCAAGAGGTGGGTGAGGTTCAGTGAGAGGTGGGGAGTGTGGGAGTGTGGAGAAATGGTGCTAGGGTGGCCGCTTTATATAGGCTCGACGATGAGACCGAGTGGTGTGGGCAGGCGACTCTGGCGAGGGCGGCACAGGGGGCTAGCGGCGTGGCTCGAGGTAGGGGACGGTGGCCTGTCTCCTGGCGGTGCTCTGAGGCTTAAAGGCGTGGCAAGGCGAGCTCTATGCTGGTCGGGAGCGTCACACGCTCTAGGCAGCAGAGGCTGCGGGTTCGACGGCGAGCGGTGGCTGTGGCGCGTTGGGTGGCCAACGGGGGTGTCTGGGGTGTTCCTTGGGTCATGGCAAAGCGGTGGGTGCGGGCTGCGACTGAGGGGTGGTCTGTGCATACGGGGACAGGGCACGCTCTGCGGGCGGCTTCGGCATGGTCGACCAGCTCCGGGCGCGGCGGTTCCTGGCCGTTCTGGTCTCTGTCTCTAGGCTGGGGCTGGTTGGACGGTGACGGTGGACCACGGGCTAGCGTGTAGACATGGCGAGAGAGGGGGAAGCGGTCTGCTGTTGCGAGGGCCAAGTTGGCCGACAAGGTGCTCTCGGCATGGCCTTGCAGTGCAGCTAGGAGGTAGGGGATGTGTTGGTGTTGGTCTGGTTAGGCTTGGGGGATATAAGGGTGATTAAAGCACTTCAGTTGGCTAGACAACATCAACCCCAAAACAATAATAGTTAGGCCACTTTGATCTTGCCCACAAGGTGTTTGGCAAAATGGCCGAAAGAGAAAACTTTTGAATTTTGAGTTCAAATTTTTTGAGTGTTCTCCACTGGTACTAGGTAGTCTCTGGTTGCAAGGGTTTTGAAAGTGGAGCTCAAATTGATGGTTTTTGAAAAAGTGGGATCTTCCCATATGAAATAGATTCAATTTTCCAATGCCTTTTAAATATAGTGTTTGAATGTTTTTAGCAGATCAAAAGGTGGGCCTTGGTACCTCATTATGTGTACTAGCAAGGGGTGTAAAGATCTAGAATTATATCTGTTGAGAAATGAGTGCTAGGAACACTCAAAGTAGTGTAGTGGATTAAAATGGCCAAAATGACCATTCCTCCTTTTTAATTGTTTTTGATTTGATTTTCTTTGGGAAAAGTTTGGGAATGATGTTGATGACGTTTAAATCACCTAAGAAACATTTGACAACCAAAGAATCACAGAACCATGGCAATTCAAATCAATTCCTAATTTAAATGCTCATACACATGAATGCTTTCATTTTTAATTTGAAAAAGTTTTTGTTAACCCTACATTTTGATGATTTGGATCTTGATAAGCTTGGATTGAAGTTTTGGGATGTTACAAACCTTCCCCCTTAAACAAAAATCTCGTCCTGAGATTTACAAGGAAAACTAGGAACTAAAGAGATCTGGGAACTCTGTCCTAATGTAATCCTCGCGCTCCCAAGTGGCTTCCTCTTCGGTATGGTTGCTCCACTGAATCTTGAGAAACTTGATGCTCCTGGTTCTGGTGGTTCTGTAGGCTTCTTCTAAGATACGGGTGGGCACTTCCCGATAGGTCAGGTCATTGTTGATTTCCACAGCTCTGTGATCGATGTTCTTGAAAACTTCAGTCTTCTCGGGCACTTCCAGACATTTGCGAAGTAACGAGATATGGAACACATTGTGGATGGCTGACATCTCTTCAGGCAGTTCTAGTTGATACGATACTTCTCCTCGACGGTTCAGAATTTTGAAGGGCCCGATTTATCTGGGGGCTAACTTTCCTTTCAGACTAAAGCGTTGAGTTCCCTTCAATGGTGGAACCTTGGGATATACAAAATCTCCGACATTGAAAGTCAGGTCTCTCCTTCTCTTGTCAGCATAACTCTTCTGTCTGGATTGGGCGGTCTTGAGGTGCTCACGAACTTTGTGAACTTTCTCTTCTGCTTCTTGGAGAATGTCAGGTCCAAAGATCTAAATCTCTCCTACTTGCGACCAATTCAAAGGGGTACGACACTTTCTTCTGTATAGGAATTCAAATGGTTCCATCTGCAAACTAGCTTGATAACTGTTGTTATATGAGAATTCTGCGAAAGGCAGGCAATCTTCCCATTTTGATCCGTATTACAACACATAAGCTCTAAGCATATCCTCTAGGATCTAGTTGACTCTCTCAGTCTGTCCATCAGTTTGCGGGTGATACGCGATACTGAAGTTCAACTTGGTTCCTAATCCTTCTTGGACTTTCTACCAAAATCTTGAGGTAAACTGGGTTCCTCGATCTGATACTATGGTCTTGGGGGTTCCATGCAGACTAACAATCCTAGCAATGTACAGCTCTGCTAACTTTGCACTCTGGTAAGTTGTCTTGACAGGTATAAAGTGGGCTACCTTAGACAGTCTATCAACTATGACCTAGATTGAGTCATTTCCCCTACTAGAAGTAGGCAAACCGGTGATAAAGTCCATTCCGACGGAATCCCATTTCCATTCCAGAATCTGCAATGGTTGCAACAGTCCTGCAGGTCTCTGATGCTCTGCTTTGACTCTTTGACAGATGTCACATTTGGCGATGTAGCTTCCGATTTTCTCTCTTCATCTTGTGCCACCAAAATTGCTCCTTCAAATCCTGATACATCTTCGTTCCTCCTGGATGGATAGAATAAAGAGTATCATGAGCTTCCTTCATGATAACCTGCTTCAGCTCCGAATCTGCTGGCACACAGATACGTCCTTTGTACCACAGTACTCCTTCTTCGTCTTCGGTTAATCGAGGTACCTTTCCTGTACCAATACGACGTTTGATTCTGTCGATACTTTCATTCCCCTTATGGGCTTCCTTGATTTGGCTAATCAAAGTGGGTTGAAGTTCAATGCTAGCTAAGAATCCTTTGCTGACTAATTCAGTCCCGATCTACTCCAACTCTTCATACAAACTTGGTTGCTTCTCCTTGATCATGGTATTTAGCCTACACGGCAATCTGCTAAGAGCATCTGCTACCACATTGGCTTTGCCGGGGTGATAGTGAATGTCAAGGTCATAATCCTTGATTAACTCTATCCATCTCCTTTGTCTCATATTCAGCTCCTTCTGAGTGAAAATATACTTCAAGCTCTTATGATCTGAGTAAATCTCACGGTGATTACCCATCAGATAATGACGCCATGTCTTCAATGCTAGAACCATAGCTGCTAGCTCAAGATCATGGGTCGGATAGTTCTGCTCATGCTGCTTCAGTTGTCGAGACAGGTACGCGATGACTTTGCCTTCTTGCATCAATACACATCCTAGACCAATCTTGGATGCGTCACAATATACATCAAACGGCTTCTTGATGTCTGGCATGATTAATATTGGGGCTGATATCAATCTCTTCTTCAGCTCCTGAAAACTGGCTTCACATTCGTCTGTCCATTCAAACTTCTTGTCCTTCTTCAACAATTGGGTCATTGGTCGGGCTATGCTCGAGAATCCTTCTACGAACTTGTGGTAATATCCCGCTAATCCGAGAAATGCACGGACTTGGGTTTGAGTGGTTGGGGCTTCCCATTCTTCGACATCTTTGATCTTGGCGGGATCCACCGAGACTCCTCCGGTAGACACAATATGTCCTAGGAATACTACTTCTTTCAGCCAAAACTCACACTTGCTGAACTTGGCATATAACTGATGCTCTCTTAGGGTTTCTAGGATGACTCTCAGATGTTGCTCATGCTCTTCTTCTGACTTGGAGTAGATAAGGATATCGTCGATAAACACAACTACAAACTTATCTAGGAAATTCATAAAGATCTTATTCATGAGGTTCATGAAATAAGCAGGGGCATTGGTTAATCCAAAAGATATAACCGTATACTCATATAAACCATAGCGAGTAGTAAAGGCGGTCTTCGGAATATCCGTTGCACGAATCTTAAGTTGGTGATAGCCAGTCCTAAGATCAATCTTTGAGAATACCTGGGCTCCAGTCAACTGATCAAATAGATCCTCTATCTTTGGCAAGGGGTACTTGTTCTTGATAGTGACATCATTCAATTTTCTGTAATCTGTGCATAGACGGTTGCCTCCATCTTTCTTGTTGATGAATAACACTGGTGGTCTCCATGGTGATGCACTTGGTTGAATCAAGCCTTTCTCTAACATGGCATCCAACTACTTCTTCAGTTCCACTAACTCTGAGGGGTTCATGCTATATGGTCTCTGGGCTATGGGTCCGGTTCCGGGGATTAGTTCGATAATGAACTCAATATCCCTATCTGGGGGCATACCTGGCAATTCATCTAGAAATACGTCGGGGTATTCACAGACTACTCGGACTTGGTCAATGGTGGGCAGGGCTACACTCTTGTTCCACTTGAATTGACAGGGTAAGGTTTCAGAGATATGCTCTACTGTTACTCCAGAACTACTGGTCATGGTGATGGCTTTCTTAGCACAGTCTATCAGTCCTTTATGCCTTGGCATCCAATCCATACCTAGTACTACTTCCAAACCTTTGGTTCCAAGTACAATTAGGTTGGCATAAAAATCTATCCCATGTATTCTGATAGGCACAACTTTGCAAATTTTTCTAGCTTTGGTTGTTGAACCGGGGATTTGAACTATCATGACATGCTTCAGGTTGGTTGGGTGAATCTTACTAGTGCATGCGAATTATTCGGGTGAAAAATGAATGAGATGCTCCCGAATCAAACAATACTCTTGCTAAAACTGAGTTGACAGAAAACATACCCATCACTACATCTGGTGCTTCCTGGGCTTCTTCTGCGTTCATGTGGAAGAGACGGCCGTTGCGGTTGTGATGGTTCCCTGGGGCAAATCTCCTTCCTGGTTGAACACGACGTTGCTGCTGAGCTGGGGCATTCACATTGGCATTGGCTGCAGTCTTCTTGGGACACTCATTGGAGTAGTGACCCTTCACTCCACACTCGAAACAAGTGATCTGGGACTTGTCCTTGACTGCGACAGGCACAGCATTGCTGCCAGTTCTGGGTGCAGTGTTGTTGTTGTTGTTGCTGTTGTTCTTGGGAGGTGCACGGTTAAAATTGTTGGCATTACCGGAGTTGTGATTGTTTCCTCCGGACTTCACATTGCCCCCGCTACGGTTGGGGTAGCTTGGGCGAGACGTTGGGGGTTGGTTGTTCCTTGGTGCATATCCTGGTGAAGGGTTGGGACGGTACTTCTAGTGACTATTGGATCCAGACTGCTGCATCATACGACGCTCGCGATTATCGTTTGCCTGGTTAATCTTCCCTTCCATCTGAATGGTAGAGTCGACTGGCTCTTCGAGATCCTGGAAACGGATGTTGACGAGGACAGTCTGCATTTCATCATGCAGTCCATTCAAGAATCTCTCCTTCTTCTTGGCCTCCGTGTTGATCTCATCCGGTGCATATCTGGCAAGTGACAAGAATCTATCACGATACTCCACCACAGTCATTCTTCCTTGCTTCAATTCGCGGAACTCATCTCTCATTCTGTTGACTAGACCTTGCGGCACGTGGGTGCGGCTGAACTTGACTTTGAATGCTTCCCATGTCATCACTTGACCATGGTTCATATTGCGCATGCTATTCCACCAAGCTCTTGCATCTCCTGCCAGATAGTGGGTGGCAAAGAGAACTTTCTCATTTTCATCAACTCTTGCAACTTCTAAGTTGTTTTCCATGGTCTGTAACCAGTCATCAGCATCTAATGGGTTCTCAGATTGGTTGAAGATTGGAGGATTGGTGTTCTGAAAGTTTTTGAGTTTCGATCCCTCGTGATCCTGATTTCCATGCCCTTGGTTGTTGAGAGCCATCTGGGCGATCTGTTGAAGTGTTGCTAAGTTGGCTTGACGTTCTGCCCTGCTTGCTTCACGGTCTGCGATGAGATTCTGCAAGATCTGTAGCATTGGGTCTTGTGACGAGCTGCTCCCTCCTTGGTTTCCACGAGTCATCTGAAGATTTAGATGGATATGGGGGTAAGAGGGAATTTCTACGGTTCATGGTTTTGGGTTTTCAAAGCTAAAACTTTGAGTTAGACTCAGGTTTTTAAACTAACTCCATTTCATTCAGGCAAGCAAGCACACGATACAACACACACCACAACAATCAAAGGGAAAATAGATGGTTTGAAGAACCATTCTGCAAGCTACGATACAATGAGACCGATACATATCATGCTACGATAGTGCTCTAGTGCATCTACTCATCGTCGATGAAGTCGGAGTCCTCATCATTAGTGTAGAAGTCCACGGCATCCTCCGCCAGAAAGTCATCATCATTGCTGAGGTAAGAATCCATGTCTCCCTAGATGTCTTCACCCTCATCTTCTTCTTCTTTTACTACAAGCTGGGCTGCCTCCTCCTTGACTGTCTTCTCGAGGTCGGCCACCTTCTTGTGAAGACGGGCGATGGTGCGATCCTTCTTTGCACGCTGGCGGCAAAGAGACTAGCGATCCTGGACGAGTAGTGCGAAAGTCTGGGCCTTCTGGTCGGCAATGGCACGGTTCTGGTTGTGTCATGGTGGTGTCACGGCAGATGCCTGGTATAGGCTAAAGTTGGGGCCGAATGGACGATGGAGGAATCCGGGGAGGGATGATGAAGTCAAGACCTCATACGGAAGAACATAGAGAGACATGATATACCCAGGTTCGAGGCTCTCCCAGCGAGATAACACCTCTACTCCTGCATCTAATCTCTTATATCTTGCCATTCTTGTGGCTACAATGGTGCTCCTTGAGCTGTACTCTTATGCCTCTCAAGGAGAGAGCAGAGGAAGAAGAAACCATGCTCCTAGTGAGCAGAGGGAGAGGAGCCCTTCAGGGGGCCTCTCCTGTAACGCTACCCCTGGTGCTCCTTATAAAGGAGAGCCCAGGGGACAAGGTATGTCATCTAGAGTACTCCTATGAGTTGTCTTGTGGGGCTTGCCTAGTCAGCTTGTCCTTTGTTGAGTCATTGGTCTTATCCCTTCGGCATATTCCTTAGCATCTTTGGAGATGCTCGGCATATTCCCTAGCATCTCCCAAGATGCCCAGCATATTCCTTAGCATCTTGGATCAAAGGGGCCAGTCTGAGCCAGGGGCGTCCCAAGACTGGCACCTGACGTAGGCTTGACTTGACTTGGCAGCGTGTCGATGTAGAGGTCACTGGTGGGTCCAGGTACGAGAGAAATGACGTCCGGGACGAAGTAATTCGGCCCGGGGAAGTGAAATTTGGCCAAGGAGGAAAATAACTCGGTCTGGGGATAAATGGGGCCCACCTGGGCCATGATAGTGCCCCAGCCGAGTTATCTTTGTCCCAGCCGAATTAACACTCAATTCGGCCTGGCCCTCCTAGCAGCAGAAGAGGCACAACCGAATTACCCCTGTGGGCCTAGCCGGATTACCCCCTGCTCCGTCCAGGGAGGCCCAGCTGAGGTTTCCCTGGTTCGGCCTGGGACCGAACTGGCCTGTCCGGAGGGAGCTCCGGAGTGTGAGGCTATCCCGGGGTGGGCTGCAGTGCTGGCCCACCCGGGTTGCCCTGGCTACGTTGGGCAGTGTGGAGGAGGTCCTGCGGTGGGCCGCGCTGGCTCTTGGCCAGCCCACCCAGGCGACGATGAGGAACGACGCGGGGGAGTTTGGCGGGAGTCCTGGCGACGCGGGGGAGCTGGCGACGTTGGCGAGAGCTGGCGAGGAGCATCGGCGGGGCAGAGGGGGCCCGTGGTGGGCAGACTTTGGCTGATGTCATCCCACCCGGGGGAGGATGCTTCGTCCCAGCCAGGTTTTGAACCTAATCCGGCCTAGGGAAGTACTGTGTAGGCCGAATTTAAGATAATTCAGCCTGGAACTATTTCCTTCCTCTTTTCTTTATTCTATTCTCTTTATCCTTCATATCTTCATAGATAATTATCTTTCTCTACTTGCATCTCTTATAACAATACTTTTTACTCTTCTGTATCACTTTATGCCTCAACTCTGGGGTACCTGGGGTTACATCCCCAACATTAGTCCCCGAGGCTATGGGGGATCCGTAGAATCGCGCATAGGCTTCATAAAAAATATCTCCAGAGTTGCTATGAACACAAAGTTATTTTTCTCCATTTTTAATATATATCCTCGTCAAGAATTGACTCAAGTCGATACGCGGCCTTCTTGGGCTTAACCCTTTTGGGTAAGTCTTTTGGCTTCTGGCCGAATTTGGCTCTGGCCTTAACCCTTTTAGGTAAGTCAATTGGCATCTGGCCTGATTTGGCTCTGGCCTTAACCCTTTTGGGTAAGTCATTTGGCTTTTGGCCTGATTCGGCTCTGGCCTTAACCCTTTTGGCTAAGTCATTTGGCTTCTGGCCTGATTTGGCTCTGGCCTTAACCCTTTTGGGTAAGTCATTTGGCTTCTGGCCTGATTTGGCTCTGGCCTTAACCCTTTTGGGTAAGTCATTTGGCTTCTGGCCTAATTTGGCTCTGGCCTTAACCCTTTTGGGTAAGTCATTTGGCTTCTGGCCTGATTCGGCTCTGGCCTTAACCCTTTTGGGTAAGTCATTTGGCTTCTGGCCTGATTTGGCTCTGGCCTTAACCCTTTTGGGTAAGTCATTTGGCTTCTGGCCTGATTAGGCTCTGGCCTTAACCCTTTTGGGTAAGTAATTTGGCTTCTGGCCTGATTCGGCTCTGGCCTTAACCCTTTTGGGTAAGTCATTTGGCTTCTGGCCTGATTCGGCTCTAGCCTTATGAATTGTAATCCGAGTTATCTCATCCAAGTTATAATTGCTGAGTTATATGACTCAAAATTGACATGAGTCTCTGTTTTGAGTTACTTGACCCAAAATCCGAGTTACAAGATCCGAGTCACATGACTCAAATCCGAGTAACCTGATGGGAGTTTGAGTTGCTTGACTCGAATCTGACATAAGTCTTAGATCCGAGTTAATTGGTTGAGATACGATATGGCCTTACAATTGGCTGGCAAAACACCATAGATTTGGATCCGAGATATTGATCTGAGATATGATTTGGAGTTATGATATGACTTCATGATATCGTGGCATATTTCCATTAATATGGATCCGAGATATAGACCCGAGATTTGATATGATGAATGATTGATATGCTGGCACATGTCATCCAAGATATGGAACAAACTGATTTGAGGTATAAGATAACCTGGTAAGCTGGGTTAAAATCCGAGTTAGCCTGTAACTAGGAAACTGAAGAGAATTCGGATTACCCCTGTAATTAGGTAAACCGAAGTAAAATCCGAGTTACCATGTAACTGGGAAACCTGTAGTTAGGCGAATTGAAGTAAGATCCGAGTTACCATGTAACTAGGAAAACCGAGGTAAAAGCCGGGTTATCGTGTAACTTGGAAACCTATAGTTAGGCAAATTGAAGTAAAATCCGAGTTACCATGTAACTAGGTAAATCGAGGTAAAATCCAGGTTATCATGTAACCTGGAAACCTGTAGTTAGGCAAAGTGAAGTAAAATCCGAGTTACCATGTAACTAGGTAAATCGAGGTAAAATCCGGGTTATCATGTAACCTGGAAACCTGTAGTTAGGCAAAGTGAAGTAAAATCCGAGTTACCATGTAACTAGGTAAACCGAGGTAAAATCCGGGTTACCATGTAACCTGGAAACCTGTAGTCAGGCAAACTGAAGTAAAATCCGAGTTACCATGTAACTAGGTAAACCGAGGTAAAATCCGGGTTACCATGTAACCTGGAAACCTGTAATCAGGCAAACTGAAGTAAAATCCGAGTTACCATGTAACTAGGTAAAACGAGGTAAAATCTGGGTTACCATGTAACCGGGAAACTTTTAATCAGGCAAACTGAAGTAAAATCCGAGTTATCGGGTAACCTGGCATGGTTATGCACACACCGATCCGAGTTACGGATGACCTGATAAGCTGAAAATAGCAATCCGAGTTAAATCTGAGTTACCAGGTAATCCAGCTGACTGAGTCAAATCCGAGTTACCAGATAACCCGACAAGGCGAAGTATAATCCTAGTTATTAGGCAATTTGGTGAGTTGAGTTAAATCTGAGTTATAAATGACTTGGTGAGCTACTTTTTTATCCAAGGCAGCTTAAAGACACAAAGCAGTGGAGACATACGAGATCATGGCCTATCTTAAGTCTTTTCCGAGTTATTGTTCTATGCTCGGAGACACCGAGTCCCCGAGCTACTTTTTCTACCCTTAGGTGACTCAAAAGGCACGCGTGCTAGTCCCCGGGTTGAGGTATCTCATCCCTGGGGTGAACAACTAGGTGATAGTCCCCGAGTGACATCCAGGGTAACTCATGTGCATGTTGGTTGAGTTATCTAGTTGAGTCACTCCCAAAGGGTCAGCTACGACTTACTGTACTATTGGTGAAGAGGTTGAGGAAGAGGTTGAAACACCTCAACAAGGGAGGCTCGTATGCCAACTCCCCTACTCTCTATACGTTGAGGGAGAGGATGCAGAGACCTTTCATCGATGTTGAAGCAGAGCTTGATGAAGACATTCCCGTCCGGATGGTAACCCAACCAGCAACGCTTATCATCCCCACGGTGGGCGCCAACTGTCGTGGTGGTGTCACGGCAGATGCCTGGTATAGGCTAAAGTTGGGGCTGAATGGACGATGGAGGAATCCGGGGAGGGATGATGAAGTGAAGACCTCATATGGAAGAACTCAGAGAGACACGATATACCCAGGTTCGAGGCTCTCCTAGTGAGATAACACCTCTACTCCTGCATCTAATCTCTTATATCTTGCCATGCTTGTGGCTACAATGGTGCTCCTTGAGCTGTACTCTTATGCCTCTCAAGGAGAGAGCAGAGGAAGAAGAAACCATGCTCCTAGTGAGCAGAGGGAGAGGAGCCCTTCAGGGGGCCTCTCCTATAATGCTACCCCTGGTGCTCCTTATAAAGGAGAGCCTAGGGGACAAGGTATGTCATCTAAAGTACTCCTATGAGCTGTCTTGTGGGGCTTGCCTAGTCAGCTTGTCCTTTGTTGAGTCATTGGTCTTATCCCTTCGGCATATTCCTTAGCATCTTTGGAGATGCTCGGCATATTCCCTAGCATCTGCCAAGATGCCCAGCATATTCCTTAGCATCTTGGACCAAAGGGGCCAGTCTGAGCCAGGGGCGTCCCAAGACTGGCACCTGATGTAGGCTTGACTTGACTTGGCAGCGTGTCGATGTAGAGGTCACTGGTGGGTCCAGGTATGAGAGAAATGATGTCTGGGGCGAAGTAATTCGGCCCGGGGAAGTGAAATTCGGCCAAGGAGGAAAATAACTCGGCCTAGGGGAGAAATGGGGCCCACCTGGGCCATGAATAGTGCCCCAGTCGAGTTCTCTTTGTCCCAGCAGAATTAACACTCAATTTGGCCTAGCCCTCCTATCAGCAGAAGATGCCCAACCGAATTACCCCTGTGGGCCCAGCCGGATTACCCCCTGATCCGTCCAGGGCGGCCCAACCGAGGTTTCCCTGGTTCGGCCTGGGACCGAATTGGCCCGTCCGGAGGGAGCTCCGAAGTGTGAGGCTATCCCGGGGTGGGCTGTAGCGTCGGCCCACCCGGGTTGCTCTGGCTACGTTGGGCGGTGTGGAGGAGGTCCCGCGGTGGGCCTCGCTGGCTCCTGGCCGGCCCACCCGGGCGACGATGAGGAACAACGCGGGGGAGTTTGGCGGGAGTCCTAGCGACACGGGGGAGCTGGCAACGTTGGCGGGAGCTGGCGAGGAGCGTCGGCGGGCAGAGGGGGCCCGTGGTGGGCCAACTTTGGCTGATGTCGGCCACCCGGGGGAGAATGCTTCGGCCCAGCCAGGTTTTGAACCTAATCCGGCCCGGGGAAGTACTGTGTAGGCCGAATTTAAGATAATTCAGCCTGGAACTATTTCCTTTCTATTTTCTTTATTCTATTCTCTTTATCCTTCATATCTTGATAGATAATTATCTTTCTCTACTTGCATCTCTTATAACAATACTTTTTACTCTTCTATATCACTTTATGCCTCAACTCTGGGTGTACCTGGCGTTACATCCCCAATAGGTTGGCTAACTCTCTACATTGTCCAGCTCCTTCTAATGGTCATACAACAGGAAGTCAAGGTTCTCCACTTGGCGCTTCAGTGCTGGATGACTTGGCATATCCATCAGCATTCCCATGAAGTCACGTATTGCATAGTGGGCAAAACGGGTTCCTTGGATCTGGTTGACGCTGAGGGCACATAGACGTGTGAGAGCTTCATGCATTGCCCTGGCTAATCCATCTAGCCAGTTGTTCTCTCTCACGGAGAACTGAATTCTCCTAGAAGTTGGTGCTTCAATGCTTCCTCTAAGATCTGCGGTGACTAGCCACTGTAGGTCTCCTCCTGGGGGTCCTGGAAGTTGAGCTCCAAGAAACTCCGGATGTGGGCGTCCCAGTAACTCTGACAGTGAATCCAGATCCCTCTCGAAGATCAGCTGACCTCTGTTTCCCAACTGGTAAAACTTGCTGAACTGAGTCTCCATCTACAAGAATTAAGGATGAGGAGGTTAGTGAAGTGATCAAGTGTGTCAAATTTTAAGTAGTAGTGTAAGAATTTTGAGGAACATGAATTTTTGAAAAAGAGTGAATCCACAAGGATAAGAGAGGAGGTAGTTTTTCATAAATACACACTTTGGTTTGGAAACTAAGTTTTTGTTTGAACGTCCATTCTAACTAAGGTCTCCTATGGTCAGGATGGCTCTGATACCAACTTGTCAACACCCGGATTTTTAATCCTAGATCCCCGTTATGTCATACCTCGCAATCCCAGGATTACCATTTTTGCGAGACATAACAGATTGGATATCACAGTACATCATCCATTACAAACCATACATAAGGTCTTACACAAATAAGGATCTCATGATCCAGTCTTAATACAACAAGCAACGGAAATAAAAGATAAGCGTAGCGGTGGGGTCCATCTTCAGGGGCATAGGCAATGCTGACGAAGGCAGATAGTCCTAGTTATCATAGCCGTCATGGTGGCCATCATCTTGATAGTCTCCTTCATAGTCTGGCCATGATAATAGCCAGGGACAAAAGCCATGAGTACTCTTTAAGTACTCGCAAACTACCACTAACAAGTATTATAGTTCTAAGTTAAAGTGCTAACTCTATGTTTAACTTTAAAGTTAAGTTTGAAACCTAAGATGAGTTCAGAAGCAAAGAAAGATAAAGTAAAACTCTAGAATCACTTAAATTGGGAAGCTAATGTCATAAACATGACCCTGTTGTGGTCAAGTCAAAATTCATCCTTCATTTCAAGTTATTTAGAAAACATCTAACAACGAAATAGTATGGCCATTCCAACTGTCCATAACTGCAGACGTGGCTATTCGAATAGTTTGACACTCTACAGAGGTGGTACACTTTCACCACAAGATTCGATACATCTGTCAAGGGTAACCCTGAATCATCATACTTAGTATGCAGATAATCAAACATAACCTTCCCTTTACACACCCTAGTATAAGCACCTCTCCTATGAGCATGGCCTCCTAACCATGACCATCAGTCATCTTGGGCACTGCATAGGTGGACATCTTGAGAGGTAGCCTCAGCTCAAACCTCTCCCGCGAGGGAACTAATACCAATGCATATAAATTTCTAGCTAAGCCTTAGCCAATTCGGGTAGTGTGGTTGTACGGTAAATTTGGAATGGTATTGCATCCGAATCCAACCATCAATTTTATAAAAAGGGTTAAGGCTCATGCCTCAACATTTTCATCATCATAAACCATTTGTGTTTCTCAACACATGTCAAAACATCTCAATAGAATGACTCATCATTCCAAGGTTTTCATGATTCATTTTCACCAAGTGTTCCCATCTAAAGTGACTCAAGTTTTTGATCTACTCTAAACTACTAAGTGAAGAGTGTTCACTAAGGTGGAAAAGATGGGTTCAGTCTCCTGCCATAGAATGACATCTAAAGGGTTCTAAATAGGTCAAGTTTTATACTCGTTATGCTACCTTCAAAACAAGTGAAGAACTTTGTGTAAACTAAGGGAGGTAAAACTTGTAAGTAAGACTTGGGGTAACTAATAGTCAAAGGAGTGTGATCAAAGCATGCCTAAAGCATCTTTGCTAAATCATCTAGTTTGATCCTAGCTTGCTAAGCAGGAAACTTGCAAGGGTTAGCTTGCATTGTTAATGGTGGCTTGCCTTGGTTGGTGCAGTGGTTGAAGTTTTCTTCTTCTTCTTCTTCTTCTTCTTCGTCTTCTTCTTCCTGGTAGAACTCCTCCTCCTCGAAAGGTTGGTCGGTACTATCGTCTATAAATACATACGGAGTACACAATCACCAAACAATACTTAACTAGGCTAAATAGCATTCTAAGACACACATTTTATGATCTATTATCATCACCAGCATCACAAGTTTAAATCATTAGTTTCATTCTTTTTAAATTAGAAAAGTACTTTCTACTCATTGAAAAATTAACTAAGATTTAATATTCACCACTTAAAATATGGGATCATGTTGACATATGTCATCACCACATATTCTAACATGTGGGAATGAGATTTAAAGGTTGGATCATAATTACTTTGGTTTAAGTTCATTATTTAATGATTTAAAGTGACTAGAAATGCCTATATAGCATTATTTTGGTACCAGTCCAAAGTCACTGCATGTAAACCTTAATATTATTACATATTCAGATAGATATGATGAAATGTGATTTTTGAGAGTTGGAATTAACTCAAAACCTATCTTAGTTGATTTTATAAAAATGTTGCAAGGTGCAAATGCTTTTGATTTGTTATTTTTACTAGGAGAGATCTATAACTCTAATTGAATTCTTGGATACATAATTTCAATATCTTTCAGGCAAAATTGATTTCATGCAAAAAGGATTTGTAAAACTCCCATAATTGAATTTTAAACTAGTGGACATAAACTAGCTTAACTCTAAAAAGAAAAAACTAGATTTGAATTTCTAACTCGCGCGGGAACTAACTGGGCCGGCCCAGCTACGCACAGTGAGCCCAACGGGCTGCCTGACAAGTGGGCTCCACCAGTCAGCGGCACAAAAACACCAAAATGGTATTTAGCATTCTAGGCCGCACGATTAAAAGGGGATCTAACGGTGGGAGTTCATCGTCGTCGACGGATTACTCTGGCGAGAGTCTGACCTAGACGCGGTGGTGGGGGTCGATTGGGGGCGTACCAGGATTCCAGCAAGGTCGGTGAGGCGGGCAAACAGGCTAGAAGATGACGGCGAGACGAGGCGCGGTTGCAGCGGAGCTTGGGGTGCCCTAAATCGCAGGCGCCCTTCTCCTCCTGCTGCGGCGGCTTTGGCTCCAATTCCGGTGAGGCAGAGCTCGAGCGGCGTCGGCGAGAGGTGGGTGAGGTTCATCGAGAGGTGGGGAGTGTGGGAGTGTGGAGAAATGGTGCTGGGGTGGCCGCTTTATATAGGCTTAACGGTGAGACCGAGCGGTGTGGGCAGGCGACTCCGGCGAGGGCGGCACAGGGGGCTAGCGGCGTGGCTCGAGGTAGGGGACGGTGGCCTATCTCCTGGTGGTACTCTGAGGCTTAAAGGCGCGGCAAGGCGAGCTCTGTGCTGGTCGGGAGCGTCACGCGCTCTGGGCGGCAGAGGCTGCGGGTGCGACAGCGAGCGGTGGCTATGGCGCGTTGGGCGGCCAACGGGGGTGTCTGGGGTGTTCCTTGGGTCATGGCGTAGCGGTGGGCACGGGCTGCGGCCGAGGGGCGGTCTGTGCACGCGGGGACAGGGCGTGCTCTGCGGGCGGCGTCGGCATGGTCGACCAGCTCCGGGCGTGGCGGTTCCTGGCTGTTCTGGTCTCTGTCTCTGGGCTGGGGCTGGTTGGATGATGGCGGTGGACCACAGGCTAGCGTGTAGACATGGCGAGAGAGGGGGAAGCGGTCTGCTGCTGCGAGGGCCAAGTTGGCCTGCAAGGTGCTCTCGGCATGGCCTTGCAGTGCAGCTAGGAGGTAGGGGATGTGTTGGTGTTGGTCTGGTTAGGCTTGGGGAGACAAGGGTGATCAAAGCACTTCAACTGGCTAGACAAGATCAACCCCAAAATAGTAATAGTTAGGCCACTTTGATCTTTCCCACAAGGTGTTTGACAAAATGGCCGAAAGAGAAAAACTTTTTAATTTTGAGTTCAAATTTTTTGAGTGTTCTCCATTAGTACTAGGTAGTCTCTGGTTGCAAGGGTTTTGAAAGTGGATCTCAAATTGATGGTTTTTGAAAGAGTGGGATCTTCCCATATGAAATAGATTCAATTTTCCAATGCCTTTTAAATATAGTGTTTGAATGTTTTTAGCAGATCAAAAGGTGGGCCTTGGTACCTCATTATGTGTACTAGTAAGGGGTGTAAAGATCTAGAATTATATCTGTTGAGCAATGAGTGCTAGGAACACTCAAAGTAGTGTAGTGGATTAAAATGGCCAAAATGACCATTCCTCCTTTTTAATTGCTTTTGATTTGATTTTCTTTGGGAAAAGTTTGGGAATGATGTAGATGATGTTTAAAACACCTAAGAAACATTTACAACCAAAGAATCACAGAACCATGGCAATTCAAATCAATTCCTAATTTAAATGCTCATACACATGAATGCTTTTCATTTTTAATTTGAAAAAGTTTGTGTTAACCCTAAATTTTGATGATTTGGATCTTGATAAGCTTGGATTGAAGTTTTGGGATGTTACAGCGCCTTTTTGATCACCCTGTTACGAGATGATTCTTGATAACCATCTAAGATTCTTCCGGAATGGTGATTTGTATTACCTCACAGTCAAAGGATCGGGTTGCGAGGTTCTCTGTGTTTTATCATCAATGGTGAACTTTGTAACTAGATCTCATTATGATATAATGGTCGGATGTTTGTCTATCATGTTATTCTACTAATAACATGACCTCATTGTCAGTTGGCATAAATGCCCATGATCTTAAAACATAGACCATCCTCATGACCAATGAACTAGTTCACTAGAGGTAACTAGAGACACGGTTTGTTTACATACCACACGTGTATTAACGTTTCGTATTAACACAGTTATAGCATAGTATGAAAGGTATTATGAACATATAGGAGATATATCAAATAATACACTTTATTATTTGCCTCTAGGGCATAACTCCTTCAGTAATAACCTCTCCTTATCCTTTTTGTGTGATTTTTGTGCCAAGAGTAACCTCTAATGAAAGAGAAGTAAGACTTGGGAGAGTTGCCGTCCCGAAACAGATTTTTGTGCTTCGCTGTAAAAATTCGTGAAAAATATATGTTCGTTGGATTCAGCTATAATTTTTTGTGATTCTGCCCCAGGTTGTTATCTAACTTTTGTTAGTTCAACACTTTTCGATTTGAGCAACAGAAGGTCTTCTAAAAAATCCGGTTTCCCCTACTGGTCTGTTTTGACAGATTTCTGCCATTATTTGCATTTGCCTCTCAATCTCTTTCTCTTTGAGTTCTCTTTGATCATTTGAACTTTTTAAAGGAAGTGATACATTAGCTTGTGTTTTAATGGAAGTTTTACTTGTGTTGAAACTGAACCAAAATACATATTATCTTGAGTGCACTAATGTTGCTAATGAAGATTGTGTGAAGTTTTGTATGAAGGAAAATTTTCAGGTGTAGGGAAGAACAAGGTGATAAGATGAAGTATGGACAAAAGCTCAAGCTTGGGGATGACACCCGTGTCACCCCAAGAAATATTCAAGAAGTACAAGCGTCAAAGCTTGGGGATGCCCAAGGCATCCCCTTCTTCATCAATAAAAATCTCAGCTTCTCTTCCAAACACTTCATTTTTATTATTTCATGCACAATTGTGTTGTTCTTGGAGCATCTTTGTTTTTGTTTTTAGTTTTATTTTGCTTTGTTTGCTGCAATAAGTTGGTTGGATCCCAGCACTTCTTTTGGGGAGAGACACACTCCGCTTTCATTGTTTAGAACACTCTAGTTTTCATTCTTATTGTTTTGTGAGTGTTCTCTTTTGCTAGCACTATGTTTAGCCTTAGTTTTTTTGTGCTTTCAGCTTAGAACTTATTAGTTCTTCCTTTTGGATTTGTGAGACAAGCTCACTGATCTTTATATTATTATCTTTGTGAGTTCTTTCAAATAAGTCGATTGGTGTTGGAAGAGAGTAGAAAGCTTCATGCTTTAGTGGTATAAAAGGAGTCTTGTTTTTTACTATGGCCTAGGCTTTGTCATGTCATGCTTGATATTGTTTTGGCTTTATGCTTAGTGATTTTTGTTGTAGCATGACATGTTATAAACAATTGAGATTGCTTAATGTGCCTTGAAAGAATCATGCGTTGTTTTAGCATATTAAAGCATAGTATTGTGGTATTCTCCTTTGATGCTTTATTTGGGTTGACTTGGAGCATGCTCACACCATGTTAAGACTATCCCAAGTCACCATAGCCTCTATGATAATTTAGTTTTCGACTTGTAATATCACTTTATGCTTTAATTAATGATGTTTTGTCGCTTTGCATGATTATGGCCATTATTGCTCTCTTAGTTGGTCGCTCCCAGTCTGTTGCTAGCCTCCATACCAAGTATGAGTTCCACTCATGCATCCAACCCCAAATAAAACCAAGTTATTCCAAAGAGTCCACCATACCTACCTATTAGCATTTTCTATTCCAAGTATATTCATGTTTTTATCTACCTTCTGAATTAAACTTGTTATGAGAAAATTACTGATTAAAGCTCTCACGAACTTGATGGCACACTTTACTTTCTTGCACATAATAATCTTGAACCATTATGTCCATCTTTGTTGCGTATATGCTTGCGCTTTATAAGTTGAAGTTAGCAGAACCATGTATCATGGGGAACGCTTTCAACATTGCACTTATTATTCCATTGATATCATGATTCTTTTGCTTATGGATCCCGGCGGTGTGAAATAAAAGGGGAACTTGTAAGATCATGGAGTTTGTATGTGTGTTAGAGAAACGCCTGGGCCGCTAGCCTAAGCCATGCCTAATCATGGTGGGATCTTGCAGCATAACCATAATGAGCATTTTATGAAGAATCCTCAATAAAAACCTATGCAAATAGCAAATAAAAAGATTGCTGAGATGCTCATTGTCTGTTGCCTTGTCATTTTGATATGGGATAGCTCTTGTGTCATGGGGCAAGGGGTACCCCGTTGGCGGTTCTCTATGATACATATGTACTTACCATGACAAGAGCTTACTTGTGACTGAAGTTGAGTAGCATGAGGTTCGGTACTCGTAACAAGGGGCATGAGATTTCAACTTATAACTTGTCAAGCATATCCTCTTAGTTGTGTCACTTTAACCTTAATCACTTGAACATCCTTATGATAGGGGCAATGAGAGCTGAAAGCTAATAAGTACCATAATTTTTGGAAGCTCTTTATGAGACTTGAATCCCTGGTTCCTTCTACGAAGACTTTTCTTTTACTTTTATGTTGAGTCTCCATCTTCTATCTTTATGCACCTATTAAGAGAGCATAGTGGTCATTCTTAGTTTAATGTGCATTGTCCCAAGACTTGTTGATTGATTCATAATGTTGATATTGCTTGTTGTTGAACTATTTGTATCTAGTCACCCTTACGAACTTTGAAGGTGTCCTATGCATTTATGTTTTGCTACTCAATGAGGGATAGGCTAAATGCCCCTATGCTATGTTTTCTATATGTGAAACAAACAATATTGTTTCAATGCATTGCTATTCATGATCTTTGTTTGTGTCCTTTCATGTTACATGCATAGTCACTATGTCTTATTGTTATAACTTCATATTTCATGCTCATGTTTAGAGTTCTTTGATCCGAGCTTTCAATGCTTGCAAATGGTTTGATCAAGATTGTGATGGTGCATGTCACCTCACAAATTATTCTTTTTATCACTTACCTACTCGAGGACGAGCAGGAGTTAAGCTTGGGGATGTTGATACGTTGCAAACGTATCTATAATTTTTGATGTTCCATGCTTGTTTTATATCTACTTTCTTATGTTTTGTCCACACTTTGAGGTATTTTTATACACTTTCTGGAACTAACCTATTGACAAGATGCCACAGTGCCAGTTGCCTGTTTTCTGCTGTTTTTGGTTTCAGAAAAGATAAAAAATGAATATTCTCTTCATGTCCACGGGTTTCTCTGTGGCCTTTTGTTTGTCTATGGCGTGCAGCTTTATCAGCTCACGCCCAATTCCATTCTCCACGTTGCTTGTTTCGTCACTCTTTGCGAGTGTTTCCTTGGAGTTCATCCCCATTGGGGCCTTTGGAAATACTTCTTCTATGTTCGTCGCAACGCCACTGACACCATTGTCCATGATGTTGGTGGCGCCATTTTTTCTATCCAATCCGACGTTGATTACTTGGACTTCAAACTCACGGATTCTGTCCAAGGTTGGAAATCCAAGTGGTTTTATGTCAAGGATCAGCCACTCGAAGGCCAATCTTTCGGGTTAGCCCCCTTTGAACCTAAGAAAGTCTGTTGTAAACTCGATTCCTAGGATCAGCATGCTTCTGCCGAGGAAATGGCGGAAATCCAACCCTTTGTTGATCGTATTTCCAAGCTGCGGCATGAGGTTGGCAAGGAGTTGTCGGGTCTTCAGGTCCTGGCATACCTTTTGCGGATTTGTATCCAGCCGCTTCAAGCCCGGCTTTCTGGCATGTGGGCATACACCGGGAAGAGAGACCCGATGAGGATTTCTTCGGAAGACCTCGCCCTCAAGGTGTATGAGAAGAGAGTCCGGAGCTTCACAACTTTGACCAAGAAAAGCCTGATTACTTCAACTTGTATTGTGGAGCCCTATGGCAAGAAGAAACGGCTTCCCGAGGTAAATTTCCTTCGCCTTCATATTTTCCTTTCTTCTGTTTGTAGATACACTTTTTTAAGTCTTCTACTTTCTGTAGGATTTTGATCACCTGAGCTCACTTCCTCCCCTTCCTGGAAGTTGTGAGCCCCCTGTCCACCCCTCTGCATTCGATGATCTCCCTATGACTGGGACAGCCGCGGATGAGGAGGGGGGGGGGGAATTCTCTGCATCCGATTCTTCTTCAAACATGAAATCTCTTCCTTCGGCTGGCTCTGGAGATTTCTGCGTGGAGCGTGCTGGCGGAAAGAGGAAACTCTCTTATGCCGTGGAACGGGTCGAGGATTCGGATGACTCGACTGCTTCCAAGCCCTTCGGAGCTTCTACGATCGCAGCTGCTCCTGCCAAGATGAATTTGTTCCATCTTGCGTAGGATGTGTCTTCGTGAGTATTTGCTTTCTTCTCTTTCTGGTTCACTGGGTGATTTTACGGCTGATGCTTGTTCTACTTGTGTTGTACTGTTGCAGTGATGACGAAGATCTCCCCGCTTCTCCTCTTCCTACATCTGTGGGCTGCTCCACAAGGAAAACTCCTCCGCCATCGGCAGAGCCGAAACAAAAACTTCTATTTCCTGTGGATAAAACCCTCCAGAAATACGTTACCACTTCATCCAAGCCGCCACCGAAAAAAGGAAGAAAACAATGGGTAAAGGGGTTGTGATATCTAAAGAGCCTATTGATGTGAATATGAAAGATGTAAGTCACTTTTGATGCCGGAATTTCTTCTTCTTGTATACTTTCTATTTTTCCTTCATATCCTTTTGCTGTGTTTTTTCTCTTTGCTCAGCCTTTGATGCGCGAGATGGTCGGTATGGCCTCTCGTTTTATAAAGATCCGTGATGATGCCGAAGAACGGATAGGTATGTGCTGATCATCTTTGTAATCTCTTTGTGAAATGTTCATCCTCATTTTTTGTGATTTTCTCATACAGCTGCTGCCAAGCAATCCGGTGTTATTCGGGATGAGGCGATGAAACGCGCCGATGATCTGGAGGGTAGACTCCGAGCTGCGGAAGAGGCTTTGGAGGAGGCCAATCGGAAGGCGAAAACTGACGCTGAGGAAGTAGCCAGGCAAGTGGCTACTCGGGATGCAAACCAGCGGCAGCGCCTGGAGGCCCTCAATGACTCACTAACCCGTAAGTTTTTGTTTGTGCGTGTTTTTGTTTTCTTTCTTTCTTTTGGTTGTCAATCTCTTCCTCTTTCTTTTTTTTCGCCAGAACTGACTGGCCCGAACCTAGCGCTGAATGACGATAAGAAGATTGATCCTTTGTCAGATGTTGTTAGCATTTTGGAGGCTAACAACGTTCGTGGGTGCAATCTTCTTGTCCGCTCTTGCCGCGCCTTCAAGAATCTACATGCCAAAATATTTCCAAACAAGGATGTGCCGGACAACCTGAACGATCTTGTCGTCGTCTTTGGTGCTGACCCCGGCCCCCTTGTTGGTTATAGTTTGATGCAATCAAAGAGTGGTGCCAAAACTTCGATGGCCCTGGCGATGGCACACGGCGAGAAGGTCGACTGGGAGAAGGTTAGCTCCTCTGTCCCAGTCACCCACAGTGGCCAAGCGATTGACCTGAAGCCGCATATTAAGAGGGCCAAAAAATATTTTGGGCTGCTCCTAGGCCTGGGTTCGGGTTCGGAAAACCTGGTTGCCCCTTCTTCGGCTGCCCCTACTACGACGGATGCTCCTTCTTTGGCTACCCCTGCTGCTGTCATAGCTAGTGCTCCTTCTGCTCGTGCCACCCTATCTTTAAAGGATACGGTGTCGTAGGCTATGTTTTGTAATTTTTATCGTGTCTCCCTTTATTGTAATGGATCTTGAACTCGTCCAGCCTCCCTTTGCTTCTTTTTACAAGAAAACAACTTTTGAATATATGTGTGTGACCTTGCTTTTGTATGCTGAGTGTTTTGTATACTTCTTTGTCATGTTAGATCTTGAATGATTCTTCGGCTCCTTCTGGTTCCACGCAACCATCAGATGTCGTTCCGCCCTCCGCTATAGCAGGTGCGGCCAGTTCTATCATCGTGCGCACGGTGGACCCGCCGTTGTATGCTGAAAAGATAGATCAAGTAAAGAAACTTGAAGGAAGACTGTGGGTTGTTCAATCGATGGTGGATGTTTCCCAATCGAAAATATGTCAGGCCCTCAACTGCGAGGCTTTTTTCTTGGAAGAAATCTCCAGGGCTAGTGAAAAGCTATTGTGTAAGTTGCGGCTGCTTTTCCTGTCTTGCTAGAAATTAATTTCTCTCTGATGTGTAGGTATTCGATTGTGCAAGAGGGAGGAGACCCAGCGTCTGCGCAACCAGATGCACGCTCTTGTGTCTGCCTCTCAAAGTTCTAAAACATATTTTTGGACTGATCACCATCGTGCCTACACTATGGCGCTGCTGCAGGATCACATATTGGAGCTGGAGCAATTTGTCGAGTGCTGTCGCAGATCTTTGGCTATTGTTTACAATGCCATGTTTCCTAGGGATCCTCAGCCTCAGACCTTGGCAGATTTAATTACGAAGTTTCGGCAAGGTGAGAGGATCCACCATTATGTGAATCTTCAACTTGTGGTGGGTGCCAAGCTCGCGCTCTCTTGGGTGCATGTGCATCACCCTTCATTGGATCTGGACATCATATCTTCGGGTCTGCCTCCCCCTTCTGATGGCGACCTTGTTTATATGGCACCTCATTATGTCGCCGCTCATAGACCTGCCATTATGATTGTGCGTAGGTGCTTAGAAGCAGATGAAGAATTTTTTGTTAACTTCAAGATCTGACTACTTGTTTGTGTAGCCTTGTACTGTATAACCGAAATATTGTATAGACGTTTATCAAAAAGGTCATATGTTTTATACAAGATTTTGATTGCATGATGTATTATTTTAATCTAGGGACCCGGCAAACTAATGTTCGTGTGCCATAGAAGTTTGTATTTCGCGGAATACTTTCCTTATTTATTGATAATAATGGGTAGGAGTACATTGCGAGGGCGTGATCGCCTGGCCGTTGGCCTTTATTGAATATAAAGTGCGTCTAAATGGAGTTTCTGAAGGAATCTTCGGCTTCTGTTCTTGAGGATCTTCATCATCTTCCACGTCGTGGTAATCATGTCTTGTCGATCAGTGGGTCTTCTTATGAGGGACCATTATTCGAGGCCGCATACGCTGCTTTTGTGAGACCATTGCGTATTTGATCTTCCACCGTTTTCTTTTTGCGGGTGTGTGCTTCATGTGTGGGTTCTTCGCCCGTTATTTTCAGCTGTCCAAGTCCTGACTCCATCCCGAAAGATTCCGAGATTTTGTTGAATTCCCGATCGCAGTTGTCCGCGCGGTTGAAACTTCCTTTGACTGTTATGGCCCCATTATGGGCTGGCATTTTTAGCACTAGATATGCGTAGTGAGGTACTGCCATGAATCTAGCGAAAGCTGGTCGTCCCAGGATCGCGTGGTATTGGTATGGCCAGTCGATGACTTCAAATTCTAGCTTTTCTCGTCCGAAATTATTTTTTGACCCGAAGACTGCATCGAGGTGGACTTTGCCCAATGGAATTTCGGCTTCCCCTAGAACTATCCCGTGGAAATTTGTGTCTATTGGTGCTAGATTCGTCATGCATCAGTTCATGGCCCATAGAGTTTTGGCATAAATCAGATTGATGCTGCTTCCTGCATCCAAGAAGACATTGCTCATGTCAAACCCGCCGATTTGCGCTTCCACTATTAGTGCTGACTGTCCTGGCTGAGGGACCCGTAACGGATGGTCAGCTCTGATGAATGTAATTTCTTGTTCTAACCAATGGAGATACTCTGGTGTAGGAGGTGGCTTTGTTACTACCTAATTTACTTGCCTCGTGATCAATTTCTGTGCTCTGTTAGAGGGTGGCTCCTTCTAGATCATCGACATTGCTCCCTTTGACCTAGGGTATTTGTCGTCTTGGTGTATTGTACTTTGTGGCTTCCCTACTGGCGGATGGCCCTGCGACGGTGGTGGCTCCCTGATGGCCAAAGCGCCAAGTGCGGTAGTATAGCCTCGATTTGCTGCTTTGGCTTCCCTTGTGTTGCATAGTTCTTGCATCTTTAAGAATGTTCGACAGTCTTTTAGGAGATGATTTGACCGCCTCTTCCCTGTTGTGTTGATGTAGTAGTGCATATTGCAGGGACCTTCCAACATTTGCCCTACTGGCATGGGTGGGTCTTGATTTGTCGTCTTGTATTGCTGTTGCGACTAGCTTCCGCTGATGCTATCCATGTTGATGCGGTATCTGCTGTTGTAATCGTTACTTCGTTGATTGTCCCCTCCGGAGAAACTTGCTGCAACGTAACTTGGTGTATGGTATCCATCATTGGTTCGTCGTCTCCGATCATTATTGCGCCTGTCTCTATCGTCTTCGGGTGAACGGGCTCTTTTGTTGTGTACTGTGTCCTCTCCATCAGCCCATCGATTGGCTATGTCCATCAGCTGCGAAATTGTCTTTGATTTTATCCGTCCTAGTTCTTCTATGAACTCCTATTGACGAAGTCCATCGTTGAAGGCATCGATTGCTCTTTCATCGGATATGGCTTCAGCCGAATTTTTTATGATGTTCCACCATTGGACGAAAGCCCATATTGATTCTCCCGGTTTTTTCTTGTAGGCCCGTAATTTCTCCAAAGACGCAAGTTGCTTGAACATGGAATGGAAATTCCTGATAAACTTTTCCTCAAGATCATTCTAGATGCTGATAGACTCTTCAGGTAATTTTTTTAGCCAGGAGCGTGCCGCACCAGTTAGGTGCAGCTGCAAGGTTTGCATTGTTGTTGCTTTGGATCTGCCTTATAGTCTGACGGTTGCCAAGTAATCTGTCAGCCAAGATTCAGGTTCTTGAAGACCATTGTACTTTTGGCGATCTTGGGGTAACTTAAAATCTTTTGGCACCGAGTTTCGCGAACCCGTCGGGTAAAGCAACTGGCTCCACATAATTCTTGTTCTTCTTCACTTTCGCCATCATAGTTTCTTCGGGTGCTGCGTTCTTCTCTAGATCATTCGATCCGTTGCTGAGTGATGTCGTTTCTTGCGTCGTTTCACGGTTCTGATTTTGAAAAGTGGACCCAATGTGGCGATCGTGATCGTCGAGTATGACCTCCATTCCGAGGGCTGCTGCAACGGCGTGGGGATCTGTTGGGTTGTCGCGTGGTTCCTTTGTCTTCTTGCGTGAGAGATTCGCCTACCATACCAAGGTTCATCAGGGAGGAACGGTGAAGGGCCACACGAGGATCGTCGGGTGCGGGCTGTGTTGTAATTATATATGTTTGTGCGGCTACGATAGCCACCTGAGCTATTTTTGCCTTGATATTTCCAGCTTGGTCTATGGACATGAATGACAGATCAAGGTCTCAGATTATTCCGCTCCTCTCTTCTTCGGGGATATCTCGTAATCTAGACATTCCTCTCCATGGCGATGCTCCTCTTGTTACGCTCCTTGATCCTCAGGTGGAGCTTAACTATGCTCGCTTAGGCTAGATTCGTCGGCTACCCTCTTCCTTTCATCGAGTTGTCTCTACATCCGGAGGAGGTCTCTCTTTTTGTGATGAAGCAAATACTGGTATACCAATAGATCTTCGTGGGTAGCATTCGTTGTCATTGGGACGCACTCGAAATTGCTGCTCTTGCCTTTTCCCATGCACTAGCTGGTAAGCTAAGGGTTTGCCTCTCACCCTCGCGTGGGTGTTCTTCTTCTCGATTTACACGGTTGGCTGTTGGGTCTCCCCCGTTACCTCGACTTCCTTCGTTGTCTTCACTTCCTACATTATGGCTTGAAAGAATATCATTGGGATTAAGAATTGGGTTACCATTGGAGTCTTGCTTGGTCGTGGTGTCTCCGATGATCATGCATACTTGGTGATGGGTGGCATATGGACTGGTAACATCCTCATTTGCACCTATGGAGACACTATCAGATGAGCCAGTGAAGTCCATCAGTTTCTGTTCTGGATATATTTCTGCCATTCAAATTCCGAAGCCTATTCTTTTGCTGCTTTCTTTGGGTTCTGAGTTAACTAGGCTTGCTTCATGTGGTGGGGTTAACTGTGGGTCCGATCCGAAGGATATATTGTCATAAATACCATCGAGATCCCTCGGATTCATCTCAATCTGCTTGCTTTCGTCGCCTGCTTTGATATGTGCTTCGACTTCCATTGAGGATCCGATGGAAAGTTCCGGTTCTTCTGTTGGCGTAGCTTTATGGGTGGGCATGTGTGGATCTGTTTTTGTCGAGTTGATGCTTGGTGGAGAGCATTCTTCCGAATCCGTGTTTCCAGTGTTCAGGTTTCCCACAGACGGCGCCAATTGAGGAGGGGTATCCTCGGCAATGCCCATGATGATGGACTTGGGGTTTCGCAGAAAAGAGAACGCTGGGGATTTCGTCGGATGTTAGGAAAATGATGAAGACAAAGTCGCCTAAATATTGGGAAAACACACTATTACAAGTTGTCCTCTAGATTTCAGTACCCTCGCTTGGGCTTATCCCATCCTATATATAATAGGCCGGGTCTCAAAGCTGTATGTGGATAGGTTTCATACACGCGTGATTATAATACCAACATAGTGTCGGTTCATGGTTTCTTTCCTAATACACTCAAAGTCTTTGTCGGTTGCTTACCTAGGTTGTTACCTAGAATCTTCATGGGTTGTATGCCTTTTACCCAATGTAGGGTAGCCAATTATAAGCATCCGAGTTATCATACCTATGTTAGTTTCCATGCGAAGATGTTGCGATTCTCACGCAGGAACCTGATGAGTGTGCATTCCTATGCGGGGCTCATGTTCGTCCCGATGGTGACCGTCTGGCTAGAGTCGCCCGGGACGAGCTCGACGGTGTGAGTATGCGTGGCTGCCTCGAAAGATGTTCCCTTGGAGTTCTCCGAGGTGGGCTTCTTCAGAATGGTGGGGTCGTCCTTGTCGACGTTCCTCGCGTATTTTGCAAGCTCATCCGCGTGGTTGTTTTCCGTGGCGATGACGGCGTCGGCGAGCTCGGCTCCTTTGTCCTCGCACTCCATGGCCATATCGGGTTGTCGTGGATGGTGATGATGCCGCTTGTCCTGGGGATATTCATCATGTTGTAGGCGTAGTGTGGGGCCAGCATGAATTTGGCGAATGCCTGGCGCCCTAGGACGCAGTGATAGGGGCTGTGGAAGTTCACCAGCTCGAATACGACCCACTCGTGCGGAAGTTTGCTGGTGTGCCGAAGGTGACTGGTAGCGTCACCTTGCCGATCGGGAATGCCTTCCGACCTGGGACGATGCGGTGGAAGGTGGTGAGGGTTGACTCGATCATCGACTCCGGGAGGTGTAGCCTCTTGAATGTATCTAGGTACATGATATTAATGGAGCTTCCACCGTCCATCAGCATCTTGGGTAGCCAGTAGTGAGCCACTTTGGGCCTAACCACCAGGGCGACTCGCCCTAGATATTCGATCCTGGGCGCGTGATCTTGGCGACTGCAGGTAATGCTTTGCTCAGACCAGTTGAGGAAGCAGGGGACGTCGACCTGGGTCACCGCATTGACGGCGACCACGCGGGCAAGCACCTTCTTCTCGCGTTTGGTGCCGAGCCTAATGAAAGTGTGCAGTGAGCCGACGGCGTTGCCGAACCCGCCGACATTGCCGTTGTCCCTTGGCTGGTTGTTGTTGGGGTCCTCTCTTGCTTGCCTTGCCTTCTCAATCTCCTTCAGACACAGGGCTGGTTGAGTAGGGTGGTGGGGTCGAATTTCGGCCTCGCCGTGTTGTTGGCGTCGTACTTTCTGCTCTCGTGATAGTTTCCTCCGTCTCGGCAGAAGTTCTTCGGGTCGGACAGCCCATAACCGGCGTTGGCGACGAAGTCGACTCGCCCGTCCCCGTGGCGCTTGCCGGTGAGGCAAGTGTTGCTGTAGCACATGTCGCGCTGTCGCCCGTTGTCGTTGCCGCTGGTGTGGTGTATTCCCCCCGACTCATCGTCAGAGTCTTGGTTTGGGTCCTCCTCCGCGTAGCACTTGGCGATCTTGAGGAGGTCCGGGATGTTGTCGAGCGTCCGGTAGACCCTCTTGATCTTCGCGACTAGAGGTTCGTACCGGCACGCGTTCTTGAAGCAGTGGATCGCCGTGTCTAGGTGGATGCCAGAGGCGTTAATCCACACGTCTTGCCACCGCTGGACCCAATGGAGGGTCGACTCGCGCTATCCCTAGATGCATCGCTCCAGGTCCTCGATGGTGGTGGCATGGGTGTAGGTACCCTTGAAGTGCCTGACGAAGGCCTCTCGCATGTCCTCCCAAAAATCGACGATGTCCACGGGGAGGGTGTTAATCCATTGCCGGGTCGCTCCCTCCATCATTAGGGGGAGGTAGCGGGCGGCGAGCAGGTCGGTGTGGCCGCCAACCCCATCGCCATGAGGTATGTGTCGAGCCACACCGCTAGGTTATACGTTGGGTCGTACTTTTCAATCTCCTTCGGTGCCTTGAAGTTCGTCGGGTACTTTTTGCCTCAGATCATTTGACCAAAGCACTATAGGCCAACTCGGCTGAGTGAGCCCCTTGGCTCCGGCTCGCCGCGGTTGGTGAGGGTGTGCCGCAAATCGTGCGTCTGGCGAGCTCGCCAAGCCTGGTTGTTGATGATGTGGGCCTGCACGTCAATCGGTTGGCCGTTGGCGGCGACTGTGTTATTCGCAGGTCGCGGTTCGTTGGTGGAGAGCGCAGGGTTTGCGGCCTGTGGTTGGAGCTACAGGGGCTCAGGCGGTGGGCAGTTCAGGGTGTTGGCAACTATTGGACAACTGCTTGAGGCTGCCCTGCTCCCTGATGAGCGAGAGTACATCCGTCCCTGCGGATTGACTCCCGTGGCTTGCTGCTCGATGGCCTTAGCGAGTAGGGCCTAGGCGAACTGGATCTGCAGTGCGCCCTCTCCCTAGATGTTGAGGTCGGTGACCGTGGCTTGTCCCGTGATGACATTGTCTATCGGGGTGGAGTACAGCGGAACCCGTTGGCGTCGTGGGCTTGTGGCGAGATGATGATCCGCGGCTGATCCGGTGGAGGCATGCTACCTATGGGTGGCGGTGGATCTCCAGTCGCAGGTGCCTCGGGTGGCGGACGGTTCCTGCTGTCAGGCGGCACATTCTCGCAGAACTCGTGCTCGACCGAGCGGGCGGGGTCGTTCTGAAGGAAATATGCCCTGAGAGGCAATAATAAAGTTGTTATTATGTATTCCTCATATATGATAGATGTTTATTTTGCATGCTATAATTGTATTGATCGGAAGCGTCAATATATGTGTGTTTAATAAACAAAAAGGGTTCCTAGTTATGCCTCTCTTATAGACTAGCTTGTTGATTAACAAGATGATCAAGGTTTCCTGATCATAGACATTGGATGTTGTTAATAACAAGGTCATAGAATTTGTGAAATGATGTGATGAACATTCATCCGAAGTATAGCATTACGATCAAGTCATTATGTTTACATTGCTATAAACATCATACGAAGTGATCTTTATCCTTAGACCGTGAGATCATGTCAATTGCTAACTCTGGAAGAGTATCTTGATAACATCAAACGTGACACCGTAACAGGGTGACTATAAAGATGGGTTCAGTGCTACGAAGGTGTTATGTTGAGGCTCATGGATCAAGAGTGGAATCTGTCAATCCTGATGACGGATAGATATACTTTGGGCCCTCTCGGTGATATCACATTGATATAGCTTGCAAGCAAGTGATGAGATCACTAGAATGTTATATCACGGGAACGAGAAAAGAGTGTCTGTCGGTAACGAGATCAAACTAGGTATTTAGATACCAATGATCGAATATCGAACATGTATTATATCAGGAGACAAAGGGATTAAGTTACTAGCGTTAAAGGTTCTCACGATCACAAAAGTCATCGTTGAATATGCAGGAGTCAGTATGGATCTCCAGGTCCCGCTTCTGATTATTGATCCGAGAGGAGTCTCAATCATGTCTGCATTATTCGCGAACCATAGGGTGACACACTTAAGAGTTGTCGGACACCATTTTGGAGCACATATGTTTCAGACGAAAGAACTGCAAAGCGCAGGAATTGTTTCGATAGAAACCGGAATTGTTTCGAGTGAAATTGCAGAAAGTGGTTATGCATGTAATATTGAAATGTTGCAAGGGGTTTTATGTGAATGTTTGTTAATTAAATTAATTAAAAAAATTCTGAATAAATATAATAAAAGAGTTTTATTAAATGAGAGAGCATTAAACTTAGAGAATTTTAATGCATTTAAAGTGGAGATTTTAAAAGGGAATGTGAAGAGGCATTTTAATATGGGGGGAGTTACCACCACATGAATGGAGGAGGTGAGGGGTCACCTCCATGAGGCGCCGGCCATGGAGGGGGTACCCCCTCCTCCTATAAAAGTCCCCCTCTTCCTCCTTCTTCCTCACACCTCCTCGTGAAGGATCTCTCTCCCCCTCTAGAATTATTCCCCCATGGTCTCGGATTAGCGAGATACATGTTCCCGGTGGCATTTCGTCTGGAAGGAGTTGCTGCTTCCGCTGCATTGCTGGAGCGAGGAGGTGGAGGTTGTCCGGTGGCTTGAACGTGTGTGCGAGGACGGATGCGCTGCTGATTTGCGGTGCTCGGACTTCCACACGATCTTGAGATCGGCAAGTGTACGACTACATCAACCACAAGTTCCTACTCGTTAAAAAAACTCCTTGTCTTCGAGGGTAAGTTCTCGATGGATGTATGTCCGCCCGTTGCTCTGTATCTAGTAGATAGATCTTGGCATGTAGTTCTCATCGTATGAATTTTTTTGTTTTCTATGCTGCAGACCCAACAATGGTATCAGCGCCAGATCTATGCGTAGGTGCTTTGCATGGGTAGTACACATATGTTTATATGTGGGCGATGATGATCATGTTATTGCATCTTCTATGTATTTTTTATATTGGTGGCATAGTGGGATGAAGCGGCCCAGACCAACCTTACATGTCATCGTACATGAGACCGGTTCCACGACTGACATGCAACTTGTTTTGCATAAGTGGCTGGCGGGTGTGTGTCTCTCCTACTATAGTCAATATCTGATTTACAACGAGTTGCTAATAACTTGGTTATCCTCATTGTGGTTCATGTTCGTAGGTAAGACCGGTTCTATCTCTGAAAGCCCTAAGCCACGTAAAACTTGCAATTGATAAATTAGAGGCGTCTAGTTTAGATCGTTGCTGGGCTAGTGTCTTGATATGGTATTGTTGTAAGTAGATGTATGATAGATACTCTTACAACACACTCAACGTGTAAGTTCCATAGACCTTGGCCTTACACACAAAGGAATGATAGAGATCATACCACAATGCAAATGATAGAGATCAAATGCATGGACCATATCATCTCACTTTACACATTAGATGTTAGCATCTTATACTACTAGTTTGGCGCTTTTTGTAGCATTGTAAGATGATCCCTCATTTAAATATCAAGATAAAATGTGTTCTTCCTTAAGTATGCACCGTTCTGTGGATCGTGTTTCGAGACATCACATGATGATCGGGTGTACTCGACTCTACGCTTTCATAAGAACGGGTGTAAGACAGTTTTACACACGCGAATACTAAGGTTCTTACTTGGCAATCCTAGCATGTACAGACATGGCCTCGGAACACGGACCAAAAGGTTAAGCATGAGTCATATAGTTGATATGATGCCCATATAGATTCTCTCCTTTGAAGCTACATCAACTCACGTGATGATCGGACTTGGTGTAGTGGATTTGGTTCATGTAATCACCAAAAGGACACGAGGGATGTCGTTTTTGAGTGGGAGTTCATTAGTAAGTTGGATTAGTTGAACTCACTCTATCATAAACTTAGTCTAAATAAACTTTACAAATTCTGTTGTAGATGGCACCACCTGCTTTTAATTTCAATGTGTTCATGGAGAAAGAGAAACTTGGTGCGAATGGTAGCAACTTCACCAACTGGGCTATGAATTTGAGGATTCTCCTCACTGCTGCACAAAAGCAATATGTGCTAGAGGCGCCGTTAGGCCCCCCACCAGCTCCTGATGCCCCTGATGAGGAAAAGAATGTCTATGTGACTCATCAGGAGGACCACAACTCAGTTCATTGCGGCATACTGTATGGGCTAGAGCCAGAACTTCGAAAGCGTTTCGAAAATGGCAATGCTTTTGATACCATGGGAGAATTGGAAATGATTTTCGATACCCATGTTGCCGTAGAGAGTTATAATGCTATTGAAAAGTTCTTTAGCTGCATGATGGAGGAGAACAGCTCCGTTAGTGAGCACGTACTCAAAATGTCTGGGTACGCCGATAAGCTTGTGTCCTTGGGAATAACGATTCCCATTGACTTAGGCATACATCGTGTTCTCCAATCTCTGCCACCTAGCTACAAGAGCTTCGTGATGAACTATAACATGTAGGGCATGAAGAAGTCTCTTCCCGAGCTTCTGTCAATGCTTAAGACTGCAGAAGTGGCGATTAGGAAAGAAGATCAAGTGTTGATGATCAATAGGACCACCGGTTTCAAGAAGGACAAGAAAGGCAAGCACAAGGGAAAGAAGGGTGGCAAATCTGTTGCCACACCTGAAAAGAAACTCCGAGCTGGCCCTAAGTCTAACACCGAGTGTTACTATTGCAAGGGGACTGGCCATTGGAAGCGCAATTACCCCAAGTATTTGGCAGACAAGAAGGCCGGCAAGGCAAACAAAGGTATATGTGATATACATGTTATTGATGTGTACTTGACTAGTACTCGAAGTAGCACCTGGGTATTTGATACGAGATCGGTTGCTAATATATGTAACTCGGTTCAGGGGCTGCGGAACAAGCGACAACTAGCAAAGGAATGAGGTCATGATGCGAGTCGGCAATGGATCAAGAGTTGATGTGATCGCCGTTGGGACGCTACCTCTCCATACGCCATCAGGATTAGTTATAAATCTGAATAATTGTTATTTGGTGCCTGCACTGAGCATTAACATTGTATCCGGATTGTGTTTGATGCAAAGTGGTTATTCCTTTAAATCTGAAAACAATGGTTGTTCGATTTATAAGAATGATATCTTTTCTGGTCATGCACCTATGTTGAATGGTTTATTTCTATTAGATCTCGATAGTAGTATTACGCATATTCATAATGTTGATGCTAAAAGGATTAAACTTAATAATGATATATCTGCATATATGTGGCACTACCGTCTAGGTCATATTGGCGTTAAACGCATGAAAAACTCCATTCTGATGGACTTTTGGAATCACTTGATTTTGAATCATTTCATACATGTGAGCCATGCCTTATGGGAAAGATGACTACAGCGCCATTTTCCGGTTCAATGGAACGGGCGACAGATTTATTGGAAATCATACATACTGATGTGTGTGGACCAATGAGTGTGTCGGCGCGAGGTGGATATCATTACTTTATTACTTTCACGGATCATTTGAGTAGATGCGGGTATATCTATTTGATGAAACACAAGTCTGAAACCTTTGAAAAGTTCAAAGAATTTCAGAATGAAGTGGAACATCATCGTAACAGAAAGATCAAATTTCTGCGGTCCGACCGTGGAGGTGAGTATCTAAGTATCTAAGTCACATATGAAAGAGTGTGGAATAGTTTCACAACTCACGCCTACCGGAACACCACAACGTAATGGTATGTCGGAACGTCGTAATCGTACTTTATTGGATATGGTTTGATCTATGATGTCTCTGACTGACTTGCCACTATCATTTTAGGGTTATAAACTAGAAACTGCCGCATTCACTTTAAATCGGGCATCATCTAAATCCGTTGAAACGACACGGTATGAATTATGGTTTGGAAACAAACCTAAGTTGTCATTTCTTAAAGTTTGGGGATGCGATGTTTATGTGAAGAAACTTCAGTCGGATAAACTCGAACCCAAAGCAGAAAAATGCGTCTTCATAGGATACCCTAAGGAAATGATTGGGTATACCTTCTATCACAGATCTTAGGGCAAGGTTTTTGTTGCCAAGAATGGATCCTTTCTTGAGAAGGAGTTTCTCGCGAAAGGTGTGAGTAGTCGGAAGGTAGAACTCGAAGAGGTTATTGAACCTTCTCTTCATGAAATGCCGAGTAGCGCAGCACCAGAAATTGTTTCGGAGTTGACTTCACCTAATGAAGAGAGAGTGGTGTCTACGTACTTCTATTCTTGTAGACAGTTGTTGGGCCTCCAAGTGCAGAGGTTTGTAGAACAGCAGCAAGTTTTCCCTTAAGTGGATCGCCCAAGGTTTATCGAACTCAGGGAGGAAGTGGTCAAAGGTATCCCCTCTCAAGCAACCCTGCAATCAAGATACAAGAAGTCTCTTGTGTCCCCAACACACCCAATACACTTGTCAGGTGTATAGGTGCACTAGTTCGGCGAAGAGATAGTGAAATACAAGTGGGATAGATAATTATAAGTGGTAATGGTGATAGAAAATAACTTGATGGCGTGGAAGGGACTAAAGGCAAACTGAAATAAAGAAGGAAGCAAGCAAACATGTAACAGATCTAATAGCAAATGGTGTATCAATGCTTAGAAACAAGGCCTAGGGATCATACTTTCACTAGTGAACACTCTCATATAAATATCTTCTCTTTATGATACTACTCTTAACTACTCTCTGGTTGGACATTCTAATCGATGGTAGGGCTATAACAGCACAACTCAGAGTAAGCCTTTCCCATCTAGAAAACCCCACACTGTCACCTTGAGCACTAGATAGGTCCAACAAACACCACAATTTCATAGAAACATCCAACTCCAAATATAACTCATAACAAGTATTTGTAATCTCTAGCCTAAGTGCCACCATGGTGTGCATGCTGTCACTTTCACACACATGGGGAGAGCAGAGATCTATTAAAGCACTTGAGTAGAAGTAGATCTATAGATTACAAGCTCGTGATCTCAATAAGATCATGCATAGAGAGAGATGAACACATAGCTACCGGTAGAACCCTTAGCCTCGAGAGAGAACTACTCCCTCCTCATCATGGGAATCAGTAATGGCGATGGAGAAGGTGGTGGAGATCGATGGAGATGGCTCCGGGGGCACTTCCCCGTCCCGGCAGGGTGCCGGAACAGAGACTTTCTGTCCCCCAAATCTCCCCTTCGGTTGCGGCGGCGCTGCAGAACTTTTCGTGGCTGGAGGCTTGACGATTTAGGGTTTTTGGCTCGGGAGAAATATATAGGCGAAAGGGCAAGGTCGGTGGAGGCCGGAGGGGCCCGCGCCACCCTATGGTGTGGCTGGCCCCTAGCCTCTCTCCGTATCATCTTCTGGCTCCGTGAGTCTTCCGGTAAAATATCAACTTTGGCTTTTGTTCGGTCCAATTCTGAGAATATTGATTTTCTGACTTTCCTGGAACCAAAAACAGCAGAAAACAGGCAACTGGCACTGCGGCATCTTCTTAATAGGTTAGTCCAAGAAATCATATGAAAAGTACTCCAAAGTGTGGACAAAACATAAGAACGTAGATAAAACCAAGCATGGAACATCAAAAATTATAGATACATTTGCAATGTATCAACATCCCCAAGCTTAACTCCTGCTCGTCCTCGAGTAGGTAAGTGATAAAAAGAAAGAATAATTTTTGAGGTGACATGCACCATCAAAGACTTGATCAAAGTATTTGTAAAACATTCAAAGCTAGGATCATAGTACTTCAATCATAACATGAAAGACAAGGTTCTAGCAATAAGAAAAAGAAACTATGATGCAACATGAAAGGGCACAAACAAAAGATTCATGAATAACAATGCTTTGCAAGACATTTGTTTGTTTCACATAAAGAAAACATGGCATAATAGTATTTAGCTTGTCCCTAAATAGAGTAGCAAATATAATTGAATATGACACCTTCAAAGTTCATAAGAGTGACTAGATACAATAGTTTAAAACAAGCAATAACAAGTTATGCATCAATCAACTAGTCTTGGGACAATGCACATAGAACTAAGAATGGCCACTATGCTCTCAAAGTAGATGCATAAAGATAAAAGGTGGAGACTCAATAGAATGGTGGTAGAAAGGCCTTCATAAAAGGAAGTAGGGATTCAAGTCTCATAAAGAGCTTCCAAAAATTATGGTACTTACTAGCTTTCAGCTCTCATTGCCCCTATCATAAGCATCTTGAAGTGATTAAGGTTAAAGTGAACAAACTATGGTGTACATGCTTGACGAAGTATAAGTTAGAAATCTCATGTCCCTTGAATACGAGGGTCGCTCCTCATACTACTCAAGTTTAGTCACTGGTAAGTTCTTGTCATTGTAAGTACATGTGTATCATAGAGAACCACCAACGGGGTACCCCTTGCCCGGTGATACGGAAGAATCCCCATATCAAAATGATAAGGCAAGCAGACAACGAGCATCTCAGCAATCTTCTTATTTACCATGGGAATATGGTGCTTTTTTCTCTCTTTCCTCTTTTCATAATCTCTTTTTTTCTCTTTTTCTCCTTTTTCTCAATATAGGACTCTTTTTTTATAAGAAGAATGCTTCATAGACAGCTCATTATGGTTACGCTGCAGGTTTCCACCATGTCAACATGGATTAGACCAGCGGCCTAGGCGTTTCTCTAACACATATAAATAACTCCATGGACTTACAAGCTCCCCTTTCATTTCACACCGACGACATCCATATACAAAAGAGCATGATATCAACTAGGTACAAGTACCAAGTGCAATGTTGAAAGCGTTCCCCATAAAAGCATGGTTCTACTAATTCCCAACAAATAAGTGCAAGAATATACAACATAGAAGACACAATGGTTCAAGTTTATTAAGGGCAAGTAAAGTAAAGTGTGCCATCAAGTTCGTGAGAGCTTTAATCACTAGTTTTCTCATAACAAGTGGAAGGTAAACAAAAGCATGAATGTACTTGGAATAGCATAAGCTAGTAGGCAGGTATGGTGGACTCTTTGGAATAACTTGGTTTAGGGAGTTGGATGCATGAGTGGAACTCATACTTTGTTGTGGAGGCTAGCAAAAGACTGGGAGCGACAAACTAAGAGAGAAATAATGGCCATAATCATGCAGAGCGACAAAACATCATTGATCAAAGCATAAAGTGGTACTACAAGTTGAAAACTAAAGGATCATAAAGGCTATGGTTACTTTGGATAGTCATAACATGGTGTGAGCATGCGCCAAGTCAACCCAAATAAAGCATCAAAGGAGACTTCCACTATACTATGCTTTAATATGCTAAAACAACGCATGATTCATCCAAGGCACATTAAGAAATCTCAATTGTTTATAACAAGTCATGCTACAGCAAAGAATACTAAGCATAAAGCCAAAACATATCAAGCATGGCATGACAAAGCATAGGCCACAGTCAAAAACGAGCTCTTTTTACCACATAAGTATGAACTTTCCTACTCTTTTCCAAACCAAACCAAACTATTTGCAAACCAACATATGAAAAAGGGGGTCCAACCAATTTATTCAGAAAACTAAGCAAACCAAGCAAACTAAAAACCAAAACGAAAACGAAAAAGAAGACGCTCCAAGAACAACACAACTGTGCATTAAGCAATGAAAATGAAGCGTTTGGAAGAAACCTGGGATTTTTATTGATGAAGTAGGGGATGCCTTGGGCATCCCCAAGGATGCCTTGGGCATCCCCAAGCTTTGACGCTTGTACTTCTTGGATATTTCTTGGGGTGACACGTGTGGCATCCCCAAGCTTGAGCTTTAGTCCATCCTTCATCTCATTACTCATTCCTTCCATACACCTGAAATTTTTCCTTCATACAAAACTTCACACAATCTTTATTAGCAACATTAGTGCACTTAAGATAAATAAGTCTCAAGGTTCAGTTCTAACACCAAATAAACTTCCATTATAACACTAGATACTGTAGCACTTCCCTCAAAAATCTCAATTCCCCAAAATAACTCAAGAAGGAACCAACAAGAAGCAAATGCAGAAAATGGCAGAAATCTGTCAAAACAGACCAGCAGGTAAAGACGAAATTTTTTTAAGACCTTCTGCTGCTCAAATAAAAAAGTGTTGAACTAACTAAAGTTAGATAACAAACTGGGGCAAAAGCACAAACAATTACAGATCCATCCGACATACAGAGCTCTCTCACGAATTTTTATGGTAAAGCACAGAAATCTGTTTCGGGACAGCAACTTTCCCAATCATTACTTCTCTCTCATTAGAGGTTACTCTTGGCACAAAAAGCAAATAAAAAGGATAAGGAGAGGTTATTACAGAGGTAATAACTTCCAATACTCATCTAAAACTCTTGGGTTATCTCCCAACAAGTACTTTTCTTTAACGCCTTTAAGTTAGGCATGATAGTTTAAGAAGATGCTCACATAAGAAATATGAATTTAAGTAAAAGAGAGCATCAAGAAGCAAATTCAAAGCACATATAAGTCCAACCCACTTCCTATGCTTAGGAATCTTGTAAATAAACAAGTCATGAAAGCACAAAGCAATAAGCATAGGAAAGCAAAACAAGTGCAACTTCAAAATTTTCAACATAAAGAGGGGAAACTTAATATTATTGAGATGCATAGAACCATGTTTCCCTCTCTCATAATAACTTTCAGTAGCAACATGAATAAAATTAACAATATAACTATCACATAAAACATTCTTATCATGAGCCACATGCATAAAAGAATTAATACTCCCCACATAAACATAGTCATTCTTGTCAATTGTAGTGGGAGCAAATTCAACAAAATAGCTATCATTATTATTTTCATCACCATAATCATCAAATATAGGAGGCATATTGTAATCATAATTAATTTCCTCCTCAATAGTAGGTGGACTGAATATATCAAATTCATCATTGTAATCATCATAAATTGGAGGTATAGTATCATCAAAGTAAATTTTCTCCTCCGTGCTTGGGGGACTAAAAATATCATACTCATCAAAACCAGCTTCCCCAAGCTTAGACTTTTCCATAGCATTAGCAATAATGGTGTTCAAAGAATTCATACTAACAACATTGCTATTAGCATGCAAATAAAGTTCCATAGGTTTTTAATTTTCTCTTCAAACACTTCATGTTCTAACTCAAGATAAATACTATAAAGCTCTCTAATTTTGTTGTTGTTTTCCATTAAGCCTAACTAGTGAAAACAAGAAACAAAAAGACAAAATTGCAGAATCTAAAGGAAATAACTTCGAGCACTCACACCGGAGGATGTGAGTACCTTTTACTTTTCCTCCCCGGCAACGGCGCCAGAAAATAGGCGTTTGCCATGGGAGGTTCTTCTTCTTTAATCCTGCAGTGTGAATACCTTTTACCATACCTCCCCGGCAACGGCGCCAGAAAATAGCTTGATGTCTACGCACTTCTATTCTTGTAGACAGTTGTTGGGCCTCCAAGTGCAGAGGTTTGTAGAACAGCAGCAAGTTTTCCCTTAAGTGGACCACCCAAGGTTTATCGAACTCAGGGAGGAAGTGGTCAAAGGTATCCCCTCTCAAGCAACCCTGCAATCAAGATATAAGAAGTCTCTTGTGTCCCCAAAACACTCAATACACTTGTCAGGTGTATAGGTGCACTAGTTCGGCGAAGAGATAGTGAAATACAAGTGGGATAGATAATTATAAGTGGTAATGGTGATAGAAAATAACTTGATGGCGTGGAAGAGACTAAAGGCAAACTGAAATAAAGAAGGAAGCAAGCAAACATGTAACAGATCTAATAGCAAACGGTGTATCAATGCTTAGAAACAAGGCATAGGGATCATACTTTCACTAGTGAACACTCTCATATAAATACCTTCTCTTTATGATACTACTCTTAACTACTCTCCGGTTGGACACTCTAATTGATGGTAGGGCTATAACAACACACCTCAAAGTAAGCCATTCCCATCTAGAAAACCCCACACTATCACCTTGAGCACTAGATAGGTCCAACAAACACCACAATTTCATAGAAACATCCAACTCCAAATATAACTCATAACAAGTATTTGTAATCTCTAGCCTAAGTGCCACCATGGTGTGCACGCTGTCACTTTCACACACATGGGGAGAGCAGAGATCTATTAAAGCACTTGAGTAGCAAGGTAGATCTATAGATTATAAGCTCATGATCTCAATAAGATCATGCATAGAGAGAGAGATGAACACATAGCTACCGGTAGAACCCTTAGCCTCGAGAGAGAACTACTCCCTCCTCATCGTGGGAATCAGCAATGGCGATGGAGATGGTGGTGGAGATCGATGGAGATGGCTCTGGGGGGCACTTCCCCATCCCGGCAGGGTGTCAGAACAGAGACTTTCTGTCCCCCGAATCTCCCCTTCGGTAGTGGCGGCGTTGCGGAACTTTTCGTGGCTGGAGGCTTGACGATTTATGGTTTTTGCCTCAGGAAGAATATATAGGCGAAAGGGCAAGGTCGGTGGAGGCTGGAGGGTCCCACACCACCTAGTGGCGCGGCCAAGGGGGACCCGCGCCACCCTATGGTGTGGCTGGCCCCTGGCCCCTCTCCGTCTCGTCTTCTGGCTCCGTGAGGGTAAAATATCAACTTTGGCTTTTGTTCGGTCCAATTCCGAGAATATTGATTTTCTGACTTTCCTCGAACCAAAAACAGCAGAAAACAGACAACTAGCACTGTGGCATCTTGTTAATAGGTTAGTCCAAGAAATCATATGAAAATTACTTCAAAGTGTGGACAAAACACAAGAAAGTAGATAAAACCAAGCATGGAACATCAAAAATTATAGATACATTTGCAATGCATCAGAGAGCTAATGATATTGATCATGAAACTCCGAAAGAGGACACTACTGAACCTCGCAGGTCAAGTAGGACACGTGCAGCTCTTGAACTGTACGACAATCCTATTGTGAATTTCATGGTTGATGAAATGGATGACCCTATGACGTATGAAGAAGCGATGATGAGCCCGGATTCCAACAAATGGCTAGAAGCCATGAAATCCGAGATGGAATCCATGTACAAAAACCAGGTTTGGACCTTGGTAGACTTGCCTCACGATCGAAAGGCCGTTGAGAATAAATGGATTTTCAAAAGGAAAACTAATGTTGATGGTAATGTGGCCATCTATAAGGCTCGACTTGTCGCAAAGGGGTTTCGACAAATTCAAGGAGTTTACTATGATGAGACATTCTCTCCCGTAGCGATGCTAAAGTCAGTTAGGATTATGTTAGCAATTGTTGCATATTTCGATTATGAAATATGGCAGATGGATGTCAAAACTGCGTTCCTCAATGGTAATATTGAAGAAGAGTTGTATATGATACAACCTAAGTGTTTTGTCGATCCTAAGGATGCTGATAAGGTATGCAAACTTCGATCCATCTATGGACTGAAGCAAGCATCCCGGAGTTGGAATCTCCGCTTTGATGAGGTGATCAAAGAGTTTGGATTTGTCCAAACTTATGGAGAGTCTTGTATTTACAAGAAAGTGAGTGGGAGCAATGTGGCATTTCTGATATTATATGTGGATGACATATTATTGATTAGAAATGATATAGATCTTTTAAGGGGCACTTCTTTTTAGCTTCTGGCCCGGCTTCGAGGTGGTGGGCAGCTGAAGCCTAAAAGAAGTCTTCGGCTGCTGGCCTGCTTATTTCTACCGTGAAGCTAACCTTGCGTACGATTCCAGAATCCACCGACGAGCAGCTTCCCGAGCTTCTACGCTTAGAACCCGAATTGGTATATTGACTCACCCCTTCCTTTCAGTTTTATTTACTAGACTGCCACTCTACCAAAGCATAACTCTTTGCCACTCTCTTTGCTCCCATGTAGAAAAACAAAGGACCGCGGCCCTTCGTGCACATGAAATGTTGGGTTCCTCCCTAACGTGATTTTTCTTAATCGGGAACTGTTTGGTTAAATTCTATTCTCCTGGTTCTTCTAATCAATATACTTCAGTTCATGGATGATCGAACACAGAGATTTGTTTTATTTTGACATGTACTCTGATACCGTGTCTATTCACTAAAACTAGCATATGTATGGAATTATCACTTATTTAGGACACATATCTAATTTAGGGGTGTTACAGAGATTTTACAATCCAACATATCAAATAAGTAAAATTTTCAGAAGCCCAAAAGAAGTCGTTCATACAGTTTCTAGTAGCTTCTTCCCACCACAGTTTCTCTCCACCGTTTTCCATAAGCTAGCTTATGCATAAGCAGGAGCCCAAAAGAAGTCACCCTAAATAGTGTTAAAAGTTATCTAAACAACAAATTTTCGATGAAAGACCTTGGTGAAGCGTCCTATATATTAGGCATTAAAATCTATAGAGATAGATCAAGGCGCCTAATTGGGTTATCGCAGAGTACATACCTTGATAAGATATTAAAGAAGTTTAATATGGACGGAAGTAAGAAGGGGTTCTTACCTATGTTGCAAGGCAAGACATTGAGCAAGACTCAAAGTTCGGCTACGGCGGAAGAAAGATAGATAATGGATAAGATCCCCTATGCCTCGGCCATAGGCTCTATAATGTATGCCATGCTATGTACAAGACCGGATGTGGCACATGCTATTAGTTTGACTAGTAGGTACCAATCTGATCCAGGTTCGGAACACTGGATAGCAGTCAAGAATATCCTTAAGTACTTGAGAAGAACTAGGGATATGTTCCTTGTATACGGAGGTGAAGAAGAGCTAGTCGCCAAGTGTTATGTCGATGCTAGCTTTGACACCGATCTGGATGACTCTAAGTCTCAATCCGAATATGTATTTCTCTTGAACGGAGCAGCAGTTAGTTGGAGGAGTTCCAAACAGCCTGTGGTGGCTGGATCAATGACAGAGGCGGAATATGTTGCTGCTTCAGAAGCAGTGCAGGAAGCGGTTTGGATGAAAGAGTTCATAACGGAACTAGGTGTGGTTCCTAGTGCATTGGACCCAATGGTGATCTATTGTGACAACAATGGAGCCATAGCCAACGCCAAGGAATCGAGGTCTCACAAGAATTCCAAGCATATTAAGTGCCGGTTCCACTCCATGCGCGAGCATGTCAAGGATGGAGATATAAATATTTGTAAGGTACACACGGACCTAAATGTAGCAGATCCGTTGACTAAAGTTCTCCCTAGGGAAAAACATGATCAACACCAGAACTCCATGGGTGTTAGATTTATCACTATGTGAACTAGATTATTGTCTCTAGTTCAAGTGGGAGACTGAAGGAAATATGCCCTGAGAGGCAATAATAAAGTTGTTATTATGTATTCCTCATATATGATAGATGTTTATTTTGCTTGCTATAATTGTATTGATCGGAAATGTCAATACATGTGTGTTTAATAAACGAAAAGGGTTCCTAGTTATGCCTCTCTTATATACTAGCTTGTTGATTAACAAGATGATCAAGGTTTCCTGATCATAGACGTTGGATGTTGTTAATAACAAGGTCACAACATTTGTGAAATGATGTGATGAACATTCATCCGAAGTATAGCATTACGATCAAGTCATTATGTTTACATTGCTATAAACATCATACAAAGTAATGTTTATCCTTAGACCATGAGATCATGTCAATTGCTAACTCCGGAAGAGTATCTTGATAACATCAAACGTCACACCGTAACAGGGTGACTATAAAGATGGGTTCAGTGCTACGAAGCTGTTATGTTGAGGCTCATGGATAAAGAGTGGAATTTGTCAATCCCGATGACGGATAGATATACTCTGGTCCCTCTCGGTGATATCACATTGAGATAGCTTGCAAGCAAGTGATGAGATCACTAGAATGTTATCTCACGGGAACGAGAAAAGAGTGCATGTCGGTAACGAGATAAAACTAGGTATTTGGATACCGATGATCGAATCTCGGACATGTATTATATCAGGAGATAAAGGGACTAATTTACTAGCGTTAAAGGTTCTCACGATCACATAAGTCATCGTTGAATATGCAGGAGTCAATATGGATCTCCAGGTCCACTTCTGATTATTGATCTGAGAGGAGTCTCAATCATGTCTGCATTATTCACGAACCGTATGGTGACACACTTAAGAGTTGCCAAACACCATTTTGGAGCACATATGTTTCAGATGAAAGAATTGCAAAGCGCAGGAATTGTTTCGGTAGAAACTGGAATTGTTTCGAGTGAAATTACAGAAAGTGGTTCTGCATGTTATTGAAATGTTGCAAGGGGTTTTATGTGAATGTTTGTTAATTAAAGTAATTAAGAAAATTCTGAATAAATATAATAAAAAAGTTTTATTAAATGAGAGAGCATTAAACTTAGAGAATTTTAATGCATTTAAAGTGGAGACTTTAAAAGGGAATGTGAAGAGGCATTTTAATGTGGGGGGAGTTACCACCACATGAATGGAGGAGGTGAGGGGTCACCTCCATGAGGCGCCGGCCATGGAGGGGGTATCCCCTCCTTCTATGAAAGGCCCCCTCTTCCTCCTTCTTCCTCACACCTCCTTGTGAATCTCTCTCCCCCTCTAGAATTATTCCCCCATGGTCTCAGATTAGCGAGATACATGTTCCCGGTGGCATTTCGTCTGGAAGGAGTTGCTGCGTCCGCTGCATCGCTGGAGCGAGGAGGTGGAGGTTGTCCGGTGGCTTGAACGTGTGTGTGAGGACGGATGCGCTGCTGATTTGCGGCGCTCGGACTTCCACACGATCATGAGATTGGCAAGTGTACGACTACATTAACCACGAGTTCCTACTCGTTAACAAAACTCGTTGTCTTCAAGGGTAAGTTCTCGATGGATGTATGTCCGCCTGTTGCTCTGTATCTAGTAGATAGATCTTGGCGTGTAGTTCTCATCGTAGGAATTTTTTTGTTTTCTATGCTGCAGACCCAACACGTTCTCGTCGTTGAAGTTCAGGACGCGGCCCTGGATGCTGGAGTTCAGGTAGGTCCTAATGCGGCGTTGGTGGTAGAGAGACAGCTCCTCAACGGTTTGCCGCTCGAGGCGAAACTTCTCGCACTCGGCTTGCTCCTTGTGTGTTTCCTCCTCTAGTACCAGGCGGGCTTCTTCGACCTCCGTTGCCATCACGGTCGGCGGGATCGGCATGGAGAAGGGATTTTGTAGGGCGCTCATGCTGCCCGCCATGTAGATCACGTTGAAGCGATTAGATCTAGCGCGGAAGTCCTCGGGGGACTCCGACCCGGAGTTGAAGTCGAATATCTCGAGGATGGAGGGGTCCTCGAAATCCTCAAGGTTGGGGACTCGTGTGATGGAGTCCTCGTGCGATGTGGCAGTGATGGATCCGGCGACCGAAGTAGGGGTCGCTGAATCGGTGTCGTCGTGGAGAGCCACGCCATCCGTGGCGGCGTCAGTCCCGGCCACGTTGCTGGCGACTGAGTCGTACTTAGAGGCAAGGCGGCTAATGGAGCGGATCTAGCCCTCCAAGAGCAGATCGCGGTGTGGCGGTGATCCGCCGATGATCGCCATCTCCACCGGGTCAGCAGCGTCCATGAAGCCAACAAATGGGTTGATGGTGCCGACTGGCATCATCGCGCTGTGCGTGATCAGGCGCGACGCCGAGATGTAGCTGCTGGGCAAGATCTGGAGGATCCCACCGGTGGCGATCATGTGGCCGGTGGCGATCGGCCGATCGATTGGCGAGTAGGGTCTCACCGCAGAACTCAGGCCAGACCGTCCACACCCTATGGTGGGCGCCATTATCGTGGGAATGACCATGGCATACGCTACCAGGGGTAGCGATTGGAAGGTTTTGGGGCAATTGCAGGCAGCCATATGCGGAGCGAGATGAGGGTAAGACATAAGGGTTTACGCATGTTCGCCCCCCAGAGGGTAAAGACCTACTCCTTCTATATTGTATTACTAAGTGAGTACAATGGTGGCGAGCTCGACGGCTAGGCAGCGAGTTGATGGGGTGTATGATGGAACGTAAGTACAGAGAGCACCCTAGGGATGTTTATATAGGGGTACCTCGCTAGGGTTTACTAATATTCAACCGAATCTGTTAGGGACTCGGAGGATTTTACCTAATTAGACTGGGCTTCAGCTACGCTTCTAGGCCTCTAGCTTCTAGTCGCCATACTCCCTCTCAATTGCATTCCAGTCGCCGTCCTGCGGGCCCACTCGCAGAGGCCTCAGCCTAGTTGAAACGTCCTGCTAGGCATACCCCATTTGGCATATCCCCATTAGTCCTGCAATTTGAGGATTCTCCTTGTTCCCCAGAAGCTCTCCTATGTATTTGAAGCTGATCAAGGTAACCCAACCACTGACTCCGCCTCCCAAGCCGATAAAAATGTTTATTAGACAAAGGCGGATGATAACGCATGTGTATAGAGTGGCATTCTCTATGCCATGGATGCCGATATGTAGAAGCGCTTTGAGAAGACGAGTGCTTATGAGATTATCAATGATCTCAAAGCTTTCTTTGCACCTCAGGCCAGAGCCGAGAGGTATGAGGCCTTAGAATTGTTCTTCTCAGCTAAGATGGAAGAGCGCAATAGCCAAAGCAAGCACATAGTCAAAATGTTAGGCTACATTCATCCCTTGAACGCCCTTGATTGCCAAATCAATGATGAGCTAGCAATTGATAGGGTTCTACAATCGTTGCCCTAGCTACAAAGGATTCGTCCTAAACTACAGCATGTAGGGGACCACCAAAACCTAGCTGAGTTGTTTGCTATGCCCAAGCATACTGAGGTGGTGATCAAGAAGGAGCACACTATCTTGATGGTCAATAAGACAATTGACTTCAAGAAGCCCGACAATAAGGGTAAGGGCAAGAGGGGCAAACCAAAGAAGGACGACAAGCCTGTTGCAAGTTCCTCCAAGGCGCCTGATACCTTCGATCTAGATTCACGAATGTAGTGTAATAGCTTTTTCCCTAGAAGACCTAGGTTTAATCGAACGTTGGAAAGCAATGCTAAAAGGAAATAAAAAGGACACGTCTACAAGACTTTGTTTCTTCATTTTACCTTAGTTTACTAGACCAATCTAGTTTACTTTTATAATGGGTTCAATCCATGGATGGAGATAGGCTAGGGTTGAAGATCCACCTGCAGCTGCACATCACAAGGGATAAAATATAATAATAAGCATAGTCATGTGTAATGATTGAATAGGGATAATCTCTTGTGGGCAACAAATCCTAATATACTAGAGCCCCCGTGATGCAGCGGGCATAGCAATAGTCTATTAATCCAACCGAGTGCACCACGAGGCAACATGCTACAAACGATTATTAAGTGTAAAACACAGATCAAAGCATTAAGTGGTGATGTTGTTGTGATTCCGAATGGGTCGCTAAACGAAGACCGTACTACCCTTTCAATCACTAGGGTTCCTATGAGATCGCCACTAGCCAAGTATCTCACCTCAAGCCTTTATCAATCTATGGGATCTTGGGTACCTACAAGTCCACAGATCAAGGCAAGAGATAAAGAAACAAAAGATAAAAATCTCTATTGCAAACAAAACACAATACTTCCATGAATTAGATGCACATAATTGCTATGAGGTTTCTCCCCAACCTGCAGCCCGTGAGGACTTCTCACTCATAACAAATAGATCTAGGATAGAAAACATTGTGCAAAATATTTAGATTAAAATCAAATATTCTTACAATAGTCGCCGAATCACAAGGAGATATAAAGTACAAAGCAATGGCTATGGCTAATGGAGGGGATGGATGATGGAAGTGATGTACAATGGATGAACATGTTGGTTTCACATCATAGAAAACAAAAAATCCTACGAAGTGAACAACTAAGCACCAAGATCTATCTACCTAGATACAATCACTGGGTGGATATACATCCATAGAGAACATACCCTTGAAGAGCGACAAAGCATTGTTAACAAAATCTGATTTCATTGATGATGTAGTTGTACACTTGTCGATATCAAGATCGTGATGAAGTTCAGCAAGTCTAGTAGCTCCAGCACCAGTAAGTCCAGTGGGTCCAGCACAAGCAAGTCCAGCACTGCAAAGCAGCGATGCATCTGTGATCGCACACACGTCTGGTACCTCGACAACCTCCGCGTCCTTGCTATAGCAATGCAGCATAAGTAGCAACTCCTTTCCACATAAAGCCACCGGGAACATGTATCTCGCTAATCCGAGGCCATGGGGAATAATTATAGAGGGGGAGATAGATCCTTCACGAGGAGGTGTGATGTGGGAGGAGGAGAGGGGACATCCCCCTCCCATGGCCAGCGGCCATGGAGGTTCCCCCACCTCTTCCTTCATTCATGTGGGTGGATGCTCCGCTCACATAAACATGCATCCACTCCCACTCGCATGCATTAATTTTCCACCAAAATTAATGCAACTCTCATTAAATAAAACTATTTTATTTATTTTATTCAAAATTTTGTTAATTACTTTAATAAACAAACATTCACATAAAACCACCTGCAATATTTCAATATCACATGTAGAACCAGATTTTGTAATTTCACCCAAAACAATTCTGGTTTCCATCGAAATGATTCTAGTGCTTTCTTAAATCATTATCTAAAACATATTTGCTCCAAATGGTGTTGGTATCTGATGTACTCGACTTTCGACGTAGAACTCGTTGGGAACCCCAAGAGGAAGGTATGATGAGCACAGCAGTAAGTTTTCCCTCAGTTATAAAACCAAGGTTTAATCGAACCAGTAGGAGCAAGGAAACACCCCAAAGGTGTTACTAGCTGAGCTTTGGCAGGGCGCACTACCGGTGCTAGTAGCAACGTGGAGACCTGCACAACACAACCACAGAACTTTGTCCCCAACTTGCGATGAGGTTGTCAATCTCACCGTGTTTTGCGGAAAACAAAGGATTAAACATATCGAATGGAAAGAAGTAAAAGTTTGTAGAAAGTAAACACAAAGCAGTAAAAGATTGTAGATTGTATGTAAAGAGCAGGGACCGGGATCCATAGTTCACTAGAGGTGGCTCTCCTTAAGATAGATAACATGCTGGGTGAACAAATTAAAGCGGGGCAATTGACAAACACCGAGAAAGCAATACATGCATATACTAATCATCTTGACTCCTCTGAGACTTGATTGGGCATTACAACATAATACATAGACCGCCATCCAACTACATCTCTGACTAATAATCCACCTTCAGGTTATCATCCAAACCCCCTCCAGTATTAAGTTGCAAGCAACATATTATTGCTTTACGAACTATGTGTAAAGTAAACAATACGATTGTTCTATGAACAAAGGATTGTTGTTTTCTCCCTAGTAGCAACAGCACATCTAGTACCTTAGAGATTTCTGTCACTTCCCCAGATTACCAGAGGCATGAACCCACTATCGAGCATAAATACTAACTCTTGGAGTTGCTAGCATCTACTTGGCCAAGATAGCTACTAACAATGGAAAGCATGCAAGATCTCAAATAACAAAGACATGATAGAATCAATAATCAATCTAAAATAGCATCTCAATATCCATCGGATCCCCGCAAACACAACATGTATGAATTACAAATAGATGATCTTGATCATGAACGGAGCTCACAAGATCTAAACATGAAAGCACAAAGGAGGAGAACCATCCATCTAGCTACTACATGGATCTGTAGTCCAAGGATGAACTACTCACGCATCACACTGGAGGCTTGCATGGTGATGAAGAAGACCTCCAGGGTGAATTCCCCTCTCCGACAGGGTGCCGGGAAGAGCTTCAGATCCCTCCCGATCTAGGGATGGAGATGACGGCGGCTACAGACTATTTCGTGGATTTTTGATCGGGTACTTAGGGTTTTCGTCCTGAGGGCAATATATAGGCGGAAGGAGAGGCCGAGGGGGTGCCGGGAGTGGCCACACCACCCCCTGGCGCGGGCCAGGCCTGGCCGCGCAGCCAGGTGGTGTGGTGGCTCCCTGGCCCTTCTCCGTCTCGTATTCTGGCACTTGATCACTTCCGGAAAAATAGGCACTTTGGCTTTTGTGCCGTCCAATTCCGAGAATATTCATTTTCTGACTTTCCTGGAACCAAAAACAACAGAAAACAGGCAGCTGGCACTATGGCTCTTATTAATAGGTTAGTCCAAGAAATCAAATGAAAAGTACTCCAAAGTTGGAACAAAACACAAGAAAGTGGATAAAACCAAGCATGGAACATCAAAAATTATAGATACAGTTGCAATGTATCAACATCCCGAAGCTTAACTCCTGCTCGTCCTCGAGTAGGTAAGTGATAAAAAGAAAGAATAATTTTTGAGGTGACATGCACCATCAAAGACTTGATCAAAGTATTTGCAAAACATTCAAAGCTGGGATCATAGTACTTCAATCATAACATGAAAGACAAAGTTCTAGCAATAATCAAAGAAACTATGATGCAACATGAAAAGGCACAGACAAAAGATTCATGAATAACAATGCTTTGCAAGACGTTTGTTTGTTTCACGTAAAGAAAACATAGCATAATAGTATTCAACTTGTCCCTCAATAGAGTAGCAAATGTAAATGCATAAGACACCTTCAAAGTTCATAAGAGTGACTAGATACAATAGTTTAAAACAAGCAATAGCAAGTTATGCATCAATCAACTAGTCTTGGGATAATGCACATAGAACTAAGAATGACCACTATGCTCTCAACATAGGTGCATAAATATAGAAGGTGGAGACTCAATATAATGGTGGAAGAAAAGCCTTTTGTAAAAGGAAGTAGGGATTCAAGTCTCATAAAGAGCTTCCAAAAATTATGGTACTTATAGCTTTCAGCTCTCATTGCCCCTATCATAAGCATCTTGAAGTGATTAAGGTTAAAGTGAACAAACTATGGTGTACATGCTTGACGAAGTATAAGTCAGAAATCTCATGTCCCTTGTATATGAGGGTCGCTCCTCATGCTACTCAAGTTTAGTCACCGGTAAGTTCTTGTCATCGTAAGTACATGTGTATCATAGAGAACCGCTAACGGGGTACCCCTTGCCCGATGATACGGAAGAATCCCCATATCAAAATGACAAGGCAAGTAGACAACGAGCATCTCAGCATTCTTCTTATTTACCATGGGAATATGGTGCTTTTTTTTTCTCTCTTTCCTCTTTTCATAGTATCTTTTTTTTTCTTTTCTCTTTTTTTTTCTCAATATAGGACTCTTTTTTTATAAGAAGAATGCTTCATAGACAGCTCATTATGGTTACGCTGCAGGTTTCCACCATGTCAGCATGGATTAGACCAGCGGCCCAGACGTTTCTCTAACACATATACATAACTCCATGGACTTACAAGCTCCCCTTTCATTTCACACCGACAACATCCATATACAAAAGAGCATGATATCAACTAGGTACAAGTACCAAGTGCAATGTTGAAAGGGTTCCCCATGAAAACATGGTTCTGCTAATTCCCAACAAATAAGTGCAAGCATATACAACATAGGAGACACAATGGTTCAAGTTTATTAAGGGCAAGTAAAGTAAAGTGTGCCATCAAGTTCGTGAGAGCTTTAATCACTAGTTTTCTCATAACAAGTGGAAGGTAAACAAAAGCATGAATCTACTTGGAATAGCATAAGCTAGTAGGTAGGTATGGTGGACTCTTTGGAATAACTTGGTTTAGGGAGTTGGATGCATGAGTGGAACTCATACTTTGTTGTGGAGGCTAGCAAAAGACTGGGAGCGACAAACTAAGAGAGCAATAATGGCCATAATCATGAAAATTGACAAAACATCATTGATCAAAGCATAAAGTGATACTACAAGTTGAAAACTAAAGGATCATAAAGGCTATGGTGACTTTGGATAGTCATAACATGTTGTGAGCATGCGCGAAGTCAACCCAAATAAAGCATCAAAGGAGAATATCACTATACTATGCTTTAATATGCTAAAACAACGCATGATTCATCCAAGGCACATTAATCAATCTCAATTGTTTATAAAAATTCATGCTACAGCAAAGAATACTAAGCATAAAGCCAAAACAATATCAAGCATGGCATGACAAAGCATAGGCCACAGTCAAAAACGAGCTCTTTTTACCACATAAGCATGAACTTTCCTACTCTTTTCCAAATCAAACCAAACTATTTGCAAAACAATGTATGAAAGAGGGGGTCCAACCAATTTATTCAGCAAACTAAGCAAACCAAGCAAACGAAAAACCAAAACAAAAACGAAAAAGAAGACGCTCCAAGAAAACACAACTGTGCATGAAACAATAAAAATGAAGCGTTTGGAAGAAACCTGGGATTTTTATTGATGAAGAAGGGGGATGCCTTGGGCATCCCCAAGCTTTGATGCTTGTACTTCTTGGATATTTCTTGGGGTGACATGCGTGGCATCCCCAAACTTGAGCTTTAGTCCTTCCTTCATCTCATTACTCATTTCTTCCATACACCTGACATTTTTCCTTCATACAAAACTTCACACAATCTTTATTAGCAACATTAGTGCACTCAAGATAAATAAGTCTCAAGGTTTAGTTATAACACCAAATAAACTTCCATTAGAACACTAGATACTGTAGTACTGCCCTCAAAAATCTCAATTCCCCAAAAGAACTCAAGAAGGAACCAACAAGAAGCAAATGCAGAAAATGGCAGAAATCTGTCAAAACAGACCAGCAGGTAAAGACGAATTCTTTCGAAGACCTTCTGTTGCTCAAATCAAAACGTGTTGAACTAACGAAATTTAGATAATAACCTGGGGAAGAAGCAAAAAAGATTACAGCTCAATCCGACATACAGAGCTCTCTCTCGAATTTTTACGGTGAAGCACAAAAATCTGTTTCGAGACAGCAACTTTCCCAATCACTACTTCACTCTCATTAGAGGTTACTCTTGGCACAAAAGGCAAATAAAAAGGATAAGGAGAGGTTATTACAGAGGTAATAACTTCCAAGACTCATCTAAAAGTTTTGGGTTATCTCGCAATAAGTAGTTTTCTTTAACGCCTTTAAGTTAGGCATAAGAAGCAAAGAAAGAATCAAGTGTTCTCAAATGAAGAAGCATTAAGATCAATACCAGAAATATTTTCAACAAGGCAAGGTATATCATCCAAATAAGTTCTAGAGGATCCTCTCTCAATGCTCTTAGGTTTACTACTCTCATCAAAAGGGTTTGCAGGAACAATCCAATCAAGATTCTTTTCTATGGCATCATGTATTGCTACTAGATTAAAGGGTATTGGTATCTTTGGTTCCTCCCTATTAGGTTTGGTTCTGTTCATATTTTCTCGTGTACCAACAACATCTACACATGATCCTAGCATATTGAAACGTTCAAAAACTTTTCTAGCTTCCTTGGCAACATCATAGAACTCCTTAAACAAAGTTTCTAGAATAAAATCCCTCTTTTCAGGATCCTCAATTTCTTTAAGCTTAAGAAACATTACTTGCATTAAGGGGTTGAGGTTAACAAACCTAGCTTCTAACATGTGAATTAAAGAAGCTGCAGCAATCCCATAATTTGGAGCAAGTTCTACAAGGGACCTATCCTCAGTATCTTCATGTTTGCTAACATGATTAAAGAATTCTTCAATATTATCTTTCCCAATTATAGAACCACTACCAATTGAAAGATCTTTCAAGGTGAATGTAGGGATCATGGTGAGCTAAGGAAGAGGTGACAACTAAAGGAGACTTAATTTTTTTTGTCCTTTTGAAATACGAAAGCAAACTTGTAAAACTATTTTTTTGTGTATTTGAATAATAAAACAAGCGAACAAAGCAAAAGAAACTAAGCAAAACAAAAACAACAAAGTAAAGAGATTGGTTATGAGGGACTCCCCTTGTGAAGATGTCCTTGACTCCCCGGCAATGGCGCCAGAAAAGATCTTGATGTACTCGACTTTCGACGTAGAGCTCGTTGGGAACCCCAAGAGGAAGGTATGATGAGCACATCAGTAAGTTTTCCCTCAATTATGAAACCAAGGTTTAATCGAACCAGTAGGAGCAAGGAAACACCCCAAAGGTGTTACTAGCTGAGCTTTGGCAGGGCGCACTACCGATGCTAGTAGCGACGTGGAGACCTGAACAACACAACCACCGAACTTTGTCCCCAACTTGCGATGAGGTTGTCAATCTCACCGTGTTTTGCGGAAAACAAAGGATTAAACGTATCGAATGGAAAGAAGTAACAGTTTACAGAAATTAAACACAAAGCAGTAAAAGATTGTAGATTGTATGTAAAGAGCAAGGACCGGGATCCATAGTTCACTAGAGGTGGCTCTCCTTAAGATGGATAACATGCTGGGTGAACAAATTACAGCGGGGCAATTGACAAACACCGAGAAAGCAATACATGCATATACTAATCATCTTGACTCCTCTAAGACTTGATTGGGCATTACAACATAATACATAGACCGCCATCCAACTACATCTATGACTAATAATAAACCTTCAGGTTATCATCCGAACCCCCTCTAGTATTAAGTTGCAAGCAACATAGTATTGCTTTATGAACTATGTGTAAAGTAAACAATATGATTGTTCTATGAACAAAGGATTGTTGTTTTCTCCCTAGTAGCAACAGCACATCTAGTACCTTAGAGATTTCTGTCACTTCCCCAGATTACCAGAGGCACGAACCCACTATCGAGCATAAATACTAACTCTTGGCATTGCTAGCATCTACTTGGCCAAGATAGCTACTAACAACAGAAAGCATGCAATATCTCAAATAACAAAGACATGATAGAATCAATAATCAATCTGAAATAGCATCTCAATATCCATCGGATCCCCGCAAACACAACATGTATGAATTACAAATAGATGATCTTGATCATGAACGGAGCTCACAAGATCTAAACATGAAAGCCCAACGGAGGAGAACTAGCCATCTAGCTACTACATGGATCCGTAGTCCAAGGATGAACTACTCACGCATCACACCGGAGGCTTGCATGGTGATGAAGAAGGCCTCCAGGGTGAATTCCCCTCTCCGGCAGGGTGCCGGGAAGAGCTTTAGATCCCTCCCGATCTAGGGATGGAGATGACGGCGGCTACAGACTATTTCGTGGATTTTTGATCGGGTACTTAGGGTTTTCGTCCCAAGGGCAATATATAGGCAGAAGGAGAGGCCGAGGGGGTGCCGGGAGCGGCCACACCACCCCCTTGCGCGGGCCAGGCCTGGCCGTGCGGCCAGGTGGTGTGGTGGCTCCCTGGCCCTTCTCCGTCTCGTATTCTGGCACTTGATCACTTCCGGAAAAATAGGCACTTTGGCTTTTGTCTCGTCCAATTCCGATAATATTCATTTTCTGATTTTCCTGGAACCAAAAACAATAGAAAACAGGCAGCTGGCAATATGGCTCTTGTTAATAGGTTAGTCCAAGAAATCATATGAAAAGTACTCCAAAATTGGAACAAAACACAAGAAAGTGGATAAAACCAAGCTTGGAACATCAAAAATTATAGATACATTTGCAATGTATCAGTATCCCTTAAGGGTGTCACCCTACGGTTCGCGGATAATGCAGACATCATAGAGACCCCTGTCCCATCAATAATTAGCAGCGGGACCTGGAGATCCGTACTGACTCCCACACATTCAACGATGACTCTAGTGATCATGTGAACCTTTAACGTCATAACTAAATCCCTTTGTATCGCGATATATTACATGTACGAGATTTGATCATCGGTATCCCCATACCTAGTTTGATCTCGTTACCGATATGTACTCTTTTCTCGTTCCCGAGATATAACATTCTAGTGATCTTATCACTTGCTTGAAAGCTACATGAGTGTGATATCACCAAGAGGGCCCAGAGTATACCTCTCGTCATCTGGATGGACAAATTCCACTCTTGATCCATGAGCCTCTACATAACACTTTCAGAGTATCTGAACCCACCTTTATTGTCACCATGTTATGGTGTGACATTTGATATTATCAAGTTACTCTTCTGGTGTTAGTGATTGACATGATCTCATGGTCTAAGGACCAAAGTCACTTCGTATGATGTCATAGAAATTTTAACACAATGACTTTGGTCGTATTGCTATTCTTTGGATGGATGTTCATCACAATAGTCCACCAATGTTGTGACCTCCTTATTAACAACATCCAATGTCCATGATCAGGAAACCTGGATCATCTTGTTAATCAACAAGCTAGTTTATAAGAGGGGCATAACTAGGAACCCTTTATTTGTTTTTTAAACACAAATGTATTAACGTTTCAATTAATAAAATTATAGCATGAAAAATAAACATTTATCATAAACAGGAAATAAGATAATAACCACTTTATTATTGCCTCTTGGGCATATTTCCTTCAGTCTCCCACTTGCACTAGAGTCAATAATCTAGTTTGAAAAACTTGCGCATTCAACACCTATGGCTTTCTGGTGTTGGATATACATGTTTGCTAGTGGTTAACATAATCTTTGAATCTGACACTTTCAGGTCTGTGTGTATTTGCATGTCTTTGCGTCTCTATGCATCACTCATTCTCAAATGAGATTGCATTGTATAAACTTAGTCCTTTGTGAGACGTTTAAATCCTTTGGGTTAAAATATGTTAATATAATTGTCGTACAATATATCTTCATAGTACTAGTCCACTGTGAACCACACCTAGTTTGATAACAAACTAATTAACACAAATGCCCTCCTTTGCTGCTACTATAGCAGTCATATACCTAGCCTTTTGTTGTAGTATCTGTCATAATGTATTAACTTTGGAACTCATCCAAATCCATCATGGAACCTCCTTTCCATTACATTGTGCCACCCATAGTTTAAATTGAGATAAACTTAACTTGTATTTTGTGACAAAACTAGTATCAACGTAACACTTTACAATGAACTACTTTTAACTATTTGTCACCTATACATAACATATTCTTAGTTCTTCCAAAGATCATAAGAATATTGATGCGTCCAAAATTGAAGCATTTTTACCTCTTGTTATTGCATAAATAGAGTAGGGATTTTTGTATTTCACTGCACCTCCGCGCGCTATTTCGTTCTTGTTTCAACAGGATCCCAAATCATGGAGTCATAGATGAACATAACAATTAGAGCTGTCATATTGTGTAATTATATGATATTTCTAAGTGATAAAAGCCATTTTATGAATTTACCTTCGCACCTAGAAAAATAACAAACAATTTGGAGGCATCAACATCAATAACTACCATTGGTACGGGCAGAGCCCGCCCGTACCGTCTGCTCGTACCAGGCGCCATCGGGACCGCCTCATCAAATAGTTTCTACTGGCAAAGACAAGAAGGAGATCCGACATTCACAGCCACCAGAAACCATGAAACACTATATCTGAAAGGGATCTGAAGGAGGAACTTGGCTGGGGTAAAATCCTAGCTACTTCGCAGATCATTGGAGGACAATGCATCATCCCCTTCACCATCGACCGCTGCATCTTCATCACCACCATTACTCCATATTTCATCTATTAGATCTCTTTGTAATTCTAGATCCAATTATGGTTTGCATTAGATCTAGACCCGTACTTTAATCCATCCATTTGATTATGATGATGTTGTTGATTGCTTCCATGAGTGAGTAGTTCCCTTGTTCTTGGGGAGATGGAGAAACCCTAGCACCGCTATGAACTTGTAATAAAGATGATCTATTCTTGTGTCCATATGACTTGCTTGTCTATCATATAATGATGACTTGTGTTTGATTTCTCTCTTTAGATGATATGGGAAATCGACCATGTATCATTTGCCTTCGGGACTAAAGGGAGGAAGAAACCCTTTAGACGTGTTGTGGAAGCATACCCGGAGTGCCCCATGATAGATTGGCGCTGGCTCATAACCCACACGGTCAAAGGGGGATTAAGAGGGACTCCCTAAGATAATTGTGACATCCATGGGGAAACCCTTAATTGCGGTGGCATGTATGGGTGATTGCTCTCAGACATTGCAATGGTTATTTAGAGGTGACCTCACACTTGGCTCAACAAAGTGTCTTCCTACGACCTTGTCGTGAACATCTTATTATGGGGCTCTCTCCACACATATCATGACATCAGAATTATGTTATCTTGATTACTTATAATAATAGTGCTATGCTAGTGGTGTATCCTACATCCCTAAGAACGTTTTAGCCCTATTGAGTTCAACCACGCTTTCATACAATCTTGTATACTTGTTTGATTTTACTTGTTTTAATTACTTTTTTTCAAACAAATATAAACCATTCAAACACCCTTTACTTGAGATCAATGACAACTTACAAGTATTCTTTGGTAGATAGTAACGAGGGGCATAAAGACCTTTACCAATAGCTCTTTGTGGGTTCGATATCTTTACTTCGAAACTAGCTACAATTGATATGTGCACTTGTAGTCATCAAATATCCTTGCTATCGTCGAATTATCATCTTATGAGTCATCTTGGTATATGCACATAACATTTAGATCATAGGACATATCAAGATATGTACATATCATGGTATCTATGATTGATCAAAGTATTCATGTGATTTCACTCACCAAGTGTCGATACACTTGAATCTTGATACAACCTTTTCCACACGGAAAGAACCTTTCTTGTCGTTTCCATATTAAACCCATTCAATATCTCATATATACGTCTAGCACAACAAAATTAGCATTTCAATCTATCCATATAGACATTGATGCCTAATATTCTGGTTTTGCCTAAGTCTTTCATCAAAATCCAGTTTTAATGAAATTCTTAACCTGTCTCAATAAAAGATACATCATTTCCAATCAACAATATGTCATATACATAATGTATTAGAAATATGTCTCAGTGCTCCCACTTAATTTCTTGCGGATGCAAGCATCTTCATTGTCTTCGATGAAATTAAACTTTTTTAACAGTTTCATCACGGTGAAGATTTCAACTCTGCTATTCTTACTTCAACCATTGAAGTTTGCATGCCCTTTTAGCATCCTTTGAATTATCAAAACCCTTTAGACCGTGTCATCTACACGTCCTAGGTAACCATTCTATTAGAAGAACATTGTTTTGTTTGTTCAACTACCATATACCAAATTATATGTAGTGGTTGCTACATTAATCTGTCAAGACTAAGTATCGCTACGAAAGATGAAATCTTGTCATAGTCAACTCCTTGAACATTGTCGCAAACTATTTTCCAACATGTCGACTATTTCCCAAATGTCAAACATCCATGTCTATTTCTTTATAGATCCAAATATGACCGATAGGCTTCATGCCTTTCCGGAAGGTCTTCCAAGTTCAAAAACTTGATTACTCGTGTATGGAAACTATCACGGATTTTATGACTTATAGTAATTTTATGGAGTCAGGGCCCATCATCAGTTATTTGCATGCAGTCGGTTCATCATTGTCAAAACAATAACGACTTGTTTATCAAATCTTAGTATTTGAGTCTTACCTGACTCATATGGTTCTAATAGGAACTATAATCTCCGAGATCATAACCTTTGTAACCACGGGAGCCATGAGTAATTTAGCCGCCTCTAGGACACTTTCCGGCATTGCGCTACTTAGCAAATGTTGCTTAGGTTCATCAACCTAATCAAAGTTCTATTGTCCTCCCACTTAACTTGACGTTCCAAGCGACAGAATCTTTTATCCTCGGTGTTATGGAGGAATACCCAACAAATTCTTTGGGATAGCCTACAAACACGTGCTTATACGACTTTGGTTGTAAACATTTTACTTATGCCAAGAATACCAAAATTTAAGAAAAGACAACTCGGGTTTTATCCCGAACCATAACCCATATGGTATCAATTCAACGGATCACGATGGTGCTCTTTTCAGTGTGAAAGCGGTAGTCTCTAAAGCTCTAATCCTCAAAACAAAGTGACAGTTTTATAGATGACACATTTGATCTTACCATGTCAAACAAGGTTTGATTTCGTCTCTCGAACATCCCATACTCCTATGGTTTATTGGGAAACGCAAATCATGGAACAATTCCTCAAATCGTAGGTGTTTTGCTAAACATGTAACTCAAAAATCTTCATTTATGGTTGAATCATAAATTATTTATTTTCTCGTTACTTTGATTTTCCACTTCATCTTGAAAACCTTTGAACATTTTTCAAATGTTTCATACTTCTCCCTTATTAAGTAAATATATATATTCACTCAAATTTCCGGAGAAAGCATATGAAGTCGAAAGATGCATCCCACATGGCTACATAATGGAATATATATATCAACATGTATAATGTCAAATAAGTTAGTCATCCGTTCCTATTTGGCCTATGAACGGAGTTTGAATTATCTCAAGGAAAGTCTCACAAGCGTCATTTGACCAAAATCAAAGACTCCAAAAATCCATCAAAATTGAGTTTCTTCATGTTTTCTTTCCAATATAATTTAAACGGCGATATCACTTCATAAGTGATCTTTCAATCATTTGTCTTGTGACATTTTAGCATTAGTTTTTATGGACATGATTTCTCCAACTAGACTTGTAAAAGTTCATCCATCTAGTATAGAATACGATAATTAATTGAACAACCATTATTCTCATAATACCGGAACAAAATAAAAATTATTTAAACAAATCTTTGAAGGCAAGCTTTGATGTCAATGAGAAACACAATAACACTTTATTTGTTTTCGATGAACATCATCACATATTCTCTTGCTAGTTACTTAGGCCATTATAGTTCATGAATTGCGTCGTACTGTATGACATTTCATACCATCCAATTAGGTATCCAACATCCAAGTACCACATTTTTAACAAGCAAAGAATACAACCATATCATGTATATCATCTATATACCTTAGATGGACATTTCCAGTCTTTTCTTTTCTGCCAAATATTTTATAGATTCTCTATCAGCATTTCCTTTTTAAAGAATCTATCAATATCAACAGTGGCGCAATACATATGACACATAGTCCAAAGCGTGTATAGTCAAATACTAATACCTTTGGACTTGCACTTTGAAGTGGATCACCATCATCAAATGTTTGGCATTCTTTCAAAATCCATTATTTACTAATCGATTAGTGTAGTAAACATTTTACCTACATCTTATTATTCATCCTTATCATGAAAACTTTCATAATAAAGCTACTATAGCCTATAAGGACGAAATGCGAGTATAATGTCAGTTCCCAAAACCTTTTTGGGATATTAGGACGTCTAGCGTCTCCAACCTTCGCAAATTCTCACACAATATGAGAACATGTATTTTGCCAAATTACACTCTATCATATTGCAACCTAAACATTGTTTCGGATATCACAATATTTTTCACACATGATGGTTTCTGAAACAATTCTTTCAGTTTCTAGATAACCTTGATACTAAAACATCTTTTGAATATCAAAGATCATGGAGGCAAACATTATACTTTAGATACTAACACTGGAATGGTTACTCTTGATTTAATACTACTTATTAAACTTCATGGATTAAATACAGTTTTTTGAAAGTTTGCAAGAGGACTTCTAAACTTTAAATTGACACTTAAAACAATACAATACCAATTCGTAAAGTAAATATCCAAAATTCTATAGTTTTATCATCTCAATTATAACTAAGCATATAGTAGTAAACGGATGCCAATGACTATAACAAATTATGCAAATTCAATTTGATTTTAGTTTATGATAAATTGAGTTCGACTAATCCAAATTACAAATGAACTCCCAGTCATAAAAAACATCCCTCGTGTCTTTTTGGTGATGACATGAACCAGATCCACTACACCAAGTCCGATCATCACGTGAGTTGGTGTAGCTTCAAAGGCGAGCATCAATATGGGCATCAACTATATGACTCATGCTTAACCTTTCGGTCCGTGTTCTGAGGCCATGTATGTACATGCTAGGCTCGCCAAGTAAGAACCTTAGTATTCGCGTGTGTAAAACTGTCTTACACCCGTTGTATGAAAGCGTAGAGTCGAGTACACCCGATAATCACGTTGTCTCGAAACACGATCCATAGAACGGTGCATACTTAAGGAAGAACACATTTTATCTTGATATTTAAATGAGGGATCATCCTTCAATGCTACTAAAAGCGCCAAACTAGCAATATAAGATGCAAACATCTAATGTGTAAAGTGGGATGATATGGTCCATGCATTTGATCTCTATCATATGCATCATGGCATGATCTCTATCCTTCCTTTGTGTGTAAGACCAAGGTCTATGGAACTTACACGTTAGGTGTGTTGTAATAGTATCTATCATACATCTACTTACAACATTACCATATCATGACACTAGCCCAACAACGATCTAAACTAGACGCCTCTAATTTATCCATTGCAAGTTTTACATGGCTTAGGGCTTTCGGAGATAGAACCGGTCTTACCTACGAACATGGAACCACAACGAGGATAACCAAGTTATTAGCAACTCGTTGTAAATTCGATATTGACTATAGTAGGAGAGACAGACACCCCCCAGCTATAGTAGGATATTGACTATAGTATGAGGATAACCAAGTTATTAGCAACTCGTTGTAAATTCGATATTGACTATAGTTTACCTTTGGAGGAGGGTTGTCCCGGGTGTAGGGCGCGAGCCCCCATTCCCAAGCCTCGGAGAATTCCTTCTCCACGTTGAAGATGGCCTTAACCCAGCGGTATACCGTCGAGTTATCGAGCTCGAAAGAGGAAGTATAGTGGGGGTCGAGGGGGCCGCTCAAGTAGCAGATCTGGTGGGCACGTTTCTTCAGGGGGAGACTTGGCTGTGAACGAAAGTGATCATAATATCTTCCCCCCACAGCTTCTCCTTGAGCAGTTCCTTGATCCGGCGCTCAACCTGGTTTGCTAGGGCCGTGGGTCGTTTGGGGATGCTCTCCCAAAGAGAGGTATCCGGGACTCCAAGCTTGAAGGGGAGGAGCCGGATCAAGTCCTCGGAAGTTGTGTTCCAGACATAGAAGAAAGTCTGGGCCCAGCCTTTGCAAGACTCAAGCCCGGTGACCCGGGGAAATGCGGAGTTCTTGCGGGGAGATATGGAGGCTCCACCGCATTGAGTCAGATGTTTTTCTTTCGGAGTAAGCTCCGGATCCAGAACAACGTTCTTCCGGAGACCGAAGAACTTGATCCAAATCTCCTTAGACGGCCAGAGGCTGATATACCCCTCTATGATGGAGGCAAAAGAGGATAGAGAGGTGATGGCATTGGCAGGAAGTTGGTGTGGTTGCAATTGGTATGTGGAGATCAAATCAAAAAAGAAATCGAAGACAGGAAGGCCGAAGCCGCGCTAAAAGTGGGAGAGGAAAACAACGTATTCTCCTGGATTGGGAGATGGAGAAACCTCGTTGGCGGCGAGGCGGCAGGTGACGCCTGCGGGGATGCGACGCGTGTCGTAGAGCCAATCCAAGTCATCCTCGCAGACGAACGCACCATCCTATGCACCGTGCTCACGGGTTTCGTCTTCCTCCTCTTGCCACGCCACCACGGCGGCCTCTTCCTCAGTCATGGTGAGGTCGAGATCTTCGAGGAGGAAATCTGAGTAGAGGTAGCCGGCCGCGGGGAGCTTAGAAGCGCAGGGCCCCATGGCAGAAATCTTGAAAAAAGGCAGCGGCGTGGTCATAGGGAACTGTTGAGCATGGTCGCAGTGGCGCAACAATGGCGAAGAAGCACTAGTGGCGGTGGAGTTACAATGAAGAAGAAAGGAAGTAGGGAAGCCCGCTAAGTGTGGGGAAATCCCCCCAGAAGGCTCCTACCCTCTATTTAACCGCGCGTGCAGGCGCGTAGTGGGATCCTTTGCGGTGGCCAAACCGCGTGGTGTGGCCATGTACGCGGTGGAGTAGCAAATCAAGCGTCAGCCACAGCGAGGACCACAGGGAGAAAAAGATCCCATGACGCGACGTGGTGTTACGATTAACGAGGCGCTACCGTGAAGGGACGTGCACAGTAGTTATTCCTCACATTGCAACAGTAACCGACGCAGTAAATGAACGTGGCCCTTAAAATGAGGCAAAATGATGATTATCCTCCACGTAGGACATGGGAAAGCATATGAAAGAAGGAAAGGTAACCCGGATATATGAGAAAATACCCGGCCATCAAGAACTAACTCGGAATGAGCCAAGGGAACATAAAAGAAGAAGATCCGGGTTATGGATTAACTCGGCCAAAGAAGTCAAGATCCGGATGAGGGAACCTGCTATGGCCTTAACAACTAATGTAGCTAAGAGCGCACTAGCTTCGGGGACTAATGTTGGGGGATACCCCCGGGTAGGGTCACGCCGGGGTATAAATGCCGAGTTAGCCGAGGAACGACATGGTCAATGCAAGTGCTGGCCGGGTCACCTCAAGGCAGGCTGACTTATGGAGTAACCCGGCCCGTGGGGAAGCTCTTTAACATTAACCTGGCCGGATAAAACATATGCCGGCCATGTTTGTCTATCTATCACGCAGGTACCCTCGTAGCCGGGTTAGCCATGTGCTAACCGAACTACCACCTGGCTTCCAAGAGAAGGAAGGAATCTCCCGTTGGTCAAAAGGTGGCTTTGGCTAGTTGTAGCGTGAGCGAAGCAAAGCAGAGGGAAGGACCAGCAGGGCAGGGGCGACCAAGGTGACACGGGCTGTGTCGGCTGACGTAGCCCGTGTCTGGGGACGCTTAAAGGCTAGGATTAAGTAGTGGGTTATGTTCAAAGCCCGAACGAGCTGTTAAAGAGAATAAAGAAGCATCTAACTTTAGTCGAGGGGCATATTCGGGGAATATGCCGCCACGTGTGCCCTAACATTGTAACCCGGGATCCCCTATATAAGGAGCACCGGGGCCTCCATAGAGAGGGATCGATCATTTTCTCTGTCTAAGGTAGAACTCCAAGCTAGCTTGTGGGGGGTAAGAGACATAGTCTCCTTCTCATGAACAGTTCGTGGGGCACTTGAAATCACCATTGATAGAGGAAATACAAGAACTTCTGTGCGTGGAATCACCACGTTTTCACTCCCTGGATTCCCCTAGAACTTATTGGCCCCATCTTTACCCTATCCATGGCATCTGTCGTGCCACCACCATGATAGTTGGCGCCCACCATGGGGATAGCGGTGCTAGTAGGGGTGAAAATCCAGACGAGAAGCATCTCCAACACCGGCGAGCGCATCGTCTCTGGCCTGGTTCAGTGCTTTTAATCACTGGACTATGTCAGCGACAACGCAGGGAGCTTCGGCAGGCGTCCCCCTCCGCGCAACGGCGTCTTCATCAAACTTGGCGTGCACAAGATCTACGTCGGCATGGATGGGTCCTGCATTCATCCGCGGCACGTCGTTGAGGGGAGGCGAACCACCTCTCAGCGTAGCTCGCGGAGTGCGTATCACTCACCCTGGTAGCAGTGTTGAGGTCATGATGGCTGCACCAGATGCGGGAGCAAGCAAGGACCCGACGCCAGAGCCAGAAGTCACCCCAAAATAGGCAAGATCAAGGTTTCCTCCACTAGAAAGGCTAGAGAATGTGCTCCAGCAAGCAATAGATAGCCTAGCAATGCCATTAACTCCTGTGGTAGATCCAGCTCAGGCGCAAGCTAAGTTGGAGGAAACTAGGCAGAAAATGTTAGTTGTCGCAAAGAAAGTAGCGGAGTTACAACAGTCCTTGAACATTACCCTGAGGGAATACGCAAAGGCAAACCGCTTATATGGAGCAAGAATCCGAGGTAGAAACCTGATTACTGAGATTAACAAGGAGTACGAGCCTAGGCCGGGTCAGACAGCCACAATAGTAACAGGAGGGATGGAGAGGTATAGTACCCCGGCAAAGAACCTCAGGGCAGCAAACACGGCTGCGTCTGAGTTAGAAGGTCTAACCAGAGAGGCCCGGGAAAGGCAACAAGAGAGGGTGAATCATTTGCTGAGGGTCGCTTGCCAGCAAAACGAGGAAATGAACAAGGTAAACCCAGCGCCACCAGGAGCATCATAGGTGGTTCATTCGGCTAGAAATAACCCGGCCAAGTCCAACGCTGCCGCATCATCTCCGGTTCATAACCCCAGGAGAGAAGAAGTAAACTCCGACAGAAGAGATAAACAAATGGTCCCCTATGATCCGATGAGAGCTGGAAAAGGCAAAGCAGTGCAAGTGGACAAGGATCGCCATAGTACCAGCCGAGGTGAGGCTAGCCGAGGTAACCGTGACCAAGGCAATGCCGATCAACGGAACACTGCCAACAGCAATGCCAGACAGCATGATCCGGCGAGAGCAGGGCAAAATGCACCTCGGCAGGAGAGAAGCATAGGTCAAGGAGCACAACAGCAAAATGCTTGTCCGGATCGAGAAAGGTATAATGATGGTTATTTGGCGATGGTTAACGACGGATACCCTAGACCGGAGCACCATGTAATTGGATCAAGGCTGGGGAGCAGAAACTTGTAGCCAGATGATGCAAGGCTGAAGTTGGAAAGGATTTATAGGTCAGAGTTGATCGAGGTACAGGGTCCACCTGGTCCGGCATGCTTTGGGCCCCGGATCATGAAGGAACCACCAGTGCAGAACTTTCAGTTGGCTAGGGGAACAAAGACATATGATGGTAGCACGAGAGCAGAGGATTGGCTTATTGATTACACAACAGCAGTCAAAATTGCAACTAGAAATTTGAGATGGGTAGTAAGGTACGTGCCGCAAATGTTGGAGGGCAGCGAGGGTTTGGCTAAACAACTTGCCACCAGGAAGTGTTAACTACTGGTTGGACTTTGAGGAGTTATTCGTTAGCAATTTCTCAAGCACTTACAAGAGGCCCAATAGGCCACAAACTCTAGCGTTATGCCGACAGAGGCCGAATGTGCCAGACCGAGATTTCCTGACTCGGTGGTGCAACGTGCAAAACTCATGTGAAGGAGTAATCGAATCACAAGCAATTGTGTGGTTCGCCCAAGGCTATAGATATGGAAGTATGTTGTGGCAAAGGCTGCAGCGGGATATGCCAACCACTTTGGCTGAGACAATCAGGATCGCAGATTCATATGCTTTGGGAGACCCAACTCAACCCCGGCTAATGTCAAGTGAGGCAAACAAAGAGTATTACAACCGAGATGGCTCCGGGTCATCAAAGTAGAAATGGTTTTTAGGGCAAAAGACGGGATGAACATCCGGATTACCGGTACAGCTCGTAGCAAGTGGCAGTTGTGGACTGAGATCAACCCAATGCCGGCGCCAACCAGTGCTAGAAAAGTGGGGGGCAAAACTGTCAACAGAAGAGTGGGGGGGGAGAAGCCTTGGACCCCAGAGCAGAAAAAGCAATGGCAGGAGCGAAAGGATCAACCGAGGTATACGTTCGAGTCTATGCTGGATCAACCTTGCAAGTTTCATACGCCAAGTCCGAATAGCCTGACGAATCATACGACCCGGTAGTGTGAGTGGATGAGGAAGCTAGAACAAGGTAGTTCAGGGAATGCTCAGGTACCTTGGAATGAAGCACCTCGGAAGCCATTACTCACTGGAGGGAACCAACAGCAACTCATGCTGCCTCCGCCACCGCCGAGGTATGAAAATCAAGAAAGGAGGGATACTGTGCATCAGGTGAATAACCAACAGCAGCAAGATCAAGGATACCATGGAAATGAGGGGAGAAATGAATACATGGAGCATCATCAAAGCTACTGCGTATTTACCACGGAAGAAACTGACCGGAAAAGCTTATAGCGCTGGCATATGGAGGTAAACGCGGTAATGCCGGCAATAGTAAGGTACATGCCTTGGTCGGATCAAGAAATTACGTGGAGTATCAGAGACCACCCAAGGCTTATGCCGAGCCCAGGGACCTACGCACTGGTCCTGGACCCGATGTTCATCCGGCCGAATCTTAATGTGAGATTCTCCAAGGTGCTGATTGACAATGGCAGTAGCATTAACATCATGTACAAGGATACCATGCACAAGTTGGGGATATCAGAGAATATGCTACAAGCTACAAGGACCACTTTTCATGGCATTGTGCCAGGTATTTCCTGTGAACCAATTGGTAAGGTCCAGGTTGATGTGCTGTTTGGAACAAGGGATAACTGCCGGACTGAAAATTTGGAGATTGAAGTGGTGAATCTGGAGAGCGCCTATCACGTGTTGCTCGGCAGGCCCGCGCTGAGCAATTTCATGGCAAGTACTCACATCAGCTACCTAAAGATGAAATTTCCCGGACCATGGGGAGTGATAACCATCTCAGGGGACTTCCGGCGTTCGATCGAGTGTGCCTCTGCCGGATCTAACTTGGCCGACTCACTCGTGATAACTCAGGAGAAAAGGAGAATCATGGAAGTGGTGGCATTGATTCAGTCCGCGCAGCAACATATGCTGGCCCTGACCAATCTGCATGGAAGTGTGTCATTTCAAGCAACAAAGGATACCAAGAAAGTACCAATTGATGATCAGTTCCCAGAACACACCGTAACCATTGGTGCTGGGTTAAAAAGAAAATAGGAAAGCGAGCTCGTCAACTTCCTCCGTGAGAATCACGATATCTTTGCTTGGTCCACACAGGATCTGCAAGGTGTGCCGAGGGAGTTGCCCGAGCACTCTTTGAATGTGAGACCCGGTGCAAAGCCGGTGAAACAACCTCTCCAATGTTTCACCGAGGACAGAAGAAAGGTCATTGGGGATGAGATAGCTAGGCTCCTTGCAGCCGGATTTATGATGGAAGTACTCTATCTGGATTGGCTCTCTAATCCGGTGCTTATGGAAAAGAAGAAAGATGACCCGAACATGGACATGGTATGGCACATGTGCATTGATTACATGAACCTGAATAAGGCGTGTCCTAAAGACCCATTCCCACTGTCAAGGATAGACCAGGTCATAGATTCAACTGCGGGATGTGAGTTGTTATCATTCATAGATGCCTATTCTGGTTTCCACCAGATACCCTTGAACCTGGGTGATCAAATAAAGACTGCATTTATTACCCCATATGGGGCTTATTGCTATCGCACTATGCCGTTTGCGTTACGTAATGCTGGAGCAACATACCAACGATGCATGCAGAAATGTTTACATGACCAAATAGGTCGAAATGTGCAAGTGTATGTGGATGATGTGGTCATAAAAACTAAGGAAAGCAATACACTCCTTGATGACATCCGACAGACATTTGCGAACTTGAGACGGTTCTGGATGAAACTTAACCCGGAGAAATGCACCTTTGGTGTGCCTGCAGGGAAGTTACTCGGTTTCCTAGTGTCCAGCCGAGGTATTGAAGATAACCCGACGAAAATCCGGGCCATAGAGAAAATGGAACTGCCTAATTGCCTTAACGATGTGCAGAAGTTTACTGGTTGCCTAGCATCGTTAAGTCGGTTCGTATGTCGGCTGGGAGAGAAGGCTTTGCCCCTCCACCAGTTAATGAAAAAGGTAGATAAATTCATGTGGACTTCACAAGCGGATAGCGCATTTCAAGAATTAAAAAAGATGTTGTCCACTGCACCAATCCTAGCCGCACCACTACCCAAGGAGCCAATGTTGCTCTATATAGCCGCGACCAACCGAGTCATAAGTGCAGTGATTGTAGTGGAGCGCAAAGAAGAAGGACAATCGGTGCAAAGGCCAGTGTATTATCTGATCGAGGTGTTATCAGCTTCAAAATAGAATTACCCTCACTATCAAAAGATGGCGTATGGCGTGTATATGTCGGCCAAGAAACTCAAACACTACTTTGAGGAACACCCCATCAAGGTGATATGTGAGGCACCCATATCAGAGATTATGAGAAACAAAGATGCTAGTGGACGAATAGCAAAATGGGCAATTAAGCTAGCCCCATACGCACCACAGTTTGACAGAAGAGACGCGATCAAGTCGCAGGCCGTGGCAGATTTCTTTGTGGACTGGGCTGAGATGCAATACGAATCACCTTTGCCAGACTCCAATTACTGGCGAATGCATTTTGACGGATCAAAACTAAAAGAAGGGCTGGCCGCCGGAGTGGTACTTACCTCGCCCAAGAAAGATTAACTAAAGTATGTCCGTCAGATTCACTTCAGCACCTCGAATAATGTCGCAGAGTATGGGGCACTAGTCCATGGCCTCAAAGTGGCAAAAGAAGTGGGAATGCGACGGATACAGTGCTTTAGAGACTCGGATTTGGTGGTGCAGCAAGTATCTGACAACTGGGATGCTTTGGATGCCAACATGGCCCTGTACAGGTTGCATGTGCAAAAGATAAGCGGATTCTTCGAGGGATGTGAATTTCATCACGTACCTCGGATTGAAAATGAGGCCACCGATGTACTGTGCAAGTTGGGCTCATCCCGACAACCAATCCCGCCAAATGTTGCTTTGGAGCACTTAAGAAAACCATCTATTACCCCATCACCAGAATCCGAGTTTATCTATATCCCGGTTTTCTCCGGGTCAGAAGCTACACCAATGGAAATTGATTGGGCAGGCACCTCAGCAAACATGGGGACTGCTTTGGCAAACCCGGGGACTGCCTTAGCAAGCCCGGGGACTGTTCAACCAGACCTGGCAGGAGTTATGTCGGTGGATGCGATGGAAATTGATGAGGAACCATTTCCCGTCTGAGCTATACTAGCTTGGGTCAAGCCAATATTTGACTTCCTAAAAGAAGGAATCTTGCCGAATGATGAGGTACTCTCAAGGGAGATCTAGAGAAGAGCAAAATCCTATACTATTATCAACGCCGAACTATACAAAAGAAGTGTGACAACAGTGCTGCAGCGGTGTGTTGACCCAGAGGAAGGACTTGCCATACTCCAGGATATTCACCAAGGAGAATGTGGTCACCACGCATCCTCAAGGGCGTTAGTGGCAAAAGCTTTCCAGCATTGATTTTATTGGCCAAGTGCTTTGGAGAAAGCAGAGGATTTGGTGAGGAAATGCAATGGCTGCCAGAGATATGCCACCAAAACCCACCTGCCAATGTCGGAGCTCAAAACTATTCCCATCACTTGGCCATTTGTTGTGTGGTGCCTAAATATGGTATGACCATTTAAGCCGGCTAAAGGAGGAATGACCCATATCCTAGTGATGGTGGACAAATTTACCAAGTGGATTGAAGTAAAGTCAATCAAGAAATGTGATGGGGCAACATCAGTAAAATTCCTCAAGGATGTAATCTTGAGATATGGCTATCCCCACAGTATCACAACCGACAATGGCACTAACTTTGCCGAAGGAGCATTTGCAAGGTTCTGCCGAGAAAAGAAGATCCGGCTAGATGTTGCCTCAGTAGCCCACCCCGCATCAAACGGGCAAGTGGAAAGATCCAACAGATTAGTTCTGTCTGGGATAAAACCGCGGCTCATGGAGCCACTACAAAGATCAGCGGGGTGCTAGATAGAAGAACTACCCGCAATACTGTGGAGTTTAATAACAACTCCGAATCGATCAACATGCTATACGCCATTTTTTCTAGTGTATGGGGCAGAAGCTGTGTTACCAGCGGACATAGAGCATGATTCGCCAAGGGTCACCCAATATAGAGAAGCCGAAGTGCGTGAAGCCCGACAAAATGATGTTGATCTGCTGGAAGAAGCAAGAGAACTGGCCTTGTCCAGATCCACCATATATCAGCAAAATCTCTAACGCTACCATAGCCGGGAAGTAAACCCCCGACTTTTCCGGGAAGGTGATCTGGTACTCCGGTTGCTACAGCACGCTGCCAGAATGCATAAGTCATACCCTCCATGGGAAGGACCTTTCATTGTAAGCAAAGCTTTGCACAATGATTCCTACTATCTTATTAATGCACAGCCACAGGAGAAGAACAAGGCGGACAGGTCCGGAGAAGAATCTAAGCGACCATGGAATGAAGCACTACTTCGTCCCTTTTACACCTAGCAAAGAGGTGAATGTATCGGAGTCACTCGTATGTCGGTATGTATGTCGGCAATGAGCTTATCAATGAAACTTTGGCGCCCCCAGCGGAAACTCAGGGACTGCCATAATAACCGTCTTTCTTCTTTTACGTTCTTTATATGTCAACGGGCTTAGCGTACTTGTACCTTGCCAGATTAGTAGTGTGTGAGCACCAAAAACCGAACTCTTCGACTTTGCTGTTGTCCAACAAGAATTGGCTTCATGGCAAGCAAGAGAACAAGTTTGGAATTGCAAAGCACATGAAAAACGACTAAGGGAAAGAACCTAAGCGCGCCGACATTTGTTATTCGAACTAACCATGTGTTTACTTCATTCATTTCTTGCCGTATTATTTTGAGCTGATCTCAAAGTTTCAATTATTGTTAATTCGATTTTTTGAACCTCGGACTCGTAAGTCGAATCAAGGTGGACGCGAACCGAGTCAAAAATTGGGGGAACAAGAAAAGGAAACTCGGGGACTTCGCCCACGATAATCCGACATTAAAAAACTTAGTGGCAAACAACACATGTTTTAGCAAAACCATGCCAAGGTACTTAAATACATCTTCACCTCACATTCTAGGGATCTGACAAATTTGGTTAAGTGTTTTATGCTCAAGGAGCAGGGGCAGAAGCCGAATCATCATTCAGAGGTGAAGGTACTTCGGAATTTGTGGGCGGGGCGCTAGCCTCGGCCTCATCTTCAGGGTTGGCCTCTCCATACTTCAGATCTTCAGCTTCATCGCCGAGTTCGGAGGCCTCGACCTCACTCCCCTCATCTTCTTCACCTTCGGAAGCATCTTCAAACACATCAAGGTAGCTCGGCCCCTCATTCCAAGCATGGCAGAAGGAGTACTGGATCAGCTTGTTAGCACAGGCCTTGCGACAAGCAACGCACTCCGGATCTTCGAACCATCTTGATCCGGTGCACATGCGGGTCAGCAGCCCCAGGTCTATCCCTTCATACCACGACAGGACGAACGGCAAGGCGATGTCAGCCCCGGCTCACGCAACCGACTCAAGCCATAGATGCATCTGCGTCTCGCACTCCATTAGTTTGGCAAAAAGAGCGGCATTTCCCTTTGGAGTGGGATCACCGAGCCAGAGGGAGTTCAACATCCACATTGCGGCCGGCATGATATATGTGCCATAGTTCCTTACCAACTCCATGCGAGCAACGAGGCTCACAAGCAGATCCTCAGCCGTGTAAGGGATTGACCCGGAAGCAGGACCCGTGGGAATACCACGTTGCTCGCGAGACCGGGCTACAGCAGCAGCAATGAGAGTATCACCTTCTAGAAACTTTACTGAGAACAGAACAGAGGAAGCAATGAGCAAGAGCATTAATCCAGAGAAAAGAGAATTGAACAAGGGAAAGGAACTCACGGGAAATCTAGAAGAGGAGACGCTGCATCTCGAAATGGACGTTGGCACTATTGGCCTGGAGTTTCTCATATTCAGAGGTCACCGATGTAAGTTTTACGTCGGCTTCATCCAATAAGTCCTTGTCCTTGGAAATTTGCGTCGTCAAATGCTCCTTTTCCTCGGCAAACTCCTGGTCAGCCTTGTCTAGCTCGGTTTTATGGAGGTCCTTGAGCCTCTGGATTTCGGCATTTAGCCGAGTGATCTCCGAGTCTTGGAGGCACAGCCAAGCTATCTCGTCATCCTTCTTCTTCAGTTTAGCTTGATGCTTGCCTGCTTGTTCGAGAAAATGTGTCATCATATCAGGAATAGGTACACTGTCTTCAAGGGAAACTACAGTAATAAGTTAATCTGGTGGAGCCGAAGTATAAATGTCTACCGATTCAAGAAAAGAAGCGCACAAAGAGGAAGTGAACAAGACAAAATACCTCAGATTTCCTCAAGGTTTTTCCGCATGATAATATTCTCAGCCTCAACCTCGACTACATAAGTGGAGTAACAAGTTAATAGGGATCATGGATAACTCGAAGGAACGCAAGTGGAAAAGGACAAATCATGGGTAAAGAAAATTACTCTTCTTCTGGTGATCCTCTAGGAGCTTGCCATAACGGGCGTGAACGTCTTTATAGGAGTCCAACAGGCGCTGGAACTCAGCAGTTCGGTGGTTAGTGGTAATCTGGAAAAAGCAACACAAGATTAGCTCAAAGGCAAACGGAGAATAATTCAAAGTCTACAAGATCCAGGCCAAGGGGAACTTAACCAGGCTCTAAGTGTGTGGATATTCGAAGTCTACAAGATCCGGGCCAAGTGGAACTTAACCCGGCTCTAGGTGTGTGGATATTTGGAGTCTACAAGATCCGGGCCAAGTGGAACTTAACCCGGCTCTAGGTGTGTGGATATTCGAAGTCTACAAGATGCATGCAAAGTGGAACTTAACCCGGCTCTAGATGTGTGGATATTCAAAGTCTACAAGATCCGGGCCAAGTGGAACATAACCTGGCTCTAGGTGTGTGGATATTCGGAGTCTACAAGATCCAGACCAAGTGGAACTTAACCGACTCTAGGTGTGTGGATATTCGAAGTCTACAAGATCCGGGCCAAGTGGAACTTAACCCGGCTCTAGGTGTGTGGATAATCGAAGTCTACAAGATCCGGGCCAAGTGGAACTTAACCTGGCTCTAACTTTGGCATTATTTGAAATTGCTAAGGACGTAAACTTAATTCTCTAGAAGCATCTGACCGAGAAACAAGTTACTCCCTCGGAGGTTCGGGGACTAGGGGACATATCTATAAGCACTCATACATATAAAGTACCATAGCAGAAGAAGAGAGTTACCTCCATCATCCGGCCAGCCAAGGAGATCGCCTTGGTGGCGGAGTTCATCTGAGTGCTGAACTCCGTAGGGCTGAACTTCTCTGGCAGATCATCCTTAGGATCAACGAATTCAACGTTGTTCCAGTTGTTCACATACTCAAGGAGCAGTGGGCTGTAACTTTTGCCGCTGGAAAAATGGCTCGCCACCAGGCCTTTGATATGGGGCTCTCGCCTCGAAGATTAGGGGGTAGCAGGACTGGTATGCAGGACTAGTTGCCTACTACCTTCTGATCCGGCAGCGGAGGACCCGGAAGGAGTGCCCTTGGCTGACCCAGCAGCTTTCTTGAGCTTGTCGGATGACGGAGGACGTGGCGGAAGATCGGAGGCTATTGATCCGGACGCTGCCTAGGAAGCTGGCTGGAAGATGTCCACGATGGACACCGTTGATCTGGAGGCAGTTGATGGAGGCTATGGCTGCTGCTGGCTTTGGTGCCGAGGTTGGTGCTGGAGCTGATGCTGTTGTGGCTACTGCTGATGCTGTTGGTGCTGGTGGTGGTACTGGTGGTGATGTTGGTTCTGGTGCTGATGGTGCTGCTGGTACTGGTGTTGTTGGTTCCAAAGAAACTGGAGCTGGAGAAAAACTTGATTGGGGCGGTGTCGATGAAACTGGCACCTCAAAACTGGGCGCTGGCCCCGAAGAGGAACTGGGACGATCCGGCATGGCCATATCCTGAGCCGCCCCACTACCCCCCGCGCCGACATTTCCCTCCTCATGGTGAGGTGGGCTCCGATCAGGCGCAACCACGGAGTCCTCTTGAATAGGACTGAGCGGGCGAACGCTGTTGTTGCAGGGGGAGAAGGGCTGCTCTGGATCAGAGAGGCAATCCCGGAGTCGTTCTGGGGAATGACCCTAGGAGCTCTGGAGAAGAAAAGAACAACAAGTCAAGAAGAGAGAGAAAAACAGATAAGAAGCAAAGGAAAAGGTAGAAATGGAAGTACCCCAAGAGCAAACACGGAAAGACTTACTCATCCGAGGTTGGAGGTGCCCAAGGCTTGGGTGCCCTCTCGACCGTGCTCTTGGCCGCTGGCTTGGCCGAGGCTTTCACCCCGGACTTCTTCAGCCTCTTCTTGGGCAGTGGCGCCTCCGAAGCTGCGGCTGGGGTAGCCGCGCGCTTCTGGGACGGAGCACGGGCCGGACCACTCGTGGCAAGGGGGAACCTCGTGGACCTGCCCGGCCGGGTTAGCTGAAGATCCAGACATAAGTGGAAATGCGTAAGAGAGGGGCACAAGGTCAAGTACCTCAAGAACCTCAACATCCGAGTCATCGTCATCCGGCCAATCCATTAAAGAAGAGGCCTTACTAGAGGTACGCTTGATAGTGTCCGGAGTGGGCAAGAAAGTCTCTGGATCAGGTTCCACCTCATCGGCCATGGCACGGTCTGGCACCCACTTACTCGCCAGCTCTGGGCCATCCTCGACTGGCTGCTAGAGGAATCACTGAGAACAAGGCAACAATGGCTAAGTTAAGAAAGTCATCCTACATACAAAGAAGATCCGGAAAAACAGTAAGAGAGAAGTTTACCTTTGGAGGAGGGTTGTCCCGGGTGTAGGGCGCGAGCCCCCATTCCCAAGCCTCGGAGAATTCCTTCTCCACGTTGAAGATGGCCTTAACCCAGCGGTATACTGTCGAGTTATCGAGCTCGAAAGAGGAAGTATAGTGGGGGTCGAGGGGGCCGCTCAAGTAGCAGATCTGGTGGGCACGTTTCTTCAGCGGGAGACTTGGCTGTGAACGAAAGTGATCATAATATCTTCCCCCCACAGCTTCTCCTTGAGCAGTTCCTTGATCCGGCGCTCAACCTGGTTTGCCAGGGCCGTGGGTCGTTTGGGGATGCTCTCCCAAAGAGAGGTATCCGGGACTCCAAGCTTGAAGGGGAGGAGCCGGATCAAGTCCTCGGAAGTTGTGTTCCAGACATAGAAGAAAGTCTGGGCCCAGCCTTTGCAAGACTCAAGCCCGGTGACCCGGGGAAATGCGGAGTTCTTGCGGGGAGATATGGAGGCTCCACCGCATTGAGTCAGATGTTTTTCTTTCGGAGTAAGCTCCGGATCCAAAACAACGTTCTTCCGGAGACCGAAGAACTTGATCCAAATCTCCTTAGACGGCCAGAGGCTGATATACCCCTCTATGATGGAGGCAAAAGAGGATAGAGAGGTGATGGCATTGGCAGGGAGTTGGTGTGGTTGCAATTGGTATGTGGAGATCAAATCAAAAAAGAAATCGAAGACAGGAAGGCCGAAGCCGCGCTAAAAGTGGGAGAGGAAAACAACGTATTCTCCTGGATTGGGAGATGGAGAAACCTCGTTGGCGGTGAGGCGGCAGGTGACGCCTGCGGGGATGCGACGCGTGTCGTAGAGCCAATCCAAGTCATCCTCGCAGACGAACGCACCATCCTATGCACCGTGCTCACGGGTTTCGTCTTCCTCCTCTTGCCACGCCACCACGGCGGCCTCTTCCTTAGTCATGGTGAGGTCGAGATCTTCGAGGAGGAAATCTGAGTAGAGGTAGCCGGCCGCGGGGAGCTTAGAAGCGCAGGGCCCCATGGCAGAAATCTTGAAAAAAGGCAGCGGCGTGGTCATAGGGAACTGTTGAGCATGGTCGCAGTGGCGCAACAATGGCGAAGAAGCACTAGTGGCGGTGGAGTTACAATGAAGAAGAAAGGAAGTAGGGGAGCCCGCTAAGTGTGGGGAAATCCCCCCAGAAGGCTCCTACCCTCTATTTAACCGCGCGTGCAGGCGCGTAGTGGGATCCCTTGCGGTGCCCAAACCGCGTGGTGTGGCCATGTACGCGGTGGAGTAGCAAATCAAGCGTCAGCCACAGCGAGGACCACAGGGAGAAAAAGATCCCATGACGCGACGTGGTGTTACGATTAACGAGGCGCTACCGTGAAGGGACGTGCACAGTAGTTATTCCTCACATTGCAACAGTAACCGACGCAGTAAATGAACGTGGCCCTTAAAATGAGGCAAAATGATGATTATCCTCCACGTAGGACATGGGAAAGCATATGAAAGAAGGAAAGGTAACCCGGATATATGAGAAAATACCCGGCCATCAAGAACTAACTCAGAATGAGCCAAGGGAACATAAAAGAAGAAGATCCGGGTTATGGATTAACTCGGCCAAAGAAGTCAAGATCCGGATGAGGGAACCTGCTATGGCCTTAACAACTAATGTAGCTAAGAGCGCACTAGCTTCGGGGACTAATGTTGGGGGGATACCCCCGGGTAGGGTCACGCCGGGTTATAAATGCCGAGTTAGCCGAGGAACGACATGGTCAATGCAAGTGCTGGCCGGGTCACCTCAAGGCAGGCTGACTTATGGAGTAACCCGGCCCGTGGGGAAGCTCTTTAACATTAACCTGGCCGGATAAAACATATGCCAGCCATGTTTGTCTATCTATCACGCAGGTACCCTCGTAGCCGGGTTAGCCATGTGCTAACCGAACTACCACCTGGCTTCCAAGAGAAGGAAGGAATCTCCCGTTGGTCAAAAGGTGGCTTTGGCTAGTTGTAGCGTGAGCGAAGCAAAGCAGAGGGAAGGACCAGCAGGGCAGGGGCGACCAAGGTGACACGGGCTGTGTCGGCTGACGTAGCCCGTGTCTGGGGACGCTTAAAGGCTAGGATTAAGCAGTGGGTTATGTTCAAAGCCCGAACGAGCTGTTAAAGAGAATAAAGAAGCATCTAACTTTAGTCGAGGGGCATATTCGGGGAATATGCCGCCACGTGTGCCCTAACATTGTAACCCGGGATCCCCTATATAAGGAGCATCGGGGCCTCCATAGAGAGGGATCGATCATTTTCTCTGTCTAAGGTAGAACTCCAAGCTAGCTTGTGGGGGTAAGAGACATAGTCTCCTTCTCATGAACAGTTCGTGGGGCACTTGAAATCACCATTGATAGAGGAAATACAAGAACTTCTATGCGTGGAATCACCATGTTTTCCCTCCCTGGATTCCCCTAGCACCCATTGGCCCCTAGCCTATCCATGGCATCTGCCGTGCCACCACCATGACACTATTTCGAGACCATGGGTAATAATTCTAGAGGGGGAGAGAGATCCTTCACGAGGAGGTGTGATGTGAGAGGAGGAGAGGGGGTAGCCCCCTCCCATGGCTGGCGGCCATGGAGGTGCCCCCACCTCTTCCTCCATTCATGTGGGTGGATGCTGATACCTTCGATCCGGATTACGGATGTAGTATAGCTTTTTTCCCTAATAGACCTAGGTTATCTAATTCTCGGGAAGCGAATGCGTAGTGAAGTTACTTTAACGGACCTTCGGGAGTTTTATAATCCCTTTTGTGTTTTTACCGGACCAGTAGCTTGCGCCTTTTTGTTGTTGTAGATGATGGAGAGAAAGGGCCTAGGGCCTTCGGTTTCACCTGTAGCTGTGGAAAAACATCTGATGGAAATAAAAGATAGAAATAAAGTATGTGTGTACTTGTTAGAGCAAGATAAATTATATGTGGGCAGTGCATCCATAATTTCTATTGCCTCTGCAGCCGCTTATAGCAATAACCTACTAGTCTCATCCATAGAAGAAACAGAACTAATGATATGCATAGTGATGTCACTGTTAATCCCAAGCAAATCCCTCACATATAGCCGTACTACCCCTTCTGTCACTGGGGTTCCTAACCTGCAGATTAGTCATTACTCATACTCCCTATACCTGGCTCAACCCGCGGGGTCTTGGGTACCTGACAAGTCCTTAGTTAAGGCAAGAAAGGGTACAATAATCATCATGTCATACAAACTAATACATGATCCCATCTATGATAAATGACATGCACAATTGCTACATGGCTAGGCCGAAGCCCTTAGCCCAAGAAGAATTACTCAGACATAGAGATGAGATCGACAATCACAAACATTGTAACGAAAATCATGAGATTGATAGCAATAGTCATACAATGTCGCCAATCGGAGAAGAGATCTACTATTACAAGTGGTGGAATATGGCTATGGAGATGGAGAAGGGTTTGGAGATCTGGAGGTGGCTAGAGATCTGTGGCAGAGACTTTTTGGCGGGGTTTGGCTTGTTTTCTCGTCGCTCGAGGCTTCTTTATATAGGGGTCCCTTCGCGAAAGTTGTTCTATTTGACCTAACGGTGGCGGCACTAACTATATGACTAGAGCTATACGGTCGGAATTTTTTATCCGGCCGTATAGTTGATCGTTAAAGCGTCTGCCTCTATTGTTCGGCTCCTGGTTTCTTCTGGTTGTTGGAAATCTCGTATCTTTGACTTTAATGTAGTGATTCCCTCCTTTAAATGACATTATATGTGTAGGAAAAATACAAAAAGAAAGGATTGCATACCCCTCTAAATATTAGCATTAGTGGCAGGGTTTAGAGAGATATTTCATCAAAAATATGATTAATATCTAGTTTAAATGTGGACGTAGATGGCTATATTTCAGAGCCATCAACCTCCCCAAGCTTAAACTTGATCGTCCCGAGCAAGAAAACCAAAATCAAAAAGGAACTCAGCATTTAAACTGAAATAACGAGATGGTGATCTTACTCATGATTAGTAGTCTCATGTTTCCTCCACTTCATAAATCTGAAAAACTTCAGCATAGATAGAGTAATGTCAAGTATATCATACGGGTTTCATGCATACTTATAGTGCAGCAAAATTATTGTAAACATGGATGATTCAAATGAGCAAACTTTATTCCATGTCAAGTAATCAACTAATAGGCTTGCCTTTGAACAGTAAAGTATAATCATGTAGATTAAGAGTGTGAGAGTTGTCATGAAAAGCATATATATACTAGAGTATCTCAATTCTCCCACATTAATGAATCAAGACTTTGCAAGCACTACTTTTCTATTCATTGTCCTTCAAGAATTTCAGTTTATTATGTAATTGAGAGCATGCTAAAGATTTTTATTAGTTTATCGGGCTGTGATGGGCACTCATGGCATCACTAAGGTTTTTGTTCCTTTTGCATAATGATTACTCATAATATCTAGAGGAGTGATTCCATCATGATTACAGCTACCAGGGAGTGCCAAGAATCTTACCCACTATAGCATCACTGCTACAAGTGTTTAATCAACTCATAGCCGAAATCTAGGAATTTCCTCCATGAAGATCATCCGTAGGCCAGCGGAGTTGTTGGCATCCCATGAAGTTTGACACGCGTAAAGCTGAATCATTCTTATGATTAACAAGTTAAACTTTGGCATGCTCACAAAATCTGCTAAACATTAATTCAATCGAACAAATCCTTTTAAACAGCGTTATCAAGTCAATTAACATTTTCTGTGGTGTTGAGTGTCTCTAGAAATAAACCTTCAAGACTAAGCACTACAACACCCAAGTCTTCAATTGTGAGACTTTTTCTTATTACAATTGTTTAGCAATTTTTAGGCAAGACTTGGTTGATTACGAGAGCTGGAACAAAATGAGCCCAATTAAATACCCATGCAAACGAAAAATCTTACTATGATACAAAGACTCACTCCACCAATATATTATCTCAACATTTACTACTAACTAGCATGGGTTCCTCAAACTTCAAAAGTGGGGAGTCATAAGGCATACCTCTCATGTTTAGTTCCACTTCTCTCTTCCTTTTTTTTGTTTCTTGGAAACTCGAAGTCGATCACTCTCCTGCAAATATATGAAGACCTTGAGGAAAAAAGAAAAGAAAGAGGGAAAATAAGGAAAAATGGAGAAATCTTTTTGTGATTTTTAAGAGAAGGAATTTAAAGAATAGAAAATTGGCAGCAAAGCTCGGCTAGAAAATTTCAAAAGCAAAATAGAAAGAACTAAGAAAATAAAGTGTTGAGGAAACCAACATGAGTGCTTATAAACTCAAATAAAAACACAACCTCGAAATAAATAAAAGCAAATGAACGCCAAATAAAGATACATGAGGAAACTTCCCCAATCTTAGGCTTTTGCAAGCCCTTCAAATCATTGTGGTGGTGGGAAAAAGTCGTTACTCCAGTTCGCAAATTGAGTTGAGAGGTTACTTGTTGTTTCTCGGAGATTCAAAGAGAGGTTGTGCATCCTCTCCATAGTCCCTCCAAGTCCTTGGAAATCTTTGTATGTGGCGAACTGGGTTTGTGGCTGCTCCTCTTAATAAGGAACTTATTGCTCCTCTTCTTGGTCCTCATCCTCTTCAGGAATCTCTTCCTCGGGTTGGTGTTGCTCAACCTGTGAATAATATAGCAAACGTCCTTCCTCGATAGAGAAAAGACCATTAGGCATAGGAACAGGATAGATACGCCTAAGTCTAGCAATATGCAGGTAATAAACACCACCTCTCCTAGTGAGCATTCCATAAGCCCTCAAGGTGGAGAAACCAACACGGGTATCACCTAATACGGGTTGCAACTCACCTAGATCGATGTCTAGGGTAGCGGCGAGCACAGTGATGACGCCTCCTCCTGTGATTGGCCCTTGGCTTTGGGAGGCTTGCTACTCTAGGTAGCGCACAAGGATGGCGCCCAAGTTGAGTGGTAGGTTGCAGTTGATGTAAGCAGCCTTTGTGAGGACTAGGATGTCCTCCTCGTTGAGTCTCATGAACTCATTACGTGCCTGCAAGGTGTTAGCAATAACATAGAACAAATAGCGAATTGCAGGATGTTGAATATTCTTCCCCTTGTTCACTCTACTAGTGAAGCTCATTCCATTATAGTATTGATCGGGGGAAGGACTTAACCCAGTAAAGGATGCACGTAAACCATGAACATCATTGTTTGGAAAATGAAAGCATGTGCACCATTCATCTAATGTTAAAGTGTAGTCGTTGTTCTTCAGACGGAAATAAATAGTATCCTCTCATTGCCATTGTTTAACGGTGCTTTGCAACGAACTTAGGAATTGAATGGTTAAGCGGCGATAAGTAGGTACATCATTGTACACAAAGTTTTACAGGAAAGCTCTATTGCAAAGTAAATTAAAGTCATCAGAAATACTGAGTTGGTTCAATATAATGGGGCAAGCCCACTTGGTGGCCTTCACTTAGCGGTTCTTGATCATGTTGAAGCGATTACGTTGGGCCTCGTGCCTGAACCGTATCCCCATGTGTTCTTGAGCGACAGCCCGAGAAGTGCTAGCGGTGGCACGATCATGAGTTTGGCTCCTTGTGTTCATCATCTAAAACATTAAAGAAAGGCAAAAATAAACTTCTTTGATCCAACAACAGTAAGTATAATATATTCCTCATCTAAGTACACTAAAGAATCTCCTCAAGATAATAATCTAGGCAAGAAAATCATGGCAATTGGTTCATAGTCGGTCTCACCCTAGATTGATAATGGCAATAGATCGAAGATGAATTTGCAAAAAGTAATTGGAGGATCGGAGGAGAAACATACTGTAGATCAATTCTATGCGAGGAAATCGAACGAAATTGAGTAGAGATGGAGATCCCTTGAGGTTTTGAGAGAGTTTCGAGGTAGAAGAAAGAAAAAGGATTGAAGTTTTGGAGTTGGGAGTACCTTCCCGTGTGATTTTGTGGTCAGACGAAACTATACGGGCAGAACATGTATTCTCGTCATATAGTTGGCGTTCTGTCAAAATATTAGGGTTTCCTCCTGGTGGCGCAGCTATATGGACGCAACTATACATGCGGCACAAAATGTTCCAGCTGTATAGTTGGTCGTTAAATTGTCTGTCCCTGCGAAAGAAAATTTGCATAGGCATCGATATCTAGACGACCGGAACTATATGGCCGAAATTTTTATTCCCGCCGTATAGTTGGTCGTTAAACTCCCAGTACATATGAAAATAAATTGTACGGAGGCATTGATATATATACGATCGGAGCTATAAGGCCGAAATTTTTATTCCTGCCGTATAGTTGGTCGTTCAACTCTCAGTACATATTGGAAAAAAAATTCGACGGAAAAGATATCTATACGACCGGAACTATACGGCCAGAATTTTTATTCCCACTGTATAGTTGGTCGTTAAACTCTCTATGTGCATCAAAAAAAATATGTTTCTTCGTAAACTATTTCTTTTCGTGTAACTTAGTGATATACCTTGTTTTTGATAGAAAATTGACAGTAAATATTGTCGACCAACAATAGCATGAATAAAACAGATTTTCAAGTACTACCGAACTTCTTCTCCTCGAATGGAGTTTTCTAGCACTCTTTATTAAACATGAACATAAATGAAAACTAAAAACTTAACTCAAACCTTTATTTAACATGGGTTGCCTTCCATGGAGCACTCTTTTATGGTTAATAACTTGACCTTGATGATACTCACTTGGGCCAGATGAGTGGAACACCCACTCCAAATTAATTGGCCTTCAAAGTGATGGCCTCCTTCTTGTCATGTTTGGTTTTCTTTTTCCTAGGGAAATGAATAACAAAAGGATCCCGCGAAGGCAATTACAACTTCACGTTCCCTTCATGAAGGTTAATTAAAGCCTTTATAGTTCTTTGAAAGGACGACCTAGTATTATAGGCGCAATAGTATCTTCAGGCATGTCAACAATAACGAAGTTAATTAGAGCAGGATAGCCTTTGAGGTAAACTAAAGTGTTCTCCTTAATCCCTACAACTTGTTTGTAGGTAGAATCTGCTAGATGCAATTTTAATTCAGTAATTTCAAAGGAGCCAAGATTTAACTTGTTAAAAAGACTCTTTAGAATTGTTGAGACGCTTGCACCTAGATCACAAAGTGCAGCTATCTCATTAGTCCCAATCTTTATCTTACTAGTAGGATCAAATATGTCATCTAGTTTAACAGGTAACTTTTCAGCGATTTTATTGTATTCTTCTTCAAGCTCACGTACCTTAATTGCTACTTGATCAACAAAGTGTTGATACATGGCTTCATCGTTACCTTCACTTACCGGAATTTTGATGTTGATCATGTTTACAAGGTCTTCGATGGTGTAGCTTGGTGAAGGGGCATTAATATAATATAGTTCTTCAGGCTCCTCCCTTTGGATCCTCATCATTTTGAGTTCTTCAATAGGATTGGGCTCGGCTTTACCTACAAATTTAGCTAGGATGAGAGTTTGACTCTCGGTTATCTTACCTAGTTGTGCCTCAACGATCCTTGTTCTTTCTTGAAGGGCCTGCAAACCATTTCTCAAACTAACAACTTGGTTAGATAATTTACCAAGCATAGCATCATGGTTCTCTATAATTTTGACTAGAATATTATTTTGTTCATTTTGTGAGTCTATGAAAGACTTAAGGGTTTCTTGGAGACTACCATTACTAGTTCCCATATTATTATTAGAGTTACCTGCTGGACTAGCATAGTGTTTCTGAAAGTTAGGATTGTAACTCTTCTTCCAAGCAAGATTGTAATCATTACGAGCTACGAAGTCTATTTCTTCTATGTTATGTTTCGGGGGTGGCTCTTACCTGAGTTTCCTTACCTTTTATGGCTAGTATGAGCTCATTCACCTTAGCATTAAGATCTTCATTCTCTTGTGGTGAGACAGAGTTCACCTTCTTTGTGTTTGATCTTTCCACATGTCATTGGGCATGGTTGTCTTGCATATTGTCTAGTAGCTGCTTTTCTTCGGTAATATGTTTACCCATAAATGTTCCTCCAGCTACAGTATCAAGCATAGACTTAGACACAAGATTATTAAGAGCATTGTAAAATAAATGGAGGATTAACCAATCTTCCATCCCATGACTAGGACAGTTTCTTAGGCATTCTTTCATCCTCTCCCATCCAAGCGCTAGTGGCTCACGCTCTTCCTATCTAAATGTCACATCCCAAAATTTTCCAATTTTGAAATGTGAAAATTTTAAACAAAATAAAGAACCAAGTTCTTTGAATTTCAGAAGGAACAAAAACTTTTGGAACATTTAATATAATGCCTCCAAAACCCAAGCCAAATAAAATGATTTTTGTTTGTGAAGTGGTGTGCATGTTTTAAAAATCCCAAATCATGAAGCATGCATGAGCATCTTGACTTGGTTGCATTTTAAAAACCTAAAAGAAGTGAAAATTATCTCAAACCCTAAAACTCTAATTATTGGTTAACCCTAAGAACAACACAATACTATGGATATACTCCATATTTATATTAAACAAAAGAACTCCTATGAGAGATAAAAAGATAAAGGGCAAAATAATAAAACAATAGAGATAGGTCTCATCCAATTTGGATCCATGGATAAAAAGATATGAATTATTTGAGAATATAATTAAGAAAATACAATATTAGCTATTAATGCCAAAGTGAATAAATTTGATTAGAAAAATATGAGATGGAAAGTAAATGTGTTCTATAATGCCCTAAAAACCTAATTTGAGTTTTACAAATTTTTAGAAATTTGTTTGATTCAAATTGGTTCACTAAATCAAAAGTTTTTGAAAAAACAGAAAAAGAAAAAGAAAAAAATTAAAAGGATAAGCAAAAGAAGAAAAAAACAGCAGCAGCACAGTCGGCCCACACCCCCAGCCCAACAGAAGCCCACCCGGCTCTCCCCTTCTCCCCTGCCGATTCTTTCTCACCGCCCACCTGCACACCCCCTCTCGCTGACACCACGGTCCCACCTCCATGTCACCTCCACCTCACCTTCTTCCACCGCGCTGAACAGACCATCCCCCTCCCCTGCCATTTCTAAAATCGGCTCGAATTCGAGCGCTTCCGCGTTTAATTGTCCACTCCGACGATGCCCTCTTAACCGCCACTCCCTCCTCTTCGTTTCCCCTCACACCCCACCACTTGAGAGCCCCTAGGCTGCTCGGAATCAAGCTCGGACCACCGCAGACACAGACGAGCTCCGGCGACGATTCCGGCGAGAACCGACTGCCTCGTGCCCTCCCCTCTGTCCTGTTAGCTTCACCATCCTCAGGCACACCGATTAACCCCGGTGCTCGATTTTTTTTGCCCTAGGTCATCGCCACAGTCACCACTGGCGTCACCCTCTGCCACCGCCACTCACCGGCGATTTCCGGCGAGACGCAGGTTCCCGTTGCCCTACTTTGGCCACCGCCAGCTTCTACATGACCAGTAGCACCTTACTGACCACCTGCCTTGCCTACTCGAGCCCCAGGGCAACTCCACTGTCTCGGAGACGCGAGCTCCACCGTCGGCAGGAACTCCGGCGAGGAATCCCTGGTGAAGCCGAGCGCCCCTTCATCGACTGCGACCACCATCAAGACCACCGAGACCGCCACAACCCCCGGTAAGATTGTCGCTTCCCCTACCCCTCTAGAACCACCGGAGCACCACCCTCCCGACGCGCCGCCGCCGCATGCAGTCGCCTGCGCCGCCAGTCTGTGGCCAAAGCGCTGAGCGCCGTCCGATCTATCACCAGCGGCCAAGATTAGATCCTTAGCCGAAGCGGTACGGGCTAATATGGATCGCTCATTTCCACTTAAAATCCATCAGCCCACGTTGATCGATCCAACCGAATCGGTACCAGCCAATAGGATAGCGCCACGTCAGCCATGGCATCTGTTTAAATTAGAAAATAGACAGAATATATAATTAACTTAGAAATTCAATTACTTTTGATCCACAATTCAGAAAAATACAAATTTTGTGTCCATGGATTCAGAAAAATGAGAGCATCCCTGCTGAGGCCTTATTTCACCCTTTAGCTTCTGGAAAATTGGAGTTTTAAGCATAACCTTTTTAGGAGTATTTTACCCATAAAAATTACTTTGTAAATTATTTTTGGGTGAATCTTTTTTCTATGGATTTCAAATTGAACCCTCTGTCTAGTAAGACCAAAATATAAATTTAGTTGACTATACCCAATAACATGGAAATTATCTATTGAGTTTGGCCTTTCCAAATGATAGAAATTATTGTTAATTGTTACAATTGCACAAGTGGTTGCATTTGTAATCTTGCAATTATAAAATGTTCAGAAAGCACTTAGTAGGGTTCAAAACCTTTGTTATAACAATTTGTACAATAAAATTGCCATCTTGCATGCTTGCATATTTTGCATGATTTTTGTATTGCCACTAGTGTTGACTTTGTGCATGTTTTGTCTTGGTTGTTTTGTTTGATAGATTGTGTGGATTGTCAAGTGTGTTACTGCGAAGAGTGTACCAACACCACCAACTACTAAGGCAAGTGACACTATCATCCATGTCCTACTATTTTCATTACACTTAGTGGATTTTTGTAGTATGTATGATAGGACTACTATGATACTATGCTATGCTATGTCCTATTAGGATATCCTTTATATATCCCTTAGTGGAAATATTGTAGTTGTTGTATGTTTAGCCCTGCTATAGATTCGGGGTGAATATACCATATTGTGATTATATGAAGTGTTGGAAAAATATATGTTTTGTATAATAAAACAAGTACTCAATGAATCACCTGGGTGGAAAGTGGATACTCTGTTGTGAATAAGGTGGCAACGAAGGGAACCATATCTATGGCTATCTCTTTCGTGTGTGCACTAGGAGAATACCACCCAAGGACTTAGAGATTGAACATGTTTCTCGTATAGTGGCTTTCGTGTACAGCCACATGCCAAATGGGCTCTGGCCTAGTCAATTACATAGTGGGAGACCCATGCATTGGTACCTCTTCAGGTTAACTAGAATTATGTATTGGAAGTATATCCTTGCATTGGTGCCTGGTAGACGTGCTAGCATTATGTATTGGGAGGACTTCTATGAAAAGACTTTGTCACATTCTCCATCTGCCGGTACTCCATCTTGGTGAGTACTAATCCAGTGGCCACTGGTGGCGTCAAGACGAGATTGTGTCTTGTGGGTAAAGTTTACAACTTCTGCAGAAGATTAAATTCTAAGTACTTAGCCGTGTCCTCGGTTACAGACAACTCTGAGTAACTAAGGCCTGAAGCTATGGAAGATCTTGACATTCCAATTTCTCAAAGTAAAACTTGATGGTGACAACAAGAGAGTAGAAGCACTTGGAGTTTGCCAAGGAGTTCAGAAAGTTGTTGAAAGATCAAAACTATTTTTGCAAACATAGGATAAAACCATATTACTTTCTGCAAATGAGCCTAAGATCTACTTAGCCAAATATGCATGTTGTGATAGTCCAACTTATATTCACAAACTAGTGATACCTGCCAATATATTCAAAGTATTAACCCTTTGTGGTTGTAACCTATCATGTTGCAGGTTATTCTATTGATGAGTGAGGATTGATGATAGGGGTTATGAGTCTACACCTAACATGTTTGCATGTGGCACATGAAGATGAAGGACTCCATGCATTACTTGTATTCTGCTGCTTTGTAATAAGATAGCCTATGGCTATGAGTTTGTAATAAGTATTCATATTCTGGATCTTGCGATGTAATATGACCTTTGTATCTTGATATTTCATCTTAAACTGTGGGTGCTAGCTATTTGATCCAGGGACTAGCACTACAATCACAGGGATTCGAATCAAGCCAGGTTCGGGTCTTTACAGATGGTATCAGAGCACTATGTTGCCTGTAGGTTCGTAACCCTAGGAATTTGACAAACCCCTTGTTAGGAATGAACTTATATTTTTATACTTATTAGATTTTCTCGTATACCTTGATCATTCTTTACTGAATCTCTTCTCCTTCAAACATGTAGAGGACTAGCCTTTTATTTCTCTAAGGACCTTAAGGATGGATTATGCCAACAAGGAGATCAAGATACAAGTTGTGACAAGTCCTCGAGCTTGCAAAATATGTGGAGAAGTAGGCCACACCTCTAAGGAACATCAAGATCAATGCCCCTTTTGTGATCACAACCATCCAGTTGGAGAATGCCCCACATCTCAAATCACTTGTTACCTATGTGAAGGAACCAACCACATTCCTGCCAAGTGCCACCTCGACTTCATAGTGCAACAAGTGAAAGAACAAGTCAAGGATGGAATGTATCAAGCTTTTGGGAAGATAGAAGAAAACCTTAGCCATATCACCTGCATCAAATGCAAGAAAGAAGGACACAATATCAATGAATGCCTAGAGAAGGAAGTTCAAGAAAACCACAACCACACTTCAAGGAAAAGGACTCGAGACATGACAAAAGTGTTTTGCCATCGCTGCCGGAAGATTGGACACTTCACCAATGATTGCCTAGCTCGAAAGAGAGCTCCCACTGATGTTATCATAGTCCGACCAATGAGACATTAGTTTGCCTACCAATTATCATGTTGGAGTTATCGATATCGTGTTAGTGTATGGATCATGCCGACCTATGTGGTATGAATATACTAGGTTGCGTGTTTCAAGAAAACTTGTTGTTTTATTCAACTAATGAGTTAAACTCGGAAGTTGCTAAGTGATTGGTTGCTTGATGAATGATTGATTGAACTGGTTTGTTTTGGGTTGAGTGTGTTAGAACTCCCTTAGACCTATCTATCTATCTATCATTACTTATCCCTATTAAACCAACAGATGCCTCCAAGACGCGCCAACGACCATGATAATAATGGAGACAACAACAACAATGAAAATGAGATGCAACAGATGATGACTGCACAGACTCAGCTAATGCAGATGATGACACAATTCATGGCAACCATCAACAATCAGAATCAGAACAAAAACAATAACAACAACAATCCGCCACCTCTGGATATGCTCACTAGATTTCTAAGGTTGAGACCTGCAAAGTTCTCTGGTACTTTTGATCCAATGGTAGCTGATGACTGGTTACGTTCAGTGAATAGGGATCTAGTGACTGTTGGATGCTCTGATGCTGAGAAAGTGAGATTCGCAGCGCACTTGCTTGAAGGCCCTGCAGCTACATGGTGGGACAACTTTCAAGTCACTCACCCCATTGAAGAAGTGACTTGGGAAATATTTGAAGATGGCTTTCGCACTAATCATATCTCTTCAGGCGTGATGAGCCTAAAGAAGGAGTTTCACAACCTTAAACAGCGTCACCGTAGCATGGCTTAATATATTGAGGAATTCAACAATCTATCACGTTATGCTCCAGACGATATTGATACTGATGCTAAGAGGAAGGAAAAGTTCCTAGATGGACTGAATGATGAACTTTCCATGCAATTATCAGTTGCTTATGTTCCAACTTATCAATCACTATGTGACAAAGCTAGAATTTTAGAGAGTAAGAAGAATAAAGTTGAGAACATGAAGAGGAAGCATAGCTTTGACAAATATCACTCAGGATCATCACAGAAGATGCGTTCATTCAGAAAGGACAATGGGGATTCTGGATCACATCAGCATGAAGGAAATGGACATAATCACCATCATCACAAGAATCACCACGTCAACAATGGAAGTGGTAGTAACAATGTGAGTGGTACTAACAATGGAGATAACCTTGGTCAAAACCAACATAATGATCCCAAGAAGGACATTAGTCAGTTGGAGTGTTACAATTGTAAGCAAATTGGACACTTTGCAGCAAATTGTCCTGAGAAGAAGAATAATAAGAATATTGGAGACTCTAATGGGAGCAATTCCAATGTGACCCAGAAAGGACATGTGAACCACATCAACATGTATGGAACCCTTGAAGAACTAGATGATGTGGATGGTAAGCTTTAGCTAACTCAATTCAGTGGTATAAGAACCTCGAGAAATGTTAACAACCTTTAGATGTCAATCATTGAACCCTTAGCCAAGTGAACCATCAAATGCAACCCAACAAAGTTTCCTTTTAAGGGTGGTAGCACCCAAGTTATCCTAAAACCCAACCTATTCTTTCTAGCCTTCTCGAATCTCGGGACGAGATTCCTTTTAAGGGTAGTAGTATGTCACATCCCAAAATTTTCCAATTTTGAAATGTGAAATTTTTAAACAAAATAAAGAACCAAGTTCTTTGAATTTCAGAAGGAACAAAAACTTTTGGAACATTTAATATAATGCCTCCAAAACCCAAGCCAAATACAATGATTTTTGTTTGTGAAGTGGTGTGCATGTTTTAAAAATCCCAAATCATGAAGCATGCATGAGCATATTGACTTGGTTGCATTTTAAAAACCTAAAAGAAGTGAAAATTATCTCAAACCCTAAAACTCTAATTATTGGTTAACCCTAAGAACAACATAATACTATGGATATATTCCATATTTATATTAAACAAAAGAACTCCTATGAGAGATAAAAAGATAAAGGGCAAAATAATAAAACAATAGAGATTGGTTTCATCCAGTTTGGATCCATGGATAAAAAGATATGAATTATTTCAGAATAGAATTAAGAAAATACAATATTAGCTATTAAAGCCAAAGTGAATAAATTTGAATAGAAAAATCTGAGATGGAAAGTAAATGTGTTCTATAATGCCCTAAAAACCTAATTTGAGTTTTACAAATTTTTAGAAATTTGTTTAATTCAAATTGATTCACTAAATCAAAGGTTTTTGAAGAAAATAGAAAAGAAAAAGAAAAAAATTAAAAGGATAAGCAAAAGAAGAAAAAAAACAGCAGCAGCACAGTCAGCCCACACCCCCAGCCCAACAGAAGCCCACCCGGATCTCCCCTTCTCCCCCGCTGATTCTTTCTCACCGCCCCACCTACACACCCCCTCTCGCTGACACCGCGGTCCAACCTCCACGTCACATCCACCTCACCTTCTTCCACCGCGACGAACAGACCGTCCCCCTCCTTTGCCGTTTCTAAAATTGGCTCGCATTCAAGCGTTTCCGCGTTTAATTGTCCACTCCAGCGACACCCTCTTAACCGCCACTCCCTCCTCTTCGTTTCCCCTCACACCCCACCACCTGAGAGCCCCTATGCTGCTCGGAATCGAGCTCGGACCGCCGCAGACACCGGCGAGCTCTGGCGACGATTCCGGCGAGAACCGACTGCCCCGTGCCCTCCCCTCTGTCCTGTTAGCTTCACCATCCTCAGGCGCACCGATTAAGCCCTTTGATCGATTTTTTTTGTGCCCAGGTCATCGCCACGGTCACCACCGGCGTCACCCTCTGCCGCCGCCGTTCACCGGTGATTTCCGGCGAGACGCAGGTTCCCGCCGCCCTACTTTGGCCACCGCCAGCTTCTACACGACCAGGTGAACCTTACTGACCCCTTCCTTGCCTACTCGAGCAACAGGGAGACTCCACCGTCTCGGAGACGCGAGCTCCACCGTCGGTAGGAACTCCGGCGAGGAATCCCTGGTGAAGCCGAGCGCCCCTTCATCAACCGCGACCACCACCGAGACCGCCGCAACCCTCGGTAAGATCGCCACTCCCCCTACCCCTCTAGAACCACCGGAGCACAACCCTCCCGACGCGCCGCCGCCGTGCGCAGTCGCTAGCGCCGCCAGTCCGTGGCCAACGTCCGATCTATCACCAGTGTCCAGGATTAGATCCTTAGCCAAAGCGGTACGGGCTAATCTGGATCGCTCGTTTCCACTTAAAATCCAACGGCCCACATTGATCGATCCAACTGAATCGGTACCAGCCAATAGGATAGCGCCACGTCAGCCATGGCATCTGTTTAAATTAGAAAATAGACAGGATATATAATTAACTTAGAAATTCAATAACTTTTGATCCACAATTCGGAAAAATACAAATTTGGTGTCCATGGATTCATAAAAATGAGAGCTTCACTGCTGAGGCCTTATTTCACCCTTTAGCTTCTGGAAATTGGGAGTTTTAAGCAGAACCTTTTTAGGAGTATTTTACCCATAAAAATTACTTTGTAAATTATTTTTGGGTGAATCTTTTTGCTATGAATTACAAATTGAACCCTCTGTCCAGTAAGACCAAAATATAAATTTAGTTGACTATACCCTATAACATGGAAATTATTTAGTGAGTTTGGCCTTTCCAAATGATAGAAATTATTGCTAATTGTTACAATTGCACAAATGATTGCATTTGTAATCTTGCAATTATAAAATGTTCAGAAAGCACTTAGTAGTGTTCAAAACCTTTGTTATAACAATTTGTACAATAAAAATTGCCATCTTGCATGCTTGCATATTTTGCATGATTTTTGTATTGCCACTAGTGTTGACTTTGTGCATGTTTTGTCTTAGTTGTTTTGTTTGATAGATTGTGTGGATTGTCAAGTGTGTTACTGCGAAGAGTGTACCAACACCACCAACTACTAAGGCAAGTGACACTATCATCCATGTCCTACTATTTTCATTACACTTAGTGGATTTTTGTAGTATGCTGATAGGACAACTATGATAACATGCTATGCTATGTCCTATTAGGATATCCTTTATATATCCCTTAGTGGAAATATTGTAGTTGTAGTATGCTTAGCCCTGCTATAGATTCGGGGTGGAATATACCATATTGTGATTATATGAAGTGTTGGAAAAATATATGTTTTGTATAATAAAACAAGTACTCAATGAATCACCTGGGTGGAAAGTGGATACTCTGTTGTGAATAAGGTGGCAACGAAGGGAACCATATCTATGGCTATCTCTTTCGTGTGTGCACTAGGAGAATACCACCCAAGGACTTAGAGATTGAACATGTTTCTCGTATAGTGGCTTTCGTGTACAGCCACATGCCAAATGGGCTCTGGCCTAGTCAATTACATAGTGGGAGACCCATGCATTGGTACCTCTTCAGGTTAACTAGAATTATGTATTGGAAGTATATGCTTGCATTGGTGCCTGGTAGACGTGCTAGCATTATATAGTGGGAGGACTTCTATGGAAAGACGTTGTCACATTCTCGATCTGCCGGTACTCCATCTTGGTGAGTACTAATCTAGCGGCCACTGGTGGCGTCAAGACGAGATTGTGTCTTGTGGGTAAAGTGTACAACTTATGTAGAAGATTAAATTCTAAGTACTTAGCCGTGTCTTTGGTTACGGACAACTCTGAGCAACTAAGGCCTGAAGCTATGGAAGATCTTGACATTCCAATTTCTCAAAGTAAAACTTGATGGTGACAACAAGAGAGTAGAAGCACTTGGAGTTTGCCAAGGAGTTCAGAAAGTTGTTGAAAGATCAAAACTATTTTTGCAAACATAGGATAAAACCATATTGCTTTCTGCAAATGAGCCTAAGATCTACTTAGCAAAATATGCATGTTGTGATAGTCGAACTTATATTCACAAACTAGTGATACCTGCCAATACATTCAAAGTATTGACCCTTTTGTGGCTGCAACCTATCATGTTGCAGGTTATTCTATTGATGAGTGAGGATTGATGATAGGGGTTATGAGTCTACACCCAACATGTTTGCCTGTGGCACATGAAGATGAAGGACTCCATGATTTACTTGTATTCTGCTGCTTTGTAATAAGATAGCCTATGGCAATGAGTTTGTAATAAGTATTCATATTCTGGATCTTGCGATGTAATATGACCTTTGTATCTTGATATTACATCTTAAACTGTGGGTGCTAGATATTCGATCCAGGGACTAGCACTGTAATCACAGGGATTCGAGCCAAGCCAGGTTCGGGTCTTTACACTAAAGCCAGTAATATTAGATCAAAGTTGCATAGTCTTTGCAGGTGGGAAAATTTAGTCATAAATAAAGAAGTACATCCCACCCATGATGTCATTGTATTTTTAGGCAAAGATAGCAACCATTCTTTAGCTCTCCCTCTTAGAGAGGAAGGAAATAGACGCAATTTGACCGCATCAGGGTCAATGTCTTTTATATGCATCATATCACATATTTTAGTGAAAGTATTCAAGTGCATACCTGCATCTTCAACATCAGAGCCTCCAAATTGATTCTGCTGAACCAAACTTAAGTAATGGGGCTTAATTTCATAGTCATCAGCAGCGATTGCTGACTGAGTAATAGGAGTACGCAAATAATCATTACTGGGAGTAGCAAACTCCCCAAGCTTCTTTTCAGCCATACTTCCTATGTTTTTGGGTTTTCTTAGATTAAAAATTATAACAATAAAAGCAAGAATTTAAAGACTAACTAATTTTTTGGTTTATCAAATAAAGACTGAAAGCAAACTAACAAAATTAAAAACAAGAATTAAAACTAGCAAGGTTCCTAATAACCTCACCAGGGTAGCTATTGCTTCCCCGGCAACGGCGCCTGAAAAAGGGTTGATACCTTCGATCTGGATTACGGATGTAGTATAGCTTCTTTTTCCCTAGTAAACCTGGGTTATCTAATCCTCGGGAAGCGAATGCGTAGTAAAGTTATTTTAATGGACCTTCGGGAGTTTTAGAATCCCTTTTGTGTTTATACTGGACCAGTAGCTTGCGTATTTTTGTTGTTGTCGATGATGGAGAGAGAGGGCCTAGGGTGTTCGGTTTCACCTGTAGCTGTGCAAAAACATCTGATGGAAATAAAAGATAGAAATAAAGTATGCGTGTACTTGTTAGAGCAAGATAAATTATATGTGGGCAGTGCATCCATAATTGCTATTCCCTCCACAACCGCTTATAGCAATAACCTACTAGTCTCATCTATAGAAGAAAGAGAACTAATGATATGCATAGTGATGTCACCGTTAATACCAAGCAAATCCCTCACATACAATCGTACTACCCCTTCTGTCACTGGGGTTCCCAACCTACAGATCAGTCATTACTCCTACTCCCTATACCTGGCTCAACCCTCAGGGTCTTGGGTACCTGACAAGTCCTTGGATTGAGGCAAGAGAGGATACAATAATCATCATGTCATACAAACTAATACACAATCCCATCTATGATAAATCACATGCACATCTGCTACATAGCTAGACTGAAGCCCTTAGCCCAAGAAGAATTACTCACACATAGAGATGAGATCAACAATCACAAACATTGTAACGAAAATCATGAGGTTGATAGCAGCAGCCTTACAATGTCGCATATCGGAGAAGAGATCTACTATTACAACTGGGTAGAATATGGCTATGGAGATGGAGAAGGGTTTGGAGATCTAGAGGCGGCTGGAGATCAGTGGCAGAGACTTTGTGGCCAGGTCTGGCTTGTTTTATCGTCGCCCGAGGCTTCTTTATATAGGGGTCCCTTCATGAAAGTTGTTCTGTTTGACCTAACGATGGCGGCACCAACTATACAACCAGAGCTATACAGTCGGAATTTTTGCTCCGGCCGTATAGTTGGTCGTTAAAGCGTCCGCCTCCGTTGTTCGGCTCCTGGTTTCTTCTAGTTGTTGGAAATCTCGTATCTTTGACTTTAATATAGTGATTCCCTCCTTTAAATGACATTATCTGCGCAGGGAAAATACAAAAAGAAAGGATTGCATACCCCTCTCAATATTAGCATTAGTGGCAGGGTTTAGAGAGATATTTCATCAAAAATATGATTAATATCTAGTTTAAATGTGGATGTAGATGGCTATATTTCAGAGCCATCAGATGGTCCACTCACATGCATTAATTTTTCACCAAAATTAATGCAACTCTCATTAAATAAAAATATTTTATTTATTTTATTCAGAATTTTTTTAATTACTTTAATTAACAAACATTCACACAAAACCCCCTGCAATATTTCAATATCACATGCAGAACCAGTTTCTGCAATTTCACCCAAAACAATTCTAGTTTCCATCGAAATTATTCCAGCGCTTTCTTATATCTTTATCTAAAGCATATTTGCTCCGAATGGTGTCGGTATCCCTTAAGTGTGTCACCCTACGGTCCGTGAATAATGTAGACATGATAGAGACCCCTGTCTAATCAATAATCAGCAGCGGAACCTGGAGATCGGTACTGACTCCCACACATTCAATGATGACTCTAGTGATCATGTGAACCTTTAACGTAGTAACTTAATCCCTTTGTCTCACGATATATTACATGTCCGATATTCAATCATCGGTATCCCCATACCTAATTTGATCTCATTACTGACATGTACTCTTTTCTTGTTCCCGTGATATAACATTCTAGTGATCTGATCACTTGCTCGCAAGTTACATCAATGTGATATCACCGAGGGCACAGAGTATATCTCTCCGTCATCTGGATTGACAAATCCCACACTTGATCCATGAGCCTCTACACAACACTTTCGGAGTATCTAGACCCACCTTTATTGTCACCATGTTACGGTGTGATGTTTAATCTTATCAAGTTACTCTTCTAGTGTTAGTGATTGACATGATCTCATGGTATAAGGACTAAAGTCACTTCATATGATGTCATAGAAATTTTAACACAATGACTTTGATCGTATTGCTATTCTTTGGATGAATGTTCATCACAACATTTCACCAATGTTGTGACCTCATTATTAACAACATCCAATGTCCATGATCAGGAAACCTTGATCATCTTGTTAATAAACGAGCTAGTTTATAAGAGAGGCATTACTAGGAACCCTTTATTTGTTTATTAAACACACATGTATTAACGTTTCCAATTAATACAATTATAGCATGCAAAATAAACATTTATCATAAACATGAAATAAGATAATAACCATTTTATTATTGCCTCTCGGGCATATTTCCTTCAGAACAATGGTGTGGATCTCCTTTGGTGGTGTTGTGATGTAATCTGAGAATGGTGGCTCTCTGGTCGGTGGCTGGAGCCTCAAAATATATAGGAATCTTCCTGAAAGTTGTAGGGTTTGACGAGACGAAGCCATCACCACATGGTGCGGGCGAACGGTACGGGCGGGCCCTACCTGTACAAGTGGTCGTTAAGCTTGCAGGTGCTAGGGAATGACTCCCCAATTACTTGGTCGTGTGGACTTCCCCAAAAACTTTCATTATGACTCCTGATTTCACATTAAAAAGCGTGATTTCCTGCATAACACAATTCAAAACAAGGTTTTGCATATCTTTGCAATTATTAGTTATTAGTGGCAAGGATTGAGAATTTCTTGTCAATTGCTTGACCAAAAACAATGTTTAAACATGGTGGAAGATGGCTATTTTTGGAGCCATCAACCTCCCCAAAGCTCAAACCTTGATCGCCCTCGAGCAAGAAAAAATAAAAGAACTATAAGGAATTCAACATTTAAAATTGAAACAACAAGAATAAGAATTCACTTACGGTTGGTAGTCATATGGGCTTAGCACTTCATTCATTTGCGAGGCTTATCAAAGTTAGAGAGATGACAAGCGTACTATATAAGATTCGGTAAGTCAAGACAGTCAAAGTAATGTTTAATATAAGTATAAATAACTAGAAGTGTAGAAATCAATCCAATTCTTCTAGTTAATTCTCAGCTTTCCAGGAACACTAGGATGTTTAAATAGTATAATTGAGTAAGAGAGTTTCATGTCCTAAGTAGCATAAGAGTGAAGTGTCTTATTTACACCCACATTAATAAATCAAGTCTATGAAAGACACTTTGAATCCAATCATTGTATTTCAAGATAATCCATGAAGTAGTAATGAGACCATGCCAAGGACTTATGTGGATCTTCATACATATCTCTTTTCTCTTTTTTTCCTTCCTCTTTCAACGATCATTGGTTGTTTCTTTTACAAGTGCTTGCACAACCTTTGAGAGTGCCAATACTTTTGCCCATATATTGACACGTATGCCACTCATGCATCAACTCATAGCTGAAATCCGGGGTTATACCATAGATTGTTCAAAAGCTAGCGGAGTTGCTGGCATCCCAAAGGTGTGCATGAGAAACACATAACTTTTTATTTCGCTTCACTTTTTTATATTCTAGTATCGCAGTTTGATCCACAAGGTTAGCTTTTGCATGCATCACAATTACCACTAGACTTCATTTTAATCAAAAAACTCATTTCATGAGTGTCGTCAAGACTATCAAAACATCTATGGGGTTAAGTATCATCAAGGGTATACTCTCAAGAGAATCATTCATCAAACAAATCTTAAATTTTAGAATTTTTCTTATTGTACTTGTTTGGTAATATTATTTCCAAGGCAAGACTCGGTTAGCTAAAAGAACTAGAGCAAAAGCTTCAACAAGTAATCATCATACTAATGAAAAGCTCTACTATAACCATATTAAATTACTCCCACTATCATGACATCTTAGCAAATCGACCAACTAGCATAAACAACTCAAACTTCAAAAGTGGGAGACATAGGACGTACCTCTCATAAGTGACTTCATTATCCTCTTCCTTATAGGGATGTGTTCCTTCAAAACTCAAACACGATTACTCTCATAATAATATTAAAGCAAAGAGGCAAAGTGCGAATGCACATTTACGAAAAAGGAAAAATGAAAAAAATATTTTAGTATTTTTGAGGATAGGGATTAAAGAATAGAAAAGAACTTGCAACCAAGCAAGGAACTAAGAAAAGAAAAACAAACAAAAAACGAAAGCAAAGGGAAAAAACAAAGTGTTGGGACAAGCCAACACGAGTGTTTCAAAGATCCCAAGGAGCTAGAGCACAACCTCATTATTACACAATTAAACTTGATGGGGGAACAAATCACCAAGCTCAGGCTTTTGCAGGCCCTTTTGTTGCTCATTATGGTGGCGGTGGATAATCTCCCATGTTCCATTGGCTGCTCCAATCATGGAACTGGGTGGCGAGGTTTGCAAAAGCATCTCGATGGTTGATGGAGAGGTTGTTCATGTTTTGAATATTTCCTTCGAGTGCATAGATATCTTAATAGGTGGTGGTGTGTAGTTTGGTTGTTGCACATCTTGTTCGGGTCCCTCTTGTTATACTTCTTCATCTTCTCCTCCTCCTCCCATGGGTATTTCTTGATGGGGTAGATATTCCTCAACCTGCGCGTCAAAACACAAACGTCCATCCTCGATAGAGAATAGACCATTAGGTAAAGGAGTTGGGATCAAGTGATCCGCTCTAGGTATATCAAGGAAGTATCTACCATCAGTTCTAGAAACCATACCACATGCTCTTAGAGTAGAAAGACCGAGATGATGACTTCCTGTCAACGTGAAGTATGTGTGCAAGAACGGTTACAACTCCTACTCCGCATATGGGTCCTCAAGATTGAAGAGTCTGATCCTTAGGGTAAAGCACAAGAAGAGCGCCCAAATTTGGCGTTAAGTTACAATTAATAATAACAACATTTGCGAGGATCATCATGTCCTCCTCATTAACTCTAGTAAACTCACCACGTGCCTACAAGGTGTTAGCAATAACATAAAGCAAATAATGAATAGCATGATGATCAATTTGGTTCCCCTTGGGTGTGTTTCCATAGATTCTCATCAAATTAAAGTACTCCCAAGGTGCAGGATTTAAAACAAAAGTAGTGGAGCGTATGTCGGTACTGTTGTTGGCAAACCCAAAACATTGAGCCCATTGGTCGAGTGTCAAGGAGTACTCACAGTTCATAAGACGAAAGTTTATGTGATCAACTCCAGGCCTTTGATCCTCGGAACAATAATGAGAGCCCACCGTATGCGTCAAGGAGCTGAGGAACTCAAGTGTGAAGCACCGGTACATGGCGACATCCTGGAAGACAAAGTCATACAAACCAACATTGTTGCAAAGTAAATCTAAATTAGCACGAATGCCAAGTTGGTTCGGTATATAGAGACACGTCCACTTGGTGGACTTGATTTCTCGGAGCTTGAGACGGTTGAAATGGTTCAGCTGAAACTCCCTGGTGAACTCGATACCAAGTGACTTGGGGGGTCAAAGTATCAATGGGTGGTGCAGAAGGTTCCATAGCCATCACACATGTCATGTTCATCTAAAACAAAACAAAATAAAATAAAATAAATAAATATTTCTAATTAAAGATTTTAACCCAATAGAAACATAGTGATGGCTCTGATTTTTGCCATCTTCCACTACGTTTAAACATTGTTTTTGGTCAAGCAATTGCCAAATAAACTCTCAACCTTTGCCACTAATGACTAATAATTGGAAAGATATGCAAATCCCTTCTTTGATTTATGTTGTGCAGGAAATCACTGTTTTTAAGGCGAAATAAGGAGTCATAATGAAGGATTTTGAGGAAGTACACACTGCCAAGTAATTCGAGAGGCGTTCCAGGGCATCTACAAGCTTAACAACCACTGGTACGGGTGTGGTCCGCCCATACCGCCTGCCCGTACCAGGTGGTCGTTAAGCTTGTAGACGCCTTGGAATGCCTCTCCAATTACTTGGTCGTGTGTACTTCCTCAAAATCCTTCATTACGACTCCTTATTTCGCCTTAAAAACAGTGATTTCCTGCATAACATAAATCAATGTACCAGGTGGCCACGACTTCGTCTTGTCAAACCCTACAACTTTCATGAAGATGCCTATATATTTTGAGGCTCCATCCGCCGGCCAGAGAGCCGCCATTCTTAGATTACATCACAACACCCCCAAAGGAGATCCACACCATTGTTCATCCATAGTTCATCCATTGTTCATCACTTCCACCATCCATCCCTCCACTAGCCATAGCCATTGCTTTGTAATTTTATATCTCATTGTGGTTTGGCGACCATTGTAAGAATATTTGATTTCAATCTAAGTATTTGCATGATGTTTTCTATCTCTGATCTATTTGTTATAAGTGAGTAGTCCTCATGGGCTGCGGGTTGGAGAGAAACGTCGCAGCAATTATGTGCATCTAGATCATGGGAGAATTGTATTTTGTTTGGATTCGTGATTTGTATCTTTTGTTTCTTTGTCTCTCATCTCGATCTGTGGACTTGTAGGTACCCAAGATCCCATAGATTGATAAAGGCTTGAGGTGAGATACTTGGCTAGCGGCGATCTCATAGGACACTCAGTGACAGAAAGGGAAGTACAGTCTCCGCTTAGCGCCCCATTTAGGATCAACAACAACATCACCACTTAAAGCTTTAATCTGTGTTTGCACATAATAATCGTTTATAACCCGAGGCTTTAGTGTGCTCTCTGTTGGATTAAAAGTCTATTGCTATGCCCGCTGCATCACAGGGGCTCTAGAATATTAGGATGTGTTGCCCAAAAAGATTATCTCAATACAAATACTATACATGACTATGCTTATTATTATATTTCATCCCATTTGATGTGCAGCTACAGGTGGATCTTCAATCCTGGCCTATCTCCATCCATTGATTCAAACCCGTTATAAAGTAAACTAGATTGGTCCGGTCAACTAAGGTAAAACGAACAAACAAAGTCTTGTAGACGTGTCCTTTTTTATTACCTTTTAGCTGTGCTTTCCGAGGTTCGATTAAACCTAGGTCTTCTAGGGAAAAAGCTATTATACTACATCCGTGAATTCAGATCAAAGGTATCAACCCTTTTTCTAGCGTCGTTGCCGGGGAAGCAATTTCGCTATCTTGGTGAGGTCATTAGAGACCTTATTTTTAGTTTTATTATAAGTTGTAGTTTAATTTTTGTTATTATTTTACTTTCTTGTTATCTATTTGAAAACCCCCAAAAAATAGTTACTTGTTATTCGTTTTTCATTACTTAAAAATTAACAAAAAGATAAGAGCCATGGCTCAAAAGAGATTAGGGGAGTATGCTACTCCCACTGATGATTTTATTCGTGCTCCCATCACGCAACCCATAGTGGATGCGGAAACATATGAGATAAAACCTAACCTTTTAAGTTTGGTTCAACAAAACCAATTTGGGGGTTCATCTTCTGAGGATTCGGGATTGCACTTAAATACTTTTACTGAAATTTGTGACATGATGCGTATTGAAGATGTAGATCCAAATGCTGTTAAGCTAAGTTTATTCCCTTTCTCTCTTATAGGAAAGGCTAAGGGTTGGTTGCTAGCTCTACCAAAGGGCACTATTAAACCTTGGGAGGAATGAACTAATTTGTTCATGACTATTTCCCCCCTCCCCCTAGCTAAGACTATGCAGCTGAGATCCAACATTACAAGCTCTAGACAAGAAGACTGTGAGCCACTGGCGCTTGTGTGGGAAAGGATGAAAGAAGCCATAATGGACTGTCCTAATCATGGGATGGAAGAATGGCTTATATTACATTTATTTTATAATGGTCTTAACCCAATGTCTAAGTCTATGCTAGACACTGCAGCAGGAGGGACGATCATGGGAAAACATGTGAGTGTTGCAAAGAAGTTACTTGATGATATGCAAAATAACCATGCCCAATGGCAAGGGGAAAGAACCTCCAAGAGAGTAAGTTCAATTATTGAGGTAAATAATGAGGAGCTTACATCTAAGGTAAATGAGTTGCTTAGCTTAGTAAAAGGTAAGGAAGATACCCAAGTTAATGTTATTGCAACCGATGTTAATGATGTTAATTTTATAGCTCGCACTCATTTTAATCCTGCATGGAAAAATAATTATGCTTCTAATGTTCAAAAATATCATACTAATCCTGCAAGAGCTCCTTATAATAATTATGATAATACTAATGGAGCAAATCATGGCAATCTCCCGTTTGATCAAACTATTAGAACATTTATGCAAGCTCAAACCGAACAAAACAATATGCTTATTAAGATTACGGAGAACCATGAAAGTAGTTTAGGAAGATTATCTAACTAGGTCGTTGCAATTAGAAGATGTGCATGCTCTATAGGAAAGAACAAAGACCGTGGAGGCTCAGCTGGGTAAAGTAATCGAGAGCCAATGTCTCATTCCAGCAAAGTTCCCTAGCAAACCCGAGCCAAATCCGGTAGAAGACCTCAAAATGATGAGGGTGGTAACCAATGATGAAAAGCCTGACGAGTTGGACTATAGGAATGCACCAACGCCATAATATACCGTGGAAGATCTATTGAAGATGATCACCATTAAGAATCCAGGTATATAACAAGGTAATGATGCTATGTACCAACAATTTATACAACAAGTAGCATCTAAGGTTCATGATTTAGAGATGGATTATAAAAGACTAGCTGATAAGCTTCTGGCTAAGCTAGATGATATATTTTATCCCACCATTAAAATTAAGTTGGGAGTTAATGAGATATCCGCACTTTGTGATCTTGGTGCAAGTGTCTCAAGAATTTCCAAAATCCTATTCGATAAGTTAAACTTAGGTCCATTTGTTACAACTGAATTGAAAATCTATCTGGTTGATTCAACTTATAAACACGCTGTTGGGATCAAAGAAAATATAGTTGTTGAAATTAAAGCTAGTCCCGCTCTTATTGATCTTGTTATTGTGGGCATGCCTAAAGATCCCATAGCACCTATAATTTTAGATAGGCCCTTCCTAAGAACTATCAAAGCTTTAATTAATTTACATGAGGGGAATATGAGAATAGGACTACCATCTAGAGATCCTTTTATAGTCCACTTCCCTAGGAGTAAGAAGGCCAAGCCTAATGATGATGATGGTATAATTACATTGAAAGCCAATTACTTTGGAGTGGGCATTCCACTCATTAAACCTAAATGATCACCATCAGGGTCAAGCTAATTGACCTTAAGTAGAAGGGCTTCATGGGAGGAAACCCATGTGAAATAAATTTTCTCTAAGTTTTTTATTATGTTTTATTTCGTGTTAGTCTTGTTTTTGTTTTTGTTTTTAATAAAGAGTGTTCAAGAAGACCTATGGAAAGAGGATAAGAAATAAGGTAAACCTCTATATTTTATTTTACTAACACATGTACTAAGAAGTATTGTTGGATCATTACTTAGTGTTTTTGCTGCTATCTAACCTTTTGATAAGATGTGCGAAGGCGCACATAGCTACTAATCAAATTCTTGAGTTTTTGTAGTTCAAAATGTCGATAACGACCACTGGTATGGCCGGAGTGGCCCGTACTGTGTGCCCGTACCACCTCAAGGCAAAGGGGGATAGAAATTTTGATGATTGCCGAAGGAATCACTGGAGATAACTGATACATTACAAATGTATCTATAATTTTTGATGTTCCATGCTTGGTTTTATCTACTTTCTTGTGTTTTGTCCACACTTCGGAGTACTTTTCATATGATTTCTTGGACTAACCTATTAACAAGAGCCACAGTGCCAGCTGCCTGTTTTCTGCTGTTTTTGGTTCCAGGAAAGTCAGAAAATGAATATTCTCGGAATTGGACAGGACAAAAGCCAAAGTCGTTATTTTACCGGGGGACACTTGGAGCCAGAATACGAGACAGAGAAGGGCCAGAGGGTGGCCACACCACCTTGCCGCAAGGCCAGGCTTGGCCCGCGCCAGGGGGTGGTGTGGCTAGCCCAGGCACCCCCTCGGCCTCTCCTTCCGCCTATATATTGCCTCTGATACGGAACCCCTAAGTACTCGATCAAAATTCCATGAAAGAGTCTATAGCCGCCGTCGTCTCTGTCCCTAGATCGGGAGGGATCTGAAGCTCTTCCGGGCACCCTGCCAGAGAGGGGGATTCACCCTAAAGGCCTTCTTCATCATCATGCAAGCTTTCAGTGTGATGCGTGAGTAGTTCATCTCTACACTATGGGTCCATGTAGTATCTAGATGGCTGGTTCTCCTCCTTTGTGCTTTCATGTCTAGATCTTGTGAGCTCTGTTCATGATCAAGATCATCTATTTGTAATTCTGCATGTTGTGTTTGCGGAGATCCGATGGATGTTGAGATGCTATTTCAGATTGATTATTGATTCTATCATGTCTTTGTTATTTGTGATCTTGCATGCTTTCTATTGTTAGTAGCTATCTTGTCCAAGTAGATGCTAGCAACTCCAAGAGTTAGTATTTATGCTCGATAGTGGGTTCATGCCTCTGGTAATCTGGGGAAGTGACAGAAATCTCTAAGGTACTAGATGTGCTATTGCTACTAGGGAGAAAACAACAATCCTTTGTTCATAGAACAATCATATTGTTTACAATACACGCATATCGTAAAGCAATAATCTGTTGCTTGCAACTTAATACTGGAGGGGGTTTGGATGATAACCTGAAGGTGGATTATTAGTCATAGATGCAGTTGGATGGCGGTCTATGTATAATGTTGTAATGCCCAATCAAGTTCCAAAGGAGTCAAGATGATTAGTATATGCATGTATTGCTTTCTCGATGTTTGTCAATTGCCCCACTGTAATTTGTTCACCCAACATGTTATCTATCTTAAGGAGAGCCACCTCTAGTGAAGTATGGACCCCGGTCCTTTCTTTTACATACAGTCTACAAACTGTTTACTGCTTTGTGTTTACTTTCTGCAAACTATTACTTCCATCCATTCGATATGTTTCATCCTTTGTTTTCAGCAAAACCGGTGAGATTGACAACCTCATCGCAAGTTAGGGGCAAAGTTCTATGGTTGTGTTGTGCAGGTCTCCACATTGCTACTAGCACCGGTAGTGCGCCCTGCCAAGGCTCAGCTAGCAACACCTTTGGGGTGTTTCCTTGCTCCTACTGGTTCGATTAAACATTGGTTTCATAACTGAGGGAAACTTACTGCTGTGCTCATCATACCTTCCTCTTGGGGTTCCCCAACGAGCTCGTTAGTACACGAGTCAACAAGTATTTTTCTGGCGCCGTTGCCGGGGAGTCAAGGACATCTTTAGAAGGGGAGTCCCTCATAACCAATCTCTTTACTTTGTTATTTTTGTTTTGCTTAGTTTACTTTTGCTTTGTTTGCTTGTTTCTTTATCAAAAACACACAAAAATTAGTCTTACTAGTTTGCTTTCTTTATCAAAACACACAAAAAATTAAGTCTCCTTTAGTTGTTGCCTCTTCCTTAGCTCACCATGTTGATCCCTAAATACACCTTGAAAGATCTTTCAATTGGTAGTGGTTCTATAATTGGGAAAGATAATATTGAAGAATTCTTTAATCATGTTAGTAAGCATGAAGATACTGAGGATAGATCCCTTGTAGAACTTGCTCCAAACTATGAGATTGCTGCAGCTTCTTTAATTCACATGTTAGAATCTAGGTTTGTTAACCTCAACCCCTTAATGAAAGTAATGTTTCTTAAGCTTAAAGAAATTGAGGACCCTGAAAAGAGGGATTTTATTCTACAAACTTTGTTTAAGGAATTCTATGATGTTGCCAAGGAAGCTAGAAAAGTCTTTGAACGTTTCAATATGCTAGGCTCATGTGTAGATGTTGTTGGTACATGAGAAAAGATGAACAAAACCGAACCTAATGGGGAGGAACCTAAGATACCAATACCCTTTAAACTAGTAGCAATAGATGAAGCCATAGAAAAGAATCTTGATTAGATTGTTCCTGAAAACCCTTTTGATGAAAATAGTGAACCTAAGAGCATTGAGAGAGGATCCTATAGAACTTATTTGGATGATATACCTTGCCTTGTTGAAGATATTTTTGGTATTAATCTTAATGCTTCTTCATTTGAGAAGTCTTTGAACGTTTCAATATGATAGGCTCATACTTCTTATGCCTAACTTAAAGGCGTTAAAGAAAAGTACTTGTTGGGAGATAACCCAAGAGTTTTAGATGATTCTTGGAAGTTATTACCTCAGTAATAACCGCTCCTTATCCTTTTTGTTTGCTTTTTGTGCCAAGAGTAACCTCTAATGAGAGAGAAGTAATGATTGGGAAAGTTGCTGTCCCGAAACAGATTTCTGTGCTTCACCGTAAAAATTCGTGTAAAATATCTGAACGTCCTTTTAAGGCGTGAATTTTTGTGATTCTGCCCCAGGTTGTTATCTAGCTTTTGTTAGTTCAACACTTTTTGATTTGAGCAACAGAAGATCTTCGAAAAACTTCGTCTTTACCTGCTGGTCTGTTTTGACAGATTTCTGCCATTTTCTGCATTTGCTTCTTGTTGGTTCCTTTTTGAGTTGTTTTGGGGAATTGAGCTTTTTGAGGGAAGTGCTTCAGTAGCTATTGTTTTAATGGAAGTTTATTGGTGTTAGAACTGAACCTTAAGACTTATTATCTTGAGTGCACAAATGTTGCTAATAAAGATTGTGTGAAGTTTTGTATGAAGGAAAATTTTCACGTGTATGAAAGGAATGAGTAATGAGATGAAGGATGGACTAAAGCTCAACCTTGGGGATGCCACGCATGTCACCCCAAGAAATATCCAATAAGTACAAGCGTCAAATCTTGGGGATGCCCAAGGCATCCCCTTCTTCATCAATAAAAATCCCAGGTTTCTTCCAAATGCTTCATTTTTATTGTTTCATGCACCATTGCGTTGTTCTTGGAGCGTCTTCTTTTTCGTTTTCATTTTGGTTTTTGGTTTGCTTGGTTTGCTTAGTTTGCTGAATAAATTGGTTGGACCCCCTCTTTCATACATTGGTTTTCAAATAGTTTGGTTTGGTTTGGAAAAGAGTAGGAAAGCTCATGCTTAAGTGGTAAAAAGAGCTTGTTTTTGGCTGTGGCCTATGCTTTGTCATGCCATTCTTGATATTGCTTTGGCTTTATGCTTAGTATTATTTGCTGTAGCATGACTTGTTATAAACAATTGATATTGCTTAATGTGCCTTGGATGAATCATGCATTGTTTTGGCATATTAAAGCATAGTATAGTGGTATTCTCCTTTGATGCTTTATTTGGGTTGACTTGGCGCATGCTCACACCAAGTATCACTTTATGCTTTGATCAATGATGTTTTTTCGCTCTGCATGATTATGGCCATTATTGCTCTCTTAGTTTGTCGCTCCCAGTCTTTTGCTAGCCTCCACAACCAAGTATGAGTTCCACTCATGCATCCAACTCCCTAAACCAAGTTATTCCAACGAGTCCACCATACCTACCTACTAGCTTATGCTATTCCAAGTATATTCATGCGTTTGTTTACCTTCCAAATTAAACTTGTTATGAGAAAACTAGTGATTAAAGCTCTCACGAACTTGATGGAACACTTTACTTTTCTTACCTTTAATAAACTGGAACCATTGTGTCGTCTATGTTGTATATGCTTGCACTTATTTGTTGGGAATTAGCAGAACCATGCTGTCATGGGGAACACTTTCAACATTGCACGGGTACTTTGTACCTAGTTGATATCATGCTCTTTTGTCTATGGATGTCGTCGGTGTGAAATGAAAGGGGAGCTTGTAAGTCCATGGAGTTATGTATATGTGTTAGAGAAACGCCTGGGCCGCTAGTCTAATCCGTGCTGACATGGTGGAAACCTGCACCGTAACCATAATGAGTTGTCTATGAAGCATTCTTCTTATAAAAAAGAGTCCTATATTGAGAAAAAAAGAGAAAAAAGAGATTATGAAAAGAGGAAAGAGAGAGAAAAGCACCATATGCCCATGGTAAATAAGAAGATTGTTGAGATGCTCGTTGTCTGCTTGCCTTGTCATTTTGATATGGGGATTCTTCCGTATCATCGGGCAAGGGGTACCCCGTTGGCGGTTCTCTATGATACACATGTACTTACGATGACAAGAACTTACCGGTGACTAAACTTGAGTAGCATGAGGAGCGGCCCTCGTATTCAAGGGACATGAGATTTCTAACTTATAGTTCGTCAAGCATGTACACCATAGTTTGTTCACTTTAACCTTAATCACTTCAAGATGCTTATGATAGGGGCAATGAGAGCTGAAAGCTATAAGTACCATAATTTTTGGAAGCTCCTTATGAAACTTGAATCTCTGCTTCCTTCTATGAAGGCCTTTCTTCCACCATTATTTTGATTCTCCACCTTCTACCTTTATGCAACTATTTTGAGAGCATAGTGGCCATTCTTAGTTCTATGTGCATTGTCCCAAGACTAGTTGATTGATGCATAACTTGATATTGCTTGTTCTAAACTATTTGTATCTAGTCACTCTTATGAACTTTGAAGGTGTCATATGCATTTATATTTGCTACTCTATGAGGGACAAGCTGAATACTATTATGCTATGTTTTCTTTATGTGAAACAAACAAACGTCTTGCAAACCATTGTTATTCATGAATCTTTTGTTTGTGTCTTTTCATGTTGCATCATAGTTTCTTTGTCTTATTGCTAGAACTTTGTCTTTCATGTTATGATTGAAGTACTATGATCCCAGCCTTGAATGTTTTACAAATACTTTGATGGTGCATGTCACCTCAAAAATTATTCTTTCTTTTTATCACTTACCTACTCGAGGACGAGCATGATTTAAGCTTGGGGATGTTGATACATTGCAAATGTATCTATAATTTTTGATGTTCCATGCTTGGTTTTATCTACTTTCTTGTGTTTTGTCCACACTTTCGAGTACTTTTCATATGATTTCTTGGACTAACCTATTTAGAAGAGCCACCGTGCCAGCTGCCTGTTTTCTGCTGTTTTTGGTTCTAGGAAAGTCAGAAAATGAATATTCTCGGAATTGGACGGGACAAAAGCCAAAGTGCCTATGTTCCGGAAGACATCTGATGCCAGAACACGAGACGGAGAAGGGCTGGGGGCCGGCCACACCACCTGGCCGCGTGGCTAGGCCTGTCCTGTGCTAGGGGGTGGTCTGGCCGGCCCCAGCACCCCCTCGGCCTCTCCTTCCGCCTATATATTTCCCTCGAGACCAAAACCCTAAGGATCCAATCAAAAATCCACGAAAGAGTTTGTAGCCACCGTCGTCTCTATACCTAGATCGGGAGGGAACTGAAGCTCTCCCGGCACGCTGCCGGAGAGGGGAATTCACCCTAGAGGCCTTCTTCATCATCATGCAAGCCTCCGGTGTGATGTGTGAGTAGTTCATCTCCGGACTACGGTTCCATGTAGTAGCTAGATGGCTGGTTCTCCTCCTTTGTGATTTCATGTCTAGATCTTGTGAGCTCCGTTCATGATCAAGATCATCTATTTGTAATTCTGCATGTTGTGTTTGCGGGGATCCGATGGATATTGAGATGCTATTTCAGATTGATTATTGATTCTATCATGTCTTTGTTATTTGTGATCTTGCATGCTTTCCGTTGTTAATAGCTATCATGGCCAAGTAGATGCTAGCAACTCCAAGAGTTAGTATTTATGCTCAATAGTGGGTTCATGCCTCTGGTAATCTGGGGAAGTGACAGAAATCTCTAAGGTACTAGATGTGTTGTTGCTACTAGGGAGAAAACAACAATCCTTTGTTCATAGAACTATTGTTTACATTACACGTAATTCGTAAAGCAATAATCAGTTGCTTGCAACTTAATACTGGAGGGGGTTCGGATGATAACCTGAAGGTGGATTATTAGTCATAGATGCAGTTGGATGGCGGTCTATGTATAATGTTGTAATGCCCAATCAAGTTCCAAAGGAGTCAAGATGATTAGTATATGCATGTATTGCTTTCTCGATGTTTGTCAATTGCCCCGCTGTAATTTGTTCACCCAGCATATTATCTATCTTAAGGAGAGCCACCTCTAGTGAACTATGGACCCCGGTCCTTTCTTTTACATACAGTCTACAAACTGTTTACTGCTTTGTGTTTACTTTCTGCAAACTATTACTTCCTTCCATTCGATACGTTTAATCCTTTGTTTTCAGCAAAACCGGTGAGATTGACAACCTCATCGCAAGTTGGGGGCAAAGTTCCGAGGTTGTGTTGTGCAGGTCTCCATGTTGCTACTAGCACCGGTAGTGCGCCCTGCCAAGGCTCAGCTAGCAACACCTTTGGGGTGTTTCCTTGCTCCTACTGGTTCGATTAAACCTTGGTTTCATAACTGAGGGAAACTTACTGTTGTGCTCATCATACCTTCCTCTTGGGGTTCCCCAACAAGCTCGTTAGTACACGAGTCAGCAATAACGACCACTGGTATGGTCGGACCCGCCCGTACCGCGCGCCCGTACCGTACCCCCAAGCAAAACATCAGATTTCAAGCAAAGTCACCACACCGATAACGACCAGTAGTACGGGCGCGCGCGACCGTACTGCGCGACCGTATCGCGCAACCGTACCGAGTGCACTGCTTGGGAGCAGTCGTCGCCCCCAAGGTAAGACACCTGGTAGGGGCGGGCTCTAGCCATACCGCCCGCCCATACCGGGTACACGGATGCCATAAGCACCCCGAGGAGGTAACCTAAAAATCCCAAATCATCTATTTTCTCTTTCTTGTTCCTCCAAACTTCAAACCACCTCCATTGGATCTTCAAATTTACTCAATCTTTGTTCAATTCTTCGCACTCACTCGATCTAAGGTATGATTCTCCTCCGATCCCCAACTTAGTTGTGCAAAAGCTTGGCTTAATCATTCATCATTTATAATCTAGACACGGGTCTTGTTCTTGATTCAATCTTTGTACTAAGTATGCTTAGCATTGTTTTTAGAGGAGTTTCTTTTGTATTTAGTGTAGAGAATCACTTATGCTATGTTTCTATTGTACCAAAAAAATTATTAGCATTCTTCATTTACTTTGTATTGTTTTTATTTATTAGATGAACACGAGGAGTCATACACATGAGATGGTTGTGGAGTCCTCTGCACCACCCGTTGATACGTTAACCCTCGAGTCACTTAGCATTGAGTTCATGTAACACCCCAAAACCTCTAATCATGATTATCAAGTTCTAATCACCCCAATTTAGGGATAACAAAAACTTTTATTAAGAAAATGAATATGAATGCATGTGTGTTTGCATTAGTGTAGAATTGAGTGTATATGACATGCTTGATTGTTCTAAATGAAGTGAAATGGTTTAAAGGTGAATGCTACATCATCTAGACCATTTCCAAACAAAATCAGAATAAAAAATCAAATATGAATAAATAAACCAAATGGTCATTTTGACAAAAATAAACCACTAGGCCACTTTGTGTGTTCCTAGAAGAGAAAGATTAACAGAAACAATTCTATTTCTTTTCACCCCTTGCTAGACTAAGTAATAGTGTATCAAGACCCACTTTACAAACTTACAAAAACATCTTGCAAATCAATTTAATGGACAGTTGAAAATTGAATCTATTTCATATGTTAAGATCCCACTTTTTCAAAAACCTACCAAATCAATTCCCCTCGACCTATCCAAGAAAACATAGACTATAAAGCTTAACTTGAGAGCACTCAAAAATTTTGAATCAAAATTTCCAAAATTCATTTCATGCGGCCATTAACACAAACACCTTGTCTGCACTAATTAACCGTTGGCCTAACTTCACTGTTGTGCACAATAACAGTCGACCATTTGGTCCCCTCTTCACTCTCTGGTCTCCCCTTAGTCTAACCCAGCCCCAGACCAATCCCCCTTCGCCGTGGAGCATAGTGGAGCGCCGCCCATTTGAGGTCATCACCGGCCGACCACGGCCAGCTCGCAGCAGACCACCCCGCGCCCATCCAGGATGTCCAGGAGGTGCGCCACAGTCCACCACCACCCCCTGTCCACCCCACGGTCGAAGCCAAGCCCTGGACCACCCGAGCACGCCGCGCCCAAACCTCTCTACGCCATGCCGAGAGTGTGCCATTGTGCCGCGCCCGACCAGCTCGCGCCATGCCTTCACCGCGCACGCGCAAGCCCGACATCATCACGCCAACCCAGCAGACACCCCCGTTCGCCGCCGCGTGACCCGCAGCTGCCACACACCGCCGCTAACACTTCTGCCTCCGCACGGAGCGCCGCACGCGCCTGACCGAACCGCACTGCCCCACGCCTCACCATTATGTCCATAAGAACCGCCAGGGAGCACCGCACCATCCACCTACCCCAGCCACGCCGATAGCCGCCAGTAGCGATGCCACCGTCGAGCTCACGCCGCACCGCTTGGTCCCCTCGCCACACTATAAAAGGAGGCCACCCCTGCCCCATTTCTCCACACCAACACCCTCACCACCTCTCTCCGAGCCTCCCCCACTTCTCCACAGAACAAGGCGAGCACCACCACACCGGAATTGCGCTTGAGTCCGCCGCTGTTGGAGGATAAGGGCGTTGTCGATTCCGATCACCCCAAGCCCTGCCGTGACCATGCCTAGCCTCGCCGTCGTCTACCACATCGATCGCCCCCATTGCCAACCCTAACTAGAGCCCAGGTGAGCCCCGCCAGACCCCCACCACCGCGTTAGGGTTGATTCCTCACCGGAGCTGTTCGTCATCGATGATGAGCCACGGTCATTGGATTAGAATTAGATCGCACGTCTCAGATTCACCCATACTGTTTCGCTTAGATGTAGTCACTGACTAGTGGGGCCATTTTGTCAGCAGCCCTCTGCGTCGCGTAGTGTAACTGGGCCGACCCGTTTAACTTCCTGTGCTGGCCTGGAAATTCAAATAAGGATTTCCCTTTTGAATTTAAACTAGTTTCTCTCCACTTATTCAAAAATCAATTCAGAAAGTTTCACTTAACCAAATTGCATGATTCAAATTTTGCTAGAAAGTCAATTAAATTATCTATCCAAGCCCATTGGATTTAAATCATTTGGAGTTAGAGATAATCTATAGCAAAAATAACAAGACAGAGACTTTTGGAACTTCAAACAATTTTCAAAAATCAACCATAACTACTTTTGGGTTGATTCCAACTCTCAAAAATCACATTTGATAAGATCTATCTGAATATGTAAAAATATTTAGGTTTGCATGCAGTGACTTCGGACTAGTACCAAAATGATGCTATTTAGCCATTTCTAGTCACTTTATTTCTATTAAATGATAATCTTAAACTTTATAAAATATGATCAACACTTTAAATCACATTCCCATGTATTTTTAATATGTGGTGATGACATGTGTTCACATGATCCCATATTATATTTGGAGAATATTAAATCCTAATTAATTTCAATGAGTAGAAATTAGTTTTCTCAAATAAACTAAATAAAACTAGTTCTTTAATTCATGTGATGATTGTGATGATCCTAGATCATCAAGTGTGAGCCTTAGTGTGCTAAATGGAAGTAATTAAGTATTTTTTGGTGATTGTGTACCCCGTATTCCTTTATAGACGATAGTATCGACCAAGGATACGAGGAGGAGGAGTTCTACCCCGAAGAAGACAAAGAAAACTTCAATCACTGCACCAACCAAGGCAAGCCATCATTAACAATGCAAGCTAACACTTGCAAGCTTGATAACCTAAGCAATATGCTTTAGGCATGCTTTGGTTATATACCTTTGATTATACCAATCCCAAGTTTTACTTGCAAGCTTTATTATTTTTACTAAAGTTCTTTACTTTTAGTATAGATAGCATAAGGAGTATACAACTAGGCCTATCTAGTTATACTTAGATGTCATTCTATGGCATGAGATTGAAGATTAGCACCCCTCATTAGTGTGAACTCTTAACTTAGTGGCTAGTGCTAAAGCATAAAACTTGATCACTTTAGATGGGAATACTTGGTGAAAATGATTATGAAGACCTTCGGATGATGCTTCATTCTATTGAGATGCTTTGATATGTGTTGAGAAACACAATGGTTTGATGATGAAAATGTTGAGGAATGAGCCTTAGCCCTTTTACAAAAACTGATGGTTGGGTTCGGATGCGATACCATTCCAATTTTACCGTACAACCACAATACCTGAATTGGATAGGGCTTAGCCGGAAGTTTATATGCATTAGTATGGGTTCACTCGCGGGAGAGGTTTGAGCTGTGGCTACCTCTTGATGTGTGTCCACCTATGTAGTGCCCAGGATGGAAAGGGCCATGGCTAGGAGGCCAAACTCATAGGGGAGGTGCTTATGCTAGAGTGTGTAATTGAAAGGTTATGATTGATTATCCGCATACTAAGTATGATGATTCAGGGTTATCCTTGCTGGATGTATCAAATTTTGTGGTGAAAGTGTACCACCTCTGCAGAGTGTCAAACTATTCGAATACCCGCGTCCGTGGTCATGGACAGTTGGAGTGGCCATACTGTTCCGTCGTCAGATGTTTTCAAAATGAATTGTGAAATGAAATGTGACTTTGACTTGACCATAACAGGGTTGTGAACAACGAAAACTAAGTTCCCACTTAGGTGGTTTTAGAACATTAAATTAGCTTTCTTTACTTCTGAACTCATCTTAAGATAAATCTGGCTTTTTCCCAACAAACCTAGATCTTAAGATTCCTTTTAGAACTACCTTACTTGTTAGTGATAGTTTGTGAGTACTTAAAGAGTACTCATGGCTTTGTCCCTGCCTATTCCCGTGGCCAGATTATCAGGAGGACTATCGGGAAGATGGACAACAGGACGGCTACGACAACTAGGATCATCTCCCATTGTCAGCATTGCATGTGACACTGAAGATGGAGCCCACTACTATGCTTTATTATTCTGCTGCTTGATTGTATTAAGACTGGATCATGAGATCCTTTATTTGTGTGAAACCTTATTATGGTTTGTAATGGATGATGTACTATGATATCCAATTTGTTATGTCTCGCAAAAATGGTAATCCTAGGATTGCGAGGTATGGCACATAACAGGCATCTGGGATTAAAAACCCGGGTGTTGACAAGTTGGTATCAGAGCCATCCTGACCACATGAAAACCTAGTTAGAATGGACGTCCGAACAAAAACTTAGTTTCAAAACACAAGAAGTGAGTATTTATGAAAACCTATTCCCATTCTTACCCTTGAGATTCTTTCAAAAAGATTCATGTTCTTCAAAAATTCTTTCAAACCTACATAAAAATTTGACACACTTGATCACCTCACTAACTTACTCATCCTAAATTCTTATAGATGGAAGTCCAGTATTGCAAGTTCTACCAGTTGGGCAATGGAGGCCAACTGATCTTTGAGAGGGATCTAGATGCACTGTCAGAGTATCTTGAGCGCCCGCATCCGGAATTCTTCGGAGCTCAACTCAATGATCACCCAGGAGGAGATCTATAATGGCTAATAGTTGTAGATCTCAGAGGCAAGATAGAAGCACCCCTTTCTGAGAAGATCCAATTCACCATGCGAGAGAACAACTGGCTAGATGGATTAGCCAGGGCAATGCATGAAGCTCTTGCCCGTCTTTGTGGATATAACATCAACTTGATCCAGGAAACTCGGTTTGCTCACTTCGCAAGGCGTGATTCTATGGGAATGCCATTGGAGATGCCAAGTCACCCAGAGATGAAGCGCCAGGTGGAAAATCTTGACTTCCTGTTGTATGATAGGCAGAAGGAATTGGACAATGCTCGAGCCTACGCCAACCGCAACCTTGCCATTGCCGCCAAGAAGGACCAGACTCTCGCCATGCTCGTCAAGGATCGCCAATCAATTCGTCGTCAACGCGAGAAGAAGGATTGCACCATCGCTCGTCTTCACAAGAAGGTAGCCGACCTCAAGAAGACCATCCATGAGCATGAAGTCCAACTTGAAGCAAAGGAAGAGGAGGAAGGTGAAGACATTAAGGGTGATCTTCACTCGTACCTCAGTGATGACAATGACTACCTACAGGATGATGCCATGGATTTCTACACCGATGATGATGATTCTGACTTCATTGATGATGAGTAGATGCACTTGATCACTATAGTAGGAAGGATTTGTACCGGTCCCACTATATCGTAGTTTCACAGAATGGTTCTTAAAACCATCTGTTTTCCATTTGTGTTGTGGTGTGTGTGTTGTATTGTGTGCTTGAATGAATGAATGAATGAATGAGAAGAAGAAGTTAGTTTGCAAAACCTGAGTCAAACTCAAAGTTTTTAGCTTTTGAAAACAAAACCATGAACCTTAGAAATTTCCCTTTTATCTCTTTATCTATCTCAATCTTCAGATGACTCAGGGAAACCCCGGAGGAAGCAGCTCATCGCAGGACCCAATGCTGCAGATTCTTTAGCTGCTAGTTTCCGATCGTGAAGCTAGTAGAGCAGAACGCCAAGCCAACCTAGCCACTCTCCAACAGATAGCTCAAATGGCCCACAATAATCAAGGCCATGGAAATCAGGATCACCATGGATCCAAGCTCAAGAACTTTCAGAATACCAATCCCCCTATATTTAGTAAGTCTGAAGACCCTCTAGATGGTGATGATTGGCTGCAAACCATGGAGAACAATCTAGAGGTCACATGAGTTGAAGCTAATGAAAAGGTTCTGTTTGCCACCCATTATCTGGCAGGAGATGCAAGATACTGGTGGAATAACACCCGTACCATGAACAACATTCAAGTAATGACGTGGGAAGCATTCAAGATCAAGTTCAGCCGCACCCATGTGTCGCAAGGTTTAGTCACCAGGATGAGAGATGAGTTCAAAGAACTGAAGCAAGGGAGGATGACGGTAGTCGAGTACCGTGACAAGTTTCTCTCGCTAGCTAGATATGCCCCTGATGAGATCAACACTGAAGTCAAGAAGAAAGAAAGGTTCATGAATGGATTGCATGATGAAATGCAGACTGTCCTAGTCAACATCCGTTTTGAAGATCTCGAAGAACTAGTAGATTCCGCCATCTAGATGGAAGGAAAGATCAACCAAGCCAATGACACTCGCAAGCGCCGAATGATGCACCAGAGTGGATCCAACCATACCCAGAAGTACCGCCCCAACCCATCTGCAGGATATGCCCCAAGAAACAACGGACCCCGATGAACCGTCCCAACTACCCCAATCGTAGCGGAGGAAATTTGAAGTCTGGAGAAAACTACAACAACAACCCCGGCAACTCCAACAACTCCAACCGTGCACCGCCCAAGTCCAACAACCACCACAACGACAACAATACTACCCCAAGGACTGGAAGCATTGTTGTGCCTGTTGCAGCCAAAGACAAGTCCCAGATCACTTGCTTTGAATGTGGAGTCAAGGGTCACTAGTCCAACGAGTGTCCCAAGAAGCTTGCAGCAGCCCCCAATGTGAATGCCCCAGCTCAGCAGCAACGTCGTGTTCAGCCTAGAAGGAGGTTTGCACCAGGGAATTCGCTCAACCGCAACGGTCGTCTATTCCACATGAATGCTGAAGAAGCCTAGGAAGCGCCAGATGTCGTGCTGGGCATGTTTTCTGTTAACTCAGTATTAGCAAGAGTGTTGTTTGATTCTGGAGCATCACACTCGTTTGTTACGGAAGAATTTGCATGCACTAGTAAGATACAATCAACAAAATTGAAGCATGTTATGATAGTTCAAATACCTGGTTCAACCACCAAAGCTAGAAAAATTTGCAAGGCTATACCTATCAGAATCCATGGGATATATTTTTATGCCAATCTAATAGTACTTGGAACCAAAGGTTTGGAAGTAGTACTAGGAATGGATTGAATGTCGAAACATAAAGGATTAATCAACTATGCCAAGAAAGCCATAACCATGACCAGTAGCTCTGGAGTATCAGTAGAGCATGTATCTGAAACCTTGCCCCGCCAATTCAAGTGCAACAAGAGTTTAGCCCAACCAACCCTTGACCAAGTCAGAGTAGTCTGTGAATACCCCGACGTGTTCCCAAATGAATTGCCCGGTATGGCTCCAGATCGGGATATTGAGTTCGTCATTGAACTAATTCCTGGAACTGGACCCATAGCTCAGAGACCCTATAGTATGAACCCATCTGAACTAGTGGAGCTGAAGAAACAACTTGATGCTATGCTGGCGAAAGGTTTGATTCAACCAAGCGCATCGCCATGGAGATCGCCTGTTCTGTTTGTGGATAAGAAAGATGGAGGTAAACATTTGTGCACAGATTACCGGAAGCTGAATGACATCACCATCAAGAAAAAGTACCCATTGCCAAAGATAGAGGATCTGTTTGACCAGTTGACTGGTGCTAGAGTGTTTTCTAAGATTGATCTTAGAACTGGTTATCATCAACTCAAGATTCGTGCAACAGATATTCCAAAGACCGCCTTTACCACCAGATATGGATTGTATGAGTATAGTGTCATGTCTTTTGGATTAACCAATGCCCCTGCTTATTTCATGAACCTCATGAATAACATTTTTATGAACTTCCTGGATAAGTTTGTCATTGTTTTATCGATGATATCCTAATCTATTCCAAGTCAGAAGAAGACCATGAGCTACACCTGAGAACCATCCTTGAAACCCTGAGGGAACATCAGTTGTCTGCCAAGTTTAGCAAATGTGAATTCTGGTTGAAGGAAGTAGGATTCCTCGGACATATTGTGTCGGCAGGAGGAGTCGCTGTCGATCCCGCCAAGATCAAAGATGTTGAAGCGTGGAAAGCCCCAACCACTCAAACTCAAGTCCGTGCATTTCTCGGATTAGCGGGATATTACCACAAGTTTGTTGAGGGATTTTCGAGCATCGCAAGACCGTTGACCCAATTGTTGAAGAAAGATAAGAAGTTTGAATGGACCGACAAGTGTGAAGCAAGTTTTCAAGAGCTCCAGAAGAGATTGATTTCAGCCCCAATTCTGATTATGCCGGATATCAAGAAGCCTTTTGATGTGTATTGTGATGCATCCAAGATTGGTCTCGGATGTGTGTTGATGCAAGAAGGCAAAGTTATAGTATATCTGTCCCAACAACTGAAGCAGCATGAGCAAAACTACCCTACCCATGATCTTGAACTCACAGCCGTAGTTTTAGCCTTGAAGACATGGCATCATTACCTTATGGGTAACCGCTGTGAGATTGATTCGGATCACAAGAGCCTAAAGTATATTTTCACCTAGAAGGAGCTGAATATGAGGCAAAGGAGATGGATAGAGTTAATTAAGGATTATGACCTTGACATTCACTATCACCCCGGCAAAGCCAATGTGGTAGCGGATGCTCTTAGCAGATTGCCGTGTAGATTAAACACCATGATCAAAGAAACCCAGCCAAGTTTGCATGAAGAGTTGGAGCAGTTTAGAACGAAGCTAGTTAGCAAAGGATTTTTAGCTAGCATTGAACTTTAACCCACGTTGATCAGTTAGATCAAGGAGGCGCGGAAAGGAAATGCAAGTATCGACGAAATCAAGCGTCGTATCAGTACAGGAAAGGTACCCGGATGCACCGAAGATGAAGAAGGAGTTTTGTGTTACAAAGGACGTATCTGTGTGCTAGCAGATTCGGAGCTGAAGCAAGTTATCATGCAGGAAGCTCATGATACTCTTTATTCTATCCATCCCGGAGGAATGAAGATGTATCAGGATTTGAAGGTGCAATTTTGGTGCCACAAGATGAAGGGAGAAATTGGAAGCTATATCGCCAAGTGTGATATCTGCCAGAGAGTCAAAGCGGAACATCAGAGACCCGCAGGACTTTTGCAACCATTGCAGATTCCGATGGAAATGGGATTTCGTCGGAATGGACTTTATACCGGGTTGCCTACTTCTAGTAGGGGAAATGACTCTATTTGGTTCATAGTTGATAGACTGTCCACGGTAGCCCATTTTATACGTGTCAAGACAACCTACTAGAGTTCGAAGCTAGAAGAGTTGTACATTGCTAGAATCGTCAGTTTGCATGGAACCCCCAAGACCATAGTATCAGATCGAGGAACCCAATTTACCTCAAGATTCTGGACGAAAGTCCAAGAAGGATTGGGAACCAAGCTGAATTTCAGCATAGCTTATCACCCGCAGACCGATGGACAGACTGAAAGAGTCAACCAAATCTTAGAAGATATGTTGAGAGCTTATGTGTTAGAGTATGGATCAAAATGGAAAGATTGTCTGCCTTTCGCAGAATTCTCATACAACAATAGTTATCAAGCCAGTTTGCAAATGGCCCCATTTGAGTTCTTATATGGAAAGAAGTGTCGTACCCCCTTGAATTGGTCGTAAGTAGGAGAGAGTCATATCTTCGGACCCGACATCCTACGAGAAGCCGAAGAGAAGGTTCACAAAGTCCGTGAGCACCTCAAGACCGCCCAATCTAGACAAAAGAGTTATGCTGACAAGAGACGTCGAGACCTGACCTTCAATGTTGGAGATTTTGTGTCTCTCAAAGTGTCACCCTTGAAGGGAATGCAACATTTTCAACTGAAAGGAAAGTTAGCTCCCAGATATATTGGACCCTTCAAGATTCTGAATCGCCGAGGAGAAGTATCTTATCAACTGGAACTACTAGAGGAGATGTCAGCCATCCATGATGTGTTTCATATCTCGTTACTTTGCAAATGCCTAGAAGTGCTGGAGAAGACAAAAGTTTTCAAGAACATCGATCTCCGAGCCATAGATATCAACAAGGATCTGACATATCGTGAAGTGCCCATCCGTATTTTGGAAGAAGCCTTTAGAACCACCAGGACCAAGAGTATCAAGTTTCTCAAGGTCCAATGGAGCAACCATACTGAAGAAGAATCTACTTGGGAGCGAGAAGATTACATTAGGACTGAGTTTCCAGATCTCTTTAGTTCCTAGTTTTTCTTAAATCTCGGGACGAGATTTTTTAAAGAGGGAAGGTTTGTAACACCCCAAAACCTCTAATCAAGATTATCAAGTTCTAATCACCCCAATTTAAGGTTAACAAAAACTTTTATTAAGAAAATGAATATGAATGCATGTGTGTTTGCATTAGTGTAGAATTGAGTGTATATGCCATGCTTGATTGTTCTAAATGATGTGAAATGGTTTAAAGGTGAATGCTACATCATATAGACCATTTCCAAACAAAATTAGAAGAAAGAAAATCAAATATGAATAAATAAACCAAATGGTCATTTTGACAAAAATAAACCACTAGGCCACTTTGTGTGTTCCTAGAAGAGAAAGCTTAACAGAAACAATTCTATTTCTTTTCACCCCTTGCTAGACCAAGTAAAATTGTATCAAGGCCCACTTTACAAACTTACAAAAACATCTTGAAAATAAATTTAATGGACAGTTGAAAATTGAATCTATTTCATATGTTAAGATCCCACTTTTTCAAAAACCTACCAAATCAATTCCCCTTGACCTATCCAAGCAAACATAGACTATCAAGCTTAACTTGAGAGCACTCAAAAAAATTGAATCAAAATTTCCAAAATTCATTTCATGCGGCCATTAACACAAACACCTTGTCTGCACTAACTAACCCCTAGCCTAACTTCACTGTTGTGCACAGTAATAGTCAGCCATTTGGTCCCCTCATCACTCTCTCGTCTCCTCTTAGTCTAACCCATTCCCAGACCAATCCCCCCTTCGCCGTGGAGCACAGTGGAGCGCCACCCATTTGAGGTTATCACCGGCCAACCACAGCCAGCTCGCAGCAGACCACCCCGCGCCCATCCAGGATATCCAGGAGGTGCGCCACAGTCCACCGCCACCCCCTGTCCACCCCACGGTCGAAGCCAAGCCCTGGACCACCCGAGCACGCCGGGCCCAAACCTCTCTGTGACATGTTCAGAGCGCGCCAGTGTGTCGCGCCCGCCCAGCTCACGCCTTGCCTTCACAGCGCATGCGCAAGCCCGCCATGATCATGCCAACCCAGCAAACACCCCCGTCCGCCGCTGCGTGACCCGTAGTTGCCGCACGCCGCTACAAACACTTCTGCCTCCACGCGGAGCGCTGCATGCGCCCGACCGAACCGCACCGCCCCACGCCTCACCATTACGTCTGTAAGAAACGCCAGGGAGCACCGCACCATCCACCTACCCCAGCCACACCGATAGCCGCCAGTAGCGATGCCACCGTCGAGCTCACGCCGCACCGCTCGGTCCCCTCGCCGCACTATGAAAGGAGGCCACCCCTGCCCCATTTCTCCACACCAACACCCTCACCACCTCTCTCCGAGCCTCCCCCACTTCTCCATGGAGCAAGGCGAGCACCACCACACTGGAATTGCGCTGGAGTCCGCTGTTGTTGGAGGAGAAGGGAGATGTTGATTTCGACCACCCCAAGCCCTGCCGTGACCACGCCTAGCCTCGCTGTCGTCTACCGCGTCGATTGCCCCTATCGCTGACCCTAACTGGAGCCTAGGTGAGCTCCGCCAGAGCTGTTCCTCATCGATGATGAGCCACGGCCGTTGGATTAGAATTAGATCGCACGGCTCAAATTCGCACATACAGTTTCGCTTAGATGCAGTCACTGACTAGTGGGGCCATTCTGTCAACAGCCCTCTACGCCATGTAGTGTAACTGGGCCGACCCGTTTAACTTCCCGGGCTGGCCTAGAAATTCAAATAAGGATTTTCCTTTTTAATTTAAACTAGTTTCTGTCCACTTATTCAAAAATCAATTTAGAATGTTTCACTTAACCAAATTGCATGATTCAAATTTTTCTAGGAAGGTAATTAAATTATCTATCCAAGCCCGTTGGATTTAAATCATTTGGAGTTAGAGATAATCTATAGCAAAAATAACAAGACAAAGAGTTTTGCAACTTCAAACATTTTTAAAAAATCAACCATAAATGCTTTTGGGTTGATTCCAACTCTCAAAAATCACATTTGATAAGATCTATCTGAATATGTAAAAATATTTAGGTTTGCATGCAGTGACTTTGGACTAGTACCAAAAGGATGCTATTTAGGCATTTCTAGTCACTTTATTTCTATTAAATGATAATCTTAAATTTTATAAAATGTGATCAACACTTTAAATCACATTCCCATGTATTTTGAATATGTGGTGATGACATGTGTCCACATGATCCCATATTCTATTTGGAGAATATTAAATCTCAATTAATTTCAATGAGTAGAAATTAGTTTTCTCAAATAAACTAAATAAAACTAGTTCTTTAATTCATGTGATGATTGTGATGATGCTAGATCATCAAGTGTGAGCCTTAGTGTGCTAAATAGAATCAATTAAGTATTGTTTGGTGATTGTGTACCCCGTATTCCTCTATAGACGATAGTACCGACCAAGGATACGAGGAGGAGGAGTTCTACCCCGAAGAAGATGAACAAAACTTCAATCACTGCACCAACCAAGGCAAGCCATCATTAAGAATGCAAGCTAACATTTGCAATCTTGATAACCTAAGCAAGATGCTTTAGGCATGCTTTGGTTATATACCTTTGATTATACCAATCCCAAGTTTTACTTGCAAGCTTTATTCTTTTTACTAAAGTTCTTTACTTTTAGTATAGATAGCATAAAGAGTATAAAAATAGGCCTATCTAGTTATACTTAGATGTCATTCTATGGCATGAGAATGAAGATTAGCACCCCTCATTAGTGAGCACTCTTAACTTAGTGGCTAGTGCTAAAGCATAAAACTTGATCACTTTAGATGGAAATACTTGGTGAAAATGATTATGAAAATCTTGGAATGATGCTTCATTCTATTGAGATGTTTTGAGATGTGTTGAGAAACACAATGGTTTAATGATGAAAATGTTGAGGCATGAGCCTTAGCCCTTTTACAAAAACTGATGGTTGGGTTCGAATGCGATACCGTTCCAATTTTACCGTACAACCACAATACCTGAATTGGGTAGGGCTTAGCCGGAATTTCATATGCATTAGTACGGGTTCCCTCGTGGGAGAGGTTTGAGCTGAGGCTACCTCTTGATGTGTGTCCACCTATGCAGTGCCCAAGATGGCAGAGGGCCATGGCTGGGAGGCCAAGCTCATAGGGGAGGTGCCTATACTAGAGTGTGTAATTGAAAGGTTATGATTGATTATCCACATACTAAGTATGATGATTCATGGTTATCCCTGACGGATGTATCGAATTTTATGGTGAAAGTGTACCACCTCTGCAGAGTGTCAAACTATTCGAATAGCCGCGTCCACGGTCATGGACAGTTGGAGTGGCCATACTGTTCTGTCATCAGATGTTTTCAAAATGACTTGTGAAATGAAATGTGACTTTGACTTGACCACAATAGGGTTGTGAACAATGAAAACTAAGTTCCCACTTAGGTTATTTTAGAACATTAAATTATCTTTCTTTACTTCTGAACTTAGCTTAAGATAAATCTAGCTTTTTGCAAACAAACCTAGAGCTTAAGATTCCTTTTAGAACTACCTTACTTGTTAGTGAGAGTTTGCGAGTACTTAAAGAGTACTCATGGCTTTGTCCCTAGATATTTCCGTGGTTAGACTATGAGGAGGACTATCAGGAAGATGGACAGCAGGACAGCTACGACAACTAGGGTCATGTCCCATCGTCATCATTGCCTGTGACACTGAAGATGGATCCCACTACTATGCTTTATTATTCTGCTGCTTGATTGTATTAAGACTGGATCTGAGATCCTTTATTTGTGTAAAACTTTATTATGGTTTGTAATGGATGATGTACTGTGATATCCAGTCTGTTATGTATCGTAAAAATGGTAATCCTGGGATTGCGAGGTATGGCATAACAGGCATCTGGTATTAAAAACCCGGGTGTTGACAGTTCACCGAGGAGTTCCATCTTACCCGTTTCGATCATCTCAAGATTCGAGAGATGAAGTCCACCAAGTGGGCGTGTCTTTATATCCTGAACCAACTTGGTATTCGTGCTGATTTCGATTTACTTTGCAACAATGTTGGTTTGTACAATTTTGTCGTTCAGGATGTTGCGACATACCATCGCTTGACACTTGAGTTCTTGAGCACCTTGACACACATGGTGGATCCTTACGGTTGTTCCGAGGAACAAAGGACTGGAGTTGATCGAATCAAATTTTGCCTTCTGAACTGTGAGTATACTTTGACACTCAACCAATGGGCTCAATGCTTGGGGTTTACCAACAACACCACCGATGTACGCACAACTACCTTTGTTTTAGATCCTTTCCCTTCACAATATTTTAACTTGATGAGAATTCGTGGACACACACCCAAGGGGAACCAAATTGATCATCCTGCTATTCGATATTTGTTCTATGTTATTGCTAACACATTGTAGGCACGTGGTGAGTTTACTAGAGTTAATGAGGAGGACATGTTGATCCTCTCAAAAGCTGCACTTCTAAATTGTAACTTGCCAAATTTGGGCGCTTTACTTGTGTTTTATCTTAAGCATCAAGCTCTTCAATCTTGAGGACCCATATGTGGAGGAGGAATTGTGATTGTTCTTCCACGCGCACTTCACATCAACCTAAGTAACATCCAACCGTTGACTGGAGGTAACCATCTCGGTCCATCTACTCTAAGAGCATGTGGTATGATTTCTAAAAATCAAGGTAGATAGTTCTTCAATATACCTGGAGCGGATCACTTGATCCCTGCTCCTTTGCCTAATGGTTTATTCTCTATCGAGGATGGACGTTTGCGTTATGATGTGTAGGTCGAAGCTAATCTACCCCAGCAAGAAATACCCGTGGGAGGAGGAGAAGATGAAGAAGTAGAACAATAAGGACCCGAACACAATGTGCAGCCATGAAACTACTACACCACCTATGAAGATATATGTGCACTCGAAGGAAATATTCAAAACATGAATAGCCTCTCCATCAACCTTCAAGATGCCATTGCAAGCTTCCCCACCTAGTTCCATGATTGGAGCAACCAATGGAACATGGGAGATTGTCCACCACCACCACAATGAGAAACAAAAGGGATTGGAAAAGCCCGAGCTTGGGGATATGTTCCCCTAGCAAAATTTATTTGTGTAATAATGAGGTTGTACTCTAGCTCGTTGTGAGCTTTGAAACACTCGTGTTGACCTGTTCCAACACTTTGCTTTTTTTCCTTTGCTTTCGTTTTAGTTTATTTGTTTTCCTTTGTTTTTATTTTCTTAAACCCTTGCTTGGTAGCATGTTCTTTTCTATTCTTTAATCCCTACCCTCAAAAACACAAAAAGATTTTTCCGTTTATCCTTTTTTTCGTAAACATGGATTCATGCTTTACCTCTTTGTTTTAATGTCATTTCAAGAGTAATCATGTTTGAATTTTGAAGGAACACATCCCTATAAGGAAGAGGATCATGATGTTACTCATGAGAGGTATGTCCTATGTCTCCCACTTATGAAGTTTGAATTGTTTATCTTAGTTGGTTGATTTGCCAAGATGTCATGCTAGTGGGAAGTAATTTAATATGGTTAGAGTAAAGCTTTTTATTAGTATGATGATTAGTTGTTGAAGATCTTGCTCTAGTTCTTTTAGTTAACCGAGTCTTGCCTTGGAAATAATAATGCCAAACAAGTAGAATAAGGAGAAGTCTGAAATTTACGACTTGTTTGATGAATGATTGTCTTAAGAGTATACCCTTGATTATACTTAATCCCATAGATATTTTGACAGTCTCGACGACACTCATGAAAGGAATTATTTGATTGAAATAAATTATACTGCTAATTATGATGCATGCCAAAGCTAACCTTGTGGATCAAACCGCGGTTCTAGCTCAAAAAAAGAGAGAAAGATGCGACACAACTATGTTCTATGTCTCTAATGCACACCTTTGGGATGCCAAAAACTCCGCTAGCTTTTGAATGATCTATGGTATAACCCTTAATTTTGGCTATGAGTTGATGACATGATTGGCATCCGTGTCAATGTGTGGGAAAAAGTATTGGTACTCTCAAAGGTTGTGTAAACACTAGCAAAAAGAAACAAACATTGATCCTTGAAAAATGACATGAAAAAGAAAGAAAGAAAGAAAGAAAGAAAAAAATATATCTATGAGGATCCACATAACAAGTCCTTGGCATGGTCTAATTACTACTTTACGAATTTTTTAAAGACAATGATTGGATTAGAAGTTTTTTAGATTGACTTGATCTATTGATGTGGGTGTAAATAAGACACTTCATTGTTATACTACTTGGGACATGAAACTCTCTTACTCAATTATGCTATTTAAACATCCTAGTGTTCCTTGGCAAGCTGAGAGTTAATTAGAGGAATTGGATTGATTGCTACACTTCTAGTTATTTATACTTATATTAAACTTTGCTTTGATTATCTTGACTTACCAAAACTTGTATAGTATTCTTGTCATCTCTCTAACTTTGATAAGCTTCGCAAATGAATGAAGTGTTGAGCACATACAACTACCGACTATAAGTGAACTCTTATTCTCGTTGTTCCAAGTGTAAATGTTTAATTCATTATAGTTATTTTGGTTCTTGTTGCTCGAGGACGATCAAGGTTTGAGCTTTGGGGAACTTGATGGATCTGATTTTTTCCATCTTCCATTGTGTATAAACATTGTTTTTGGTCAAGCAATTGCCAAATAAACTCTCAACCATTGCCACTAAAGACTAATAATTGCAAAGATATGCAAATCCCTTCTGTGATTTATGTTGTGTAGGAAATCACTGCTTTTAAGGCGAAATAAGGAGTCATAATGAAGGATTTTGAGGAAGTACACACTGCCAAGTAATTGGAGAGGCGTTCTAGGGCGCCTACAAGCTTAACAGTCACTAGTACGGGCGTGGTCCGCCCGTACCACCTGCCCATACCTGGTGGCGACGGCTTCATCTCGTCAAACCCTACAACTTTCGTGAAGACGCCTATATATTTTGAGGCTCCAGCCACCGGCCAGAGAGCCGCCATTCTTAGATTGCATCACAACACCCTAGAAGGAGATCCACACCATTGTTCATCCATTGTTCATCCATAGTTCATCACTTCCACCATCCATCCCTCCACTAGCCATAACCATTGCTTTGTACTTTCAGATGTCCTTGTGATTTGGCGACCATTGTAAGAATATTTGATTTCAATCTAAGTATTTGCATGATGTTTTCTATCTCCGATCTATTTGTTATGAGTGAGTAGTCCTCACGGGCTGCGGGTTGTAGAGAAACCTCTTAGCAATTATAGGCATCTAGATCATGGGAGAATTATATTTTGTTTGGATTCTTGATTTGTATCTTTTGTTTCTTTGTCTCTCGTCTCGATCTGTGGACTTGTAGGTACCCAAGATCCCATATATTGATAAAGGCTTGAGGTGAGGTACTTGGCTAGCAGCGATCTAATAGGAAACTCAATGATAGAAAGGGAAGTACGGTCTTCGCTTAGCGCCCCATTCGGGATCAACAACAACATCACCACTTAAAGCTTTAATCTGTGGTTAACTTAATAATCGTTTGTAACCCGTGGCTTCAGTGTGCTCTTGGTTGGATTAAAAGTCTATTGCTATGCCCGCTGCATCACGGGGGCTCTAGAATATTAGGATGTGTTGCCCACAAAAGATTATCTCAATACAAACACTATACATGACTATGCTTATTATTATCTTTCATCCCATTTGATGTGCAGCTGCAGGTGGATCTTCAACCCTGGCCTATCTCCATCCATTGATTCAAACCCGTTATAAAGTAAACTAGATTGGTCCGATCAACTAAGGTAAAACAAACAAACAAACTTTTGTAGACGTGTCCTTTTTATTACCTTTTAGTAGTGCTTTCCGAGGTTCAATTAAACCTAGGTATTCTAGGGAAAATCTATTATACTACATCCGCGAATCCGGATCGAAGGTATCACATAGCATAAACGATCCTCTACACTAGTTACAAAAGAAACTCCTCTAAAACAATACTAAGCATGCTTAATATAAATATTAGATCAAGAGCAAGACCTAAGTCTAGGTTGACAATGATGAAAGATTGAGCGAAGCTTTGGCACAAATAAGTTGAAGATCAGAGGAGAATCATACCTTAGATCGATTGAGTGTGAGGAACTAAAGAAAGATTGAGTAAATTTGAAGATCCAATGGAGGTGGTTTGGATTTTGGAGGAAGAAGAAAGAGAAAGATTTGTTTTAGGGATTTTTAGGCTACCTCCTCGTAGTGTTTATGGCGGCCGCGTACATGGTACGGGCAGGTGGTACAGCTGGAGCCCGCCCATACTGGGTGACATACCTTGGGGGTGACGACTCCCTTCTGGTGATGCACTTGGTGTGGGCACGTGGTACGGTCGCACGCGCCCGTACTACTGGTTGTTATTCAATCGATGCCATTGCTTGAAATCTAATGTTTTACTCGAGGGTATGGTACGGGCGCACGGTACGGGCGCGTCCGACCATACTAGTGGTTGTTATGAGCACTATTTCCTGTGGCAAAAATTAGAATTTCTATCTTCCAATGCCTTGAGGTGGTACGGTTGCACGGTACGGGCCCATCCGGCCGTACCGCTAGTCGTTAAACGGCCAGTGAGCTACAAAACTCAAAGAATTTGATTAGTAGCTCTGTGTGTCTTTGCACATCTTACCAAAGGACAAAATAATAGCAAATATACTACATAAAAATCAACAATACTTTTTAGGCCATGTGTTAGTACAATAAGAGATCGAGGATTACCTTATTTCGTCTCCTCTCTCCAAAGGTATTCTTGAACACTCTTTATTAGAAACAAACAAAAAAAACTAACAAAACTAACAAGACTAATGATGGCTCTGAAATATAGCCATCTACGTCCACATTTAAACTGGATATTAGTCACAATTTTGATGAAATATCTCTCTAAACCCTGCCACTAATGCTTAATATTCAAAGGGGTATGCAATCCTTTCTTTCTATTTTTTCCTGCGTAGATAATGACATTTGATGATGGGAATCACTACATTAAAGTCAAAGATATGATATTTCCAACAACCACAAGAAACCTGGAGTCGTGGGTTGAAGGCAGACGCTTTAACGACCAACTATACGACCGGAATAATATTTTGGTCGTATAGTTCCGGCCGTATAGTTACCATCGGCGCCGCTAGGTCAAATAGAAAAACTTTTGTGAAGGGCCCCTATAAAAGAGGCCTCGGGCGACGAGAAACAGAAGCGCTCGCATAAACTATCAGCCACCCCCCAGATCTCCATCCACAACACCGACGAGCCGCTAGAGGAATAGACTTAGATCTAATCTCTCCACCACCATAGCCATATTCCACCACTTGTAATAGTAGATATCTTCTTCGATTGGTGACATTGTAAGACTATTTGCTATCAATCTCATGATTTCTACTACAATGTTTATGATCTTTGATCTCATCTCTATGTGTGAGTAATTCTCCTTGGGCTAAGGGCTTCGTCCTAGCCATGTAGCTTTTTGTTCATGTTATTTACCATAGATGGGATCATGTATTAGTTTGTATGACATGATGATTATTGTATCCTCTCTTGCCTCAATCTAAGGTTTTTAGGTACCCATGACCCCGAGGATTGAGCCAAGTATAGGGAGTATGAGTAATGACTAATTTGCAGGTTGGGAACCCTAGTGATAGAAAGGGTAGTATGGCTGTATGTGAGGGATTTACTTGGGATTAACGGTGACATCACTATGCATATTATTAGATATCTTTCTTCTATGGATGAGACTAGTAGGTTATTTCTATAAGCGGTTGTGGAGGCAATAGCAATTATGGATGCACTGCCCACATATAATTTATCTTGCTCTAACAATTACATGCATACTTTTTTCTATCTTTTATTCCCATCAGATGTTTTGCACAGCTACAGGTGAAACCGAACGCCCTAGGCCCTGTCTCGCCATCATCGACAACAACAAAAAGACACAAACTCTTGGTTCGATAAAAACACAAAAGGAATTCTAAAACTCCCGAAGGTCCGTTAAAGTAACTTCACTACACTTTGCTTCCCGAGGATTCGATAAACCTAGGTCTACTAGGGAAAAATAAGCTATACTACATCCGTAATACGGATCGAAGATATCAACTAACACAAAAGTAAAAAAACTTTATTTCACATGGGTTGCCTCCCATTTAGCGCTTCTAGTTAAGGTCAATTAGCTTGACCCCGATGGTGATCATTTAGGTTTAATGAGTGGAATGCCCACTCCAAAGTAATTGGCTTTCAAAGTAATTATACCATCATCATCATTAGGCTTGGCCTTCTTATTCCTAGGGAAGTGGACTATAAAAGGATCTCTAGATGGTTGCCCTATTCTCACATTCCCCTCATGTAAATTAATTAAAGCTTTGATAGTTCTTAGGAAGGCCCTATCTAAAATTATATGTGCTATGGTATCTTCAGGCATGTCCACAATAACAAGATCAATAAGAGCGGGACTACCTTTAATTTCAACAACCATATTTTCTTTTATCCCAACAACTTGTTTATAAGTTGAATCCGCTAAATGGAGTCTCAATTCAGTAGTTACAAATGGCCACAAGTTTGTCAAATAGGATTTTGGAAATTGTTGAGATGCTTGCATCAATATCACAAAATGTGGATATCTCATTAACTCACACCTTAACTTTAATAGTGGGCTCAAATATATCATCTAGCTGAGCAGGAAGCTTATCAGCTAGTCTCTTATACTCCATATCTAAATCTCAAACTTTAGATGCTACTTGTTGTATAAATTGTTGGTACATAGCATCATTACCTTGTTCTATACTGGGATTCTTCACGGTTATCACCTTTAGTAGATCTTCCACGGTATATTCTGGTGTTGGCACGTTGCTATAATCCAGCTCTTTAGGCTTTTCTTCATTGTACCACCCTCATCATCTTGAGGTCTTCTACTAGATTTGGCTGGGGCTTTCTAGCAAACTTGCTAGTATGAGGGCTTGTCTCTCAGCTACCTTGCCCAACTGAGCCTCCATGGTCTTTGTCCTTTCCTGTAGAGCCTGCACATCATTTCTAATTGCAATGGCTTGGTTAAATAATTTTCATATACTACTTTCATGGTTCTCCATGATTTTAATAAGAATATTATTTGCTCGGTTTGAGCTTGTATAAAAGTTCTAACAGTTTGCTCAAACAAGAGATTTTCATGTTTTGCTCCATTATTATTATCATAATTGTTGTAAGGAGCTCTTGCAGGATTAGAATAATGTTTTTGAACATTAGAAGCATAATTATGAATTTTCCATGTAGGATTAAAAGGAGTGTGAGCTATAAAATTGACCTCATGAATATCGGTGGCGACAACATTAACTTGGGTATATTTTTTACCTTTTACTATATTAAGTAGCTCGTCTACCTTAGATGTAAGCTCTTCATTATTTACCTCGGTAATTGAACTTACTATCTTTGAGGTTCTCTCCACATGCCATTAGGCATGATTATTTTGCATATCATCAAGTAATTTCTTTGCAACACTCACTTGCTTTCCCATGATTGTTCCTCCTGCTGCAGTATCTAGCATAGACTTATACATTGGGGTAAGACCATTATAAAACAAATGTAATATAAGCTATTCTTCCATCCCATGACTAGGACAGTTCATTACGGCTTCTTTTATCCTTTCCCACACGAGCGCTAGTGGCTCACAGTCTTCTTGTCTAAAGCTTGTAATGTTGGATCTTAGCTACATAGTTTTAGCTAGGGAAAAAATTAGTCATGAACAAATTAGTATATTCCTCCCAAGACTTAATAGTGCCCTTTGGTAGAGCTAGCAACCAATCCTTAGCCTTTCCTCTAAGAGAGAAAGGAAACAATCTTAATTTAACAGCATTTGGATCTACATCCTTAATACGCATCATGTCATAAATTTCAGTAAAAGTGTTTAAGTGCAAAGCCGAATCTTCAGAAGATGAGCCCCCAAATTGGTTTTGTTGAACCAAAATTAAAAGGTTAGGCTTTATTTCATAAGCTTCCGCATCAACAGCGGGTTGAGTGATAGGTGCACAAATAAAATCATCAGTGGGAGTAGCATACTCCCCAAGTCTCTTTTGAGCCATGGCTCTTATAATTTTGGTAATTTTTTAAGTAAAGAAAACAAATAACAAGTAACTAATTTTTTTGGGTTTTAAAAAAGATAACAAGAAATAAACTACAAACTAATAATAAAACTAAAAAAGGTCTCTAGTGACCTCACCAGGATAGCGAAATTGCTTCCCCGGCAACGGCGCTAGAAAAGGGTTGATACCTTCGATCTAGATTCACGGGTGTAGTATAATAGTTTTTCCCCTACAAGACCTAGGTTTTATCGAACCTTGGAAAGAAATGATAAAAGGAAATAAAAAGGACACATCTATAAGACTTTGTTTCTTTGTTTTACCTTAGTTTACCGGACCAATCTAGTTTACTTTTATAATGGGTTGAAACAATGGATAAAGATAGGCCAGGGTTGAAGATCCACCTACAGCTGCACATCGTATGGGATAAAAGATAATAATAAGAATAGTCATGTGTAATGATTGAATAGGGATAATTCTTGTGGGCAACACATCCTAATATACTAGAGCCCCCTTGACGCAACAGGCATAGCAATAGTCTTTCAATCCAACTGAGTGCACCACGAAGCAACATGCTACAAATGATTATTAAGTGTAAAACACAGATCAAAGCATTAAGTGGTGATGTTGTTGTGATCCCGAATGGGTCGCCGGATACCGTACTAACCTTTCTATCACTGGTGTTCCTATGAGATCGCCGCTAGCCAAGTATCTCACCTTAAGCCTTTATCAATCTATAGGATCTTGGGTACCTACAAGTACATAGATCAAGGCAAGAGACAAAGAAACAAATCTCTATTGCAAACAAAACACAATACTCTCATGAATTAGATGCACATAATTGCTGCAAGGTTTCTCCCCAACCCACAGCCCGTGAGGACTACTCACTCATAACAAATAGATCTAGGATAGAAAACATTGTGCAAATACTTAGATTGAAATCAAATATTCTTTCAATGGTCACTGAATCATAAGGATATCTAAAGTACAAAGAAATGGCTATGGCTAATGGAGGGGATGGATGATGGAAGTGATGAACAATGGATGAACAATGGTGTGGATCTCCTTTGGTGGTGGTGTGATGTAATCTGAGAATGGCAGATCTCTGGCCGGTGGCTAGAGCCTCAAGATATATAGGCGTCTTCATGAAAGTTGTAGGGTTTGACAAGAGGAAGCCATTGCCGCATGGTATGGGCGGATGACACGGGCAGACCCTTCCCGTACTAGTGGTCGTTAAGCTTGCAGGCGCCAGGGAATGACTCCCCAATTACTTGGCCATGTGGACTTCCTCAAAAACCTTCATTATGACTCCTGATTTCACATTAAAAAGCATGATTTCATGCACAACACAATTCCAAGAAAGGTTTTGCATATTTTTTCAATTGTTAGTCATTAGTGGCAAGGATTGAGAGTTTCTTGTCAATTGCTTGACCAAAAACAATGTTTAAACGCGATGTAAGATGGCTATTTTTGGATCCATCAGCGCCTAAGTCTGGATCCAAGCCCGGGGTCACGTGCTTCTACTGCAAGGGTGACGGTCACTAGAAGAACAACTACTCCAAGTACTTGGAGGATAAGAAGGCTAGCAATATTGTCGCCAAAGAGAAAGGTATATGTGATATACATGTTATTGATGTTTTCCTCACAAGTGCTAGGAGAAAGACTTGGATATTTGATACTGGCTATGTTGCTCATATTTGTAACTCTCCACAAGAGTTTTAGAGTAAGAGACGCTTGGTGAAGTACAAGGTGATGATGTGTGTCGGCAATGGCCAGAGGGTGGACGTGATGGCTACCGGCACTCTCCCTCTGTGTATCCTATTGAGATTAGTTTTAATTTTGAATAATTATTACTTTGTACCTACGTTGATCACGCACATTCGAAGAAGAACCAAACAAACAAGGGCCAACATAAATAAGGTGCGCAAGCATATGAATTGAAATGCAACGAGCAAACAAGCATACCATGATGAATGATGCACAATTTACATGGCATTAAAGTAGCATGGCAAAGGTGAGGTGTGGATACAAGAAATAAAGCATTTTATTATTTATTTAACCAAGTTTTATTGTCATAAACAGTTCAGATTTTTAATAACAACATGATGCATGCTTCAATTCAGAACAAGGGCTGCATAAATAGAACGGGCTCGTCGCGCTGATCGATTTAGACATATTATTTGTCAAATTTGGAGTTATAAAACAAAAGTTATTAATTAATTAAGGAAAAGGGCAATTTCTTGTAATTTTAATCATCTCGAAATTTTAAAGTGTCCAAATATTATTTGAATGGCATATTTGAATTCCTCACATTTTCTGATTCCAAAACATATATTACATGTATTATTTGGATTTGTATTTTAAAAATTATTTGAATCTGAAAAGAATTTGAATCTAACTTAATTTGAAAAAGATTTGATTTAAAACAGACTCAGGGAATACTTTTCTCACTCAGGCAAAATCAACCCCAGTCACTGACAGGTGGGCCTTTGTGCTGACTGGACCACGTGCGGGGAAAACCTTTTGTCACCACGTCTCGGGCTAGCCACTGTGACTGCGGGGTGGGCCAACTGGCGCAGGCCCGCGTGTCAGCGGTGAGCGAGACAGGGGCTGACAGGTGGGGCTGGGGGCTGGAGCGCGGGTTGCGACCGGGAAAAGCCGAGGGGTTTTCTACAAAAGGGCTAGCACGGCTGACAGGTGGGGTCGTTAGGAGCGCGGGTCGCAGGAATCAAAAAGGTGGGGGGCTTTTTGCAAGATGACCACGACCCCGGGTTACTGTTTTTCTTCTCCACGTTCTGACGGCAAATCGTGCGCGCGGCGCGGGGTGGGGATTCGATCCCGGGACGCGGGCGTGCGCGCGGAGGGTGCTAACCGGTGCGGCTGGCTCAGGCAGATGTCAGGAGGGTGGCGGGGGCCTAGATAGGGTGTTGCGCGGCGCGGAAAAACTTGCAGATGCCGGCGAGCGACACGCACTGAGAGCGCTCGACAAAAGCATCGGCGGCGTTAGGGCGGTACGGCGAGGCGGACCATGTCAGGGAGAAGGGGATGCTCACCGCGGGTCGCCTGGTGTGGTTGGATTGGACGGGGGCGCGGCAGATCATCGACGACGCAGACGCTCCGGCGGGCTAGGGTTTCGGAGGACGGCGAGGATCTGGCGGTGCTGGGCTTGCTCCTTCGCGCTGGCGTGGACAGGGCGACGCAGGAGGACGTACTCGATCTTCTCATCCACTCCCACGTCAAGCACGCTGGCAGGAACGTCGGGGCGAGGTGGGTGCTGGCGGCGACCGGCGTCGGCTGCTGGTGGGCAGAGAGGAAGAAGGGGAAGAAGGGGGCGGCTCGGCCAGATCTGGGAGAGGCCAGAGAGGCGTGGGGAGGAAGGAAAAGTGGGAGAGAGAGGGGGAAAGGAAGGCGGGGCACGGCAGGGATAAGGTGGCCTCGGTGCCACCTTTTCCTCCTCTCTCCTCGAGCACGTGCTCGGCCGGCTGGGGCTGGTCCTGGGGCTGCAGGTGGGGTTTGGTCGAGAGGGAGGGACAGCCAGGTGGGGCTAGCTCAGCCGGGAGAGAAAGAAAGAGAGAAGAGGGAGTAGATCGGGCTAGGGTAGATGGGCATGTCTAGGGTTAGGGTTTGTCTAGGCTAGGGTGGCTGGGTGTGGGCCAGGGAGTGGGTGGCCAGGTGGTGCCCATGGTAGAGAGAGAGGGGTGTGAGAGAGAGATAAAGGGGAGTTAGGGTTTTAGGAGAAATTAGAGAGAGAGAGAAAATAGCTAGATTAGGTGATTTTAGTTATTTAGAATTTAATTTGGTTTATGAGGCCAACCCAAGAAGAAAAATGAAGCTTGATCTTGCATGAGCTAGTGTGGAAGTAAAATAAGAAAGAAGGATGAAGAAAGAATTAGGTGGAAAAAGGCCACATATGGTTAGTGCATGGAGAAAATAAAATAGAGGAAAAGAGGTGGATAGGAGTATGGGGATGGTGGAATGGTAGAAGATGGCCTCCCAAGACAGGATCCATTAAATCCAAAGAAAAACCAATGGAGAGAAAAGGTGGTGAAGAATTGTGCATGGCCCATGCAAAATAATAATGCCATTATTTATTTTGTGACAACATTAATAATTTTATGGCATTACTCTATGCATATCCAAAAGTGGAGATAAAACCAAGCACAAGAATTTACAGGATTTAATCCAACCCAAACTACATGAGCTAGAATTAAGTAACAAAGAAAGAGAAACAAGCTCATGGTTAATGGGATGGTGGGATTATAAAGTGAAAGGAAAAGAAAAGTGATGGAAATGAAATAAGAGATATGCCCCCAACTCAACTTGGGCATTGAACAATATATCAATAGCCAAATACAATATCAAGAGGCAAATACAATTAATAATGCATGTGAGAGAAGAGCCAAAAGAGAAATGGTTTTATATGATGCTCAAATGCAAGGTGGCATGATGACATGAGCATGATATAATTATGATGCAACAATAATCTCTATGAAGTAGCCAATATCTTACTAGGACAAGTAGCATTACAATGGTTAGAAAATTGGGGTGCTACAACTCTCCCCCAGTAAACAGGAATCTCGCCCCGAGATTCTAGGAAGAAGAAGACTCAAAGAGGGTAGGATACTTGGCACGGAGCTCATCTTCACGTTCCTAGGTGGCTTCATCAACGGAATGGTGCGACCACTGCACCTTACTGAACTTGATGGACTTGTTGCGAGTCCTTCTTTCTGCGGCTTCAAGAATTTTTGTGGGGTGTTCTTGATAAGACAGATCTTCTTGGAGATTAATGAGTTCATGGTCCACGGTCTTGCCGGGATCCTTGAAGCACTTCTTGAGTTGAGAGATGTGGAAAACATCATGGACTTTGAGTTGTTCAGGGATCTCAAGAGCATAAGCAACTTCTCCTCTTCTTCCACGAATTTTGAAGGGACCGATGTATCTAGGAGCCAGCTTTCCTTTGATACCAAAGCGGTGCGTACCTCTCATGGGAGTGACACGAAGATAAACGAGATCACTAGGGACATACTCCATGTCCGTGTGCTTTATGTCATAATTGCTCTTCTGGCGACTTTGAGCAATCTTCAGATTTTCAAGAATGATGTGAACTTTCTCCTCCGCTTGAGTTACAATGTCGGGGCCAAACAATATTCTTTCACTTGCGCCCGACCAACCAATCGGAGTTCTGCACTTGCGACCATAGAGAGCCTCAAATGGTGCCATCTTTAGACTTTTCTGGAAGCTGTTGTTGTAAGAGAATTCAGCATAAGGAAGACATTCTTCCCACTTCATGCCGAAAGAGATAACGCAAGCACGGAGCATATCTTCTAGAATCTGATTGATCCTTTCCACTTGTCCTTGCGACTGAGGGTGGTAAGCTGTGCTAAAGTTTAGCTTTGTTCCCAAAGCATTTTGGAAACTTCCCCAGAACTTGGAAGTGAAGATGCTTCCACGGTCTGAACTGATCTCAAGAGGAACTCCATACAGAGAGACAATTCTGTGGATATAGAGCTCAGCCAACTGAATTGCAGAAATTGTTTCCTTTACTGGAAAGAAGTGAGCTACTTTGGAAAGCCTGTCAATGACAACAAAGATTGCATTGTTGCCCTTCTGCGACCTTGGAAAACCAGTGATGAAGTCCATCTCTACTTTCTCCCATTTCCATTCCGGAGGCTTCAATGGCTGTAGAAGACCAGAAGGTTTCTGATGGACAGCTTTAACTCTGCGACAAACATCACACTCTGAGACATACTTGGCACAATATCGTTTCAAACCAGGCCACCAATATTGTGTTTTCAAGTCCATGTACATCTTAGTGCTTCCAGGGTGGATAGAAAGAACAGAATCATGCACCTCCTTGAGAACTTGCTCTCTTAAACCCGGGTAGTTCGGAACAAACATCCGGTGTTCAAAGAAAAGAGTGCCTTGGTCGTCTACGTGGAAAGACTCATACTTCGGAAGTTGAATGTTGGAGATGATCTTTTTAGTGTAAGGATCCCCAAGCTGAATGGAACGGACCTTTTATTCCAAGAGAGGTGTTGCTAGAAGGTTCAGAAGATAACCTTGATCCACAATTTCAAGGTTGAGCTTGCGGAATTCCTCGCACAAGAGAGGCTGTTGTTCTTCCACCATGAGGTTGTTGACATAAGCTTTTCGGCTGAGAGCATCTGCCATGACATTAGCTTTGCCCGCGGTGTAGTTGATGGTCAAATCGAAATCATTGATTGTTTCAATCCACCTCCTCTGACGAAGGTTGAGATCAGGCTGTGTGAAGATATACTTCAGACTCTTGTGATCAGAAAAGATCTCACAACGGTTGCCCAGCAAGTAATGCCTCCATACTTTCAAAGAAAAGACAACTGCTGCGAGTTCGAGGTCATGTGTAGGATAGTTGATCTCATGCGTCTTCAATTGTCGAGAGGCATAAGCAACAACTTGTTTTTCTTGCATAAGGACCGCACCCAATCCTTGCAATGAGGCATCACAGAAAATCTGGAAAGGCTTTGATGTATCTGGAGGAACCAAGACTGGTGTGGAAGTGAGCTTCTCTTTGAGTGTTTCAAAGCTTGCTTGACATGCAGGAGTCCAAAGATATTTCTTGCCTTTCTTGAGGAGATCGGTAAGAGGCTTCGCAATTTTTGAGAAGTTTTGAACGAAGCGACGACAGTAACTGGCCAAACCAAGGAAACTTCGGACTTCTTTGACATTTATGGGTGGAAGCCAGTCCATAATTGTCTTAATAGTTTCTGGGTTGATGGCAATGCCCTTGGCAGAGATGACGTGACCAAGGTAGGTGACTTGAGGCAGCCAAAACTCACACTTGGAGAACTTTGCATACAGGCGATTCTCACGAAGCTTGTTTAGGACACACTGAAGGTGTTCTTCATGTTCTTCTTTCGACTTAGAATAGACTAGAATGTCATCCAGATAGACCACAACAAACTTATCAAGATACTCCATGAAAACCGAGTTCATAAGCCTCGAGAAGGTGGCAGGTGCATTGGTGAGACCGAAACACATGACCGTGTACTCATACAGGCCATAGCGGGTGGTGAAAGCTATTTTGGGAACATCTTCCTTGCGAATCTTGATTTGATGGTAACCACTTCTCAAATCAAGCTTAGAGAATACCACAGCTCCAGCTAGCTGATCGAAGAGATCATTAATCCGCGGAAGGGGATATTTATTCTTGATGGTTTTAGCATTGAGTGCCCGATAGTCAACACAAAGTCTATCAGTCTTGTCTCGCTTCTTCACAAAGATGGTTGGACTACCCCAAGAAGAAGTACTGTGCTGAATGAAACCCAACTTCTCTTGTTCATCCAACTGACGCTTAAGTTCAGCCAACTCAGCAGGACCCATTTTATAAGTCCGCTTGGAAATAGGAGCGGTACCAGGTTCAAGTTCAATGACAAACTCAACCTCACGATCCGGAGGCATACCTGGCAACTCTTCAGGAAAGACATCTGGAAACTCACAAACTACAGGAACACTCTAAATACCTTCCATAGCATCATCATTCAGAGCCACCAAAGAATAAAGCTGAATTGCAGGAGTCAGACTTGGAGAATAGACTATATGGCCTTTAGGAATTTTCAGAGAAACCGAACGTTCAGCACAATCAATCACAGCTGCATTTGCTGTCAACCAATCCATGCCCAAGATAACATCAATATCAGAATTGCCCAGAACAATTAAGGAAGCCGGAAAAGAAGAACCACCAATCTCAATTTGATTGCCATGGCTGATCTTAGTAGATAACAATCTTGCCCCGGGAGAAAGAACCATTAACTTTTTATCCAGCTGGTCTATAACAAGCTCATGCTCATTTGCAAATTTGTGAGAAACAAAAGAATGTGAAGCACCAGAATCAAATAAAACTCGTGCAGGAACTGAGTTAACAGGAAGCATACCCATCACAACTCCAGGAGCATGCTCAGCTTGAGCGGCGTTGACACAGTTGGCACGAGCAACCGTAGACCCAGGCTTAGTGTTGATGTTGAGAGCCCGAGGTGGAGGTGCACGAATCATAGGAGAACTTGCCGCAGGTCTTGGAGGTGGTGGTGGAAGAGCTTTGTTGTTCATTGGACAATTCCAGTGCTGATGGCCAGTGTTTCCACAAGTATAGCAAGCACCAGGTGGATGTGGAGCAACGTAGCCAGGGACTCCGCCAGGCGCTCCAGGGTAGTTGTGGTTGTAGCCCCTAGGAGCCGCAGTGAAGGAGTTTGGTGGCCTTGGTGCGTAGCTTGAAGGTCTTGGTGGAGCAGGGAGCGACGGTGGGGTGTTAGGAACCCAGACACGATGCTTAGAAGGAGCTGTCATAGCAGAAGAGCTTGCTGTATCACGGCTGTGTTTCTTTGACTCCTCAAACACTTGCCTACTTGCTTCTTCCTGCAGAGCTGTGTGCTGAAGTTCCAGGAAAGATGCTGGCCTTGCATGAGTGATTGCATATTTGATGGAAGCATTGAGGCCTTGCCGAAACCTCTTTTGCTTCTTCTTGTCATCAGAGATCTCATCGCCACCATAACGAGACAGGTTCATGAAGTTTCTGATGTAGGTGTTGACATTGTCAGTGCCCTACTTGAGGTTGAGAAACACTTCCTTCATCCTTTCCATGACAATTTCTGACAGATATTGCTCTTTGAAAGCAGCAGTGAACCGCTCCCAAGTAGGCTGAAAACCAGAAAGATCTGCCTTGAGATAATTTTCCCACCAGAGAGCTGCATCTCCCTTCAGAAGGTGAGTAGCACACTTGACCCATTCTTGCTCGGGAACATCCGCAGTCATCAGCAACCTTGACACTTCACGAAGCCAATCATCCGCATCAAGTGGTTGATCAGACACCTCAAATTGGCGTGGGTTGAACTTGAGAAAACTCTTGATGTCTCCTCGCTTGGGAGGTGGAGGTAGCAGAGCAAACTCATTCCTCCTCACGCTTTCCTCGAAGCGCTGCTGGTTCTGCTGCATAGTGCCCAAAGCATTTGCAATACTTGCCAAAGCAGCCCCGAGTTCAGGTGGTATATCCTCCTCAGAATGGCGTGGTGGTGCCATCCTGTGATCGATATAAAACACAAGTCAGTACTATAATGGAGAATGATAATAATCCAAAATAGTACTAAAATGGAATTAATCAAGATTAAGGAATGCAATTCACTGAGATGATATTAAAATATCAGCAAGGTTTAAGTCAACTAGAAGATATTAAGCATAACACACACGAGTGAACAAGGAGTGTGGTACACAACTAACAAAGAAAAATTTTCCGCAAATTTCGGCATTAAAATACCACTATATGCGCAAAACCACTTAACGAATCAAGATTAGTAACTCTACTATTTCAATATACAAAATAAAATGACAAAAGTAGTGGTATGGTCGCGACTCCATCCCGCACTCAAATCATTACTCCGCACATGAATCAGTAAAACACATATCCCAACAACTTCTTCTTAAGATGAACCTAAAGATTGTTAACTACGGAAAATAACACCCCAACAAGATAACATCGAATAACAAAGAGTAAGATAGATCGCATCGGTGTACAATGAATCAGAATAGATCGCGTCGGTTTACAAAGGACTGTCGGTAGGGAATGTACCAACAGTTGATAACCAAAAGGCAAATAGTGATAACATTTGGATGCAACAGATAGACAAGGAATTCACACACACACACACACAAACATAAACACAACCTATGGTACTACGGAACCCAGAACACGTGAATCCTAGTTTGAAGTTTAGAAGAGGATTGAAAACGTTACACTTCCTTACCAGAAAAGGGTGGGTGGGTGGGTAAGAAGAAAAATGGAAGAAGTCCTACTCTCACGTTTGTTTTTCCCTAGTATACATAACTACCAAAATATTTGCTAGACAGACAACGTCCATTTTGGCTGAGACCCTGAAGGGCGGGATGGCTCTGATACCAATTGTAACTACCTCGGTGAATTACGCTCTTAGTTAATGCCTGGATGAACGAAAGTGGTTAAAATAGTATGGTGGGGCCCAGGGCCACTCACGGTAGACCTTTCGGCCGTCCTAACCACTTTCAAACAACGGGACAAGAACGAGCGGCGTAATCGGCAGGCGAAGGGATCAACTACATACACAAATGAGTATGTATGCAAGCCACATACAACAGTCCTCAGAGCCATTCCATCTAAAAGAAATAGAAATATTGCAACGCCATACGGCAAGATCCAAATGTCCTAGATAGATATAATAATTCAGGATAGCTCCTCATACATCACACATCAGAGTATTAGGCGGAAGCGAAAAAACAAGATCCGAGTACGGATAAGAAGCAAATTGGCATAAGATGCCCCATAAATAAACACATCCCGCCCACAGATCACACGGATCCCCGTTCCCGGAATCTCTACACCGAAAGATCGTCGCCAACATCATCTGTCTCTTCCACCCAGTATCCATCTTGCGGGTACACCTGTTCATCTGAATCAAACAATTTATCGTGTGAGACCCTAGGGGTACTCAGCAAGTCTTTATGCCGCTAAAGGGGACACAACCTGGGGTGACGCAATTGCAGCAAAAGATAATACCTAACAATTCTACAGATACTCGCTAACCTTCCGCCTAACCAATGATAGACGGAAGTCCGTGAATTAAGAACAAAAGTTATAACAGTATAATTAACAGATCCATCCTCCTCCTCGCTTACCAACGAGGAAGCGGACGAACAACCCCATCATCCGTTGGCAGTTTTATTAACCATTCCATGAGTATTGCACTATTTACTAGTCAAGTACTTAGTCAATTTAAAAGCGGTACTTTAGTTATACTTGTCTATGATCGAGAAACTGTGCTCCAAGTCGTCCATAACCGCGGACACGGCTTTCAGAAAGATTTACCCTGCAGGGGTGCACGAATAGCAACACACACTCGATCAACCTCGGAAAAACCAAATCAAAACCCAACGAGGCATTCACGACAAAGCAATCACAGGATTCAGAAATATTTCAGGGGGCCACCCCATTAAGCTACCCGCAACGAAGTTGGCCGGCTCCGAGACGGACCCAAGGTTTGTGTCAATGGCTGTAAACGACTGGGAACCCGAAAGTGTGACTGGGCTTGTCGATACCACGAAAACATTCCACGCTCCAAAATAGTACAGGTGCTCCACGCACAATCTTAAATAAAGCAGTAACATGGCATAAGTACAGAATAGTAATAAAGCCCCAAACTACTTGTGGCCCCAAGAAATAAGAATGAATCAAGCTCTGGCTCAGGGGGGTCCATAAGGCCTCCCGGATGTGGATAGTGCGAATAGTCAAGGAACAGGAATCAAGTACTCGGGGTCCTACGGGACACAAGTGAGCATGAAAAACCAAATAACAGATATTGCTCACCGGTGCCTCTTTCATTAGTTATCCCATTACTACTCAGGTTATGTTGTTTAGGTACCTCGTTATTCCTCAGACACTCACATACCCTACTCATGCTTTTCTACGACCCGCATGGCTCAAACAACTCCTGTAGTAATGGCTCATGGGACCGGAACAAGCTTGGTGTGGTTTAAAAGTAAAGGCCATGCAGAACTTGGGATTCAATTTAATGCAATCGCGACTCTATGATGCAAGAATAAGATAGAGGCAATAGGTACTGTATGTATGCAAGCATGTGGTAGTGCTTGCCTGGCAGCTCAGTTGTAGCGAGGGATGGATCTAGGTAATACTCCTGTGATTCCTGGTAATTCTCCTGCTGGACGTCTATTCGAAGAAGAACCAAACAAACAAGGGCCAACATAAATAAGGTGCGCAAGCATATGAATTGAAATGCAACGAGCAAACAAGCATACCATGATGAATGATGCACAATTTACATGGCATTAAAGTAGCATGGCAAAGGTGAGGTGTGGATACAAGAAATAAAGCATTTTATTATTTATTTAACCAAGTTTTATTGTCATAAACAGTTCAGATTTTTAATAACAACATGATGCATGCTTCAATTCAGAACAAGGGCTGCATAAATAGAACGGGCTCGTCGCGCTGATCGATTTAGACATATTATTTGTCAAATTTGGAGTTATAAAACAAAAGTTATTAATTAATTAAGGAAAAGGGCAATTTCTTGTAATTTTAATCATCTCGAAATTTTAAAGTGTCCAAATATTATTTGAATGGCATATTTGAATTCCTCACATTTTTCTGATTCCAAAACATATATTACATGTATTATTTGGATTTGTATTTTAAAAATTATTTGAATCTGAAAAGAATTTGAATCTAACTTAATTTGAAAAAGATTTGATTTAAAACAGACTCAGGGAATACTTTTCTCACTCAGGCAAAATCAACCCCAGTCACTGACAGGTGGGCCTTTGTGCTGACTGGACCACGCGCGGGGAAAACCTTTTGTCACCGCGTCTCGGGCTGGCCACTGTGACTGCGGGGTGGGCCAACTGGCGCAGGCCCGCGTGTCAGCGGTGAGCGAGACAGGGGCTGACAGGTGGGGTTGGGGGCTAGAGCGCGGGTTGCGACCGGGAAAAGCCGAGGGGTTTTCTACAAAAGGGCTAGCGCGGCTGACAGGTGGGGTCGTTAGGAGCGCGGGTCGCAGGAATCAAAAAGGTGGGGGGCTTTTTGCAAGATGACCACGACCCCGGGTTACTGTTTTTCTTCTCCACGTTCTGACGGCAAATCGTGCGCGCGGCGCGGGGTGGGGATTCGATCCCGGGACGCGGGCGTGCACGCGGAGGGTGCTAACCGGTGCGGCTGGCTCAGGCAGATGTTAGGAGGGTGGCGGGGGCCTAGATAGGGTGTTGCGCGGCGCGGAAAAACTTGCAGATGCCGGCGAGCGACGCGCACTGAGAGCGCTCGACAAAAGCATCGGCAGCGTTAGGGCGGTACGGCGAGGCGGACCATGTCAGGGAGAAGGGGATGCTCACCGCGGGTCGCCTGGTGTGGTTGGATTGGACGGGGGCGCGGCGGATCGTCGACGACGCAGACGCTCCGGCGGGCTAGGGTTTCGGAGGACGGCGAGGATCTGGCGGTGCTGGGGCTTGCTCCTTCGCGCTGGCGTGGACAGGGCGACGCAGGAGGACGTACTTGATCTTCTCAGCCACTCCCACGTCAAGCACTCTGGCAGGAACGTCGGGGCGAGGTGGGTGCTGGCGGCGACCGACGTCGGCTGCTGGTGGGCAGAGAGGAAGAAGGGGAAGAAGGGGGCGGCTCGGCCAGATCTGGGAGAGGCCAGAGAGGTGTGGGGAGGAAGGAAAAGTGGGAGAGAGAGGGGGAAAGGAAGGCGGGGCACGGCAGGGATAAGGTGGCCTCGGTGCCACCTTTTCCTCCTCTCTCCTCGAGCACGTGCTCGGCCGGCTGGGGCTGGTCCTGGGGCTGCAGGTGGGGTTTGGTCGAGAGGGAGGGACAGCCAGGTGGGGCTAGCTCAGCCGGGAGATAAAGAAAGAGAGAAGAGGGAGTAGATCGGGCTAGGGTAGATGGGCATGTCTAGGGTTAGGGTTTGTCTAGGCTAGGGTGGCTGGGTGTGGGCCAGGGAGTGGGTGGCCAGGTGGTGCCCATGGTAGAGAGAGAGGGGTGTGAGAGAGAGATAAAGGGGAGTTAGGGTTTTAGGAGAAATTAGAGAGAGAGAGAAAATAGCTAGATTAGGTGATTTTAGTTATTTAGAATTTAATTTGGTTTATGAGGCCAACCCAAGAAGAAAAATGAAGCTTGATCTTGCATGAGCTAGTGTGGAAGTAAAATAAGAAAGAAGGATGAAGAAAGAATTAGGTGGAAAAAGGCCACATATGGTTAGTGCATGGAGAAAATAAAATAGAGGAAAAGAGGTGGATAGGAGTATGGGGATGGTGGAATGGTAGAAGATGGCCTCCCAAGACAGGATCCATTAAATCCAAAGAAAAACCAATGGAGAGAAAAGGTGGTGAAGAATTGTGCATGGCCCATGCAAAATAATAATGCCATTATTTATTTTGTGACAACATTAATAATTTTATGGCATTACTCTATGCATATCCAAAAGTGGAGATAAAACCAAGCACAAGAATTTACAGGATTTAATCCAACCCAAACTACATGAGCTAGAATTAAGTAACAAAGAAAGAGAAACAAGCTCATGGTTAATGGGATGGTGGGATTATAACGTGAAAGGAAAAGAAAAGTGATGGAAATGAAATAAGAGATATGCCCCCAACTCAACTTGGGCATTGAACAATATATCAATAGCCAAATACAATATCAAGAGGCAAATACAATTAATAATGCATGTGAGAGAAGAGCCAAAAGAGAAAGGGTTTTATATGATGCTCAAATGCAAGGTGGCATGATGACATGAGCATGATATAATTATGATGCAACAATAATCTCTATGAAGTAGCCAATATCTTACTAGGACAAGTAGCATTACAATTGTTAGACAATTGGGGTGCTACACTTACGTCCCTTGTGCAATGGTTTCCTAACGGGGGTTCAGGTTTCTGTCACTCCGGCAACCCCTACGATTAGTATCCAAATACACAATGCATTCCCCTAGGCCCATATAGGCGAAGTGTCATGTAGTCGACGTTTACATGACACCACTAGAAGAAGTACACCACAACTTAAATAACAATCTATTGAATCTTTCTCAACGCAACTCCACTACTAACAACAAGACTTCTCCCATGTCCTCAAGAACAAAACAAACTACTCACAAGACATCATATGGATCATGATCAGAGATGGAATAATGATGTATAACAATCTGAACATAAACAATAATTCAATGGTTCACTCAATAGCATCAACTACAAAGAGTAATCAACACCAGGAAAGTTTCCCCTATGAACTATAGCAAGATTCAACGCAATTGTTACAGCAATATGGAGATGGTGATGAGGGTGCTGATGGTGATGATGGTGGTGGTGATGATCCCGATGAAGTCCAGCTTGATGGTGGTGTTGATGGCGACGATCTCCCCTCTCCGGGAAGGAATTACCCCGGTAGAAATCTGTCTGTCGGAGAGACCTTTCTCTCTCGGTGTTTTCCGCCCCGCAGAGGCGGCGGAATCTTTCTGTGGTCTCTCCTCGAGTCTTAGGGTTTCGGGAGGAAGATATACGCCAAAGGGGAGAGGCTAGAGTAGGCCAGGGTGGCCACACCACTCCCTGGCGCGGCCTAGGCCTGCCCGCGCCATGGGGTGGTGTGGGCCCCCTGTGGCCCATCTCCACTCCATCTTCTGGCATCCTTAATCTTCTGGAAAAATAGGATTTTCCGTATATTTTCCCGGATTTTCTGATCTTCGCGAATTTTGCCTCAAAACATCACCTTTTCCATCAGAATCCTGACTGCAGCGGTCCATGCCCCAAAAGTCATGAACCATGCAAAAACAGATGAAATAACGTAAGTATCACCTCTCAATACAAAATATACCAATGAATAATAGTGAATTAAGACATAGAATAGTGATGCAAAATGGACGTATCACGCACTACCGGTGCTAGTAGCAACGTGGAGACCTGCGCAACACAACCACAAAGCTTTGTCCCCAACTTGCGATGAGGTTGTCAATCTCATCGTGTTTTGATGAAAACAAAGGATTAAACGTATCGAATGGAAGGAAGTAAAAGTTTGCTGAAAGTAAACACAAAGCAGAAAACAGTTTATAGCTTGTATGTAAAGAAAAGGACCGGGATCCATAGTTCACTAGAGGTGGCTCTCCTTAAGATAGATAACATGCTGGGTGAACAAATTACAGCGGGGCAATTGACAAACATCAAGACAACAATACATGCATATACTAATCATCTTGACTCCTTTGGAACTTGATTGGGCATTACAACATTATACATAGACCGCCATCCAACTGCATCTATGACTAATAATCCACCTTTAGGTTATCATCCGAACCCCCTCCAGTATTAAGTTGCAAGCAACAGATTATTGCTTTACGAACTGCGTGTAATGTAAACAATACGATTGTTCTATGAACAAAGGATTGTTGTTTTCTCCCTAGTAGCAACAACACATCTAGTACCTTAGAGATTTCTGTCACTTCCCCAGATTACCAGAGACATGAACCCACTATCGAGCATAAATACTAACTCTTGGAGTTGCTAGCATCTACTTGGCCAAGATAGCTACTAACAACGGAAAGCATGCACGATCACAAATAACAAATACATGATAGAATTAATAATCAATCTGAAATAGCATCTCAATATCCATCGGATCCCCGCAAACACAACATGCAGAATTACAAATAGATGATCTTGACAAGATCTAGACATGAAAGCACAAAGGAGGAGAACCAGCCATCTAGCTACTACATGGATCCGTATTCTAAGGATGAACTACTCACGCATCACACCGAAGGCTTGCATGGTGATGAAGAAGGCCTCCAGGGTGAATTCCCCTCTCCGACAGGGTGCCGGGAAGAGCTTCAGATCCCTCCCGATCTAGGGATGGAGATGACGACGGCTATGGACTCTTTCGTGGATTTTTGATCGGGTACTTAGGGTTTTCGTCCCGAGGGCATCTTATAGGCGGAAGGAGAGGCCAAGGGGGTGCCGGAGGCGGCCACACCACCCCCTGGCGCGGGCCAGGCTGGGTCGCGCGGCCAGGTGGTGCGGTGGCCCCCTGGCCCCTCTCTGTCTCGTACTTTGGCATATGATGACTTCCGGAAAAATAGGCACTTTGGCTTTTGTCCCTTCCAATTCCGAGAATATTCACTTTCTGACTTTCCTGGAACCAAAAACAGCAGAAAACAGGCAGCTGGCACTGTGGCTCTTGTTAATTGGTTAGTCCAAGAAATCATATGAAAAGTACTCCAAAGTGTGGACAAAACACAAGAAAGTGGATAAAACCAAGCATGGAACATCAAAAATTATAGATACATTTTCAATGTATCAGTTATCTATATGGGAAAGACTTACTTTGAGGTGTGTTGTTATAGCCCTACCATCGATTAGAGTGTCCAACCGGAGAGTAGTATCATGAACACCGTTTGCAACTAGATCTGTTACATGTTTGCTTGCTTCCATCTTTATTTCAGTTTGCCTTTAGTCTCTTCCACGCCATCAAGCTATTTTCTATCACCATTACCACTTATAATTATCCATACCACTTGTACTTTACTATCTCTTTGCCGAACTAGTGCACCTATACACCTGACAAGTGTATTGGGTGTGTTGGGGACACAAGAGACTTCTTGTATCTTGATTGCAGGGTTGCTTGAGAGGGGATACCTTTGACCACTTCCTCCCTGAGTTCGATAAACCTTGGGTGATCCACTTAAGGGAAAACTTGCTGCTATTCTACAAACCTCTACACTTGGAGGCCCAACAACTGTCTACAAGAATAGAAGTGCGTAGACATCAATACCTTTGACCACTTCCTCCCTGAGTTCGATAAATCTTGGGTGATCCACTTAAGGGAAACTTGCTGCTGTTCTACAAACCTCTGCACTTGGAGGCCCAACACTGTCTACAAGAATAGAAGCGTGCGTAGACATTAAGCTATTTTCTGGCGCCATTGCCAGGGAGGTAAGGTAAAAGTTACTCACATCCTCTGGCTACTAAGCTATCTTCTAGTACTGTTGCTGGTGTGTAAGTGCTCGAAGTTATTTCCTTTAGATCAAGCAATTATATCTTTTTGTTTCTTGTTTTTATTTTTACTAGTTAGGCTTAATAGAAAACAACAACAAAATTAGAGAGCTTTATAGTATTTATTTTATGTTAGGACATGAAGTGTTTGAAGAGAAAATTAAAAAACCTATGGAACTTTATTTGCATGCTAATAGCAATGTTATTAGTATGAATTCTTTGAAAACCATTATTGCTAATACTATGGAAAAGTCTAAGCTTAGGGAAGCTAGTTGTTATGAAAATGATCTTTTTAGTCCCCCAAGCCTAGAGGAGAAAATTTACTTTGATGATACTATACCTCCAATATATGATGATTACAATGATGAATATGATATTTTGAGTCCACCTACTATTGAGGAGAAAATTAATTATGATTACAATATGCCTCCTATATTTTATGATTATGGCGATGAGAATAATAATGATAGCTATTTTGTTGAATTTGCTCCCACTATAATTAATAAGAATGACTATACTTATAGGGAGAGTAATAATTATTTTATGCATGTGGCTCATGATAAGAATGTTTTATATGATATTTATATTGTTAATTTTATTCATGATGCTACTGAAAGTTATTATGAGAGAGGGAAACATGGTTTTATGTATCTCAACAATATTAAGTTTCTCCTCTTTATGTTGAAATTTTTGAAGTTGCACTTGTTTTGCTTTCCTATGCTTGTTGCTTTGTGCTTTCATGACTTGTTTTTTTACAAGATTATTTTTCATAGGTAGTGGGTTAGACTTAAATTTTTTCCATATTTGCTTCTTGATGCTCTCTTTTACTTCAATTCATATTTCTTATGTGAGCGTCATCGAAATTATCATGCCTATCTTAATGGCTATAAAGAAAGAGCTTTTGGGAGACAACCTATTATTTTTTTTACTTTCAGTTTATTTTTGTTTTGTTAAGTCTCGGAAGTTATTGCCTCTGTAATAACCTCTTATTATCCTTTTTGTTTGGTTTTTGTACCAAGAATAACCTCTAATGAGAGGGAAGTAAGATACGGGGAGGTTGCTGTCCCAAAACAGATCCATGTGTGTCACTGTAAAAAAATCATAAAAAATCTCAGTACGTAGGATTGAGCTGTAACTTTTTGTGCTTATGCCCCAGGTTATTACCCAACTTTTGTTAGTTTTGTACTTTTCGATTTGAGCAACAGAAGATTTTCGAAAAAATCGGTCTTTACCTACTGTTCTGTTTTAACAGATTTCTGCCATTATTTGCATTTGCCTCTTAATCTCTTTCTCTTTGAGTTCTCTTTGATCACTTGAGATTTTAGAATGAATTGCTACAGTAGCTTGTGTTTTAATGTAAGTTTTACTTGTGTTGAAACTAAACCCAAAGGATTATTATTTTGAATACACTAATGTTGCTAATGAAGATTGTGTGAAATAAATTTTCAAGTGTAGGGAAGAATAATATGATGGGATGAAGTATGGACAAAAGCTAAGCTTGGGGATGCCACCCGTGTCACCCCAAGAAATATTCAAGAGGTACAAGCATCAAAGCTTGGGATGCCCAAGGCATCCCCTTCTTCATCAATAAAAATCCCAGGTTTTCTTCCAAAACACTTCATTTTTATTGTTTCATGCATGATTGTGTTGTTCTTGGAGCGTCTTTTTTTAGTTTTCTTTTGCTTTCTTTTCCGCAATAAGTTGGTTGGATCCCAACACACTTCTTTTGGAGAGAGACACCCCCTGTTATGCATTGCCTAGAACACTCTAGTTTTCACTTTTATTGTTCTCTCCTTTGCTAGCACTGCGTTTAGCTTTAGTTTTCTTATTCTTTTGGCTTAGAACTTTTTAGATCTTCTTTGTAGATGGGTGAGACATGCTCTCTGGTCTTTATTGATTATTATCTTTGAGATATGTTTCAAATAAGTCAATTGTTGTTGGAGAAGAGTAGGAAGTTTCATGCTTATAGTGGTATAAAAGGAAGCTTGTTTTGACTATGACTTAGACTTTATCATGTCATGCTAGATGTTACTTTGACCATATGCTTAGTGATTATTGTTGTAGCATGACTTGTTTCAAACAATTGAGATTGCTTAATGTGCCTTGAAAGAATCATGAGTTGTTTTAGCATACAAAAGCATAATATTGTGGTATTCTCCTTTGATGCTTTATTTGGGTTGACTTGGCACATGCTTACACCATATTAAGACTATGAACCAGTCACCATAGCCTCTATGATCATTTAGTTTTTACTTGTAATATCACTTTATGCTTTAATTAATAATGTTTTGTCGCTTTGCATGATTATGGCCATTATTGCTCTCTTAGTTGGTCGCTCCTAGTCTTTTGCTAGACTCCACCTGTACTGAGTATGAGTTCTACTCATGCATCCAACTCCCAAAAAAACCAAGTTATTCCAAAGTGTCCACTATAAATTCCTATGCATGGTGTGTTACACCATTCGAAGTATATTCATGTGTTTATCTACCTTCCAAATTAAACTTGTTATGTGAAAATTAGTGATTAAAGCTCTCACAAACTTGATGGCAAACTTTATTTTCTTGCACTAATAAACTTGAACCATTGTATCCATCTATGTTGCTTATATGCTTGCACTTTATAAGTTGTGAATTAGCAGAACCATTATACCATGGGGAACGCTTTCAATATTGCACTTATTATTCAGTTGATATCATGTTCTTTTGTTTATGGATCCCGACGGTGTGAAATAAAAGGGGAGCTTGTAGCTCATGGAGTTTGTATGTGTGTTGGAGAAACGCCTGGGAGGCTAGCCTAATCCATGCCTAATCATGGTGAAAACTTGCAGCATAACTATAATGAGCATTCTGTGAAGCATCCTGAATAAAAACCTATGCAAATAGCAAATAAAAAGATCACTAAGATGCTCATTGTCTGTTGCCTTGTCATTTTGATATGAGAAAGCTTCTGTGTCATGGGGCAAGGGGTACCCCGTTGACGGTTCTCCATGATACACATGTACTTACAATGACAAGAACTTACTTGTGACTAAAGTTGAGTAGCATGAGGTTCAGTACTCGTAAGCAAGGGGCATGAGATTTTCAACTTATAACTTGTCAAGCATATCCTCATATTTGTGTCACTTTAACCTTAATCACCTCAAGATGCTTATGATAGGGGCAATGAGAGCTGGAAGCTAATAAGTACCATAATTTTTGGAAGCTCTTTATGAAACTTGAAATCCCTGCTTCCCTCTGTGAAGGGCCTTTCTTTTTACTTTTATGTTGAGTCTCCATCTTCTATCTTTATGCACCAATTGAGAGAGCATAGTGGTCATTCTTAGTTTAATGTGCATTGTCCCAAAACTTGTTGATTGATTCATAACTTTGATATTGCTTGTTCTTAATTTTTTTGTATCTAGTCACCCTTATGAACTTTGAAGGTGTCCTATGCATTTATGTTTTGCTATACCATGAGGGACAAGCTGAATATCACTCTTATTATGTTTTATATATGTGAAACAAACAAACGTCTTTCAATGCATTGTTATTCATGATCTTTTGTTTGTACCTTTTCATGTTACAACATAGTTGCTATGTCTTATTGTTAGAACTCTATCTTTCATGCTTATGTTTAGAGTACTTTGATTCCAGCTATCAATGCTTTACAAATAGCTTGATCAAGACTATGATAGTGCATGTCACCTCAAAAATTATTCCTTTTATCACTTACCCACTCGAGGACGAGCAGGAGTTAAGCTTGGGGATGCTTGATATGTCGTAAACGTATCTATAATTTTTGATGCTCCATTCTTGTTTTATATCAACTTTCTTATGTTTTGTTTACACTTTGAGGTATTTTTATACTTTCTAGAACTAACCTATTAACAAGATGCCGTAGTGCCAGTTGCCTGTTTTCTGCAGTTTTTGGTTTCAGAAAAGCTAGTAAGCAAATATTCTCGGAATTGGACGGGACAAAATCCAAAGTCAATATTTTACCAGAAAGAACTTGGAGTCCGAAGGGCAGCCGAAGTGGGGCCACGAGGTGGCCACACCATAGGGTGGTGCGCCCCCCTGGGCACGCCAGGCCTTGGTGTGGGCCCCTCGGGCGACCACCGGCCTCGCTCCTTCGCCTAGAAAAGTACCCCGATGCAGAAACCCTAGGGAGGATCAGAATTCGATGAAAAATTCTACACCACCGCCGCCACCGAAGAGGAGATTCGGGGGACAGAAGTCTCTGTTCCGGCACCCTGCCGAGACAGGGAAGTGCCCCGGGAGCCATCTCCATCGACTCCACCGCCATCTCCATCATCGTTGCTGACTCCCATGATGAGGAGGGAGTAGTTATCTCTTGAGGCTAAGGGCTCTACCGGTAGCTATGTGTTCATCTCTCTCTATGCGTGATCTTATTGAGATCATGAGCTTTGTAATCTAGTTGAATAAGTAGATCTATTCTGCTACTCAAGTGCTTTAATTAATATCTGCTTATCCCGACGTGTATGAAGTTGACAGTGTGCACACCGTGTGGCACTTAGGCTAAGGTTATACAAATACTTATCATGATTACAATTTGAGTTGGATGTCTCTATGAGATTGTGGTGTTTGTTGGAACCATCTAGCGCTCAAGGTGACAGTGAGGGGTTATCTAGATGGGGAATGTGAACTTTAAGGTGTGCTGTTATAGCCCTACATCGTCCAACCGGAGAGTAGTTCAAGGTTGCATAATGAAGATAGGATATTTATATGAGAGTGTCCACTAGTGAAAGTATGATCCCTAGGCCTTGTTTCTAAGCATTGAAACCCCGTTTACAATCAGTCATGTTACATGTTTACTTGCTGCCACTCTTATTTCAGATTGCAATTACAACTTATAATCATCCATATTACTTATATTTTACTATCTCTTTGCCGAACTAGTGCACCTATACACTTGACAAGTGTATTGGGTGTGTTGGGAACACAAGAGACTTCTTGTATCTTGATTGCAGGGTTGCTTGAGAGGGATACCTTTGACCACTTCCTCCCTAAGTTCGATAAACCTTGGGTGATCCACTTAAGGGAAACTTGTTGTTGTTCTACAAACCTCTGCACTTGGAGGCCCAATACTGTCTACAAGAATAGAAGCGTGCGTAGACATTAGTTAGCAACGGTGGAGGTGCTCGTGTCCGCCGTTCGGGCCTGATCTAGGAATGGGCGGGCCACGGCTCTAGCGCACACGATTGGCTCGAGCTCATCTCTGGAGTGTGGATGCATGGCTATGGTGGTGGCTGGCCGACATTGGGGGGGTCTCCTCCTCTGATCTCATGCAGGCTGTCCATGGAGCCAGTGGTGGCTAATGTGCATCTCTCCTTCGATAGTGAGGCCAACAATATATCTCTCTTTCCTCTTGTAATGCCTCAAGCTGGAGTCTTGCGTCCTCCCCCACCATCTTCAGCTACTGGCCCTTTGGGCGGGATTTAGGGCCTCAATCTATGGTCGGGGTGACAATCCTTCTCGGCTGTAGCCGTTGCGGGCCATCCGGGAAACCCTAGGTTCGGGTCACTATACCAGGCGGCGGCGATGCCACGGCGTCATGATCTTCTAGAAGACATCGTCAAGGCTGCTCGGGAAGGGCCTGCTGTTTTGGAGTGTGGGGTGGCGAGGTGCTGCCGGTGATGGGTGCTTCTTAGGGCACGAGCATCAAGGGCGCAATGTACATTATGGTGGACACTTCTTAGTCGACGTCTTCCTCAAGTCCCGCTGGATCCTGCTAACTTCTCCCTGATCTCTTCTAGGCATATGAGGGGGAGGTACATTGATCCGTGCGGCCTTGGAGTCATGGCCGTGCTACGGTGGAGTCTCGCTTTGATCGTGACACAATTTGGTTGCTTAGTGCCTCATATCCTCACCTTTGGTAGGGGACTTGGCAAGGCAAGACCTCTATCGTCGGGTCATTAAGGAGGGTGTGTTGTAAGCAGCTTGGCGTTGTATCGTGTGAGCTGTATGCCTATATCATGTTCGGTGTGTGGAGTTGTAGCCTTTTGGCGTTGTATCGGCTGTCAGCCTTTTCTTCTATGTGATTGATGCATCTTTCCAGTATATATCCTAGGAAAAAACAATTTGCACCATAGAATTTTTAGGCCCCAGAATCATCATTTTAATCTTTTTTAGGAATCAAAATTTAAGTTGGATCGGACAGCGGGCGGTGACCAGACCATATGTAAAAGGCTGGGCCTAGCTTGTTTACGTATTGGTTTGGGTTGGGCTAGAGTCCGAGGCCGATGAAATTAGAGTCCTGGTCGTGTCCATCAAGTGTTTTGCATATGCTGTATATCCTGTAGGGCGAGCCAGTCATGCATTAGGGCAGACCAGTTTATTTGAGATTTGACGAAACCAGAAAATCGCCAGGATGTTGCGGCGGCCAATTCTGCTTGTCGCCTGTTAAAAGCTTTTCGCCGGGATTGGAGGAATCGATCGAATCCAGTAAAAACTTTTCGCCAGGATTGGCAGATCGCCGCGTGAGCCCGACCGCGCTCATCCAACGCTAGCAAGGGTTCGCGTGTTCTTCTGTTGAATCTGCACACATCCGGTAAACTTACCACTGAATTTATTCGTGTGTTACGCTGACTGCTAGCCGTGAGTTAACGTTCCTCTTGCTGCTGGCGTAATCTCTGCTTCGTTGGAGACGGGTTATAGATACTACTCTGTTGGTTGATTGCTGTTTGCACGTGAGAATAACTCTGCTGAGATTACTACTCCTAGGAAGGATTTCTTACTGAAGATACTTGCCGTTGAAGAGTACAAGCCGCAACTAAGCAGTTTCCTGTGAATGTTGAATCTGTTACTCTCTTTACCGTGAAGATTTGGGCGGCCCCAAATCCTTGCGAATTCTTTTCCCTGTGTAAGTGTGGGTGCCACATTGTCCATCGTCAGATTCAGTTAAGGTTTGGCCATCTGCCATGTCATTTGCCGGCGTGTCTATCGTCGACACAGGCATGGTCGCCGGCCGTGCCATCAACATCGCATCGGCCAGTGGCTACCACCTCCTTGTGGTTACCAGATACTCATATACCAAAGCAGCTGCACCTAATGGCACGGCGATCTACTCTCTCACTTTCATGGTGGGAGGCCACCGTTGGCGCATCAAGTACTACCCTGAGGGCGATAACTCAAAGAGTGCCGACTCTTTATCTCTCTTCTTAGAGCTTCTTGATAGAGATGTCACAGCACCCCTGAAGGTGCACTACAGATTGAGTTTCGTCGACGAGCATGATGGGAAGCAAGATTCAGCATACCCTCTAGGCAATTTCTCCAGCGATTCTCCATCTTGGGGCTACCCAAATTTCATGAAAATAGACAACCTTGAGAAATCAAATCATCTAAAGGACGATACTTTCACCATCAGATGTGACCTCACCGTTGCCACCACCGCTGATCTTGCAATTAGGGTACCACCCCCTAGCTTACAGCAGCATATCAGCGACCTCCTACAGTACAAGGAGGGAACTGACGTGACATTCAAGGTTGGCAGTGAGACGTTTGTTGCCCACCGGTGCGTGCTCGCAGCTCGGTCCGCAGTCTTCAAGGCAGAGCTCTTTGGCGCCATGAAGGAGGGCACAATGTCAAGTGTCATAGATGTGGAAGAGATGGAAGCAAGTGTGTTTAGGGCCTTGCTTTGCTTTGTCTACACGGACTCACTGCCAAAGATGGAGATAGCTATGGTGGAAGAGGAAGAAGGGGAAGAAACCCAAGAAGCATTGTGGTTACAACACTTGCTTGCAGCCGCGGATAGATACGATCTTCAAAGGCTGAAAGCACTGTGTGAAGAAAAGCTATGCGAACACATAAGCGTGAGCTCGGTGGCGAATATTCTTACTCTAGCTGACCGGCATAACTGTTATGGATTGAAAGAGGTATGCTTCGAGTTCGTCAAGGCTCCTGCTAATTTGAAAGAGATAACGGCGGCTGACAGGTTGGACGGCATAATTAGAAACTGTCCCTCTCTTGTAAAGGAGCTCATTGCCATGTTTGCTTCCTGAAGTGGACAAAGAAGGTCAGTATTGTTTTATTTACTTCTTAATTAAAGATACTATTACTCTGAAATCTAACACCTAGTGGTCGCAGAGTTGTTTTATTTCCTCTCTTCGATGTAGCATCATTATTTGCTAGAAGGACAATTTATTTGGATGCTCGTGTCCTTGATTTATGTTTCCCTATTTAGATATATAATGTTTTGCACTGATTTTCTCAATCAGTTATGACCCGAACCTTCTTTTTATTTCTTTCAGATGCAGTTCAGGTTGAAAATGTCATGGCGACTGGTGACTTCGACAGTCTAGCTACATCCTACATGATGCCATTTGGTTCTCAAATATATGGTTGCTAATCTTGCTTCCTGTCTACGTGATGTCATGATGTTCTCACAAATCATCCTCCCCCTAAAGGATTAGTAATACTTTCTACTATTGTCAGTTCTATATACTGAGCATGTCATTAATTTTGTGGAATTTGATTCTGGTTAGAACTGCTAAGTAACTGGATATACTCTTCTGTCACACCAGTTTGACTATTCTAGTTCAAGTTCGTTCACTTACATTTACTTTCAGATTCAGTCAATCCTAGTTATAAATTTAATTAGTCATGTATGAAGATTTTTATTTTCACTTAGAGTTTCTAGAACCACAGTATTATATGTAAAGAGGACATCTCTATTGTTTTCAGTACCAATACCAATTATGATACTCCATGTAGTTCACACTAGTACAGATCGGGTCTATTAAGGTCCCTGCCGCGTACTGAAGGCTCTTTCCGTGTGTGGTTTGGAAGATCGCTGATGCCACAAAATATCGAAAGGCTCTTTCGGTGTGCGGTTTGGAAGATCGCTGATGCCGCAAAAAATATCGATTGTCTTCTCGCAGCCCATGCAACCTCTTTCGCGGGTACATCACACATAATGTTTTCTAGGACCGTAATAGAAACATTACACAGGATTTGTCGAACGGGAATCGTCTACTTAGTGGAAAAGCATCCCCATGATTTCTAACCAAATAATCGCATGTCTGGTGCTTGTGACCTTCTTTCTAATTTCCACCTTTCCTTTTTATGTGCCCCTTCTCAGAGTGTGTCCAAAAGCATTGTGTGTAGTGAGTTATCGAGGTCGCCTCTCATATTATTCTATTCAACGAGTCTGTAGCATCTTCTCTTTCCTCAACGTGCTACGTACTCTTTGGAGACTATGCAGTTTCCCAGCCACGCACCATAAAGCTCTGCACCGCCGCCCACTTCGCACACACCGTCTCTAACGGTACACACACTCCGATATGACTCGCAGCAAGAAGACCACTCGTCTTTCTTGCGTCTAGCAGTGCTTGCCGGCGCAGCATCGCAGTGTTGAGTAGGCCTTTACTGTGGTGGAGGATGAGCAAGCATCTCTAGTTGGGGAGGAGTAGCACTATCACCTACCGCGCCGGACATCGAGGGAAGCTCCTCCCCCCTTGTACTTCGGCTGGTCCTCCTCAGATGAGGTCTGCGAGAGTAATTTGGAGGATGCGGCCACTGCTACGCCAGAAGATTATTCACCGTAGCTTGAATGATGGGAGGATGCCATTGTTAATGGAGAAAGAAGATCATTTTATATCGTCCACATTAAATGGAAGGTAAATCATTTGGGATAGTGTGAATTACACACAGTTCATGATGAACATCACAAACGGTTTTCACTATCAAAATCGTTTGCGAATATTTTTGTCGATGTGCCTTGTCACGGTTTTACCGTTTTTTCTCAGAATGTGAACTCTCATACTGTTTGCGTCGTTTCCCCTCGCCTATAAAATGCCTCACATAATGTTCCCACTAGTTGCCTCTCTCATCAACACAATGCCTTCATGTGAATCCACTCTCAGTTACATCGACCTCATGTTGTATGATGGGAAGGAGGAGCATTCCTCACAACACTACGATAGGGGAAGCATCATCGACCTCAACAGGTCTGACTCGGAGGAGGAGCACGCTCGAGATGAGGATGGGGAGCATGGTCCAGAGGAGAGGAGGAGCATGGTCCAGAGGCGGAGGAACTGGAAGGGTTTTAGGTGGAGGACTTGCAGGAGCATATGGTGGTGGAGGACTCCATCGCATCCTCGTAGCATGAGAAAGCAGCGGTGCATCGCATGGTGGAGGAGTTCTTCAAGACTCTCCACGATGACATGGTGTGTGCATGGTTGCATGCCAAGAAGAAAGGTAAGAAGAAGATCTCCTGCATAGTGACATGTCTGCAGTTTTCCGCTTTCGGAAAAGGCGGTTCACACCACTGGTAGGACGTAGTGGCGGCATCCCTAGCAAACGCCACCAGCATGATTTCTAGTGGTGGCATTTACTGTAAGCGCCACCATTACATATCCTAATAGTGGCGTTTCATGTAAGCGCCACCATTATATATCCTATTTGTGGCGTTTATTTTATTATGAATGCCACAAGTGAGTTTTCTAAAATTAAAAAAATTGGTGCATCCAATTGAATATTCACACCACAGCAAGATATGTTCATAGAAATGGTAGCACATTGTTATAGTCAACTACATATAATTGAGCTAGATAGCTATATAGCACTAACTACTAGTCCTCAACAGGATTATCGGCAACGTCCATGCCATACCTAATGGCAACAACAGGAATCTCGTCATCTAAAGAAACGTCATAGTCTATCAATGCTCCAGGACCTCGGTAGTCGAAGTAGGTCATGCGATTTGGACAGAGATATAATATCAACTTATCCTAGGCGTCCATCTCATAGGAATCAACCATCTCAGTCCACCTCGCACCACTGAAAAAGGTGTGATTCACCTTGTTTGTGACTTCGACCATGTAGGTCAGTCCAGGTTGGTTCAGAGACTTTAGATCGATCTGAAACTGTCCCTGCTACAACAACGGCCAATCTAAATGGTCCAGGAAATCAAGTCTAAACTTGCAGGGTATGTGCTGCATACAGAATCATAAGAAAGCAACAATTAGCACGTAATTCAGTTGCAGGGTATATACAATTTGATTGCTTGTGAATGGATATACCATACTAACAACTAGCACGTAACCTAGTGTTAGTGACATCATCGTCATACGAGCGGTCCCAGAAAGAGGACGACATGCTGGAAGAATCATTCTGTTGTGTGTCGAGGGGCTGGGCTGACCCTTCTGCTGCGTGCCGGAGAGGCCAGCCTCTCCCTGCCAGCGTTGCTGCCGGCTCTCGCTAAGGACCTCGTACTGGACCGCCATCACCTGGAGGTCAAGTAGGAGATCCCTAACCAAGGGGTCATCCTCCTCACGATGGTGGCACGTCAGCTGCCTCTCTGCCTGCTGGTGCTCCATCTCCTCGACCCTCGTGGTGATCCTCATGCCATCTGGCACTAACAGATGCGCCACGCGACGCTCAGCCTCGAAGTTGAGGACCGCTCTCGCCCCAAAGTGCTGGACCGCGATGCAGTCGTAGGCATGGGTCGCCTGCCACGGGCACTTGAAAGTACCTAGCTGGATCTTCCTGTTATCCACTGTGATTTGAGCTGCCCAAGTCGGGATCCTCGTGGGTTTCCGGTGAACAACACGAAACTTCGGCTCCGGCTCCGACATGATACTAATAAAGTAGTTAAACAACAATATTTCATACAACTGTTAGTCAAAATATAAGAAATAAATATATATGTACATTTGCTACATCTACCGTGGGAAGGAAAACAACCAAAATAAACATCAAGTAGAGAGAAATCTCAGCCTTTACTATCACTATCTAACATTCCTATATCTAGAATTTGAGCCCAAATTTAGTATCTAAACACTATCTCTAAAGCACTATCTAATATATATATATATCTAGAATTTGAACCCAAGTTTAGTATCTAGAACACTATCTAACATATCTATATCTAGAATTTCTAAGATCATTATCTAAACATTCCTATATCAAGAAACTGAGCCTAAATTTAATATCTTAAAGCACTATTTAACATATATATCTAGAATTTGACCCCAAGTTTAGTATCTAGAATTTCTAAGATCATTATCTAACATATACTACATATCTAGAATTTCTAAGATCATTATCTAACATATACATCTAAATTTTCTAAATTGCTATAAAAAATGGGAGGCGCGAGTGTCTCACCGCGACCGGCGACCGGCGGCGACCAGCGGCTCGAGGAGGGGGAGGTTGTGGTGACCGGCGGCTCGGGGAGAGGGAGGTTGCAGCGACCGACGGCTCGAGGAGGGGGACGTTGCAGCGACTGGCGGCTCGGGGAGAGGGAGGTTGCAGCGCGCAGCCGAGGCAGATCGAGTGGCTCGGGGATGCGGCCGTGGTAGCAGCGGATGCGCGCGGTGGCGATGTGGAGAGAGGAGAGGTGCGGGGCGGCGGTGGAAGGGGAGAGGGGGCAGGCGTACGATGTGGGGCAGCGGTGGAAGGGAGAGGGGGCGGAATGTCGGTGTGTGAAAACGCGTGCAGGCGAGTTGTGGAGGCTAGGGGGATCGAGAGGGGCCAAGGAGTGTGTCGTCCGTGCGAGGGATAGTAAGTATATGTGGCTTTGAAGCGAACGCCACTAGAAGAAATCCTATTTGTGGAGCAAAGCGCCAGTATCATCTTTGTCCCCGCTGCGTATATGGTACCCGTTTACTTGTGGCGTTTACATTTACGCGGAAGGCACTAAAGGGTATTACTGGTGGCGTTCAGTATTACTTCAACACCACTACTAGTTCACCTACAAGTGGTGGTATGCTTTATAATTGGGACACCACTAACAAAATGACTGCTATAAGGATTTTCCTAGTAGTGGCGATGAGATTGTGGTGATTTGGATGACTGCCATGGCAAGACGTAAGGCCGCCTGGGAATTGGACATGTCGTCGGGTACCATCCACCCTTTCCCCGATGATGCCGAGGCATTAGGCTCTAGAGAGGGTGTACGAGCCATCGAAGATGTAGTGGCATCGGGCTCTAGTCAGAGCGTAGGAGGCTCCGAGGATGTAGAGGATTAGGCAGCGACGACCTCATTGACATCTATAGTGTGGAGGAGGGCATTTAGTACTTAGTTATTTTAGTTTTATTAGGCCCTATATATGTATGTAATGTTATGTTAGCGGTCTTTTTAACAGGAAGTGCAACCGTGTTTGATTGGAGTCCTTCTAGCCAATGGCCAAATATTATTAACGGTCTTTTGTAACAGGAAGGGGAACACTGATTGGTTCATGCCCTTCCAATCAAATATTATAAATTGTTTTTGAAGTTGCATATTGCAAACAAAGTTCTTCTGGATAAACGTGTGTGATGTTTATATGAAGATAAGATGGAGTTTGTGTGGGGTGCACCACTTTTCAATAACGCACACTGTTAACCATATGTAAAGCGTGTGTGATTATGAGCTATCACAAACGATGATCCAAGTGACAACCGTCTGTGATGTTCGATAAGGACCGGCAGAGACCCTGCCCGGTATCACTCCATTTGACAGCCGCCACCTCTCTTTAGGGCCATGCAATATACACTCCTTGATCGGTGAGGGGGAAGCAACCAAGGTTCTATAACTTTTGCCGCACTAGAATGCGGATGACCTCGCGAACGACTTCTTCGCCATGTACTCCTGCCTACCCACGCAGTGGAAGTATGGCGGTGCCGGCTAAAATGTCGGTCAAGATGGCTCGTCCTCACCAACTAGCTCCCCCATGCGCACGCAACATACGTCTATCCAGAGGTATACGTTGTTATCATGCATTTTTAGCTTATAGTGTGTGTATATATATATATATATATATATATATATATATATATATATATATATAGGACCCACGTCTTATATACTACCTTACAGAAGTATTTATAATACTTTATCTATTTGAGTATGTTTATATACTATATCTAAGATACTTACAAGCAAGTTAGGTCAAAAAATTGCAAGTGCACCCATAGTTTGCACTATATATGTAAAATACTGTCATATTTATACGTACAAAAGGAGTATGTAAATAACAGTTACATACTACCAAAAAAATAGTATATATACTGCCCATATTTTTATATACTTTATACTACGTGTACATACCCTCCGGTATGGTAGATACTGTCTAAATAGTGTGAAACACATGTGGGTGTAACTACACCCGGGTGTAGTATGAATATGTCATATGCCTCGGGAAGTTATAAATTAAAAACAGTGAATAATATTGATAGGGAAATCCTTGCAGTAGTCCATGCAATAAATGCATTTAGGTTATATTTAGGATTTAAAGAATTTACAGTATGAACAGATTGTGAAGCAATATGTAGATACTATAACCAAATCAATAGTAAGAAAAGTTCCACTAGAAGATAGGTTCTATTTGAAGATATCATAACAGGGAATGGATATAAAGTTGTTTTCGAGCATATTAAAGGAAAAGATAATTGTTTACCTGATATATTCTCTCGTGCATCAATATTGCAGGAATGAAGCGTGGGTTACTCCCCAATGGGACCGAGGTTTTCACTTTTGGCTCAAATAATTCATTAAAAATATTTCCCCCAAATACATTCAAATTCAAGCCTAAAGGTCATATTTATATGGATGAAGTTCAGCAATGCATATTAGACAATTTCTGGTTTCAGTATAATGCTAAAAAAGAAGAAACAGGTTATATGCTATCAATCCTAAATAGTCTCGCAGAGTATTTCAATATGATGAACAAGAAGCTACCAAAGTCAGCAAATATTAAGACAGAAGAATTAATAGGATTATATGTCCTATATGATGGAAATAAGCCAGGAATATATTTTACTTTTGAAGAAATACTAAAACAAAAACTGGAAGCAAGGAAAATAAAAATGGATTTATCATGGAGAAAATACTATGATATCAATGAAGCTTTAAGATATGCAAGAGAAATGATAGGAGAGAATTATTATATAGAACCAAAAGCAAAAGAATAAATCCAGAAGTATAGAGGAGGAGGTACCTCTGCTCCAACAAGTCCAAATTATACGAAGGGTGAAGCATCAACTTCATCAAAGGTAAAAGAAGAATTGTTATTTTTAATGAAGGAAGAAGAATCCCCAAAATACCAAACATACAAATCATGCCTTTTAAAAGGTTTGGATCCTCTGGTTTCTGAATATATAGATATGAAAATAGATGAAAAATTCCAAGAGGTCAAGATATTAATAAAAGAAGAATTAAAAGAAGATATTTTAAAAGAACTACGAGAAGAGTTTAATGCAAAGTTTGAAGAAATAAAGAAAGAATATGAGATAAAGTATGACTTCAATCTATCAGATGAAGATCATATGGATATTGCAGGACATGGACAAAAGCCTGAATAAATAAGCAATGATATATCCAGCAGATAATATTGAATAAGAATATGAACTACGAATTGATATTGCTATCAATTATTCGGGCGCGGAGGACCAGCCCAAAGCATAAAATTAAATTGAATTGATATTACTATCAATTATTCGGGCATGGAGGACCTATACTCGAAAAAAAAATCAAAGTAATAAAAGTAAATTAGTTAATAGCAATGAAATATAATCTCCAACAGCATGCACGTAGCCCAAATGAATCAAGTCGTGAAACTCTTGGCAGCCATATAAGAGAGAAGACAAAAGATCCTAAGAGAAGGCAAAATTCTCAAGACACAATCATGAAGTTCAAGAAGATTGTCAAAGTGAAGATAAGAAGATGAAGCCACATTCATATGCAGCCAAGGCAACGTGGAGGCAGCACCAAAAATACCTCCATCAACTTTCAAAAATGTGCTCATGAACCTATAAAGAAGGGCTACAAAGGCTATAAGGCCTATAAAGCCTAGGAAGCCTACAAAATAGGTCCATGATACCAAAGAAGAAAGAAGAGGCAAATAATGGAGGTGAAGGCTCTTGAAGGCTGATCTCTCACCTATAAATTGAGGCGCTCGCAGCAATGAAGAGGACACGAACACAGACACCAGCAATCCAGCAACCAGCAGAGTAGAGAGCCAGTGCTAGCAGACTCTCAGCTCACTAGTAGTAGTTGTAACCCTCTCCCTATAATAAAAGCCACTATATTGAAGGCACCTGTACCCTAAGTTTGGAGAGGTTGTAAGGTAATTTTCTTTATCTTCGTGTAAGCCCTTCGGGGGTTTCCCGAAAGGGAAAACCGTATGTAAGCTATATTGTGGAAATGAAGTAGTTTCGTGTTTCCCTTGTTCTTTTTAAGCATGTTTATATGGGATGGGTTTCTTATGCTAGGGATCCTATAGGAGAAACCTCTGCGTGTAGTTCTCTATTAAAGCCTTATGTGTGGCGTGTGAACAAGAACCTTGTAGCCGTAGAGAAGTGTTCCCTCTGGGTGGAACTGCCTGGGAAGACGATAAGAGAATGACCCATATAAATTTGATTAAAAACATCTGGGTCGTTCTCTTATCGTCTTCCCAGGCAGTTCCACCCAGAGGGAACACTTCTCTACGGCTACAAGGTTCTCGTTCAGACGCCACACATAAGGCTTTAATAGAGAACTACACGCAGAGGTTTCTCCTATAGGATCCCTAGCATAAGAAACCCATCCCATATAAACATGCTTAAAAAGAACAAGGGAAACACGAAACTACTTCATTTCCACAATATAGCTTACATACGGTTTTCCCTTTCGGGAAACCCCCGAAGGGCTTACACGAAGATAAAGAAAATTACCTTACAACCTCTCCAAACTTAGGGTACAGGTGCCTTCAATATAGTGGCTTTTATTATAGGGAGAGGGTTACAACTACTACTAGTGAGCTGAGAGTCTGCTAGCACTGGCTCTCTACTCTGCTGGTTGCTGGATTGCTGGTGTCTGTGTTCGTGTCCTCTTCATTGCTGCGAGCGCCTCAATTTATAGGTGAGAGATCAGCCTTCAAGAGCCTTCACCTCCATTATTTGCCTCTTCTTTCTTCTTTGGTATCATAGACCTATTTTGTAGGCTTCCTAGGCTTTATAGGCCTTATAGCCTTTGTAGCCCTTCTTTATAGGTTCATGAGCACATTTTTGAAAGTTGATGGAGGTATTTTTGGTGCTGCCTCCACGTTGCCTTGGCTGCATATGAATGTGGCTTCATCTTCTTATCTTCACTTTGACAATCTTCTTGAACTTCATGATTGTGTCTTGAGAATTTTGCCTTCTCTTAGGATCTTTTGTCTTCTCTCTTATATGGCTGCCAAGAGTTTCACGACTTGATTCATTTGGGCTACGTGCATGCTGTTGGAGATTATATTTCATTGCTATTAACTAATTTACTTTTATTACTTTGATTTTTTTTTCGAGTATAGGTCCTCCATGCCCGAATAATTGATAGTAATATCAATTCAATTTAATTTTATGCTTTGAGCTGGTCCTCCGCGCCCGAATAATTGATAGCAATATCAATTCGTAGTTCATATTCTTATTCAATATTATCTGCTGGATATATCATTGCTTATTTATTCAGGCTTTTGTCCATGTCCTGCAATATCCATATGATCTTCATCTGATAGATTGAAGTCATACTTTATCTCATATTCTTTCTTTATTTCTTCAAACTTTGCATTAAACTCTTCTCGTAGTTCTTTTAAAATATCTTCTTTTAATTCTTCTTTTATTAATATCTTGACCTCTTGGAATTTTTCATCTATTTTCATATCTAACCTCTCAATACAAAATATATCAATGAATAACAGTGAATTATGACATAGAATAGTGATGCAAAATGGATGTATCAACTCCCCCAAGCTTAGACTTTGCTTGTCCCCAAGTGAAACTGAGCTCAGTAAACATGGCCTCAGGTTTATGGAGTGAAGAGTCGATAAAAGAATACGGACAAGAAGCATCACATTCATCACATACATAGATCATAATAGAAGATAACTCACTATTATATAACTCAACTTGCAATGAATAAAGGAAACACAATAAAGATACATAAAGTGAATCATAATTGGTAATGGCAAACTTAGCTCTTGGTCGAAGAATAGTTGATAATTTGTTGGAGTTCACAAATAACTGGTTTTCAATGATAGCTTTCAAAGTAGTAAACATCAAGATAAGAGCAATGTGCAAAACAAGGAACATAAGAAACATGATTGGATAAATCATCATATGAATGAATGAAACACAACAACTCAAAATACTTGCTGAGATAGAAGGGAATAGGTTTACTGACTCCACTACAAAGTAAAAAGAAAGGCCCTTCGCAGAGGGAAGCAGGGATTGCAAGTCTCATAAAGAGCTCCCAAAAATTATGAAACTTACTAGCTTTCAGCTCTCATTGCCCCTATCATAGGCATCTTTTGGTGATTAAGGTTAAAGTGACACAACTAAGAGGATATGCTTGAAAAGTTATAAGTTGAAATCTCATGCCCCTTACTTATGAGTACCGAACCTCATGCTACTCAACTTCAGTCAAGAGTAAGCTCTTGTCATTGTAAATACATGTGTATCATTGAGAACCGCCAACGGGGTACCCCTTGCACATGACACAGGAGCTATCCCATAATCAAAATGACAAGGCAAGCAGACAGTGAGCATCTCAGCGGTCTTTTTATTTGCTATTTGCATAGGTTTTTATTGAGGATGCTTCATAGAATTCTCACTATAGTTATGTTGCAAGTTTCCACCATGATTAGGCATGGCTTAGGCTAGCGGCCTAGGCGTTTCTCTAACACACATATAAACTCCATGATCTTACAAGTTCCACTTTTATTTCACACCGCCGGGATCCATAAGCAAAAGAACATTATATCAACTAGGCACAAAGTACCATGGTAGTGTTGAAAGCGTTCCCCTTGATGCATGGTTCTGCTAACTTCAACTCATAAAGCGCAAGCATATACGCAACAAAGAAGGACCCAATGGTTCAAGTTATTAAATGCAAGAAAATTAAAGTGTGCCATCAAGTTCGTGAGAGCTTTAATCACTAATTTTCACATAACAAATTTAATTTGGGAGGTAGATGAAACAAGAATTTACTTGGACTAGCAATAATGCTAATAGGTAGGTATGGTGGACACAAATGGCGTGGGTTTTGGTTTAAAGGAGTGGATGAACGAGAATAATTCCCTCTCGATACAGGTTTTTGGCTAGCAAGGCTGGGTAGCAAGTATAAGAGTTGAAGGAAACAAACAAACATACAATGATAAAGACAAACATGAAATCTTCCTTGGAAGCACAAAAGATCTTAACTAGAGAATACTAGACTTATGAGCAAATCAAGAAAGAAAGATGATGATTTTTTTTTCTTTAGAGTACTTTTATCTTTTCTTTCAACTCTCAAAAATAGTGTGCTACTGACCAAGCCAGGTTTGCCAAAACCAACTAAATTAACTCAATGATCCCAAAGTGATACCAATACTAACAACAAGATCAATCATACAACCACGAATTGAAAACTAATATAAGCTATGCAAAAGAGTAATGATAGAACTTCTCATTAATATTCCATAATGGCAACTCACACCAAGGGATACAGATCTAACGAGAGAGGGGACACTTCCATAATGCAAACCATCCTACACAATAACTTCTCTATTCATGATATGACTCTACTAATAAGGTAAAAAGATAGAAGATAGTGATATGATACCGCATCACTCCCCCAAGCTTAGAACAAACCAAGGGGATGCCAAACCTGATGACGAATTACTATTTTGGTGGTGGTGGTAATATCTCATCTTCGTCCGACTTCCAGGGTAAGGGCTTCCCATCAACAAAGGACATCATGGTTTCCAGCATCCTGAAACTTGCAGCAGCACTTATGTGTTTAAACCTAACCTCATACTCACAGTTTTGATTTTGAACATCATAGAACTGCGCTTGCAGTTTGTTGGTTGTTTGGCAGAGTGAGAGGAGTTCATCCTTGAGTTCAGCAGTCTCCTTTTGGTGCTCAGCAATGAGTTCGGAACAAATATTATGGATGCGTTCCACCATCTTCTTGTACCTAAAGACTTCTTTCTCCAGTGCTTCCATCCTGTCCTCCAGACTTCCTTCACCTTTAGGGCCTCGAACCTCTTTTATCCGGAGTTCCCCATCTTCAAGCAACAACTCCTTGGGATGAATCTTCAACTCTCTCATGTATGGGTTGATGATATCCTCTAAAGAATATTCCTTTGCTGGTCCAGAGGAAGACATTGTAGCTCCAAATCTAGGACTCTACCTGTCAGAAACAGATCAAAACGAAAACACAACGAAAACACGATATACGAACCTCGGGAGATCCGGGGGATTATATATTATGAAGTTTCATGATGAAAGGACGGTACTGGGAGAAAATGGGTCGGAGACGGACTCTGGGGTGGCCACACCACCTGGTGGCACGGCCAAGGGTGGGCCCGCGCCACAGGGTGGTGTGACCCACCCTGGCTTCGTTTCTGTCCCTCTTTTGCTTCGTAGCTTTCCTTATCGACTGAAAACTGCAAAAATATAGTTGGATAGTATTTTCGCGGAACTTTTCTTACCAGAACTGTTACCTATTTGAAAGCGGACTCTGCAGGTCTCTGAATTTGGTCCTTGATAAATTTTTCCGGAGTTATAACTTGAAAGGCATCAACATCTTCATTATAAGAATCCCTAGCAATATAGTGTTTGAGTCGATGCCCATTCACTACTTGTGTAGTATTATCTTTTAAAGAAGAAATTTGTATTGCTCCTGAACGTATACTTCTTCAATAATGAAAGGTCCTTCCCATTTTGACAGTAGCTTTCCTGCAAAATATCTGAGACGAGACATATACAATAGAACTTTCTCACCAACATGAAATTCCCTCTTAAGTATTCGCTTGTCATGCCATCTTTTAACTTTTTCCTTAAAGAGCCTAGCATTTTCATAGGCTTCACTCCTCCACTCATCTAAAGAACTTAAGTCAAATAATATTTTCTCACCAACGAGCTTACAATCTCTATTTAGTTCTTTAACTGCCCAGTAAGCTTTATGTTCTAATTCTAAAGGTAGGTGACAAGCTTTCCCATAAACCATTTTATAAGGGGACAGCCCCATAGGATTTATGTAGGCTGTTCTATAAGCCCATAAAGCATCATTCAACTTTTTAGCCCAGTTTTTTCTAGATCTATTAACAGTCTTTCACAAGATAGATTTAATTTCTCTATTTGATAACTCTACTTGCCCGCTAGTTTGGGGGTGATAGGCTGAAGCAATTCTATGATTAACATCATATTTAGCAAGGGTCTTTCTAAAACCACCATGAATGAAATGAGAACCCCCATCAGTCATGAGATACCTAGGCACTCCAAACCTAGGAAAGATAACATCTTTAAGCATTTTTAGAGAGGTTTCCCCGTCAGCACTCTTCGTAGGAATGGCTTCTACCCACTTAGTAACATAATCAACGGCAACAAGAATATGAGTATAACCTTTCAAGGAAGGGAAAGGACACATAAAGTCAAATCCCCAACAATCAAAGGGTTCAATAACTAGAGAGTAATTCATAGGCATTTCATTGCGTCTAGAAATATTACCAACATGTTGACATTCATCACAAGATAAAACAAATTTTCTTGCATCTTTAAAAAGGGTAGGCCAGTAGAAACCTGATTGTAGCACCTTTTGTGCAGTTCTATCTCCTGCATGATGTCCTCCGTAAGCACTACCATGACATTTATGCAATATCTCCTTTTGTTCATATTCTGGAACACTTCTTCGCATAATACCATCCACTCCTTCTTTGTATAAGTGTGGGTCATCCCAAAAATAATGCCTCAAATCATAGAAGAAATTCCTTCTTTGCTGAGTTGTAAAAGTTGGAGGCAAATACTTGGAGACAATAAAGTTAGCATAATCAGCATACCAAGGGCTCCCTCGCAGGCTTACCCCTACTGCGGCTAATTGCTCATTTGGGAAACTATCATTAACAAGCATAGGGTCAAAAGATATGTTTTCCAATCGAGATAAATTATCAGCTACAGGGTTTTCAGCACCTTTCCTATCTACTATATGTAGATCAAACTCTTGTAAAAGCAGCACCCACCTAATAAGCCTAGGCTTAGCGTACTTTTTCGTCATAAGGTATTTAATAGCAGCATGATCAGTATGAATGGTGACTTTTGAGTCTACAATATAGGGTCTAAACTTATCACAAGAAAAAATGACAGCAAGAAATTCCTTTTCAGTAGTAGCATAATTCCTTTGAGCAACGTCTAAAGTCTTACTATCATAATGAATAACGTTTAGTTTTTTATCAATTCGTTGCCCAAGGACAGCACCTACAGCAAAATCACTAGCATCACACATTATTTCAAAGAGTAAACTCCAATCAGGTGGTTGAACAATAGGGGCTGTAGTTAAAGCCTTCTTAAGAGTTTCAAAAGCTCCCTTACAATCATCATCATAAACGAAGGGTACATCTTTTTGAAGAAGATTAGTGAGGGGTTTTGAAATCCTAGAAAAGTATTTAATAAACCTTCTATAGAAACCAGCATGACCAAGGATACTACGAATACCTTTGATGTCTTTTGGGCATGGCATCTTCTCAATGGCCTCAACCTTAGCTCTATCAACTTCTATGCCTCTTTCAGAAACTTTATGCCCAAGGGCAATCCCTTCATTAACCATGAAGTGACATTTCTCCCAACTAAGAACAAGATTAGTTTCTTCACATCTATGCAAAACTTTATCAAGGTTGTGCAAACAATTATCAAAAGAAGTTCCATAGACAGGAAAGTCATCCATGAACAATTCTACAATTTCCTCACAAAAACCATGAAAGATAGCAGACATGCACCTTTGAAAAGTATCAGGAGCATTACATAAACCAAAAGGCATACGTCTGTAAGCATAAGTTCTGTAAGGGTAAGTAAAAGTAGTTTTTTCCTGATCTTGTTGTTTAACAGCAATTCGAGAGAAACTAGAATAACCATCAAGAAAAAAATTTGGTCTTTTTAGACAACCTTTCCAACATTTGATCAATAAAAGGAAGCGGGTAGTGATGTTTCTTAGTAACTTTATTGACTTTTCTAAAATTAGCGCACATCCTATAGCTTACTACTATTCTTTGAGGAATAAGCTTATCATTATCATTAGGAACAATGGTAATACCTCCCTTTTTAGGAAAACAATGAACAGGACTAACCCATTCACTATCAGCAATAGGGTAAATAATACCAGCATTAAGGAGTTTCAATACCTCATTTCTTACCACTTCCTTCATCTTATGATTTAAACGTCGTTGGTGCTCTACTACTGGCTTTGCATCTGGTTCTATGTTGATAGAATGCTGACATATAGTAGGTGAAATCCCTTTTAAATCATCCAGAGTATAGCCCATAGCTCCTCGGTGTTTCTTCAAAACCTCCAATAACCTTTCCTCTTCTTTTCCTGAAAGTTTAGAGCTAATAATAGCAGGATATATCTTTTTATCATCTATATAAGCATATTTAAGATCATCACGGAGAGGTTTTAGATCGAAAACCGGATCCTTTTTAGGTGGCAACGTGGTACCCAAGTCTTCTACAGGCAAGTTATGCTTAAGCATCTTAGGCTGATCACGGAGAATCTCGTCAATCTCATTCCTTTCTTCCATGAGATTTCACTTTCATGATCTTCCATAAATTGCTGCAAAGCATTGTTAGGAGCAAGAGAAATAGAAGCAAGTTGTTCAACTCTAAAATCCTCATTATGGGTTTCCTCTTCACAAGGTTCTTTAGCTAATTTCGAGAAATTAAACTCATAAGATTCCCCATCAAACTTAGTCAAGATTTTCTCCCTTTTGCAATCTATAATAGCTCCACAAGTACTCAAAAAAGGTCTACCAAAGATAATAGGATAAGTATTACTAGCAGCTGAACCAAGTACAAGAAAATCAGCAGGGTACTTAATCTTACCACAAAGAACTTCAACGTCTCGTACAATACCAATTGGAGAGATGGTCTCGCTATTAGCAAGGTGAATAACCACATCAATCTCTTCCAATTCGCAGGGACTGATTTCATGCATAATTTCTCTGTAAAGCTCATAAGGAATAGCACTGGAACTTGCACCAATATCACATAAACCATAATAGCAATGATCACCAATTCTAACAGAAAGCACAAGGACACTAGCTTTTTTAGTTCTATTAGGATGTGAAACAATGTTAGAAGCATCCTCACAAAAGACTATGTGTCCATATTCTATGCTTTTAGTGACAAGGTCTTTCGCAATTGCTACCACAGGTTCAACATTTATTTGTTCATCAGGTTTTACAGTTCTTTTTTCACTTTTGGTGATTATATTAGTTATCATAGGATGATCCTTTACCTTATCTAGGAAGGGAATCTTCTCAATATAAGGTTCAGGTAAGATGGGATCAATAATGCAATACTCAGCACTCCCAACAGGAACACAGTCAACACTATCTTTATAAGGTTCATGGTACTTGTTCCATCCCCTTTTTGGAATTTCAATATAAGAAGCAAAAGCCCTAAAGCAATTCGTAATAACTTGCAAATCAAGACCATAAACATTTTTGATATTTTGAAAGTCATCAGTTCCCATAAAAGATTCAATGCATTCATAATCATAATTTATACCTGACTTTCTACCTTTGTCATTTTCCCATGCTTCAGCATTATCTTGAATACGGTCCAGAAGATCCCATTTAGCTTATTCTTCCATGCGAGTGAATGACCCAGCACAAGAAGCATCCAATAAATCCTTGTCATGTAGAGGGACCCTTGCATAAAAGTTATTGATAATAATATTGTTGGGGAGCTCATGAATGGGACATTTGAGCATTAGTAACTTCAATCTCCCCCAAGCTTGAGCTGTACTCTCTCCATCGAGAGGCCAAAAGTTGTATATTTGATTCCAATCTTTATGAATCTCACTAGGAGGATAAAACTTTGAATAAAAGAGAGGCACTATTTCCTCCCATTCTAGAGTTTGACCATTCTTCAGTAGCTTATACCATTCCTCAGCTCTTCCTTTCAGTGATAATGAGAATAACTTCTTCTTAACTTGACCTGTAGTAATACCTGCACACTTGAACAACTCGCATAATTCGTGTATAAAGAGTAAATGATCACCGGGATGGACAGTTCCATCCCCAACATAGTAGTTATCCATAACACGATCAATAATTCTTGTAGGTATTTTAAAAACATCATTCTCAGCAGGTGGTGGCTTATCTGCTACCTTAGCAGTGGTAGTAGCATGACCAAATAAGAAACTCAACGAATTATCCATAACGAAAATAAAGCAACTAACAGAAGTAAACAATACTCACAGTAGAAGTTTCCTTTACCAGTTGCACTCTCCATTAGCGCTTCACTCCCCGACAACGGCGCCAGAAAATAGTCTTGATGACCCACAAGTATAGGGGGTGCATCGCAGTATTTTCGATAAGTAAGAGTGTCGAACCCAACGAGGAGCAGAAGGTGCTGGCTAGTGGTATGGATCAGGAATTCTCTGTAAATACTTAGCAAACGGATTTTTAGGGGTTTTTGATAAAGCAAGTAAACAAAGTACGAATAAATAAAAGACAGTAGGAATAAATGGAGCAAGTGGCCCAATCCTTTATGCAGCAAAGGACAAGCCGGTTGTATTACTTAAGATGACCAAACATTCTCGAGGACACATGGGAAGACTGTCAAGTGCTTTCGCTTCATATAGTTGATTAATCTTCTTTAGCTTGCTAAGTGTTGTGTGGGTGAACCTGTGCTAATGTACCGACCTTCCTAGGACTAATACATACTTGTGATTATACCCCTTGCAAACATCCGTAAGTACAAGAAAGTAATTAAGGTAGAAACCTAACCATAGCTTTAAAATCTAAGACCCTTACGTCCCTTATTCAATGGTTTCCTAACAGGGGTTCAGGTTTCTGTCACTCCGGTGAAGGGAATATGCCCGAGAGGCAATAATAAAGTGGTTATTATCTTATTCCATGTTTATGATAAATGTTTATTTTACATGCTATAATTGTATTGATTGGAAACGTCAATACATGTGTGTTTAATAAACAAAAAGGGTTCCTAGTTATGCCTCTCTTATAGACTAGCTCGTTGATTAACAAGATGATCAAGGTTTCCTGATCATGGACATTGGATGTTGTTAATAACGAGGTCACAACATTGGTGGAATGATGTGATGAACATTCATCCGAAGTATAGCATTACGATCAAAGTCATTATGTTTATATTGCTATAACATCATACGAAGTAATCTTTATCCTTAGACCATGAGATCATGTTAATTGCTAACACCGGAAGATTTTCTTGATAACATCAAACGTCACACCGTAACAGGGTGACTATAAAGATGGGTTCAGTGCTACGAAGGTGTTATGTTGAGGCTCATGGATCAAGAGTGGAATTTGTCAATCCCGATGACGGATATATACTCTGGGCCCTCTCAGTGATATCACATTAAGATAGCTTGCAAGCAAGTGATGTGATCACTAGAATGTTATATCACGGGAACGAGAAAAGAGTGCATGTCGAAAACAAGATCAAACTAGGTATGGAGATACCGATGATCGAATCTCGGACATGTAATATATCGCGAGACAAAGGGATTTAGTTACTAGCGTTAAAGGTTCTCACGATCACAGAAGTCATCGTTGAATGTGTAGGAGTTAGTATGGATCTCCAGGTCCCGCTGCTGATTATTGATCGGAGACGGGTCTCGATCATGTCTGCATTATTTGCGAACAGGTTGACACACTTAAGGGATACCGACACCATTTGGGGCAAATATGTTTTAGATAAAGATTTAAGAAAGCGCTGGAATTATTTCAATAGACACCGAAACTGTTTCGGGTGAAATTGCTGAAATTGGTTCTGCATGTAATATTGAAATGTTGCAAGGGGTTTTATGTGAATGTAATAAAAATAATAAAAGAGTTTTATTAAATGAGAGAGCATTAAATTTGGAGAAATTTAATGCATTTAAAGTGGAGACTTTAAAAGGGAATGTGAAGAGGCATTTTAATGTGGAGGGGTTACCACCACATGAATGGAGGAGGTGAAGAGGCACCTCATCCATGCGCCGGCCATGAAGGAGGGGCACCCCCTCCTCCTATAAAAGGCCACCCTCTCCTCACTTCTCACATACACCTCCTTATGAAGGATCTCTCTCCCCCTCTAGTATTATTCCCCATGGTCTCGGATTAGCGAGATACATATTCCCGGTGGCTTTATCTAGAAAGGAGTTGCTGCTTCCACTGCTTTGCTGGAGCAAGGGATGGATGTTGTCGGGGTACCGGACGTGTGTGCGATCACGGATGCACCGCTGCTTTGCGGTGCTGGACTTGGTGCTGCTGGAGCTGGATCTGATGGACGTGCTGGAGCCGGACCTTCTGGACTTCCTCACGATCTTGAGATCGGCAAGTGTACGACTACATCAACCATGAGTTCCTACTCATTAACAAAACTCGTTGTCTTCGAGGGTAAGTTCTCGTTGGATGTATGTCCACCCGTTGCTTTGTACCTAGTAGATAGATCTTGGCGTGTAGTTCACATCGTAGGAGTTTTTTTGTTTTCTATGTTGCGGACCCAACAGTGGTATCAGAGCCTGATCTATGCGTAGGTGCTTTGCATAGGTAGTACACATATGTTTATATGTGGGCGATGATGATCATGTTGTTGCATCTTCCATGTATTTTGGATATTGGTGGCATAGTGGGATGAAGCGGCCCGGACCAACCTTACATGTCATCGTACATGAGACCGGTTCCACGACTGACATGCAACTTGTTTTGCATAAGTGGCTGGCGGGTGTCTGTCTCTCCTACTATAATCAATATCTGATTTACAACGAGTTGCTAATAACTTGGGTATCCTCGTTGTGGTTCATGTTCGTAGGTAAGAACGGTTCTATCTCCGAAAGCCCTAAGCCGCGTAAAACTTGCAATTGATAAATTAGAGGCGTCTAGTTTAGATCGTTGCTAGGCTAGTGTATTGATATGGTATTGTTTTAAGTAGATGTATGATAGATACTCTTACAACACACTCAACGTGTAAGTTCCATAGACCTTGGACTTACACACAAAGGAATGATAGAGATCATACCACGATGCAAGTGATAGAGATCAAATGCATGGACCATATCATCTCACTTTACACATTAGATGTTAGCATCTTATACTGCTAGTTTGGCGCTTTCTGTAGCATTGTAAGATGATCCCTCATTTAGATATCAAGATAAAAATGTGTTCTTCCTTAAGTATGCACCGTTCTGTGGATCGTGTTTCGAGACATCACGTGATGATCGGGTGTACTCGACTCTACGCTTTCATACAAATGGGTGTAAGACAGTTTTACACATGCGAGTACTAAGGTTCTTACTTGGCGAGCCTAGCATGTACAGACATGGCCTCGGAACACAGACCGAAAGGTTCAGCATGATTCACATAGTTGATATGATGCCCATATGGATGCTCGCCTTTGAAGCTACATCAACTCACGTGATGATCGGACTTGGTGTAGTGGATTTGGTTCATGTAATCACCAAAAAGACACAAGGGATGTCGTTTTTGAGTGGGAGTTCATTTCTAGTTTGGATTAGTCGAACCAAATTTGTCATAAATTAAATCAAAGTGAATTTGCATAGTTTGTTGTAGTCATTGGCATTCGTTTTCTACCTTATGCTTAGTTTTTATTTGAGATAATAGAACTATAGAGTTCTGGATATTTACTTTATGAACTGGTATCGTATTATTTTGAATGTCAATTTAAAGTTTATAAGTCCTATTGCAAACTTTCAGAAAACTCTATTTACTCCATGAAGTTTAATAAGTAGTATTAAATCAAGAGTAAGAATTCCAATGTTAGTATCTAAAGTATCATGTTTGCCTCCATGATTATTGATATTCAAAAGTTGTTTTAATATCAAGATTATATTGGAGCTGAAAATTGTTTCAGAAACCATCATGTGTGAAAGATATTGTGATATCTGAAACAATGTTTTGGTTGCATTATGATAGTATAATTTAGCAAAATACATGTTCTCATATTGTATGAGAATTTGTGAAGGTTGGAGATGCTAGGCATCCGAATCTACCAACAAGGTTTTGGGAACTGATATTATACTCGCGATTCTTCCTTATAGGCTATAGTAGCTTGATCATGAAAGTTATCATGATAAGGATGAATTGAAGATGTAAGTAAAATGTTTACTACACTAATAGATTACTAAAGAATGGAATTTTGAAAGAATGCCAAACATTTGATGATGGTGATCCACTTCAAAGTGCAAGTCCAAAGGTATTAGTATTTGACTATATAAAAGCTTTGTACCACGTGTCATGTTGATGAGACCACTATTGATGTTGATAGATTCTTTTAAAAGAAAAGGAATTGTTGAAAGAGAATCTATAAAATATTTGGCAGAAAATAAAAGGTTGGAGATGTCCAACTTGGGTATATAGAAGATATACATGTTATGGCTGTATTCCTTTCTTGTTAAACAATGTGGTTCTTAGGTATTGGATACCGAATTGGTTGGTATGAAGTGTCATACAGGACAACGCAATTCATGAACTACAATGGCCTAAGTAACTAGCATGAGAATGAGTGATGATGTTCATCGAAAACAAATAAAGTCTTATTGTGTTTTTCGTTGTCATCAAACCAAGCCTTCAAGATTTGTTTAAATAATTGTTATTTTGTTCCGGTATTATGAGAACAATGGCTGTTCAAATAATTACCGTATTCCATAAAGGATGGATGAACTTTTACAAGTCTAGTTGGAGAAATCACATCCATAAACACTATTGCTAAAATGTCGCAAGCAAATGATTGAAAGATCACTTATGAAGTGACATCGCTGTTTAAATTATATTTGAAAGAAAACATGAAGAAACTCCATGTTGATGGATTTTTGGAGTCTTTGATTTTGATCAATTCACGCATGTGAGACTTTCCTCGAGATAATTGAAACTCCGTCCATAGGCCAGAGAGGAACGGCTGACTAGCTTATTTGAAATTGTGCATGCTGATGTGCATAGTCCATTATGTGCAGCAATATGCGATGGATCTTTTTTCTTCATATGCTTTCTTCAAAATTTTGAGTGAATATATCTGTATATTTACTTAATAAGGAAGAAGTATGAAACATTTGAAAGTTGTTCAAAGACTTGCAAGATGAAGTGGAAAATCATTGTAACAAGAAAATAAAGAGTTTATGATTCGATCATAAAGGAAGATATTTGAGTTACATGTTTAGCAAAACACCTAAGATTTGAGGAATTGTTCCATGAATTTGGATTTCCCGATAAACCACAGGAGTATGGTATGTTCGAGAGATGAAATCAAACCATGTTTGACATGGTAAGATCAAAGGTGTCATTTATAAAACTGCCATTATGTTTTAAGGATTGAAGCTTTAGAGACTACCGCTTTTACACTGAAAAGAGCACCATTGTGATCCATTGAAATGACACCATATGAGTTATGGTTTGGGATAAAACCCGAATTGTCTTTTCTTAAATTTTGGTATGCTATGCATAAGTAAAATGTTTACAACCAAAGTCGGATAAGCACGTCTTTGTAGGTTATCCCAAAGAATTTGTTGGGAATTTCTCCATAACACCGAGGACAAAAGAGCTTGTTACTTGGAACGTCAAGTTTCTTGAGAAGGAATTTTTCGTGAAAAGTTAAGTGGGAGGACAATAGAACTTTGATAAGGTTGTTGAACCTTAGCTATATGTGCTAAGTAGCGCAGTGCCGGAAAGTGTCCCAGTGGCGGCCACAATGCTCATGGCTCTCGTGATTACAAAAGGTGTGATCTCGGAGATTGGAGTTCCTACAGAACCGTGTGGGTCGGTAAGAATCAAATTGTAAGATTTGATAAGCAAGTCGTTATTGTTTTAACAATGATGAACCGACTACATGCAAAGAAGCGATGATGGGCCCTGACTCCATAAAATGACTAGAAGTCATAGAATCTGTGATAGTATCCATACACGAGAAATCAAGTTTCTGAACTTGGAAGACCCTCCGGAAAGGCGTGAAGCCTATCGGTCGTGTTTGGATCTATAAAGAAATAAGACATGGATGTTTAACATCTATGAAATAGTCGACATGTTGGAAAGAAGTTTACGACAATGTTCAAGGAGTTGACTATGACAAGATTTGATCTTTCATAACGATATTTAGTCTTGGCAGATTAATGTAGCAACCACTACATATAATTTGGTATATGGTAATTGAATAAAAAACAATGTTCTTCTAATAGAACGGTTACCTAGGACGTGTACATGACACGGTCCAAAGGGTTTTGTTAATTCAAAGGGTGCTAAAAGGGCATGCAAACTTCAATAGTTAAAGTAAGCATATCGGAGTTGGAATCTTCACCATGATGAAACTGTTAAAAGAGTTTAAATTCATCGGAGATGATGAAGATGCTTGCATTTGCAAGAAACTAAGTGGGAGCGCTGAGACATATTTCTAATACATTATGTAGAGGAAATATTGTTGATTGGAATTGATGTATCTTGTATTGACACAAGTTAATAATTTCATTAAAATAAGATTTCGATAAAAGACTTGGGCAAAATCGGAATATTAGGCATCAATATCTATATGGATAGATTAAGGCGCTAATATGGTTGTGCCAAACATACATATATGAGATATTGAAAGGGTTCAATATGGAAACAAGAAGAAAGGTTCTTGCTGCATGGAAAGGATTGTATCAAAATTCAAGTGTTTCAACACTTGGTGAGTAAAATCACATGAAGATTTTGATCGATTATACCATGATATGTATATATCCAGAATGTCCTATGCTCTAAATGTTATGAGCACATACCAGAATGATTCATGAGATGATCATTGGACGATAGTAAAGATATTCTTATGAGCTTTGGAAGAACTAAGAATATATAATGTATAAGTGACAAATAGTTAAAGGTAGTTCATTGTAAAGTGTTACATTGATACTGGTTTTGTCACAAGATACAAATTAAATTTATCTCAATTTAGACTATGGGTGGCACAATGTAATGGAAAGGATGTTCCATGATGGATTTGTATGAGTTCCAAAGTTGAGACATTGTGACGGATACTACAACAAAAAGGCTAAGTATATGACTGCTATAGTAGCAGCATAGGAGGGCATTTGTGTTAAGTAGTTTGTTATCAAACTAGGTGTGGTTCAAAGTGGGCTAATACTATGAAGATATATTGTGTGATAATAATATCAACATATTTTAACCGGAACGAACTAAAGGTCTCACCAAAGGACCAAATTTATACAATGCCATCTCATTGAGAATGAGTGATGCATAGAGACGCAAAGCCATGCAAATACACACGGACCTGAAACTGTCAGATCCGGAGATTATGTTAACCACTAGCAATCGCGTATATGCAACACCAGAAAGCCATAGGTGTTCAATACGCAAAGTTTTTCAAACTAGATTATTGACTCTAGTGCAAGTGGGAGACTGAAGCGAATATGCCCGAGAGACAATAATAAAGTAGTTATTATCTTATTCCATGTTTATGATAAATGTTTATTTTTACATGCTATAATTGTATTGATTGGAAACGTTAATACATGTGTGTTTAATAAACAAAAAGGTCCCTAGTTATGCCTCTCTTATAGACTAGCTCGTTGATTAACAAGATGATCAAGGTTTCCTGATCATGGACATTGGATGTTGTTAATAACGAGGTCACAACATTGGTGGAATGATGTGATGAACATTCATCCGAAGTATAGCATTACGATGAAAGTCATTATGTTTATATTGCCATAACATCATACGAAGTAATCTTTATCCTTAGACCATGAGATCATGTTAATTGCTAACACCGGAAGAGTATCTTGATAACATCAAACGTCACACCCTAACAGGGTGACTATAAAGATGGGTTCAGTGCTAGGAAGGTGTTATGTTGAGGCTCATGGATCAAGAGTGGAATTTGTCAATCCCGATGACGGATAGATATACTCTGGGCCCTCTCGGTGAAATCACATTAAGATAGCTTGCAAGCAAGTGATGTGATCACTAGAATGTTATATCACGGGAACGAGAAAAGAGTGCATGTCGGAAACGAGATCAAACTAGGTATGGAGATACCGATGATCGAATCTCGGACATGTAATATATCGCGAGACAAAGGGATTTAGTTACTAGCGTTAAAGGTTCTCATGATCACAGAAGTCATCGTTGAATGTGCAGGAGTCAGTATGGATCTCCAGGTCCCGCTGCTGATTATTGATCGGAGAGGGGTCTCGATCATGTCTGCGTTATTCGTGAACCGTAGGGTGACACACTTAAGGGATACCGACACCATTTGGAGCAAATATGTTTCAGATAAAGATTTAAGAAAGCGCTAGAATTATTTCAATAGACACCGAAACTGTTTCGGGTGAAATTGCTGAAATTGGTTCTGCATGTAATATTGAAATGTTGCAAGGGGTTTTATGTGAATGTTTGTTAATTAAATTAATTAACAAAATTCTGAATAAAAATAATAAAAGAGTTTTATTAAATGAGAGAGCATTAAATTTGGAGAAATTTAATGCAGTTAAAGTGGAGACTTTAAAAGGGAATGTGAAGAAGCATTTTAATGTGGAGGGGTTACCACCACATGAATGGGGGAGGTGAAGAGGCACCTCCTCCATGCACCGGCCATGAAGGAGGGGCACCCCCCTCATCTTATAAAAGGCCACCCTCTCCTCACTTCTCACATACACCTCCTTGTGAAGGATCTCTCTCCCCCTCCAGTATTATTCCCCATGGTCTCGGATTAGCGAGATACATGTTCCCGGTGGCTTTATCTGGAAAGGAGTTGCTACTTCTGCTGCTTTGCTAGAGCAAGGGACGGATCTTGTCGGGGTACCGGACGTGTGTGCGATCACGGATGCACCGCTGCTTTGCGGTGCTGGACTTGGTGCTGCTGGAGCTGGATCTGATGGACGTGCTGGAGCCGGACCTGCTGGACTTCCTCACGATCTTGAGATCGGCAAGTGTACGACTACATCAACCACGAGTTCCTACTCATTAACAAAACTCGTTGTCTTCCAGGGTAAGTTCTCGTTGGATGTATGTCCACCCGTTGCTTTGTACCTAGTAGACAGATCTTGGTGTGTAGTTCACATCGTAGGAATTTTTTTGTTTTCTATGCAGCGGACCCAACATCCAGCAACCCCTACGATTAGTAGCCAAATACACAATGCATTCCCCTAGGCCCATATAGGTGAAGTGTCATGTAGTCGACGTTCACATGACACCACTAGAAGAAGTACACCTCAACTTAAATATCAAACTATTGAATCTTTCTCAACACAACTCCACTACTAACAACATGACTTCTCCCATGTCCTCAAGAACAAAACGAACTACTCACAAGACATCATATGGATCATGATCAGAGATGGAATAATGATGTATAACAATCTGAAGATAAACAGTAATTCAATGGTTCACTCAATAGCATCAACTACAAAGAGTAATCAACACCGGGAAAGTTTCCCCTATGAACTAATGCAAGATTCAACACAATTGTTACAGCAATATGGAGATGGTGATGAGGGTGCTGATGGTGATGATGGTGGTGGTGATGATGATGATGATCCCGATGGAGTCCAGCTTGATGGTGGTGTTGGTGGCGACGATCTCCCCTCTCCGGGAAGGAATTCCCCTGGCAGAAATCTGTCTGCTGGAGAGATCTTTCTCTCTCGGTGTTTTTCGCCCCGTAGAGGCGACGGAATCTTTATGTGGTCACTCCCTGAGTCTTAGGGTTTTGGGAGGAATATATACGCTAGAGGGGAGTGCCAGGGGTGGACCAGGGTGGCCACACCACCTGGTGGCGCGGCCCAGGGTGGCCCACGCCAGGGGGTGGTGTGGGCCCCCTGTGGCCCATCTCCAGCCCTCCTTCTGGCTTCCTTCGTCTTCTGGAAAAATAGGATTTTCCGTATATTTTCCCGGATTTTCTGATCTTCGTGAACTTTTCCTCCAAACAGAACATTTTCCATCAGGATCCTGACTACAGCAGTCTGGTACATTGCAAATGTATCTATAATTTTTGATGTTCCATGCTTGGTTTTATCCACTTTCTTGTGTTTTGTTCCAACTTTGGAGTACTTTTCATATGATTTCTTGGACTAACCTATTACCAAGAGCCATAGTGCTAGCTGCTTGTTTTCTGCTGTTTTTGGTTCCAGGAAAGTCAGAAAATGAATATTCTCGGAATTGGACGGGACAAAAGCCAAAGTGCCTATTTTTCCGGAAGGGATCAAGTGCCAGAATACGAGATGGAGAAGGGCCAGGGAGCCACCACACCACATGGCCACGCGGCTAGGCCTGACCCGCGCCAGGGGGTCGTGTGGCCGCTCCCAGCACCCCCTCAGCCTCCCCTTCCGACTATAGTTGCCCTCGGGACGAAAACCCTAAGTACCCGATCAAAAATCCACGAAAGAGTCTGTAGCCATCATCATCTCCATCCCTAGATCGGGAGGGATCTGAAGCTCTTCCCGGCACCCTGCCGGAGAGGGGAATTCACCCTGGAGACTTTCTTCATCACCATGCAAGCCTCTGGTGTGATGCGTGAGTAGTTCATCCTTGGACTACGGATCCATGTAGTAGCTAGATGGCTGGTTTCTCCTCCTTTGTGCTTTCATGTTTAGATCTTGTGAGCTCCGTTCATGATCAAGATCATCTATTTGTAATTCATACATGTTGTGTTTGCGGGGATCTGATGGATATTGAGATGCTATTTCAGATTGATTATTGATTCTATCATGTCTTTGTTATTTGAGATCTTGCATGCTTTCCGTTGTTAGTAGCTATCTTGGCCAAGTAGATGCTAGCAAATCCAAGAGTTAGTATTTATGCTCGATAGTGGGTTCATGCCTCTGGTAATCTGGGGAAGTGACAGAAATCTCTAAGGTACTAGATGTGTTGTTGCTACTAGGGAGAAAACAACAATCCTTTGTTCATAGAACAATCGTATTGTTTACTTTACACGCAGTTCGTAAAGCAATAATATGTTGCTTGCAACTTAATACTGGAGGGGGTTCGGATGATAACCTGAAGGTGGATTATTAGTCATAGATGCAGTTGGATGGCGGTCTATGTATTATGTTGTAATGCCCAATCAAGACTTAGAGGAGTCAATATGATTAGTATATGCATGTATTGCTTTCTCGGTGTTTGTCAATTGCCCCGCTGTAATTTGTTCACCCAGCATGTTATCTATCTAAGGAGAGCCACCTCTAGTGAACTATGGATCCCGGTCCTTTTTCTTTACATACAATCTACAATCTTTTACTGCTTTGTGTTTACTTTCTGCAAACTTTTACTTATTTCCATTCGATACGTTTAATCCTTTGTTTTCCGCAAAACACGGTGAGATTGACAACCTCATCGCAAGTTGGGGACAAAGTTTTGTGGTTGTGTTGTGCAGGTCTCCACGTTGCTACTAGCACCGGTAGTGCGCCCTGCCAAAGCTCAGCTAGTAACACCTTTGGGGTGTTTCCTTGCTCCTACTGGTTCGATTAAACCTTGGTTTCATAACTGAGGGAAGACTTGCTGCTGTATTCATCGTACCTTCCTCTTGGGGTTCCCACCGAGCTCTACGTCGAAAGTCGAGCGCATCAAGATTTTCTAGCGCCGTTGCCGGGGAGTCAAGGACATCTTCACAAGGGGAGTCCCTCATAACCAATCTCTTTACTTTGTTCTTTTTTTTGCTTAGTTTTCTTTTTGCTTTGTTTGCTTGTTTTGTTCTTCAAAAAACACAAAAAAATTAGTTTTACTTGTTTGCTTTCTTATTTGAAAAACACAAAAAAAATTAGTTCCTATCCTAAGTTGTCACTATGTCTAGCCTTGCTCCAATCACCATGTCACCCGAGGAAATGATTTTCACTTTTAAACAAGGAATTGAGGAAAATTTGAAGGAAGCTTGGTCTAGAATCTGTGACCTACATGAAAAAACTGAGCCTAAAAGGACTCAAAGCTTGTTCCTTAGCAGTTTTTACCTTGGGATTGCTCTTTGCTATAGATATGCTCTAGATGCTGTTGTGGGAGGATATTTCCTCCAATGTAATGAGGATGATGCTATTAATGCTATAAAGAAATTTATCCTCACTTACAACATGCCTAGCCAAACTGATACTTCTTTCGCGAAAATATTTGCTAGGTTGGATACTCTTGACGCTAGCACTACTAGTTTAGAAGGGTGCTATAATACGCTTTGGGAGCATCACGATTATGTTCCAATAAACTTTGAACCATCAAAGTGGTTCCCTACAGTAAAGATTGAGATGAACAATGAAACTTTTCAAGCTCGATGTGATATCATGTCTGAATTTTGCCTTATGCCCAAAGATATTTATAAATCTCTGAATACTTGGGGGCTCATTGAAGGAGGAAAAGAAATACCTCTTACTAATAATACTACCATATTACCTTTGGAATAGCTGAAGGAGTGTTTACAAAGATCCTTGGGAAAACGATTTCTATTGATTATCTTGTTATTGAATATGCAGGAAAAGGACAAATTACACTTGGAAGGTCCCGATTGAAACTTCTTGGAGCAATAATATATGTGGGAAAGGGGACCATGCACCTTTCTTCTCCACCAAACAATCATATTTTCCCAAAGGTTAAGAATAAAAATAATAGAGGTAAGGGCAAGAAAGTTGGTCTTAATGCTTCTTCATTTGAGAACACTTGATTCTTTCTTTGCTTCTTATGCCTAACTTAAAGGCGTTAAAGAAAAGTACTTGTTGGGAGATAACCCAAGAGTTTTAGATGAGTCTTGGAAGTTATTACCTCTGTAATAACCTCTCCTTATCCTTTTTATTTGTTTTTTGTGCCAAGAGTAACCTCTAATGAGAGTGAAGTAATGATTGGGAAAGTTGCTGTCTCGAAACAGATTTTTGTGCTTCACTGTAAACATTCTTGAGAGAGTTCTGTACGTCGGATTGAGCTGTAGTTTTTTGTTCTTATGACCCAGGTTGTTATATAACTTTAGTTGGTTCAACACTTTTTGATTTGAGCAACAGAAAGTCTTTGAAAAAATTCGTCTTTCCTGCTGGTCTGTTTTGACAGATTTCTGCCATTTTCTGCATTTGCTTCTTGTTAGTTCCTTTTTGAGTTCCTTTGGGGAATTGAGCTTTTTTAGGGAAGTGCTACAGTAGCTAGTGTTCTACTGGAAGTTTATTTGGTGTTATAACTGAACCTTGAGACTTATTTATCTTAAGTGCACTAATGTTGCTAATGAGATTGTGTGAAGTTTTGTATGAAGGAAAAATTTCAGGTGTATGGAGGGAATGAGTAATGAGATGAAGGATGGACTAAAGGTCAAGCTTGGGGATGCCACGGGTGTCACCCCAAGAAATATCCAAGAAGTACAAGCGTTAAAACTTGGGGATTCCCAAGGCATCCCTTCTTCATCAATAAAAATTTCAGGTTTCTTCCAAACACTTCATTTTTATTGTTTCATGCACAGTTGTGTTTTTCTTGGAGCGTCTTCTTTTTCGTTTTTGTTTTGGTTTTTAGTTTGCTTTGTTTTCTTAGTTTTCTGAATAAGTTGGTTGGACCCCCTCTTTCATACTTTGGTTTGCAAATAGTTTGGTTTTGTTTGGAAAAGAGTAGGAAAGCTCATGCTTATGTGGTAAAAAGAGCTCGTTTTTGACTGTGGCTATGCTTTGTCATGCCATGACTTGATATTGTTTTGGCTTTATGCTTAGTATTCTTTGCTGTAGCATGGCTTGTTATAAACAATTGATATTTCTTAATGTGCCTTGGATGAATCATGCGTTGTTTTAGCATATTAAAGCATAGTATAGTGGTATTCTCCTTTGATGCTTTATTTGGGTTGACTTGGCACATGCTCACACCATGTTATGACTATCTCAAGTCACCATAGCCTTTATGATCCTTTAGTTTTCAACTTGTAGTATCACTTTATGCTTTGATCAATGATGTTTTGTCGCTCTGCATGATTATGGCCATTATTGCTCTCTTAGTTTGTCGCTCCCAGTCTTTTGCTAGCCTCCACAACAAAGTATGAGTTCCACTCATGCATCCAACTCCCTAAACCAAGTTTTTCCAAAGAGTCCACCATACCAACCTATTAGCTTATGCTATTCCAAGTACATTCATGCTTTTGTTTACCTTCCACTTGTTATGAGAAAACTAGTGATTAAAGCTCTCACGAACTTGATGGCACACTTTACTTTATTGCCTCTAATAAACTTGAACCATTGGGTCCTTCTTTGTTGCATATATGCTTGCGCTTTATGAGTTGAAATTAGCAGAACCATGTTTCATGGGGAACGCTTTCAACATTGCACTTGTACTTTGTACCCTGTTGATATCATGTTCGTTTTCTTACGGATCCCGGCGGTGTGAAATAAAAGTGGAACTTGTAAGATCATGGAGTTTTTATGTGTGTTAGAGAAACGCCTGGGCCATGCCTAATCATGGTGGAAACTTGCAGCATCACCATAATGAGCACTCTATGAAGCATCCTCAATAAAAACCTATGCAAATAGCAAATAAAAAGATCGCTGAGATGCTCATTGTCTACTTGCCTTGTCATTTTGATTATGGGAAAGCTCCCGTATCATGTGCAAGGGGTACCCCGTTGGCGGTTCTTAATGATACACATATACTTAAAATGACAAGAGGTTACTCGTGACTGAAGTTGAGTAGCATGAGGATCGGTCTTCGTAAGTAAGGGGCATGAGATTTCGGTTTATAACTTGTCAAGCATATCCTCTTAGTTGTGTCACTTTAACCTTAATCACCTTCAAGATGCTTATGATAGGGGCAATGAGAGCTGAAAGCTATAAGTACCATAATTTTTGGAAGCTCTTTACGAGACTTGAATCCCTACTTCCTTTTACAAAAGGCCTTTCTTCCACCATTATATTGAGTCTCCACCTTCTATCTTTATGCACCTACTTTGAGAGCATAGTGGCCATTCTTAGTTCTATGTGCATTGTCCCAAGACTACTTGACTGATGCATAACTTGTTATTGCTTGTTTGAAACTATTGTATCTAGTCACCCTTATGAACTTTGAAGGTGTCCTATGCATTTATATTTGCTACTCTATTGAGAGACAGGCTGAATACTTTTATGCTATGTTTGCTTTATGTGAAATAAACAAACGTCTTGCAAAGCATTGTTATTCATGAATCTTTTGTTTGTGCCTTTTCATGTTGCATCATAGTTTCTTTGCTTATTGCTAGAACTTTGTCTTTCATGTTATGATTGAAGTACTTTGATCCCAGTTTTGAATGTTTTGCAAATACTTTGATCAAGTCTTTGATGGTGCATGTCACCTCAAAAAATATTTCTTTTTATCACTTACCTACTCAAGGACGAGCAGGAGTTAAGCTTGGGGATGTTGATACATTGCAAATGTATCTATAATTTTTGATGTTCCATGCTTGGTTTTATCCACTTTCTTGTGTTTTGTTCCAACTTTGGAGTACTTTTCATATGATTTCTTAGACTAACCTATTAACAAGAGCCACAGTGCCAGCTGCCTGTTTTCTGCTGTTTTTGGTTCCAGGAAAGTCAGAAAATGAATATTCTCGGAATTGGACGGAACAAAAGTCAAAGTGCCTATTTTTCCGGAAGGGATCAAGTGCCAGAATACGAGACGGAGAAGGGCCAGGGAGCCACCACACCACCTGGCCACGCGGCTAGGCTTGGCCCACGCCAGGGGGTGGCGTGGCCGCTCCCTGCACCCCCTCGGCCTCCCCTTCCGACTATAAGTTGTCCTCGGGACGAAAACCCTAAGTACCCGATCAAAAATCCACGAAAGAGTCTGTAGCCGCCGTCATCTCCATCCCTAGATCGAGAGGGATCTGAAGCTCTTCCCAGCACCCTGCCGGAGAGGGGAATTCACCCTGGAGGCTTTCTTCATCACCATGCAAGCCTCCGGTGTGATGCATGAGTAGTTCATCCTTGGACTACGGATCCATGTAGTAGCTAGATGACCGGTTTCTCCTCCTTTGTGCTTTCATGTTTAGATCTTGTGAGTTCCGTTCATGATCAAGATCATCTATTTGTAATTCATACATGTTGTGTTTGCGGGGATCCGATGGATATTGAGATGCTATTTCAGATTGATTATTGATTCTATCATGTCTTTGTTATTTGAGATCTTGCATGCTTTCCATTGTTAGTAGCTATCTTGGCCAAGTAGATGCTAGCAACTCCAAGAGTTAGTATTTATACTCGATAGTGGGTTCATGCCTCTGGTAATCTGGGGAAGTGATAGAAATCTCTAAGGTACTAAATGTGCTGTTGCTACTAGGGAGAAAACAACAATCCTTTGTTCATAGAACAATCATATTGTTTACTTTACACGCAGTTCGTAAAGCAATAATCTGTTGCTTGCAACTTAATACTGGAGGGGGTTCGGATGATAACCTGAAGGTGGATTATTAGTCATAGATGTAGTTGGATGATGGTCTATGTATTATGTTGTAATGCCCAATCAAGTCTCAGAGGAGTCAAGATGATTAGTATATGCATGTATTGCTTTCTCGGTGTTTGTCAATTGCCCCACTGTAATTTGTTCACCCAGCATGTTATCTATCTAAGGAGAGCCACCTCTAGTGAACTATGGATCCCGGTCCTTTTTCTTTACATACAATCTACAATCTTTTACTGCTTTGTGTTTACTTTCTGCAAACTTTTACTTCTTTCCATTCAATACGTTTAATCCTTTGTTTTCCGCAAAACACGGTGAGATTGACAACCTCATCGCATGTTGGGGACAAAGTTCTGTGGTTGTGTTGTGCAGGTCTCCACGTTGCTACTAGCACCGGTAGTGCGCCCTGCCAAAGCTCAGCTAGTAACACTTTTGGGGTGTTTCCTTGCTCCTACTGGTTCGATTAAACCTTGGTTTCATAACTGAGGGAAGACTTGCTACTGTATTCATCGTACCTTCCTCTTGGGGTTCCCAACGAGCTCTACGTCGAAAGTCGAGCGCATCACATTCCATGCTCCAAAAGTCATCAACCATGTAAAAACGGATGAAATAACATAAGTATCACCTCTCAATACAAAATATATCAATGAATAACAGTGAATTATGACATAGAATAGTGATGCAAAATGGACGTATCAATCCACTTACGCTTTGAAAAGCTTCACGCCCTGCCTGAGGGTCTACCAAGTTCATAACTTGCTTTTCGTATATGGATACTATCATGAATTCTAATGGCCTATGGCCATTTAACAGAGTCAAGTATCATCATCGCTTCTTTGCATGTCGGTATATCATTGTCCAACAATGACACACTGTCCTCAAATCTTGATATTTGATTATTACCTGATCCACATGGTTCAATAGGAACTTAGATTTCCCGAACTACAACCTTTGCAGAAACGGTAGCCATGAGCATTGTTGTTGCGTCTAGAACACTTTCCAGCGTTGCACTACTCTGATCATGTCACTTAGGTTCGAATAACCTCATCAAAATTTCTACAGTCCTCCCACTTAACTTTCCACAAAAAGTCTTAACTCGCTGTTTTAATGACACAAACTTTTGTGTTTTAGTGTTATAGTGGAGGAATTACCAATGATTAATTTGGGATAACCTACAAAGATGTGCATATTCAACTTTGGTATTGTAAACTTTTTACATATGCATTGCATACCAAAATTTAAGAAAATAAAAACTAGGTTTTACCCCTTGCTAGTTCAACGGATCATGATATTGCTCTTTTCTGTGTAAAATCAGGAGTCACTATAGGATAATCCTTTAAATCGTAATGGCAGTTTAATATTTGATCTTACCAAGTCAAACTAGGTTTGATTAAATTCTCAAAACATTCCATACTATTATGGTGTTTCAGGAAACTCAAGTTTATGAAACAATTTCATATGTTTGCTAAACTTGTAACTCAAATATCTTCTTTTATAATCCAATCATAAACTCTTGATTTTGTTGTTATGATGATTTCTACTTCACGCTAAAACCTTTGAACATGTTTCAAATGTCTTATACTTCTTCCTCATTAAACAAATATACTCATATATCTATTCAAGTCCTAGGTAAAAGTATACGAAATAGAATAATCCGCCACACACGGTTTTACATAATGGACCACATACATCAATATGTATTACTTCTAGTAAGTTAGCCATCCATTCAACTTTTGCCCATGAGCAGAGTTTTAGTTAACTATAGGAAAGTCTTACACACGTCAATTCATTCAAACATAACTTGACTCCAAAATTCCATCAATATAGAGTTTCTTCGTGTCTTTCTTTCCAATATAACTTAAACGGTGGTGTCACACTTAAGTGAAATTCTAATCATTTCATCTTGCAATGCATTTAGCATCTATTTTTATGAATATTATTTCACCAACAAGAATAATAATTGTTCACCATCGTCTATGGAATACAGTAATTATCTAAACAACAACTTATTCTCACAATACTGGAACCGGATAACAATTATCGAAATAAATCTTGATGGATTGGTCTTTGATGCAGATGACAAACATAATACCATCTTAATTGTTTACCGATGAACATCATTACCATATTTGCTTCCTAGTTACTTTGGCCATTGTATTTATTATATTGAATTTCTTTGTATGACACTTCATACCAACCAATCTAATATCCAATACCAAAGAATCACATTGGTTTAACAAGCAAAGAATATACATTCATAACATGTATATCTTCTATATACCTGAGCTGGACAATTCCAGTCCTTTATATTCTACCAATTACATTTGTGGACTCTAATTCAATGTTTTCCTCTCTTTCAGAAGAATCAACAAACATCAATAGTGGCACCAATCACATGGTAGTTGATCTAAGTGTGTTAGTCAAACACCAATACCTTTGAACTTACACTTGAAGTTGATCACTATCATCACATGATTCATGTTCTTCCGGATTCTACTTTAGTGATCCTTTAGTATAGTAAACATTTTACCTATACCTCTTATACATCCTATCATGACAAATTTCATGATGAAACTACGATAGTTCATAAGGATAAATGTCTGTATAAATTTAGTTCCCAAACCTATTGGGTGATAGGTAAGCCTAGAGTCACCATCATTCACAAATGCTCTTTCAATATGAGAATCTGTTTCGGACTAAGTTATATTTTATCATATTGCAATCAAACAGTGTTTCAGATATCAGAATATCTCTTACACAAGATGATTTCTAAAACGAATCTTTCAGCTCCTAGATAATCTTGATACCAAAAACTTTCTTTCGAATATCAAGTATCATGGAGGCGAGCATGATTTTTTAGACACTAACTCTGGAATTGATTAGTCTAGTATTAATACACTTATTAAACCTTATGGAGCATGTGAGATTTAATTGAAAGTTTATTTATGACTTTTATCTTTCAATTCAACACTCATACAATACGGTACCCGTCCATAAACTAAGTATCTAGAATTGAATAGTTATATTATCTAAATTACAACTAAGTGCAAGGTAGTCCAATGGATGCTAACTACAACAACTAGGAAAATTCAATTAGATTGTTTAGTTCATAATACAAGTTCGTTACAAGAACTCCCATTTGAACAAAAATCCCTCATCGTTGTTAAGTGATTACACAGTCCTTATTCACTACATCACCCCCGATTGTCACAGCCGATGGCATAGCTTCAAAGTTAGACATCGAAAATGTCAATCACATCAACAATGTGACTCATGCTTAGCCTTTCGGTCACTTGTGTTCTGAGGACATGCTAGGCTCGGCAATGTTAACCTTAGTGTATTGCAGCGCAAGATGACTTACACCAACTGTATGCGAACATCGATATGTCTAACACCCGATCATCACATCATGCTTTATAATGATGTATGCCTAAGTCAATAATCGTTATTCCCAGGGACATAAGCTTATTAGCGTACCCACATATTTTGAGTACGTGCTCACTAATGGAGTTGTTCTCTTCCATCATGCAGCTAAAGAACTTTTCAGAACTGTCATAACTCTCTACGGCAGCATGGGTATCGAAAATCATTTTTAATTCTCCGATGGTAGCAAAGGCATTGCCATTTTCGAAACACTTTCAAAGTTCTGGCTCTAGTCCATACAATATGTTGCAATGAACTAAGTTGTGGTCGTCCTGACGAGTCAAATGGACATTCTTTTCCTCATCAGGGGCATCAGGAGTTGGTGGGGGGGCCTAGCAGCGCTTCTAGCACATATTGCTTTTGTGCATCAGTGAGGAGAATCCTCAAATTCATGGCCCAGTTGGTAAAGTTGCTACCATTCGCCGCAAGTTTCTCTTTCTCCATGAACACATTGAAATTAAAAGCAGGCGGTGCCATCTACAATCGAATTTGTAAAGTTTATTTAGACTAAGTTTATGATAGATCGAGTTCAACTAATCCAAATTATGAATGAACTCCCACTCAAAAACAACATCCCTCGTGTCTTTTTGGTGATTACATGAACCAAATCTACTACACCAAGTTTGATCATCACGTGAGTTGGTGTAGCTTCAAAGGAGAGCATCTATATGGGCATCATATCAACTATATGACTCATGCTTATCCTTTTGGTCCATGTTCCGAGGCCATGTATGTACATGCTAGGCTCGCCAAGTAAGAATCTTAGTACTCGCGTGTGTGAACTTGTCTTACACCCATTGTATGAAAGCGTAGAATCAAAAACACCTAATCATCACATGATTTCTTGAAACAATGATCCATAAAATGGTGCATACTTAAGGAAGAACACATGTTATCTTGATATCTAAATGAGGGATCATCTTATAATGCTACTAAAATGCCAAACTAGCAATATAAGATGCAAACATCATATGTGTAAAGTGAAATTATATGGTCTATGCATTTGATCACTATGATGTGTATCGTGGTATGATCTTTATCATTCCTTTGTGTGTAAGGCCAAGGTCTATGGAACTTACACGTTAGGTATGCTATAATTTCCAAGAGTATCAAGTATACTTCAAAATTATAACATTACCATATCATGACACTAGCCTAGCAACAATCGAAACTAGATGCTTCTATTTATCAATTGCATGTTTTACATGGCTTAGGGCTTTGAAGATAGAACCGATCCTACCTAAGAACATGGAACCACAACGATGATAACCAAATTATTAGCAACTCGTTGTAAATCAGATATTGACTATAGTAGGAGAGATAGACATTCGCTAGCCACTTATGCAAAACTAGTTGCATGTCAAGCGTGGAACATGTCTCATGTGCGAGGACATGTAAAGTTAGTCTGGGCCGCTTCATCCCACTATGCCACCAATATCCAAAATACATATAAGATGCAATAACATGATCATCATCGCCCACATACTCTTATGTGTACTACCTATGCAAAGCATCTGCGCATAGATTAGGCTCTGATACCACTGTTGGGTTCGCAGCATAGAAAACAAAAAATCCTACAATGGGAACTACTAAGCACCAAGATCTATCTACCGATAGAAGCAACAGGTGGATATACATCCATAGTGATAATACCCTTGAAGACCGACAAAGTGTAACGAGATTGACTCGTGGATGATGTAGTCGATCGCTTGCCAATCTCAAGATCGAGAGGAAGTCCTAGCACCACAAATCAGCAGCGCATCCATGCTCGCACACACGTCTAGTCCACCAAACAACCTCCGCCTCCCCGCTCCGGTGATGTAGCAGAAGCAACAACTTCTTCCAAATGAAAAGCCATCGGGAACATGTATCTTGCTAATTCGAGACCATGGGGGAATAATTCTAGAGGGGAGAGAGATCGTTCACGAGGAGGTGTATTTTGTGAGGAGGAGAGGGGGCAGCCCCTCCCATGGCCGATGGCCAGGGAGGTGCCCCCTCACCTCCTCTCATTCATGTGGGTGGAGCTCCCACTCACATGCATTAAATTTCCACCAAATTTAATGCAACTCTCATTAAATAAAACTATTTTATTTATTTTATTCAGAATTTTGTTAATTACTTTAATTAACAAAAAACTGCAACATTTCAATATCACATGCAGAACCAATTTCACCTGAAACAATTCTGGTGTCCATTGAAATAATTCTAGCGCTTTGTAAATCTTTTCTCTGGAACACATTTGCTCCAAATGGTGTTGGGATCCCTTAAGTGTGTCACCTTATGGTTTACGAATAATGCAGACATGATCGAGACTCTTCTCCGATCAATAATCAGTAGCGGGACCTGGAGATCCATACTAACTCCCACACATTCAACGATGACTTCTGTGATTGTGAGAACCTTTAATGCTAGTAAATAAATCCCTTTGTCTCGTGAATATTACATGTCTGAGATTCGATCATCGGTATCTCAATACCTAGTTTGATCTTGTTACCTACATGCACTCTTTTCTCGTTCCCGTGATATAACATTCTAATGATCACATCACTTGCTTGCAAGCTATCTCAATGTGATATTACCAAGAGGGCCCAGAGTATATCTATTCGTCATCGGGATGGACAAATCCCACTCTTGATCCATGAGCCTCTACATAACACCTTCAGAGTATCTGAACCCACCTTTATAGTCACCCTGTTACGGTGTGATGTTTGATGTTATCAAGTTACTCTTCTAGTGTTAGTGATTGACATGATCTCATGGTCTAAGGACTAGGATTACTTCGTATGATGTTATAGCAATTTAAACACAATGACTTTGATCGTAATGCTATACTTCAGATGAATGTTCATCACATCATTCCACCAATGTTGTGACCTCATTATTAACAACATCCAATGTCCATGATCAGGAAACCTTGATCATCTTGTTAATCAACGAGATAGTTTATAAGAGAGGCATCACTAGGAACCCTTTATTTGTTTATTAAACACACATGTATTAACGTTCCCAATCAATACAATTACAACATGCAAAATAAACATCTATCATATACCTGGAATATGATAATAACAACTTTATTATTGCCTCTCAGGGCATATTCCCTTCATGTGACTCATGCTTAACCTTTCGGTCACTTGTGTTCCAAGGACATGCTAGGCTCGCCAATGTTAACCTTAGTGTATTGCAGCGCAACATGACTTACACCCACTGTATGTGAATGTTGATATGTCTAACACCCGATCATCATGGCGTGCTTCATAATGAATAACTTTCTTATGGTGTACACTAAGGGAGATAGATCAAGCTATTGCCACAAACCCATAGTCATGTGTACTACTCTCTTTTCATCATGGAGACATTGGTGATGATGATGGCGAGTTTGGAGATGCAACCAGAGATGACACTAGCAGTGTTTCCCTCTCCAATTTTTGAAGGTTCGTGCCTCTGTATCTGTTTTTGTATGTTTTCTCGTCTATGCTCTGCCTCTTTGTGAGATCGTGAAATCGGACATAAATATAGTCAGCTTTAGTTTAATACAAAGTTGAAGGGTTTCATAGTAGAAAACATTTTTTCCTAACAACGAGAATGTCATAGCCAAGATCTAGTCTATACAGATGTAAGGTAATAGAGGGATTTAGTGTTCATACATTTAAAGACTGGAAGCATTTAACATTTCATGAGAAACATGGAAGATGTAGTCGTATGACGATGTCGACCTCAATGTCATGTAGGTGTACAAGCTTCAACCTCCAAGCTCCAAGCGACATTCACCGAGTTGGTGAGGAAGTACCAGCGGGGAAGGTTCCTGCCGTCGGAGTAGTTGGTGAAGCACCACCCTGCGCTGGAGGGCGAGCGGGTGCCCAACCCTCAGCCTGGCGAGGCCGTCTTCTTCCTCGCCCACTTCGCTCGTGGCCTTGGGCTGTCGCTGAGCCGGTTCGTCCTAGATCTGCTTGTCTCCTTCGACCTCCAGCTCCACCATCTCGGAGCCAACACCGTGGCGATGTTATCGCATCACGCGGCCTGCTGCGAGGCGTACCTCGGTGTTCTCCCAGACGCTGCGAACTTCTTGAAGTTTTTTCACTTCAAGGTTCAGGTGGTTGGCAAGGGCGGCCCACTGATGGAGACGGCCTGCTGCGCCATCTACCCGCGACCGTCGACAGTGATGTCGCGCCTGGAGCTTCCGAACACTGTCAAGCTTTGGCAGCGCTCGTACTTCTACGTGTGCAACAACACCGAGGTGGACTAGATCAAGATTCCGGTCTTCGCGAACGTCCCTTCCACCCGCAAGGCCTGGAGCGTCCAGCACTTGGGCGCCCAGGGCGATATCGATCGGATGGCCGCTCGGCTGGCGATCCTGGTGGAGAAGGAGCGGCTCACCGCCTGGGACATTTTTTTGTCCTAGATGGCAAGCCGTGTGCTACCGCTGCAGCACCGGCCGCACAATATGTGCCACCTCTCCGGCCATCTGGACCCCACCCGGGTGTCCCGGCTGGACGTGCCATATGCAGCCCTCCGCGAGTGGCTTGCCGCCATCTCCAAGGAGGCATTGGAGGAGGACTAGGAGTTCTCCTGCCGGCCGTAACACCACGGCCGGCTCCCGCCGAAGGTGTGCCTTTTTCTCCTGTTTTCCTGGTGGATTTTCCCGAGGGATTCCTGTTTCGTGCCTCTTATCTTCCCTTGTTGAGTAGCTTTTTACGGCACAGCTAGCGGAGGACGACATGGGAGACACTGAGCTCCCCAACTTCGCTGCAGATCACAAGCCCGCAAAGGCTCTGCCGGTGGAGCCAGAGTGGTTCCCCATGTGAGCTGACGAGGGCTGCGAGTTCCCACCCGGTGAGAGTTTCTTCCTCGTCCTTTCGTGCCTTGCTCCTGCTGCGCTCTAGCCGCCAACCTGGTGTTTTGCTTGTGTTGGAACAGTCGCGCATGACGAGGATGTGGATCTTGCTAACGTTGCCGCGCCTAGGGCTAGGGGAAACGTGCCGCCCCGACTAGCGCTGCGCTGGCTGGAGGTGGCGCCAAGAAGAGCCGCCGCCCTAGACCTACGGCCACCATGCCGAACGTCGCCGGGTAGGTGCCTCTTGACTCCTGATGCTTGCGTTCATTGGCTCGCGCTTGCCTTTCTCACCCTTGTCTTTATCTTAGTGAGGCGATGGCCTTGCCCGGCTCCACGACCATCGCCACCGCGTCCGCCCCTCCGCCCACCGGGGACGGAAGTGCGCCAGCTGCGACGCCCGAGGTCGTGTCGGCTCCGGCCCCCGAGGCGGCGCCTGCTCTGCTGGCTGGGGTCAGCGCGGACGCGGCGGAGGTGGTGCCGCCGGTTGCGCCTGTGACGCTTCACCGGGCCGGGGCCGTCTCTCGGCTTGCCGACGGTCTTCTGCTGGGGCGCACCGGCACAGCCGTGCCTCCCTCTGGCTCGATGGTGGGAGCTGACTCTAGCGCCTATCAGGTGGAGGAGCCGGTGGAGGTTCCCCAGCCGAAGGTCCCTATCCAGCCGACGGGTGGGCCCATCGTGGATCCGGTGAGCGACGACGACCTTCAGGTTACTGGCTTGATGCTGACTCGGGCTGCACCGCCGCTAGACATTGTCCTGGCGCAGTTGTTTGGGGCGGCGCCCCTGGCCATCGGCCAGCCCGCTAGCTGGTGGAGGCGCTGGAGCAGGGGCATGGCCAGGCCGAGGCGTTGGGGGCCTCCGTCGAGGTATGCATCCCACTACCAATCTTGATGTTTGTTCGCCGTCTCGCGCCGTGGTCAGTTCTTACTTCTCTTTTTACTCAGAGGGCTCTCGTCGATGCTGCCAAGACCTCGCGGGACCTGGGTCATAAGATTGCTTATTCCGCTGTATCTTCTCGATTGCGTGATTTCTCGTGCTTCTTGTTGAATATTGGTTACCCTCCTGCAGCTCTGCTGGCGGACCGGGACCATGAGGTGGCCCGGCTGGAGGGAGAGGTTGCCTGGCTGGAGGAGTCCAACAAGACTCGCCAGGACTAGATCGCCCAGCTGGCTGTGCATCAGCAGCAGATGGAGATCAAGGTTGGCCAAGCCAAGAAGGTGGCGGACACCCGGACAGAGGCGTTGAAGAATCTGGAGGTGCTCTATGCCACCCAGGAAGATGCCCTCAAAGCTTCAAAGTCCAGGGAGGCGGCGGTGCTAGGAGAGCTCTATCAGATCGCCGATATTGTCGTCAATAAGTGTTCTTAATCTCAGCTGGTATTGCGGTTTTGTCTTATGCGGCCCACATTTACCATTGTCTCTTTTCCTGGGTGCAGCTCAGTATCCTGAGTCGACTGACCAGGCGCTGGCCCACATCACTGAGACAGATCCGGAGCGGGATTTCCACCTAGGAGAGCTGGTGGCGGTTGTGAGCACGGAGGCGAACCGGCTTCGCGCTGCTGCTCTTGAGGTCCATGACTACGCCTGGCCCGACACCGTGAAGCCGGCCACCATGGATGCTCTGGTCGGGAAGCTGTCGGGCGCTCCGGATCTTGTGGACGTGGCTCAGGAATGGGCGGCTCGTAGCGGTGCGGAGATGGTGTTGGCGCTGTTGAAGTCCTGGTACCCATATGTGGATTTGCGGAGCCTTTCTCATGAATTCCACCAGGGCACCAGCTATGATCAGCTTCGCGATGAGGTTCCTGATATCCGTTCTTGTGGCGTGAAGATTGGGAGATTCGTCCAGCAGACTGGGAATTCAGTGACCCGGCTGGCACGGAGGCGTATCACCACAACTCGGTTGTATTTCCCACTGAAGCCCCGGCTGCACTCCGGACCTCCTTGGCCGACATTGCCTCCAGTAGCCAAGCCCCAGCCAGTGCCTCTAGCCCCTCTGCCAGCTAGTTAAACCTGATCCCCGGTATGCCGAGAGTATTTGTGGATGAGGAACCTATCTTTCCTTTGTGCTGTCAAACAATCATCTTTGCTCTTGTTACTGAGCTCTGGTGGGAGCATCGCCTCCTTGTTGAACAATCGTCTTGGTTTTTTGTTTGCACTTTCTATTTTGCACTTGCTGCATGCTTGTTTCTGTGTGGGGGCGCGTAAGCGCACCCACAGGGAGTAGTCCCCGAGGTTCAGGCCGGCTGGAGGATACAGCTGGGTTGAAGCTCCTTTATGTTGTTGTCTGTTTGCAGGTTTTTGTGTGGGGGCGCGCAAGCGCACCCACAGGGTGTAGTCCCCGAGGTTCGGGCCAACTAAAGGATACCGCCGGGTCGAATCTCGTTGACCTGCTCTGCTGCCGCCTGGAAGATACTAGCCTTCGGCTTGGGTGTTTGTCGTGGAACTTTGGCTCATGCAAACATAGAAACAAACAAGTTGTTTTCCTGGTTAAACAAGCAAGTTAAACTGTAATCTTAGATTTACTAGTTTTGAAGTTTTGTTGTTTCGCGCAAATCCAATGTCTTTGCCCTTTTCTTAGTGAGCATTGGCCAGTTTTGATGTTGTTACCTTGCTGGCTTTTAGCCGGAGTCGAAGGGGTAGCTTAATAGGCGTACTGCACGATACTTCGGGTTTGGGTCATTGGCCTTGGGCGACCGAGCGCAGCCGGGACGTCCAGACGTCTTTGTTTTCCTTGTGGCTTAGGGTCTTCAAGCGTTCTGCTCTTGCCGGATCTGTAAGCCGGCTTGCGGTCTGCAGCCAGAACTGAAGAGGAAGCCCTAGGAACCGTGTATAGTACTTTGCCGCGTGGGTCGCATAGTCGTCTGGGCCAACCAGCGAGTCCCCGAGACGGATCGCTTGCTCCGGGGTTAGAGCAATGTAGCCGGAAAACCAAATTATGCAACATGTTTTTCTAATTTATTGCGGAGTCCCCGAGATTGTGTCGAGGCTCCCATGCTTGTTCATTACATAAAGGTAAGATACATACACTTCTTGTTCAAGTGTAAAATGGGTGAAGCAGGCTCGCGTTCCATGGGCATTCAGTTTCTTTGCCTCAGCGATCCATCTTGTTCTTTTCCGGCTGGCGGGCGCCGATGATGTAGTATGAGTTGTTCTGTAGTGCCCGGCTGATGATGAATGGGCCTTCCCAAGGAGAATATCATTTTGCGGCCCGAAAGTTGGGGTGTACAGGCAACGTGGTACCGAAGTTCCCTGAAATCAACCGGGGTGGCTACAGTTGGTGTGCCAAATACTCAGAGGGTCTTTTTCGGCACGAATTCAACTTTACGTTTCAATACAAAAAATCAGGCTAATGACCGTCAAGTTGCCCCCCTGTCAATTCTCGCCGCTATGTCGCTCCCATCGCTTAGGCGGGGTGGCTGTCACGTAGGCTTGCAGTGTTGGCATAGTGGATAGGACAACACCCCCTACCCAGTGTATTGACGTGACAAAAAAGGGCACATGTATCGGTGTTATAATTATTTTTTGTTTACTCAGAAGTTGGAACGGCCACCGCCACGCGTCTCTCCTTGGACTTCCGTCCCAATTGTTAACCACTACCTTAAAAGTGCATTGACGGTTCCACCGTTCCCCTGCCTCGCAGAAACAACTCTTCTTCTTCCTGTCATCTACTATCTTCTTCCCATCTTCTCCTTGCCGCCATGGAAGATCTACGCACTCTAGAGACAAGCTTCACTACCCATGACAATAAGAAGATAGACGTTGTCTACACCAACGAGGAGGAGACAGTGGTGTGTGTCCTGAGGATGTACGAGGGTTGGCTTGGGATAGATGAGGACAAGTTTGTGGGATTTGACCTCGAGTACACCCCGGAGAACCCATATGAAGGGAGTGAAGTCGCCGTCGTTCAACTGGCCATGCGGAAACACATCATCGTCTACCACCTCTCCCGGTTTGTAGATCTGCTCTCTGTAGCTAACCGCTTTTAGGGTTTCTACTCTTCTTCTTTATCCACTTGCTCATCTTGCAACTACTGGATTTTATTTAGGACCAAATAAATTAGGGTTTGCCTATGTCTCAATCGACTGAGATTTTCTTTAGTCTCAATCACCTAAGAAAAGTGCAACCATAGTTAAAAGAAATGTGCAACTCGTTCAGTCAACTGAGAAATAGCAAAACCGAATAAATTACTCCCTCCGTCCCAAAATAAGTGACGTGAGTTTGTCTAGATCCGCATGTATCTATACACTAAAACATGTCTAGATACATCCAAATCTAGACAAAGCCAAGTCACTTATTTTGGGACAGAGGGAGTATGACAATACAATGTTGAGAGTCTTGATCTTGCATTTACTAAACTTTTCAAAATTATATTGAGATGATGATCTTGCATTGACACAATATTTGTAGTTACAAATTTTGGTGATGACAAACTACATACTTTCAGGACTGACAGGAAATGTCCGGCGCTGCGCCAGTTCCTTGTAGAAAAGGGAATTGTTTTCCGCACTGTCCATAAAACAACTGATTTTTCGAAATTGTATCAAGAGGAAATTATAATTCCTGCGCACAAGTGGATCGATATTCAGAGTCTTGTCAAGATCCTAGGGGGCTCGAGGAAGGATGGAATGGCATCACTCGCAACTAGAAACCTCGATGAGTCGTACGACAAAATGAAGGAAGATTTCCCTACGGATAGGCACGATTTCTGGGATGAGTGGCCATTGTCTGATATAAATCTGAAGTATGCAGCCATAGATGCTTATGTGACCTACCAGCTATATAGGAAGATCCATTTTTTCTATGTTACCTTGTGTTTTGCCCTATTTGCAAGAGGGGAGATGATCTTAGGGGAGCCCTTTGTAGAAAATGCAAAATAGCTGAGTTTGAAGCTGCATATGCAAAGAAATTGGCTGCATCTGAAGCAGCTGATAGAGAGGCTGCAGAAGCATCTGAAAGAGAGCTTGCAGCTGAAGTAGCAGCTGACACAGAGGCTGCAGCTGAAGCGGCAAACAGAGAGGCAGCATCTTCTAGCGGCAACAATCAGGCATGTGATGCACCACTAATTGTGTCGCAGGACGCTGAAGATAGGGAAGCCAAGTTAGATGCCAGGTGGGACAAAGCAGTTCGTGAGCTGTGGAATACCTGGAATGGTCACAGTTCCTCGCCTAGGAACGATGGCAAGCGCCTCAAGTGGTCTGATGAGGAGTGAATTAAATTTTACTTGTCAGTGTTATGTTTCTATTTTGTGGAACTCAGTTAGCTTGCCAAGATGTCTAGCGCCTCAAGTGATACTAGTAAAATAAATTTAACCCTCGTTGTGTTATGTTTATGTATGTGTCTTGTAGCTTGTCAAGATGGTAGCTTCTTAACTGGCAGTTTGAAAGAGTGCCCTTTTCCTCTCTCGCTAAACAGATATGTTTCATTTTGCCCAAACGGGGGCCTCCTCGCCGGCGGCCACGGAGGCGACGATGGCCACCTTATCCTCCTCGGCCATCGCCGGCGCGGACGGGGTATTCTTGGGAGTTTGCGGATGCTGGTGGGATAGTGTAGAGGGTTGCGTGGGGTCAGTGAGCTCAACAGTTAAGGTGGATAAAGGCAAGGCACGTTTTGTTGCACCACGTGCAACACGCCGCGCAGTCTACTGCACCGTGCACCGCGACACGCGCACGGTACGTCACGTTTTTTCCCGGGCCATGCATGGCAGTTCTGTATTGAGCCGCATGCAAAGGGCGCACACACAATTTCTATGTATGAAGTATGACACGGCCCTAAAATTGGCGATAGTTAAAAGTAGAAATGTAGAGGGGGTAGGTGGCTGTACGGCGAGATTTGTGGGGTTGTGCTAGATTCGCTAGAGGGATGTGTTGATGACTGCGAGTGACTCGATGAACCGGAGACGTTAGGTCTCGTCAAGCTCAGCTGTTCGGCCTCCAGCTAGCGCGTGCAAGCTTCTTACGGTGGGCCCCAGTTGTAAGTGAGATTTAAAGCCTCTGCGTAAAAAATGGGATGTGTCTTATTAAAATCAAGTGGCAATAAATTGCAGCTGTCCATCGACGACCGTGCACTCGATGGCGCATGTGTTGTGGTGTAGTAGTAGAAGTAGTAGGCTTTTCAAACTTGATTAAACGTGACATGACCGCTCGACGACTTTTTCCATAGACGGCATCGTGTTCCTTCTTGTAGAGGGAGACGTCAAGATGGTAGCTCGTTAACTGGCAGTTTGAAAGAGTACCCTTTTCCTCTCTCGCTAAACAGATATGTTCATATTTGCCCAAATTGGTAGCAAATCTAGAGAAGATTCTCTCTTCGATAATTCGTTCCCTTTTGGACCTCTTTTTGCCTCCGATCAGGTAGCAAATCTAAAGCAGCTAATCACACCAGGCAGAATACATTCATTCAGAAAACAAAACAAATGTAGATATAGCTGTGCCCAGCTAAATAGGATATAGCGATAGAAAGTAGGTTGGTTAACGAGGTTCGATGCATTCAGCCAAAAATAGGATATAGCTAGAAAGAAGCTGCTTAGCAGCAGCGGCAGCCGCCGCAGCTGCAGGCACATCCTGCACGCGCCCGCACCTCCGCCTCCTCCTCCATCCGACGCTTCCTCCACTTCTTGCTGCCCAGTCCCTTGATCTTAGGGACCATGGGCCTGATTGGAGCGATGTGACCCTCTTTGATGGCCAACCGCTGGAGGTTTCGGAGGTGAATGCCGAGAACCCGGTGTTCAGCGATGTAGGCGTTGATGTTCATGGTCTCGCGCTCGCCGCCTTTGTGGATGCTGTCGTGGTGGTGTCACGGCAGATGCCATGGATAGGCTAAAGGTGGGGACTAAATGCACTAGGGGAATCCAGGGAGGGATAGTGTGGTGATTCCACACATGGTAGCTTTGTATTTGATTCACCTTCACAGATTACGAGTGCTCATTGAGCTGTATTGGGGAGAGGAGGAAGAAGAACTCTCTTACTCTCACCACTAGCCAAACTCAACTCTCTAGGAGACAACAAGTCCAAACTAATCCATCAGAGCTCAACCCCTTCTACAGAAGCCCTAGCTCCCCTTATATAAGAGTGCCTAGGTCTCCACTTAGGGCATATGTGGAGGCATATTCCAAGGAATATGCCTCTTCCCAAAATAGTAAGCCGACCGGGTCACTTTAACCCCGCGTCATCCACGCAGAGGCTACGTGAGCCTCTGCGGTGCCTGCGTCATCCGACATAGGCTTCGCCACCTTTGTCGGCCACGCCTCGGTGGTCCTGCCTCTGTCCGCTTCGCTCACGCTCTGCATATAGCGGTCACCTTTGACCAACGAGATACCTTCCTTCTCTTACAAGCTTGATATGACCCGGATCCCACATAGTTGATCCACCCACACCTGTTCCTGCACACAAGTTAGATACACCTTACCGACTTACGACATAAGTCGGTTGAGACCCAGTTAGGTGGATGTCTCCCGGTCCGGGTTACTCCGTGATTCGGCCTGCCTTGAGGTGACTCGGCCAGCACTTGCTTTGACCTTGCCGTACCTCGGCTAACTAGGCCTTTATACCCTGGCGTGACCCTACCCGGGGGTATCCCCCCAACAGATGTCGAAGCCCGCGTCCTCTGCATGCATCATTAAGGAGAGGAAGTCGGTGCGGTCGGGGCCACTCGCACAACTGTAGGCAATCCCCTTGCGGAACGGGCAGCGCCAGGGGCCGCCCCTGAAGAAGGTGGCGTACTTGCCGACCCACAGCCTCCTCAGCACCTGACGAGTCTTGGTGTGTATGGACTCGTCATCACTGCAGATGTCGCTGCCGGAAACCTATTAGAAGAAAAGGAAAATGGGGGAGTAGATGATGTAAGAAGATCGAGCAATCGAAATGCGAACAAGCGAATCCTAATAAACCAACATCTAGCATCCAATGATGGGAATGGTAGAAGAACCAGGGGAGGGGAGAAAACCCTAGTTACCTCCGACCATGGGTCGTCGATGCCGGTGTTGTAGGGGTTCAGCGGAGCGATGTACTTATCTGGATCGTAGGTGCCCCAGAAGTGCTTGATCCGCTTGTGACCGGCGGGGGCCTCCTCGTCGGTGGGGGGCTCCGCTTCGGTGGCTCCATCGGTAGCGGGGACGGGGGCCTGGACGGGAACGGCGGCTGCCATCGATGCCTCGACTGGGGCCTGGACAGGGACGGCGACTGCTTTCAACGCGTCGAGGGGGGCGGCGAGGAGACGGGGGCCTCCTCGCTGGCGGCCTCGGAGGCGACGATGGCCACCTTATCCTCCTCGGTCATCGCTGGTGCGGACGGGGTATTCTCGGGAGTTTGCGGATGCTGGTGTGATAGTGGAGAGGGTTGCGTGGGGAGAGTGAGCAAGAGTGGGAGTGGGTGTGCGGAGAGGGGCTCTATAGTTAAGGTGGATGGAAGCAAGGCACGTTTCGTTGCACCACCGTGCACCACGACACGCGCACGGTATGTCATGTTTTTTTCCCAGGCCCTTCATGGCAGTTCTGTATTGAGCCGCATGCAAAGGGCGCATACACAATTTCTATGTACGAAGTTTGACACGGCCCTAAAATTGGCGATAGTTAAAAGTGGAAATGTAGAGGGGAAGGTAGGTGGCTGTATAGCAAGATTTGTGGGGTTGTGCTAGATCGGGTAGAGGGATGTGTTGATGAAGGCAGAGACGTTAGGTCTCGTCGAGCTCAGCTCTTCGGTCTCCGGCTAGCGCGTGCAAGCTTCTTACGGTCGGGCCCAGTTGGAAGTGAGATTGAGAGCCGCTACATAAAAAATGGGATATGTCTTATTAAAATCAAGTGGCAATAAATTGCAGATGTCCATCGACGACGGTGCACTCGATGACGCATGCGTTGTGGCGTAGTAGTAGCAGTAGTAGGCTTTTCAGACTTGATTAAACATGACATGACCGCTCGACGACTTTTTCCATGGACGGCATCGTGTTCCTTCTTATAGAAGTCTCGCTGAGGGAGACGTCCGTGTTGTCTCACGCTGGGGCCATGTTGTACTGTGAAGGGCACGACGTGTGCAATGATCATCGTTGGATCACACAGAATCAATGGTTGGTGCGCACGATCTGCGTGACAACTGTGATAACCAATCAGGGAGTAGCAGACAGGGTGAGCACAGGTTTGTGCTTCTACGAAAGATAGAGAGGGGGGCAAAACTGAGTAGTACCACATAAAACCAAGGGCGATACTGAGTAGTATAAAAATGGAAAGTGAGTGTCTTGTACAATGAAATACATCATGGCATACATCAAATTATGCCAAGATAGATCTTCCCATGAACCACACATGGATCCACCGGTGTCATTGCATGCGTGTTCTTTTCACAGACGACATATGGATCCACCAGTGTCATTGCCTGTGTGTTATTCTCACAAACCACGTAAGGATCCACCGGTGTCATTACATGTGTGTTCCTCTCATAGACCACACATGGATCCACCGGTGGCATCGCATGTATGCTCTTTTCATGAACCACAGTTAGAGTCGTCGCATGTCTGCTCTTTTCATGAACCACAGCTAGAGTCATTGTATGTGTGTTCTAATCACAAACCATATCATGAACAACACCCAGTGTCATTGCATGTGTGTTCTTCTCATTAACCACACATGGATCCACCGGTGTCATTGCATGTCTGCTCTTTTCATTAACCATAGTTAGAGTCATTGCATGTGTGTTCTTCTCACAAACCACATATCACCAGTGTCATTGCATGTGTGTTCTTCCCACAGACCACACATGGATCCACCAGTGTCATTGCATGTGTGTTCTTCCCATGAACCACACATGGATACACCAGTGTCATTGTATGTCTGCTCTTCTCATAAACCACAGCTAGAGTCATTGCATGCATGTTCTTCTCACAAACCATATCATGAACCACACCCAGTGTCTTTGCATGTGTGTTCTTCTCATTAACCACACATGGATCCACCGGTGTCATTGCATTTCTACTCTTTTCATTAACCACAGTTAGAGTCATTGCATGTGTGTTCTTCTCACAAACCACATATCACCAGTGTCATTGCATGTGGGTTCTTCCCACAGACCACACATGGATTCACCAGTGTCATTGCATGTGTGTTCTTCCCATGAACCACACATGGATACACAAGTGTCATTGCATGTCTGCTCTTTTCATGAACCACAGCTAGAGTCATTGCATGTGTGTTCTTCTCACAAACCATATCATGCACCACACCTAGTGTCATTGCATGTGTGTTCTTCTCATTAACCACACATGGATCCACCGGTGTCATTGCATGTCTGCTCTTTTCATTAACCACAGTTAGAGTCATTGCATGTGTGTTCTTCACACAAACAACATATCACCAGTGTCATTGCATGTGTGTTCTTCCCACAGACCACACATGGATCCACCAGTGTCATTGCATGTGTGTTCTTCCCATGAACCACACATGGATACACCGTTGTCATTGTATGTCTGCTCTTTTCATGAACCACAGCTAGAGTCATTGCATGTGTGTTCTTCTCACAAACCATATCATGAACCACACCCAGTGTCATTGCATGTGTGTTCTTCTCATTAACCACACATGGATCCACCGGTGTCATTGCATGTCTACTCTTCTCATTAACCATAGTTAGAGTCATTGCATGTGTGTTCTTCTCACAAACCACATATCACCAGTGTCATTGCATGTGTGTTCTTCCCACAGACCACACATGGATCCACCAGTGTCACTGCATGTGTGTTATTTCCTTTGAACGACACATGGATACACCAGTGTCATTGTATGTCTTCTCTTCTCATGAACCACATCTAGAGTCATTGCATGCGTGTTCTTCTCACAAACCATATCACGAACCACACCCAGTGTCATTGCATGTGTGTTCTTCCCATGAACCAGACATGGATCCACCAGTGTCATTGCATGTCTGCCTTCTCATGAACCACAGCTAGAGTCATTGCATGTGTGTTCTTCTCACAAACCACATATCACCAGTGTCATTGCATGTGTGTTCTTCCCACAGACCACACATGGATCCACCAGTGTCATTGCATGTGTGTTCTTTCCTTTGAACGACACATGTATCCACCAGTGTCATTGCATGTCTGCTCGTTTCACGAACCACAGCTAGAGTCATTGCATGCGTGTTCTTCCCACAAAACATATCACGAACCACACCCAGTGTCATTGCATGTGTGTTCTTCTCACTAACCACACATGGATCCACCGGTGTCATTGCATGTCTGCTCTTCCCATTAACCATAGTCAGAGTCAATGCATGTGTGTTCTTCTCACAAACCACATATCACTAGTGTCATTGCATGTGTGTTCTTCCCACATACCACACATGGAACCACCAGTGTCATTGCATATGTTTTCTTCCCCTGAACCACACATGGATCTACCAGTGTCATTGCATGTCTCCTCTTTTCAAGAACCACAGCTAGAGTCATTGCATGTGTGTTCTTCTCACAAACAACATATCACTAGTGTCATTGCATGTGTGTTCTTCCCATGAACCACACATGGATCCACCAGCGTCATTGGATGTGTGTTATTCTCACAAACCGCGTAAGGATCCACCGGTGTCATTGCATGTGTGTTCCTCTCATAGACCACACGTGGATCCACCGGTGGCATCGCATGTCTGCTCTTTTCATGAACCACAGTTAGAGTCATTGCATGTCTGCTCTTTTCATGAACCACAGCTAGAGTCATTGCATGTGTGTTCTTCCCACAAACCATATCCTGAACCACACCTAGTGTCCTTGCATGTGTGTTCTTCTCATTAACCACACATGGATCCACCGGTGTCATTGCATGTCTACTCTTCTCATTACCCACAGTTAGAGTCATTGCATGTGTGTTCTTCTCACAAACCATATATCACTAGTGTCATTGCATGCATGTTCTTCTCACAAACCATATCATGAACCACACCCAGTGTCATTGCATGTGTATTCTTCTCATTAACCACACATGGATCCACCGGTGTCATTGCATTTCTACTCTTTTCATTAACAACAGTTAGAGTCATTGCATGTGTATTCTTCTCACAAACCACATATCACCAGTGTCATTGCATGTGAGTTCTTCCCACAGACCACACATGGATACACCAGTGTCATTGCATGTGTGTTCTTCCCATGAACCACACATGGATACACTAGTGTCATTGCATGTCTGCTATTTTCATGAACCACAGCTAGAGTCATTGCATGTGTGTTCTTCTCACAAACCATATCATGAACCACACCTAGTGTCATTGCATGTGTGTTCTTCTCATTAACCACACATAAATCCACCGGTGTCATTGCATGTCTGCTCTTTTCATTAACCACAGTTAGAGTCATTGCATGTGTGTTCTTCTCACAAACCACATATCACCAGTGTCATTGCATGTGTGTTCTTCCCACAGGCCACACATGGATCCACCGGTGTCATTGCATGTGTGTTCGTCCCATGAACCACACATGGATACACCAGTGTCATTGTATGTCTGCTCTTTCATGAACCACAGCTAGAGTCATTGCATGTGTGTTCTTCTCACAAACCATATCATGAACCACACCCAGTGTCACTGCATGTGTGTTCTTCTCATTAATCACACGTGGATCCACAGGTGTCATTGTATGTCTGCTCTTTTCATTAACCACAGTTAGAGTCATTGCATGTGTGTTCTTCTCACCAACCACATATAGCTAGTGTCATTGCATGTGTGTTCTTCCCACAGACCACACATGGATCCACCAGTGTCATTGCATGTGTGTTCTTCCCATGAACCACGCATGGATACACCAGTGTCATTGTATGTCTGCTCTTCTCATGAACCACAGCTAGAGTCATTGCATGCGTGTTCTTCTCACAAACCATATCATGAACCACAACCCAGTGTCATTGCATGTGTGTTCTTCTCATTGACCACACATGGATCCACCGGTGTCATTGGCATGTCTGCTCTTCTCATTAACCACAGTTAGAGTCATTCCATGTGTGTTTCATTCTCACAACCACATATCACCAGTGTCATTGCATGTGTGTTCTTCCCACAGAGAACACATGGATCCACCGGTGTCATTGCATGTGTGTTCTTCCCATGAACCACACATGGATACACCTGTGTCATTGCATGTCTGCTCTTCTCATGAACAATAGCTAGAGTCATTGCATGCGTGTTCTTCTCATAAACAACATATCACCAGTGTCCATTGCATGTGTGTTCTTCCCATGAACCACACATGGATCCACCAGTGTCATTGCATGTGTGTTATTCTCACAAACCACGTAAGGATCCCCGGGGTCATTGTATGTGTGGTTCCTCTCATAGACCACACATGGATCCATCGGTGGCATCGC